>JAPTOF010000022.1:4003750-5472500 GCA_028554755.1 Cordia subcordata | reverse complement strand
ACAAGTCCAAAACCAAATCATCATCCACCAAAATTTTCAAATCCGAAATGTAAAAAGAAAAGAGAAAAGCACAATTTTGACAAGCTAACAAGATCCCAAATATTTAAATTAAAAAACTTCCTCAAAACTGACTTTTTTTGTCATATTTAAAACTGAATTTCAGAAAAGAGATTTAACACATATGTGAAGAATCTTGAGTTTACATCATAAAAACTAATTGGTTAATATAAGGAGTGACTTAAGACCTTATAAGATGGTGTACAATCTTATTATTTTTCTATATAGGAGGGGTCAGCGACCTAAGACCTTACAAGGTGGTGAACAATCTTATTATTTTTCTATATGGGAGGCGACATGTGACCTGGAACAAAAACCAATAAACAAGCCAAAGAGCAAAAATGGGTAACAAGTGCTCAAATGAGCCAAGAACCGAAAATAAGTGCTCAAATAAACCAAAGCGCAAGGACGGGTCACATGTGTGAGAGACTGGGCCAAGACCCAGCTCTAATACCATGTGAGAAATCATTAAGGTTTCATTATAAAAATTAATTGGTTAATATGAGGAGTGACCTAAGACCTTATAAGGTGGTGTACAATCTTATTACTTTTTCATGTGAGAAGAGAATATATTTAAAAAACATAGTACATGAGCGAAAGCAAACAGGGCCATGCTCTAAGAAATCAAGTCAGTAGTAGTTATAAATATTTAAACTTTTGGTTAAATTTAAAAATTCAACAAAATTAGTTAGGTACTCATGCCCAAGCATAAAGGTTTTCAATATAACTAAAAATTGATACTACACTTAAAGTGTGGCTAATATTTGTTACGCTTGAAAAAGTATCTAATGTAACCATGCACTAAATGAGAATTCAAAATGTGTTACATTTTGAGATATAATAAATGTATTTTTAAATTTATATTGATTACACTTTCAAGCATAACAAACTTTTTACACTTTTAAAAAAATTAAATATACAAATTCTAACATTATTGTTAAGGTTCGAAATGCAACCTATAAATCCATGACAAAAATAAAAGTTATCATTTTATTCCTCCACAATTACTTTAGACGTAATAAAAAACACATAAGTACTTACCTACAAATCTTGTAAGAGAAACCAATAACCTCATAATTGTTTATTTTAAAAGAGAATCTTGACCTCCGTATAACCCCCGGGGGGGGAAAAACCAATAGGCGTGCCGGATACTTTTGAGTGTTTGAGCTATCTAGCCGTGGGCCCAAAGATGCGTAGTGAAGCCCAAGGCCAAGGGGGTGTCTAATGTCCAACATATATATACAACCGTACCATCCGTATGGACGGATGTCTTAGGAAACCTCCGTCATTGGAAAACTCACCCCCAAGATTCCGTACTCTCCGTTTATTTTGCTCTCTCTCTCTCTCTATTTCTATCTCTCGCGCACACACTCAAAAGCTCCCGTTTCACGGAATCTACGTTTGGTTCCTGCTATCCTCCTAAATACAGGGAATCCACTGTCAACTGACCCTATCTTACTTTTTCTTTTTTTTTTTTTAACTTTTTAAATCTACTAACGTGACCTGATTCTTTTTTTTTTTTTTCCTTCCTTGGTGAATCCTTATTATTTTTCACTCCAATTTTTAAAGATAGGCAACAAATGGGCCCAATTATGGATGTACTAAAAACATTGAAGTAATACAAGTCCAATCTATCCAACTCTAGTAAGGTGGATTATTTGATTTGAACAAATATTCACGTATTTTGGGTGTATGAGAGATTTAAACGGTGATTGATATAATAAAGTACCAAAGAATGAGTTAAATGCTCTATTTTTTTTAAAAAAATAACTAAAATATCATGTTTTTCAAAGTAATGAGTAAAATGCCACAAAACTAAACTTCGAGTTTTTAAAATTCAAATATTTGCTTTAAAAAAAAAGAATTTCAATCTTTGAGTTTTTAAAACTCAAAGTTGTTTTTTGTGGTATTTTATTCATTAGTTTAAAAAATATGGCATTTTGGTTATTTTTCTAAAAAAAATAAAGCATTTAACTCATTTTCTCGTAAATTTGAATAGAAACAAAATAAGTTAGGAAATAAAATGGACTAGTGAACAAAATAGATTTGATAATAAATATATCATATTTAGTATACTTTAAGAATGATGGTAGGATGAATATATTGATTTTAAATTCATGTTCGGTAGTTAGTATATTATTATAGGATTGGATATTGTTTATATAAAAAGACAAGATTACCAAATATTATTATATACATATTATAGTTGTAATAATAATAATAATAATAACAATAATGATGATGATGATTATGTTGAGATAAAATGCTAAATGTTTATTTTTGGAAGACCATTTCAGTTTCTTGCCAAAGAATCTTATTCCTACAAACATGAGAATTTTTGTCAAAAATCAATACTCCCATATTCGTAAGAATGGGATTCCATAACTCATTACATCATATCAATTAGAAAAAATCCAAAAATACCATTTAATTTCCTCATTTCAGTCACCACCTTAGGAGCAAAGAGTCTCTTAATTTGTTCCTTTCATAATTCAATCACAAAGTTGATTTGTAGTTCTATTAATGCACTAAAAATTTATTCACGAAGTTTATGCCATATTTTTTTTAATCTTCCTCCATAATACGCCTTGTTTGTTAATTGAAATCAAGACCCAAATAAATGATTGCTTTTGGAACAGCTTCTTCATCTCTTTTAATTGTGGATTAGCTCAACTAGTTTTTGTGGCATCTTTGTCCCCTATAGCGCACGCAGCTTTCATAATTTTTAGAAGTCGCTAATCCATATTACAATATAAAAAATCAATCTATCAACTATTAAGACACCAACTTATCTAAAGCTTAATGTGTTAGAGAATTATTTGTTATATTTATTTATTATCTTTAATAACGCGTCTTTATGCCTAAGGCAGTGACCAAAGAATTAGAATATTTTGGTTGACGTTTGTCCTGAATTCAATTTTTGTACTTCAAATTATATATTCGCTTCAAGAGAGGCTAAACACCGATTACATGTAACTGACCGAATTGATCCTTAGACCATTTACACTAAAGGTAAGAAATATACCACTTAATCATGAGTTCTTCAAATACTGATACAATTTTACAAATAGGAGACAACGAGATTTAGACTCATAATTTAAACCTTGATATTGTATTAAGCGAATATCTAGTCTAAAAAGTTAAGTTGTTTGACAAGATTTTGTTGTATTTCTTTATTATTTTTAATTAGATGATAATAAATCATTAACAATTTTATTGGATTTGCGAAAAGATTGTACCATCCTTATCCCAAACATGATATTTGCATTTAACACCTTTATTTTATTTATTATTTTTATCATTTATAATATTTTCTTCAATTTACATAGTGCGAGGCTTTACATGTGAACCACCGACAGTGAAAAAATCCAAAAGGCAAGGCGCCAAAATTATTATTTATTTAGCAACTTGAAAAATTCAAAATTTAAAGCAAACAAAAAGCCAATACATTTAGTAAATAAGTTATCTTTTTTTATTTTTTATTTTTTTCTGTTGGGTCAAAGTTATCCTCGACAATATAGAATTTGTGGATGGCCGTCACAGGTCAGAATCATTATCCACTAGAAATTGAACACGTGTCAACCAAGAAAATGACCTTGAGCCGGCGGTTCAATGTTTTACCAAGTTAAAAAATTAAAAAAAACCGTCATTTTTTGGAATCTCGGACATGTATATTGCTGACGTTATCTTTTTAATTTTTTTGGATTTTAAATTGATGATAAGGGTATCTCTCCTAACACATAGGATTATTTTGTTTTGTTTTGTCTAGTTTCAAGAAAACTTATTCACCGGAGAATTTTACCGTGGTCATTATATAACATGTTCCTACCTTATTTTGTAATTCTCTCTTTTCAAAGGAGATAAGAGGGCAATATATCTCTTTAGGGTTGGATAATTGAAAAGAGAGAATTACAAAGGAAAGGGTTTGACTTATGTGTAGAATAGATAAAATTATAGAGGAAAAAATATCATAAAAAATTGTGTGTGTATATGTATATATATATGTATGTATATGTATATATATATATGTATATGTATATGTATATGTATATATTTGTTTGGATCGGAGCTGAAATGAAAGTGAAAAACAAATTTTCTATACAACAAATTTTTTTATCATTTTTAATTTAATTTGTAATAGTTGATAATGCTGATTATAGATTGAAATTATAAAGATTGTTAACTTTCATTTACCTTGGTTTTACCTCAATATATGAGAAAACGGTTTATTAAAATTAAAAAACTACATCTATACCTCGACTTTCTTGGATTTACTCCAATGTGAGAAAGTGGCTTATTAAACAACTGCATATATACTTCTGTTTTCTTTTCTCTTCGATTTACTCAAAAAGGAACAAGATTTCACGTCATTTCTTCCAATCCAAACAAGGAATTAGATCGTACTTGATGCCACGAAGAATCAAATAACTCTTTTTTATTATGTCTTCGGGAAAGTACCTGCAAGCACAACCAAAATTAAAAACCAGTGTGGTGGCTTTGATGTCACAAAGAATCAAATAACTCTTTTTGATTATGTCTTCGGCAAAGTACCTGCAAGCACAACCAAAACTAAACACTAGTGTGGTGGCGGCCTAATGGTTCTCTGATGCCTAAATCAATCAATTGGATGATGGAGAAATCAAGAATGTAAGGTTGCTATTTTGGATAAAGAATGGCTTACCTCGTTTTGAGCAAAAGTGGCCTATTTATAGGGTACTATTGCAGACATGCGTCCATTTGGCATGCGTGTTAATTCTCGGGGTGCTTTGGGTCCTTAACGGGTCGGGTCCTTCATGCTCTAAGTTGGTTGCTATTGTCAGGCCGGGTCGCAAGAATACACAGCCTGACGTTGTTGTACCCGATCCCATATTAATATTTTTTTCTTACATTTATGGATCTCTTATATCAATTTTCTAATTTCACTTTTACTTTAACAACTTCAAATGCCCTTATCCTACTTTTACTTCAACATCTTGTAACAACTTTCTTATTTTTAATCAAACCCAAGCGCTTCTCATTTCACCATCAACCCCTATATATTAAGGGGTCTCCGTTTTTATAATTTTTTTTTTTAATTTTTAGGTAAACACTATCATTGATATTTATTTATTTTATTATATATATTGATATATTATAGTTAATTATTAGTTATTATTACATTTATGAGATTTAAGAGTCTGAAAGAAAAGGTGAGAAAAGAGGTCTCCTACACATGCTGGGGAGGAAAAACAATGGGCAGAGTTCCCCAAGAGAGGACGGTTGGAGCAAAATTTTTTATCTAATCCTCTAAAGAAATTTTTTTTCCTTCGGGAGGTCGAAGCTAGTTAAATAATTATTATCTTAAGTGAAGTTTAGAAGTTCTTGGAGTTCATCAACAATCCTACAACTAATAGATTTCTTAAACCCCATATTTGTGCCAAATAGTTTATCCTTTCATTCAAGATTACTTTACATTGAACCCTTTTTTTCAAAAGGGGCTTTTATTGCACTTAACCTTATTGAGTCCTTTTGAGTTGAACTTCGACCTCTGACTGAGAACTTTTCACGAAGTTGAAAGTGGCCAGCGCATTAGTGTCAATAGTAAGATTTTTTATTCCGTCGTCTTAGGTATTCATACACCTTCACGTAGAGCGACCTCGATATTACTTTGGGAAGCTATCCCTAGACTAACCGTGAATCTCTCAAGGAATTACATGAAGACTATTGTTGGAGCAAGCTTTAGGACGGGTTCAGAAAAACAATTAACGAAAAAAAAAAAAAAAAGAGAAAATGTTTCAGAATAGCAAAAACATGAAGGGGACAGAAAAGAAAAAAAGAAAAAGTTTTCGGGTAAGATATTTCGGTTCTCTAAGTTACCGTAACGGAAAATCTATGATTGTAATTTGTCCGAGAGGGAGTCTACTAGGCAGGACCCTTTTGAACCCGAGGCAAAGGGTGGGGATAGAGAATCATATTAAGTTGGTGTAGATGGAGACAAAAAGCTGGCCAGATGTCATTGGTTGGGACTTGGGTATCTACTTTTGCCACTCTTTGCTTCCAAGGCATGCCATTGTCCCTCCACCATCACCATTATGAGTTATGAGAGCCATTTCACTCATTACAAAATTAGCAAATTAAAGTTCCTATTTGGTTGGCGGGTTTTCCTTTTGAATTACTCTTGTTAAGTTTTTTCCTTTTTTTTTCCCAATATTAACATAGACTTTAGTCTTCTAAAATGAGTTTGAGTGAGTTTGAGTGTCTACGATTTAACTGGTGCAAGTTTTTTTCTTTTTTTTTTTTCAATATTAACATAGAATTTAGTCTTCTAATCTGGGTTTGAGTGTTCACGATTTAACTAGTGCACAATATACAAGATGTGCTGTGCATTTAGTCTTCTAATCTGGGTTTGAGTGTCCACGATTTAACTAGTGCACAATATACGGGATGTGCTGTGCACCCAAGGTCTATTAGTTGTTAATGATCGGTTTCCGCCGAGTATTTTAGTAATTGAACTGCACCAGCTTGATTTCCCTTGTCTCAAAAGAAAAAATATTTAAAAAATGTTAACATAGAATTCATTGAAATAACACTGAATTAAAAAATTACTTTTTAATATTTATTTATTTCAATGTTAACATAGAATTCAGCGTGGAATTTAGTGAATAATTCATGAAAAGTGATCGATAACTTGAGTGCAACTTCCATAAGGAAGTGGGGTGGGAGGTTAAGAAAAGGGAAAAATAACATAGAATTCAATGGTCTATATACATATTTTTTAAATAGAAAGAAATAAAATGTTTATATTAAAAATAATGATCTTCGGAAATATTTATATGAAAGAAGATTTTAGATTCAGCTGTTTCAAAAGATACATCCTTTGCCCTTGAATGACATACCATAATTGTTAAGAAGATGCACAAAATGTGCTACTAGAACAAAATAGGATTTAAATTAGTTAAGTGATTTTATGTATCTTAAGAGCACCTAACTTTTAGAAGCAACGAACTCTTATATAACTTTTAAAAATAAATTTTTTTTATGTACGTTTTAATATATAAATGAAGATTTTAACCCCATGACTCTTTAGTTCCTTTATACTTCAGGCTCTTGCCATTTCTGTAATTGTGACAAAAGAGAAAGATCTCAATGGATAACAACGTGGGATTTTCACGTCGTTCTTTTATACGTGAGAATATACAAGATCATCATAATGACAATAATGAAAGATGAGTAAGTTGTTAAGCAAAATTTTCCAAATCAAAACACACTATAATTATAGCCAAGCAACTTCTTGATACAAGCAACTATATAGCACGTAAAGAAAGAAAACCAGTGGCGCCATTATTATGAGATAGAAAGAGAATAAAGAAACAATAAAAGTGAATACAAATGAAGTGAGAAGAAAATTGCATTTCGTGGTGTAAGTTTGTAATATAAAACGAGAACAAATAATATAATATTTGGAATTAAGGGATAGTTTAAGTAATTGAGACTATCTTTTTCCAACGTAAAGTCCTAGGTTTAATCCCATAGGAGGTGGGGGTTTAACAAAATAAAATAAAATAAAAAATAATGTAATATAAAAAATAATGTAATATCTTATAATATATTTTTATAATGTAGAGGGTTTTATTTATAGAACAATATAAAAGAAGTTACACATAATTAGAACTTGTTTGGACTTGGAATACATAATTTGTTCCAACTCTATCTATGTGAGAATTCGGATAATCATGAGCCATATCTAATATTTAGATAATCACAAACTACAAGAGACTAATATCATTATGTTTTTGATAATTTATGGGCATATATCAATATTTTGATAATGTGATAACATGTGTTTATATATTATTAACAAGTGCTTTATTTCAACTTACCTTTATCTTTTTAATCCGTAATGTTTTATTATTCTTGCAGCTTTGAACCTAAGGTAGTGCATGAGTCATGACTTGTATTTGAATTTTAACGGGATGGGAATTAGGTTGGAAATGAGGGGTTTGTTTAAAAAAAAAGGGGAAAAAACTAACGTATGGTAGTGTAGTTTAATGGGAACTTTTTTTTTTTTAATTAAATCAAATTAGCATGCTGTAAGCCCGTTGCATAGAAATTATACTTTTGAACTTGAATTCCTTCATAACGTATAATGTCTTGCGTTACAAAGAGAATCTATGTTAGTAAATAGAAAATTATCTTTGCAGTTATAAAATGTAATACACAATCTTTCCAGATAATACAACGAATGTTGATTGTTATTTTATTTTGATAAATTACAATCTAAAAAGCAAGAATTTTTATATAGAAGGTCGGATGTTGTAATCTAAAAGCTTATTATCCACTCATAATCTGGCTTAACATTTACATCTTAATGTTTAGTAACTGATGACGAACAAAATCTCACCAAAATGGAAGACAATAAACAAACATTTAATTATGATTAAAGGAAAAAATGGCGTCACTTTTTCTAGCTGTAAATTAAAAGCTTTCCCGCTGGTGAATGCTTAAATAGTAATCTCCTTGGATTTTCTAAGCCGAAAAGGGAAAAGAGTGATGTCAAAATAATAATTGCTACTTTTCCTTTTTTGTGACAATGAAGTTTGATGACCTTGTGGCAAAAATTAAATTAAAAAAAAATAAGATAACAAGAAAAAAAAAAAAAAAGAAAGAAAAGCAAGAGCGGGAAAGGAAGAAGAAACCATGGTGAAGCCACCTTTAGAGGCGCCGTTTGACACGGATGGTAAACTTATATAAATTTAGTCAAAAGTTTTGGGCCACTCCACTTCTAAAAGAAGTAAAGTGTAATTTCTCCTAAAAATAAAGGAAGGAAATAATGTGTAAATAGTCCTTAAAAAAAGAATTTAATTCCAAATTATCTTGTAATGTTAGTTTGATATTACATTTCCCATGCCAAATGTAATATGCGTTCTTTCTTCTATATGAATGATTTCAATACGAGCATTTTAATGTCACTAGACAAAAATTCCCTCCTTAATTTTATAAAGTATAATAAAATACGATTCTCAAATGCATATCACAAGATAAAAATTTAAACCAAACGTATCAACAAAATACTTTTCGTCTCAAGATGGCAATGTCACATGCTCTATGCAGAATTGTTGAATGAAAGGACAAAAGAATTGAGACCTAATTTCAACATTTTTCAGTAAAAAGAGAATAATTGCCTGGCCACGAGGTCAAATGGGTCAGTTTCTTTTGTACTATTTTCATTTTTGCTTTTTCGTCAATCGTTTTCTTTAGCATAAAAAGAATATTTAAAAAAAAACACACACACAAGAAAATGACAAAATCGAAAATTGAAAAATCTAGTCGATAATGTTGGACAACAGGTTGCATGAATATGTGTGGATTTAGTCCTACCCCGCAGACTCTGCAAAAAAAAAAAAAGAGTCTGGTCTTGCTCCAGCATGAGGACCAACCTTGGTAATTTCACTAACACAACACACACTCAGTTATTTCTTTTTTCTTTTTACACCCCCCCCCCCCCCCCAAGGAAGCAATGCATTGTTTTTCTTTTCTAAAACTTCTTGACAGATTTTCGACCTCAACTCAATTTTGGTCTTCCAGAATTCGAACTCAAGTATTACTTTTGAGGAGATAATCTCAACCACTTCAACTATTTTTAATCCAAAAAGCAATATATTGTTCGATTGTGATCATTTTAAAAAAAAAAAGATACTCAATTTTTTTTTTACTTATACATATATACAGTTATATATATGGTTATATTCATTGTATCAAGTTGCAGGCGTTATATTACAGAAATATAAAAACAAACTGAAAGCCTAGACTTTGGAAATACAAAAAGAGAGAGAGAATATGGAAAAGAAACGGCAGTTTTTTTTTTTTTTTCTTCTCTTTTTTCTCTTTTCATTTTTTTTAAATTTAAATGATGTAAATTTTTTACTTTAATTTAATTTTTGAATATGTTAGGGGAACAAAACAATTGGACAGGGGGGACAACTTTAAGCCACACTCTCTTTACCTTTCTCACCCTCTTCGCTTCTCCTCTTTCTCTCTTTTCTTTTATTTTCTCTTTTATTTTATTTATTTATTTATTTATTATTTATTTATTTCTATCTTGGCTTGGAGGGATTTTGGGTTTCCTCTCTCATTCAATGCTTTACCGAACACACCACCACCCTTTTCTGTTCCCTTTCAACCCTTTTACTTCCTCTTCTAACTCTTCCTTTCCCCTCATTTCCTCTCCTCCTCCTCCTCCTCCTCCTCCTCCTCCTTTCTTCAGGTAAAACTTTCTCATTATGCTGCATGCAAAGTATATAAGCTTAATTAATATTTTGTGCAGCCTAAGTGTTTGATATTTTTCCTGTGTGTGGTTTTTGGGTTATATTTTAGGCGGGTGAGCAAATGGAGTGTGTGGAGGGGGCATTGAAGAGCAGTTTGAAGCCAGAAATGGCGGTGAAAACAGCGCAAAATATGAATAACAACAAGCAGGAGGGGTTGTTAATGGAGGATGTGTCGGCGGTTAATGGTCAACCCGGTGATGACTTCTCCGTTGACGACCTCCTTGACTTTTCTAACGACCTTCTTCTTCAGCCCCATCTCGAAGAACAAGTACAAGAACAACAACAACAACAACAAGAGTGCAACCTCAACAACAACAACGTTAACAAGCCTTCTTCGCAAGAAACCTTCGCCATAAATCACCTTAGTTTAACCGACGATTTTGCCCCACTTAGCATACCGGTAATATTTCTTTTTTTTTTTTGTTTCTTTTCTTTTCTTCTGTTTTGTTATAATAAAAATGGGATTTTTTTTTTATTAGGCGGATGATTTCGAGAGCCTGGAATGGTTGTCTCATTTCGTGGAGGACTCATTTTCCGAGCACTCGTTAAGTTATGATGAAACGGCCGGAAAATTGGCACCAATTATAAAGACCGAAGAAACCCGGTCTGAACCGGAAACTCCGGTCCAGGAAAAGGCTCCTTTTGCCACCCCGGTCCAGACCAAGGCCAGAACCAAGCGAGCTAGGGCCGGAATGTGTGTTTGGTCGCTCGGGTCGTCTTCACTCACCGAATCTTCTTCGACTTCTTCGTCGTCGTCGACTTCGACGACGTCGTCTTCTCCGCTTAATAATCACTGGGTTTTTGTTTGCTCGGACGCGGTTCAGAACCAGACCGCCGAGTCGGTTAAACCGCCGGCGAAGAAGCCTAAGAGGAAAGTGGGTAACGACCCAGGTGCGGCCCAGCAGCCACGGAGGTGCAGCCACTGCGGCGTTCAGAAGACTCCGCAGTGGCGGGCCGGTCCGCTCGGTGCTAAAACGCTTTGTAACGCTTGTGGGGTCCGTTACAAGTCGGGCCGGCTGTTGCCGGAATACCGACCCGCATGCAGCCCCACTTTCTCCAGCGAGTTGCACTCTAATAACCACCGCAAAGTCTTGGAGATGAGGCGGAAGAAAGAGCTCGGTTTAATCCCACCGGTTCAGAGTTTTTGAACAATTTTAAGTTAGTTTTTAGATAATAGAAGAAAAAAAGAAGAAATTCTAGCGAGGGAAAACAACGCAGAGATAGAACCGGATTCAGACCCGGTTTAGGTGTACATTCATTTTCGTGGACCATGTGGTATTGGTAAGTTAGGTTCAGGTTAGTGTAACTGCCTGGAGGAGACTTTAATGTACTTTTTTTTTCCTTTAAAATCCTCTCTTTATCTTTTCTTATTATTATATTATTATTTAACTTTTAAGATTTTTTTATTTTTATTATTATTATTTCTTTGGGAATTTGAGTATGGGGGTTTGGCATGGTTGGTCTGAAATGTGTTTGAAACGGTTCAAACTTTTTTTTCCAGAGTAGGCCGTTGAAAAGTGTTAAGATTATGAGCTAAGCACGAGACAGCTCACAAGAGAAGGGTGGGGTGGGCAAGATGTTTGATGGCGTGGGGTGTAAGCATTCTTGAATATCTTTCTCATCTCATTGAGTCATTGGGTTGATTTTTTACCTTTCCCTTTAATGTTGTATTAAATTTTTTGTTGACTTGATTAAGTACTCCTTTTCAAGGTAAGGTTTTTCATTGGGTTGGATAGAGTGGTCGAGAAATAATTTATGATATTGAATCTTTTGAGGGAAGTCATGTATGGTGTACCATTATGAGATTTATAATATTGGGATGCTTAATACGAGACAAATTCAATTGACGAAGTTCAATCACGGAATATCCGATCGAATATGATCATCAATTGGTAAACACCTGGCACAATAATATTTCCTTCCCAAAATCATTGCACTAGGTAAGGTGGAGCACTCTACCGCACTCAACTTGATAACAATTGATCAACTCACATAGAAGCTGTGTTTTTCCTGCACATTTACCATTGGAGTATCTTTTGAGGATGCAATTCGAACTGATGTGCCAGTGGTGTTCTCGCTACGCCTTTACCACTGAAGCAACCCTAGTGACAACCTTTTTTTTTTTTTTTTTGAGGGTAATTAGGTGTTTGGAGTCGCACTCAAGTCAGAGATGGAGAGTCCCTTTTGAGGGAGTAACTTTCCTGGTGTGATGTTTGGGTATCTGCAGGCTACAGCTTACTATGAATAGTGGATGTTGATGTGGACTATCCTTGTTGGACATTAGGATTGTTTCAGTTTTCTGCAAAGGCATCAACATTTCGATGTTATCAATATCGACTTTTTTGTACTACTTTTATTCCACTTAATTTGAAAGAGTTTTTGTGATACTTTCTTGAAGAAAAAGAGGGCACTTTTTTTCCTAGTAGAGTTCTAGTTCACAATGGCTTCACGGCACATGATAAAACACGAAATGTCACATTTCGATGTCTTTCCTCTTGTTGTGATTATCAAAAGAGCTTGAAGTAGAGGAAGCATTCTTTCTTTTGTGGGTGTAAACCAATTACTAGTATTTTATTCGCGCGATGTATAATAAAATTTTCTCCAAGAAGATTACATGTAAATATAAATATTAATATGCATTATACAAATAAAAAAAATCATAGCTTTTTGTATCTATTTTTAAATGTTTTATGTAATATAATCTTTTTACGTTATTCAAATTTTGATTGAATTGATTTAGTATCTTATTCCCCTAGGAAATATCACTATATAAGGTGGTTTCATCTGTATCAATTAATTTTAAAATGAATTTGTAACTTGTGAGAATAAGGAAGAGTTTTAATTGTAGACAAGAGTTTTGAGTGAGAAAAAATTATGCTACTTTTGGTAAAGGATTTGTGTAGTGCGATTCTAGTCAATAACCTTTATTTTTGGGTCTAGATGACTTTAATTGCCATCTTTCTATCTCCAGTATGGAGCCAAGTGAGGTGAGTATAAATGCATAATGAATGTTAAAGGAAATTAAAATTAGTGGTTACAATTGCATTTTACGTCTGGTCTTTGTCCCAATTAAATCTTCATTTTCCGATGTTATTCCATTTCCACTCATGAAAAAGAGGAAAGTATTTTGATTATTTTTGGTTCTGTAAAACTTTTTGGGACATTATTTTTGCTCAATGTATGCTAATCAGTAATAAAATAGACCCTATTAGTCTTGGGGGATGTATATTATCGAAGTTAATGATGTTTATTCTCGAAATTAATGATTAACGCTCCCCCCCCCCCCCCCAAAAAAAACCTACAAAGAAATCCTAACCCGTGTTTAATTTTACGAGGAAAAAGACAAAAATAAAAGGAAAATAAAGTCGGTGTCCTATTTAGTTCACCATCTTTTAATCCTTTATCTCAAGAGCACACAAATGAAGCCCTTATTTTTGTAATTTTTGTAATGTCGTTAGTCTTCTAGTGAAAAAATATAAAAAGATTAACAATTTGGAGACGTAAAAAAATTTACACATACAATCTTTTCATTTTAAATTTAGTCAACCCAATCGTATGTCTTCAAATCATTAATTTACGTACATGTCACATGCCCAAATTATTACTTGCTTAACATTCTAACAACGTCATGGATTGTAAAAGTAAAGGATTCATTTTGTCGTGTTTTAAAAATAAGAAAAACTTAATCATTAAACGAAGTAAAAGATAAGTGACAAAATAAGTAGCTAGCCCCAAAAAAGAAAGGCTATTTGTGTAAGCCAGTAAGCCTACTAGACATATAATTTGGACCCGGTTTCATTTTATATAAGAGTTGCTGCTCGTGATTATAAAGTAGTGGCTTAATCCTTAATCAATAATCATTAAGCGCATGCCATTTGCCACTTGTGCTTGTGCCATCGATTAATAAGATTCTTAAACAATGATTAGTGTCACAAGCTTACTGTGCGTGGGAGCCGTCCGTACATGTGATTAGAAAGAGACCAAGTCCTCCTAATCACGTGATTAAAGTACGATATAGACTTTACTTCACACGTTAAAGCCGGACCAATCAATTGACGGATGGACTCGTTTATGATTAACGATTTTATTTGAGGGAAAATTATACAAAAAGTCTCCAATGTTATCGTATTTTTTCAAATTAGTACCCATTGTTTGAAAAAGTACAAATTAATCCCCATTGTTTAAAAAAGTTCAAATTAGTCCTCAATGTTTCACAAAATCATTTAAACTAGTCCCCAAAATGAGTAAAGCCAAAGGGACTAATTTGAATAAGATTGTGAAACATTGAGGACTAGTATGAATTTTTTCAAACATCAGGGACCAATTTAACTATATTTTGAAACATTGAGGATTAATTTGAACTTTATAAAACAATGGGGAGTAATTTAAAATTAAACGACAACTTTGGGGACTTTTTTGAATTTAACCCTTTATTTGAAGGCATGTAATACATAAAAACCGGCTTAATTTCTATATTTGTTTGGATAGGGGGAACCATATATATATATATATATATATATATATATATTTCAAAACTATGATATGAAATCCTCTTTCTATCAAATATGGGGCTTGTTTGGATTGGCTTTTTTTCAAGAAAAAGTACTTTTTTTTTAAAAAAAAAAGTTATATTAAATTTGTAATAACTATTTGCTTTGGTTTCCAAAAAAACTGAAACTCTGAAAAAAGCTCAAGCACAACTTTTTTTAGAAGTTAGAATTTTCAACTTATTAAAAAAAACTATTTTTCAAAAGTTGTTAAAAAAAATATTTTTGAAAAAAAGCCAATCCAAACAAGACCATGATATAGAAAATGCCACGTTGCCACTGTTTTGGGGTAATTTGATATTGGAGGAAAGTATCCTATTGCCTTTGGTACGTGTTTAGTATATAGGATAGATAGATTTGCTCCACAAGTCAGACTAATCGAGACTATAATTACAACAAGAGGTATACAAATAAATCTTAAGTCACTATGCTAGTTCGACCGAAAAAAAGGGGGTCGTTATTTTAGGTACAATCTAGTCATAAAGGCGAAAAAATCTTAACAAGCTCTGCTTGCAACTGTCACGCACAAAATTGGAATAAGATACCAAAAGAAAATACAAAGAATAGCATTTTGTTCTTCAATATTCACCACTGCAGACGAAAATTACAATTTCTTACATTTATTTTCATTCACCACATATTGGTGAGCCAATATGTTTCATGTCTAATGGGCACGCACTAAATGCAAATAAAGAATATTCACAATTCCTTTGTTAAACCCAAAAGGAAAAGGGGGGGGGGGGGGGGGAACAAAAAGCTGGTCATGAAACATCATGCATGATATATATTTTACGTACTTCACATCCATGCAATGTTGTAGTTTCAATTGGCCCACCTCCTCCACCTCCAACCACCACCGCCCCTACCTCCGCCACCGCCTCCGCCACCTCTGACACCCCATCCATGGCATCCACCACTACCTCCTCCACCTCCACCGCCTCATATTTAAGCCTAAAATAGTCCAACAAGCTGGGACCTCATCATCTCAACAAAAATTGAAGCTTATTACTATGATCAGTTTTATGCAATATGTTTACGGTTTCTCGAAAAAGGTCTCCTCGGACACACAATTCATTGCACTCCACCTGTGCTTCCGTCTGATTTAATCTCGGTGTGCATACTCGTAGAGCCTTTATATTACTGGAGGATTTACTAAGCGTCTAAAACTTCGCTTTAACACGGATGCATATTACTAATGTAGCTAGTATTAACGCAAAAAGATGGCAACTGAATTCGAATATATTTATTCTGCTTCATTTATTCCGCTGCTTAACCAATTCTATACAAGTCACCTTTGTTACAGCAATTTTTCTCATTCAACTGAAATATTGCAAAATCACTGAAATGTTGCTACAGGAGAATCAAGAACAAAGAGCTTTCTGTCCCTTGATTTCGACCGACTTTTTAGTCTTTTGGTTTGAAGAAATAAGAATAAGTTATTACCCTTTTCCAACACTTACTGCCTAACTTGGGAGCAGACAACTAATGCGTGCGTTCCACTTATTGCTCGATTTTTGACCTTTAGATGCCGAAGGTGCCCTTGGAGTGATCTTGTAGTTACTATGGGGTGAAAATGATAGGCCGGTCCATGGATTTTTCTTCTTTTGTTTTCGCCCTGATTCAATCAAGGATCGAATTGATTATAGAAACTTGAGTTGAGTTAATCGATTCATTAGTGAACAGAGAATATTCCCTAATTCAAGTAGTCTAATTTTAAATTTTTTTAATATTAATTTTTCTGTAAATCTCTAAATTAATTCTAAACAAGAGAATAGTAGCTTCTGTAGAACCATGTGATGTGGGCTAGGGAAGAGTGCTTTGGCTTGACGAATGAAAATTGCAACCAAAAAATATCTATCGACAAATGGATGGAGGACGTGGTGGTTGTACCATTTCAGTAGTGCATTCCAGATAACTTGCAAAAGACCAACCCACGGTTTCATATTTTTTACATGTGAGAGTGTTCCCTTTTTGCTTCAATAAATTCTCCATTTATAATTTTATGCGATCAGAATTTTCTCCTTCATTTTTCTTTGTGACATCATATTTTTTACATGTGAGAGTGTTCCCTTTTTGCTTCAATAAATTCTACATTTATAATTTTATGCGATCAGAATTTTCTCCTTCATTTTTCTTTGTGACATTGTGTTGGTATTAAAACACAGTGTTTACTATTCTATTTTGCACCAGCATTACCAACTAATATCATGTCGTGTTATATCAATAAAAAGTAATCCATTCAATAGTATTTAATATCCAAAAGAACTGTCAAATAAAATGTATCCCATGCCGAAATATCACAAGCACCACATTGGCCCAGGTCATCGTACCGAAAACTACAACTGAGATCCTTTTTTATGTGGCATTTTTAGTTTTTAATTCTGTCACAATTGAGATGGTATACCAAAGAAAATGTATGGGCCTGGTTTAACGGACGTAGTTTGTCCATCTTAGAGCTTGGGCCCATCAATCAAGCCCAATATGTGACTCCGAAATGCTGGGCCAGAGTGATTTCAGCTCAGGCATTTGGTCTGTAAATTAACCCATGCTTGCAGGCATAATCGAACTGTTTTACGAGACTTGCTTCTACGAAGCCCAAATGGGTGGCAATTTTTTTGATGGACAAATTTTTATCTTTTCACCCAACTTTAGGTCAAATTTGCTGGTCTCAACTTTCAAAATGATCAAGTCTGTAGATTAACTTCGACAAGGTTAATTGATGAAGAGGAAGATGATTATATTGATTAAAATAGCAATAACTTATTCTTTTGGCTCGATCAAGAAGAAGCAAGCAAGATACGTTTGATATCAAATTCTACTTGCAAGCTCTATAAAAGTATATATGATGGATGTATAAACTTCACTATATATCGATACCAAATATGTTTCAGGCCGGTCTAGATTTATCTTTATTTCCTAAACAAGAAATATTATATTTTCTTAATAAAAAGAGTGCAGTTTTTTGAAAAACATTCCAATTGACTTTTAAGAAAAAAAAGTGAAACTCTTAAAAAACTCATGTTGAACTTCATAAGTTGTACCAAAAGTGAAACTCTCAAAAGAATATTTTTTTTCTTTTTCACTTTTCCAAAAGTTATATGAAAAGACTGTCTTTTATGAGTCAATTCAAATGAACCTTGCATGTATCATAAGTATAAGCCATATCATTTGGGAGCAAGCTTTGTTTGGCATAATTGTGAGATTTTAACTGTAGAGCTTTTAGTAATAGAACTTTGGTTAAAAGTACTTTCGAATAAAGCTGTTGATTGTTTAGTTAATATTTTATGAGTTGAGCTTTTAATTATTTGAGGGCAATATTTGGAGCTTTTGGTTTTCATTTCTTTTTTAGCCTTGGTTTTATGTAAAAGTATTTTTAAAAATTTACCAAACAGGTTAACTTCAATTTTTAAATTTGCAGAAAACACTTTTGAGTGTCTAAAAAATTGAACCGAACAAACTTTACATCTAAGACAATTATCTAGGTTCAGGTTTCTTTCTTTTTCCTTTCTTCTTCTCGTTGTTAGTCCATACACATATTTTTCCCTGTTATATTAGTAAATTGCAAGTTCTTCACAATGACAAGTTCTTCAAAGTAACCTGCGCAATATTTATTTTTTGTATAATCACCTGAATAACTATGCGTTCTTTGTTTGTTTTCCCCCTTTCTAGTAAAACGATATTGCTTAACATGTGAACGTTATGTTTTCTCCATTAAGAAAATGCAGCAGCATGTCACGCCCTGCCGATGGAGATGCCGCATGGACAGCAATATGACAACACCGAGGCTTGTCCTGAAGCACATGTGACACTTTCTCATGCTAGGGCAGCCCCGATGATGTAGGCGCCATGTGAGCAACCATGTGGCAAGGATGATAAAGCTTGAAAGGATGCACACATGGCACTTATCTCCAGAAAAGATCTAGAAGATACACCAGATAACGATAATATCAAATCCCCTTTGATTGAGGGATTATGGTTTGAGATTGGTTGTAAATATCCCATGATTAGGATAAAATCTTCTAGAAGCACATATTAGCCATTAGATTGAAATGATTTTAGCCATTCATTAGACTATAAGCATGTATAAATAGCCTAGCATTTTTATTTGTAAGAGACACAGAAAAGTTGAGAACAATACAAGGCCTTATTCTCTCATATCTTTACTTCCGCTGCGTCATTATTTGCTTTGCGAAGCTTTTTGTTCGTGGTTTTCACGCTGACTTAGCCACTTTTGCTGTAGAAAAGTGTCTAAGTGCCGCACGCAGTGCTTAGGTTAGGCTAAAGGCGTGACAGGCAGCTCACATGTTAGCTTTATGTTTATTAGGCATGGAAGTTGGGCATCTTGCACAAGTCAAAAGGGGAGAAAACGAGTATGTATCACTATATATATATATAGTTGAAAGCCCGTGCCCACATGGGAACTAAATCTCATATAATGTGAAATAATATTATTTTAATAAAATTTATCAAATTGAAAGAACAATAAAAAAACTTACACAAAGTAAACGAAACAAAAATAATATAGAATATACACGGCGTTACGTTATAGATATGAAATCATCTGCGCTGAATGAAAATAATTTAGCATTACGCGTTATAGGGCCCACCATTTACAATTTAGCATCCAATATAATCAATTGTCAGACATATACCACATATAACGAGTATTACCTTTAAAATACGCAAGATATTTCTAAGTTTTCAAAATAAATCAAAAACCAGAAAACATTACAATGAACCATCGCCGTTTTTACTTTATAACAATATGCAGTGGATGGCTTGATTGGTGTACTGTGTACACTTGGCTGCCATGTGTAAAGACAATGCAAGACGTAGTGGCGGAGCCACATATACGTGAGGGGTGCATGTATTTTTTGGCAAAAACAAATATTACTATTATATATTTTTTATTTTATAATAAGAGACAAAATTATATGATGTACACCCTCTGATTGTTTTGGCACCCCTAGATTTTTTGGCAAAAACGAAATTAATGAACAGTTACTTATATAAAGAAAGATATTTTTTTGACTCTAGTAGAAAATTAAATAGTCAATGATTTAAAAATATAAAGTTATGTCGGAAGATTTTTATAAACTTTAGTTCTATTTATTATAATTTTATTTACTTATTTATATTTTTTGTGAATATATATATAATCACTCCTTAGTGCATATATGTAAGATTTCTCACGCTCACATTCAAACACCCGCAAGGCCACAATCGCAACAGTACAAATACTGCAGCGGTCCATATATATATATATATATATATATATATATGAATCCACTCTGATCCTCATACCACTACTGCAGGCATCAAATGGATTCCTTAATGATGATGAGAGCATTATGTTAGGAAAATGGAAGGAAAAAGAAATCAATGGGAGATATTAATTGATACAAGGGGTTGTGAATGCGTTTTAGTTAGTTTTTCATTTGTGTGAGGTCACAGTGAGCTTTTCTTGAAGTAAGAAGCCACTACTTACTACTAAATTTGGCTGTGTACAACTGCTATATGAATACAAGACAGCTGATGTTTCGAGCATTTTAGGGTCTGTTTGAGATGAGATGAGTGAGGGTTTAATTCTCACTTGACAATGACATTATTTATTGTCATAATAAGATACCGATAAGCTTGAATATTCTCATATACAATTAATCTTGCAGCGGGAATAATTAAACCTAGCATAATTTTGATGTTCTACCATTTCCATTTTCTTCTAGGAGAAAAAAATCTATATTTAGTTTTTTCTTCGATAAATTGAACGTATTTAATTTTTTGGCAATTTAAAAATAAATGAAAGTGACATCTGTTATACGACCTATGTACTCATTTTTATATACAGTTATCTTCTGTGTTAACTTTAAACACGCAATATTTCGTATGTCTGTATCCAATTGACAATCCAAAATAGATAAATTCGGCAGATTTCCAGTCTTCCACATATGGAGGAAGCATTTTGATTTCCTCATATGGAAACACCTGGTATCTATTTTTACCATTGTATACTGACAACTTTTTTGACACGCCTTAAATAAAAAAAAAATAATAATAATAATATAGTAATGATTTGGCATAGCATCAATATCTATTTTAAAATATACTGTAAATAATAACACATGCAATTGTCTTTTAAATTTTACTTAGAGGTAAGAATGATAATGGTACTCCACCCCACCCTGTTTTATGGAAGCATCGTAGGATGAGGTGGAAGTCAGGGGTGGAGCAAGCTTTTTTGCCCCATACCCTAGTATAGGGTCGAGTAGTGGTAGGGGTTTATTAACCCCTCCCTAGCCTATTCCACCCACGTTATATGTATCTCTGTGTGTGTGTGTAATTTTCTTTATCTAATTATATAGTTTTATTTTAAGTATTATGTTAATAAAATATTTTCTAATTTAGCTATTAAAATTTTTTATGGAACTTTTAAAAATAAAGTTCAAATTTTCTTAGTAATGTTTTTGTGTTCGGTTTTTTGTTTTTTTTAAGAGGAATAATAGTGGTTTTCCACTTACTCCTATGATAACTTGAACTCAAGACACATAGATCTTAAGTGATGAGGGATGCTACCATTGAGCTATACCCTCTTGTCACGTCAGGATTTATTTATGTATGATCAATATGTAGGGTTTTAAAGAATTAGGGGTTTTAATCCAACTTTACCTTGCTGACTAGTGCTTCATAGGGACATTGTGGGGCGTGGTTTCCTTTATTTGATAGAGTTTTTTTTTTTATTTAATATAGGCAAGAATAGTATCAAAAGTTTATTTCAATACCAAGTATATGATAAAAGTATGGGCAAAAGTTACTTTTACCAAGTGCGAAGTGTAGGAGTAAACAAAATTTAATAAATATTTTGAATACATTTTTTCTCCGCGTTTTTCTACATACGAAGTAAATCTTAATATTAAAAACCTTAAGCAAACATTGGAACCAACATGCATGTAACAATTCGTAACCACAAAATTAGTTTTAATTTTCCTTAATTAATCTTATTTTTCGTTTACAAATTGTCATTAATTATATCTTCATTTATGCAATATTGATTCCATGCATGCTACTACACATGCATGCCAAGCATTTTATTGTTAGAGTCTTGCAGGGCATAAGACAAGGAGGGGGCATGGCCCCCCCATTTTTTTTTGAAAAAAAATACATATATGATATACTTGAATTTTTATAAAAATATTAAAGAAAATTTTGTAATTAGCCCCCACAACAATGCTACTAGTTTAATTTGTATTAGGTGAGTTATTATTAGTCATGACAGATCTAATGTAAATGTTAATAGCATCATTCAATGTATATGAATACCATAGTCTTATTTTCTTTTACTTTACATAGATATCTAATTTGCTTTTATTAATTTATGTAGACCAAGTCTCAATTTATTATTATTTATTTGTAAAAGAATATTGAGGAATTTTATAATTGAGGTATATTATTGTACTAGTATGATTTATGTCTATTTTTTCAAATTATTTGTATTTAAACATACTTTATGACATTTGAAAATAAATACGTATTTTAATAATTTTTAGATGTATTTTCATATATTCGTTATGACATTGATAATTCGCCTCCTAGTGCTTTGTTCAAAGTCTGCCACTAATAATGACCGCATCATGCATAAAATTGAATCTTGCTCGACTTGTTCAATTTAGTATGGACTGAGTAAAGATCTTAATTTTGTTTACAGAAAGAATCTTAATTCATAGTTGAGCAAGGAAACTT
Source organism: Cordia subcordata (assembly GCA_028554755.1). Taxonomy (NCBI): domain Eukaryota; kingdom Viridiplantae; phylum Streptophyta; class Magnoliopsida; order Boraginales; family Cordiaceae; genus Cordia; species Cordia subcordata. The sequence goes on along the minus strand of JAPTOF010000022.1, from coordinate 5,449,855 downwards.
GATAACAACATTCATCGTGTCGTTTCCCAAATGTTCATAAGCACATAGAAACAATAGTTATAGTGCATTTCTCACCACGCAAACTTTTGAGTATAAAGTTAAAACTCAATGTCACCACCTTCCCAAAAATGACCTCTCTCTCTTGATTTTAAGCCATTCGTTGTGTTTAAAATCAATGTTGCTATAGTGCATGTCCCTTCCATCTTTTTTAGAATAATCATCTCTTGATTTATTGGGGGAAAAAAAAATCTTCTATTCTCATCCAATTGAAAGCAAGCAATCACCCTTTGTCCGTTTCTTATTTAATTATTTCCCAACAAATTGCTTCTCCCATTTTTTCTCTAACGCTTCTTTGGATATTATCGCGTTTTCATCCTTTATCTTCACTCTTCTCTTCGTCTCTTTCTCACATATACACACATTAACGCTTATATCGGGAAGTACATCGGTTTTTTTGGCCAAAACCCATGTCAGGGGTGGGGCAGGCTTCTTCACTCCTCTACCCTAGTATAGGGTCAAATAATAGTAGGGGTTTATTAACTCCACTTAGCCTACCCACCCAAGATATATGTATCTGTTTGTGAATATATATATATATATATATAATTTTCTTTATCTAATTATATAGATTTACTATAAGTATTATGCCAATAAAAAATTTTCTAATTTAGTTGTTAAAATTTTTTATGCAATTTTTAAAAGCAAAGTTCAAATTTTCTTAGTAATGTTTTTGCGTAGGGGTTTTTTTTTTTTAAAAAAAAAGATGATTAAAATTGGTTTCTCACTTGCTCCTATGATGACTCAACCTCAAGACCCATGGATCATAAGTGATGAGGGATGCTATTACTGAGCCATACCCTCTTGTCGTGTTAGGATTTATTTATGTATGATCAATATGTAGCGTTTTAACAAATTAGGGGTTTTAATCCAACTGTACCTCATTGACTGGTGTTTCATAGGGGTGGTTGGTGCGCGATTTTCTTTATCCGATAGAGTTTTTTTTTTTTTTTTAATAGGGGTAGGAATGGTGCCAAAAGTTTATTCCAATACTAAGTATATAATAATTGTATGGGCAATTTTTTTTTTTTTTTAATCAAGTGCGAAGTGTAGGAGTAAACAAAATTTAATAAATATTTTCAATACATTCTTTTTCCGCGTTTTTCTACATATGAAGTAAATCTTAATACTGAAAACCTGAAGCAAATATTGGAATCAACATGCACGCAACAATTCGTAACCACAAAATTAGTTTTAATTTTCCTTAATTAATTTTTCGTTTACAAGTTGTCATTAATTTTATCTTCATTTATGCAATACTGATTCCATGCACGCTACTACACATGCATGCCAAGCATTTTATTGTTAAGAGTCTTACAGGTCATAAGACAACAATCTAACTAGTTTAATTTGGATAAGGTGAGTTATTATTATGTATGATAGATCTAATGTAAATTTTAATGGAATTATCAATTTGTATGAATACCAGTCTTATTTTTCTTTAGTTTAGATAGATGTCTAATTTGTTCTTGCTAATTTATATAGATCAAGTCTCAATTTATTATTACTTTTTGTAAAAGAATATTAAGGAATATTATTGTACTAGTATAATTAGTGTCTACTTTTTAAATTATTTATATTTAAACATACTTTATGACATTTGAAGATAAATATGTATTTTAATAATTTTTAAATGCATTTTCATATATTAGTTATGACGTTGATAATTTGCCCCCTAGTGCTTTGTTCAAGGTCCGCCACTAGTAATGACCACACCATGCATAACATTGAATCTTGCTCGACTTGTTCAATTTAGTATTGACTCAGTAAAGATCTTAATTTTGTTTAAATAAAGAATCTTAATTCATAGTTGGGCAAGGAAACTTGACAACAACATTATGTCGTTTCTCAAATGTTCATAAACACATAGAAACACTAATTATTATGCATTTCTCACCAAGCAAACTTTTAAGTTGAGTATAGTTAAAACTCAAAGTCACCACCTAACCAAAAATGACCTCTCTCTTGATTTTAAGCCATTCGTTGTGTTTAAAATCAATGTTGCTAAAGTGCATGTCCCTTCATCTTTTCGAGAAGAATCATTTCTTGATTTATTGGGGGAAAAAAAACTTTTATTGTCATCCAATTGAAGAAAGCCCTTTGTCCGTTTCTTATTTAATTAGTTCCAAACAAATTGCTTCCCCCTTTTTTTCTCTAACGCTTCTTTGGATATTATCTCGTTTTCATCCTTTATTTTCGCTCTTCTGCATTGTCTCTTTCTCGCATATACACACATTAACGCTTATATCTGTAAGTACATATATGGTAGCAAAGTTTTTTTTTTTCCTTTGTGGTTTTTTTGCTTCTTTTTCTCTTATCTATTGCTTTTATTTTTTATATGTAATTAGTCAAATTTGATTACTTTTTCTAATTGGAGATATTTATTAAACAAAATGACTAAAGTCTATTGTAGTAGTCATAGTTATGACTAATTTATGAATGTGAGCGTATCCTGTTAATTATATGAAAAAATAAAAAAATCACATTTATAAGATATTTAAAACAATAAAAACACCCAGAAAAAAACCTCATAAAACCCATGCAAAGTACGGGAGATAAAAGCATTAGTGCTATATATATATATGAGAGATTATATGTTTATTATAAGAATTATTATGATATAATAACCAAGTAGCTAGAAAAAAAAATTGTGATATAAAAAGCACTACAAAGAGATACCGTGTTTGATCATTAATTAAGAGACTACGGGATGGCTTCGTGTTTCTAAATCCATTTCGTAATTCACGAATTCAAGTGCTAATAACCTTAATTACAGTTCTCTTTAGATTTCTTTTAATATCTCTTATGGCACGTAGGAAGGTATTTAGATTGTGTGATGAAAATAGGAAAGAAAATTTAGTTAACTAGTTTTATTCCTACCTAAAAGAAAATGACAATTGTTTGAAGATGATGTTAACTACTCAAACATTTGTCCTGAAAACGTACAAGAAAGCGTTGAAAGTTAGTTCTATAAATGCTGAAATATACACCTAATCTTGATTGTTGCATGCAGCACTTTAAGGACGTTTCACTCAACTGATAACCTATGTCTGACAATTGAAAACCTGACTTGAGTAAAAATTTGTACGTTGGATGGGGAAATTCTTCCGTTTGTTTAACTGAAAAAAATTTATAATTTTCAACAAAAATTCATAAGTTAAGAATAAAAATTTATAGGTAAAGACCAAAAATTAGTAGGTCAAAAACAAAATATTTTTACTTATAAAATTTTATTTTTGAACTATGAATTTTTGTTCGAAAATTACAAAAAATTCATAGGTAAAAATTTTTGTTCTTGATTTGTAAATTTTTAGTCTTTACCTAGAAATTTTTGTTTGAAAATTACAAATATTTTTAGTTAAATTGACATCAATTTAACTAATGAAAAAGTTTTTGTATTGATGAGATACCTTATATATATCATTTTTCTTAAAAAAAAAAGAGGCAAAATGAAAAGTAATATAATTAATGATGTATAAGATTAGTTGATTTTGTTGGAAATATATACAATACATATGTGTGTGTGCATATATATATATATATATGTATATATGTATTTCGTAAAGCAAGGTATTTTTTTTTTAAAAAAAAAAAGCAAGTGACAATAATAGTCATGATGTCATCATTATTGTTGAAGTGTATTTAGATTTTTAATATATTTTGTTATTTTATGTATTAGATTAGGTAGATTTTCACCTTCTTGGGTTTCAAGCAAACTTGAGCACCAAACAACTCAAGCACCAAGCAACTTGATCTATATATATCTTAGCAAATTTAGGATATTGTAATTTATAGAATTCACAATGTAATAATTATCAGCTCCTCTTTTCTAGAGCTAACATTGTGGTGGCTCATATTCAATATATATGTATTTTCTCCCCCCATGCTTACTCATTTCTATTTTTTCTTTTTTCTTATTTCAACGCAATATCAGAGCCACCATCTTGGTGGCCTCTGTCTTTGTTATCTTGTTGTTCTCACAACTATTCTGCTTCAGTTTTATTTAGACTATTCTGGTATCAGTTCTTGGTTTGTTGCTTTTTTCTTTTAGTTCGTATGACCTCTTGATTTTCGATTTTTGGTTATTCTTGGTTTTGCAGGAGATTTGCTTTAGCTTTTTGAGCTTCATCCTATTCTTGGTTCTTGTTCTTGGCAGCTACTATTGCTATACTTTCAAGTTCAGTTCTCACTCGGCTCGATTCTCGCTCGGCTCAAGATCAGTTCAAAGATTTTCAAAATTCTGTTATCAAACTCAAGTTGATCTTTATTTGACCTCTTGAGTTTGAGGGGGACTGTTGAAGCGCATTTAAATTTTTAATATATGCCATTATCTTATGTATTAGATTAGATAAATTCTCACCTTCTTGGGTTCCAAGCAAACTTGGACCAAACAACTTGAACACCAAGCAACTTGGTCTGTATATATTTTAGTAAACTTAGGATATTATAATACATAAAATTCGCAATGTAGTAATTATTAATTTCTCTATTCTAGAACCAATGTTGGTGGTGGTGCTGGCAGCAATACCAAATTATAATATACCAAATGGCTTAAGACAATTTTGGAGGGAAACTTGGGGCCAAATGGATTTTGCTTATATATATATACATATAAAATTTTGGAGGGAAACTTGGGGCCAAATTGGATTTTGCTTTTATTTATATATATATATATATATATATATATATATAATTCACAATGTAGTAATTATTAGTTTCTCTATTCTAGAGCTAACATTGGTGGTGCTGCTGGTAGCAATTGCAAAATTACAATATACCAAATGGCTTAAGACATTTTTGGAGGGAAACCTTGGGGCTAAATTGGCTTCTGCTTATATATATATATATATATATACACACGCAAAGATAGTTCAACAAATAACGCTTAAATTTGTGATGTACAAAATTTGGAAAAGGACATGATCAGAATAAGAGGATAGAATAAATTAAAAGGAATTTTTGGTTGTTGTAATATATTATAAACTAATTTGCACAGCATGTTGAAAAATGAAATGGAATAATTACATACAAATGCTAAGTGGTCAAGGCAATAATTATACCGTCTATCCAATTGGTAAATTTTGGTGCAGTAACCCTCCCTTTGATTATTACACCAGATAAGGCAGGACACTCAACCTCAAGTCTGAATTCTCTTACGGGGGTTGATATTATATTGGGTGCTTAATTATATTCGTTATGAATTTCTCTATTAATCTTTTTATAACTGTGTTGTGCTTATTTTGTCGTATTTGTTAGATAGGTCTTTATTTGTAAACATTATATATGTACACATTCTACTATATTGAAATCATTAATGAAATATATACATCTTTGAGTACATTTTGACCAAAAGGAGGAAAAAAGGCCAAAAAAACTTATGATACATTTAAGATGGTGGCGTGGATTAAAATCTTAAGGGTGAAAAGGCTTGGTGTCCCTTATGGTTTATGAGAAGTGCTCTAGAATCCTTATCTTTAAAAATTTTTTGTAATTTTTTTTTTTACTTTCTAAAACAAATATTATATTCCTTTGATAAGAAGATGTATATTATGTTTAAAAAATTAAAAGACGATTATGTACAAGGAAGTTTTAAAAAATAAAAAGAAATTATGGAGGAGTTTTAGAGTTAATTTGTAGTCAAATTGACATTAATTTCTTTAAAAAAATTTAGTATTCTTCTTGTTATTGTTAATCAATCACATGTAGTAACATAATTAGGAAAAAAATAGGTGGACCTTGTGAATAAGTAATCAATAATATTTAAGGATTTTAGAGAAAAATTGAAATATTAGTTTGGCAAGTCGAAACATGACTCTAATTTTAGTAATCGAGAAAACACTACATGAACACTACATAATTAAGAAACCATTAATTAGGCGTATAATTAATAAGAACTAAGTCTTTTTTTTTTTTAAGGAGGTTACACCAAGATTACAAAGAGACTAGTTTGGAAGATGAGACTCCCACTAGGTCTTGTCCAAGGATAACTCGCAGCTGATGCAGTGACTCTTCGATAACATGTGTGCCTATTAGGAGTTGCAAGCCACAGTTAGTATTCTCGTTAATGACAATTCAACTAATTAGAGCACGACATTGTCGAATACAAACACCTAACAAACCATTAAACTAAAACTTGAAAAGTGGGCTGTATAAAGAAGTAAATGTAGTACCTAATAATAACATACCAATGTGTGAAGCGTCAATCAGAATTTGCAAGGACGTAAATGTAATGATTTTTCACATTGAAAATACCACTTTTTTGTATGAGTGATTCTTAAGTTTAAAGAGTTTTCTCACATAGCAGACTAATTTTTTGGAATGAGCTCGATAGGATAGTCTAACGTAGGTATCGGCCCTTTAAGCGGATGAAATGTAATGATTTTCTATATTGGAAATCCGACTTCTTTGTAAGTGGTTCTTAAATTCAAGGATTCTCTCATCTAACAGACTAATCTTTTATAATACTCTTCTTTTAAACTTAAGTTGTTACATTAAAAAATTTCTATTTGGAGATAGTTTTCGTGCACGCAAAGAAAGGGGCATGCAATTAGTGTTGTCTTGGAAAAATATACTCAAATTAAATGATCATGTAATATATATGCCCTCTTCCATATTGGAATAAATTTAGTTTATCCAGCAAAGACAAAAGTCTCATAATCACAGTTAGTGTTGGTGTCTACATCGTTAATTTTTAAAATTGACTTACTTGGTTCTTACCATAGTTTGGGATCTTTTTATCTCTTAAATCTCATAATCAGGGTTAGTAATGGTGTCTACATCGTTAATTGTTAAAATTGACTTAATTGATTCTTACGATGGTTTGGAATTTTCTTTGTCTCTTCTTTTTGTTGTAAACCAAGTGGTTTTTAAGTCTATATTATTAATATAATAAATAAATATATTAATTCTTTTTATAAATTTAAATTTTTAGACAAATTATTAATTTAACATAGTATCAGAATTTTAAAACCAAAAAATTTTAAGATTCGAAACTCGCAACCACTTGTTTAAAATATTAAATTGTGTATGTGTAAAATTTCAGAATAAATTGTTTCATTATTAATATAATAAAAAATACCCTAATATTTCTTCAGTTTTTAAATTCAGTTGTAACTCAACATGTTACATGTTTATCTCATATGGCATCTGTACCATCTTTCGACAACCAACAATAAGAAATCATATGTTTTCAGCTCAACGTGTCCGTGATTATATTACTACTCCATCCACAAAGATAAACATACTTTCATTTTCAAATATTTTAACAAAATGTAGTTAACATAATTAATGCAATAAATTTTGTTTAGTATTTTTCTAACATAAACTTCCACTAGCATTAAATAACTCATGTTAGATTTTTTTTTTTAAATTCTAACTCGTATTAATTAATGGTGTATCTCTGTTGATAAAGAAGCACATTAAATTGGGGTATATAATGAAATTAATAAGTTAACTATCCTTCTAAAAAGAAAATGGATTTACAATTTCGGACAAGTGAAAAATGAAAGTCAGTCTAACTTTACCGGGCAAAAGTAGTACTAGTTTTCACTAAGCAAATTGCTTATTTTTCACTTGATATATTTTACGACTCTTGTCTACATAACTTAACGAGAATATATTTAATATATAAATTCTTATTGCATAGAAAAAAAAAAGGAATAATGATAGATGATATAAGTGACATAAAATATTAGCCGCCTTTCACTAATGCCTTCATGAGGGACCCAATTACTCTAATCCTAATTTCATGCATTGATAGATTTATCTAATTTCCTTTTGGGCACAACATGGGCAAGAAACTTTAGAAACTTAATATGGCAAAAGCTGTAGTTCCATTAAATTAGACTATCCACATAATATCAAACAAACTAGTATATAAAGGCACCATAATATCTATATATCATAACCTAGCAACATTTCTTTTCTAATATTGCAAGTTCATTTCTAGTGTCCCAAGTGTCCAAAACAAGAGTGTGTTAGAAATGGTGATCATGGAACAACTAAACCTAAATTCACTTCTTGAATCCATGGAGGCTAAACCCATGATGATGCTTCTCTTCATTATCCCTTTATTTTTTTTATTTCTTCAATATTTTCGTCGTAAAAGATATCCACCGGGGCCAAGAGGCTGGCCGATCATCGGCAACATGATGATGATGGACAAGCTGACCCACCGCGGCCTCGCCGAGCTCGCCAAGCAATACGGCGGCGTTCTCCACCTCAGGATGGGGTTCCGGCACATGGTGGCCGTTTCGAGCCCGGACGTGGCCCGGGAAGTCCTTCAGCTTCAAGACAACATCTGCTCGAACCGTCCGGCCACCATAGCCGTAAGCTATTTAACATATGATCGAGCAGACATGGCTTTTGCTGACTATGGCCCCTTTTGGCGCCAAATGCGAAAGCTTTGTGTGATGAAGCTTTTCAGCCGCAAAAGGGCCGAGTCTTGGGACTCAGTACGTGATGAGGTGGACACTATGATCCATGTCTTGGCCTCCGGCGCCGGCACCGCCGTGAACATCGGCGAGTTGGTTTTCGGGCTGACCCGGAACATTATCTACCGGGCTGCGTTCGGGACGAGTTGCAGCCAAGGGCAAGACGAATTTATCAAGATTTTGCAAGAATTCTCAAAGTTATTTGGTGCATTTAACCTTGCTGATTTTATTCCATGGCTAGGTTGGATTGATCCACAAGTGCTAACCAAAAGATTAGTTAAAGCTCGCGCCTCGCTTGACGGGTTCATCGATAGAATCATTGATGAACACATGCAGAAGAAGATGTCCAACAATAATGCTTGTGATGATGATGGCGATAGTGATATGGTGGATGAATTGTTAGCTTTTTATAGTGATCATAATGAGGCAAAGATTACTGAATCTGATGACTTGCAGAGTTCTATCCAGCTCACAAGGGATAATATTAAAGCTATCATAATGGTAAGTTGAAATTTTCTCTCATGCATGTTTAGAACTGTTCCGTTGGTTTTCATTGTCTAGAAAATCTTCCCTTGCCGCTTAGAGTTTTGCCGGAGAACGGCACGAGAGGAACTTCCTCTTCTAAAATGATCACTCTCTCTAGTCTGCCTTTTAATTCCTATAGAAAAAAGAAGAAAATCTCTCATGCATGTATTTAGTATGAAATGATTTCCTTTTTTTTTTTTTTTTTGAAGTTTTTTCTCAGTTTACGAGACATCAGGGTAATGCAAGATGCATGATATATATAAGGTGCCTGATTGGCAGTGCTTATTTTATAATCTGTTAATTCAGCAGTGTTTAGGTAAGATTGTCGTGTCAAATGATATCCTTTGGGGCTACAGGTACGTACCTTTTCTTGTTGTTCTGGAACTTGTTTAGTATCAAAATATGTTTCTAAAGGTTGATAAATGATAATACTGTGCGAGTTGAATTTGCCTTGAACCTACGTAGAAGCTTTTCTAGCTAGTCTCTCAATAATCATGAAGAAAATTCATAAACAAAGAGTAATTTTTATTCAATTTGCCTTGCCTGGCTAGGACCTTTTTCTAGTCTCGATGATCGTGAAGAAAACTCAGAAACAAGGAGTACTGTTACTCCCAATGCAGAGTTTTTAAGTAAGAGTCAAAGTTTAGAAAGAAAAGAAAGAAAGAAAAAAAGCTAAAAAGTTAAAACGTGAGAAGTTGTTTTTTCTCAAAAATATAATTGTATATTTTTAAAAGCTTAATATTTTCTTTAAAACAGCTAAAGTCTTAGTGCCTCAGTTTGGACTAACATTAGTCCATGAAAAAAAAAATTTGTAAGATGGGACTTTTTTAAAAAAAATTGTAATATCAGTTCATAAAAAATTTTGTAGGTCTAAGATAAAAATTCATCAGTCCATAAAAAATTTTGTAGGTCTAAAACAAAAAAATTATAAGACTACAAATTTTTCATAAAAATCTTACAAATTTTTGCTGTAATCTTACAAACTTTTATTCTAACCCTACTTTAGCAATAGGTATTGTTGGATAAATTGTGTTCTTCTTATCTACCCGGCCTTTATAGCCTTGAAACATAAAATTGTCTTTATCCCAATATCTACCCCTTGATACATCTCATAAACGTCTATGCAACCCAACAATCTACGATTATTTGGTAATATCCATTCCCCTTTCCTAATAATCAATTTTGCGACCTAGAAAACATGGGGATAATTTTTTTTTCCCCTGGGATGCGGCTTAAACATACACGTGTCACCACTTAATTAGCCGGCATATATAAAATTTTTATGGCATAATAAATCTTTCTCTGCATGTATATATTGCATTTCATCATAAGATGTTTGAATATATGTAAAATTTTATTCGAATATTTTAATTTTTTTTCTAATTTTTATCTCGCCAGCTCATGCCAAATTTGATATGTAGTCTATGAAAGGACACTTACGTGGCCCAAAAAACACCTTCATATGCTTTGACTTATCCTGTCTACCTTGTTGCTTGATTGCCTCATCTTCGCGTAAGTGTTACATATATGTTTTTCCTTTTTTTTTTTGTTTTTCCTTTTTTTTTTTGTCACAATCTTTTGGTTCTTCTATATGTTTGGTTACATCAAGTTTTTAATTATGTACCTCAAAGTTACAACATAAGATTAAAAAAACGAAACAAGAGAAACGTAAAACAACATGAAGTACTTTTCTCATCACTATAGTCATCCTTCTGAATTAGTTGCATCATTTTAATATTTTTTCCCAAAATTTTCAATTAAAAATTAAGAAACATGATTTTCGTAAAAAAAAATAAAAAACTGCTTGATTTTTGTTATTCTTTTGTTTTTTTCGCGTTTCATATACAATCTATAGCAATTTTCACTTAGATTTTCACTTAGATTTTCTTTTTATGATGGTGTCTTTTTTTTTTCCCCAAAATTTGATTCTAAAATTACTAAAAGAAAACAACATAACATCTTAAACTTGTCATGATTCATGACAGCCTTGTCGAAAAACTTTTGCATATGATATATGTTTATGATTTGATATTATAATTAGGTAAAAGGTGTAAAGCAATAGTAACCACTTATGGTTATCTTTCTTTTCTTGGTCAAATCCCAACCTCCAAAAAACGACCCACGCCAAAATCTCCTAGCTATCACAATCAAAATATAAAAATAAAAATATCTAATGGACACGTCGCAACATTACTATCCTTCATTTGTGACACACATTGTAAATAAATGGCTTTTTGCGTAAGTATCATAAAGAGTTTAAGTAATAATTTAAGTTAATTATTTTGGTATAGTTGATTTGAAATTAAAACAATTATTTGTTAAATTTAAGACGTCAGTTTTGCTCGTAAGTTTATGACATGATATGTTATTCTTTTGAAGGCCTGTTTGGATTATTTTTTATAAAAAAATTAGTTTTAAAAAATATATCTTTTTTGTAATAAGTATTAGATTAAATTTCTTTAAAAAGTTCAATTTTAACTTTTTTTTTAAAAAAAATTAGAAATTTTACCTTATCAAAAAAGCACTTATTAATTTTTTTTAAAAAAATACTTTTAAAAAGAACTAATCCAAACTGAGCCTTTTAGGGCAACAATTGTTGATAATGAGAAAATTTTATGGCCCCATGCTTATTGTACTGGACAAAAATATCAAGCATATGACCAAAGATTTTTCCACGTTAATGGTGTGGTGTTTTGGCCAATTTCAGGATGTAATGTTTGGTGGAACCGAGACAGTGGCATCAGCCATAGAGTGGGCCATGTCCGAGCTAATGAAAAGCCCCGAAGATCTCAAGAAAGTGCAACAAGAGCTGGCCAACGTGGTGGGCCTCGAGAGAAAAGTTGAAGAAGCTGATTTTTGTAAGCTAACATATTTAAAGTGTTGCCTTAAGGAAACCCTCCGGCTCCACCCACCCATCCCTCTCCTCCTCCATGAAACCGCCAAGGCCGTGGAGGTTTCCGGCTACTATATCCCCGCTAAATCTCGCGTTATGATCAACGCATGGGCCATCGGACGAGATAAAAACTATTGGGAAGATGCTGATGCCTACAAGCCCTCGAAATTTCTCGAGGAAGGTGTACCGGATTTTAAGGGGAATAATTTTGAGTTCATCCCCTTCGGGTCGGGCCGCCGGTCTTGCCCGGGCATGCAACTAGGGCTTTATGCCCTAGAGATGGCTGTGGCTCATCTTTGCCATTGTTTCAATTGGGAATTGCCCGATGGCATGAAGCCAAGTGAGCTTAGCATGGATGATTTGTTTGGGCTCACTGCACCAAGGGCCAATAGACTAGTGGCGGTGCCTAGTCCACGATTGAAGTGTCCCCTCTTCTGATGAAAACCAAAAGATTAAGGCCAATCTCAAATAAAAATGTTCCAGGCAAATCTCAAATAAAAATGTTGATACAGAAACATTCTTTCAGCATGCATGAGATGGAAATGGTACGGTTAATAGTGAAAAAGTCAACAATGGTGAGGCATTTTCTCTGCTAAAGTATTATTAAGTAATTGTTAACGTTGAGTCCCGGTCATTTTCGATATTTTTTTTTTGTCAATAGATCTCTCACTACAAATTAAACAATAGATCTCAATGTGTAATTATTGTTTCTCTCTTCTAATCCATCACTAATGGTGCCTCCTATATTGTCTTTAATAAACATATGACTTCTTTCTACATATTTCTCTTTTCTTTATCTTTCAGCATTCCACTTTCTCTTATCCTTCCAAAATAAAAAGTGTTCGATAACAGTTTTTCAAGTAACATTTAGAATTTTGACTGGACAAAACACTATTTTGCTAAATTATTGCTATTCGGTAAACTAGTGTTTCAAATGGTTTTTTAAGTAGCTTTTAGCGTTTCAACCAACGTTTCTCAAAAGCTAAAAATTTTAGCGTTCCAGGTAACTTTTAGCTTTTCATGTTTTTTTTTGACAATTCTACCCTTTTTGTATTTTTTTTATTTTTTTATTCTTTTTCCAATCTCTCCATATATTTTTATCTTTTCTTTCACTAATATAAATAAGAAATAATATAAAAATGAATTTCAATTTCTATATCAACATTACTAAAAGCATAAGTTTTATTAGTACATTTTTTAACAAAATAATTTTGAATCTATTAAAATCTATTAAAATTAATTTTAATAGATTGTAATTATCATACTAACAATAATATTTATAACATGATGTCAATGTCTTTTTACATCATTTAACATTCATCAGCTAATCTAATAACTAATTTTATCGAACACATTTTATTCAATCAGCTAGTTAAACAGCTATCCGCTAACAGCTAAAATACAACAGCTATCAGCTACCTAAATAGCTATTAGCTACTCCAATAACTAAATTTGCCGAACAGGCCCTAGTCTAGTGGTATACTATTCATCTTAAGTGTAAAAAGTATTGAGATCAATTCTCAATAGACAAAAATATTGTATTATTGATTTATGACCTCCTATTAAACCAAAAAAAAAAAAAAGGGAGTAAAAAATAGCTAGTTGCATCTAGTTGACAGAGAAAGAAGATAAATATAAATTCGAATTGAATTGCGGGTAGAAAAATCTCTCTTTCAGTTATTCTTAGACCAACCTCTAATTAGTTTTAAATTGAACTAATTAACACTTACATTTTTGCAGTCTTTGAGAAAGTAATTAATTAAAACGATGGATACCCGATTTTCTTTTTCTGTAATCACATTGCAAATGAAAGTTGGGATTTAATTCTAAGCATCAATTTGTACGTCATTCGAACTAGTATTGATATTTTACAGACCTATATCTACATTAATTGTACATAGCTTCTAAATATAACTAACACCATATACACTAATTTTTTAGTCTTTAACAAAGTACTACAACGCAATTGTGTCACAATTTGAAAAGACATGACACATCTGAAACGTGGTTTCACATAAATGTTTGTGCACCCTAAACACTAAATAATTAAATAAAATGTCTATTAAACAATTTAAATATTTAGATGAAACTATCATTTAATATAATATTAAAGATTATTAAAATTTTCAGAAGAATTACATAAGTTCGAGTCTCTTTAGAATCATTAACATGTCGACATGGGTACATAAACCATTATGTTTGCATCAAATACATTTGTGTAAGGTGATGATCTCGTCTCGCATTATTAGGCCATGTTTTTTTTTTTTTAATTAAAATGGATCTATAGTGGTTCTCCACTTACCTCAATTGATGACTCGAATTCAAAACTTATAGATTTTGTAACGACTCAAGCCTAATTACTGGTCTGTCACCACAATTGAACCCAACTAACTAGCCCAAAATGCTTAAGTCGACGATGACAGTAGTAGTGAACTTAAACCATTATAAAAGGCACACAAATCTCATACAGAACCGAGGTGGGATGGGATATTACGAATTTCAAGTGAAAAGTGCTACCACTGAGTTATAAAATAAATAAACAAAGATAAATTTGTATCCAACTATTCAAATCTTTAGATAAGATAATCACATAGTACGTCCTTTAAACTAACTTCTTGACATAAATAAGGTTGGTGCATGTTGTGAATGAATCTGCCACAAGTTGTCAAAAAGATGTCTCGTGTTGAAATTTGAACGTAAACATTTTCAAAATTCTATTGAAGACGAAGAGCTACCAAAACCACTATCATTAACAAGTTGATTCACATTGTAGTTGCATAAAAGTATGATATTCGAATTTGAATGGTCTCGTGCATGCATTATATATATAGTGGATTTGCATAGTTCTGGCATATTTATCTGTCGGTTTCTAAAGTATGTGCCTCGCTGCAATGCATGAGGCCGAAGATGGTGCAGGTGGAGTCTTCCACATGCAAACATTCATGTTTTTTCCTTTTCAAAAGTGAGATATTGGAAAAATATCTTATCTTTATTTACTCATGTATCATCGTGTTTGTGTAGGATGTGGCCCGTATTTGATGGGTCTAGAAATCTTAATTTTGGCTAAATTAATAAACATGCATGTTCCTAGACATATAGTAGTTTATTAGCTTAAATTAGACTGTGAGACATAAAGTAAGAAGCGCAAAGGAGGTGAGGGCTCTCAAACCCAAGCCCTCTCACCCTCTCACCCTCTCAACCATGTATTCATGTATTTAATAATGAACTATCTCTTATTTATCCGTAGACGCAAGCTTTAAGTTAAACCATATTAAATTATATATACATCGATATCTTTCTCGCTTCTTATATTTATTCTAACGCTCCAATTCTTTAACAATTTTATTATGACTCTATTTGGCCTATCTATGAGATTTCCGGTGTTGAATTGTAAAGCTTTTATTAGTAGAGCTTTGGTAAAAAATAGATTGTTTGCCTAATATTTTAATAGTTGAGTTTTTAGCTATTTTGAGGGCAATATTGAATTTTTAAAATATGTAGTAGTATTTTTTAAAAGAAGAAAAAAATAATTTCTGACATAATATAAAAATAATTTTTTAAAAACCTAAAAGCTCTAATTTGGAGCTTCTTGTTTTTCAATTTTTTCCAACTTTGACTTTTATGTACAAGCAATTTTAGAAATTTACCAAATAAATTAGTTTCAACTTTTAAACTCACAAAAAATACTTTTAAGTGTCTAAAAACTGAACCAAACAGACTCTATGTGTCACATGACCATAAGAGATGTGAAATTAGAGCAATAAAAGTTCAAGTCTAATATCATATTAAGATTCTATCATCTTAATATGTTAACCAACGTTAAATAAGATAGTCCCAAATCTTATATACCAATAGCTAATAAAAGTCATGATTAATCTATGAGACGACAAGTATATATATAACACCTTACAGGGCAGACACCCTTTTTTTCTTTTTCTCTCTCTTTTTTTTTTTTTGAGAATTAATAATGGTTCCTTACTTATTCCCTTATGATGGCTCCGGCTCAAAACTTATAGATCCC
This sequence comes from Cordia subcordata, assembly GCA_028554755.1. Classification (NCBI taxonomy): domain Eukaryota; kingdom Viridiplantae; phylum Streptophyta; class Magnoliopsida; order Boraginales; family Cordiaceae; genus Cordia; species Cordia subcordata. Next base: position 5,433,927 of record JAPTOF010000022.1, on the reverse strand, counting down.
AAACGAAGAGTGTTACCACTATGTTACAACTTCTTGTCTTATAGGCCAGACGCCCTGACTACTTCTTTGTGCTTTAGCTGTGGTTTCCCTTAGAAAATGGTGAGTACTGGGGAATCTCCATAGAACAAGTATAATTTAGACAAGTGCCAAATTATGCCCCATTTGAAATGTCTCTCTAATTGGCGTACCTTTGTACTTCAGTGTTTGTCCAGGCCAACTAGTATTTCAAGAAACTAGGATGGTTAGTAACGAAAACAGCCCACGTGAATTGGTGATCACTTTGTTCTCGCCTAAAAGTTTCTTCAAATGTTGGATGATTTTCTCCTGAAATTAAGAAGAGATTCAAACCCTTCTTGTCAAGCCATCTCTTGTGATGCGACAGCACTGAAAACATGAGAATAGATGACAAATCTTTTGCACTTTTTGCACATTTCGTTATCCTTCAAAATGGCGCATAGTGCCTGATAGGAGAGATCTATGTAAATAGTAGTTAGTTATAGTTATGAGCTGTCAAATGTAATGCTGCAGTTATAAGCAATAGCTGAGTAACAGACTGGTAGTTAGTTAGAAATATCTAGCAGTTGTCTATAAATACTCCTCATATGTAACTAACTCTATAATAGAATAATAAGATACTTCTTTCTCTCTCTGCTTCTTCTTCTCTCTCTAGTTTTCATGGTAACAAACTATGCATTTTGGAAGCCTTAGATTCAAGTGTTGTTCAAGGCATATAAACTTTTTGATCATTTGACTGGCTCAACTCAATCTCCTTCTGCAACTATTTTACATGCTTCTGGCAGAGAGGAATCAAATCCAGATTACATTAATTAGCAAATTCAAGATGAACATCTCAAATTGTGTCTTCTGTCCACAATCTCTCCATCAATGCAGCAACAAGTCTCTCATCTGTCAACCACTGCAGAAGTCTGGAATGCCTTAGTTACTAGGTACAGTTCTCCTAATTGGTCTCATGTTTATTAGTTGAAATTGAGACTCTGCACCCTATCTAAAGGCACTCTGTCCTTGACTACTTATTTGGATCATGTTAAGAGTTTGGTGGATAGTCTTCATAATGCCTCAGAGACTATTTCAGAAAAGGATTTAGTCATGTATATCCTAAAAGGACTTCCAACTGAGTATAAGCCTATAAAGGCTTCTATTAGAACTAGACCTGTCCTTATTACATTGGCAGAACTTACTAGTTTGCTAATTGCTAAAGAACTTCATCTTCAAATGAGTCATTTAGTCTCACTCATTGATGCATCCACTCAGCATACTGCTACTGCTCTTTATTCCAATACTTCTCAGAGAGTAGAGGAAGAAATAACAGAGGAGGTAGAGGTGGCAGATCACAAACAACATCACAGCCTAGGCCTGTTACTCCCTTTTCAGGGATTCTAGGTCCTGTACCTTCAGGATCCTCCTCTTCCCAACTCTCCAGTGCTCAAGGCTTAACAACAAAAGTCTATTGCCAAGTTTGTGGTAAACCAAATCACATTGCACTGAATTGTTGGCATAGGTTTGATGGAGTTAACTACCCTTCTGAATAGTTTGCTCCTAAACAAGCTAATATGGTCCAGCAATCTACACCTAGTAATCAGCAGTCTCCTGCTTCTCAGTCTTGGATCTTGGACTCAAGGGCTAATTCATATGTCACCAATGATACAACTCAACTTCAGACACTATTTTCTTACACTGGCTCTAATCCTGTGGCTATAGGAAATAGACAATAATTGCAGATTCAGAGTATGGGTAATGGTATTCTTTCTACTCCTTCTCATTCTTTCTTTCTCTCAAAAGTTCTTCTTGTTCCTCATATATCTCAAAATCTATTGTCTGTTCATCAATTCACTATTGATAATAATTGTTCTATTCTTTTCACTTCTAAGGAGGCAATTATACTGGACAACAATTCTCACCAAGTCCAGTACAAGATCCCCTATAAGCGGGGACTCTACTGCCTTCCAAGTTTCATCTCTTCCTCCAGTCTTAACAAACCTCAAGCTTTGTCTTCTGTTGCTATTGCATCAAATCCTGAAGCAAATCTCTGGCATCACAAGCTTGGGCATCCCTTAGCAAATGCTTCTGCTGTATTGTCTAAAGTCTTGAATATTAGATTACATGTTTCTAGTATAGACTGTGAGGCATGTTCTTTGGTAAAGACACATAAGTTGCCATTTTCCTTGTCTTCTTCTGTTGCTAATTCTGCATTTGAGCTTGTACACTCTGACATTTGGGGCCCTACTCCTGTAACCTCTAATGCAGGCGATAGATTTTATATTGTTTTCTTGGATGACTATTTTAGATATGTGTGGCTTTATCCTTTGAAGAATAAGTCTGATGCTTATCAAGCCTTTCAAAATTTTCATGCTATGGTAACTACTCAGTTTAATGCTATTATTAGGATCTTTAGAACTGATAATGGCACTGAGTACTTAAGCCATCAATTTCAAACATTTCTGCATTCATTAGGGACTATTCATCAAACTAGTTGTCCCCACACTCCTGAACAGAATGGAAGAGTGGAGAGAAAGCACAGGCATTTAATTGAAACCACTCTGGCTTTGTTGCATCAATCACACTTACCATCTTCGGCTTGAAGCATTAGCTATGGCAAATTTTTTGATAAATAGATTACCTACTCCTGTTCTTCAACAAAAGTCCCCTTTTGAGGTTCTATATAATCAAGTCCCAGATTATAGAGTCATGTTCAGTTTAAGGAAACAGTGTTTCCATATGGTAGTTCTACCACTTTGACAGTAGATGATTTTCATATTCCTTTTTTGTCTACTGAATCATTTGTTGTTGACTCTGGTTTTCAATATTCATTTCCCATGAGTCAACCACTATCAATATTCACTCCTCTCACATCTCATATGCAGTCCACTTCTCAGTCCTCAAATGACTCATCTTCTAGTTCTTCTTCATATTCTTCTACATCTCATTCTCAGTCAATACCTACAGGGACATCACTGTCTGTTGATTCTGCTAGTGGTTCTCCTATCTTGTCTTCTTCTAGTACTTCTTCCACAACTAGTCCAGAAGATTCATTGCCTGTAGAATCTTCATCTTCAGAATCACTGAGCAATCTTGCTCCTTCATCAATTCATCCAATGCTAACTAGGTCAAAAACTGGATGTCTTCCCCCTCCTTTGTATCATCTTCACACTCTTATTACCAATCCTACTACTCATGAACCTGCTTTATATAAGGAAGCAGCCAAGTACCAGTGTTGGGTTAGTGCAATGACTGAAGAATATCAGGCTTTAATGTTTCAAAACACTTGGGATCTTGTTCCATTACCTGAAGAAAGACAGTCTATAGGATCTAAATGGGTGTTTAAGATTAAGCACAATCCTGATGGTTCTATTGCTAGATATAAAGCTAGGTTAGTAGCTAAAGGATATCTATAAGAGTATGGTGTTGATTATCAAGAAACATTCAATCCAGTTGTCAAACATCAAACCATTAGAGTTGTTCTCTGCCTAGCCTTACATTTCAATTGGAATCTGAAACAACTGGATGTTTCTAATGCTTTTCTTCATGAAACCTTAGAGGAGGAAGTTTTCATGAATCAACCTCAGGGATTTGTTCATCCTGACACTCCACACTATGTTTGCAAATTAAGAAAGTCTCTCTATGGGCTCAAGCAAGCTCCTAGAGCCTGGTATCAACTATTATATCAGTATCTACTCAGTCAAGGTTTTCAATCCAGCACTGCATATGCTTCATTGTTCATTCACAAGTCTAAGACAAATTTCACTTTAGTCCAAGTCTATGTGGATAATATCATTATCACAGGGAGTTCTGAAACCTATATTAATACTATTGTTCAATCTATGGGAACCAAGTTTGCAATGAAAGATTTAGGACAATTATCATATTTTTTGGGCCTTGAGATACAAACTTTATCTACTGGTATTCTTGTCCATCAAACAAAGTATGCCACTGATTTACTTCACAGAGCTGGTCTTACTAACTGTACTGCAGCTGTCACACCTTTTTGGGCCAAAACTACAAAAGCAATTCATGATCAGACACCCTATGTTAATCCTCAACATTACAAGAGTATAGTAAGGGCTCTCCAGTATCTTTCAGTTACAAGACTAGACCTACAGTTTGCTATAAATGCTATGTGTCAACACATGCACTCTTCTACTTGTGCAGATTTTGCTACACTTAAAAGAACACTCAGATATATCAAGGGTACTCTCAATCAAGGATTGTTTTTCAAGTCAGGTCTATTGCAGTTTCATGCTTTTACAGATTCAGATTGGGCTACTGATATTGTTGACAGGAAATCTATCTCAGGTTATGCTATATACTTAGGTCCTAATCTAGTGTCTTGGTGCTCTAAGAAACAACCAACAGTGGCTAGATCATCCACAGAGGCAGAGTATAGAGCCATGGCACACTCAGCTGCAGAACTAAAATGGCTATCTTTTCTTTTTCAAGATCTTTCTATTTCTATTCCTGTTCCTGTTTTGCACTGTGATAATACTTCAGCTATGGCATTGGCATCTAATCCTGTTTTTCACTCAAGAACCAAATATATAGAGATTGATTATCATTTTGTCAGAGAACAGGTGGTTCCTAAAGCTATTCAGTTGGTCTATCTTGCATCCAAGGATCAAGTGGCAGATCTTTTTACTAAATCTCTCTCTCAAGATTAGTTTCACTATCTAAGGGGCAAGCTTCCTTTGGCAGCCACCAAACCTCAGCTTGAGGGGGACTGATAAGGGAGATCTATGTAAATAGTAGTTAGTTATAGTTATAGATAGTTAGTTATAGTTATGAGATATCAAATGTAATGCTGCAGTTATAAGTAATAGCTGAGTAACAGACTAGTAGTTAGTTAAAAATATCTAGCAGTTGTCTATAAATACTCCTCATATGTAACTAACTCTATAATAGAATAGTAAGATACTTCTTTCTCTCTCTACTTCTTCTTCTCTCTCTAGTTTTCAGTGCCATAGATTGTTCTTAATTATGAACAAGGGACAAGAGAAGATGTGAGTAAGGAGCACGTTTTTGACTTTTTTTAAAGCGCACTTGTTAAAAAGATTTTTTTTAATATTGCTCCTAGTCCGATAATGATTAATTTTAAGTCTAATATAATACGAACAAGAAATACCCTAATTCAAAGCAAAAAGAAAAGTAAAAATTATTTTGAATAGAGCACTATAAACTTTTAAGCAATCAAAGTAATGCTATATATTAGTTGATAAATCCTATCCATAAGAGCTACAATATGCATCGCTACTTCACCTCATCAAAACTAAGTTAAAACCGGATCAAAATGATTGCCATTTGATAATGTTCCATGTAAAATTATCATATATAATGTTCGAAGAAAAGTTGATCGTTTTTAAGACTGACCCATTTTTAGTATATGATTCTTACTCTTTTTTCTTTCGTATTCCCTTAGCCGCGAAAGATCATGTATCACAACTTTCAAACGGTGAAAGTGATCTCATCAACATCTTTATCTGCGTTAAATCTCTGCGAGCCATTCAAAATTAATTTCGTGCAGCAGGAAAAAGATATATTACAAACATGCCGAGAAGATAATGTCCCAGCTTTTAAGCAAAGACACGAGTTAAATCTTCAAGAATTTTTCATCTTCGTAACTATTATCTTCATCACGCCACGTAAGGGCCGGGGTGATAAAACGATGACAAGCAGGTGGACTCAATTAATTATGCGTAAAGTTCTTGCATTATGTTCACGTTAATTAGGGTGATAAGGGTCAAAGAAAGTTCATGCGTGATTTTATGCGCAAAGAGGAAAATTGGTCCAGGGCCACTGCAATATGTTATTTTAACCACTTGGCCTTAAAAAGTTCACTAATGTAAGTCATATACATACATATATATACATATATATATATATATATGCGCAAAGAGGAAAATTGGTCCAGGGCCACTGCAATATTTTAACCACTTGGCCTTGAAAAGTTCATTAATGTAAGTAATATACATATATATACATATACATATACATATATATATATACATATACATATACATATACATATATATGTATATATGTACATGCAAGTGAACATATATATGTATATGCAAGTGAACAATCACAAGGAGCCAACCCAATGTTGGTGGTTTGACATTTGTAATGAGAATGAGAGACTTTTGGGAATTTATTTGGACAAGTTGTCAAATTTTAATCATTGAGGTACGACTTTTTAATAATAGAGTTCCAATTAAGAACTAGTAATTTCGCAACCCGTCCAAAGAACAATCACAAGGAGACAACCTAATGTCGGTAGTTTGACATTTGTAATGAGAATGAGACTTTTGGGAATTTATTTGGATAAGTTGTCAAATTTTAATTATTGAGTTTTGAGTTTTTAGTAATAGAATTCTAATTAAAAATAGTAATTTTGCAACCCGTGCTTTGCAAGGGTCAACTTTTTCTTTTTTTTTTTGAATTATCTACTTTATATAGTTCTTTATTTATAAATTTTTTTTGTTATTTTGTACTTTTAATTTACCTCTGTTTACATTTGGTTAAATTATATAATATGTACTATCTTGAATATTAGATGTCTTTTTGGTTAGATCTTTGATGCTTAAATAATACAATATCCTGATAATCCTTTATCAATTTTGTAGGTAAGTTTGGCATTTTGTAGTAATATATATTCTCTTATTTTTTTGAGCAAGTAGCAATATATATTCAGACTTTTTGCTTCTTCATTTTGGTGTATTTTTGGAGCCTTTTTTTTATTATTTTACCTATTACAAAGTTTATATTATTATTTGTTAAGATCATAATTTATATGTTGATATATTAAGATCTAATGATGTTTCTTTTTTTCACTTATAATTTGAAGAACGGTCTATATAAGTTTTATTCCAGGTATGTTCCTTTTCTTTGATTATTTACTTTGGTTAAGATAATAGTTTGCATATACTATATAATTACAAATAAAGAATTAAACTTGTGTGTAAATAACATAATAATTACAAATAAACAAAAATTAAAAAAATAATTCAAAAAGTTTTGTATACGTATAGGCTTGTGTATGAACCATAACATGTAGTAATATTAAAGAACTAAACTAAAATTAGAATAACCAATTGAATATACGAGTAATATAGATTTATTAAACAAAATAAAATAAATTTCAAAAAATAAAAAGAAAATATTTATAAGAAAGAAAGTAAAAGAATATCAAATGTAAATTAGAATGGATGCTTGAGTTGGATTTAATCTCCTTAAAATTTTAACGCATTGTTACGGTATTGACAGTTCCTCTCACAAACCTCCTAGGATAAATGGTTTACCTTTTGTGGATATATCACTTACATTTTTAGGAGCCAATGATAAGGGTGGTGTTAAAACTTTGTCAACTATGCAAGCTTATAGACTATAAAAAATACTATGTGCAAAAAAAAAAAAAAAAAGAACTTCATTTATTTTGTATGTTTTAAAGTTTTTACAATACTACTACTTATAAATGAAAGAATTGGTAAGATATAAAGTCTACCATAAATAAGGTATTCAAAAGTCTTAAAACCCCTTTACATTAACCTTATGGCTTGAAAGTCATCTTAAAGATGACACTCCAAGGGTTTCAAAACTCATATGCATTAACCTTCATAACCAACATAGTAGGGAGATCAAAAGTCTTCTAAATGAATAATGTTAAAATTTTTATTAATTAAATTTATAATATTGATAAAATTTTTAGCTGAGTTAACAAACAAATGAAAGCTAATGTGGTATATTTCTTCAAGCTACAATCCATCATAATAAATATATATATATATAAGAAAACAATGAATTTCCCTTGAACGGTTAGATTTCTTTCATGTTGTTTATTACTATAATTTCAATGCCAAGGCATGGTGGATAAATGTAATTAAGATATGGTGCATAAATTAATAAAATTAAATGATTTTTTTTGGACTTTATTACTTTAAGTTTATTAAAAAGAAATATATAGCTGGTGTATAAATATAATTAAATATCTTGTAACTCCATTCCAATGATAAGGTTGAAAAGTGGTGCATAAATATTAAATACTATAATATATAGATTTATAATAATGTAATAATAATAAAAAATAAAATCTATAATGACTTGGCAAATAGATAAAACACCCTTCTTTGAGTTTCCTTAGATTCAACTTTTATCTATATATAGATTTATTAAACGTGAATCATTGACCGTTTGGCTTTACCATATCAGAAGTACTATTCACCATCAGCAAACCTGTTTGGCCCATAACGAAGAAGTGGTGTATAATGTGAAAATGAGTAAAAAGGATAATTTGTACATTCCTTAAGTTGACACATTTGAATTGTTAGAAATTTTGAGGGAAATCACAAGCTAGAGAGCTCTCAGAATTTTGGAACGGGTAGGCATTAGGAGGGTATTCGCTTGTGGCATGATGCAGAGATTGGATGGACTTGTCCATACAGAGGATGAAAATTAAACATGGATGATTGCTCCAAAAGGAACTGAGGCTTGGCAAGAGTGGAGGTTTGTTTCGAGATGATTCAAGAGACCAGAAGGAGGCCTTGACAGTTAATCTTGGAGTTAATTGTAATAGTAAAGCGAAGTCTTATTGCTCTATGGAAAGGATTGCACTTAACGGAATCTCTTGATTTAGACCTTTTTACTGTTAAAACAGATTCTTCTATAACCTTTAATTTGGTGAAAAACCCTATTCCATGTGCTAGTCCATGTAGAACATTGTTGAAAGATTCTAAAAGGACTTTTAGTTGCAGGAGAAGTTTTACGTTTCAACATGTGTATAGTGAAGCTACCAATTATGCTGATTGACTATCAAATTATGGTTTTCATAACCACCTTGGGTTTTGGTTTTTATCCGACAATCACGTGCAACTCTTGAATCTCCTAGAGAGGGATAGAAAGGGGGTCTCCCTCCCAAGAAGAATTATTATATAATTAGCCTTGCCTTGGACGAAGCCAAAAAAAGAAAGAAGTGCAAATAAATAAAAAAACAATTTCGCCGAAGCCTTTTTACCCAAAGACTCGAGTTTGAAGCTACCTTTTTCTTTTCTTTAGTTTTAACTAAAAGCCTTTCAAAAAATGGGCCAACAGACCCTTACTCAAGCCTCGAGTTTGAAACAGCTAAGAGACTACTTTCCTTTAAGTTACTCCGTAAAAGTTATGCTTAACTAATCCAAATTATATCATTTTTTATTAGAGTGATGTGTATTAAAGTAAGTACCTTGTTATACGGAATGATTAATTAAAAATTGTGGTTATCAGCCCGCCAAACATATGTTTCTTGTAGTTGCTTAAAAGTGCTCGTGAATTTGATAAACAGTTTGACCATAATCTTGTGAAGCGTAAGCCAATTAAGCCATGCCCTGCGCATTTTCCTTTAGCTTACACAAACCACAGATCGCATCTCAAGTTGTTTCCTTCAAACTACAGATGCAATTTGAGATTTGTACTTCAAACATAACTTGTATCTCGAGAACGACTAGCACGTGAGGAGCACGTGCTCGCCAAGCGTAGTTTTAGGGCCCACAAGCCCCTCACGCATACAAGACCCGAGAATGACTAGCACATGAGCAGCACGTGCTGGCCGAGCACAGCTTTAGGGCCCACAAGCCCCTTGCACATTCAGGACCTGTTGTTTCCAAATGGTCCCTAAGAATCCATTTAGATTGGCTCTTTTTCAAGAAAAGATACTTTTCTTTCCCTCCAAAAAATTAAATTCTTTATGTAACAAATAACTGGTTTAACTTTTAAAAAGAGCTGAAACTTAATAAAATAAAAAAACTCAAATTCAGCTTTTTCTTAAAAGAAAAAAATTTTAACTTCTCAAAATCGCACTTTTTCAAATATTAAAGAAAAGAACACTTAAAAAGAAAAAGCCAACACAAATGAGGTAAAAAGAAAAAGCCAACAAAAATGAGCCCTTTATTTTCTCCCCATCTCCTTCAAGCATACTCTCATAACAGTGCATATTCCATATTACATTAGCCACAAAGCCACAGCAAGTAGAAAACACACAAACATCACTTGTAAAAGCCAAATATGCAGAGGATGCCAATGTCTGAAATCACATGAAATTTCGGATACAAAGATACTGTTCCATGCAAAGATTGCAAATATCCTTTCTCTGGTATATGTCGAACAAAGTCTATATACATTTTATGTTCGGGAACCAGGGATACAAAGATCAATTAAGATTGATTCTGTCAGTAGTACCGTCTTAAGTGATGATCGTATGTGATTTATCCAGTTTATCAGTAAGAGAACTGAAAACAAAAATAAGAACAAAAAGAATAAAGGGATACAACAACGCTAAATTCATCTAGGATGCTCCATTATGCTATAGGGAGGAGGTGATTCAGATACCTGTCATTTCATTCAGTGACTTAGTATACTGCAGTCGATGAATAACACGGTTGTCGTCTCCCAACAGTCAGTATTAATGTAAAATGCGGATCACAGCCAACCCTACAGCAGAGATTGAGACAATGGTACCTATGCAGTACTTCATAACATCATATTTCGCGGCTTCCACCTGAGCCCGTAATGAATGAATTTCCTGAAATGATGGGAACTCAAGCACTATGAGCATAGCGAATAAACAGTGGATTAAAAATAGTTCTTAGCTGGAATCTACACTCACTCTATCAAGTTTGTTAGTAAGGTTAGCAGTTTCTTGACTCTGGCTGGCCAGCTCATCTCGAATCCTCCTGCAAATGAGGGGGTTATGAGACTTAATCATACCAACATAAAACACAAATTAAAGAGCAAACGCAGATTTAACCCTTTTGATGGGTTGCAGAATGTGGGGAAAGACAACGAAATTATTTACCCTTTTTCAAGATTCAAATCCAAACGTTGTCCAGCATTGACTCTGTCGACTTCGTACCTGCAACGAAAAATCACTACTGTTGGAGCCCACGCTGTACAAATGATGATTTGAAGACAAGTTTACGAACATGTAGTTGTTCAAGACCTCAACTCGCTACGCATCTTCTCTATATCACTCTTGAGCTTCTCAGTCTCGTGTTGCAGCAGAGAAAAATGGTGTCCCTGTTTCAAAAATCCAAGACATGAGCAATTGACCTAACTCTGAATGTAAAGAAAATGGAAACGCTTCCAATTAAGCAATAACTGAAATAGCCAAAATGCAATTATCTGAGATCAAGAGTCTAACTTGAGACAAATATACTAGTAAAGGTCCTGTGTCCCCACTATTCTCCCCTTCTAGCTTACTCTGAAAAAATGAGAAGTGTGAATTTGGGAGTGTGTTTAATTTTAGGACTTCAAGGTTATGTCCATCAGCTATCCTAGTAAACTGCCCTCCGGCCCAACCCCCTCCCCCACCAACACCAAAGGCAATAGTCTAGGCCTTTAAATCAAAACAGTCTGCTCCAACAAGGCTCTTATGTCATAAATTGTTAATGAAAAATGATTTTGTTCAGATGAGAATTAGACATTGTCTCAAATGGTCAATTTAAAATGGTGAGATGGGAACAAGGCTATTTCCAACAGCTCCCCTAATTAACTAAAAATGGCTTTGTTCATGTGAGAATTAGACATAGTTTCTGAATGGTCAAGTTATAATGGTGGGATAGGGGATATGGCTATTTCCAAGAGCTCCACTAAATGCCAAAACCCCTACATTTAGATTTAAGGGACCTATTGGTGTCAATTAGCTTCAAAAACTCCCCTATCAAATCCCTGAGTTTTTAGGGTTCCCTTGTACTATAATTAAGAACGCCAAATCTAGGGGTTTTATTTGATCACCAATCCCATGCCCTAAATCCTTGTAATGGTTATGCGAGCATACCCCTAAAGTAGGAGCTGTTGGGGTAAAATCAAAATAGGAATCCCTGAAATTGAGAGATTAGTAAAAAGTAGGAGAGTTATTGAAGTAAAACTAGAAATAAGGGATCCTGAAATTTTTAAAAAGAAAATGACTTAAATCACCTCAATATAGGGAAAAGAATAGGGAAGTTGTTGTAGATAGGCTAACACCAACCAAACACAATAAATTTAGCATATGGCACTCATGGATAAGCATATCCTAGTCACAAACTTTCCCAGGAAAAAGCAGAAATGATTTTTACATTTTCGGCATCAAAAAGGTATGTCTTACGAAATGGACTTCCATTGATTGAATGAGAGGCAAGTTAATCACCTCGTGAAATTGTCCAGACCACAGTGGACAACATTCCCTCTCTTGAAAGTGTTTGTACCAAATTAAGTGCACTTCTCAAACCCAATACCATAGATGTCTAGAGCTTCATGTCAAATGCTTAAAGCTAGAGATAATAATTATTGGAGAAGGTTTAGCCTGGGCCGTTTCAATTAATATTCTAAAACAAACATCTTTCAACTTCTGAGAAATTAACAGCATCACCTCTCCCTCAGTGTCAAGGGGTGAGCAAATTTCAGTTATTAACCAACAACTGAAATAGAACCGAACTGAGAAAACATTTTGGTTACAGTTATTAGAAATCAACTCATTTTATTTCAGTTAGACATAATATATTGTGTAATCAGTCATTAACCAAAATAACCAAATTATCAATTAATCAGTCATTAACCAAAATAACCAAATTATCTTCTTCTTTCATGGATTTGGTTATGTTTTTGCGGTTTAAGCAATTCGTTTATTCCACTTGTCATATTCTTTTGCTTCTTGTCATGTAAATCGGTGATTTCGGATACTAATCAAACCGAAAATTTTTAATTATCAAAGTAGTTCAATTCGGTTTTAATTAGTTACTTTTGCAAATTCAGAAATTCGAATATTGAAATTTTAGACAGTTTCGACCATAACCGAGTTGTTGCCCCCACTCATTTTGTAACCATCAACCTTAGAATACTCAGGTGATTCATCCATGGAAACTCTAATAGGAATAAGTTCAGCACATCCAGAAGATTTTCTTAGCCTTTCTATTTTAACACCAAACCAACATTTGAGAGCCCATTAGTCTCCAATCTACTACAAATAATTCCAAGGATTTTGCTGGGCAAGGAAAAACTTGAGTTCAGCAATTAGCCTGTCTGGAAGGCCTTTTAAGAATATACAGACTGTAAGATAAACCAAATTAGGAAAAAATAAAATTGAAGAAATTCCAGAATCCAGTGTCAATCAAGAATTAGAACCATTTTTAGGAAAGATGGAATATATTACATCTCAAAAGTGGTTAGTCAAAATTAATCTCTTAATACATGGAGAATTCAGAAAAGAATTAATTGCGTTAATAGATAGTGGCGCAGATTTAAATTGTATACAGGAAGGATTAATTCCTACAAAATATTTTGAAAAAACCACACATACATTATCGAGTGCTAGTGGTAATAAAATGGAAATTTTATATAAATTATCCAAAGCTTATATTTGCACTAATAAACAGTGTATCCCTAACAGTTTTGTGTTAGTCAGAAATATGACAAATCAGGTCATATTAGGAACACCTTTCCTTAATTAGATATTTCCCATAAAGGAAATAACTACTAATGGAATTATAGGTAGTTTTGAAAATAATGAAATCCAATTGGAATTTATTAAGGATCCAATAACTAGAGTCCTTAATGAGATGGTTGATTTAATAAAAGCAAAAAATAATCAACTTAATTTTCTGAATCAAGAAATTAACTCATTAACTATAAATGAGAAATTACAAAATCCTCAACTTCAACAACATATAAAGTTGATAATTAATAAATTTTCATCAGAAATATGTGCTGATCATCCTAATGCTTTTTGGGATAGGAAAAAACATATTGTTAGTCTACCATATGTAGATGATTTTGATGAAAGAATGATAACAACAAAATCAAGACCAGCTCAAATGAGTAAAGAAGAGCTAGGTAGATGTAAAGAAGAAATAGATACTTTTTTGCAAAAAGGATTAATAAGAAAATCAAACTCACCTTGGAGTTGTACTGGTTTTTATGTTAATAAAAAATCAGAAATTGAAAGAGGATCTCCAAGATTAGTTGTTAATTATAAACCTCTTAATAAAGTTTTGAAATGGATCAGATATCCAATACCTAATAAAAAGGATCTTATTGATAGAGTACACGATTCATGTGTATTTTCTAAATTTGATATGAAATCTGGATACTATCAAATACAGGTAGTTGAAGAAGACAGGTATAAAACTGCTTTTGTTGTACCATTTGGACATTTTGAATGGAATGTAATGCCATTTGGTTTGAAAAATGCTCATTCTGAATTCCAGAATATTATGAATGATATATTCATACCCTATAATGATTTTATGGTTGTTTATATTGATGATGTCTTGGTATTTTCAAAAGACATTAATACCCATTTTAATCATTTGGAAATATTCAAAAATCTTGTTATTAAAAATGGGTTAGTTGTTTCTAAACCTAAAATGCAGGTTTTCCAATCTAAAATTAGATTTTTGGGATATAATATTGAAAATGGGAAAATAATTCCTATTGAAAGAAGTATTGAATTTGCTTCTAAATTTCCAGATGAAATTTTGGATAAAAATCAATTACAAAGATTTTTAGGAAGTCTTAATTACATTCAGTCTTATTATAAGAATTTGGCTATGGATGCTGCTATATTATATGAGAGACTGAGGAAATCCCCTTCCCCTTGGTCACAAAGTCATACTGAGGCGGTGAAAATGATCAAATCAAAGGTCAAACAGTTGCCTTGCCTTATGCTTGCAAATCCACAATGGTATAAGATTGTGGAGACTGATGCTTCAGGTATTGGTTATGGTGGAGTGCTAAAACAAGTACAGCCAACAACAAAACAAGAATATCTTGTTCGTTTTACTTCAGGAAAATGGAGTGAAAGTCAAAAGAAATATGCTACTGTCGCAAAAAAAATTTTAGCTATTGTCAACAGTGTTTTGAAATTTCAAGATGATCTTTTGAATCAAAAGTTTTTATAAAAGCGATTGCCAATCTGCAAAATTCATGTTCAATAAAGATTTTAAACATGATGTTTCAAAATATATGTTTGCAAGGTGGCGACTTATTTAGCCCTTTGATTTTGAAATCAAACATATTCAGGGAAAGAATAATACTTTGCCTGATTTTCTCTCATGCGAATATTTGCAGGGGAATGCAACCTCCTGATGGGGGTTTTCAAGGCCGTGGAAAATATGTCCATGGTAGTTCATCAAGAGGCCGTGACAAATATAGTCATGGTGGAAAAGGGAGAAATAAAGCTCCAGATTACTTCCATGCAAATAAGGCATTGGAAATTGCTTCTGAAGAAGCTGAAGTACGTAAAAATATATTGCGTGCTCAGAAGTTTGATATAAAACTTCCTCATCCCAGTTCACCAATATACTCAGAGACAATAAAGTTTCTTGAGGAACTGGAAAAAAAAGCAGAGGAAAGAAATATAAGTTCTTTCGTTTCAGCTCTAAATACTATAGAGCAAGATGAATCTGTGCAATATACACAGAACTCAGAACAAGAAATAATCTTGTATCTTTCACAGAAGGATCTGACATATCAACAGGATCCATGGTTGCTGATGTCCAAATATCGGATGAATTTTCATTTCCATTTCGTCATATAAGGCGAGACACCACTATGAGAAGATTCTCATGGAGACGCAATCTGCAGATTTTGAACATTTCAAAAAGAGTGGAAAGGCAGATATGATGTCAAGAGATATTGCTTATAGCAAAATCTTCATCAAGACTCTTATCAATGCAGAGCAGTGGGGACTTTCTACACATAAACTGAAGTCCTATGTGGTATCAACACAACAAGGTCCAGTATTATATTCTTACTGGGATTATGTTGAAGGATTCTCAAAGGTATTCTACTTTGAGAATGACCAGCACAAACATTCATGGTTCGTGAAGATCGCTGGCACAGTCCTTGAAAAGGATATTCCATCATGGTTTATAATTTGGTGGAATTATTTTGGTCCAAGTTCATCAATCCTTCCGATCCATTCAAAGAGTTATATACAAGATGGCTGGAAGTATCACCAAGATTGCGTAACCTTGAAGTTCAACAACAATCGATTGAAGGAACTGCAATAATGTATTTCTTTCTGGAGTTCTCAATTCCATGGATTGTCAGATGGATTCCAGAAGTTGGTCATACAGATAAGCATGTACCATGTTTGAAGAGAATATACTTCACAAAATTCTGGCACAAGATGATCCAGAAAGATTCTAAGACGAATCAATTACATTCTCAGGATATTATCAAAGAAATTGAAGATAAGCTTCAACAATATAAGAAAGAAGCTAAGGAGAAGCAGAAAGCAACAATTCAACCCAAATCATGGTTTGAACAATTTGTAAATAAGTTGCAGAAGGATAATCCATCTATATCATTGCAGGAAATAATGTTGCAATATATGGATAATGTGAAAGAGGAGATGATCCAATTCACTCAACAAAGTGATTCATCTTCAGAGAAATCAATGGAGATTTCACCTCAAGGCAGCAGATATTTTTGTCTTACAGGTCAGTCCCAAGATCCAGAGGAAGAAGAAAACTATTCCTTGGATGATGTGTTCGAATCAATGAAAGACGCATTGAAGGGACCACTTCAAATAAAGAAGAAGGGAGAATCGTCCCAGAGTGATCCTAAACAGGATAAAGTATAAGTGAAAAAGAAAAAGAATAGTGATTATCATGATGACAGTGGAGAAAGCGGTTGTGATAATTACTCAAGGACAAAAGAATCTGATAACTCAACAATCAGACAGAAGAGTCACAGTTGATTAGATAAAATCAACGAGGACAGATGGAAAGAAGATTTGTCATATAAGGCAAACAATTTCACTATTCATAGATAGTGGAAGTACTGTTTATAAACAGTAATTTACTTTTTACTGTTTGTAATTAGGATGTTTCGCGGATTCGAAATATGTGAAGTCCGTGAAAAGTGGTTTTGAATTTTTGTTTGAAGTCCGAGAACCCAATTGTCTATAAAAGCACAAACTCGGATCAGACAGGATGGAGAAAAAAGATAGAAAATAGAGAAGATAGAGAAAAATTTTATATTTTGTATATTTTGATAAATTAATAAAAAGTTCAGAAGTTTTTTTTAAAAGGTACGTTCTTTTTATTTTTACTGTCATTTACTTTTATTTGATTGCATTCTTGGCCTAATGACAGACTGAGTTGTTGATGAGTTGATATAATGTTGGTATAACATAAGAGTTTTCTCCATCCTGTCTGATCCGAGTTTGTGCTTTTATAGACAATTGGGTTCTCGGACTTCAAACAAAAATTCAAAACCACTTTTCACGGACTTCACATATTTCGAATCCGCGAAACATCCTAATTACAAACAGTAAAAAGTAAATTACTGTTTATAAACAGTACTTCCACTATCTATGAATAGTGAAACTGTTTGCCTTATATGACAAATCTTCTTTCCATCTGTCCTCGTTGATTTTATCTAATCAACTGTGACTCTTCTGTCTGATTGTTGAGTTATCAGATTCTTTTGTCCTTGAGTAATTATCACAACCGCTTTCTCCACTGTCATCATGATAATCACTATTCTTTTTCTTTTTCACTTATACTTTATCCTGTTTAGGATCACTCTGGGACGATTCTCCCTTCTTCTTTATTTGAAGTGGTCCCTTCAATGCGTCTTTCATTGATTCGAACACATCATCCAAGGAATAGTTTTCTTCTTCCTCTGGATCTTGGGACTGACCTGTAAGACAAAAATATCTGCTGCCTTGAGGTGAAATCTCCATTGATTTCTCTGAAGATGAATCACTTTGTTGAGTGAATTGGATCATCTCCTCTTTCACATTATCCATATATTGCAACATTATTTCCTGCAATGATATAGATGGATTATCCTTCTGCAACTTATTTACAAATTGTTCAAACCATGATTTGGGTTGAATTGTTGCTTTCTGCTTCTCCTTAGCTTCTTTCTTATATTGTTGAAGCTTATCTTCAATTTCTTTGATAATATCCTGAGAATGTAATTGATTCGTCTTAGAATCTTTCTGGATCATCTTGTGCCAGAATTTTGTGAAGTATATTCTCTTCAAACATGGTACATGCTTATCTGTATGACCAACTTCTGGAATCCATCTGACAATCCATGGAATTGAGAACTCCAGAAAGAAATACATTATTGCAGTTCCTTCAACTGATTGTTGTTGAACTTCAAGGTTCTGCAATCTTGGTGATACTTCCAGCCATCTTGTATATAACTCTTTGAATGGATCTGGAAGGATTGATGAACTTGGACCAAAATAATTCCACCAAATTATAAACCATGATGGAATATCCTTTTCAAGGACTGTGCCAGCGATCTTCACGAACCATGAATGTTTGTGCTGGTCATTCTCAAAGTAGAATACCTTTGAGAATCCTTCAACATAATCCCAAGAAGAATATAATCGACCTTGTTGTGTTGATACCACATAGGACTTCAGTTTATGTGTAGAAAGTCCCCACTGCTCTGCATTGATAAGAGTCTTGATGAAGATTTTGCTATAAGCAATATCTCTTGACATCATATCTGCCTTTCCACTCTTTTTGAAATGTTCAAAATCTGCAGATTGCGTCTCCATGAGAATCTTCTCATAGTGGTGTCTCGTCTTATATGACTGAGCTGGAAATGAAAATTCATCCAGATATTTGGACATCAGCAACCATGGATCCTGTTGATATGTCAGATCCTTCTGTGAAAGATACAAGATTATTTCTTGTTCTGAGTTCTGTGTATATTGCACAGATTCATCTTGCTCTATAGTATTTAGAGCTGAAACGAAAGAACTTATATTTCTTTCCTCTGCTTTTTTTTCCAGTTCCTCAAGAAACTTTATTGTCTCTGAGTAAATTGGTGAACTGGGATGAGGAAGTTTTATATCAAACTTCGAGCACGCAATATATTTTTACGCATTTGACTTCTTGAAGCAATTTCCAATGCCTTATTTGCATGGAAGTAATCTGGAGCTTTATTTCTCCCTTTTCCACCATGACTATATTTGCCACGGCCTCTTGATGAACTACCATGGACATATTTTCCACGGCCTTGAAAACCCCCATCAGGAGGTTGCATTCCCCTGCAAATATTCGCATGAGAGAAAATCAGGCAAAGTATTATTCTTTCCCTGAATATGTTTGATTTCAAAATCAAAAGGGGCTAAATAAGTCTGCCACCTTGCAAACATATATTTTGAAACATCATGTTTAAAATCTTTATTGAACATGAATTTTGCAGATTGGCAATCAGTTTTTATAAAAAACTTTTGATTCAAAAGATCATCTTGAAATTTCAAAACACTGTTGACAATAGCTAAAATTTTTTTTGCGACAGTAGCATATTTCTTTTGACTTTCACTCCATTTTCCTGAAGTAAAACGAACAAGATATTCTTGTTTTGTTGTTGGCTGTACTTGTTTTAGCACTCCACCATAACCAATACTGGCATCGCCTCCACAATCTTATACCATTGTGGATTTGCAAGCATAAGGCAAGGCAACTGCTTGACCTTTGATTTGATCATTTTCACCGCCTCAGTATGACTTTGTGACCAAGGGGAAGGGGATTTCCTCAGTCTCTCATATAATATAGCAGCATCCATAGCCAAATTCTTATAATAAGACTGAATGTAATTAAGACTTCCTAAAAATCTTTGTAATTGATTTTTATCCAAAATTTCATCTGGAAATTTAGAAGCAAATTCAATACTTCTTTCAATAGGAATTATTTTCCCATTTTCAATATTATATCCCAAAAATCTAATTTTAGATTGGAAAACCTGCATTTTAGGTTTAGAAACAACTAACCCATTTTTAATAACAAGATTTTTGAATATTTCCAAATGATTAAAATGGGTATTAATGTCTTTTGAAAATACCAAGACATCATCAATATAAACAACCATAAAATCATTATAGGGTATGAATATATCATTCATAATATTCGAATTCAGAATGAGCATTTTTCAAACCAAATGGCATTACATTCCATTCAAAATGTCCAAATGGTACAACAAAAGCAGTTTTATACCTGTCTTCTTCAACTACCTGTATTTGATAGTATCCAGATTTCATATCAAATTTAGAAAATACACATGAATCGTGTACTCTATCAATAAGATCCTTTTTATTAGGTATTGGATATCTGATCCATTTCAAAACTTTATTAAGAGGTTTATAATTAACAACTAATCTTGGAGATCCTCTTTCAATTTCTGATTTTTTATTAACATAAAAACCATTACAACTCCAAGTTTAATTTGATTTTCTTATTAATCATTTTTGCAAAAAAGTTTCTTTTTATTCTCTACATCTACCTTGCTCTTCCTTACTCTTTTGAGTGGTCTTGATTTTGTTGTTATCATTCTTTCATCAAAATCATCTACATATGGTAGACTAATAATATGTTTTTTCCTATCCCAAAAAGCATTAGGATTATCAGCACATATTTATGATTAAAATTTATTAATTATCAACTTTATATGTTGTTGAAGTTGAGGATTTTGTAATTTCTCATTTATAGTTAATGAGTTAATTTCTTGATTCAGAAAATTAAGTTGATTATTTTTTGCTTTTATTAAATCAACCATCTCATTAAGGACTCTAGTTATTGGATCCTTAATAAATTCCAATTGGATTTCATTATTTTCAAAACTACCTATAATTCCATTAGTAGTTATTTCCTTTATGGGAAATATCTAATTAAGGAAAGGTGTTCCTAATATGACCTGATTTGTCATATTTCTGACTAACACAAAACTGTTAGGGATACACTGTTTATTAGTGCAAATATAAGCTTTGGATAATTTATATAAAATTTCCATTTTATTACCACTAGCACTCGATAATGTATGTGTGGTTTTTTCAAAATATTTTGTAGGAATTAATCCTTCCTGTATACAATTTAAATCTGCGCCACTATCTATTAACGCAATTAATTCTTTTCTGAATTCTCCATGTATTAAGAGATTAATTTTGACTAACCACTTTTGAGATGTAATATATTCCATCTTTCCTAAAAATGGTTCTAATTCTTGATTGACACTGGATTCTGGAATTTCTTCAATTTTATTTTTTCCCTTATCCATATTATCCAATCTTTTATTTATACTTATATTATCCTGAGTTAATCTTTTTACCTCAGTTTTCAAATTATTAATTTCCTCCTTAAGATCTTGTATTGTAGTAACAGATGTTATAGAGGATTTTGGATTATTTCTTTCTTCAATCCTTTTTCTTACTTCTGATAAAGTATAAGGAATGAATTTATCTTCTTCTTGGAAAGTTAATTCTTCAGGTTCTTTTATTTTCCCTAAAGATTCTAATATTTTATTTCTTATTTCATAATCTTTTATTATTCTGAGTAAATCAATAATATTATCATTAGTTAACACATTCAATTCCATATTCTAAATTGTGATAACAATTGATAAAAATTTTCATTATCTTCACTTTGTATATTATTTATACAATTTTGACAAGGTTTATTATCTTCATCTGAACTTTCTATGGTTTCAGATTCTTCTGATAAATATTTCAGCTTATCCTCAGAATTTGATTCTTCTGAGTTATCAAGATCATTTTGATCATGTTCTGATTCTGAATTGAGCATTATTTTCAACAGACTATCCTTATTTTCTTCATCTATATTTAAGGATTTTATTTTCTTTTTTACAGGACACTTTGGAGCTATATGACCAATTCTCCCGCATTTATAACAAACAATAGGTTTAGAGGTTTTTGATCTTATTCTCTTATAACATTGTTGTTTTTTAATATCTTTTCTTATTTGTTTTCTTTCTCTCCTAGCAGCTATTTTCTTCTGATAGATTGGAGAAATATATTTTTGAATATTAGAAAACCTAGTATATTTCTTAGGTTTACTAGATTGACTTACTTCAATCCCAAATTGTTCACAGAATTGTCCTAATTGAGACTTCTCTGTTAACTTTTGTTTTTTAATTTGTTGATTCAGCTTAATTTCATTGCATAAAGCTAAACCTTCTTGCATGCATTTTCCTATTATCATGCCATATGTAAGATTATCATAATCAATAGGTGATATACCTATCCTAAGAGTTTTCTTTACTCTTTCAGCAAATAAGTGTGGAAGATCATCTATAAACTTAGACTTCCAATGTGCTTGATTAGCATCAGGCAGTTCCATTACTCTGCTAAGGAATACATCCTTGTACCACCCAAATGAGGTGAGTGTACGACACTTAAAATTCAATATTAGTGACCTAATATTCTCAGCATTAGTAGTAAATCTACCTGTGAAATGTTCACAAATATTTATTGTTAATGTGTAAACAGCTTCCTGTTTTACAATATTATTCTCTATTCTTGTTGAATTCAAGACAGTTTGTCTTTGGGTTTCATTGAGATAATTTTCCCACCAGCCTTTTAATTGACCAGTAAACCCTGCTATTATCATTAAAGCAATATTTCTATCTATATTATCATGTTGTTTACAGATAGTAGCATACATCATCATCCTATGTATGGTATTATAAATTTGTTGATCTGAATGGCCATCTATATTCCACTCATATATAGTCTTACCATTATAGTAAGTTTGTTCATTTGGTAATCCCTCAAATAAAACATCTTGAGGTGTCGGTCTAGGATAATAATATTTCTTCTGGACTGATTTTTCAGCAAATTTATTATTACTCTTTATTCTATTAAGAGTTTCATTAACAATTTCCTGTTGATGTATATTATCAACTAAATCTGAAACTTCTTCTTTAGTTATGACATTTAATTTTAATGTCTTAAACTTATTATCAAGAAGTTTCTCAAATTCATGTATTGGTTCCAATATAAAATTTTTTATTTCTGGAGGAGATTGAATTGGATTACTTTTCATCTTTGAAGTTTCTCCAATATTTTTCTCTCCTATATACTCTTTTTGATTTTTTAAAGAATTTTTTAATTCTTCAATTGCCATATATGTTTTTAATAACCTATTATTAAGAACTAATATCTGTTCTCCTAAGGCTACTAAATACAAATTAGTAAAATTATTTTGTTTCACCACATCATTTATATTTTTGGTTGTGATTGGAAGAGTTTCATTCTCTTGCAGATTAAAGAAAGCATTAGCATATAACTTAAATCTTTCTTTATCCATTATTATTGGTTGATGTGTAGGAGGATAAGTTGATTCTACTTGTTCTCCATTTTTTAATTTCCAAATTCTTTCTAGAGTATTTATATGTTTCCCTAGATAATTTTCTAAAAACCACGGAATAAAATCTTTTATCTGATTTATTTGTTCCAAATGGTTATAGAATTGATTCTGCAATATTTGTCTTTCTACTAAATCTATATTTTTAGCAAACCAATCTCTAAAAGGTTGATATATTGGTTTTTGAAACTCAGCTTGTATTTGTTTCCTAGCTGAACTTCCTGGACTGAAATCAATTTTATTTTGATTCATCATTAAACTGAAAAATTTAATTCTGACTCAGTTATTTCTGGTCTAAAATTTTCTTCAGGATTATTATATACACCCTGTGCTATATTATTTTCATCAATTTTAATTCCCTGTACTTTATTTTGCAGGATTTCAAATTCTGATTTAGAAGATGAACTCCCTACAGTATTAGGTAATTCAACTCTATAATCTATAGGGGAAATATAAGAATGGATTGAACCAGATCTAGAATATCTAGATTTTCCTAGTCCTGAAGTAACACCTAATTCTGATGTACTTTTCCTATTAAACTGAATTTGTATATCTCCAGCAGATGTTTGGATTGCATCCACCAAATCTTCATTTATTAAAGGTGTTGCTGGAATTATCTTTTCAGCTAACCAAGTTTCTGGAAAGTTTATTTCATCCCATCTTATAGATCTACGTGTAGTTATTTTAGATCTATTGAAATTAGTTTCAAATATTATAGTTTCTTGTTGATTAGTATTCATCAACTTACACTTTGGATTCAAAGTATACAAAGGCTTAAAATAAACCCTATAACAGATACAAATAACTTCTGTACCTGGCAAATAATTGTAACCATGCGTTTTTACATATAAAGTTAACGCATCCAATATATTGACATCCGACAAAGATAATTGTAAATTCGGATATGCATTAAAATATATAGGACCATAAGCTAAACTAGATTCCATTATGCCCATGAGAGATTGACGCCAGTTCATATTACGAGCATCACGTAATACAGCAAGAAATGATTCAGGTAAACCAGATAAAGTAAGAGGTTTAAAAGCTACCTGAACAAGTCCAATATGCAAGAACTTATACTCTGATGTATGTGCATCAATATCATCTTGACTAAGTAATTTTATAGTCAATTCCTCATTATGAATAGGAACAGATTCTTCACAAGTTTTAACAATTTGCTTAAAACTTAATTTATCAAAAGTACCAAAAGAATATATCATCTTTGGTTCTATTTTAGGAATTGTCCATTTATTTAACAAATCCAAATTCTTTGGAATATCATATTCTTCCTTGTTACTGTTTTTGACAGTATTTTGATTTTTTGCAAATATTGACAAAATTGAAGACATACTCAAATGATTTGAGCAATCAAGTGATGAATTGATATAATACTAATCAACATAAGAATTGAGTTAGTACTCATAACTGCTAGTATAACTAACAAGCTCTGATACCAACTAGGCCCAGGTGATAAGACCGCAAATCACAGTAGTCCGTGGACATGGATGAGTCCTTAAGTTTTAGGCTATATCTAAGATATGCAGAAAGAATGGAACCCCTGGTATGTTACCTAATATACAATCAAACCCTAATCATGGAGTGAACAAAGAAGAAGGTCCTACGCCCACGCCTTTCAACACAACAACGGCAATGGCAAATGGACCTGGGACACTCCTAGGATTCAATCATATACTTCGCACCAGAATTCCAGGCAATCAATTGAACTGTCATTTTCTCCTTTGTCATTCAATTTTTCAGTAATATGCATTGTTACCCTGATGGTACCAATGGGTCCATTCCCCACTCCATTTATGAAAGAAGTAACAAAATCTGTCCTTATAATCTTGCTTTATTAAATTAATATTTATCATGCAAATAAATTAGTAAAGTGAGCATTGGTTCAGTTAAGACAAAAAAGCATTAGTTAGAAGCAAGCAGCCACTCCTGGATATGGCTGATCATATACTCTACATCGACCAGCTCAGTGAAGATCTTAACAGTTTGTGGCATAACATTAAGTTCACCATTTCAGCATAACGAAGTGACTTTCTGTGATAGTGAGAAGCTCCACTTTTTTCATTTAACCAGGCAAATTCCAGGAAAGGAAAAATTCAGAATATGTTTCTTCTCTAGCATTAATTAGATTCAAATCACTCGTTCAATTCTGGGAAACAGGCGGGGAACTTTTTCAAATATCGTTCCAGAAAGGGTGGAAAAAAAAGAACTCTACCACTAGCCATTAGAAGTTTTTGTAACTAAGGTAATGAACCTGCACTTGCAGAAAGCAATTGGACAAAGCATAACCATCATGTATTTCTAACATGACGCATAGGTTACTAGAGGCTTCTAAAATGACAAGACTGGAAGAGGCATTCAGACTATTGAAGCTCTCATATAGTATGTTTGTTGTTTCAAGGAAGAATTCCCACTCCCTGCAAGGGGGCTGGCAGAGTGGCTGACCGGCTTAATATAACTAAGCAAAGAACAGACAAGCACTCAATTGCGACAGTCTTATCAAATTTGAAAAACATGGAAAGAGAATAAAACTATTAGAAGATTCGTATTGTTTAAAGTGATAACCAAGCAAATGAATCTCAAATATGGCAGAACATTAATCAGATCAGACTAAAATCAGATTAAGTAAATAAAAGAACACAGGAAAGTGAAAGATAGCGGGGGTAAAAGAAAGAGAGAATCATTCTCTTATACGCATAAGTTTTGACTCTTCCAATGACATATTCTTTGTTTAGCAAGCTAGGTGAATAGCGAAGAGCACAATTTTGATAACTATGCGTGTAGCCTATTAGGAGAATCATAGTCAAGTTTGAGGATATCAAACATTCGGACTCCGTCTCAAGAACATTGCCCCCACAAAACTCATGAGCTCTTGTCAACAATTTAACTCCATAAATTATTCTTGCCTTCTTCCTCAACTTGCCATCCAAAAGATAGACTCGGTTTTCTCAAACATCTTTCCCTTGGTTATTTTCGCTTTCATGTTGGCATTCATTAATACAAATGAAAAAATTCGACCAAAGAAGCCTAATGTAAGCCTAATGTAAAGAAAACGTACAGACTATTCAGTAGTCAAGACAGTTATATACATTGTCACAATCACATCAATTTACCCGATATTATAAAAAATCACGCGAACATGATAAATAAACAAGCAGAAGAAAAACACGTATATCTAACAAAATTAAGCATCGTCTCAGGCAGACATCCATGATTCTCATAAAATTCGAAACCAGATTACCTGAGAGCTTTGAATTTCAGATTGGAATTTGGACAAATTTGATTCTTGAGTCATCTCAATCTACAATACAACCAAAAAGAAATGCACCACAACATTAATTTGAAACAGCATTCATATCAAACCAAATCTAACGAAGTGATGCCTTATCCTATCAGATGAGATAAAAGCTATATAATCCTAACAATAATAATACCAACATAACATGTTCTCGCTGGATTATTAACAATAGCTGGATTAACAAGGAAAATTCAATTCAAATCCAGCAAAATTCAACCTACTTTCTGCATTTCGGCTTTGGAAACAAAGGATTGAACCACATTTTCCAAGCTATCATTTAGAACCTCCGTTATTGACGCCGTTATAGCCTCCGCTTGCTTTGACGGCACGCCTTGCGCTTCTAATCTGCGCACCTAAACGCAATTTAAAATTTTAAAAAAAATCATACAATCTTAAAAAGCTCACCGAAAAATTAATATAATCATCAACTAAAATACATAATCAAGTAAAACAAATAAATAAACAATCTCAAATAAGAAGTATTCTTGAAATCTTACAAGAGCTAAGGTGTCGACGAGGAACAAGCGCTTGCCGTTGGCTTTGACGAGCTGAGAAATGCCCCGGTGAAATTCGGATCGGGCCAGGGCCCGGCCGAGAGAAGAGGAAGAGAAATTGGACCCTAAATGTAACCCCACGCGCTTGCATGCCGCGATAGCGGCCATTCCAGTAGTTTTTCAATTACCAATCGCAGCTTAAATTGTAAGCCCAGAGATAATAATTCGATGCTTTTCGTCGATGAGAAAATGGATGAAGAAAATGTATTTATGAAGATGAATACAGGAATCGGAATATATACTGCTTATTAGTGTGTGTGTGCGCGCGCGCGCGTGTTGGGAATCGTGATGATTATATAAACTGAGCTATTTTTTTAATTTATTTAGGAGTTTTTCTTTTTTCTGCTTTTTTTTTTTTCCTTTTTTTGGTTTGTTTGTTAACCGTGAGCTTTGTACATAGAGAAATGGGAAAAGAGTTTTTTGTGCTGCGGTTGCGTGGGAAAAGTGTCTCTCTTTTTTTTTTTTTTGGCTATTTTTGATTTTTCGCTTTTTTGATTTTATGAAAATAAAAAATTAAAATAAAAACGCCCACCGTGGGGCTCGAACCCACGACCACAAGGTTAAGAGCCTTGCGCTCTACCGACTGAGCTAGACGGGCTAGTTATTATCTGAGTCTCCTCTAAACAATAATATTTTTGAAGTTTTTTCCTTTTTCTCAATTTTGCAAGCTTTTTCCTTCTTCTCCAGCTTTTTCCTTTTTCTCTTCTCAACCTCCCTCGGTCTCACACTTGGATTTCCTCTCCCTCCAGCTCTATCTTCCCCAATTTTCTTTCCAGATCACTTTGGCACGGTCACACCAAGTCTGTATCAGAATGCAGTTGCCACAATAGCTAGTTGACTTCCAATGAAATCAACATGAAACATTACTTCCCACAAACATAGTGATCTAGCCGTATATTCCTCACTTTAAAAGCAAGAAATCTCGAATATTAACGAAATACTCAAGTGATTGAAGCTACCTTTCTCACGAGTAATGACCTCAAATCAAATACCATGAGGAATGGAGAGTTGAGTTGGTGTGGGAATTTGTAAATAAAATAAAATAAGATAAAATAAAGTGCAAGAAACCCCGAGATCAATTCTCAATAGGTACAAGTATTATATTATCAACTTCAACCTAGGCATGATTGTAAATTACACACTATATTATCATTGCTGTTATGTAAAACTTTAACAAAGCAGATTAGTATAATTTCAAGAATAAAAGTGACAATGGACTATAGTGTAATGCTTCAAAGAATAATGCTTCAAAGAATCTAATCATCGACTTGAGTACAGGTTCATGTTGGCCAGAGATTTCCCAGACGCCAGAGGAGGAAATGTTAACAGTGGAAGGTGGAAAAAAAACATATCAGCAGCCTATGACTTAACTGGTGCATGATTGAAAACAGGATAACAATTATCCAATTCCAGCTGTTCCAGTATCTGATCGGTAGTCCATAGATAAGAAGAATGTCCCTCAATGAGTTCGGTAACATCAACCTGGAATGCACATAATTGACGAAGATGTAAGACTGAGAATCGAAAGATTAGAGTCAATGCACTTCCCAAGGTTAAAACTTACATTCTGAATCCCAGGAACCTCGACCGGTTGAATTCCAGCGAGTCCTTGCGTAAGGAGACTGTTCAAATAACACAATTTAAGTCTTCATGAAAACAAAAATTAAAAAGGAAAACTAAATGGATAAAGAAGAGAGATCAATGAGGATGTACAAGTGTATGATTGAAAATTGCGTTACCAAGACAAGAATGGAGTTTCACATAGAGGGTATTTGGCTTTGCTTTATTTAAACTGGTTATAAGCAATTGATGCTTATAAGTAAATAGCAAATAACAAATAAGCATAGGATGGAGTTGTCCTATTTGGTTAAACTATCTTACTTATAAGCGACTAAAAAAAAGTAAGGGGGTGCTGCTTTCATTTTTACCTGCTTATAAGCAGGTAAAACTTGCTCATAAGCATATTTTACCAAACATGTCATTTTTCTTTCATTGATTATGGCAAAGCTAGAAACCCATATAGTCCCTACCTAGCACGAAATGCAATTCCTAGCATCCAATCGTTTGTGGAGTAAGCATTCACAAATCTTCCGGCCACCACCTGCACGATAGTCACCAATTTTTACCACCCATACATGTTGAAGTGGGCTAAAGAGATAGAGATCAGTTCTCATGCAAATACATAGAGAAGTAGCAAGGGAGAGAGGAACAGAAGTGATGGAAGAGGAGACATTGATGTTTAGATGCATGCTTTATAAAATCCTAACAGGGAGTTTTGGGAATGTTACATTATTAGTACCTTTCTTGCAGCTTCCCAATTCATATCTTTAATTGCAATGGGTGCCCCAAGCAGGACAACAGTTTCTACAATTCCACCTGCTAAGATTAATGTTAGAACATTAGGATCAATGAGCACATACTAAACTCAAAAACCACTAACATGATAGTATAAACACTTGCCGCTATTTTCAGTCTCAGCCAAAGTCTGAAGGCACTTGAAAATAACTCTTGCTCCAAGTGAAAATCCTACAAGAGTGACAGGCCTGACAAGCAAACAATTATAGGAACTGCAGACCTAAAACTATGAGTGCAACTTAATAGGAATATAAAGTGTATACCTGTTTCCTTGCAATCCCTTTACTAATACTTCTTCTGCTAGTAGTATTCCAGCCTTATCAGATCTACAAAATTTGATTGGTCAGAATTTCTCCAGCATCTAGGAAAAGCCAGAGGAAGAAGCCGTCTCGCAAGATAACAATACATTTTAAAATGGGACAAGATTTTAACTGCCATTTATTAAATTCTTGAGTGCAGCATGTTTGACTAATGTGTCCAAGTCCAGCAGCGCATGTCTGCTTTGGTCCAACAGACATATGCAGCAACACCTCTCTAGAGGAAGAAAAATGAACCCCGTGGATGGGAAGGAGGAACAAAAGAAAAAGGAGTTGAAAGAAGAAAATAAAACCGTAGAACTGTTCCAAAACCAATCGAAGTGATTAAAACCAAAGAATACGGTCAAAAACGCATGGGAGAGGGAAAGAGAAATAAACAAACAAATAAAATAAAAAGGAAAGGGAGACTTGCTTATCTAAAGAACCAAGAGATTTGAAACTAGAGTTAATTTGAGGAAGTTCAACTTAATCCTCTTTCATTACAGTATGCTAAGTTAAGCCTTCTAGATCTGACTTCTAATCTTTTTAATATAGAAAATCGAATAGACACAAAATGAAGTATTTGAACCTACTACAAGCTTTTTTGTGTAAAATCTTATTGCAGAATCATATTGCAGCAATCAAGTGACAAGTGAAACCTGTCCACAGCTATTGTCCACTTGCTGTCAATAAAATCAGTAAGAGTAAGCAATGTGGCTGGCCATGCCAATGCTGTCAAAAGCGTGCTTAATACAGTCATCATGGCACCTTGCTTCATCAAAGACAATGCGAGTCCTGTAACAAGTAAGTGATCTCAATTGACACATCACTTTCAGCATCTAACCAATATGCTACATCTGCCAGGAGGATGAAATTTTTATTTACTTGAAGTAAGCCAATCCTGAATTGCAGTGCTTACGGCAATTAGATGCTCAGACTCCCACTGGAGTGCATACCTGACATCAATAGTGGTGAGAAGTGTAAATACATTAATGATTTCTCTAGCAAAATCTTTAACCATCAAGTTTTAGTTGCATTATCTAGGAAAAGCTCTTGACAGATTGGCTGATAATCCAAAACTGCTACCTTTCTATATAATGTGCTTGATAGAGGTGTGAAAACTACATAAAGATGAAGTAGTTTGATGCACAAAACAGTTCTCGCCGCTTATAATAAAAGGTTACAGACATATCATATATAAGTAACAAAAAACCTAAAGACACTAAAAACGGACAAAACATTGCATGCTTGTTACACTTTTTAACATAAAAATATGGCAGAAAAGGATGAATACCTTTCCAAGTTATCTTTGTGCAATTCCCAGGGCCTTAAATAGTCCTCTTTCTCAAAGACAAATCCAGACACCACAATCTCAACAGCCAACCGCTGAATGGAAAAGGTGATATAAGAACACATCCATACCCGTTGATATAAATGCATTGCTCCAGAGATGAATCAATGGAGGAGATATGAGATGAATATGGACCATGAGAAACAAATAGAAGTTTTCAACTGAAGGATGCACAATTCCTCAACCAAGAAAATCAAGACTAAGGGGGCGTATAGAAGAAAAGGTGGATCACTATTTAAAGAAATTGAGAAAATAAGTATGAGTCTCACCCCTTGGTTGTGGTTCTCCCCTAGAGGTTTGAACTCAAATTCTTCAACATCCCCTATTCTCCTAGCCATTTTACTCCCAGTAAGTCCAGCTCCAGCAGCTGCATTGGCAAAACTATAGTAAGGAAACTCAAAATTGCATGATAATATAAACTCAAAGTAAATTCAGATCTTGATGGAAGCCAAAAAGGTTCAGAAAGGATGTGAAAAACTTCAGATATTCATCCATTGACATTTCAGTTCCCAATGTAACAAATCAATCTGAAACTTACAGGAGAACACCCTAGAAAAGTAATAATGTATTTACCACCAAATGATGCAGCAACTGCAACAGAACCCGCAACACTGCCTGCAGCACTAGCTACTGCAGCAAAACCACTTGCTCCAATCACTGGGACTAGAGTCCCCAAGGTAGGTGCTAGTGCACTAAATCCAGCAGCAATTGCAGGAGCTGCTAAACCTGTTGAAAAATGACAAAACAGGAAAATTACTAACACTTGTTTATATGAGAAACTTCTTCACATCCAAGATGTATAACATTTAATAGCCTAGAAACCGCCACAAATATCATACCACCAGTGATCGCCATTAAGGTTCCTCCAGTTAATGCAGCTGCACCAATGATACCTCCACGCTTCCATTTAGCCCAAGAACTGTCTGGAGATTGAGTCTCTTCCTTTGAGACTCCCTCTTTCAACAAAGCCATAGCAGAACTAGCAACCATGGTCTCGATAGCTTCCTGTAAACAGATACATTCTTCAAAAAATGGTTCAAAAAGATACAATCTTCAAAGAATATCCAATATATAATAGGACAACAAACTCTTGCAAGAGCAAGAGCCATAGATCAACAAATCAGCTGTTAATCAAGTTTGTCTCCCATTTGTGTTGTAGATAGTTCATTCTGTAACTATATAGCAACTTGCTGAGGAAGTAGACTTAAAATCATCATCAAATGGAATACCAGATGGAAGTTGTCAACCGTAATTCTAGCAAGCTCACAATTGGATCCAAAGATAAAGGAGCAGAACTTCGAGAAGCATTCTCTTGCTACATTTGCCTTTTTGAGCACAGTATAGAAAAGTGTTCATATTTTCACCAAAATTATAGGATCCAAAGCTTAGAGGATCAAGTTTGTATTCCATGTATATTTATTACATTTTTCATATTCCATGTATCTGGATTAGTGCAAGTCCAAACTGTTAACTCCATGATATCATGATTTAATTTCTAAACAGTGCACATTTTCTTCAAACAAATATAGAGGTATAGCAATGACAAGTATGCAAATCAGCCCATTCTTTCTGCAAGAGTTACTCATGACATTGGCACCTTCCCACCCTTCCCCCAAAGACAGCACCCAACTACCTTTACTGAAAAGAGAAGGGTTAAGGTAGAAATGACATTTAAGTTCATTCACACTTCCAATGAAAAAGAAAAAGAGGAAAAGAAAAGAAAAAAAAGAGCTCTTAGTCAAGATCAAATGGAAAGGAAATAAATTGATCAGCAACACTCGATTTCTTATTTGCCCACAGGAATACTGAGAGAGGAAAATGTTATAAACCCGGAAGAGATTATATCCCTGATAACCACTTCAACATCTTTCTGCTTTGAAATGCATTACTAAAGTCATCTAATCTACAAATAGTTTTGAATTGGCCAGCAACATTTACCTACAATCATTACCCCCATTCAGCAGTTACCAGATAGAATTACGGGTGAATCCCTAGATAACTACTTGTCTTGAGCACAATAGACCAAGAAACCCAAAATTTGATTGCTGGGTTTGTATGCTTCAGAGTGAATTTTGTATCATCAACCGCCTGATTGTTCACCAACTTAGTAACGAGTGTGACTCATTTTGACACAGTCCTATAGTAGGATCATTTTTGACACAGTCCAGTAGTAGGATACTATCATCTTTGCAGCCTTGGTGTACATAATACTTTCTAGAAGCTTCCCATGGCATATTATCTCACAAGTGTGTATATAATGACATTCCAGAAAATTACATTGGTACAGAAGTCCAAGGCTAAATCAAAAAGCAAGCAGGACCCTTTATACAGGTCAATAAAATGCAAAACCCTACCACTTTGATCCACTTCACGTCAAACCAGGTAGCCAATAACCGGAGAGCAGCTCGATGACGAGCATCATAACCCTTTCTTCGACGTTTAGCTTTCTTCTTATCCTCAGGTGTATCAGCCAGACAAGCTGAAAGAAGCTCGTAAAGAACTGTAACTTTCCTTGGGTACCCAAGCATCATTACCTCTTCCAAGGGCTTCTCATCAGGTTTGCTAAAGGAATTTGTATGCACCTCTTCATTGCTAGATGGATTCTGATTTATATTTTGCTCATCCGGAACAAGTAGTTTATCCATTTCAGACTTCGATGCTGCCTCCACTTCCGTTTCCGACTCCGGTTTCAAATATTTCTCCTTGCATTTATTGGCATACTCCCGTTGCTTCTCCTTCATAGACTCATAATCATCATGAGTTGTCTCCATACTTGATGCCATAGCATCTATACCTTTTGACAAAGCAAGTTCCATATCTGCTGCTTCTCGAGAAGTTTCACCAGCTTCCCCCGCGAGTAACCTCAGGAACTGACATCCAATGAAACGACAATAGTCACTAGGATAGCTAATACCCCCCAAATCAAATGTAAAATCCCAGAAACAAACAGCTGATTCCATTCATTTAGCAATTACCGATACGCATACCCAATGTAGTGACACCACATTGAAAAAGAATATACTCAATATAATTCAAGTGCATATTTTAGTTAATAAAATAACATTAAATGTGTAAACAAACTCACCGCTCCCACATGATGCTTCACTGGTAAAGAAATAGAAGTTTCCTCTAATCCGGTCCATGCTTTTTTGTCAATCTGTAGATACCTATTAACAAATAAAATAGATTAGCTTGGTTTAAACTGAACAACTAACTACTCATATACGAGAACTGATTAAAGCTATGTACCACTGAAAGAATATTTAACAACTAAAAGATTAGCAAATTTCCTTTACACATATTGTAAATTGACCAAAGTCAGTTAATTTATTCAATTGTTCAGCTAAACAAGGTCCCATGTGCATGCCGGATGACTTATAATTAACATTATAATTTGTTAATTAAGAGAATTTTTCCTCAGCAGAAAAAAATTAAAACTTAATTACGTTTAAAAAAAAATCCATGTATAGTGATATTATCTTTTCCCAATTTTCATCTATATCATTAAGTTACCATGAAATATTTTATTAACCAAACTTGAACAAATTCAATTCAAAAAAAAAAAAAAGGCAAAAACTAAATGCTGCAACTGCCAAAAGCACATACATGCAAATACATAAGCACAAATGTATCCTATAATACAAACATATAAATAAACTACATATACATATAAATACACATACATAAAATATACATAGATATATATAGATTTATATATATATACACACACACACAACATGCATATTACTTGAAGACAGGGCGGAGGAGGGAGAAGGAGCTGTGGACCCAAAGCTCAGGATCATCGGAGACGGAATCGCTGCTGCTGCTGGAACTGCTGACGCGGTCGGCAGTTGGGCCTTCGTCGGAGGTAAGGCCCAATGGGCTAGTCTGATGGATCTGGACCTGGTTTAAGGCCAGCCCAAACAGAGCTCCCGCCGCATACCTCTGCTCCGGCGTCAACACTGTCGATGCCATTTATTTTCTTCTTTCTTTTTCAATTTTGAACAATTCGAAAAAATACGAACAGTAAATTTGTTTATTTTTTTCTTATTTCGAATTGTTCAAAATTGTCTTTGAGCTTTGATGAATTGTTGTTTTTTTTGTAGCCGAATGGAAATGCGACGACGATTTCAATTCAGGTGTTTGACTCGGTGTCATTTTTTTTCACTTTATTTTACAAGTTGGCATCTGGAGGGTTTATATATATTTTTTATGGTAAGTATTTATTTTCTAGTGTCTCGGAGTTTATCTAATTACATTTTAGCCCCTGAATGGTGTGGAATTTCGCACAAGTACCTACAAACTTTTCAAGTTCTGACACTTTTGTCCGTGCGTTATGAACTAGGAATAAGTTTAATGCTTGTAATAGGAATAACTTTACTTCCTTAGTACTAGCTAAAATGTACGAGTACGCTTTATCATATCAATGTATAGTTGTAATATGATAAGGTGTACCTCTACATTTTAAATAGATTTTCAAAAATTTTTATTTTTTATAATAAAAGAATGGGTGACATTCGATAAATCAAATTTGCACACTTTTTTCCATCCAAATAAAGAAAAGAGAAGAGATTAAAGAAGAACTTATAATTAAGACAATTTCTCCTCCATGTGAAGGTCTAAATTCAATCCTACAGGGTGAAAGATATAACCCTAAATAATAAATAAAGGAGAATCATCATGTCAGAAAGGATGTCCAACATTTGATTTATCAAACTATTGTCTTTTATATAGAGGTAAAAAAAGAAAAGGGTAAATAACCCATTTGGTTTTTTTTTATAATAAAGTCTTTTATCTTTAAAGCACAACAATTTATTCTCTTATCTTTGCAACTTATGATGTCAATAGTCTTGAACTTAAAAAAAAAAAAAAAAAACAATAACATTAGGATTAATAAGTACCAATGATGTCACGAACAATAAAGATACAAAAATAACATCACAAATTACAAATATAAAAGACTTAAAAATATTACTTCTTTAATGTTTCTAAACTCAAAACTAACAGCAACAGTAATTATGAAGATACGAAACTAAATTATCATATTTTGAATATATGGGACTTAAGTATTAAAAGAGTCAAAAGATTAAAAAAACAAAATGAGTTATTTTAAGCAAAGAGAATCACGCTATGAGAAAAGATGTGCAAACTACTGATAGTTTCACGTATTGGCTTTGGGAATCTCAAGAGAAATTTCCCTTGAATTAAAACTACATTTCAGAATCTTCACAAACTGCACAGATGATTAAATTTATCCGAGGAACAAATGATAATATTATGTCATTTTAACTACCACATATTACAGTAAAAGCAGTAGCTACATCTTAAAAGAAATTTCCTCCGGAAAAAATTGATATTACAGAAAAATCTAATACAATGAATATCGTGGAATCACGCACTTTCACGGGTGCAAATAGTCGCACGATGCTCCCTTCTTGCAACGGCCGCTCTCGTAAAATTTACAAACACGCTGTCCTTTGGGAGGCGGCCTGGAATATCCTCCACCACCACCCGGCGGTTGCCTGTTCCAGAAAGGTCTACCCCTACCATATCCAAAGTCTCCACCTTGAAAAGCCCAATCTCTAGGGCCAGGATACCTCTCCCCACTATATTTCCGCTGGCCATCCCATACTACGCCCCCACTGGGAGCACTGCGGTGGAGGCTTGAAGTTCCCCAGGGCATTCCCTGGCTAGTGCCCCAACCAATGTTCATAATCCCTTGAGATGAAGCACCCCAATCCAGGTTTACATGTCCAGGTACTCTCCCATAACCAGTGCCCATAGCTTCCACCCCAGTGCTAGGGGGCATAGTTGTGGCAGTGTTG
Source organism: Cordia subcordata (assembly GCA_028554755.1). Lineage (NCBI taxonomy): Eukaryota > Viridiplantae > Streptophyta > Magnoliopsida > Boraginales > Cordiaceae > Cordia > Cordia subcordata. Next base: position 5,397,086 of record JAPTOF010000022.1, on the reverse strand, counting down.
TCTCGACTCATGGTGCGCGATGGGGGTGGATGGACAGCTGAACCAGCTTCCCTCTGGTTAGCTGGAACATCAGCAGACTTTGTTTCTCCCTCGCTGCTTGATGAATGTCCACTGGATCTTTTTAAAGAATCATAAGCATCAGCCCGAGATGCCCCAACTGGTTCGTCTGTGACGGTAGATCGACAAGGTAACTGTTGAACATCCACTGTGGAGCTCAAGGCATCACTTTTTCCAGGATCAGGAGTAGGGCTTAAGTCGTCTATGGAACTAAAACAGTCATTTTTACAGCCTTTCAACATTTCATCTCCACATCTCATGCCTGAAGTAGGGGAAGGCAAGCCACTTTGAGATTCCATTGCATCTACTTCAGCCAGAAGATCTGACACTGACTCCTCGGCCAAAGTGCTAAACTCAATCGGCTCAACAACACCATGCCAACCAGACGCATTACATGTGGCACGGGATGGAGAAGCAGGAGCAAGTGAGTCAACATTGGAAGTCGGAGTAGCATGATCGCCCACTGCTTCGGGCTGTTTTAGTGGACATATGGAGACAAGAGCAGAACTCCATTCCTCAACAGGAGGTTTTGCAGGAGTTGAAGAGTATCCACCCCATTCACTAGCTGTTTGTGTAAGTTGTGCTTCACTAACCACTGGGTTAGAAGCACTACTCCAGCTACAACCTGAATCTTGACCAACAAATTTTGAAGGCAGAGTTTGCTCACTTTCAGCAATCTCCCCTCCTTGATGTTCATCATGTTTTGGTGCAAGGCTTGGAACATCAGGGGTGCCAGAAGTTTGAGCATGAATATTTGAGGGCTGAGGATGCAACCTTTCAGCAGCCTGAACTTCTGATTTCCCGTCACTCGTTTTTGGTGTAGGACTGGGCAACTCCTGGAGATCTATGTCACCATTTTGTTCAGAGGAACCAGACTTGGTTAACGGGGAAAAACAAGAGTCTGTATCCGTCTCAGTCGAATTTAAATTTATAGGGAAAGCTCTCCTGCTTTGTTGAGAAGATTGGCCTACACAGCTCCTACTGTCAGCTTGATTTTCATGAGACTTCCCATCCGTTATCTGATAAGCTGCAGCATGTGAAACTTGAATCTCATGACATGGATCAGGTTTAGATACCTCACTTCCTTGGCATTGTCCTGGGTGAGAAAGATCTATATCTTTGTGAGATACATCAGACTGACGCACTTGATGATGCACTTGGGAATGCCCAGTGCAAGAATTATTGTCTTTCAATGGGTCCCAGGGCTGTGAGTTTCCTGTTAGCATTTCAGTGTAACTAGGAACAGATGTAGCACAATCAGAGGAAACAGAACCCAACCATCATTTTTGACAGATTCATCATTATCTTTGCACTGAAACCTTGTACCGCTGGACTGCAAGGACCCCCTCTCATTCCCTTGAACATCAGAATCATATATTTTATGCTCAGAGGCAGCTCCAACATCCTGACGTGGTAGAGAGAGATTAAACAGTAAATCTGCAGCTGCATGAAAATGGCCATTTAATGCATCAGTCAGAAGCACAGAATCATCTTGCTCATTATTTATCCATATCTTCATATCAAGAGGGAAATATCCAGTTGTACTCCACTTTCGCAGCTGCAGCATGGAAAATGGACCTTGAACTTTACCATATGGATCACGGTAGTGCCACAACTTGTCAGTCTCACTGCTATTAGAAGATAACGGACTTCCAGATGCAAGAGTAGCCGTTGAACTTTCTGGTCCAGACCTCACAACAGCTTGATCACTCAAACCACTTGTGTCCCCGTTGTAATCGGATCTACACTGCGAGTTGATGATTCCATCTTCTTTGACTGGTTAAATAGCAACATAGAGTTTTATTTAGATCACAGCAAGTTGAGGTTTTTAAATGTCATACCACAACATCCAGCATATCTCACCTTTTCTCTTGGAAGTAGTTGACCTTCTTCCGCTTCTGTTAGATCCAGAGTATTTCTGCCTAACATACTCGTCTGCACATTATAATAGCATCTCTAAGTTCCCCAGTTTGATGGAACAAGCTGGCTATAATAACTGATGGAAAGCGAGTTCCTGGTAACAAGGAAATGCAACAAACCTTGGCTTTTGTCAACAAGTTCTCCAGCATTTTCATCAGAATCATAATCTGGACTCATTTTTGGATCAGCATGTACTTCAGGAATTTCACATAGTCTACGCTGACGTTCCTCGGGCGTCTTCAGGAGCTGTAGCTTTTCAACACATTCTCTAAGCGTTGCAAGAGTTAAGAAATTCCAAATTTTCATTCATGACAATTTCAATTGCCACATCACTAATATAAAGATTTAATAATTACGGCTATGCAGGAACCAGATTTACTAAATACAGGAGGTACAGGAAGACACAGAAATCAAACGGTGTAGTGGAGTGTACTTAATAACAGCAATCATGAGGCTGCACCAGAGTCTAGAGAAGCATATGTGAATTTGAAATCTTAATAAGAGTTGCTTAGCATTAAACATAAACTACGATAACTCCTACAGTATTAAAAACATTGATGGCAAGATAAGGATGAGGAGAGAACGAGATTGCCAGCATTTCCCGTATGCAGGGGGTGGGGAAGCAAAGACAAATGTTGCACAATGCTCCAGAGAAAAACATCATTACTTCACGATACTAAAGAGAAAGCAACAATAGCTTGTTATCTTAATCTGGAAGCATCATGGCAAGATGTTTTCGTATGTAATATTATACTAGGCCCAACGAATATAACGAAGCCTCTCCCTCTTCCCTTCCATCAAGTGCTTGCCTCAATTACGTTAATTAATTCATCAAAATGGACTTTGACATTCTTTGACATTGGATCACTGCATCAAAGCATTCCATTAACTACCAAATACAGAAGTGTTGATGCTCATCAAAGCATAACCAGTTCTATCATTCAGCAACAGGTTGATCCCAAAAATATAATAACAGAGGAATGAGAAATAACCACCAAAACGATCAAAACTGATTTTACTTGAATTCTCAAAAGTAACATATGAAAGGAGAAACTAAATTATAGAGCCATCAATTATTAAGCTCATTCAATTTCCCTACGGACCTTCATCCAATTATGACATGAGCATGCCAGGAAAAAACCTATAGCTCTTGTTTCCTTTGTCAATTCAATTTCACTTTTATCCTGCCCTTTGATCAGTACGTACAGTCCTCTTCAGTTTGATATCTCTAAAAAGGATTAACCATAAAAATCCCAATTCAATTCATTAGGATTTACCTCATATCTTCATTCTCAACTAGAAAACCAGATGTAAACACATAATATGTCAAAGCTCAAATTTTTACCGTGGTTAAGCAGCCATTCAACTTCACGGTTAGAGAAAAACTAGGGGAAAGTGAAACTGAAAAAATAACAAAAATTTTAAGTGGACCATCTTTAATCCTCTTGCCCATGCTGCACTAGAGCCCTGTAGTAAAACCATCCAGAAATCGATAAAAGAGGTTTCTATTTAAGATTCTTACAGCAAAGAAAATAGAAGCTTCCTCTTCTATGCCTCCTGAATGGCCCTTTGACCCAAGACAAAAGCAAGAGTGCAAAGCCATCAATCTAGATCTCAATTTTCAAAGAGCTGAAGACTTCAGAGACCCTTATAAGTGCTGTATCCTCTCTTTTTTGCTTTTTGTTTATTAAGGATGATGAGAGCACCTAAAGTATATCCTAACTAACCGATGCTGCTCCTCATTTCTTTAGGAAAGAACTTGAAGACAAATTCAAGAATATTGAAGCATAAACTCACTAAAAAGGATATTCCTTTTTGTGACCCTTTTCACTTGCCCGATCACGAAGATGATTGAGCTTCAATACCTCTGCTTCCAACCTCTACATTTAATACAAAATGAACAAAAGAATTATGCACAGCCAATGCACTTTAGAAGTTGGAACTGGCTAAATTTAAGAATTACTGAATATACCGAGATATCTGTTTACGATATAACAGATATTGGAAATAATAAAGCTTTTCCTTAAAAAAGTTGATGAGGTTTGTGCATGACAATATTGATTATATATAAGTGGGCAAAGGCAATATTCTACGAAAATAGAATTCACCTTGTAGGGGAGACATGTACAATCATGATAGAAAGATTTATCCAAAAAATTGAGGGGAAAAGATTCATAGATGTAGCTTCCAGAACTTACATCATCCAGCCTCACTGCCTGGAGCTCCATTGCTTTCTTCTGTATCTCACCCTACATCAGAGCAAAGATATATTAAGGAAAATTAATGGCCCAAGTATCATCCACCTGGAAGTTACATTAATGGCAAAGAGGTAAACTTACAACAGTCAACCGTCTTACTAGCCCACACCTTATACTTTGACGTAAACGTCTGCATTCTTCCTGGAAAAAGATAGCAATTATTACAGATTTGCAAAACCAATAATGCTAAGCCACAGATAACATGAAAAGATGTTCACTCTTCAAGGAACAGCAGAAGAAACTACAGTGTACATGATATATTTGTCACAGCATTCAACTGCAATAGCACAGATTTTAGAGTATTCTTTTGGAAAATAAAAGATATTATTAAGCACTGACTGTTGCAGCCCAAACATATCTAAGTCAACCAAATATAAGCTCTCTAAACATTCTTATATACTGTCTATATTATCTATGGTAGATCTCCTGTCCAAAAGCAAAGGTCATGAATCCAATGAAATCCAAGGATGAAAGAGAAATTCCTTCCCTTCAAAAGTTCTCCGGTTGCTTTCCTTCCATAATGTTCAAATTATAGCAAGGGGGACTGTACAAATAATTTTCTTTGGTTGTTTAGAGGACCTGATATTGCGCCATGTACACTAGTCCATAGGTTCTTGTACTGTCCTTGAAGAGTGAGGGGACAGTACCAGATTTTCCATCCATCAGACATCATTCTTGGACAAGAAACATTCTATTCATAACTAGATGCCCTCATCTTTAAAGATTATCCAATGTAAGAATCCTTCCATGTCACCTCCCAAGCGAAAAAAGAAAACTCTAGTTGCGCATATGCCTTCCAAATACACTTTCATGGAAAAACACCAAGATTGTTAAGCTTGAATTGCCCAACAAGAGCTTTATAAGAAGAATTCACCACGAATGCACCGTTTTTATCCAAATTTCATTTCACTCTATCCTCCCTCGCTTGATTAAGGTTACATTTATATAAGCATCCAAAGAAATTAAAAAACGCCTACAGTTATCAATCATTAGCCTCCCTCATAAATGTCACATCCTACCCAACAAGACTAATACTGCATGTTTGTCTCTAGCCAAGGAAAAGACATTAGAGAAAAGAGCCTTTAGAGAAATCTTAGAAGAGACATACCATCTTCCTAGCTTTAGAAAACCCTTTCTCAATTACCCATTTCAATGGTGATATGCTTCATAAAAGAGGTCCAACCTGTACCAGTGGTCCTCCAAAGCACAACTCCATTCATTTTTCTCCTCTCATTCAATATCCAACCATTACGTGCTGCCCCAAACTTCACTACTATCACCTCCCTCCAAAGAATATTCTATCCTCCATTAATCTCCACAACCATTTACGAAGAAGGGCCTCATTGGAAATGAGATGTGATTCAATACCAACTCCACACTTTTCAGTTGGTTGCTTGACCGCCTCCCATCTATCAAGATGGTATATATATTCACCTCACATCCTACCCACAAAAAAAAAAACGCTTTTGAACATCCCCCAACCTTGTAATAGAGCTCAGGATAGAAACCAAATAAGCTTCCTCTTCCAATGCACTAATCTCTTCTCAAAACTCATGATAAGCGATCCCAAAATATAAGCTCTTTTATGTTTGGTCCAGTTAAAAAAAAAAAAAACCAGGCTATGTTACTCGAACTCTAGATAAGGGCATCTAATACAAATATGGATCTGATAAACGATCCCTAATTATAAGCTCTTTATGTTTGGCCAAGTAAAAAAACCCCAGGCTATGTCACTCGGACTCTAGACAGGGACATCAGATACAATTATGGATCTGAGTGTCGGACACAAGTTGTCTAAATTTAGGATCTTGAGACTTGGTCAAGTAAGTGTCTTGACTTCAGATTCAGAAACGGGAGCACAATATTGTAATTAAGATCATCCATAGCTCTTTCAAATTGAGAACTAAATCAGTAATTGTGTTTATTATATACATAATTCCAGGACAAGAATAAAAAATCTCAAAATTGTCCTACAAGCAAATAGGCCATTTGATAGGATATAAGAAACAGACATATAATTTAACAATTTTTCATTGTCCAATTTAGAGTGTCCAGGAGTAGTTTTTTTTAAAGTGTCCGACACTTCTAGAGCGTTGTGTTCCACGAGCACAAATACTTATCTTACAATTGAAGAGTCCGGGCACCAGACCCTAAATAAGTCAACGGGAGGGTTCCTACTCTACATCCTAACACCTCAATAAGTTCCTCCATATTTTCCAGATTTCCTAAAGGAACCAATTTAATATTATTAAGGTTGATTTTTAGCCCAGACATTGCCTCAAACAAAAGAAATAGGCAACAAAAGAATTTGTTGAATATCCACATCATAAAACACAATTGTATTGTCTACAAACAAGAGACGAGAGATAGTAATAATTCACAGCCTTCCCACTTGAAAACCCTGAATATAATATTATGAACCAAGAACAAACCCATTACGCTGAAGGCTTTCATCACTAAGATGAAAAGGAGCGAGGATAAAAGGACGCCTTGATGTAGTCTACCGTGAAGATTTAAAGTATCCAATGGACCTATTATTAACAAAAATCGTATAGGATGTGGAGGAGATACATTTGAATTTTTAATTGCACCATTTTTCTCCAAAACCATTCTTTTCAAAATGCGAATCATCACATCCACCGACGGAGCTACGTCTGAGTCCTAGGTGCCACTGGCATGTAGTCACCTTCCCCAACACCACCAAAAGAAAAGAAAAAAGAAAGCCTGAAATTTAACCCAACCTTACCATGCTCCCCTTGCATTTTTTATTCAAAACCCTTGACACCTGTGGAACCCCAAGTAGCATGTATAACATTGCCTAATAAAAAAAATGAATAAAAAATCCATCTAAATTTACTGACCATTTCCCTACACCTGCATCCATTACAACTTCTTTTGATCTTTTCCAAATCAAATTCACAATCGATTAATCTATTCCCTCAACTTTCTCCAATCTTTTCTTATCTTTGGACTTTGTTCTTTCTCTCTTTATCTCTCAAGTCTCATTGGCCATACACACACCACTGACCACACATGATTCTTTACTTCTTTCTTGTGCTCTTTCTCTGATTCCTTTACCTCTTGCGCAACTTTACACAACTTAATCAGGTAAATATTTTTCCTTTTTATTTATTTTTTATTGAGTAATTTGAAGTAAATCAGTTTTTGTTTGATTTATTTGTAGAACATGGATGATGATTAAAGCTAGTCGTATGAAACCAAACTTTACTATGTTGTGATATTTGCAAAAGTAAATTAGACACTATGATCGTTGTGGACCTGCTCTTTGTCTTTAGTCATTTGTTGAGGTGATGTTGTGAAGGATAAAAGTCAAGAAGAAGATAGGTGCTAACAACTTCTAAAATATCAAGTCATGCCTAGAACAATTACCAAAGGTACCTTTTCTATTTATACTTGTCTGTATGTTAAGATGTCATTATCATATGGAGAATATATTTTTTTTTTATAATTATTTCTTTATATTTATAAGAAGTTTGCGCGTAAATGTGACTTTGACCACGGCATCCTAGCACGTCCCAGATGGCATCCCAAGACACATGATCGTAGGCCTTCTCCATATCCAACTTTTTACCCCTTTGTTTCCACTCTTAAGCTCTGAATCTACCCCCTCATCTGCAATGAGAGCCTTATAAAGAATTTGTCTACTTCCAATAAACTCATTTTAGAATTCCTATACCAATTTGCCAACCACATCCCTTAACCTCTTTGTTAAAACTTTTGAGATGATTTCATAAGCATTCCCCACAAGGCTGATAGGTCTAAGATTTTTAATATTTATATCCATGCATTCCATTTTTGAGAAGTTATATGTCCATATATTTCATTACTAAACGCTGTTATTTCACTAAAAACTACATATTTCGTAGGCAAATCTCAACTCTATTCTTCAACGCTTTAACTATTGAAATACATAAACTTCTAACAAAAAAAGCCTTGTCTATGACATAAAAATTGTCTTCTCATTAGATCAGGAAGGTGATGAAGCAGGATGTAGTTTATAAGCCTAGAATTATAAGCTTGACCATGAAGCTAGACTACCTTAAAGGTTCATTGTGCATCTTTAAATAGAGCAGCCATGACAACATGAGTTTCAAAGTTGCTGGATCTCAGTATATTCAATAAAAACACAAGGCTGATAATGGAATATAAATTACATAGCACATCTCTTTTCCAACTAGGTTTTGCATTATAGCAATAAAAGAAAAAAGAATGAAGGCATCTCATATCTAACAAGCTAAGACTTGTAGAAGGGGCTTTCAACCTTTTCGCTTGCTAATAGTATACCACCAAGCTTAAGCATATAATAGGCCTTGCATGCTGATGGAACAGCAAGCGTGAAAATAATGAATTTCATTATAATAGTGAGACACCAAAGCAATTAATGTGGAGAAACTAAGCAAAAACTTAAATCATGTACATCGGAAAACATAATGTTATCATGGTTAACTAAAAAGATCTGTCTGCAGTACAATTCTGGGGGGAAATCTGCTCACAATATGCTGCTACTACAAAGACGAAATATAACGCTACCACCAAAAACAGAGATATGTTAAGCAGGCCTTTTAGCCACATACAATAATGCCAATTGAATACGATAATCTATAACCAACACATTACAGTCCCAAAAACAGCTGAAAACAGTAAAAAAATAGAGATAGAGATATACGTGCAATTTGAATTTTGAACGTACATAGTTCAGAATTCAAAGGCACTGGACCTACATAGGGCAGAAGACGCACAATTACTTATTTAATGGAGAAAGGTTAATTACCTCCGAGAACTCAGAATTTGAAGGCCTTTGGAGATATATACTGCTGAAGCCACTCAATTACATATTCAACAGAGAAAGGTTAATTACCTCTGAGAACTCCTGATTTGATATTGTATCAATTGCTATAGCTTCTTTCTTGTCCAAGTTCAAGACTTCAAGCATGATATCCACTGTCTTGTCACCGATTTTATATGGTGCAGCCACCTTACTTGTTCCTGTATTAAAGATATTAATGCTCTTAATTCAACCAACATATGAATTACAGGGCTTCAAATGCTTCAAGGATATTTTGATATGTACCTACAACTTGGACCAGCCTATACAGGTCTTGCTTTTGATCATTAGTAGATATCCTCACCCGCACAATTGAACCAACAACCTTATCTGGGAATTTTTCATCTTCTGTAAGATTTTCCATCAAACTACGCCTGAGGTAAATCAAGTTAATATTATGGACATCAATTGCAGCATATTCATCCAGATTACATTGTGGTGCTCTCTCTTCAACCTTTTTGCGAGTTTTACGCCTCTTATTTTTATTCGCCAACAGTGAGTTCTCATTATTCTCATCAGATCCAAAATGGCTTGCAAGAGTGCCAACAATTCCAGCTGGAATAAAAGCATTCTTCTGGGAATCTTCTTTTATCAGGAAATGAAATTCAAGAAGCTTAAGCATCTCAATGTGACCAACACGGGGCTTCCCAAACAAATTCTTCAGCCTCAAATCACATATAATTTCACTTTTCCTATGAGGATCACGAAGATTGTTTTTCTTTATGTACTCCAGCAAAAGTGCCTGGACATCAAATTGAGATAGAACAGATGCATCACCATTCTTCATGTGTGCAACAAACTCTAAGAGTTCTTTAGAGGCCCATTCTGCAGGTCCAACATTCTCTGTGCTTGCGTTTTCCATAATTTTCTCATTGCTTGGCTTTTCTGAGCTTAGATAATCCTTGCTTAATGACTCTTCCAGTTCCTTTGGCTTCTTCAACTCTGGATGTCCACAAGGACCATTTGAAATAAGCCCATTGCAATTATAAACAACATTCGGAGCATCGGATAATCGCTGCTTACAAGCCACCGAAGCCACTTCTTTCCAGGGATTTTTTGCTAGTGTAAGCTCTTCTAGTGTTAATGATAGCTTTTCTTTCAAGTAAATCCAGTATACCTTAAAGAGATACTCCCAGCTACCTTGATCATCAAAATCTACTTGAACCTGAAGAGACAAAAAACCCAATATCAGTTGCAGCACAAAGTCACAACTGAAACACAGCAGATAACAAAGCTACGACTTCAAGCCAGAGTGCATTTAAACGAAAGACAATATGTACAGTATCCCCAGCAAATGTCATGAAATACAAGCATGTTAATTGTTTTGCCAACAGAAGCAGGAAATCATGTACTTATATTTGTTCAATCACTTCCATGGTACTAGCAGATCCATTCTCCATAGGCATACTGGGTGTCAATGGGGGTACTCTTTTCTGCCACAGGGTTTTCAAGATAGAAATCCCAAGCTAGGAAGTCCTAAATAATGCAATGATCCACCATGGGCCGCAAAGCCCACTAAGATCCACCATGGGCCGCAAAGCCCACTGAGATCCACAATGGGCAGTAAAGCCCACTGATCTGCTAAGACACTTCTGTTTTTTAAAGTAACATTTAGATTAATCACTGGACAGTAAGAGAAACTTACAAAAATACTATGCAAAAATATTGTAAGCATTAAGGAAGCAAAAGACTTCCAAACCTAAGAAGATCATCATATGATAGCAGTATAACACGGCAACTAGCTTCTGTATTTTGTAGACTCTTGTAGAATAAGAATGGATGAAGTTAATGACAATGATTAGTAAGTGATGAGCAAGAGATCATCATAATAGTTCACAGATCATACCCCCGCTAGACCATAACAGTTAATTACCTTAATTTAATGTCACCTCAACCAAAATTAAAGTAATGACAACATATAGTAACAAATTTGCAAGATATATTTGAGCTTACCAATTCCTTGTTTGCTTGCTCCTTATTTTCAATCAGCATGATCGTTCTCATGCAAGTTGTGCAAAAGCCCATGTTTCCCCTAACACGCACATAATCTGCATTCCTAGTGCATCCCTTGCATAATGAGTATGTACAGGTGTAGCACATAAAATGGGCAGCCTTCCGACAAACACTACAAATATGCCAACCTGAAACCACACCAACCTTGAGATTTACTCGATCAATGAATTTCCAGATTGATGTATTGTCAAAAATGGAACTCAGTTTGTTAAGTATGTATAATAGAACCATACTAAATGCCCAATCGAGAAAAACTTGACTGAACATTCAAATGGACAAGAACTCAGACACAATTAATTCATAGAGCATAGACGCAAGCATGGAGAAGAATATATTTTGATGAAAGATAGCAATTAGGGCTGGTTTCACTCACAAAATAGAAAAGGTTCAGGAAAGACCTCAAAGACTGACAATTTTTTACCAAAATATACACACAAAACGAGTAATCACTGTGAAAACAGCAATGACAAAATTCTTCAAAAAAGAGATCTTCAGAAAGAATACTACAAATCAAGGTGGAAAAGAGAATCCAATGGACGTTCCATCTTCTTTGAAATTCTTTGTTCATTATGCAAGGATCTCCAGGCATTAATGGAAGACTATGCATACAGAGTTTCTCATGAGAACAAAGAATTTATATTCATAGGCATGATGTCACATGGAAGACTATGCATCAAGAATTTTTAGCAAAAGCTAGGGCATAATTGCCAGCAATACAGAATTAGGTGTACACATAAATATGAAAAAGTCAGACACGGTGTTTATACGGATGAATATAGTCCTCCACAGCAAAAACTATCATGGTGGCTTTTCATCAAGATAAATCCACACATACAATCGCTATACCACATTTTCCCTCATGGAAAGCAAACATGTCCCATTCTATGATTTTTCAGGCTGTAAACTTCTTAAGCTTAATCATTTCCATAATGACCCTAGGAGTATTTTACCCTCATCCATTTTTAAGCAAGCATTTGAGGTACCAAAACTCTACTTTCTATATGAAAGTTAAGCAAGCCCTCAATTGATGAAATGTGCACAAAGCACATTGAAGAAATGAAATGAAACAAACAAAGCCCTCAAACTACACAAATATAAAGTACAATTTTTGCAGGAACATTAAAGAAATTTTAAAAAAAAGAAAAAAAGTGACAACACAGTACCACAGATGACTTACAGTTTGTGACTTAACATACTTTCATGAATTAATATCAAGAAGAAAATGCTACATACCGCAATTCCATTTAGCCTTGGATCGAAAAAATGCTTCATCGCGCTTAATACAAGCGGGATGGTATGCCTTTGGACAACCCCTGATCATTAATAACACAGTATCCAAACAATTTAGAGAAAGCAGACTCTTCAATTACTTCACTACTACTTAAATAAGCAAAAGAGTTCGAATCTATCTACTTTTAGCAGGAAAAGAAAAAAGTCGAGTAAATTATTCTTTTTGAAGCCATAAAAGCCCTTCCGATTCTGGAATAACAACCAATATTTTTTTATTAAGGGAAAAAGAAATTAAAGAGACTCACTTGCGATCGCATAGAACTAGAGAACCACCATCGAAGCAGATGAAGCAAACATCCTCCTCCTCCTCCTCCTTCTTCCTCTTCGGTGGCGGAGGTTTCGGCACAGCACCAGCCACCGTCTGCCCCTTCGGCGGCCGTCCTCGCTTCCGCTTCTCCCCGGCCACTCCGGTTCCGGTTACGCTCCCAACCACCACAGTCGCCGCCGGATTCACCTCCGCTGACGGTGCCACCACCACGGGAACTCCGACCAGCTGCGAGTCATCCACTTGCTGAATCGAAACGCACTGGTTCGCCTCCGCGGTGTCGGACCGTACAGTAGCATGGTCAATGCTTTGACTTTCGCCAGCTGTAGCAGCAGCTGGAGCTGCAGCAGATTCCATGGAGGGCCTACACAGAGAATCATCACCCCTATCCATTGAACTTCTATCAAAACCCTAAAAAAAAATTCAACTCCGCGGTCCTTTCACGCTTCGATCGATAAATGAAGCTGCCGATCATTGACTACACGACGTCGTTTTCTATTTTATTACAAAATTAAAAAAATAAAATAAAAAGAAAAGAGAAAAAAGGAGAGAGAGAGAGAGAGATAGAGAAGTTAAAAAGCCATAAACACAGGGCGGGTGGTGCGGTGCGATTGGCTTATGCCTAGTGCTTGTCTCTTTGTGTGTAAGAAAGAAAGTGAAGGCTGTCAAGTCAAGTTTAAGTGCTTATGGTAAAAGCCTTTATTATTTTTATTACATTTGACCAGCAACGTTTAGATTAAAATTTTGGGTGGGAAAAATCACAAAGGAAAAAATAAATGGGGGGAAATTAAAAGAGGGTGTCTAAAGGAAAGAAAGGGACGAGGTTGCTTCAAATTTAATATAGCTTTATTTCGATAATTAAAAAAATGAAAAGAAAAATAAGTTAAGGGGAGTTAAAATAGGAGATCATTAAGGAAAGAAATAAATGAAGAAGAAACAAAGAAATAGTGAAATTATGAGATAAAATAAATGAAGGAAAGTTAAAGGAGGTGAAATGAAAGGAAAGAGATAAATGAGGTTTAAAAGGCAATTCAGGACATGTTTGGATTGACTTTTTTTTAAAAAAAAATTAAACTAAATTTGTAATAATTATTTGATTTGACTTTCAAAAAAGCTGAAACTCTGAAAAAAGCTTAAATACATCTTTTTTTAGAAGCCAAAATTTTCAACTTCTCAAAAAAAATTATTTTTCAAAAGCTGTAAAAAAAACACTTTTGAAAAAAGTCAATCCAAACAAGCCCTTAATACTTTTAGGAATAGGCAAATTTTTTCACTATGAAGAAAGTATTTGGAAAGCAAGTTTTACAATGAAACTTGGCATTACCTCGAATATCATAAAGGAGTTTAAGAGTCTATACGGTTTTGCTTTTTGCAGTCTACAAATTTTTAAGAAAAAAAAATCCCTCTTTATATGTTTTTTAATCTTTGTAACTTATAAGTCCCAAATAAACTTAGCCAAATATGCTGTAAATCACTCTACGAAGAATTACGTGGTGCAATGACTTTGGCCATAAAACATCTCAAAAGTGACATATGTTTACAACTGGTAATTAGATTTACTATCAAGCTAATTAATCTAACATGTCATTAAAGCAATTGGTTAAAAAATGCAAATAACAGCTAACTATAAGCATGTGGGATTCAGGATTGAATCATGTTTTTGGAGAAGCAATGAACAAATTGGCGGGCTAATGCAGCTCTTGATCATCCTTTGGTCAATCATAATTTATATCAACCCCAAGACCACTGCAAATGCTGAATGTTGACCGACAGTAACAAATGATGGTATGGCATAGCATCTAGTTTTCATATAATTAGAAAAAAAATACATATAAAGTAAAGGATAAATTAAAACGTGAAGTCCTGAAAATAAACAACACCATAAAAAAAACATGAAGTCTAATTTCTTGTTACGATAATGATTTATTTTGCGCACGAGCAAAACGAACCATATTCAATTACTCAAAAATATGTCGAAACTGAATCATGAATCGGTAAATCTACGATTGTAGCTATACGCCCAATATATATATATATATATATATATATATATATATATATATATATTAGTTTAGTAGTGAATGAGACTACAATGATAAGTATATAAACTATGACCTAACTATTTTCACGCTTTACTTCCTAATTTAATTGTGAATGAAACCACAATGATAAGTGAGGAGACCGTGACATAAGTATTTCCATCCCTTACTTTTCATCTACACCTTTTCACTCCTTTTTATTTTTTCTTAAGTTGGGAATAAATAAATAAATAAAAAAGAAAAGCAAAAAATACTCTCCTTTCCTCCTCTTTATTCCATCTTCTTCTTCAACTCCAAGCAAGAAAAGAAAATTACCTTATCCAATCAAATATTTTATTTTTTATTTTTTTATTACATGGACCCCTTTGGGCTTTGACCATAGCTTAATCTATCATTATCTTAGAATGTTTTACCTCTTATCCCCGGGAAAACGATTTATTATTTACAAAGCGGAGCGTCAAAAAGTAGCTCGTAAAATTTTTCAAAAGTGGTTGAGGGAACACGTGATGTGGCATTTGGAGAGGGTGGGCCTTTTTTCAGGTAGTGCGAATAAATGGATCAGATAATTGCCAGTTTGCCCAAATTGGTTTGGTCAGCACACAGCTGAGACGAGGACTGGCTATTACGCATGGCTTTTCTATGATTCTCTCTATCCGCTGCCCTCAGCTTGTGCGTCCGTGACCATAGATTTTTGAAATTAACTACACATTAAAATAAAATGGATATGGCTATTTATTTATTTAACTAGCATTGACATGGATATTCCCATAAAGATGTTTTAGCAGTACGAGTTAGAGACGGACATAATTCATAGCTTAAATTCGAATCCAGTCCCTTACCCTATATTAAGTGCCCTTAACTTCACTAGTGCACAGTATAGGGAATGTGTTATGCACCCAAAGTTTGTTAGTCGATGTTCGGGCTCTATCAGCTGGATTTACCTTATCGCCAAAAAAAAAAAAAAATTTTGACATAGATATCAATATTAATTTTGTCATATAATTTTGACTAAATATCAAGTATTTTGAATAATTGTGGACTTTAGATGTTAGGGTTAAAAGTGAAAATCGTAAGTGATTAGTCATAGTAAATTATGGTAGAGAAATTATAGTAAATGGATATTATGGAAAAATAGGAACCTTACCATATACGTTAAATCTATTTCCAAAGTAATGTCAAATTTGATATTGCATTGGTGTACTGTTGTTAAAAGATAAAATCAAAGTACAAGTTACTGTCATATAGCTTAATATAATAGACTGAATTTTTGGAAAAAAAGTGCTATGTGTCCATTTATATTATATATAAAATAGATAATAACAATAATGCCTCCAGTAGTCAATTTCAATAATAGAGCACTGAATCCTAAAATGCACGGTTTGTTTAATGGGTTTTCTTTTTCGGTATGGGACTTGAATTTACCATGCTTTTCTATTGTTGATTACTACCTAAACTTGTCATTTTCATTTACGAATACCTTTACGCATGGCATTAACAAAATAATCTCTTTTTTGGGTCCGGCGGGTGGATGTATTTTTGTAATTTTAGAACAAAATTTTATTATCCTTACTATTTATATTATGTTATCTCCAAATGTCATTTTTTTTCTTCGTAGGAAAAATTGTAATTATCTCCTTTCATTATTTATACATGATCTTTTATAATTTAATTAATTATTTATTTATTTATTATCTTATAAAGAGTACCTCATAAACTTTTCCTACTTCTCATCAAAAGGTGACAACTTAGCCCCTTATTTGTTATTCCCTTAACCCTATTAACTAAATCATAGAAAAAACTATCACTAGGGGTTAAGCAGCTAATATGAAAAAATAACAGGGATAAGTAACTAATTATTCATAAACGAAAGATATTTTGATCCAAATTTATACTCATATTTATACACAATTTAGTACACACCTTGTTAAGTTGGACGAAAAAAATGTGGCAAAAAGGAATTATGTACCACCTTTAAAAATCACAAAGGAGGTATTAGATAAGTTTTAAAATATAAAGAGTAACTCACTAATTTAACAAATGTATCATGCATATATATATATATATATATATATATATAAGCTAATAACTCATTTAGTCCTTTATCTTTAACTATATTTACAATAAAGTCAATTATCTTTAAAATACGACAATGTGCCCCTTATCTTTAAAATATGTAATATCGTTGTCCTCAAACAAAAAACTATCAAAAAATTAATGTGGATATGTGATTGCGAATAGATTAATAATTTGGGTACGTACAATTAGGTTGGGTAGGTTTAAAATAAAAATAATTGTATAACCTAACTTTTTTTATGCATCAAAATTATTCTTTTTTATGGTTTTTTCCATGAGGATTAACAGTATTACAAATTCCAAATATAAGAGGCTGATTCATGGTGTTCTAAGTATAGAGATTTAATTGTTAAAAAAGTGATAAACGAGTGATTAACTAAAACATTTTTTGGACGAAATTATATATATATATATATATATATATATATATATATATATATACACATAATCCGTTTTGTTTGGTAAAAGAATTCACACGTGCCATTGGCTTAATATAAACTAGTAATTGTGGTAAAGGCGCTTGTTTTAATATTCAGTCACCTTTTAATACATGTTGAACTTCGCAAGTGCTTTGGTCGCTTTGACAAAAAAAAAAATCATTCTTTCGTGTTTAGTGTTTAGCACGTTTTTCTTTTCTTTTTTTGGTCGGCACTGGTGTTTAAGATTGATGGTCATTCGTTGCCGTCTTGCGCGTGAATTGCGCTTTTGCGGATTTGTCAGGTGGTTTTTCTAGAAGTAGTAATACTTAGCGACTTGACTATTCTATACGGCCGGTCATTTTTTTTTTCTCGTGTTTTTGTTATTTGTATTGTTGTATGAGCTCATTTGTTTACCCTTTTGTCTTTAAAAATTTTCACTAGAAAAGGGGCAAGTATTTTAATATTGTAGGGTCAAAGTTTAGAGAGAATGAGTTAAATGTTCTATATGAAAAAAAAAAATTTAAATGCCTTATTTTTAAACTAATGAGTAAAATGTTACAAAATGTATTTTTCGAATTTTCAAAACTTGAAAATTGAAACTTTTTTTCTTTTAAAAAGCAGATTTTCGAGTTTTGAAAGCTCAAAAATATAAAAAATCAGAAGATATATTACAATCTTCGAGTTTTGAAAACTCGAAGTTGAGTTTTGTAGCATTTTACTCATCAATTTAGAAAGAATGATATTTTAATTATTTTTAAATAAAAATTAGGGCATTTAACTCATTTTCTCTCAAAATTTAACTTCATTCAAGTCTAATTTCTTAAATAGTGCATTGGTTTTGAGTTCAATTTAGCTTTGTCAAAATGTTATTTATCCTTTTAGTCAATTGAAAGGTCCGTTTGAATAAATTCGACGCTTTTTATAGACAATTGATCTTTTATTATCGTTGCCAACTCAATTAAACTAATGCCATGGCTTAACTCATGATACCATGCTTTGTTTGATTTAGGGACACTCTTGACCCAACCAAATTTGACGTCCAATTTAAAGAGTAGCCCGTATTTGCTAAAGACCATAAGTTATATCATGTTCTTGCTGAACAGTGTGTCATTAACGTATTGTACACTCAGTGAACAAATGCTATAAAACAGTAAATAAATAATTCAACACATATATTTCTTACACTAATTTATAAACAAACGGTGTAAAAGTTATTAATAAACATGCTAAATAAATTATTGACAACTTTTTTACTATTTGTGTTGCCAGTCTTTTACACACTGATACACTCAAAAATCCATTCTTTCACACATACTAGACCCACATACACATACACAAACAAACACACGTAGATAGACCCATATACATAATACGTGCTTGCGAGAGTTAATGTGTAAATGTGTGCATGTGTGTGTGACTGTGTGTTTGTGCGTTTGTGTGTGACTGTGTGTTTCTGTAAGAAGGACCATGATGCTTGAGAGGAGTATGATATTGAAGATACCCCTTATAATTTGCGATACTTATAAGACACAAGACATGTAAATTTAGTAAAAATATTATATAATTTTTTTTTTTGCTAAGTAAGCAAGTACTTATATAATATCAAGTGGTATTTGTTCACAATATCTATTGGTATTAGAATCTCAAATATGATATGTCACTAAATTATTACAAATACCACATTATTGAGCCTTGCTCACCCTTAGGGCATCGTCTTTTTCATACCAAACCTTTGCCAAATTCTCTACTTACAACTGCTTTAATCCCTATTAACTATCCTATCCTTTGATCTTCTAAAGTTTCCTTTACATTTTACTTTTCTTTGTACCTTTATCAACCATCTCAAGTTATTAAGCGTTGAAGTGCATTTAGCTATACTACACTAGTGTTCTAAGTCTCCTCCATCCTTGTTACTTCTTGACAAAGGAAGCGCTAATGCCCACTCAACTTGGATCGAGGATTGTCATTTTTAATGTCTTAATTGTGAATTTCGTGATCTATATACCTTTTGTTAACTATCAATAGTATATCCTACTAAGTAGTATATTTTAGATCAATTAATGTGTATATTTTGTCTTATTAAAATAATATTGTGTTGCTCTATTATATATCGATTCTATATGAAGTTTATGTTTGTTTATAATAGTTTTGATTTACTCTCAATGTTATAATAGGATCAAGAACTAATTAATTACATTCAATACACTAACAAGACAATAATGAGTTGGAATCATTAGGACAACTTTTTCTCCTGGTTGGTATTACAACAACTTGAGAAACATGTATTGGATCCTACTCTTTTTGAGTATGAGATGATGTTCTTATGAATAGTTGGTAAATTAAATAATCACTCGTTGTTGAGGACCTACGGTGACAATTTACAATTTTTTTTTCCTTTCCCCCTTCTCATGACAATGAGAGCGATTTAAGGCTCTGTTTGATCTAGTTATGAAATTTCAGCTGTTGAGTTGTAGACCTTTGATTAAAAAAGTTGTTGAATAAAAGTCGTTCATTGTGTAATCTGATATTTTAGGAATTAAGCTTTTAATTATTTTAAGTGTAATATTGAAATTTCAAAAATATGGAGTAGTATTTTGGAGAAAAGAAGAAGAAAAATAACTTTTGACATAAGGTAAAAACAGTTTCAAAAAAGTATTTTTTTTTTGAAAAGCTTTAATTTGGAGCTTCTAGTTTTTCTAGTTTTTTTTTGAGCTTTAATTTTTATGTAAAAGTTCTTTTAAAAATAGGTCAAATAAGTTAATTTCATCTTCTAACTCACAAAAAACGTTTTTAACTATCTAAAAGTTGAGTCCAACAAACTCTAATTTGAAATGGATAGTTAAAATATGACCAATAACAAAAATAATAGTAAAAGATAAGCAACCTATAATTTGAGATATTTTAAGTTTATATGTAAATTAAAATAAAAAACTTGAAATTTGATTATTATTTTATTTAAAAAATACACATATATGTGGATATGTCGATACACTTCAAATTTATACATTATATTTTTTAAAGGTTAATTCTTTTTATTTGGACTTTTTTACATTTAAATTAAATTCATTGATTTTATATGTAGACTAATTATCTTTTTCAAATAAACAATTATAACCATTGTTATAGTTGTTTATGGTTGTTCATCTTTCGCGCCACGTTGCCAAGCCTATAAATATTACACGTTTAAAAGAAAAAGAAAACAAAGCTCAGATTATTTTTCCCCAGAAATTTCCAAAGTTTTTAAGCAAAGAAGAAGCAATCATCAATTTCTATTTTCATAATTTTGATATATTTGATAGTGAAATGATGCAGCCGCGGAGACGCAGGCGCAAAGGCACCGCCGACGGGCGCTATCGCACTCGATCTCCGGCCCGGCATCGGCGTGGGCCCTTTCTAGCTCGGTAAACTATTCACTTCCTGCAACTTCAAAGTTCATCATAATTGAATTCAGCAAAATGAATTTTCCACATATTTAATTTCTGTTAATTTTGTTAATTAACTCATCACTTTATTATTATTGTAGTTTTTCAGTTAAGTTCGTTTTGTGATAATCTTCTTAGATGATAAATAATTCTGTTGATTATGTAGCTGAATAGCTGATCATTCATGGGGTTGAATATTTGAATTTTTTGTTGTTTGAATTTTGTGGAGATTAATTCTGGTGAAACATTTTATTTATTATGGAACTCATGTTGGATTGGTGATTATGTTATGATAATTTCTTGAACGATGATATGTGAAGCATTTGCTCAAGTAAAGCAGTTTATGATGTTGTTCATGTCAATTGATGAGGTTCGGCTCAACAACTATTTAAATTCAGACAGAATTAGCGTCTTGTAATTGTATTGAGAGTTTTACTTAGAGAAACTCATTAACTTTTTCAGGATTCCTGTTTTCATGATGAGAATTTACCTGATTTTGGATTTAAGAGAAGAGATAAACGGAGTGCTCCTATGGCCCCGATTTAGGACTCATTTAGTTTAACTTTTAAGTTTTCTTTTTTTTTTTTTTCTTTCTTTTTTATGTAACTTTTGGAACAAGTGCCTTTTTGAGAAGTTAAAATTTCTTGCTGATGGAGAACAACTCAAATTACGCCGTTTTAAGAGTTTCAGCTTTTCTTTAAAATCAATTCAGATACTTATTGCAAAAGCAAGATGTGTTTTTAGAGAAAAAAGTACTTTTCTATGAAAAAGTCAATCAAAGCGGGCCCTTATATCTGTTTAGCCAATTCTGCTCCAATAACCAGTTTTCCTTTGATTTTTATATATGTTAATTGTTCGTGTTGTAATGTAAACTTGGCTCTGTTACTATGTTATATTTGAGGAAAAAAGATAAAGGACTCGTAATTTTCACATTACTTAGCTTGGTATATTTGTTATTGTCATAAAAGTAAAAAAGTTAGGTCTGTCTTCCAATGTGGGAGAGAGTGAATACATATGAGGCTGCTACATTCAACAAGCACTCTCTTAAGTAGTTCTCTTAGTAACATATTTCTCAACCACTTGGTAGATATCTTGTGTAATTGAAGTTTAATAGTTCTTCATGAGTAAGTTGGACCGTGGCATATCCTCTTAATCATGGTCTTTTGTGCCATATCTTGATTTCTTTTTCTGCGAGAATGATAGACGCTCTTAAGATGAAATTGTTTGATCTCGTCTATCTTACTTGTGGCCTTCCTGCATAGAAATTTTTGACGTTGCATGGAATGGTTCAGGTGATTGAGTTTAGCTGATTTTGGTTAGAGCAAATACTCAACATTGTCCCAGTCAGGCGTTGTTGGTTTGCAGGAGGAGATAGAGGGGCAGTCTCTGCATCAGTTGATGCAATCTGCTTCAATGCCACCGCTGCTCTGAGTTTTTAAAACAAATCAATCCTCTATGATATTCTACCTATAATGTAATTCTCCGAAGGTTATTCAGCAGTGTAAGCAAGTCACTCTTAACCCTATAGTGAATTATTCAGATATGCTGCGCTAGGAGCTAACGAAACTCAAAACAAATCAATCCTCTATGATATTCTACCTATAATGTAATTCTCTGATGCAATAAGATGGATACAACATTATTTGACTCGGAGCTAATTCCTCGTTCCATTGTTTTGTGTGGGTCCTACTATACCTAGCAGTTGATTAGAAGTTACTTGGTTGAATATTAATATGTGTTGTAGCAAAGGTTCATCCTCTCTTGGACGCTTGAATTTTTCTGAGCTGTTCGTAAGGTAGGAAGTGAAAGACGAAAATAGAAGCAAAGAGAGAAAAGTCATAACGTAAACGAGGAGAGTGTTGGATAAACTTGACAGTTGGAAGTATCCAATGAAATAATTGAAATTATTTCCCTCTCTGCTTGGTTAAATGCTTTACATAGCTCAAGAAGTTGACTAGTCGATCTTTTGACTTTCATATATGATTTTGTCCATCAGTTCATGTAATACTATCACAACTTAGTAAGCCATTCATGACCATCAATGAAGCTAAGTGAAATAAATGGTTCAGCCTCTTTTTTGGTAAGCTCTCTCGACCATGACACTCTATCTCCATAATTTGCACCAGGTCCTGAACACTTGAATTGTCCGAAAAACACCGTCCTGCAAAGCAAAGCGAGTAACTGAGTCGGAGAAATTAAAATTGGACACTAATACAAGGAATTTCTTTCTCAAAACGACTGTCACATATTCGGAAAGAAAAGATGTTTTGGAATAAGGGTAGCACAGTCTTTTGAATGTCCAATTGGGGTACTAGTGAGATAAGTGGCCAAAATTGGTATGGAGAAAAAGATGTTTTGGCAAGAAAAGGTAACACTGCATGCCTGGTGCAATTATTAGTGAGATATATTTATTGTTTGAAAGACTAACTCATAATACAAATCAAATAGTGAGCTGCAAGAAACTTACATTTCTCTGTTCTTGTCGCCCCAGTTATACCACCCTCTTGGGATGATGATTTTGTCCATGTAAGTGTATGCAAACACCACTCTGGAGAAAGTGCCCCAGGCTCTCCCAAGGTAGAGGGTGCCTGATCCAGTAACCTTACAATTGACAAAAGAGAAGCCAGTTTCCTCCAGCAAGCTCTCCCTCTTCTGAGCCGTCACGGCGCCATAGGCATTTGTCTTGGCGTGTAGATGGCAACCTTCATAGAGTGAGAGACCATTGCCAAATATGAAATCTACAGAACCTTGAACAAGGCAGTTCTTGAAGTAGTGCCTGCCCTGGTGATCGTAGAGAGTATCTTGTGTTCCAATGAACTTGCAGTCTATGAAAGCTGCAGTGTCTGCTGAAATTCTCATTGCTACTGCTTGCTTCCCCAGTGCCCCTGGTGGTGGAAGCCGTGCTTTGTTCTGCCAAGAGATAATCTTGTAATGCCACATGCATGATCTGAATTTATGTGTAATATCTTATGTTGGTGGGACATGCTATACGAGGGTAGTTATATATTTAATATTATATATTTAAAATTGTTTGTGAGTGTAAGTGATAATTTGTTTTTGACTATTGTCGTCACCAGATTAAATATTTTAGACCAGTATATTAGGAATGGAATTGGTAGACTATAAGTTGGACTTGAGTTGCTATAGATGAACATAAGAGTATGTTACCAGGCCTATGTGTTGACTGCACACTGTTTCGTGGTCTTGCTCTGTAGTTTCGTTCTATCTGGCTTGCAAAGATATCGCATATTTATGTGAGGAGCTTGTAATACCTTGCTCCCCTTGATTATGTAAAGAGTGGAGGTTTAGTTTGTAATAACTTGAATTATCTATTGTTGTACTATAAATTTAAGTATTTTTGGCCAATTAGTTACACCTAGTGCGGTAACAACCTAGTATTTGAACTTGTATTGTTGCACCCAACACTAGCGTTCCTTAGCTGGCTAGATTTCTACAAACTAAAATGTGAAATTTGATGTTATATTTAAACAGAAAAGCATACATTGAAGTGAACAGTTCAGTATTGACTGACCTTGAAGGTGATGTTTTTGGCTATGAAATAGGGTGAATTGACAGCAAATGTTGCAGAACCATAGGTGCCCAATGGTTTCCCATTCTTCCCCAGCTTGTCCGCTGTGTCATTCCATACGATGGCCGTCTTCTTCATCCCGGCTCCTTCTATGGTAATGTAAGCCATGGTTGCTGGAATTTCAACCTTCTCTCTGCATTTTAACATTCATTTTCAAAATATTTGAGGCTATAATTACACATGTATGACAAAACATATAACACAAGGATACGAGCTTATGACTGCATGGCAGGGAGGTAAGTAGCAAATTCGACAAACTCATTACCTGTAAATCCCTTTAGCAAGAGATATGACCACACGACACTGGTTGACAACGGGGATTGAGTTTATAGCCTCTTGGACCGAAGTAAAATCTCCGAATTTCGGGTTTTTATGCACTTTAATGACTTTGCAAGGGGTGAACTTGTTCTTGGCTTCTTGGAACAAAGAATGCTTGAGAGAAACTCTATATTTGACCCAATTTAGGTAGCCTTCTTCCGTCAACTTCAACTCGTTCGAACTCTTAGAATGTGAAAAACAGTTGCCTGATGAGTTGAAGAACAAGACTAGCACAAACAGCACCAGTCTCATCGTGGATTTTCTGCGCATTGGCATACTGAAAAGTTTGAAGTGATATTGCAGGCTCGCAACAAAATGTTATGGAAGTTGAGAGGTAATATAATAATGTTATTACTATGGTTACTATATATAGATAGTGAAATTGGATATATAGAGGGTAATGTTGCTAAGCAAGAAAATGAGATGATTGGTCTACAAATAGAGATGATGAAGAAGACTTGCAGTGTGGTATCTGGCAGGTCATGGCTGTATCAGTGTATTATCTCATCCTATCACACACACACACAAACACACTCTTGTGACTAACTGTCAACTTGTGTTTTCTAGTGTTGTTGCCTGCTTGGGAGGTTTTAGTCTCGTCCTCGTGTGTGTGCTTAAAATTAGGCGTAAACTTACCACCTTTGTAAACATGTGCATCCACAAAATACAACTCCACTTTTTCACTTGGGGAGTGTTTCGCTTTGCTTTTGTTAAGTTGTTTATAAGCAATTGATGCTTATAAGTAGCTTTTGATACTTATAAGCAAATAACAAATAAGTACAGAAGTATTTAGATAAAATGCGCTTATAAAATGTTGATATGTTTGGGATGTGTTTGTAAGTAGTGTTGTCCTTTTATTTGTCTAACGTCTTTGTTTATGAGCTGGTAAAAGAAAAAGTCGAAGGGATGCTACTATTTTCCTTACTTATAAGCAAATTTTACTAAACACGTAAATTTTTTGTTTCTGCTTATAAACAGGTTAACCAAGACAGCCTCTTAAACAGTTCACGGTGGCATAGCCGATTTGCTGTTCGGACAGCAACTCTTGCGATTAAAAGTCTTGAATATGAATCTATAATTACCACGCAATAATGTATTAGGACATCCCGCAATACTACCAAAATTATTACCTAAGAATGAATCTATTTGTGGTCCTATTTACGGGGTCATCGATAAACCAAAAACAGGTAGACGATATCTATCTTCATGGATTGTGCAGCTGGCAGCATATGAATTTTACACAGTAAGAGGGTTGACAAAAGAGAGAAAGAAGAATAGGTAACGGTCCCATCAGCTTAAGATGCCACTTTGGTTTATCTTGTCTCGGGTTAGGGTTCATGCATTGAGCTAGAATAAGAGAAAGAAAGAGAGACTATTTCACTATTGGGCATTGGTGGAGACAAAAGGATATGAAGTTTCTTCTTGTGGTAACTTGAGCTAAAGTTGGTTGAGGTTACTTTTCTCATGAACGAGAGTTCAAATTTCACGGAGAACGAGGTTGGGTTGGGGTTGGAGGTAAAAAATAAAAATGAAAAATAGAAAACGAAAAAACTTCAGCTAAAGTTCGTGCGATGGTGCTTAGGGGAAGAGCAAAGAAAATGTTGTACTTTTGGAAGAAAAGCTCTTTTTTTATATTGTTTATTTTCGGATGGTGGTAATTAAAGAGAGTAGAAAACCATTTTTGGATACATGCATTGAGAAGAAAGGAAAAAAAAAAGAGACACTATTCACAATTGGGCATTGGTGGAGACAAAAGCATGTGAAGTTTCTTCTTGTGGTAACTTGAGCTAAAGTTCATGCAATGGTGTTTAGGGGAAGAGCAAAGGAAATGTTGTACTTTTGGAAGAAAAAGGGGCTTTTTTGTGGTGGTAAAGAGAGTCAAAAACCATCTTTTCAAGATTATTGCACAAGCAATGAATCTAAAAAGATTGCATCATGTCACTCACGAAAGGATAGAAAAGATATATATGTTTTGTATTCAAGTTTGGTCGTTGCTGTAAATCATTTGACTTTACTTTAGCAATATGGTCGGTGAACTATGCCGTTTTTTGTTACTTTAACTTTTAAAATAACAATATGAAAAATTGCATTTAAGCAATTGGAGAAATGAGAAAGTAGATTTCTACTTAAGTTAAAGAATAATAGATTGTAATTTTTGTTCTTTTCTAAGACTATACTCTATTTTTAATAAGGTTTTATCTTATCATAACTTCATCGCAAATAATGAAGTAGGATTTATGGATTTTGGGATTTGAAGCATTTTCTGAGCATAAAAAAAATAAACAACTCCACAAAGATGGACATGATTTTCATTACAAAATACATAAACCAAAACTTATTCTACTTATAACGGGGGACTATATAATGATTGGAAGTTATATCTCTAGTTGAGTTGGTTTCAAGCACTTGTTCTTTGTAAATATGCTTGTAACCAAGTTTTTGGATGAGAAATGAAAAGCTAACAACAACATGCTGAACAAATAAAATAAAAAAGAAAATCTCTAAAATCTCTAGTTTTTGCATCCTCAAAATTTTTTCTCTCTTTTGGTAGGGTTGAAAGTTACTGTCATATGATTTTTGAGACTCTATAATATTAATTAATAGTTTGTCTCAAACAAATCCGTTGTAGTCTAGATGGTTAGGATACTCGGCTCTCACCCGAGAGACCCGGGTTCGAGTCCCGGCAACGGAATTTGTAATTTTTTATTCCCATCCGCTTTACAACTTCACAAGATTAATGTGTCCTGACCCGCAAAATTAAGAATGTGTATCCCGTCTTATTCAGAATGTGCAGACAATAACGGATCTATGACAATGAGATAAACATTATCCGCGGCTACAATGACGCATGCTTGCAATTACACATTACAAACATTCGACATTTCTGTCTCTCTCTCTCTCTTTTTTAGGTTTTATTTTTTTTTTATTGAACGCTTTTCGATTTTCTACTCGTGTCTTATTTTTATAAGTCTCGCTCCTCTCCAGTTGAACACTTTTCGATTTTATTCTTGTGTCTTATTTTTGTAAGTCTCACTTATCTCTGATATTCAATTGGAGGTATCATCCCTCTCTTATTCTTTCTCTTTCCTATTGATGTTTCTTCCCATGTTCTCACTTTCCTCTCTCGTCAAAAACTTTCTCCCTCTCTTTTTGTGGTTACCTATACTGCTTTGACCTTTCTTTTATTTCTTTTCTCTTGCGCAGTGAGTGTTTTCTTCTTTGGTATAATATTGTTTTGTTGCATGTTTATTATTATGCCAACCACATAATAAATTAGATTACTTATGGGATTAAGATATGTTCTTTCCTTTTTGCATGGACTCATACTTTTAGGAGATAAGACTTTCTTGTTTACAAAAATTACTTCGTCTTCAATTAATGCTTATATAAATTGTTTTTATTACTCCGAACCCAAGAAAGAGAAAAAAGAAAAATACTTTACTTACAATTGACATTGACAACAACATATCATATCCAAGAAACAAAACAAAAATTCCGTTGCCGGGATTCGAACCCGGGTCTCTCGGGTGAGAGCCGAGTATCCTAACCATCTAGACTACAACGGATTTTGAATTTTACCATATTCTTATTTTATAAGGTTTTTCATTTAGACTTTCAAACGTGGAGACAAAAACGAAAAACCCTTTGTATTTGCTTGCGCTCAGTTGCTTTTTGTTTCTCCTCCTATCCGCTGACACCATTTTGCTGCAACTTCGCGAGAGACCTCTCAAACCCATCATGACTTCGAAGTCTGCTACAAGATAAACCCCCATATTCCATTTTTCCCCCTTTTTTTTTTCTTTATTTTACAAGGTATTTACTATTTCCTTTTTTTCTTCTATTTTCTTCCAATCAAAGCTATGCATGTTTCCTTTTATAGTGTTAAAGCTGTTTATTTATTTATTTGTTTTTTAATGTATTAGTTTACTGGATTTGTTGTGTTTTCAGCTCTAACAATGCATGTTTATGTTAATTATGTTTGTTTTTAGTTAAGTTGCATGCATTTTCCTCCAAGAGTATAAAAATGATTGGTTCTACGAGTTATTCTTGTCCCATTTTGTAGTTTGAGGTAACAATTTTATTTGAATTTGGAATTTGGAGGATGTGAAATTAAATTTTGATTGGTCATGTATGTAAAATTTTATTGAATTCAAGGTGTTATTCAGCGTATTTGCACGCTACTGAAGTGAATTGATGGTTACTTAACAATTTGTGTATAATGGGAGAGAATCTATGTTAGTTGTAAACTATAATTGGAGCAAAAATTGCTAATATATAATAGCATGACTGGATGAACTCCGTTTTCGAGACTTCTCGGAGCCTCAGACTGAGCTGCTAGGCTATTTTTGTGCTACTATTAGCAAATTGTGATGTCTTGCTGTCCATGAAATAGCGCATTTCTAAGTTCAAACCCTCCAAAATGCTGTCGTCATTCTCCATTTAGTAATAGCATCCTAGCTTAGTATATGAGTGCATTTTGAGGGGGTTCAAATATGGCTTTTTTTGAAACTGGGGGTAGATAGGCCCACTGGTGGGTGCGTGACGTCTCGCTGTCCATGAAATACCACATTTGTAATTTCAAGCTGTCCAAAATGAGTAATAGTCTACCAGGTTAATATATGGGTGCATTTTGGGAGTCAAGTATGGCGTTTTTTAAAATTGGGGATATATAGTTCCATTGGTGAAACACAAGGGGGTACGTTGCAAATTTAGCATGCTGGCGATTTACCCTTGTCTTTGTCTTTCTTTTCTCATTTGGGTTGGCAAAAGGAGGGAGTTGGGGAAAATAAACTTTGAACTTCTTTGTTTGAGTTTAAAAGTCAGAGATTTATTTTGAACCTCTCTTCCCATGTACAAAGACTAAGGTTTGCTTGGGTGTAAGCCCTCTACATGTGTTCAGATAAGTTATTGGAAGGGGAAAAGGTAATGTCCGAAAATTTTTGAAACACCATGACAAAAAGAATTTACTGAAAGAATTGTCATTGAAATCAAAGAGAAGCAGGGGGAAGTATGAGTTATGATGGTGAAGGTGGACGTTGATGGGTATAAACCTTCACTTTATGGTCCTTTGTAACTTATTGTACAGTTATCCACTTTCTGTCCTTTTGCAAGTATTCCACTCGCTCCTAAGGATAGGATACCAGATTATGAGAAACTGTGTCCTGTTCCAGGGCATTCAAAGCTAATCCAGATGAATAATTAAATATATTTACACTGACTGTCAACTACCTTACGCTACCCTTCACCTTTATCTCGACTTGAGATTGCAATGCTAAGGAGAAAATCCCTAACACAGTTGTGTTCCGGGGAACTTGATTGGAAACTCCAGCTTTGACGATCAGCTGTTGTTTTCTGCTGAAGTTGCATAAATGCATCACGAGTTTTTCCAATGAGAATGTAAGGATGATTTCAACCTGAATAGGCCGGAGATGCTATTTTCTTTTTTTTTTTTGGCTTTCTCTTTGGTTGGGTGCTTGATCACACAATTATCTGCCACTGCATGCTTCAAGACTAATACTTCTATTTATGTTATTCCTTGCATAGCCTGAGTTTATCTTCTTATTTATTTACCTTTTGAAGTGTGACAAAGTTCTCCTTAGTTTGTTGGACATACGTATTTTTATATAGCTATTTCAACTCTTTCCAGTTTCATCATATTTTGCTTTGCTTAATAGGGTGGTTTGATCTACTAGCTATTGCCCTTAATTGCTCTCCCTTCGGTGTAGCAGCTTGATTACAGCTACATTGGTATCTAATGATGACGTTATCTGGAACAACTGGTACCCCCTTAAGATACAATCTTCACCTTCCTGCACGAGGTTCAGCTTCAGATGATAAGCGAGTTCTTTCTCTTCCTAATATCAAGAGATCTGGGGATTTGCTTTGTAGACAAAGGTATTACATATAAGTGATTTTATGTCCTGAGAATTTCAACTGATGGAAAGAGTAATCATAGTTGTTTTTCTTTCTGATCATTGTATAGAGCTCTTTGGTGTGGCACTATACAGAGAGATAAAGCACAAAGGAAGCATGTGATCAAGTGTGCAATGGATGCATCATATGGTGATATCACCAATGGTTCCAATGGTAAAGCTTAACTTTATTTTGTGAACAAAGGGTGTCCTGGCCCCTGGGGATTTATTCTACTGTAGGCCATGCATATGCAGTTTTCAAATGTATATTAAGCCGTGATTGTTAGGGTTAGCCATTTTTATGCTTGTTTACCCGCTTATTGGGGGTAGGTGAAATGTTTGGAACCATGCTGATCACAGTATCTAAGAGAGACTATAAGCTACAGAAAAATATAGACTGATAGTGGTTTAGTCTCATGGACCGCTACAATTATAGGCCGAAGGTATTCAGTTTCTTGTGAATGCTCTTTGGTTGTCAGTCTAAACTTGACGATAAAATCATTGTTAACATGGTTTCCAGAGTTGAATATGTGCAGCTATGTGTTAACATTACCTTGGAAATTTTGGACCTTGAGCTGAGATGTAAAAGGCGCATCTAACCGTACCAAAACTTTGTGTGTTTCAATTTCATAGTTCAAAGTTTGCGAAGTAGCGCTATTGCTGCTGCTTTTAAGTACATGGTTTTCTTAGTTCATCTATATTTTCATAAATGGTATGAGTAGTCAAGCAAGGACTTGCTTCACTGAATCTTTTTTCGTTTTGTTTGTTTGTTTGTTTTGTTTTTTTTTTTTTTTTTTTCCTCCTCCAGTTTCTTTTGTTTTTTTCCCCCTGCATCTACTTAAATTTGCATGAGCTGCCTTTACAGTTGACCAGTTGTGTTGCTCCAAAGCCATATATTCCTAAATTGTTTCTTTAGGTGCAGATATCTTTCCTAGAATAAACGTAAGTGATCCATACAAACGACTTGGAATTAGCCGGGAGGCTTCTGAAGATGAAATCCAGGCTGCAAGGAATTTCCTAATACAGAGATATGCAGGTCATCAACCTAGTGTGGATGCAATTGAGTCAGCCCATGACAAGATAATAATGCAAAAGTTTTATGAAAGAAAGAACCCAAAAATCAACATAAAGAAAAAGGTTAGAGAAGTATCTCAGTCCCGTATTGTGCAGGCTGTAACGAGCAGGTTCCGCACTCCAGCAACAAATGTCATTATAAAGACCTCGATTGCGTTTGTAGTTCTTGGAGCACTTACTGTACTGTTTCCAACCGAAGAAGGCCCGACCCTTCAAGTTGCCATTTCTTTGCTTGTTACAATGTATTTCATTTATGACCGTCTGAAGAGCAAGCTTCGAGCCTTTCTTTATGGGTATGCGACATCTTAAGTCCTTCCAAATTGCTATCCTGTTTCCAACTGATCCTAAATCATGTGGTCATAGAAGTCTTTCTGCTTTACATTTTCAACCTTTAATTTTAACGGGTTTTCTCACTAGCTGATTATAACTGTGGTGCAGAGCTGGAGCATTCATCTTCTCATGGCTTCTGGGGACATTCTTGATGGTGTCTGTGATTCCGCCTCTACTTAAAGGACCAAGGAGTTTGGAAGTCACAACCTCTCTATTAACCTACATAATCCTCTGGGTTTCATCTACTTACCTTAGATAGAACCATATTTTGTACATCGTCCCAATTTTGCCATAGTGAGGAATTTCCGAATTTCTTGATATGTGGTTCAGTGGAATATTCAAATAGCTTATGAGGCTTTGTTCTTGTTTCAGTTAAATATTCTGTTCACACTTCTCAATGGGTTTCTGAAACGGGAAGAACTAGGGTTGGCGGAAGAGTTAACTTGCTCATTTATTTAGGTAACGAAGGGTTCCTCGAAACAGAAATTCTACAAACTGATAGGTGGTAGATCAGTCATAGGTGATCTTTTACAGCCCACCTGAAATTTCTGGTATGTTGTAGCATTTGTTTCTTGCGCACATTAACTAAAATTACCAATGGGTGGGAAGATATTAGTGAGGCCAACGAGCGATATAAGCTCAATGGTGTATTTTGATGGAATTGCAGTCGCAGGTATTCTGTCACTTGGTTACTCCATGAGGGTTGCTGTTTTATTGTCTGAAACTTGTATTGAGCATTGACTAATATCATATATTTGCGTATTGAAGTGTTATGGATTGTTTATTTTTTCCCCCACCCCAATAATTCGAACATCGGTCATCACTGGGAGAGTAGTCCTAACCTCTTGAACTACTCGTGGAACCGTAGACTAGCTTGGGGCAATTGTTTTCCTAGAAATTTGTTCCACAAGTACTGCTTACGTATTCTCTTCATAGCTCATTTTCCTCTATATATGCAATTGTATGGTCCTTAGCATTGCTTGTGAAAAGTTTGGGCCATTACTAGCATTGCTTGTGAAAAGTTTGGGCCATTACTTGATTCAACCCTGTACAAAGGTTCCTATGATACATTTGCTTTGCAATTTCTGCTTATTAACAAACTTTTCCGGGAAAATTGAAATAAATTGAGAGATCTTTTTGCAGCTTCGTTCTTTTTCCCCAAAAGTTTGATATGACAGATTTTGGACGTTATAGATCATTGGTTCTGCTGTTTTAGCAGCGTTACTTTCAGAGCCTTTGTTGTCAATGAATAAAGATGAAAGAAGGAATAGGAACAAGTGCAATTTGTCAAATTGCAGAGATTTTTACGAGGACCCAGGTTGAAGAAGACTCCTTGATGTGCTATTGAAAACATCCCGGGGCATTATTTCACTGAAATCTACAATGGGCTGGGTTCCAGATCCCTGTGGTCAGTCCGAAGGCTTCTAGACTTAGCCGAGCGTTGGTAAAATTAAATTCTCACAGCGAGGCGCTTTGAGTTTTGAAGTCCTATGTGCCATTATGCTTTGCGAGTTTCGGAGGTGAAATATGGTTTAATTCTTCAACGAACAAGAAATGCAAATTAGGTGAGATCGTGTTCATGGTACGGTAGTACATTTCAACATGTGCTTGAAGTAGTCGAGGGTTTAACAGTTGTTTATATTAAAAATGGGCTGGGATTTGAACTCGTAACAAGTAAAAGTCGTTATTTGACCATTTTGCTCATTTTAAAGGCCGAGCTCGAGTTTTAAGTAATTGAACAAACTTCGTGGGATTTTACAAGCGACTTGTTAGGTATGATATGTTTGCTAATTTCTACAGAATACAGCTATATGCAACTTTTTCAGTAAAAAAAACATGATAATTTTATCTCGGGATAAAATTTGGTTTGATATAATTTAAACCTAGTAAATGGAAATTCAGTTGGTTAGAGATGCAACTTGTATCCATTTTTGGCAACTTTGCTTTTGCTTGAGAGTATGGAGAGCCTTAAATTGCATGGCTCCACAGTTTTACTAACTTAGAATCAGAGCCTTTTAAGAACCAAAATTTGCATACTCTCTGGTTGGTTCATATTCCTTAAAAACAATCTCTTTGTTCAAAGAAAAGACCACAACCATTAATTTGGCAAACTCCAACATGTCCACATAGTTAAGGGATGATTGTCTTCTTCCTACAGCCAAAATCTCGTTTAGCAGCAAGCCAAGTCAGCAAGTTATCACCCCACATGTCATTTGGTGATTGGCCAATGCATTATAGCCTCAAAACATATATCTTTCCAGAACTATATAAACCATTGAGCCAATGTGTAGATTCTGTGTTGTGGTTAGCAACTTAGCATATAGTACTTTTCTTGAGGAGTATTGAGCTTGATTATAGTTTTTGAGATATTGTTTTTGTAGCAGGAAATGGCTTCTGCTTCTCTCCTCAAGACCTCACCAGTTCTTGACAAGTCCGAGTTTGTCAAGGGCCAGGCAATTCGCCAGCCTTCAGTGTCCGTGGTCAGGTGCCACCCTGTTGCACCCTCAGCGCTCACTGTGCGCGCTAGCTCATATACTGATGAGCTTGTCAAAACCGCGGTATGTGTCACTTCTTTCGCTTATCTGATAATCTGATGTTATAGTCCATGACTTTATTTGGCTATGAGCATTGCTATATATCTTTTGCTCGCTATGTATCTCTTTTTGCCTTTCCTGTATTAACTATATTCGCGATAACTTCATATTATCCAAACTTGCCAATTAAAGTCCGAACTTCATATTATCCAAATTGCCAATTAAAGTCCGAACTTCATATTTTCCAAACTTGTCTTCACCATCATCAGAGTTGTACAAACTGTGCTTAGATGTGGTAATGTTCAGAAAGCATTGGTGTATTCTCAATTTGTCACTTGGAAATCAACTAAAGATTGAAGCAGAATGTTAAAGAGTCCTTAGAGGGTGTTTGTCTTTGCTTATTTGGATGCTTATAAGCACCTAGAAAGAAGTACCCTCACTCATACTTCTTACTGTTTAGTGCTTATAAGCCCCAAATAAGCACTGCCAAACACCCTCTAGTATGGAGGTACGAAATTTAATAGAGATTGATAGTCATGCTTGAAAGTTTGAATTAAAAGTCAATCATGAGCTTAGCCTAACACACAAGAAACTACTACAGTCTTCACTAGCAAGTTCGGGTGTGTTTGGTTTATGAAGACCATCTCATTGTTGTTCAACACTGCTAATATGTATGTGTTTTCAGGAATTTGAAAATAATGTACAAATAATTAGTATCAATAAAGTTAACTTTGGTTAAGTTGTAAGAAGAGTTAGAACTTTCTTGAGAAAAGCAAGAAAACTGACATGGAAGAATGGGATTATACCAGAAAACTGTTGCATCTCCTGGCCGTGGAATCTTGGCCATGGACGAGTCAAATGCAACCTGCGGGAAGCGTTTAGCCTCAATCGGTCTGGAAAACACCGAGGCCAACCGTCAAGCGTACCGGACTCTGCTTGTCACTGCTCCTGGACTTGGTCAGTACATCTCAGGTGCCATCCTCTTTGAGGAGACGCTTTATCAGTCTACAACTGATGGTAAGAAAATGGTTGATGTGCTTGTCGAGCAGGGAATTGTTCCTGGAATCAAGGTTGACAAGGTATGTTTATGATTCCTTTTGAATAACAAAATAGTTTGTTACTCGAAAGTTTGATTTTGTACGTATCAGCATTGAGTTCTGTTGATGGCTTTTGCAGGGTCTTGTTCCTCTGGTTGGCTCAAACAATGAATCTTGGTGCCAAGGTCTCGATGGTCTTGCTTCCCGTTCTGCTGCTTACTACCAACAGGGAGCCCGTTTTGCTAAATGGTATGGTTTCATGATCCCATAACAAGGGTGGACATACATAGAAAGTAGTAGGGGCCGCAACTCCAATTATCCCGAAATTTCTTTTTGAATACAGAAGGCATTTTTAGATTGTAAATCACAGCCATTCACGCGAAAAGATGCTAGATCTGCCCTTGCTTGTGAACTTATATGCCATTTCATTGCCATTGACCATTTTTGGGTATGATCTTCCAGGCGCACAGTGGTGAGCATTCCAAATGGTCCATCTGCACTTGCAGTAAAGGAAGCAGCATGGGGTCTTGCTCGTTATGCAGCCATTTCCCAGGTAAGATGATATGCATAGTAACTAGTGATCAGCACTCTGGCCTAGGCAGCATAAAAATTACAATTTCTGCATTCAATTTTCTGCAGGACAATGGTTTGGTCCCAATTGTTGAGCCTGAGATCTTGCTTGATGGTGACCATGGAATTGAGAGGACATTCGAAGTTGCACAGAAAGTATGGGCTGAGGTTTTCTTCTACCTTGCTGAGAACAATGTCATGTTTGAGGGTATCCTCTTGAAGCCTAGCATGGTTACTCCCGGAGCCGAAACATCTGAGAAGGCCACACCAAAACAAGTTGCTGATTACACCCTCAAGCTCCTCCACAGAAGAATCCCCCCTGCAGTTCCTGGAATCATGGCAAGTATCCAGTAAATCTTTTCCAATCTTGAACCCTCCTACAAAATCATAATCCTTATGACTGAGGGCTCGTTTGGTAACATTGTTGTTGCCTGTTTTCTGTTTTTGACACAAACTATTCTTTTTTAAATCTGAGCAAGCAAGTGCTCTAGGCCTTCTAGACTAAAACTCTTTCCGTGTTTTTGACACGAACAGTTCTTGTCCGGTGGGCAATCTGAAGTGGAAGCTACTCTGAACTTGAACGCGATGAACCAGTCTCCCAACCCATGGCACGTATCGTTCTCCTACGCTCGGGCACTTCAGAACACATGCCTGAAGACATGGGGAGGAAGACCTGAGAATGTGCAGGCAGCTCAAGAAGCCCTGCTTGTTAGAGCAAAGGCCAACTCTCTTGCTCAGCTTGGCAAATACACCGGTGAGGGCGAGTCTGAGAAGGCTAAGGAAGGAATGTTCGTCAAAGGATACGTCTACTAAGCTGTGATGCAGCAACCATATTGTGCGGAATGAGTATAATGAAGCTACGATTGTAACATTTGACAACTTGCTTTTGTTTGTGTAGCCATGAAAAAACTATTTGGGTGAGAAAATGTACCCTTTAGGAGTCAAGTAAATGTGTGGTGCTTGAGAACATAATTTTCGTTCAGTTTACGTATATGTCAATCGGAATATTACATCACAGTCAGATATATTTTGTTGGTGAAAATTGAATAATAACTAAGAAATGCAATATCATCAAAATATTATTGATTTATCATGACATATTTTAGTATTACTGCCAATTATATCCTAAATATCCAACGGAAGATGGAAGGAGACTCTGGAATGGAGATTGCAACTTGAACTTGATATATCTCCGTAAAGCCACAAGCACGAAAAGAAAAAATGACTCGAATTACATAGACGAACTTCAGTACACGTGGATGTACCAGTACAAGAGGATCCAAGTACATGACTAACCAAATCCTTCGGTCACGAAGGGCTGGACCTCCCAGAGGGAAGAAAATAGATTCATAGATGGAACCATGTATGCAAGATTTACCAAGTATTCGGTTATAGGGAAAATCAATATACTTTCTAAACAGTTTCCATTTATTGGTTATTAGTGGCATCCCAAAAACATCTAGGGCAAAATATAACTTTCAAATCAAGTTCCAAATTAGTAAATGTTGCCAAAGGAAGTCGCGATGCCATACACAAAAACGGAGACTCGTAAAGTGACAAAGGCAAAAAGAGCTTTTGCACATTTTCGTTAATCTATCAACAGGATCTGCACCACAAAGAGACTTTCGAGCAGAACATGTACAACATATTATCTAGTTATCTGCATTCAGCAGCACATACTACTAGAAAACAGAAATGTAGCACAGGGATGGTACCAACTATAATCTGTTGAACGTTATAGACAACTTAAAATAGTTACATTACCACGTAGATATCCTCTGATTATACGCCTCTGCAGTGTACATAGTCATACATAAGAACAACTATACATCTACTGATCGAGATAATAGTCAACTTTACGCAGTTATATGACCTCGTAATGATCCTTCGTTTGTCGTTCGTATGCCTCTGACAGGGTACATAAATCATACAGAGCAACTATACATCCGCTGGACGCGGTAACTTACTAATTTAGTTACACGACTTCATAGATATCGTTACTCTTATCTCTATGTCAGCATTATATAGACCTCCTATTTGAATCCTGACATTGAGACAGCCACAAATCTATGTGGTCTATGATTTCTTGCCTTACTTTTGAAACTGCATCGGGAGAGCTGCAATTCTTGGCATTACCTGGAACATGAATATTTAAGCTACCGCGAGATACGATATCAATACATAGAAGATGATCGAAGAAACAAAAATGATGATGGAGTTGAAGTAAAGAAAAAAATATTTATGGTTCGTGATTGTAATTGCTAATTGTAAAAGTAAGGGCTACGCACCTTCCGGGACTAAGGGAGACTGGGGGCAGCCCCGCAGATCAGTTCCGTGGCCACAGTTATGGCAAGTGATGATGTAGGCAGGCACTGGAAAGTTGAAAATAGAGGGGTTTATGTAGGATGCATGATGAAAAATTAAGTTGTCGTATATTTTCCTCTCAAATAAACGTTTCTTTATTAAGTAAAATACCAGATAAATGAGTGCATCAAGCTGTGTTTAAAGTTAAGATGTTTAACATGTAACACATAAATCCACAGCATGACAGTAATCTGAGGAGCATGTAACATGTATATATCCTTAATAGCATGTGATGCAAATGCAGTCCACAAAATGAGAAGTATCAATTGCATCCACGAAATAAGTAATCACAAATAGCAGAAAACTTCAAAGCTTTAATATACATGGACTTCCAATGTCCCAACTACTTCAAAATCGAAATTAGAGTGATGATAGACTTGGAAATTTCACAATTGATGCAGCATCTCTACATATAAATTATTCCATGAGCAAATTAAGAGGCAAGACAAGACCTCTCCGTGGAGTTATATAGAACTTACTATCTGGAGAAGAGGTCTGTTTGGATGCATGGCGCCAAGGATCCTGTGATCCATTAGTGAAGACTATTTTTGAACCTGCCAAATCCAAATACAGCAGAAGCAGGATTAT
Source organism: Cordia subcordata (assembly GCA_028554755.1). Classification (NCBI taxonomy): domain Eukaryota; kingdom Viridiplantae; phylum Streptophyta; class Magnoliopsida; order Boraginales; family Cordiaceae; genus Cordia; species Cordia subcordata. Next base: position 5,358,168 of record JAPTOF010000022.1, on the reverse strand, counting down.
GAGGTTTCCAATATCCAACATAACCACCTCAGACTACAGAAATATAGGTTGTGGCTTCAAAATAAATGGTGAAAAGACAAACAGCAAAGAAGTATAAAGGCATAGCTTTTTATAAGATAATATATTACCATGCAATGGTAAAGAACAAGACAAGACTTTATAGAATACAGCCCGGCAAGAAAATTAACTTTTTATGCGGATCTATTTAACCACACCAATTATAAAAATCACAGAATTGGCAGATAGGTCTGTATGAGAAGGTGAAATAACCAAAGGTAGAGGTGACTGTGTCTCTGTAATACAAATTAGCAGCATCTACATAGGAGAAAAAACATTAAAAATTGACCTCAACAAACATTGCATTTTTCAAACAAGAACTGATTAAGAACAATGCTATTAAGAATATCATGATACAGCTGCCGCCACATCATGATAATTTTGAGTAGAAGATGCTCCGGAAATCTCCTTTGGAGTTCATGATATATTGTTTCGGAGCACTGGAAATACTTAGACAGAAGACTCAGTTTTGCATAAAGCCGAAAGTCCTGCAACTTATAAATTCTACAGGCAAATTTCAGAATTTTTCTCCCACTGGCAACCCATTCTCAACAAAATTAATGCTTTTCCAGGACGCACATTGGTCTTCACCTAGTCAAATAATTCGAATTGGTTTTTAACAATTAGGTATTCAGCAACTTGACTGTCACAAATTGTCCTTTGGTCCATCAGCTGAACTCTGATGGATATTCAATATACAAGTAGGCATGCAGCGATCTAAAAGTAAACAAAACCATGAGATTGATGAGTATACCAGCAATTTTTCTGCCTCCATAGTACAAATTAGTAGCATCTACATCAGGATAAATTCCGTCTCCAAATACATTTTTGCAAAGATCCAAATGGTATCTGCCATTCATCAGCGACCATTTTGTCACATCAAAATATGACTTCTAACTAGAGAAAACCTAACAGCCAAATGGTACGGGTGAAAGCAAAATTTACAGAAACAAGTGGAAGAATTATTAGACAAATGTGAAAGCTGGTAGACGCATACCTTGTATCAATCCTTGAAGAGCGAACACTATCATTTGCAGGAGCCACCTGAAAATATGCAACTTCAGTACATACTTGAAACCACCACAATCGAGGTGCAGAATCACTATTTGGCTTAGTGTTCTTTAGGAATTGCTGATTATATGTCTCAACACTAACACCTAAGCCGTCGACATAGTATCCTTTTACATATGCCGCGTATGCGTTCTGCATAAAGAAAGTAATCAGTCAATGAACACAGAGGAATGTGAATGAGTTCAAGGGCATACAGATTCTGTATAAAAAAGGTAAAAAATCAATGAACACAGAGGAATGTGACTGAGTTCAAACCTTAATTTTATCTTCCTGCCACAGTTTATTTGGCAACATGGGCCATGTCATCTTTTAAAAGATAATGTAAAATCATTATCATCACAGATGGCACCCTACACAATTTATAAAGGAGACATCTAGTCTACATAAAAGTATCAGACATCTTCAGTTTATTTGGTAACATCATTAAAAGAACCATAATTCGAACAGTTATACAGGAAGAACATTTAAAAATCATGGCTCCTATTGTCTGCCATAAAATCTTTTGCTCGAAAATGTCTTCCCAATCTTCTGGTGTTTGTTAACCATGAAAAATTAGTCAATCGGAAACCTTTAATTAGAAATTGAGGAAAATGTTTTCAACTAGCCAAGCAAATGAAAACATTTTCTACATAGTAAAGGAGATGAAAACATTTCTCATACAATAACTGTCTCTATTTCTCGCTACCCAACCATCCAACTTGCCCCAGACTAAGGATCCATTTTTTATTTTTATTCTTATTCTTATTTTTCTACTTTTCTTTTTAATTTTAATTTTTAAATTATTATTTATTATTTTTTCTTCTATTTTTATTGTTCAATTAAATAATATTGTCTGTAATCATTTTCTTTCATTTTCTTGAAGAAAATATCTTATTGAATATATTTCTATGTGACACCAAACACTAGAAAATATTATATTTTCCCTTGTAACATTTTGTCCCAGCAAGCAATATTACAGCAAACAAACAGAGCCCATGTTTTCATTTCCACATATAGGTTATCCATTTCTCTAGACATAATAACTTATTCTTGGATAGCAACATGTCTTGTTGAGTTAGCTCATTCACAACAACCATTGCAACAATTTGATAAATCTCATACCTTGGTGTTGATACAAACATATTCCTTTGAGAAGCATGCTTTAGGGAACAAATTATAATTCTATATAGTCTATTTTCCCATAGAATCAAATGGCAAGAATTAAGAATCTAAACATTCATATGCATAAAAAAAAATTCTCACATTGTGGAAAATTATGTTCATCAAATTTCCTTGCTTCTCATATATTATAATGCTAAAAACTTTCTGTAACTTAATTATGTAATTGTGGATGCATTTATGTGGTGCTTGGTCAACTTAAATTCAAATCCATGGATGACAAACCAGTGTATCTTGTCCAAGGCTTCTAGTGGCTGATGCAGAGCTAGTATACCAACTTATTCAACAGTTATTGTGATCAAGCTACCAATTATAACTAGACTTGACATTCAAGTCTATCTTGAAAGAAGAATAACCCCCACTCTTTAACTGAATGTGGAACTTAAGGCACACATATGGATGGCTAGCGGGCATTTACCAACAAATCTAGTCCAGCCTTTTTGGCTTCAATAAGAGGGACACATAAGGCATCTGGATTTCCATATTGAATCTGCAAATCAAAAGCCAGTGCAACAATTAATTTTCAGGCAAAAGGTGTTTAAATAGATAACCGAAATTGCATTATTGCATTATGACCTACCGCCGTAACTGCAGCATCAGCTAGGAAATACAGGAAGTCACCATCAATTTTCAGCTGTAGATGGACACAATTCTCAAACAGATTCAGAATCGCGGAAATAGATCACAAGATAGGAATGAATAACCAATAGTAGAAACAAGTGAAGATGGCAAAATCAGAGGGAAGAAAATTTGGGGTGGGAAAGCACGAGAAAAAATTATATGATGGCCCTGATGACTATTTAAGAATCTATCAAACCTATGAAGGATTCTTCTGGACTCTCCAAAGTAAGGAATCATAATTACACAATGCATAAATTATTGAAGATTTTGGCACCACATGACATCTAAAATTGTATTACTTTATTCCTTCAAAATAGATTCTCTTTTCATTTTCTTTCATGATCATATATACTTTTCAATAACTGAAGTTTTACAGCAAAATTACTCTCCATCTCAGCATTTTCAATCTTAGGTCCAAAATTCTCATTTTCTTGACATAGAGACATAGAAAATTTCTCAAAAAATCCAATCCTAACATTTTCTTTCAATTTGGGTCTGAAGGGAACTTATATCAGAAGCAACTTAGAAACATCAAATGTTTTTTCTCCAAAACCTATGATTTGTCACCACTATAATGCATTAGAGTTCAAAAGACTTTTGAACTTCAGGACAGAGAGGCACAATGGAAAAATCTATCTAATATTAGTCATTAAGTTGACATATAAAGTCAAAAACCTCTGCATAACTAGATTATACGTGTTTTAGCCCATACTTGCAAGTTATATTCAAAATTATATATTGAAAGTCGTAGTGTTTTTAGTAAACTATGGGGCTAAAAGGTTCTAGCTGTTTGGCTTCATTAATGACCTTGGCCTGTGAGATAGGCAAACAAACTTTAATCTAGGCCCAAATCTTTGGTTTTAAACTGACTCTTGTGCTTACTAAAATATTACATCACACATTCTGAGCCAAGATGTAAACATGTATTGCAAATCCAAATACTTGGAGAAAGATTATCAAATTGATCACACTACAGAAAACAAACTACAACTTGCCATCTGATAGCTTGTTGTTGAATAATGCTTGATTGCAAGAATGGCTTCCTTAAAGAAACAGTGGCTACTCTTTCCTCGTTCAAAAAAAAAGGCCCTAAAAGAGAAATTCCCTATTCTCTACATCTGCAAGGAATTCTCTTTCAAAATAACAGCTGCCTCACAGTTCTCTATGGATACCATTCTAGAGAATGCTGCCCTAGGACTCCACCCCGTCCCCTGAGTGGCAGGGGCCCAAGAAAAGAGGGAAAAAAAATGTTAAGGTTGTTTCATTAGAAGCAGATCATGCCATTTGGTATTAGTATATCGAATATGTAAAATGGATCCTGCAGCTACCCATGTTGGACACTTGACATAGTAACAAGAGGAATTCCTCCCATCTCACAGAGATAAATCAACAAGTTGGGTCTAGCAACCTACTACATATTCAGTGTCTTTAGGGTGGTTAATTTGGAGTATACTACTCTAAAAGGGTGTGAGCAAAAACATGACAATTTGCCATATCTCTAGATCTTCTTATACAGGCATATGAGAAATCCCACTTGAACATGTACTTGTATCTGAAGCTTCTAACTAAGTCTATATAACATATTTCCTTGAATTCTCTGTATTGCAATCTCTAAATAAGCTAGGTATCAAAAATTTGTGCACTTCCCAGCACTCCAAATGGGGAAAAGCCTCCCAACTGACCAGTGAAGTTTTCACTAGTATCAGTTACCATATTCACACTTCAAGCCAGTTATAATATTTGCACAAATCTCAAAGATTATTTTATATCAAGCTTGAAGTTTGTAAACTGCAATGAGAAAAATATCATGAAATTCCAAGTAATTGATAAGAATCTACTTCCAGAAGAGATGCACATAATGCATTAACAAAAACTTAAATTATTTCAAATGTTTCAATTACTTTTATTAACCAAAGAGAACAAGTTTAATGAGGGCAGAAATAGAGAAAAGATATGGAAATCTACCAGGAAGCTTATCATGCTCATGTATTACAGACCGAAAAAGTATTTGCATACCTCAGCAGCACCAAAAATTTGTTTCAGCTCTTTGCTGTTAGATGCAAGCCCTTCATCAACAAGTCTTGTAATTTCCTGCAGTACAGCTTTACATTCTGGACCTGCAGATTCACCAACCTGTGGAAAGATCAGATGACTTGTTTAACAGCACTCCTCCATGCAAAAACTTACGAAGCATGAAGTTATCCATATAATGGTTGCCAAAAGCAAATAAGGCTGCAAGAGATGATAATAGAAATTTAAGTTGAGAAGGTGGTATAGCATGTGATAGAAGTTCTATTCAACAGATTAAACAATACAACTTTTAGATGACTAACTAAGAAAACTACAAGCTTCACCTGCTGATCAAATTCAGTAAAGTTGTAAACAGCACGAACCACGCCAGAACTAGCAAGGCTTCCACAAGTCAGGTGAGGAAATTTCAAACGGAACCATGCACTAAGCGCCCCGGCATATGAAACACCAAAGACAAACCAAGGATTTTCGACATTGGATCTATTCAGCTTTGCATTTAGGGATTCCTATATAATGAATATAAAGTTAGTTATCAGTTCAGAAGAATTGGTCCCCGAAGATGGGAAGAGGAGAACAAAGGAAGACCAAAAATTTTATCGAGCTTTCAATTGCAAGCAGTAAGAAAGATGCTATCGAAAATTGAGTAGAGATCAATATCGCGTGCATGTGTTTGTGTATCTACTATTCTAGAAACAAATATTTGCCCAAATACTTGTGATGGAAAACTTGGTTGCACTTGATGAGAAAAACTCCCAGTATGTAAATTTTACAAGAACTTCAAACTAATAGATTCACTGCTTAGTTTATTATTCATGGTAGGAAAATCCATTGACTGTTCAACAATCGTCACATTAACTGGCATAAACTTTAAAAAAACTTGCCTGATAATATTGACGGAAAACAGCCAAATCGAAAAGTGCCTGCTTTGATGAAAGATATCGCAGATTCTCTGTGGTCAAAGATTTAAAAGGGGAGCTTTTCCCATAGTACCGATGTTCAAGTGTCACCACAGCAGCTCCAAACTTCTTTGCCAAAACCTGTTGGACATTAAAAAGCTCAAAACTATTCTTGAAAGCAGAAAAATTACTAATAAAGCACCTATATAAGCACCAAATTTTGAAGGAGTTGATAATCTATGTTAAGCCGACCCCTATATCTACAACTATGAGCCAAACCTTGTGGATAGTGATTAGCAATAAGCTGCTAAAAGAACCAAATATATTCACTTCAATAGTCACAAACGCATAGTAAGAAGATGAAATGGAGCTTTGAGGTTGTCAGTATATAACGTTCTCTTAAATACATGAAGTGACACCAGAAAGAAAGCAAATGGAGTCAAGTGCAAAACGTGACTTGTATGTTTCTCTGAAAGAATGAACTGAATCTCACATTAAAAGGACATAAGACCATGACATGTCATGGAAAATCATAAGCCTCACTCCAAAACTTTCATTTAAAAAGCCTTAAATTTTGCAAAATCCTAGAGCCAACCAACATATAGAGAAACTTGAAAACAGGTCTCATGTTTTGCAAAGAGATATGAACAAAAAAAGCTACTTTTGTATATTTTCCATAGGCAATAAACAGAGCTCATGTAAGGAGAAAAGATTGCTGATTGTGCATATAAAGGGTGAATAAGCAGTGTGATATGGTATGAAGCTCGCTCTCGAATAGTTAATCAAGTGGAGGCCCACATGGTGCCTTCGCACTCAACTCAACTAACCATGAATGAATAATAAGTTATATACCATCTCCCATAATGTCCATAGAGCCTTAAGCAAAAGTAGAGGCCTACACATGCCTTTCCATTTGCCTTTTTCTACCCCTCTATGGTTTCCACTTTCCATTCACAGCATGACTTAGAATAAGCCTCAAAATTTTCCTGTCCTCAACATAACCTTCAGTATCTTCATTTGCTGCTGCATCACACTGATATCATTTCCAAATTTTTTGGGAGATGAAGTGAAAGTTGTCAACTCTAGAGGCTGTCTATGCAATGTGTAGACTCTGTGCATGCACGCGCATTCACATATATGAATAAAAATTCATGAAAACAATGCCGAAGAAATCTCATCTGCTAGAACAAAGACCACTTGAGTAATCCTAAATCCATCACCTCACAGTTCCAATCTAACTACCATTTAACTATATTAGAATCCTAAAACAAACTTGTTTACTAATTTTGAGGATTTAGACAACGAATTTCCTGTTATAATATCTGAATTTGCATATGTCTACCCATGCTTTCAAATATATGTCCTAGAATAAAAAGCCAATCTCGAAATCCAGCCAAAAGTAATAGAAAGTACCATACTAGTATTGTTCGCATGAAAATTTTGGGGAGAAGGGATTGATCTGGTACAAACAAGTTAGTCTATCCATCTCCTTAGATGCATCAGTTATATAAGTTGCAATAAATCTAATGAACTTACTTTACTTTTCAAAAAAAACTTTTGATCTTACACTGAGGTAGTCATTAGATATCCCGTTGCATGCAGATTCACCACAAATTCTCAAAAATATTGGCCCATCAGGAATCCGAAAGTCGTCAAGGAATTCATAATAACGCTGAGGAAACTGGCGATGGTCCTGCTCCAACAAATTCAAAGGAAAATCGAAGTAGACAAAACCCATACACTGAATTCGACAAAATTCTGCGGGTGTAGCATTTAATACAAGAGTAGAGTTAAATAGCAGATGCATGTGTCTCTTGATCACTTTTTACTATCGTGTATGTTTAAACTTCCATAACACTCGCAAATCCATTAGACTCTAATGTCCAAGTCAACTCGTGACATTGCAAGATTCTAATTATTGTATGGACATAAATATACATGCTAATAAAATAAGTTCCGTTGGTAAGAGATGCAAGCTAAAGTTTATAATCTTCAACAAGAGCTCAACAAAATCGCTATAGCAGATTATCTAACAATTTTGTTCCTCTACAACTATAAATTAATATGACAATTCATTTAGGGCCTGTTGGATTGGTTTTTTTTCATGGAAAAGCACTTCTTCCTAGAGAAAAAAGAAATCTTTTTTGCAATAAGTATTTAAATTAGAACTCAGAAAAGGTTGTCACTCTAAGAAAAGCTCAATTCCAGCTTTTTGTAGAAGCCAGAACTTTAAATTCTCAGAAAAAGCATTTTTTAACAAGTTTTATGAAAAGGCGCTTTTGAGAATAGCCGATTGGACAATAAAAATCAGCAAATATAATTTGAATTCAACACTTAACATATAACAATGAATTCCTACGAATTCAAAACCACAACGAATTACAAAAAACCAACAACATAATCATTGCAGCTAATAACTTTATCTTCTTTTCCGCTAAATCAATTTAGCTTCTAATCACACACCTTCTGCTTACACATATCATCATTTTCATTTCCATATCTGTCTCTATTTTTCTTTTTCACTTCATTTTTCATTTATTAAGTTCAAAATTTCCACTTATATCATCATGTCTCATAATCACAACAATCAACCTAACTAAACTAAAATCATCGACATTTACCTAATTAATTCCTTTACAACTACAAACTAATATGCCAATTCATCTACTCACACTGCATGGCATGCAACAATCGGACAATTAAAATCTGCAAGTATAATTTGAACTCAACTAATAACATATAATAATTAAATCAATACGAAGTCAAAAGCACAACGAATTACAGAAAAACCAATCAAACCAGCTAATACCTTTATCTTCTTTTCTGCTAAGTCAATTTAGTTCCTAATCAAACACCTTCTGCTTAGGGGTTTTTTTTTCTCTCTCTTTTTCTAATTTCATTTTTCATTTATAAGTTCACAATTTCTACTTAAACATATCCTCATGTCTCATAATCATAAAAATCAACCTAATTCAACTAAAATCATCAACATTCACCTAATTAATTAGTTTACTTAAAATATACATACATACATATATATTTATTATATAAACATGTTACGTTGTTTCTATATATGTGTGTCTATACATATATATATATATATGTATATAATATTATTGAGTAATTACGCACAAACACACATAGACGTGAGATTTAACGCTTACGTAAGGGGAGAAGTGGTCGAGATTTTGATTGAACCAAAGCTCATCTTTAGTTAGGTAAGTGCTATTGGAATACAATCGGTGACGAAAGAGATGAAATGCAACGGCGCCGTTTGATATAGTCAGTAGCAGCAGCAACAAAAAGGTCGCGCCAAACAAGGACGCAGAACGACCAACGAGCTTCGTCGTCATGTATGCTTGTTTGTTTGCTCCGATGATGACGTTTTCCTTGTTATCGTCGTCGTCGTCGTCTGAGGTTTCAAGAATGCAGAGGTTGCTTAACGACGAGGCAGTAGCATCTCACCTGTTCTCAGTTTTGTTCTTTTGTTGACGACTTGTTAGGCTCGTGTTGGCTTTAATAACTTTTCGAAAAAAAAAAATGAAAAACTTAAATTTTTTAGTTTTATAAAAAAAAAAAAAGTTACATTTGAATTTTTTTTTCTTTTCCTTTTAAAGCTTTAACTATTCGAAATCAAACCAAAAATTTATGTACTTTTTCTGAGCAAAGGTACTTTCATTAAAAAAACAAAAAGCCAATTAATATAAACCCTAAATATCGTTCACGTTATTTTTATTTTTATTTTCTTTTTTTTTGTACCATCAAGAATTCATTTTAAATTAGATTCAAAATATGCAACGTAATACATTTATAAATTTTATAAATTAATTAAGTGTCAATTAATATTTATTATGAGAAAAGTATGAGTTTGATTTTGAACTTTTTAATAATTGATATTAACAGTTGCTTAACGATGATGCCTAGCATCACACCTATTTTCGTTTTATTCTTTTGTCGTCCACTTGTCCTTGAGGTTCGTACGAATTTTCCTTTAACAACTTTTGGGGGGGGGGGGGTTGCGGGGGGGGGGGGGAATGGAAAATTTTAAAACTTTTGGTTTTTAAGAAAAGAAATTTATATTTGAACTTTTTTGTTTTTAGAGTTTCAAATTTTCTGAAAAATAAATTATTTACATACTTTTTTTTAGAAAAAAGGATATTTTTTTTTGAAAAAAAAAACTAATACAAACATGCCCTAAATATCATACACGACATTTTTCTTTTCCTTTCTTTTTCTACACGATCAAGAATTCATTTTAAATTAGATCGCACTATATGCATCTTAAATTTATAAATTTTATAGTACCGTTTATTTTGATATGTGTTTTTAAATTAGTTAAATATCAATTAGTATTTATGATAAAAGAATATAATTTGGATCTTAAATTTTTAGTAGTTGATATTAACAAATTCACCTATTCTTTGGCCAAAAACTGCTTGCACATTGTTTGGATCCGGAAGGACAAGACAAAGAGAAGGCAAATATCATCTTAGATGGAAAATGGAATGAATGGAAAAAAAAGGATGTATGGAAAAGGAGAATGTTATAGGGTCTTTCTTTTTAAATAATTAGATATATTTTATTTTATCTGCAAACCAAATATTTTCTTTCTTTTCAATTTCTTCTCGTTTAAATCGTATGCACCTAAAGGAGTACTTGGCTCAAGAAATCATACATATTCTGGAAAAAATGAAATTAAGAATGTTCAAAATATATATTTTTGGCATATCACCATTCTTGTGAATTCAGTATTCCTAATTAAAAAAAAGGAAAGAAACCATAATGCACGTAATTTTAATAAATTTAAGTCCCGCTCACACTGTAAAGGGTTGTAATCTGTATTTTTTTTTTCTAATTTCTTTATGGTTTAAAATCTCCATCTAATTTTAGTCAAACTTATAATATCGTAACTCAAAGATGACTTATAAATTTGAATCTTCTCATATTAAATACTATCAACAGCATATGAAATTCCTCACTCCTTTCATCCTTCTCCAAGACCACCCCCAAGGGACGAGGAGCATGCCCGATGGGTTGCTCCTCAAATGTCTACTTAAGCCAAACCAATCCACACAGTAATTAACTTTCCAAAAAAATTTTAATTGCCATGCTGCAAAACAACAATTCTTATCTTAGTGTATACATTCTCCATTAATTAACCAGTATCAATACTTTTCAGACCTCGTAGGTATCAAGATTGATCTATTAAGTCAGCCCGTTTGGATTAACTTTTCTCTTTTTTTCGAGAGAAAACTTCCTGAAAAAAGCACACCTTTTACAATAAGTATTTAGCTCGATTTTAAAGAAAAGTTAAAACTCTAAACAAAAGCTCAAATTTAACTTTTTTTAGAAGCAAAAAATTTTAACTCTTCAAAAAAAACACATTTTTCAAAAGCTCTGAAGAAAAAAAAAACGCTCTTGAAAAAACGAATCCAAACAAGCCCTAACTAATGTAGAAGAGAAACACATAAACTTGACAGTCCACAATCAATTCTCTCCATGTACCAAAAGTCCAAAAGAAGGTAAACGGACTGCAGGAATATCTGGATCATGCTACATGAAGCTATGCACCATGGAAAACGGGAAAATGGGATTCACATTTAAATGAAAATAATGGGGTAATCTAAACTATAAATTTCCGCATTCGAGCATCAACATACCATACCCACAAAAAAAAAAAAAAAAAAAAAAAAGACATACCATACCATGACGCTGAGGTAATTTAGTGACTCATTAGCTTAATATATTATAGACGAGCGCTGAACAAGAACCACACATAAGAAAACACAACAAAATTGGCTTTGGCCGAATGGCTAAGTGTGAAGGAAGGGTAGAGAGAATGAAGCTGGCAGTTCCTTGACTAAGAGAAATGGATACCAGCCTTGTTGAACAGAGACAATAGGTGCATAAAATCTGATTGCGTCAGCTTTCCGGCTCTTTTCTCGGCAAAGTTTCCTTGATTTAGTACATCGACAACCTTGTTTTTGAAGGCGGAATTTTTCGCATCATCATCATCCACCTCCATATCCTCGTCATCTTTTTCATCATCAACATCCATGTTAAGGTCCTGAAATGAGTCTACCAAAGCAGATGGATCCATGGCTGTATCATCTAAGGGGCCATTCTGCTGCAGTGCTTGCAAAGTTTTGTAGTTCTTCTCAAGCAAAGAGAGGACAGATTTTTGTTTAAAAAGTGAACCTAGAGTTTTGTTCTTCCGAATAAAACAGATTCGAACTAACCCATCCCACTCCCTGAAATTCACTTGAGGGAGGGGTTTTCTTGGTTCAATTCTAACTACGGAAGAATCAACCTTTGGTGGTGGCCTAAAGTTGTTCCTTCCGACTTTGAGTAAATGGGAGACACGAGATAGCAGTTGAGTGTTCACTGCAAGGCGGCCATAAAGGGTATCACCAGGCTGAGCAACAAGCCTCATGGCAAATTCCCTCTGAAACATTATCACTGCACACCTAAACAGTGGGCGATGTGCAAGTAACTTGAAAGTAAGAGGTGAAGAAATCTGATATGGGATATTGGCCACGCAGATATCAAAGTATGGAAGTTCACACTTGAGGACGTCCCCTTGTATAACCTGCACCAACACGTTACGGGGAGTGCTTAGTCTTGAGTCAACTGTGAATGTGCACATAATTTTCCTTGCCTGATAATAATGCATTAAAACCAATTAAGAAAGCAGGGAACACTTATAAAGAGAGTAAAGCAATACATTTTTCCTTTACAATTTCTGCATTAGCTGCCCTCTCTAAGTTGCTAAATCATCAGATCAAGGGATTCCAGTGTCCTCAGATCTGATCCTATACACTTGGCTTGAATATCAATTACTTGTCAATGCTCCCAAATCACACTCAATTACATGTATTATGTATAGTTAAAGTTTTCTCTCCAACATTCAGCATTTGACCCCAAAAGCAGATAGAGATTATTCCTGATCTCCTAATTCTCCAAAGTGGTTGTTAATGATTACAATTAACAAGGGCAGAGCAAATATGCCTGAGAAAACATATGATGTTCTTCTCTTCATTGGCTTAATGGCGAAATATTTGAAATTATCCACAACTCATCTATGAACATCAATAGGGCAACAAGTCGCAGATTTTGCAGCCCCCGGTTTACCGAAGCAGATAGCTTCAACAACAAACTCACAATTTCTTGACATTAAGCTTCAACAGCAAACTCACAATTTCTTGACATTAAATACATGTGTAACCACAAATGCACATACCTATATTTTTGTACAATTTTTCATTCAAACAACAAGCACAAACATTTTAAATAAAACTTAAGTAACCCTATTATCTAAGACATAAAACGACACCAGAAAGATGTGTCGACAACAATTTAGCATAGTGCATCTGTATATCTTTTTAGCAAAATCCTGAAGATTTTTGTCTTAGTGTCAATTGTACTAGACTTGATGAAAGCTATGTGTACAGCATTAACCCTCACTATGGACTACTACCTACTAAATCAGTTCTTATTACTAGTTCCAATTTGCCCTTTAGCAAACAACAAGATGATATATGGAAATTAGGTCCTCAAAAGATCAGCTAAAGCTGCAATACAATCTACCAAACTAGTGAGGGAAAATTACAGATATGTTTGAAAGATCTCTACTTCTATATTCCATTCCGAACTATCAAAGGAAAGATTAAATCAAAGAGAAGGAAAATAATACCTAACAATATCTAACTTTTCCAGGGTACCAATGTAAACCTTTGCTTCGCCCTTTCTCCTTTAGAGAACTCAAATGATGCAAGTGGAAGCTTATTTCTCGTCAATATATTTCCACATAAAGCTGTTTTCCAGTCAATCAAAGCTAAATAAACAGGCATTTCTACAAGTTGGTACTCCCTAGATGCTTAAATAAGGAGACAAATGCTACATAAGCAGAGCTTGTGAAAAAGAAGAAAGTCAATGAAAATCACCTTGAGGCGATTGGATAAAGGTGTGCCTTGAAACCTGCGCTGCAGTTCAAGGACCATACGTGGATCAAGCTCAACAGCAATAACAGACTTTCCAGCTTCAAGAAGCTTCTTGGTGAGATTACCCGTACCAGGACCAATTTCAAGGATTACATCAGTCGGCTTAATGCCAGATTTTTGAATGATGGAATCAACCAATAGCGGATTTTTAAGTATGTGCTGGCCCTTAGACTTGTGAAACTGAATTCCTCCTTGGTAGTGTGGGTTTGAAGGTGCAGCAGAACCCCGATGCCGCTTCTCCTTCTTCACCTTGCCTCCAGCCATCGTTATAAAGCTAACAGGGTCGTCTTTTCTCGGTTACCCTTTTTGTTTCAGGCTGCCTGGTGGTTAACACCGTCAACTGTACTCCCAAAATCATAAAGGAAATATATATATTAAGAAAGAAAAAAGCATTAAAAAACCTTAAGACAAACCCAATTCAAATGTCCCACAATGAAAGAAATTAAGCAAACAAATTTAGAAACCAAGAAAAATCAAAATACAAAAACCATAGCACAAACATACCAATAAAGGATTTGCAATTGGGCTGAATGTCAATATGAGGATAATCACAGAATTGACAAGGCAAGAATCGTGAAGCATTCGATCAAACACTTAGGAAGCAGAGAACGGAAGTGGTATATTTTTAGAGGAATGTAAAGTCTCAACTCTCTACACCTATGAGGCTTCAACACATACTAAACCACCAAACCAAATGAGTCAATGTCAACAACAATCACCCAATAAACTAATGGTATATAGCTCCAACAATAAGGGTTTTCCATAAGCATTTAGGGGTTAAGCATCTTGGAGAAGATACTTGGAAGACTTCAGAAAGTCCCACTTACACAATTGGCAAGAACATTTTAATGGAACCATAACGATAAATAGCAATAGTCAATAGTGAACAACAGCAGCGATAAGTAACTTGATTGAATAATAAAGGACTCTATATCTATAGATTCAAGGAGAGCATGAAGAGCCCCCAATGAAAATAGCAATTTCACTTATCTCAAGGAGAGCAATATTCAATGGAAAATTCCAACTTACCTCAAGTCCAACCCACAAATACAATAACATCACCTCTCTAACTATAACCTCAAGATATTGTAGTACGGCAAGGTAATTAACTTAAGCTAAGGTCCCAGGGCATGATATGCTCAATTAGTACAAGGGTGTATTCACATAGAAAGCACACATAATTCAATCAAGATGAGCATATATATGCCATACTAATTGTTTAAGTAACTAATATATACACATAACCAAAAGCATTTCTTTAGAATTTAATTTATTTAGTTATCATATACAAGTCTAACATTTCTATGGCAATAAAGAGCACTAAGGTGCATATAGAACATTGGAAGTCATTCTTTACTAACTATATTCCTTTCCTAACCTTTACAATAATCTCTCAGTTAATTTGCTATTGCCAAATAGTACATTCAAAGCCAAGTCTCACAATTATAGCAGCAAGGCAATAAGGAAATTCCAAAAAGAATACTAATGTAATTCCTTAAAGGACATGTTAAGAGAAAGCATATCACTGATTAAGTTAAGGAACATAGGATTATGAGTATACGGTTTTATCCTATTCCACTAGCAAACATAATGTATCTAAAGTTTACTATTCTACTTAATTCATAACCACATATCACTGTAGTTCATAGTAGACTAATGGAGTTGGAAATAACCAATAAAAGAGACAATCTAGTTAAAAGATGTGAGCGCTTCCATTAATTAAGCTATATTTTTTTCTTATGAGCACAACTACAGTACAGCAGTTAAACAAGGAAATTACAACAATTTATTATGTCATATTTGGTAAAATAATAGAAGAATATTAGATAAGCCATTTAAATCTCTGTTACACATCTTAACTACTTCATTAGGTCAGCTATAACTATTCTATATTATAAGCAATACAGTTCTAAGTTTATAAATCTAAGTAACAATGTTAAGTCTCATACACCTGCGGCACAAGCAAATGCAAATCTATCAAAGTCGTCATCAATCCCAGTCTTTAACATCCTGGCAAGATACATAATTTAGCATGCTCTTACATTCATACTACCAAATAATAACAAGGAAAAATTAATTCATACACATATACAATAGTAAAGCTCAACCCATAAGTATGCTGTACACATGATACGTATATTTATACGTATATATGCATATCTACTCTAAATCCTTTAGTTCTAATAATCAACTAATTGCTTACCAAAGTCCTTAAAGTCCATGTACATTATATATGCATATCTAGTACCGGAGTAATAGCCTGTTTGGCAAAGCTTGTTTGGGGCTTATAAGCTACAAAATAAGCAGAGCCAAACAGGCTCTAAACCTTGGAACCATCCCGCCCCTATCAGGTGAAAAAAAAAAACCCGCCCCGTCTCTATGTAGTACCAGTCAACAAGGTTAACGGGATAAATTCTAACACAATATATATATATATATATATATATATATCAATTCTAAAAAATGAATATATCCATCACCTGTCAAGCTCCACACCTCAGTCTATCAGGAAAAGATAAATTTCTTAAAAAAAAAAAAAAAGTTCCTGCCTCTGAACATGCTCGTCAATTCTGTTCCCACTATTAGTAATCTAACGCGTCTTAACACCCATCAAGAACAAAATAATATTTATAATTTTAAGTAAAAAGATAAAAAAAGAAAGAAAGAAAAACTCACGCGTGAGGCAGAGCAAGGCCAAAGCGGGAGGGGCTGACTGCTGAGGGCGTGGAGGCGGAGTCGCAAAGTCGGCCCGCGTGAGTGAGGTTTTTGTCTAAAAGGGAATTAGGTTTTTGTCTAAAGAAATTTTATTTTGACATTTTTATCTTTATAATTATAATATTTTAAAAATAAACAATTAATTATGTTCGTACTGTGTTCTGATTGATATTTCGTCTTTAGTGATATTTTTACAATAAATTACTTTGGTCAACTGAAAATGTAAATATTTATTTTAATAATAGAAATTTTTATTTAAATAAATAACCACTTAAAATTTAAAATAAAAAATCACTTGAGGAAAAATTACTTTAAATAATTTTTTCATAGGTCAATCCAAATGTCTTCTAAATAAACTTTAATTGTCAGACCGGTGAGAATATAATGGAAAAGAAAATTGACTGATGGGATGAGTAAGAGTCTCGATTTTTGGGCCACTTTTGAGTCCCCAACAGTTTTAAATATTTTTTTATTATTTAAATACTTACCAGCACCAAATAATTAAAGCCAAACACGCTCGAACCCTAATAGTAATACTAACTTTTTCTTTTGTCAGTTTTTGAGTTGGTTCATGGCTGCTGGCATAATTAAATATTGTTAAAAAAAGATCGATTGAAACAATTTTGAAATTAGGTATTTGTTTGAATTGAAAATTTAAAAGAATATTTTTAAAAGAAAATACATTTTTTTAATATGTGAATTATATTTAAAAAATTAAAAAGAAAGAACACTATTAGTTTAATTTGAGTCAAAATATTATTAAAAATAATTTTTTTTTTGAAAAATCAGTTAACCTTCGGAAGACTATTTGTTTAGTTTGATCTCTAGAATTATTTAGAACTCATTTAAATTGGCCTTTTCTAAAAATATTTTTTATAACTTTTAGAAAAGTACTTTTTTAATAATTTGAAATTTCTAATTTCTTAAAAAAAGTTGAACTAATTTGAGTTATTTTTAGAATTTTAGCTTTTTTTAGGCGGATCCAAATTCTTATTGCAAAAATGATATAATTTTTTAAGAAAAAAGTGCCTTTTTAATTAAATGGTCAATCCAAACGTATCCTTGGTCTCTATCGTCAAAATATCGTATGTCCTTGCCCTTGGCTCATTCCATTATGCATGTTTTATACCCTGGATAATTAAGGAAGAATAAATTGGTTCTTCCTCATAGGGCTCATTTAGATTGGCTTTTTTCAAATACGCTTTTTTTAACAGTTTTTTGAAAAACAGCATTTTTTGAGAAACTGAAAATTTTAGCTTCTAAAAAAAGCTGTATTTGAGTTGTTTTCAGAGTTTTAACTTTTTTAGACGCCAAATTAAATAATTATTACAAATTTAATGTAACTTTTTCAGAAAAAAAAGTATTTTTTCTTAAAAAAAAAAAAGCCAATTCAAATAGGCCCTTATAATCCTTAGCTAAAACCTGCAATTAATCAGTAAAACAAACAGATCTGGGGTAGCTGAAATATAATTCGGATTTCAACTTGAGTCTTGACCATCGAGTTGTATACATTTGAGCATATCGTATTTAAAATTATGGCTTCATTAGTTAAAAGTTAAAACCACAATTTTGTCTGCTCTACCTGTTTATGATCTTCTTTTGTTTTTCTTTTTTGATTCCCTTATTGTCTTCAGAATTTGTAAGTTTGATTCGTTCGACAATCTCATCTAAAAATTCAAATGATAAATAGAGATATCGTATTTAGTTTCATACTACAGCCATGCCCTTGCACTACACGGGTGCTGTATGTCGATTAAACTTGTTAATAACATAAGTCTTGAAAAGATGTTAAGTTTGATCGCATTAGAAAAAATGAGCATTAAAATTATAATTTAACAAATTGGTGAAATATATATAGATGATGATAAATTAATAGAAATGTATAAGTATTAGTTGGGATTTGCGTATTATCAAGGACTAAAAGCAAAGACAATATAAAAACAAATGACAATCCATTCATTTCATAATAAAATATGAAGAGCAACAAAAGGAATAATTAATAGGTAGTAGTAATTTATATAACAGTAGTTGTTGGTATAGTCAAGGATACATTAAATATTTGCAAATTTGTTGTGTTAGTTTTCAAAAAGATTTAATTAAAATCACTAAAAGTACACTCTTAACGCGTATATATATAATTATTTATATACAACACAGAAATAAATGCTAGGTAAATATGGATATTTAAAAGAGTTTTGTCAAACAAATTAAAAGAGATAGGTCCATTCCAGGTACAATGGCTCAATGGTACCATCCACTCCAAATTCATGAAAATCAAAGAGATCTTTTTCCATTATCATTGTGGATAAGATTCATCTTCAGTGGAGACATAGCGTCAAAATATTTGCATAGTCATTTTGCTCATATTCAACAAGGGGTGCGAGATGTATATATGTCTGCTCTTGGAACAATGTTTTCATTTTCAATGTTGACAAGATCTTCCATAGCATGTTCTTGTAAGAAAATGATTAATAGATTTAACCCAAATTTAAGGTAAAAAATGTACAACATATGCATATAACGTAAGGGTGTACAAATGATTTTTTTTTTAAACGATAAAGGAACATTAATTAGCAGACAATACTTAATCATTTGCGAAAAAGAAAATATAAAATTTTGTTCACTTCTAATAACGAGAACCATGGGCAGGATTGAAAAACCACCGATTTTGAAACAATTAGCTACAAAATGACAAATTTTTTGACTTATTATTGCACATTCTGATTTATTTAATTTGTTGACAAAAAAAAAATGCATAACAACGGGAGCTATTGATATTTGATAATACGCGTGTAGATATTCATAAGGTTATAACAAGTGTATATGCAGCTAGAATTGTGTCACTTGTCGAAACTAGAAAAAGTTTCCACCATGGACTCTATATATAAATATACAAAGTATAGATCTTCGGCATGCCTTCTAAATATCGATGAAAGTAGATTTGAGTATGAGCATTGCCACAAATTTAAAATATGGTAGTGTATCTGCAATTGCATGTCAGATAGAACATTATGGTCACAAGGCAATTAGGGAATTATTGGAATGATGTAAGAGGAATCTCTTTTTTAAAGATAATTTACTTACTCAAATAACCTCTTCTTCTTAAAAAGAAAAAAAGAAAAAGAATACGACGCTTGATAATAAAATGTATATATATACATATATATATAGTTTAAACATTTACTCAGATCATTACAGCATTTTTTCATTTAACACAAGAAAATAAAGTACATGATAATTTCAAATTCTTGCCAGAATCATCATCACATTAACATCTTAACTTCTCTCATTTTTAAACCAAGAATCCAACCAACAATTAATTAAGAAAGATTAACAGTATGTATTATAATTTTAAACATTCAAACGTTATTAAAATAGAACCGTTTTGTATATATTGATGAAAAAATATTCTAGTACGAAAAGTGCTTCATCATCTCCATGCTTAAGCTCTCCATCATGGCGATCTCCATTAAACCACAAATGCTGGTAGGCATCTTCTTGAAGCTGCTGCCATACTTGGGCTTCACCAAACTGGAGCTGCGTGGCGAGAGGGGAACAATTGGGATGTTTTCGCAGTTGCAGATTTCGATCATGTAGCCATCAGGGTCATGGAAGAACACCTGATCAACTTTGGTCCCGTCCTCGTCCTCTACCACAGCCGTCACGTACTTCATTCCCATTTCTTCTAACCTCTTCTTCACGAGCCCCACGTCTACGCACTGTTGGAACGAAACTTTTAGACGAGGTCGTAACTACGACATATTTTTTTTGGAGGGCTACTGGCAATTAGGGAATGTATGAACTGCTAAAAGTGATATATATATATTGATAGATTGTGCATGGAGATTTAGTTGTATGCGTGCTTTAATTACCTGAAAAGATATGTGGTTATCTTTTGGATTAATTGGCCTTGATTTGCTGACGGCGTCGTTGTCATCACCGGCCGACTGTTTCTCGAGCAAGTGTATACCAATGCCATAACTATACAACCTAGGGAACAAGTTCAGGTGATTAATTTTTTGTTAGTATGTCCGCGTATAATAAATAAATACATTAATTTAAAATACTAAAATTATTCAGTGCAATACTTAAATAAATTAAGTTTGCATGCGAAGTTATGCGCGTACTAATGTAATAAATCCTATACCGATATAGTCTCTATAGACTTGTAATAAGATGGCAATTCTTAAGCTTTAGCATGTTCTATAAATAAATAAACCAAATTAAAATATTAAAATTATCCACCTCCAAGGCTTAAACAAATTGTGTTTGCACATGAGGTGACCTGTTAATATAATAAATAAATATACCAATATGCTACATAGTAATTCTTAAGCTTCAAACTAACTCTAATAGCCTCGAGCTTATTTTTTTCCTACATGTATCAACTCAATTTCATCCTCTCTATATTTAGGAGATTTTTATGTTAATTTTACTCTGACAACATTCTTACTTTTATTTTTCAAGGGCTCCTTATCTTAGTTTATTACAATAGTCTCCTTAATTTTTCACTTCATAGTTAGTTTCAATTTTTATATCTCTTTATTTATTTTAGATATGCATTTTATTTTATTTTTTAAAAAAACTTAAAAACTATATAAAAATTTTTAATTATTAATATTAATTTTTTAATTTATAATTCAAGAAGTAATCTATAAATAAAAACTCCCTATTTTATTTTCTAATTCAAGGAGTAAATTATAAATAAAAAACTAAAATAATATTAAATAATTCTATTTAATCCATCATTTCAATACATAGCTATGAAAATTTATTTATTCTAGAAGTAAACTTAAGTAAAATTAATTTATAAAATTATGTAAAGCTTAAAATAATAATTAAACATTTTTAATAGAGTAAAAATGTAATTTAACATTTTTTAACCTAAATAATATATATTTTATGTAAAATTTTCCACACCCTCCTCCATTTATTATGAACCTTGGCCACTCGTACATGCAACATATCTTAATTCCCTACCCCCGTCACACAAACAACCACCAAAAATGCTCACCAACGGTCATGACTATATAGCTATAAGGAAGGGGATAAGGAGGCTGTTCTATACATAAATACACCAATTTAAAAGTTAGAATTACCAATATATAAGACTTAAAAAAATCACGTCCGTGTATAAGGTGGCGTGTTAATATCATAAATAAATACACTAATTTACTCCTTAAACTCGTGAATAAGACTGTAATTTTTAAACTTTAGCATGTTCTAGATTTTTCCAAAAACACATACAAGAAGAATAATTTAATCTTTTCTCATTAACGCTGCACATAACGAGAGTTTCGAACATCAAACAGTGGAAAAACCAAAAGAGAGAGGAATGAAGCAGTAATTAAGCTCACCAAGCTCCATTAAAGTTCAAGGATAAAGGGCGTTTGACAAGAGCAAACCCAAGAACATCTTCATAAAACCTCACAGAAGTCAACACAGACTTGACCAGCAAGGAAACATGGTTCAGTGAGAGAAGAGGCAGCGCTTCGCAGTTGCTGCTTCTGCTTATGACTTCTTCAATCTCCGTACTTTTCTCCACCACCATCTTGATATCTCAATAATAATATCACAACTCTTAATTAATTAGTTCTGTTTTATATGGTATATTAATCTTGAGCCATCTCACACGACTCTTGTCCCTCGTTTTATAGAGGCGAGCGAGATCGCCATAACGACACCCGAGTTTCTACCAAATCGTACGGGGGGTTCAATTGCGAGGAAGCTGACGAACCTTCCTGGCAAATTCTTGGCATGCAGAAAGACAAGGGTCAGCTAACAAATCTTTATCTTTGTGTCTAGTAGATTATAATCTCGACGTACAAAATAAGCAAACAACGTGTAAATGCAAATATTGACCCCAAATGTTATACATACATATACGTATAAAATAAATATAAATTTAAGATTTCTTGAGAGAAGATAGTTGGTACAGTATTTATTCAGATACTTCCAGTGTGAGATCTTTCATTTTAGCCTCGTGCTTGATAGATACGACTTCATTTCGGGCTGTTTTGCAATTTTTTTTTTTGGGTGGGAGGTAGATATAATTTCGAGACAAACCAGTTACATCGGGTAGCTTTACAAACTGTGGAGTCTACAGTTAATTAGATTTTGGGTTTAGAGCACCGTTATCCCACTACAAAACCTCCACAATCAAGATTTTGGGTTTAGAGCACCGTAATCTCACTACAAAAGATTGGGGAATAGGTGGCGGTGTTTTCAAACGACCATTCTAAAATGGCGTCTATGTCTAGGTGGCAATTTTTATTCCAATCATAGCCTATTTAGTCATTACCTATTCTAGAAAGTCATAAGCGACAGTTCAATACATATTTAAATAAAAATATTTGAAGGAAAAAAAAAATAAAAAGACGGTTATGAGCAGCAGTTTGCAAACCATAACAATTATAAGCAGCAGTTTGCAAGCCACGGAGAGCGCGTTTGTGATTGCGTTTCAGTAATAAAAAAAGTAGATTTGACAAAAAAGCAGTTGAATGAATCGTTTGGTTATGGATAAAACTGTGCTTTGAGAGGCCCAAAATGGAGTTTTGAAAAAGCATCAACTATACTGGTTTTTCTCAAATTGTGTTTTCTTGTAAAGAGCAGGTTTATATTATGCTCTTTATTAATTACAATAATTATAACATATTTTTTATAACTAAAGATTAAGTATATTACTTAAATAAAATTTCAAAATTTAAATTTAAAAAATAAAAATTTAAGGTCTAAAAATAAAAAATTTAAAATTAAGAAAATAAAAAAATTTAAAAATAAAAAAGTAAAAGTTAAAAAAAGATAAAAAATTAAAAATAAAAGATTAAAATTAAAAAATTAAAAAATAAATAAAATTAAACTTAAAAAAATTAAAGATTAAAATTTAAAAATAAAATTGAAAATGTAAAAATTAAAAATTTCAAAAAATAATTTTATCAACTACATTTTTTTTTTCTTACAACAATTTTATCCGAATAAATTACCCATTACTTGTTTATCTCACAGTAATTTTATAATTTTTTACCAAACAGTAAAATAAAAAAAAAATTTAACCGCAACTAGAACCACAATAGCAACTGTAGATCTTAATAGCAAGGCCAAACGGGCTCGGAGTCTACAATTATGAAATTTGAATTCATCAACTTTTGTCACTTCGTTATACCAAAAAGACCATTACAACACAAGATTAAGTGCAAAAGAATTTGTAAAAGATCTCGTATCGTATGTGCCAATAATACTAGACCAAAATACAAGTCCAACCAAAAGACATGATAATCTAAAAAAATAAAACAGGCTGATGATACCATCACCATTCGTCCCACAAGCTACATGGGCCTCCTGGGCCTCCTCTCGGGGCATTCTAGCCCACATCAAACCAAATAGATTGGCCCAGCCTTTGTGTATCCATGGTTGAATGCTCTTTTTTTTTTTTTTTTTTTTTGGGTGGGGTTGAATGTTTAGCACCATAATTAGGACCACAACAATAGAGACTATAGGTAAACTTCTCTGTTTCTAGACCCCTGTGCATTAATTGGGGATAGCATCGTAATAGAGAATGATGGGAAGCTGTCTGCAACAAAGTCACTATGAATGTCTATGCAATACAATAAATTGGATGAATAGGCTTAATTTATTATTTAGAACTACTAAATTTCCCTGTACTAAGTTCTCGATATTGTACGAGAAGATCTGAACAAGGTTACTAGAGATTTTAAGGGGTTTATATAAGAGACGATAGGCGGCTATTATATCTCTTAATCATTGTGAATCGTACCTACGAGCTCTAATCCTACCCCCAAGTCTGCTATTCGTTCATGTGAATCAATTGATTCACACTAGTTTATCAATTTTAGATTCTAAAATTTTTTAAGTTTCTATAGTTTCATTACAATTATTTTGTTTTAGTAAATTCAGTCGTTTTTATTGATAAAAAATAATTTAGTTCCATAAATGAATGAATTTAAGACAATTGCCAGAGTGGAAACTGATAAATATATAAATCATGCTACAAAACATTACTGCATCATTTTATTTCCAAACAAAAAAAAATCCTGTTTCTTCTTTTATTTTTCTCAATTTTATTTTATGCATGAGTTGAAGTAAAAATCTCCTATTGAGTGCGTGTATCAAAATTTGAATATGTTTTCTCTTTTTGACAAAATAAGACCGTTACTTCAATCAATAACTTTTTGATAACGAATATGTATTTCAAGGGTGCATTGTATCGGTAAGAATCTCCCTAAGTGTTAGGCTAGTCCCATGTTGGACAGATCACACCTTACCACATGATTGGTATCCTCCAATCTGATAGGGCACTGGTCGTCTAACGTTGCCTCAACTCCTCAACATTTAGTCTTCGTTTGACTAATGTGGTTGGCCTACCCCTACATCAACTATTTTGGAATTGGCTCTAAAATATTCATTTAATATATATATATATATATATATATATATATATATATTTGTATGTATATAATTACATTCCAAAAAACAATTAAATAATTTTGGACCAAAAACTTCAATTTCACGGTTTTTAAAGTATTTTTAATGGTACCTTTAGGTACTCGCATATTTAAAAATTCTCGAAATTCGATTAAATCTCTCATTAAAGATGATGCATGATAGGTTTTATTCCCAAAAATGATTCTTAGCGCACTTGGCGTAGCCTAAAATACGGTACTTTTAATGAGTCTTGACTTGGTGTTTTTGGCGTCTGCATGTAAATTTAGACTCTAATCATAATTTTAAAATTATAATAAAGTGGCAACTTACATATAGTGTACATAAAAAGGTGACGAATTCAAATCCCATTGCTATCATCTCATTACCATATACTTAATTTAAAAAAAGTCATGTATTTCCGTATATGAAAAATATCAAACTAATTAAGAATACAGCATTTACTGGATGAGAAAGGGTAGCAAACCTAATTAAAACATTGACAGGTGTAATACGTGGCCCGGCATATAAATCCATCGAAAATCTTTTCAGCCACATGCATGCATGGTCCTAAATATTCATGGAGGGAAATGATAAAAACACTGCTTTCTGCAGCACATGGAGTGTAATATGACTTTTGGTCAAAGAGGGTCCCACATCCAAAATTTTTAAGCAGCTTTCTTTTTTGCCTCACTTTTGCATGCTCCTCGTGAAAGTAGAGTCAATGGCCACCCACACCCTACTGATTACTGGAAATTTTGCAGTTAGGGAAACCCCATCATGGTCATGGACTCATGCCAACACTTAGTGATTAAATCAAATTGTTATAGATTAAATCTGACCAAGTAAATTAACCATTATTTCAATAGGTCGGTTCGATTATATAAATTTAATAGTGTAACGTTTTTCATTTTTATCAAGAGTCATCTTCTCTGTTAATTCCATGCACAAGAGATCCCGACTGAGTTTCTCGATCCAATTCATCTTGGATCTTTTGACATCTATCACTTTTAAAATGTACACTTATAAAATGAAAAATCATTTATTTACACAATTAATATGGATATCATGGGATGCTATAATAGAGACAAGACAAATTTTATGTTCATCCACCCTCATAATTGAACACTGATATGTATACCCCAAACATGATATACTGAGAGCAGATTCTCAATTCAGAAAAATATTATATAGAGTATACCTGCCATTACTGAATCCTCATTTTATTTGTTATCAATTGCAATAGAATTTTGAGAACATGGGGCGGTGGATTTTAAATTTAGCTCAAGTAAAAAGATGTCATGTGCAAGTGGACCCTAGTATGTAAAAGAAAAAAAGAAGGAGAAAAATGAAGTACAAAAGCAAGTGGACCTTGAACAATTTAATTGATCTGACAAATAAGTGGCTTTTAGGATTATATATAAAAATTGGAAATTTAAATAGCTATGGATATGGTAGGAGAGTTATACTCTGAACTAATATATTATCCATCCGTTCATGTTAGATGTTTAGCCTACTTGTGTTTTAGGCCTAAATTTTGCTGTCTAATAGTCTTAAATTTGTTGTCCGGATAAATTGCTATGAAACTTTTTTGGTTGTTTTTTAAAAGTGTGTTGAATTTCTTTATAGTATAAAAATTCTCCTTATAGTTCTCCTACAATCATAGAAAATAAGCACCTGTCCCCTCTCCATCCAAAAAACATCATTATTTTTAACATATCTTTAACTAAAACAAAACAAAATATCTTTTATACTATATATCAAAGATCTAATACACTTCTAGAAGAACACAAGAGCGCTCTATGCACTTTTAAAGGACCACATAGAGGCAGTGTTTTATTTTCAGTTAATAATCTCTTAAAAATGACAGTTTATGGATTGAGTGGGGGCATATGTTTATTTCTAGTGATCATAGAAGGATTATAAGGAGGATTTTATATCATATGAAAATTCGATACACTTTTAGAAGGTTGCAGAAATCTATAGCAATTTTCTTTTGGTGTCCTTATACCACGTTGTTAATTTGTATTTAACAATTGATTTTGAAGTACAACTTTTTAGATCTCTTTTTCTTCAGAATGTCTAACTAATTAATCACAAGATACACATAAAAGGGGGTGGTAAAATATCAACTATTTAAATTACAATCACAAAGAGAAGAAGTCGATTGTGGACCCTTCAAAACTCAATGAACTTTGACAAATGAGCCGATTCCTTTATAGAAAATGTTAAGAGTGGTTAACAAGTGACGAAGCGATTACGTTCGCATGAAGATTTTGATGCCTTCCACTTTTTCAACATCACGCGTTTAGAGTTTAGCTTAAATTCTACTCCTATTCATTATACAGTAGGTTTAAGCTGCCATATTAGAGGAACATAAAATATTTAAATTTTTGTTTCCTTTATTTTTTATCTTTTTCCTTTTGTATTTTTTTGGTGTTTTCAAAATTGAGATGACTTGAATTCGAAATGAAATTTGAGGAGAAAAAGATTTCACATTTGGAGGATATTATTATTCATTTTATGTCAACTCCATATGATATGTTTCCCCTTAGATGATGAAGATCTTGAGTAGATCGATGTCTCAATAAATAAATTGGGTAAAATCAAACTAAATCACAATTGTCTCCATAATATAAATTCGAAAACGGCTTTTAAATTTCTTTGTTCTTTTGAAGTGACTTGTGAAATAATACAGTCAGTTGACATTAATAGCTAGGCACGAAATAATTTTGATACTATGAGTTATGACCATGATATATCCAAGAAGAGAAAAGAAAAATTATTTATTTGAACGTTTCTTGATTGATGTACATTAATTCTTGGGAAATAATAGGCTAGTTCTTGATCAATACACTCTCTCTTTTTGTTCGAAGCGCCCTACTCCAACCCAACTCTCGCTTCCATGAGGGATTCGAAACCAAGGTTGTTCTCACATTATCATGATATATGGAAGAAGGAGAAAGAAAAGTGATTTACTTGTATGTTCAGTTTCTTGATTGACATTTATTCCTGGGAAATAATAGCCTAATTATTGAATTCAATACACTTTTTCTTTTTTCATTTTTTTGGGTTCAAAGCCCCTAACTCCCAATTTAACTCTCACCCCTCATGAGATACGAACTCAAGTCATCACTCTTAAAAAAATTAATTTTAATCATTTAAACTATTCCCTAAACCCCTTGATCAATATACTTCCCTCTTAAATTCTAATATATATACTTCCGTAGTTCCATGCATGTACTTGTGGCCGCAAAAAGATTATATGACCATCAATATTTATAAATTAAAAAAAAAGAATTGGATCATGAACCCAAAAAGAAAAAAAAAGTTATGATAATATATCAAGAAAATCCCAAAAGTGACAAAACCCACAAAGATCCAATCTATGGTAAATTTTAGTTGATCTTTCGTTGGATCTGGTTGTTAGCTTTTCCTTAACACACAAATAGAAAATTTCAAGACCAAACCTGACATCAAAAGTAACCTCCAAAACTAAACAAAAACAGAAAAACAACATAAAGCAGAATCATTGTCTTTTCATATCTTTTGTTAAACCAAACCCAACATTTGAAAAAGAAAAAAGAACAAACTCTCACATCTCACAAACCCCTCTGCCACCTCTCCCACTCAAATTATTACATTAAATTAAAAAAGAAAAGAAAAAAAAGAATTCGTGAAGATTAATATTGTAGTATTTCTCCCAATGATAGTGTATTTGGAACATTTTATGGGAGTTAGACAAGTGAGTCTTTCGATCTAAAAATTTAAATTAGTGTAGAATGTAGATTTAAGTAGTCTAAGGGGAGCGAGAGACTAACGGAGCAATGCTGCGCGGAGAGAGAAGACTTATAGGGCGTGATTATTGGCTTGCTCAAATACGAATGGTCATTTTATTTAAACGTTTAAATCATTCGAAACTATATATATTTAAATTAATTAAGTATTTTGATATTTCCAAAATTAATATTCTAGTATTTCTTCTAACACTCATGTATTTGACACAGTTTATGAAAGCCGATAAATAGGCACTCATATATAAAAGTTTAAATTATCATAGAGGGTAAATTTAAGTAGTGTCAACGGGGTGTGGGAGAGAAGGTTTTAGGGGGGCGTGATTATTCTCTCAAATACAAATTATCATTTTATTTAAAAATTTAAATTATTCAACATTATAGACTAAAATTAAGTATTTTGATATTCCCAAATATTCATCTAACTATCTCGGCCAAAACATTCCATGAAAACGACCCGGTAGAAGAATTTTCCTCAATTTCCAATGCAAACTATATATTATTTTAATGATAACAATAAAATAATAATAATATATATATTTAAATTGAAAAACAAACATTTTTTTTTTCCAACGTCAAATGTTCAACTAATCCTGGCATTTTACGAGAACGTTCATAGCAATCACGAGCTTACTGACAGACTGTAAAGTGGGACCATTCCCTCCAAATATATATAAAGAAAATAAAATAAATAAAAAATGAAAACAAAACATGCAAAAATATGTATAAGGACAAAATATATATGATTGCTACACCATTGACTCCTAAATCTTCTTGGTTCACATATAATCTTGATCACTGTTTTTCACCAAAATATTGCAGACCCTTGTCTGCTTTATGACTAAGAAAAAAGCTACACTGATGAATGCATGAAGATTTTGCATATATAATATATATATATATATATATATATATATACGTGTGTGTGTATGTTTAGGTTCAATACACAGTTGTGAAAATAGTGACAATGGAGGGTGCTGAAGAGGCAACGAGCCATGAGAAGATTTTTGTGTCAGTTAGAGTGAGACCCTTGAATGAGAAGGAGATTTTGAATAGTGATGTATCAGATTGGGAATGCATTAATGACAATACAATTATCTACAAGAATGCTAATGTTTCAGTGTCTGAGCGATCCATGTATCCTACTGCCTATACATTTGGTAAGCATATAAAGAAGAGTTATTTTTATTATCATTTTTTGGGTTTTACAATGTTAATATAATGTACTTCATTAGCTAGTGCATCTTGTAATTTCATGAATTTTATGATGATATTGTTGTGTATATCATATTATTGTTAATGAATTTTTGTGGAAAGATCTTTTGTTACATATTAGTGGAAAATTTTGTTTAAGAATGTATATGGGTAATATAAGTGTCGGTGTAGAGATTATGGTGTTGTGTATTGTATTTTGCTAAAGAATTCTTGGGTGTGGAGTGTGTTGTTATGTGGAAAGATATTTGGTTAGATGTTAATGGAAATTCTAATTTAAGATGTATATTTTTAATTTTCAGTTACTAATTGAAGCAGACTCGAATTTTTCTTGTGAATTATTATTTTGACTGCAAGTGTTGTGTGTATTTTCATCCTTCGAGGGAGGGATGAGAAGCAGAGAGATAGGAATTGTATCTATATTTGATCCTCATCTTGCTTTTACTAAGTTTGAATAAGTTAGATTTGGTTAGCAATAAAGCTTAATTATGCTGGTGGCTGTTGCTTTCGTCTAATAACATTTTGCGTAAAATTTGTAAGTTAAAAAGGTTCCTAAAATTGGAGTATTTTCATTTCCGGGGTATGGAATTGGTTCTAGACAGGGTATTTGGCAGTGGTTGCTCTACAAGGCAGGTGTATGAACAAGGAGCCAAGGAGGTTGCTCTTTCAGTTGTTAGGGGCATCAATTGTGAGTGCAATTCCTTTCTCCTTTTCATCCAAGTTTGTCTTCTTTTAATTTCTGTTATAAGCACTTAATCTACTGTTCTATTTAACATTTTTAATTTAAAATGACGATTTATAATTTGTTTGCTAGCAAGTGTATTTGCGTATGGACAAACTAGCAGTGGTAAGACATACACGATGACTGGGATTACAGAATACACCATAGAAGACATATATAAGTATATTCAGAAGGTAATCCTGATTCTAATGTATTACCACTTCTTATCTAGTTCAGCTTTCATTCGGTGAAAGTGTATTACAGTGTGGTTGAATCTATTTCAGCATACGGAAAGAGAATTTCTTTTGAAATTCTCTGCGATGGAGATTTATAATGAATCAGTCAGAGACCTCCTTAGTGCAGATACCACTCCCCTTAGACTTCTAGATGATCCAGAGGTAAAATCTTTTTACCTGATAAGCCAAGTTAGTAATGTGTGTTTTGGTTCAGTGATTGATTAGTTACTTTGCCAGAGAGGAACTGTTGTTGAGAAACTCATAGAGGAAACCGTGAGGGATCGAAATCACATGACCGAGCTCCTCTCCATTTGTGAAGGTAAGAAAATTCAAAGTACTTTTAGCTTTAGTAGGTGATTTGGGGCTCCATATTCTAAAAGCTGCTATTTTTTGCAGCTCAGCGACAAATAGGGGAAACTTACCTCAATGAAACAAGCTCGAGATCTCACCAAATCATAAGACTGGTACAGCTGTTGTTGATCTGTTTTATTGTCCTTAAGAGATTTATGCCTTAAGCACCACCAAAAAAGAAAGAAATTTTCTTTCTCTGATTGATGAGGTTTTGCAGACAATTGAAAGCTCTGCCCGGGAGTTTTCAGGCAATGACAACGCAAGTATTCTTACTGCCACTGTGGTATGGATAATTTTCTGTCAGATAGTGATTTAAATGGTAGTTGCAGTGCTGATGCTGATTAATTGTGAGGCTCAAAGCGTATGTCAACATTCCTCTCGGATGTCTTAATTCAGGATTTTGTTGATCTGGCTGGAAGTGAGCGTGCCTCTCAGTCATTATCAGCTGGCACAAGGTTGAAAGAAGGCTGCCATATAAATCGGAGTTTGCTAACCTTGGGAACTGTTATCCGCAAGCTCAGGTCAGTCTCATCCTTTATCATAATTATGTTTCTTGGTAAAATAATAGAAAAGAAAATTACTTTAAGCATATTTCAACTTGAAACAATCTTCCGAAAGAGCTAATAGTGTTGAAAGCATGTAATAAATGATTCCCTCTTAGGAGCCAAACTTCTTGGTACATTCTTTCAAGTTTTTAGACAAGATAATAGCTTGCACCCTTCATATAGAGATTGTGGATAATAGGGTATCTCCTATTTTGTTTAACTTATTCAACGAACTAAAGCTGGTTAATCATGTTTTTGAGATGCAATCTTTACTATCTATTAAGGTATGATGCAGAATAAAACATCAATTATTCTATTTTATCAACCCTCAAGATTTTCGGTACTATTTCATCCCCAAAGAACTAAGTCATACATCCATCATCTTCTAAAGAATAGTTTAATTTCATGAATTAACATATAAAATTTAGCTGTTTATGCATTTGTAGTCTTGTAACTTCTTGATTGATTTTCTCATTTACTTTCATATACTTAGTTGAAGACATATACATTCGCGTTGTTTGCATACTTTAAAATGTTCGCTCATACTATGCAGAAGCTGTTATGCAAGCAGGCTTGTTTGTGTCGACTTATAAATTTCACAAATGTTTAACTATTAATTTACCATTCCCAGAAAATAATATTCTGCAAGGTATTACAAAGAAAGAATATCAATTTACTTATTGAAAGTCTCTTGACCATTAATCAAATCCAAACCAAACCAAACCAAGCCTTCTCCAAGTAAGTGAAGTGTTCACTTCAGGCCAAGTTCCAGTTACAAACTGCATAATGCTTCATAATCTTTTTAAGATATTTAATTCCATGAATTAACATGAAATTTGAACTTTAGCTGTTAATAACTTACTAGTCCTCTGTAACTTCTCCATTCATTTTCTCGCTCTCTTCATGTATTTAGTTGCAGCTATACGTTCGTGTTGTTTTCATACTTTACAATGTTCTCTCATACTATGCAGAAGCTGTTATTTAAGCAGGCAAGCTTGTTGGCGTTTGTTGCTTACCCATGGCTAACCATTCATCTTATCTTTTGTTATAGGATTTTATGAAGCTGTTTCTGTGAAAAATCAGCTCCATGCTCGGTCTGCAGTGTCCTCACACATTCGCTATAAAAATTAAGGCATTAAATACAGAAACATTAATGTTTTGCCAGTTCCAACTCTAAATCATAGTCATGCCTATAACATTCAGCGCTTCTGTACTTTAGGGCAATATTGCTTTTTGGCTGACATTATCAAATAAATTTAGAAAACTATTGGCATTCTTAGATAAGTGTATATGAAACATTTCTGTTCAGTCTGAAAAGGGGGCCTTCTAAAATGCATTCCATCTAGATTTACATGACTTACATCCGCAAATATCTTGCTAGTGAACTTCTTTTTCCAGCTTTACTCAATAGATAAACAGGAATTAATAGCTTAAACCTTATCCTGCTCCCAGTTGGCAGACCTTTGCTTATGTTTCTACGCGCTAGAACAGAATGTTTGGTTGGAAATGTTGTTATAGACGTTAGATTCTCTAAGTAACCTATAATTTCTGGTTCATAGCATCATAGGACATTTAGCTGCTGGCATTCAGAGGTTACTCCCTTCTTTTAGAATATGGCAAGTAACACAATAATCTTCAGCTATTTATAGATTGTTTATATCGTCTGAATGAAGAACATCAATAAATCCTCTTTGACGAAGCATAAGGCTGTCAAGGAAATCTTGGTTTGCTTGCTGTTTTGCTGAGTTATTAGCTGTAATGACATACCTTCCACTTCTCTCTTATAGAGCATTCATTACTCATTACCAGCAACAGTTTGGGAGCCGGCTATACTGTGATATAAAAGTTTTTATTGTTAGTGAAGTTGCATAACTATATTTGTTAATTAAAGAGGTTTTAAATTAATGCAGCAAAGGAAGGAGTGGACATGTACCGTTTAGAGACTCTAAGCTGACTCGCATACTGCAACCTTCTTTGGGAGGCAATGCCAGAACAGCTGTCATCTGTACAATGAGTCCTGCAAGAGTTCATGTTGAGCAATCAAGAAATACACTTCTTTTTGCAAGCTGTGCCAAAGAAGTGACTATCAATGCCCAAGTTAATGTAGTAATGTCAGATAAAGCATTGGTGAAACATCTGCAGAGGGAATTGGCTCGACTGGAGAACGAGTTAAGAAGTCCTGGATCTACTTCCATAGCAGCTGAGTATGCTGCATTATTGCGGGAGAAAGAAATCCAAATTGAAAAGGTAAGGGATGCTAAATGGAGGCGAAAAAGAAAAGGAAAAAAAAAGTGAGAGTTATATATATATTTTTTATTTCAAATTAATCTAATCTTTTCAAGAATTAAACTGAACTGGAATGATGGAGTGAATTGAATTAACCTCTTAAGTATATCTAGTGGTAAAAGACCTAAATTGCAGTTTTCTGGGGCACAGCTGTTTGTTCTTTTTGACTACTTTTAAGAGAGAAGAATAACTTTTGACTCTTAATTATTCCTGTTCCCAGTTAATGTTTCACCTTATTTAGTATTCTGTACAAGGTGGTTTCCAACAGGTGCATCTTTTCCTACTCTTGAAATTATTATCTTAAGCTAATCACTCGATACTAGCTTTTCATTCATGGTTTCCCCACAGAAGTTACAGGCCTTATTTATGTAATTGGTCATTATCCAGAAAAAAGAAAAGAGAAACACAAAAGTGTTTCTTTAAGTCCAATGAGACTGTCTCTAGAAAAGTTGAATTCAGAAACCACTTCTCCTCTTTTCAGCATTGGGAATTAGCCAAATGTTGCAACAACTTATCACTGCACTTGTACTATTAGAGGGCATCAGTGGTTTTATGTCTTTGGGCTGATCTCAGGTCTTCTGCTGACATTGAAAAGTAATAAATATTCAACTAGCAGTTTAACGTTGCACTGAACTGAAAAAGTTGGATTAAGTTGATTAATAACTTGCCTTGTATGCGAGAAATGTTTTTATGAAATGGTGGAAGGCGGCAGATAGCGGGAACTTCAACGAGTATTCTCGTAGATTTGACTTCAGTGTTGAAGTCAGTTCAACAGCCGAGTTAGATCCTTTTCTAATCTGCTTCCTGACCAAATTTTGTTTCAATAGTTGCCACTTTAGTACTTCTATGAATGTGATCAGTCAAGAACCTCCCAAGATAAGATGCTAAAGCTAGTTCATGTACATCTTAAAGTCGGCACCTCTAACCAATATTTACATCGGTATGCAGCTTGAGAAGGAGATGAAAGATCTACTTCTGCAGCGAGACATCGCACAATCTCAGCTTAAGGGAGTGTTACAAATTTTTGGAGATGATGGGGATTCATTACCAAAGGTACATGTCTTCACTAAATTGAAATACATATACCATCTATAGTGCTACCTGAGCTGATTCAAGTAACTTTATACTGCCAGGAGGGTTTGAGGCACTATCCGAACTTGTGTGTTCGAAAATCACTGGAATCAGGAAGGAGCCTTATGTCAGAAGACCATGATTCTCTACCAGTTGATGTTAGAGCACGCTCTGGTGGACATCATATTAGTTCTGAGGATCAACATATACGAGTGCTAAGTTTTGAGGAAAACTCCCTGCAGAATAATTCATCTCCAGCGCTAGTAATAAGCACTTCAAATTTTAGTGAAAGTGATTCATGTCAAGAATGGGATGAAATGGAAAAGCAAAGTAATGGGACTTCAGAGGATCTATGCAAAGAAGTTCGCTGCATTGAGACAGAAGATTATAGTAGTAAAGAACCTGTTGAACCGAGTTACCTGTATCCTGATGAAAACATTGGGTTCCCACCACTTACACTTGTTGGAAATGGGGACAAAATAGATCAGGAATCACTATCGCATGAATTGAAAAAAGATGAATCAGTGCCATTCAAGTTGAACAAGGATAGGGAGTTGTCAATGCCCTCAAAGGAAGATCAAGGAATAGTCTTGCCTTCACTGAATGGAGACAGAAAACCGGAGTCACCATTGATGGAAGAAGAGAAAGAATTAAGCTGCATCCATTCTGTTGATGTTTCTTACCATGCAAAATCTTCTTTACCTCAAGATCTGAAAAGACACTTCTCTGGCCTTGGAAACAAGAGATTAACTAAAAGTAGAAGCTGCGATGCCCGTCTAATGACTGACCTCTCATGTTCATGCTTTCTCAAGGTAGAAAATAATGAAGATTCACTGTCAAATGGGTCGGACAGAGATTTCATTGCAGAACCTGAAAATTTGGAAAGAAAAATATCCCAAATGGACGTAAGCCGTGATGTCAAAATGATATTATCAGGAAAAGGATCCCATTCTTCGGCAGATAGTACTGTAGATATTAAGCTTGACATACCAAATGGAAAATCTTCCAACGATGAGAGTGCCGACATTGTTGATGCTTGCTATTCTGGAATGCAGGAGGAAGTTGAGCTTCAGCAAGAAAAGGAATTTACCAACAGCCTTGTGAGTTCGACTGTTCCTTTATACGTCTAAATCCTGCCTTTCCTGTACAATGTCTGCTAGCCAATTCCTTAGTTTTGGAGGACTGACACTATAGCTTTTATATCTTTGTTTTCCCTGTCCTCGTGGAGTAGTAGCACTGAAAGAATGGATTTAACATACTTATATAGTAACCTTATCCATTAATTTTTACGTTTCCACTTGTACATTCTGAATGTCAATTAAAAAGATATGTTGGAAATCTTGCTGCTTTTAGTTTATTTGATAACATTATGTTTCTAATCAGGAAAATGAGGATGCACAAAGGGTCACTCAGCCTTCAAGGAATGTAAAAGATGTTGGTTTGGATCCAATTGACGATGAATTAAAAAATCTCTCAAGTTGGCCCTCAGATTTCAAGAAACTTCAAAAAGAAATCATCGAACTTTGGGATGCTTGCCACGTGCCATTGATGCACAGAACATACTTCTTCCTGCTTTTCCAGGGTGACCCTTCAGATGCAATATATATGGAGGTGGAATTAAGGAGGCTGTCTTTCCTTAGAGACATTTTTGCTCGAGGAGAGAAGACTGTGGTTAGAGGTCGGACTCTATCAATTGCATCAAGGTAGATACTTGTCTAATATGAAAGTTCTACTTAGAAAAATTGCTTTTATGCGTATGTATATTAATATCTGAAGGTAACTAGATCAAGATCTGTTGGGTGGTAGGCAATCAAGTGATTTTGCTTCTCTATTTATGCACATAACAAAAACTATCACCATGGCATTCAATTGTAGACATGTCAGGATAGACCACTACCACTATTTAGGGATTTGATGACCTCCAGTAGTTCCATGTTCATTATTTCACGTTTTGTCTACATTTGGAGGGGGCGGTGGGAGTAAAACGACCTCTTTTCCATTTTCTGCCTTCAGTTTCTTGTCAAAAGAATACTACTAGCTTATAAATTCAGTGTGCAGAACCCATTTTTGAATACTGAGGGAAAGATCAGCAGTAATTCCATGTTTGTTGTGTAAAATTATGGTCGTCCACTGAATTGCCAACAAGATTTTTGTGGCGAACACATAAGAGTCTGTCATGAGATATTGTCACATTCCGAATTCTGTTTATGTCATTCATCCCATGTACCACATCATTTGTCTTCCTGTTTCCAGTTTCTTCTTCTGTTATGTCACTGGAGAGAATAATTTCCAGTGAGGTAATACAAAAAGGATACGACATGATGACTTAAGTTGTATTCTCATTCATACTACATTTTTCTGAAACCAGCATCAAGGCTCTTCGGCTGGAGAGACGGAAGCTGAGCAAGCAGATGCTGAAGAAGCTCTCAGAAAACCAAAGGGAGTCTCTATTCCTCAAGTGGGGTATCAGCGTTAATACAAAGCTTCGGAGGTTACAGTTGGCTCATCGCTTGTGGACCAGCACAGAAGACATGAACCACATTAATGATAGTGCATACCTTGTTGCAAAGCTTGTTGGGTTCATTGAGCCAGGGCAGGCTCCCAAGGAAATGTTCAGCCTTGATTTTGCCCCTCGGTCTGCAACCGGAACCTTCAGTTTCAGACGAAGCTTGTTATCTTTCCGACTGTGAGTAGATATACGTTTCTATTGCTGTCTAATTTTACTGGCTCAATGTGTTTTGATGTTTTAACTTTGACTGTTTCCGTTAGTTAGATTTTTGTTCTGATTGCAAATGATTGTAAAGAGGATTGTGTATCTGCTAAAGCTGGGAACATAGTATTCTCTCATAGATATAACAGTATGAGGGAGATCCTTGGATCAATTGATCATAACTACCTCATCAATTCACCTCTATTAGATTCTTGTCATAATGTTATTATGTTATTAGATAATCCAAGTCTGTCTGATACTGCTCTTGCCTCCTCTTCTTTATTTTACAGGCTGCACTAGTTGAGTGTGATTCTACTTCACATAATACGCCAGAGAGTAAAGCACATACTGTGGAATGTGTTTTGTCAAAGTTGTAAAAGATTACTATGTGATTTCAAAACTTGTTGATACCCTTTATGTCTTAGAAAATTTTGTACATTCGCCCCATCATTAGTTTTTCATTAATTTTAACAGAAAGTGTAAAAATGCGCTTGCATTGCAAGTTGACTTGCAAATAATAACCAACCAAAAAAAAAAAAAAACTCAAGCAAATTGATGTAGATTCCCTTATAATTTTAAATATAGTACGGATTTCCTGCTCTGATTTAACTAAGGTACAAATAGTTCTTTACTGAGAAATTAAAGAATAATAGTTCAGAAAATATAGTTCCAGTTTCCATACAAAATATTTTCCAAAAGCGTTGGTGTAATCGTCTTAATAAGGCCATGTATGTGCTTTCGAATGGCAAGAAAACGAAAAGTGATGTCTACTATGCGACGACATAATCGCCTCCACTTCGAAATTTTCGACTTGGTTCTCCAAATTATATGTATGCATATATATGGTTCTCCACATTATATGTATGTATATATATGGTTCACTTTCTAAGAAAATTTTCTTGAGAGCATAAGTAATGATATTCTTACCAAAAATGTGAATCACTTCATACCATATAATTTGGTGCACCCCATTACAAGCACCATGTAAAACATGCGCCTCAATTCCAGAAAACCATTCAACCCTATTTGCAGTTTAATATTCTCTCGTCTCTTTTTGTGCTCCTGGAGAAGAGTGAGATTCTGAAGCTGTTTTGTCCTGCAAAGAGAGAATCTGGTAAGCATGTAATAAGCTTCTATATGTTTCTACTTCTCCATTAATCTTTTTTTGTTCCCCTTACTTTTCTTTACGACAGAAAACTCCTCTAAGATTCGTTCTAATTGTCAAATTACGAGACTCGTGACATTATCTGAAATCTTTCATCGTCAAGAAACAGGGCCTGTTGTGACTGAAATTAGCGACCGCCTAAAAATCTGTTTTCTAGTAGTGTGGACGAGGATGGAGAAGGGAAAGACAGATCATCAAGGGCCAGTTCATTATGCGTGTAGGGTGATCGTGGAAATTACATATATCGCATTGGTAGGCATAGTGGAATGGTTCCTAGTGAAGTATATGATAATGGAGTTTACACACTCAAAGCTTGAGACACTAAACACAGCTCTAAGCATGATATTCTCCATTGTTCTCTTTATCATAGCTGTTGTGCTTGTGTATGCTTTGTTTCACAATTGCAAAAATACATGTGAAGCAATTGGGGTCTGGGCTAAAAAAGCTCCTTTAGCATCAGTCTCAGGGCCAGTGTAACACATCTTTCGTTAACAATGATACTATTTCTTTTTTTAACTTTCTTTTTGCTTTTTTTTTTTTTGAATCCTAAAGAAGCAAATCGTGATTGGTCATTGGTTACAATGGTTTTCAGAGGTTCTTGAACATTATTTTTCCAATCAGTAGGGAGAGTACCTAATCTAGCACTTCACACTGAGTGATGATACACCGCACACATGTTTATTGTCGAATACTTCTCACTATGTGTTTAACGTTGTGAGTCTTAATTTTTGCCCTTGTACTGTATTATTCATTTTTATGGACTTACTTTATGCGTACGCAACCAGAAAAACTAATGAAAAATGAATAGTTTTTCCAAAGCAATGACTAATAAAAAAATTAAAAAAAAAGATTCCATCGCCAATTTCTTGTCTATAGCCATTTGGCAATGGACTCCATAGCCATTTGGTGACATGAATATTTTGTCACTACTTTCTTGTCCACAATCATTCCATCGCCAATTTGCAATAGTTAAAGATTTGCAATTTATTAAAAGTATACTTTTAAATAAATTATGCAACAATTTTTTTTTTATTAAGGTAATCCAAATGGGCACTTAAATATATGTCGGGATTTGAATTTTGTAGAGATTGATAGATCCCTACATCGGATATATATTGGTACTAAATATTAAAATAGATTCAGTAGTTTATTTATTGGGTAAATTGCATTGAAACTCTTTATGATTTATCATAAGTGCATATTATTTCCTTATAGTTTCAAAATAGACGCAAGACCCCCTATGATCCTAAATCATATAGCACACATGCCCTAAAAACTAGGCATGGGATCCTCTTGTGTATCTCAACATGTGTAGTATATAGGTCCCTTAAAAGAAGTGTCTGTACCTGTTTTGAAACTTCAAGGATGTAACATGCACTAATGATAAAATATAGGAGGATTCGATCTAATTTACCCTTATTTCTTAAATATATGTTTGTACACACATAACACATATTTTGTGTAATGTCAAGGTTGACAGCAAATACTAGACCGTTTTTCGTATTAGTTCAAAAAGCAAATTAAATATTTCAAATGATTTTTTCTTTTCTAAATTTCATATAATATTTCTACACCTTCTTTAGGTTGGTTTTCTGTTTAAACTAATTTTTTTAATATATACTTCAGTGTAACAAATTTTAGTTCTGGTACTTGTGAACTTTAAAATACTTCTCAATTTCAATTTGGTAAGTGATTCCCAAACTCATCGGGTGTTACATACGATTTTATATTTTTAACTAAGAATCATCTTGTATTATTTTCTTAAGTTTGTCTAAAGTGTTTTATAAAATTATAAATCGTACACGTTGAACATATATAATCTCTCTTGTTGATATATCAATTTTCTCTTTGGTTAATACATATATCATAAACTTTCGCATAAAATAGAAAATAAAGGGTTAGAGGTGAAGAAAAGGAGGGAGAATGTCAAAAAAAAAAAAAAGGAGAAAAATTATACACTTCACTTAAAGAATTATATAATTTAACGGGCTTATAATTTGTAAGACACGATCTATGAAATTATGACTATATATAGGACATATATAACTAGCATATGTACGTACGAGTGAGTATGATTAGGTTAATAGTTGAAAGGCTGTGAATGATTTCGATTTAATTCTTTTTGAGATTTAATTTCAAATTTTTAATAATTGACTATTTTGATTTGGATTTTCTTTCCCCCTTCTTGATTTTCGTGATTTACATTTTATAGGAACATGTTTTGCGATCTTGGCGGATTTAACGTGATTTTATTTTGGATGAGTTATTTACAAAGTAGTGTTTTTCTCCTTTTAATTTATGTCAATTGTCATCATATTATATTTTTTTTATTCCTCAAAAAATTTTTAGTACATCTCTTTCATTTATACAAGAAAAGCTCCTTAATCAAATTTATTCTAGATATGTATTTCCTTTCCATATTGTTCCATCCATTTTATTTTAATTTTTCTTTCTATGATTGTTTAATTTTCACAAAATACAAAAACCATGATTAGTGTTAAAAACATGCTAAAGGCTTAATTTTAAAAAGTATATTTATATTTTATATCTAGATAAATTGTAAAAGTTGACTGCCAATAATAAATAAAGACATAAAACAATCATCTTCCCCATGTATTCCTCATGTGTGATGTAATATTTTTTTGTTATACATTATATCTTATTTTTCATTTAACGAATAAAGCAGGTATTGTGTGAATTTTTAAATTTTAAGTAACATTTGAAATATATTTAAATTGCAAATGATTTATTGAGTATTAGATAATTTTTATTCAAACTCTTTTATTTATATTTATGACCGAAAAAATTTATTCTAATAGAATTATATATTGAAATTTTTATTTTTTTCATGAATAACTAGAGAGTTAGGTTTTGTGTTTCTAACATAAATGTATGGTTATACTTTAGAGGTAAAAAATAAAATTACTTTTAGAAAGAGCATATAATTTTCTATGTATGTAGTAGTTATTGAACATTTCCAAATATGCGGTTCAATATTTTTAATTATCATCTTTAAAATAATAAATAGTTAATATTTACTTAAGTCTCTATTTCACCTTACATATGGATTAATTCTATCTTGGTTTTGCTTTTTGTAATTCCTATATAAAATTTTATCTTTAAAAATTTGTCAAATTTCAAATTACTTATTAGTTAATCTATTCAAAAATAAACTATGGGCAAATAATTGACTTGATTTTATTAATAAAATATTATTATTATTATAATCAATTATTTTTTTGGACTTATTATACATTCACTTAATATATCTTATTATCTATAAATATATTTTTATCTTAGCATTTACTCTTTTATTTTTAAAAATTGTTAAGTTTGATATTATAGAAGAAATATGCATGAGCATCAAACCGTGCATGTACATAGGATTAATAATGTAGTTGAGAAAATGGATAAAATTAAAACCTCATGCGAAACTGTCAATTGTAAGATGACCGCATATGCTGACACACCCCTTTAATCTATTCAATTGTGATAATATTTTTGGCTATATCATGAATGATGTAAGTTTTTTGAGTGAATAATGGTATGTCTACCCTGAACAAATTCAAAAGTTTGAAGGCAATTCGCCATTTTTATTCTTTGTTAATTTTATTAGATAAAAGATAGATTGGTCATTCTTAGGAATTAACAAGGACCAATTGGTCAAATGTAATAATTGAAGTGGTTTAATTAGTTAACTCATCAACTAACTGAATAATGACCCCAACTCGTCAACTTAATGTGCTTGAATGATCTAATTTTAAGATACTTATTTTATTAAAATGAGTAGATATCTTGTAATATTTAAGACACATCTCACAAAATAGTTGTAGAAAAGTAAGATAAGAATAGATTGTTGTAGAAAAGTAAGATAAAAATAATTTTTTTATATGTTAGAAGATAAAAAGTATCATTTCTTTTAAATTTTCATAGTATTCATGTGATAATATATCGTTTCTTAGACACAGGTTACAAACTCAATTCATGTGTCGTCAAAGAATCTTTCATAAATAATATACATACACAATTCATTTGCATGTACAATGCTACAAACCCATGCTGCCCGATCGAAACCACCCCTACTTTGCTCTTCGCTATCCCATATGCTGCCCGTGAACCTACAGTACAAAATTCATTAATTAAAAAAAGAAAAAAAGGGGAATTTATTTATTTAATTTTGTGATTTGGGTTTGTGTTTACATGAAAAAACTAGGGTAGCAGCGACGTTAAGGAAGCCCAAAAAGTGCGGTGCGGTTTTATCGCCGCTGAACGTTGACAACATTTTTTCTTTTGATTTTCATCCTTTTGAAAAATTTCCTTTTCGTCATTCAGATTTGGATTAGAAATGTATAGTTCTGTTTGTTAAGATTAACTTTTATCACAAATGCTTTTTTGGGTTGGCTTTGCTGTGTGTATCTCAATGGCTCAGAACTTATATCATGTATCTGCAGGTACACGTTGTAAGATGTACTGTTAAATAAATAATTGCGAAGTCTTTGACAAATAGTTGTTGGATCGAACAAGCGATTCTTTGGACAACGATTGCGTAGTGCAGGACAAGCGATCATTGAACAAGCGATCGGTTGTGTGGTATTGGACAAGCGATCGTTGAACAACGATTGTAAGTGCGAACAAAGCGAGTCCACTTTGCAAGATAAACTTGCAGGTGCGGGATATAATTTGCCCTGAATGACACGTTTTTCTCATGTCATCGTTTTGGGCTTGGATAATAACTCCCATTGGGCCTTTTATTGGACTCTTTAAACTTTTTTCTTTAGGGTCAAATAAAGATGGGCTACTGATCTAAAAAGAAAAAAACTTGGGCTATTGATCTGTACGTTCATTACTTATTAGTACAATGCTATCACTATTTACAAGGGTGGGCTTTAGGTGTAATACTTCAAC
Source organism: Cordia subcordata (assembly GCA_028554755.1). NCBI lineage: Eukaryota > Viridiplantae > Streptophyta > Magnoliopsida > Boraginales > Cordiaceae > Cordia > Cordia subcordata. The sequence continues at coordinate 5,314,184 of JAPTOF010000022.1, read as the reverse complement.
TATCATACGTGAATCAATTTGCCATCCTCCTCAGCTCATTTTAAAGTGTTGGCCTTAATTATTTAAGTAAATACAGGAAAATGTTGTGAATGTTAGTGGTAAATTTTAAGTCAAATTTCTAATTTTTCTAAAATAAAGCAACGTTGCAACTTTATAGGGCATTTGGATTAAAATTAGGTTGTAACTAATGTCACTAACATTGTTTATAAAGGTTGTAACTAGTGTTAGCAACATTTTCTATAAAGTAACTTGAACACTAAATTCAGATTAATCTCTTGTCATCGATAGTGTCAATCCATTTAGTTTGTTCTAAGACTTGTTTTCTTTGGTATAATTAGTTGTTTGGGCAGCTTATGGTTTGTCGTCATTGAATTTTGATTTTCAATTTCTACTCATTTTACTTAGCAATTTGGTGATATATATAAAAGGTTGGGTTTCAAAGCTTGATTTTTCTCTTTTCCCTTTTGTGTTTGTTAGTCAAGTATAATTAGCTCTGTTACTCTTATATTAACCCAAAAGTTAGTTTGGTTTGTTTGCTAGATCTCATTGAATTATTGCCTTGTGTTAATATATGTATAATAACATAATGTCTCTCAGATAATGTCTCAAACATCAAAAACAAATATTACACCACTTGACTCATGTTGTAAACCAATTCAAACAATTTTCTTAATCTTTATATGGGGTCAAATTGAAATAAAATGTGTTTTTTGTTTTAATTATCTATTTTACAACCTGCCACCACATTTAGCCCAATTAACTGATTCAAAATACTTAAACTCGATGTGGAAAGACATTACTTAGCTGTGCTTATTAGAAAATATTATGTTACCGATTCATGATTCTTTTCAAAGAAAAGAGAATTTCATTATTAGGCACGAAACAAACAAAATATAAACACTTAAAAGGAGATAAAACCTCCCTTAGTAGAATCAAATCAAGTAAATAACTATGTCCAGGCTCCAAATGGAACTATTGTGATATTGCATTCAACCCAAAAAAAAAAACCAACAACAACAACACCACCACAAAAACACAAAACATGCGACATCAACCTTCAACACAATTGTAGCTGTAGACGGACGAATCTGGAGTATCTTATAAGTGAGACTTAAATAGTTTTAAAGATCAAAAGTATTGGGATTAAATAGCTTTTCAGACTATGAAAAGTTAATTTAAATAGTTACTGCAACTTTTAGTAAGTGACCAATTAACTATCAACAATAGACTAAAGGAATTTTGAGAATGTGGTTGCTATCGATATACCCTAAAAAAAGCATTTGAATTCAAAGTGACATTTCCGACCTCATAAGAAATTAATAACATGACTTAGCAACTATCATTTTAAAGGATGAGATTTAGATCTTCTTGTAACGTTATATACCAATATGTAAATTTTTTTCATAACGTCATATAAGAAGCTCAATTTGGTGGAAACGTAACAAGGCATGGCTTTTATATTTGCCGATGATTATTCCCTTAATTGCATTGGATAAGTCCACTAAAAATGCTAGATTGAATGTCATGGTCCAGATGCTAATACTGTTATTGCCACATTTGCTTTAACATTACTTTTGGAGTTATAGCTTATAGCTTATTAATAAATAACCTATAAAATTGATCCTTTGCTGCAAATTGAAAAATATATAGCTAAGGGGATACTTTTCGGCTTCGCTATTCTATATCTATCTTTAGTTATATCCTCACTTCTATGCTCTTATCCTCTAAATACTCCAATAAACACTTTTTCCTAGATTTACTTCTTAATAAACCTAAGTGGCAATAAATCTACCATGAAATTATCCTCACTCAATCGCATAAATAAAGAAGCAACCTACTCTTGACATTATTCAGATGCAAAATCCTCATGCGATGCTTAAATGTTATAGAGCTGAATCTTATCTTTTCATGCTGTTATAATATTATAAAATGATATCATTATGATGACTGCTCAATTAATTCTACTTTTCAATGTCACCCAAGTCCTCAATGACACCATTTGGATTCCTCTTCCACTGCAAGTTGATATCCTAATTGTATTGTGTATTGTGTATTGTATATTGTATCTTACTATATAATCACAATAGTTAATTCAAATTAATAACTAACAAAAAAAGACTTTGCTTGACATGTAAAACATCGTAATTAAATATGATCAAACAAATATGAAAAGGCTCCCACTTAACATCTACTTTCATCATTCTACATATCATCAATTTCATCCCCAACACACGTAAATTACTATTTCCAACATTTATTCCTTGATTATGAAAATTGATGATAGCCCGTGAATTTGAGGGTGATTACTCTGCTCCCCATTCCCAAGAAACAATATAAAAGTTGTGTTGAATCTATTCATGTTGTGTTTTTTCAAGTAAAATGATATATTTTAAGTTTTTGACATTTTTTTTCCTTTTAAAAAGAGTAGTAGTAGTTTAATTTCTCACCTACTCTCATTGATAACTCAAACTTGTGACGAGTAAGTGAATACCGTTTACCACTAAATGCCCTCTTGCTCTTGTCTCAAGATTTTGACATCTTACATGTTAGTTTGAATATTTTTTCAAAAAGATTTTTTGTTATATATATAAATAAAAGAAAGGGGATCCAGAAGAAGGAAAGGGTAAAGATTTTGTTGACACTATACCTGCAAATTAAAGGACAGGTATCAAACCTCACGTCTGTCTCAAGTATCTTGAAGTGCATCTCAAGAATTAGATGTGGGGGGGCCAAAAGAATGATGTGAAAGAAAATCCATATATGAATCACTAAGAGGTAATCATAGAATAGGTTCGACATCTCTATGTGGACCTCGATGGCCTTCAAAAAATTAAATCCCCCCATCAAAATTATCCATGAAAAATTTAAGCATTCAATTGGGTCGGATGAAGTAAGCATCGTAAACCAGAAGTTTAAAAAGAAAAGAAAAATACAGATTAAATCATATTCATTTTACTAAATAAATTGATCTCCTTATTCTTTAGAGAAAGAAAATATTGTATGGAAGGGATAGATCAGGGGTTTGTATGTTCTCGCTATTAAAAGTTAGTTTACGGAGTGAGGATTTCTCTCGTATTTATAAATCGGTCATTAATTCGTCGATATCTAACGTGGAACAACCCATCACGCTATTTGTCCTGCGCGAAGTATGCAAATTGGTTTGTACATCACGGCTTTAATAATACAAAGTCGTCTCACCGGTCGTGTGCATGACAAGTGTATTAATTGAAAAGTTTACAAAATGAAAGCTCAGTAACTAGAAAAGACAGTACAAGAAAGATGATAAGAAAGCTGAATCAAAAGAGAATCATGTCTTTTGACAAACCGGCACAAACAACACACGAGCTCGTCAAGAAGAAATTGTACTCTAGAACCAGAGCGAGCCGCAGGCTATGTTACTAGGGCTCTTTAGTTGGAAATACAGTGTTTGTGCTGACATTTTAATATTTGAACTCCGATTCTTGAACCTATATTTTGAATAAAATAGGATTTTGACACATGGACTCTTTTTTCCATTACTTTTTCCTAGTCGTCCCCCTTCTTTTTATTCAAATCTTTTCGTTTTCTCTCTTTTCTGTCATATAAGTTTAAAATTTTGATAAGTGAAGTTATAAAAAAAATGTCGCATACCCATTTCCAACTCTAGAGTCAATTATACATTGATCGAGTCTAAGAATTCTAAACTTCGACAATTTTTGTATTTGACGCTAGAATTCTTGTCCATATCCAACACTTGTGTCCGAGTCTGATCAACATAGGCTGCAGGCGTTCGAGCAACACACGGATGCATATATCAAACAAGTCAATTTCAAACGCGTTATAATTGATGTGAATTTGGAACCCCCATGAATGAAAACACATACAAGAGGGAGAGATTCTTCATTAACACGAGGCAGTGTCGGATCCAAACCAATCAAGAATACTTGTATAATTCAGAAAGGACCCCTCTCACCTCATCTGTGACCATCATGGCATCTGTTTTTATTAATTTTCATTCTATCACAGTCAATGGTCCATATCTCCAACCACTGATGATGGTCTCAAGAGTTCCCTATCACAAAAATTGTTTCAATTGAATCATTTATTATTCACTTGCAAGTAATGCCCAAAAAATAGAAACCCACTTGAAGGGAATCTGAGAAATACTCTTTTTTTTTTTTTCAATTTGTTTTAGTCAGCAGACGTTTGTGAGAATACATTCAAAGGTCCAATATTTGAAAGTGACTAGAGCATTCTTTTGTTGGCATTCACCCGTTTTGCTCTATCCCCTACATGCTTCGATTGTTTTTACAAAATATCCATCGCAACAATTCATCCCGATGTCTCCCATTCTTAGTTATATTATTCGTTTCTTAATTTTTACGTGAATTTTATCACACCTAATAAAATAAAATTTGCTTCGGTTTGATTTTTTACATTAAGCCAAGAGTGATTTTGGTTGCTACCACCTCTTGGTAGCAACATATACAGCAAAATTCGACAAAAATAATGCACATTATTATCCGATCAGTCACTAGTTAAATTGAATGGTCTATTAATTAGAGTCACAGGAGATATCCACTCTCCTTTTTTATGATGATCAATCATAACTTCAAAGAATGATAAGTTACTCCAAATTACTCTCCCTTTTACAAAATCTAGAGATTGATATTGAAGGATTACTAGTAAAGATAGGACTAAAAGTACCAATTTCAATGATGGGGGTTGATATATGGTGAGATGTTAGAGTCTAAAAAGTATTGTGTTAAATTCATTTGGCAAGGGATATATTACAATCAATCACTAACCTAAAAGAGGGGGTAAAATGATGTTTCATGCCCCTTCCGAAAGAAGCTTGCGTTTCACAATTCAAAAAAGAAAGGAAGAGAGATATTGCAAGTGGTATGTAAGAGGAGCAAAGTGGCAATAGCCATTGATTCACAACAGTGTTATAGTGATTATATACTTTGCCAAAAAGCCATCAAATGTGATACAATTTATCGAAGAATCTATTTGTCTCATGCACATAAAGAATAAAAGTTTTTATAGCGATCTTATGAGTCATGATGTAAGCTAATTAAATGCTTCAATATTATCGTATTAGAATTAGGCCTTACTCCAATGTTTTTTCTTTTTGTCAGAAGAAGGAATCATATTAAAACAGCAAAGAGATTGCAAAAGTTTTAGCCAGTGCCAATAGGTACAAAATCAGAGCCAAGAATGAAGAAAAAGTCTTGGTGGTATATTGGAATACCAATCCAAAGAGAGGGTGTAACTCCTACAAACTTTAGCCACTCAATCAGTCACTTCATTTAACATTGTAATCAACAAGAGGAGAAGTTTTATTGTAGTTCATACACATTTCTCACATCAACTATTCTTTTTAACACTGGTTGATTTTAAAATAGGATCGATCTCACGTACCTATTTGTCACAATTTTATCATAACTAGAATCAATTGAGGGTGTAATTAGGTCTTGTGTCCTTGTAGAATTGAAGAGAGAAAGAAAAGTTCGGAAAAAGGTCGTTGTCAAGGATATAAAGAGCTTTGGTAGGACCCCGCATGAATCTATCTCCTTTTGCTGGTTACGCTAACGGGTATATTTGTCGCGGTTACCTTTTCCTTGGAAATTTTAAGTGGAGGGAAAGGATGGAGGGTTCCGCTTTACTTTTTTCTTTCCTTTTTTTTTTTTTTGGGGTTAATTACTGCTTTGTGGTACCAATTCTTGTTCTTTAAGTGTCTTATAAACAACTATTTAGCGTGGTTAGGTGAACCATCTAAAATATTCACGAGGATCGATTAGTTTTCTTTATTTCTTGAAAGATTGTCGAAATCTCAAAACACTTAGGGTTCATCTGAATTAGTTTTCATGAAATACTTTTTTCAACAAACTTTTGACAAAAGTATTTCTTTGAAAAATTAAAATTTTTAACTTCTAAAAAAATTTATATTTGTCTGACCAAAAAAAGAAAGAAAAAACTGCAGAATGTTAATTTTTTTTGAAAGTCAAGTCAAATAGTTATTACAAAAAAATATATAATTTTTTAGGGAGAAAAGTATTTTTCCTTAAAAAAACTAATAGGCCCATAATCTTGTTGGGAGAAAATATAACTCAAGTTGATTACATACATGAAATATGCATCAATATTGAGTCTAGCAAGAAAATATAATCTCATAAAATTAAATTTAAACTTAAATTTTATATATATCTTAAACACTCTAACGCTAACTAACATTTAATTTGATTTCACGTGGTTTACAAATTTAATGTAAAAGCTAACAATGTGACATTCTGCATTGATATTTTAATCAATATGCAATACCTTGATGAAAACATGAAAACCGCCCCAGGCAGGTAAAGAAGTTTATGGTGGTGGGGCAGCACGAGGGTGTGAATTGAGCTCAATGATGCGGTCCGCCGCTTGACAGGAGACCACGGCCGACCGCACCGTCCTACGTGGACAATCACGTCCACATCACACTAGCCGCCCGCTCAACCCGCTTCAACCCTGCCTCCTCCCGTTAAAATTTCAACCAAAAAGGTCTAAGAAAATGATTCTTAACTTTGTACGCATGTATCGAGAAATTAATAGGTATACTGGTCGATTAGCTAATCTAGGCCTTACTAAATCGTTTTGGGCTATCAATCATCAATGAATTGCTCGGTACTCTACAAGTGATTTTGGAGCAAAATAAAAGGGGGAGCACGTCGTTTAGAAAAATAATAGAGTAACACGTCATGACCTCCGATCAGCCAAAAAAACAAAAAAAAAAAAAAAGAAGAGAAGAAGAAAGTTTTTAACTTGTCCTACTATAGTCTGTTACGTCTATGACCAAGAGTCTTAACTAGTCGTTTTCTAGCAAACAGATATATACTGCTTCATGTGCACTTTGCACCTTTATGAAGCACTTTGAGATTGAGACAATAATGAACGGTGAATTATTCTTTTCGTCCTCTTCATTTTTATTTAATTTTTTTGTATTATTCTAAATGAGGTAGGGATGGTAATGGAGTTGGACTATCTCGCCACACCCTCACTTTAAATGGGAGGGTTATTTTGATAGTAAGGGTAGGGATGGCAATGAAATTTAGCGTTCATGTAGTTATGTAGGGAAAGTACTAACAACTTGTTGGTTCAAGTAGTACTAATGTCACCCTTATGAGGAGGAGAATAAAAATTTGAATATTGAAAAGTACTCTTGTTGGGAGGGTTTTTCGTTCATCAATCCCGGCTCGATAAGAATTAATTAAGTCCAATGTGGCTTATTAGGGGCTGTTCATCCACTACTCTCGACGCGACAGGATTAGTTCAAGTTTAATGTAATTTGAAAATACCCGAACTCAAAGCAAAATAGGAAAAAAAAAAAAAAAAAAAGAAAGAAGAAGAGAATTATTTAGGGATCGCAATAAAGAGAGATTCGTCCTTATCACATATGGAACGACTATTATTGAAGCAACAAATAAAAAATGAAAAATGTATGGAAGAACGTATGATCTTCTTTTGGATTCATTCATCTAGTGAAAATTTAAAGTTTTACCAAATTTTTTTTGGGTCAAAAAAGTTTTACCAAATTGAGGAGGAAAAAAAAAATGTTTCATGCATGTCGGTATCTTGGTCATTTCTCATACGGAATTAATCATTTATGCTTCATGTCACTCAAGATTTCAAGCTTTATTGTAACATTTATTTTATGGCTCTGATGATAACTTCATATTAGTCCCAGTTAAGTGGACATATTTGCAATGTGCAATGATCTTTAACAATTTTGAATGTCGGTTAACAAACCACAACTACCAATGTTACTTAAATCATGTCAACTCCGTAAAAATAGGTTTAATTTGGCCTAACATCATATTTCAGCAGTAGAACTATAGAGCTTTTTAGTAGTAGAGTTTTAGGTAAAAGTTCTATTGAGTAAAAGTTGTGAATTGTTTGATTGTATATTTTAGGAGTTGAATTTCAGTTGTTTTAAAGGCAATATATTAGACTATAAAAAATACGAGATTGCATTTTTAAAAAAAAATGAATAGAAATAATTTTTAACATGATATAAAAGTAGCTTTTTAAAAACTTTTCTTGAAAAGTCCCAAAACTTTAGGTTTTATATTTGAAGTCAATATATATATATATATATATATATATATATAGACTTTAGATAAAAACTCTTGTAAAAGTAGGCTAGACAGATCACTTTCAACTTTTGAATTCACAAAAAGTACTTTTAAATTTTAAAAAACTAAACGAAACTAACTCTAGGAATTTAAATTTTTTCATAATGTTGTAAAGTATAAAAGAAATTAATAATTATGAATTAGGAGAGATCAACGGTAAGATCAGAGAAACCCGCGTATTAGGCTCTTAGAATATAATATAGAAAAGATCTCACCAAAGATCCTCTTCCCATTGACTTGAATAAAATAAAACTATTTATATATTATTCTTTGCTCACCAAAATTAATTTGAAACATGAATATGGACACCAAGCCTAAGTTGTCCACCTGAAAAATGCTACTCCAGTTGTTTAATATATAGACCGATCATTTCAAACAAGACCCTATGTTGCACACTAGGACTAGGACATGTTTGGAGGGCTTTTTTTTTTTTTTAATTGAAAAGTACTTTTCTTTAAAAACAAATATTTTTATAATAAATATTTAGATTAATTTTTTTTAAAAAGCTTAAACTCTAAAAAAAAACCCTCAATTTTAACTTTTTCCAAAAATAAAAAATTTCAACTTTTTTAAAATACACTTTTTCAAAAAAAATTTTAAAAAATATTTTTTAATAAAATCCAATCCAAACGAGCCTTTAATGAATTAAATGACTCAATTAAGACGGCAGGAGGCACTCAATTGAGTTTGGCTCTCATAATGTAACTATTAGCCTTTGAAGATATTTTCACTTAATAATTACAATTTACAACCTTTCCAGGCTAGAGCACCACCTATAGCACCGTCCTTGATAGAAATTCTTAGCGTTCAAATGATAGAACTGCATTGTAGTAATTGTTATATATTATTCGCGCGGTGTATGATAATAATTCTTTTTAAAGAGGGGTGAAACATCGTCAAAGACAAAGCACTAGCTATTGCATTAACATAAGAGCAAATATCTTTTTTACTCGTAGAATTCTCCTACGATAGCAGACACTTAATTATGGTTCTATATTGTCACTAACGTAACTATCAGAAAAGGATGCTATATCAAACGGGGTTAGATTAAAGCTTATTATGCTTCAGAATGGCTCGTGGCTACCACGAAATTTCCAGTGATGATTGCTACAACTAATAAAGTGATCAATTAATTGAAGCCATAAATAAATTTTCAGAAAACTCATTTCACATTCTGATACAATCTTTGCATCTCTCCAGCACTTCTTTTTTTTTTTTTGGCTCGAGAGGGGTGAAACCGGTAAAACTACAACTCTATATATGATGTGACAGGAACCAAAGTCGCTTAAAAAGTTAACAAATTTGGTCTACTTTGTGTGCTGAACTGTATCACTTTTTTAGATCAGGTTCTAACAAATTAAATGTACCAACAGAATTTGAATATACACTACAAAGTTCTGCAGTATCCATACTATATAATAAAGAAAAGCTTATTATACTATATGACTGTCAAGTGTTACGTTAATGTTAATTTTGCTATCTTTTTGTCACGTGTTATGTTTTCTGCATACTTTTTCTTAAAGAAAAAGACTAAATATTATTTTTAAAAAAGCAAAAGACAAATCTATTACCTTAAAAAACTACCCAATAAATGATGAAAATGTGTCAATCTATATCATTTATGCTTTTTCCTAAAATTATTAGATTTTACAAAATTATAAAAGTTGTATTTAATGTAAAAAATTTAATATGACAAAATATATTTATGTTTCATCTCTTTCATTAGTTGTCAAATTTGATCATTAACAATTCTAAAAATATAAAAATACTCATCTCTCTCGTGTATTATACGAGTACTATCATAATATATAAATATTGAAATAAATGTCAAAAATTCTTTTTAATTTTTAAATCATTATATAACTTTTAGTTTATATCACATTATATAAATATCGAAACTCGTGCATCTCAGGGTAGACATGCTAGTATATTATAAAGTAGTGTTTTTACCGTTCGGATTTATGCCACGTGTCATCATATTATACCTTTTTTCCCTCCAAAATATTTTACTTCGTCTCCTTTTATACATAGAAAAAAAACTTATAATCTAATTTACTTCATATATATTTCCTTCCACTTTCATGCATATTTTTTCATTTACTTCATTTTGATTTTTCTTTCTAAAATTATTTGATTATACAAAACAAGTGTTGAAAACCTACTAAAAAATTTAGTTTTCCAAAATGTATTTATATTTTATCTTTGAATAAATTGTAAAAATTAACTATCAATAATAAATAAAGATATAAAAGATACTCATTTTCTTTGTGTATCGCTCTAGTGTGTATTGCAGCATATTTTTGTGACAAATGATATCTTCTTTTTTAACCTTAGCTAAAAAATAGATATTGTATGAATTCTATATCTTATGTTACATTGTATTATATATTTAAATTATAAATAATTTATCAATTATTAGATAATTCTTATTTAAACTCTTTTATTTATATTTGTTACCGAGAAAATTTTGGCCTCTATTTAGAATCAGGTATTGAGATTTTAATTTTTTTTCATGAATAACTAGATTGATAGATTTTGTATTTCTAATATAAATATACATCTATATACATTAGAAGTGAAAAATAAAATTATTTTTAGAAGTAAAATATATGACTTTCAATATATATGTGTATGTATATTTGTTTTCTAACATTTTTAATTACATGTTATTATACTTTTAACTAACATTTTTAAAAGTAAAAAAAAATTAGTATTTTATTAAATGTTAAATGTACTTAGTCTATATTTCAATCTACAGTTAGATTACTATTATCCTTTTATTTGTTTTGTAATCCTTATATATAGTTTTACCCTTCAAAACTCTATCCAACTTAACATCACTTATTAGTTAATTTGTTCAACAATAAGAAATAAGTCAATCGTGACAGCAAACATATTATCTCATAAGAAATATATGGGTTCATTTATCTCTGTTCATGAATTTAATGACATCTACACAACTGAAAAAGGTCGTGGGTTGGTATTTAAAGTTGTATTCTTTTTAAAGAATAATAAAATAATATTTAAAATTTTCTATTATATTTTTGTATATTTCTGCAAATGGAGCTTTGTTTGATATGTTTTTTTTGTGGAAAGGGGCCCTATGTTGTTAGAGACGATGTTTTCCAAAATAAAAGATTTGTGTTAGTTAAAACGAGAGCAACTCTTAATGCTGATTTTTCAAAATTCAATTTTTCGTACAAGAGCATAAGGGGACAGGGAGTGGCATGGAACCCCAACAGGGGTTCGTGGTGCAACAAGAACGGGATAAATTACCTTCCAATTGTAGAATCAACTGAATTATTGACTAGTATTGCTGCATTTGCACTTTATTGGATTCTAATATCTCATTCTCAACTAGGCATTATTGAAGTGTAGGTTAGCACATCTTTTGGTCTTTACTCCTTAGCTTCTAAAGTACAGGAGTATATTCAGGCATCAACTGAATTATTGACTAGTATTGCTGCATTTGCACTTTCTTGTTAGAGTCTAATATCTCGTTCTCAACTAGACGCACTTTCCTGTTAGGGTCTAATATCTTGTTCTCAACTAGGCATTATTAAAGTGTAGGTTACCGCATTTTTTGGTCTTTACTCCTTAGCATCCAAACTACAGGAATATATTTACACACGGATTTGATAGTGAGCAGAAGCTTATCGTGTTTATCGAGCCAGTTATTGTAGTTCCTTTTTTCAATCAGGCCTTTAACCATCCTTGCTTTCCCACAATGGCATTTCTGTACACAGCACAAACCTAAAATCATGGAATTTTTAGGGCTTCTTCTCACGTCATTATATGGAACGCAGAAAATTGAATATAGCACACAGACATATGGAATAGATAATGCACTTGTAATGTAGTCTTATGTTATAAGAAAATTGATGGAATAGACATGTTTAACAAAATAAATAAATATAATAATTTTTTTTCCATCAGTTTAGACTTTTACATGAAATAATAATTACTTACATAGGGTTTAGAAGCTTTGTAAGATGGAATTCATTTCAGTTGTAAATAAATTCCGTAAGGAATTATATTTGCAAATGAATTCTATTGTTTTGATACATAAAATATTTTTTAGTCAATTCTATCATTTGTAAATTTGAATTGTCTTTGAAAAATATGTGGAATTAGAATTAATATGTATATTTTACTTAAATAGGATTGTATAGAAAAGGACAGTGTTGTATTATGTTAATAATTATAGAGATATTTTTGTATTCACAAGATTTTTTGTGGATTTGTATTTTGTAGAATTGTAAATTCCACCTCTTGGGCTATATTTGAGTATAACTAAAACAAATCCAAGATTTACAAATCTTGGAATTTCATATTTTAATAAAATGCTACCAAAAATATAAAATATTGGATTTGCAAATGAATTTCACAAAATTTTATGGAATTCATTTGTCCAAACAGTGTGTTAACATAATATTCATTGGTAAAATCATGTCCGGGCATGAGGCTTAATTATAAAACTTTTTAACTAAGGGTGCATTGAACATAGTAAATAATATTATCAAATAAATTTAAACTTTTAAATGATTTTGTTACTTGATAACAATGGGAATAAAAAAAGACGCTATTTCACACCAAATCATCACTATTAAAAAAATAATTTTAACCATTTGAGTTACTTTCTAGATCCCAAATTGCTGTTACTTATAATAATATCTTTTTTCTTTTAGACCCCTACCTCACATGGTGTGTTCGTATGACCGTACCCATGTAATGATCCCTAAACTAATTTTAACCGCTCAAGCTACTTCTTAACTTCCAAATTATTGCTTATAATAACTTGTCACCAAATTTTGGTATTTAAAAAACGTGCAACGGGATTGAAATTTCTAACATAAAATACTAATTTCTAATGAGCAAAAAGGAAACATGGAAGGTGCAAAAGTGAAGAACAACCTAGTCGTCGTAACTAAAAGTTTGTCAATTCAGATATTTCAGGATATTTTGTAGGGTGTCTCTTCCTTGTTTCTCTTCCACGTAAAGTAGTAAATGGAGATCAACCAACCGCTGGACGCCACGTGGCTGTCACTGTTCTCCCAAGCCTACGTTTTCTTCGCAATCTCACGGTTGCTTCTCCAAAGTACCTGTCGAGTGAAATCATTTAATTTGGTTACAATATGGGAAAAAAAATGATAATTAAATGTTAGAAACTTCCATTGAATCTGCCACGGTCTTTTGGTTAGAAACTGAAGTAACTTCCGGTGACTGGCCGGCCAGCCTCTGAACAAGAGCCAGAGAAGGGCCGATCGACCCATCCCACAGAGATTGCGGGCTGCTAGGCAGGATTTGTCCAACTATATAATACGTACTTTATAACATTATAAGATTAGTGAGATTCAATCTTAACCCACAAAAAATCAAATTAATGATAATTAGGAAGTTATTATAATAAAATGAATTCACTATCATTGAAAATCTCTAAATCAATATGATTAGGATCTAAACCAAGATACCAATGGGGGTGCTAATGAGTGCATAATATCTTTGAGTTGGAACGTTTTCCAAATAAATGAAAAAACGACAAATTTAAGTAGGGAAGGCCTTTCTATATGTAGCAAAACGTTGGAACTACAGGGTAAATATCCTATTAGTACTCCAAATTAACTTTCGGGAAGCCTATAGATATATGACAAAATTTTTTAATAGAAAAAAGAAAATAGAGTATCTCCCAGTTGATATTTAACAAACGAGTGAAAAACTAATGGTGCCTCTCTAAATATAGTATAAAATTGCATGAATTTCTTCTTTTTTCTATAGCTCTAATAGTACCCAAAAAAAATTGTCAATTTATTGCTTACAATATGGTCTTTGAAGTTCATGTTGACACTGTTTAGGAGTTTCTTTTACCATATTTTTTACAAGTTGGCAACTCAAACATTATATTTAGTTCTTATGATATAGATGAAAGATAGAACAATTGCAAGAAATTAAAGTTGATAAAACTAGATGAACTTTTTAATTAGAGATAATTAAGTAGTTAAAGCGAAACTTCTTAATTATTATTATTTAGATAAGAATGCATGACTCTTTCAAGTATTACTCTCTCTCTCTCTCTCTCTCTCTCTCTCTCTCTCTCTCTCTCTCTCTCTCTCTCTCTCTCTCTTTTCTTCCAAATTACAAATATTTCTTATTCTTGTTAATAGAAAGATTTCCGTACTTTTAATTAATATTTCATTTTTTAACATCCAAGGGAAATTTTAATCTATTAGACACTTTAGTTAACAAAAAATAAATAAGTTATCATCTCATATAAAAATTTAAACTTATAAAGGGATTTGTTACATTTAACTTGTTCATTGTCTTAACATCTGCCCCCTATTCCTTGAAATGGGGAGGATTTTTTTTTTTTTTAAGACTTGCTTGTAAATAGTTTTAATATTTTTAACTAAAAAATATTGAGTCTTTTAATCCATAACTTAAGATTTGATACCATGATAAGTACTGAACATTTTATCTAAAAGTTTAAATTTATAAAAAGAAGTTTCTTGTATTTGTTTATTATCTTAATAAGAACCTAAAGAACATTTTAACCTACTTCATTTATGCATTTCTTATGCCTAATTTAATAGCGAAAACTTTTTGGTTTTCTCTAATGTCTAATTAAGGACAAAGTTAACAATACAAATTTGGTTGCGCTTTCTTTTTGTAATTATAAATAATTAAAGAGTACAATATGATAGTTGAAGTACTTGAATATGACATACCAAAGAAAAATTTTCATAAAAGTTGAGAGAGTGGGTGAAGACATTTTTATAACATAGTCAAAAATTGCATTTTTTAAAATCAAACATTAAATAATCATCCCTAATGCCTAGAAAATCTGAAATACGAAAATTTTCCTTTCAAATTCATGAAATTTGTTCGTTTTCACTTTTTTTCATATTTCCTTTTTTCTGTTAAAACCAATTGAGGGTTATTTCCCAGCCAAAAGAAGAGCTATAAGTTCGAGATAATATATATATATATATAGAACTATTCCAACATTTTCGTCTCTCCTAATTATGTCATCATAAGTGAATGCATTTTATTTCTCTCAAATCTTAACATAGAAAGCACTAAGAAAGAAAGAACTTACACGTAATTAAGATGTTGGAGCTTCATAAAATAAACACTTCATAACAAAACCAAATTGAATGAAATTATATTGAATGCCGAAAAAAAGTATTAGGCCTGGAGAACTACTCTTTGAAGAAAAAAATACATCTTTTTATAACAACTATTTGAATTAGATTTATTAAAAAAAAATACCAAAACTCTGAAAGAAATTTAATTTTAGATTTTTTTCATAAATCAGAATTCTTAACTTTTCAAAAAGATGTTTTTTAAAAAAATTAAAAAAGTATTTAAAAAAAACAATTTAAACGAGCCCATACATAAATTCATTAGAAATCTGGGAAAAGGAAAAAAATTAAAAAAAAAACTGCAAAAAATAACTTAAACGGAAGAGATTGAAAATGTTTGTTTTACACAAAGACACTGGAAAAAAAAATATATTGTTTTTGCAATAATTATTTGACTTGGTTCTTAAAAAAATTAAAACTTTGAAAAAAAAAAAGTCATTTAATTTTTTTAAAAAAAATTAAAATTTTCAACTTTTTCAATTTTTTTTTAATTATTAAAAAATCACTTTTAAAAAAAAACTAATTCAAACGAGCTAAAAAAAATGGTGTGTCATTGCGTGTATGTCTGTTTGGTGCTGGCGTGGGGGTGCGGGTGAGTGTGGTGGGGCGGAGCTACGCATCACGTCAGCAATGGGGACAACAATGAAACCATGCGCAATTGAGCGGTTCTGCTCTCCTCTCCCCTTCTCCTTTTTATACTAATCTCTCTCCCTCTCTCTCTCTCTGCCCCCCCCCCCCCACTCACTCCTCTCTTAACGGACTTGGTTTTTCTCTCCGTTTTGCTCTTCTTAATTCTCTCTCTCTCTTTTTGTCTCTCTGGTCATCAGAAATCATCATTATATACATATCTTCCCTCTTCCATCTTTGTCTTCTTTTCATTTGTCTCCAGCCAATTTAATCATCACTGCAAAAAAAACAGCTTAGCCAACCAACCAAACCCTCAGGTATGCTTTTACAGTATATGTAAGGTCATTAAAAAAAGGATATATATTGTCACAGATAAATCTTTCAAGAAGGTAAACTATCAGCTTAGCAGATATTTTGTTTTTTAACTTGTTTGATTTTCAATCTGCAGTAATAATTCAAATGCTAGTATCTACAATGATTTGTGTTGTCATTGATCTTCTACAATGCTTCGTTTTCTGCCTTAAATGTGTTTTTGAGAGAAGCATTATCCATTTCATGGATACTTATTGAAGGCCTCTTAGGTCAACACTACTGTCTCTCTTCTATCGAAAATATTCTCTCTTTTTTTCAGTGGACAAAAAATTTGTCGGGTTACAAAAAGACTAAGCGGGAAGACATTTTTTTTTTTTTTACTGTTAGGGTGGTCGGAGGGTCGGAGCCGATTATACTATCACCCACTTTTGTGACGTCCGTAGATGGTTCATTTAAAGTCTGATTAATTTACAAAGTATCGAATTTATCGAGCAATCCCCACATGTTTTGTCAAAAAATATTGAGTACTTAAAGACGGTTGGTATTTATATGAAATTGGAAACCAAGACAAGAATTTCCAGCGTTTGAAGTGGAGATCAGCTAGATATATCCGTTCTTTTTTGGTTAAAGAGATCAGCTAAGCTAATGCAGAACCTTCTCAGCACTATGTTTTTTCTTTCAAAAGTTCCCTCAATTTCTATAGACTAGCCAACACTATTATCTTCCACCTATCGAGCAAAGAAGTCAGACATGTGTTGTGTTTATTCTCGACAACTAGACAAAATGGTCAGTGTCCATCTCTGAGATGATACATCAGCTTTGCACACACACAAAGAAAAAGCCCCTTTTTTTGGTTCTGGGTAAAAATAAAAAGAAAAGAAAAAAAACCCTATTAGAATGCGTTCTTTCAACTTTCAACCCTTTTCCCCTTTCTTTTCTTTTTTTTTTTTTTTTACCAACGCGTGCTAAATTCCGATTCCTTCATCTTCTTTGTAGACTTTGGGCACTAGTGCTTCTCATTAATAATCTAGACGACAAAGGTTCTCTATTAACAATATGACAATTAAATTAATTAGTTTAAGTTTGAAACGAAGTATTAACACTCTTTTAGTCAGACGTTAAAATAAACCCGTAATGTATCTTTTTAACTGAATGTTATCATTAAACTCATGAGATCGATCGAGTTTGCTTTTGTTTTGGTGGTATTCTTTTAAATCTCAAATTTCGAGTACCAATGTATATATGGTAATTAATTGATCGTTTATTATTGAAATTACAGGGAGACCCAAGTCGTGTTGCATCATTTCAACGTTCACCAACACACAAGACAGCATTATGATTAGCACAAACTTTTTACTTCACCATTTTCTTCATACCCTTGCACTATTTTATATATATATAGACACACACACATACCAGAGAGAGGCTTAGCTCTAACTCTCTTGGAACCTCATCATTTGGTTCTCTTTCCTTTTCAAGTCCTCTTCAATTAACCCCTCCCATACCATAAGAAATCATTTCCTTGTGAAAAAGTTGTGTTTCTTTTCTGATTTATTACACCTTCTAGAGGTTAATATATATTTCTTTGAGTGTTGCTTTTAACCAAAATGAGTTGATGATTATACCTGATAGCACTTGTCATCTACTGATTATATGTAGGGTTCATAATAATACTGGTTCCACATTCACCTTTTTACCTTTCTTTTTTTTTTTTTTTTTTTGCTTTTGGTATTTGGTTTTCTCTTTCATGTCTATTTATGCTGCTAGCTTTGTCATGATTCAAGTATGATATGGTGAAAAAGAAAACAATGGTTTGCTATTTAAGTGCTGAATTTTGATGCAGAAGAATATATATTTATATAGTCATCATGGACACATCAGAACCATGTGTTCCACCTGGATTTAGGTTCCACCCAACTGATGAAGAGCTTGTGGGATATTATCTGAGGAAGAAGATTGCATCACAGAAGATAGATCTGGATGTTATCAGAGACATTGATCTATACAGAATAGAACCATGGGATCTTCAAGGTAATTATTAATGATCAAGAAAGTTCTTTTCTTTTTTCTTTTAAGTGATTAAGTAAGGGCTTCTCATTTAAACTCGAATACACAAATTAAACTTGCTTGGTTTTTAGTATTTCTAGAAGTTCCCACTACAAAAAAAAGAGGGAAAAAGAAAAAAAGGTTTTAGTGACTGAAAATTAGTGACCGACAAAATCAGTATGGTATTGGGCAGAGAAATGCCGGATCGGGTACGAAGAGCAGAACGAGTGGTATTTCTTCAGCCACAAGGACAAGAAGTATCCAACCGGGACCAGGACTAACAGAGCTACCATGGCTGGGTTTTGGAAGGCTACAGGAAGAGACAAGGCAGTGTATGATAAACACAAGCTGATAGGCATGAGGAAAACCCTAGTCTTTTACAAAGGGAGGGCACCAAATGGCCAGAAAACTGACTGGATCATGCATGAGTACAGGCTTGAATCTGAAGAGAATGCCCCTCCACAGGCAAGTATATATTATATATCATGCACATATATATATATATATATATATATATATGTATGTATGTATATATGTATGTATCTATATTTTTCTGCAAAAGCCCTAAGGCCATCAAAACTATTTTGCTATTAACATGAATTGAACCCATGACATTTAAATCGAATATCTTATGTCTATTGATTATGATATTTTAATTTGAAAATAAGATAATATTTTTTCGGATCTATTGCAGTTTTCAACAAGAAATTGGGTTTTCTGAAGATATTTATAAAGTTATGAGAGAGATACAATCGTTGTAACTTAATTAAATTAAAGTACAGTCTTGCAAAAATCCTCTTGATGGTCACGAGAAATCATCTAAAGCTTTACGATAAAACTTTAGAACCTTTTTACTAATAAATACTATGATATATGAGTATTCATGTCATTAATTTACAAAAAGTTTCTCCCTCATGAAGAATATATGTATACACATACATACATATATATACACACATATACCAAGAAGGAAATTCTTTTGGTTTTTAACATACTATGGAGGCCCCATTTTTTCCAACTTGTGCGATACGGAATTAGTATGCTTTTTCATGCATGCTCCATGCTCCATTACGAGCATGCAATGTCAAAATACTATAGTTCGACAAAGAATGATTCTCAATAAGTCAAAAAGGCATAACTTTTATAGCAAGTGAATGGTGCCTCTCTATGAAGCCCGGCCCCTTTTTTCTGGTGTGAAAACTTCATTCAACTTTGTCAAAAAGTAAATATTCCAATTCTCCTCTTACCTCACACTCCTAAGTCTTATCCTATTAGATAAAGTCAGTTACCTTAAAAAAAACTTAGAAATGGTTCGTGAGTCGTGACAAACTGAATGGAAAATTCTTATTGGTCTTGAGGGATAGAGGAGGTAGTTTAGCCCAAACACGGTTATTGGTTTAAAACTGCAAGGTGTCCTTGCATTTTATCAGTAAAAAGAGTAGAAAAATGCCTCGAGCCAATGTTTGAGTACCAGGTACTACTCCGTTGAAATAACCCATGTCATACTCTCAACAAAAGTTCAAAGGATTATGAGCAAACCAACACAGGACAAAGTTTCTTGTTTTGTTTTTCGTTTTTTTTTTCTCTTTTAATTGATATTAGCAAACATTATCACTCATACTTTCTAATTAAAATATATCATTACAAGTCAATTAGCTACTGAAGATACTAATAAATATCAAACAGAATTTCAGCATTCTGACTAGTTACAATGAAATGATCCCAAAAAAACTAACCGTTGAGGATCATGCAGGAAGAAGGATGGGTGGTATGCCGAGCATTTAAAAAGCGAACAACGGGGCAGACAAAGAGCAATACTGAAGGATGGGACCCATCAACGTATGGTTATGATGAATCCAGTGGTGTCAGCACAGTTGTGGATCCAGTTGATTACATTACAAGGCAACCCACAAGTTTCCTACCCCAAAGCTTCATCTGCAAGAAAGAAACAGAAGCAGCAGAAAACATGAACTTTTTGCATGTTGCAGACCCATATGTACAGCTTCCACAGCTAGAGAGCTCATCTTTGCCACTAATGAAAAGGCCAAGCCGCGTGATATCATCGGAAAACAAAGAAGAAAATGATCATCAGCAGAAGCAGAAGATTATTAACACGAACAAAGTGACAGATTGGAGAGATCTTGACAAGTTTGTTGCTTCTCAGTTGAGCCACGATGATCATGAGCAAGAGTGTGTGTCTGCAGCAGCAGCAGCAAGTTTTGATCATCAAGATGAGAACAGTTCTGAACATCTGGGAATGCTTCTGTTGCAGAGTAGTAAAGAAGAAGCAGCTAAGTTAAATGGGTTTTTAGGTTCAGCTTCGGATTTTGATATTGGAATTTGGATATTCGATAAATGAATTTGAAAAAAAAAAAAAAAAAGAGACAGAGAGAGAGAGAATAATCATATGGTGAGTAGGGTTCTTGTGATTATCAGCACTTTTGATACGCAGGGATCACTATATATATATGGATAATTAAGACATGAGCTATCTTGTTAAACTTAGCGGTTGTGAATATGCGTGAAACGTAGCTCTCATTTTTCCTGTCTCTCTTCACTTCAACCCCGTTCCACACCCCCCCCCCCCAACACCAAAACCCCCCAACAAAAAAGTAAAATAGGGCAAACAGGTGGGAAGAGAATGCTTCATATTCTGCAAACAAATGAAGAGAGATTGAGTGATCTCTAGGTTTCATACTATAATTAATTTTTAATAGCTAAATAGCTTCATTAGTAATTATATTAGCAAAATCAAGAGACATTGAAATCAAAAGGGTTTTATTAATAGCTAGTATAGCTAGGTCCTATTAATTGAGGGGTTGGGCTTAATTGGTCTACCAACAAATGGGTTTCCTTTTTTTTTTGAGTTTTCTTTTTCTCTTTTTTCTTTTTAAAGACGATCTATAGTAATTTTCCATTTATCTTCATTAATGATTTTAATTGAATTGCTCGTGGACTTGGTACTGTTTTGATGTGTATCATATAATGGTCTTTCCACAATATATAGATTATAGTATATATAGTTATTTCTTTCAAATCCCAAACATCTATTTATAAATATATATATATATATATGTATGTATGTACGTATATGTATCTATGAAGCTTCAATGAATATAAAAAGCGTCCCTTACCTCGATCCTTGCTCCAGCAAACGCTCAATGTTATTGTCAAGACATGCTTTCTCTCAAAACAGAGCGACACCGGAGAGGCTCTAAAGCACCTTTTTCTTCAAATTAGCCTTTACCGGCAACTTCCATTTTTCTGTCTGAATTTAATCTGTGGATGATCCAATTGTGCATGCATCGCTTAACTGACAGGTATAGACGATCCTGACGGTCTTATCTATTTACAGAATTCAGAATTTGAACATGAATTTCCAGAATTTGAACATGATTCATATTTTATAACGCCTGGTGATTAATAAGCCTCCAGTGTTGTACATACGTATAATTAATGACACAGTTTAATTATTTTAGCTATATTAATTTGAGATTTAAATAGTTATTTATTATATTTACAACATGAGCCTCACTCGCAAGTTTAGGGAGCGAGCCTAGTAATCTAGGTTTGAAGGCGTGATGGAATGGTACCCAAAGCCAGTCACTAGTCGGAGCTAAAACTAAGTGGTATACTAATAAGTGTGCATTATGATTCATCTTCTGGGGCTCAAATAGTTATTTGTTGCATCCACAACATCAATCTCGCTTATAGGCATGGGTCTAAACTTAAGTGTGTGATAGAATAGTGTTCAAAAGGCATGGGGTCTAAGTTTAAGGGTGCCATAGAATAGTATTCAAAACTTGTAACCAGCCAAATGCCAAAGCCAAGTGTAATGTAGGATAAAGCACTATACTAGTGTGCAGTGAGATCTATCAATCAACCCTTAACAACCACCCTGTAGTTTTGCACTATTTGGTCTTGTGACATTGTGTGTATTTTTGACAAGAAGGTCAAGTCCTTAACAAGGGGTGATTATAATGTCAAACATGAGTTTATCTTCTTTTTTTTTAACCCCCGCCTCCATGAGATTTGAACCCAGGACCTCACTTATAAAGTGAGATAATTTCAACCACTTGAGCTATCCCTTGATTACAAACATGGGTTCATTCTCAATAGGGGTGGTTGTTATGTCCCACATCAATTTGTGAGGAGATAGTTGACTAGTTTATAAATGGACGATGTTGTAGGTATAACTAATTATTTGAGATTAATTTACTATAAAATATTTTTGGATTTGACACGAAAAATTTCGGTCTCAAACTTAAAATTTTCTGTCTCAAAATGGATTTGAGGCAAAAATTTTCCGTTTCAAAAACCATCGTATGAAATATTGAGACAAAAAATTATTCCTCTAATTTGGGCAAAAAATTTTCGTTTTAAACTTCCAGCTCAAATCCATCAGTTTGTAATATTGTGATAATTTTCGGCAAATTAACTTAAGGCCTAAGTAATTAAATTTATTATGCTTGCAAAGCTAATTTCACTTGCCCATTTGGACGTTTGGGCTGAGGGATCTGACATAACCAATATGAAAAAAGTGATACCAATTTACGTTGGCTTCGCATTCCCAAAAAGCAAAAATAGGGTGATTTTTCCACTCAATCCCCTCGTCATTAATCGAATGTGTATATTTTAGCTCGAATAGTTATAAACATTTGTAATATTCTTTTTTTTGGTAGAGTATTATTCCTCCCACATAAAAAATTTACACTATTATTATTTTTCCCATATAAAAGTTCATACTATTTAAAACCACTTAATAAGATTTTGGACTACTCCACCTACCACTAATTGATTTTAAGTTGGAACATCAAGATTCTTCACATAGTATTAGAGTCTAGGTTATGGACTAGTTATAATTTGTCTACGTGTGACCCACGTATGACATTCTAATTTGTCCACGTGCCGGGCCCTTCGGGTCTCATGTTTTGGCCAAGTTTGCCGTACCTCCGGCCCCTAGGCTGTAATATTTTGTTATGCTATACCACTGTTACGCCAAAAATCAAAGGTTCCACACAAGCTTTGTTCCTCAGCGTGGTGGCAGGACCGCAAGGGGAATGGCTCCAGGTGTAGATAGGGTTAAATTTGAAAGGGTCGTGCAAATACATAGGCCCCTTCCCTTATCTTTTGGTGGTTTAGAAAGCACTTTTTGATCTACAGCCCCTCCGAGCGAATGGTTAGGTAAGTAGTATGGGCCCTCTGACTTCCAGCTATGTGCTGTACAGCTCCCGCGAAGCAAATGAAGGGAAGCTCGAAGAGCTTATGCTTACTCTCAGCCTCTTTGATTGGTAGGTCGGCGAGCTAAGTCCCCTACTTAAGATTCAATTCATAGGACTAATTTTATGTTGTCGTGATGCTTTAGTTAGGCTGACTATTATAGGCTAGCTACTTCTAGCTTCTATAGTGGCCTTTCCACTTTGGTCTAGTTTTAGTTTGTATTGGTAAAATCGAGTCACACGTAAAAGGGGTGTTAGAATATTATTCCTCCCACATAGAAAGTTCACACTATTCAAGACCACTTAATAAGATCCTGAGTTACTCCACTTAGCACCAATTAGTTTTAAGTTGGAATCTTAGGATTCTTCATACTTTTATTGTTATTGATTTCCTTCCTTTTATACGACATAAGATAATTAATAATATAATTTTATCATTATAAGGGTTTTACCAATATAAAAACTTATATATATTTTTCAAAAACTATTCATCTAATTTGTTTATTTATTGTGATATCAATCAACAAGAACATGAGTTTGGATTTCAAAATATGGCCGGATTTATGACAAATATATTGATTAATTTCTCAAGCCATCAGCAACACATTTAAGGCCCATAACCTTGTTTTAAAGCGTTTTTTTCGGTAACTTTTAAAAAAATTAAAAAGCCGAACCAAATAATTATTGCTAAAAAAGATATACTTTTTATAAGAAAAATTATTTTTTCATGGAAAAAAAAAAACCAATCCAAACAGGTCCTTAGTAACATGTCACAAGATCAAGGTTCCAACTGCCATGTACATATCTGCTATGACGACCAAGCAAAGAAGCAACACTAGCCCGTTTGGATCAATTAGGAAAGAAGTGCTCTTTATATAACTTTTCAAAGGAAAAAAGTACGTTTTCAAAAGTTTAAATTTTTTGCTTTCGTTTTAAAGTTTTAACATTTCTTAAAAGTACTTTTTTATTTAATCCAAAAAAAGAAAAAAAAATCGATCAACCGAAAGGACCCTTGATATTAAGGGTTTGTCATATGACTAACACTTTAATTTGAGGCAGCAAATTAAGATAATTAATCATATTGCCCATCACAGTCCAAACAGATCGTCCACAAATTAAAATCATATTCATTTTATAACAACACAACCGTCACGTTTCTCTGGCCAATATTTTACTAGCTAGCTCGTGCTTTCACTTCAGAATGCTGTAAATTTGTTGTTCAATAATATACCTATGAAGACAAGCAGATTAAAGCAACTTCCAGGCGTTGTCTATTATGTAAGTAGAAAAACCCCAAACTTTCTAGCTTTTGCATAACAATGCACATGAATTCATTAGGATCTAATAGCATTTGTTGAATATGCGACGCCAGCTTAAACGATAATATGTCATGGCACATGGTTAGATAACTCTTTTACTCCTTTCTTTCTTTGCTTTTTTCATTCTTTTTTTTAACACCCGACCCAATCCCCCACACTCACGCCATCATAATACTTGGAAAGTGGTATACTATCAACCACATGACTACTTGAACTAGTTCCCCTCCGTCGAAAAGGATCCAAACTCTCTCTCTTGTGTGAAAAAGAGATTGCGATTGTTGGATAATTCAATTGTCTCAAATTACTAAACAATGAATTTGTAAACCAATATATATATATATACACACGCACAGAGACACACGATATTAATCTACTTCGTCTAATATATGCGAATTAATTTTAAAAAAAAAAAAAGAACTGTATTTTTCCTATCAGAATCTATTGTTATTTCATATGTTGATATTATCCATTAACATTTGACCTGTTTTTATTAAATGGGTTAACTTTAGTATGTCCCTGATTATTCTATTGCATTAGTTATTCTATTACAACTAATGCGTAGATGTTACAGATGAAAGTGCTAAAATATTAGCATTTCTGTTTTTTTTTCAAAAAAAAATTTGGTCAGAATATTAGGAGTAGATGTGACATCCCCCTCAGGCCCAAACCTCCAAGCGACTAGTATCCAGATATAACAAATAACTACTTGCATCTTCAAATATTACGATTATAATAAGGATAAAATGTTTAACTTGAATTATTAATTATACCCACACACTATCACTTGTAAGCCGTTCAGATATCATCCTACGAACCAGGTAGGATTTCTATCATTTCCCTTGACGACGTGACATCTTCAAGAAGCCACTGACGTGAGATGTTATAAGATTCAACAAGGATCGAAGAGAGACAAAAACAAATAAGGAATCTATAATTGAAGAAATAAACAAGCTAGCTAGGTAACCAAATAAGAGACACGAAAGATTGATGATAGCCCATTGTTTAGAGTGTGTGTGTGTATATATATATATATATATATATATATATATATACACACACTAGTGTGTGGTATGTGGACCCGTTACTTGTCTAGCATGCGCTGTGCAACAAGGCTTTCTAAATTGCATGCTTGTCTCTATAACCACTCCCCGGCCATATGGACAACTTCAGACTTCTTGGTTCACTTTGTCTTCCTACTCACACACACACACACACACACATACACACAAAAAAAAAATTAAACTCGCAAAACTTATTTTTTTATGTATGAAATATGACTTGTAAGGCCCCAAAAATATGTCGCCGGTTGGAACTAAAAATTACCTCCCAAAATTGCTAAAATATGGTCCCCTTGGGAACTATGTAGCAGCAGCACAAAATTCGCCTGAGGAAATCAAATGTGTGGCAATGACTTGGATTTGATGCATGCAGAGCTTCTGATCATGGACGATCGATAAGATTGTCCGGTTTAGGGATGAGTGATCTTTGCATGTATGTAGGGTTCACTCGTTCTTCGCTCTCGCATGAATGAGAATGACTGGTCGATTTTTAGTACAATCCTCGTGGCATAGATCCCACTACGTTGTCCTTTAATTTGCACTCCTAACATATTTTCATTTCTTTTGTTCATGACGTGAAAACATAATTTTTTTTTTCAATGTTCCATTTCTTGGTGTACCCTTTCAGTCACACTTGATCTAGAATCTATACAATAGTATAAAATTGAACCTTATTTTTTATGTTATTTTAGAAGGTGTCACATGTCATGATTTAGCGTGTTTTAAGTAGTATCAGATCAACAAGTTTTAATTTTTTGTGGGCTCCATTATAATCATTATTTAATTGTAACAAATTATAAAAATTATGTCATAAGTCTCCACTCTTTTTTTTCACTTAAAAAATATACAAAATCCCATGATAATCATCATTTAATACTAACAAATTACAATAATTATGTTATAAGTCTTCACTCTTTTTTTTTTTTCCTTTTTCCACTCTTTCTTTTTCAAGTTAGTCTGATAATTTCAAAAGATCAAAATCAATTCTTAAAATTTTAAAATGCCATCAATTTAATTTCCATTGTTAAGTATTTACTTATAACTGAATAAAAAGATATAACTTGATTATCCTATAAAATTTCAAATATTTATTAAATAAAATATGGGAGGATTCTCAAGTTATCATGATTGTATGAATGTGAGAATATCAAATGTGTAGAATGTTTAGTCAAAATAAAAACTACACAAAAAGTACATTTATTGAATTTTTAAAATAAAAAATATACAAAATCTATATATTTATATATAATAGTAATAAAGTTATGCCACATTATCAAATTTAAATTTTTGTGGGATTTTTTTTTATTAATTACTTTTCCATATCAACAAATGAGAAAATTATCCTACAAGTCCCCATTTTTTCTTTTTTTGTTTAAGTTAGTTCTAATTATTAAAAAAGATCCAAAATAGTTCCTATTATTTTCAAAAAATGATCAATTTAGTTCATATCAAGAAATATTTAATTAAAAAATCTATATGTATATCTATATCTATATTATTATATAAAACCTATTATTTTCAAAAAATGATCAATTTAGTCCGTATCAAGAAATATTTAATAAAAAATTTATATTTATATCTATACTATTATCTAAAATTAAATGTAAGTGAGTTTGGAGTTCTTTAAATGATACATAAACTAACATAAGACAGGGTAAGTAAAAAATTTACACTTTTATAAATAGTGATGTACAAAGTAATCTGAATTTTATTATTTTGACTAATTTTATTTTACAACTTATAACATAATATATTTGTTTATTTTAAATTTAGATATATATATATATATATTGAAAAATTATCTCTAAAGATCTTTTGGTTTTCCTACTAATTCATTTAATTCATGGGAGTTATAGATTCTTTGAATCATGATTTCCTACATAAATGTTGCAACTTTTGAATTTTTTCGCTATCTTGAAATGGACTTATTTTAAAGGGTTTTGAGGCCTTGTGAGTATCCTTCATAAATATAGGAATGATGGTTTGATGTCCTTCTAAACCTATATATAGTGATTCTTTGAGACATTATATAACACAACAAAAATCTCTTCTACTAACAAATTTTAGAACATAGGTAGCATATAGACCATAAATGTTTACCATGTTCACTTCTTATCTGTATCAATGTGGCTATTTAGAGAGGAATTACCTATTTTCTAACCAATATATTTTATATTTGTCGCTTTAAATGGATCCAAAAAAGGATAAACATTGCATACTCATATGGTCTTGACGATAACGGTGGCATGGTAATGCTTGGATAGGTGAAATAAGTCCAAGACATTATTGTAATGATAGAAAAAAGAGCATTTAATTACAAAAATTAGAACAAAAAAATACTCATAGTCTATGAAATGGAATTCTAGAATCACAATTTAATTTAATTTTTAGAATGTAATTATTTTCTGAGAATAATAGTATTTAGAATTTAAATTAGAGAAATAGAAATTACATTACAATTTGATTTGAAAATAAAATTACTCTCTTTCTAAATTTAGAGTTAGAATTAGAAAGTACTTAAATTAAAAAGGAACCTAATTAAAAAAATTAACAGGTGCAATACACGGGTCTCGAAATTACTAGTTTGATATATATTTGCTTACAAGCCAGAGTGAGATTGTTCTAAGCTAAAGTGTGTTTTGTAAGGAGCGTGTAGGAGCGTGTGACTGTGTGGATTTTAAACCGATTAAACAATAATTAAATAATTAATGAGTTTCAAATTCAACATTATTAATCGTAATGAGTTGGTCAACCTCGTGGGTTAAAATCTAACGAGTAGACACAAATCGCAAGTAAGGGGCATCAAAACCAAAGTTTAACACTAAATCTCGATCGTATTATATTTATCTTACTTTTCCTAGTTATAATACCATCCCAAATATGCCACGCCTCTGGAGAAACTTTCAGTAATAATTGGGGTAACATCAGGCGACCCATTACCTTCTAAGAGGGTGTTTGGCCAGCTTATAAGCCAAAAAAGATAAAAGACATGTTTGGTGAAACGGCTTTTAAGCATTTTTCTCCAACTGAATTATAAGCTGAGGGGAAAGAAAAATCTCCAATTACTAGCTTATTTGTTGAGAGCTTATAAGCACTTTGGTCAACATAATAAAAAGATAACATTCTCCTTAAAAAGCTTAGTTTTTGACAATTTATAATTAATTATGTCATTTTCAGTCAATATAATTGCTACTATTATTTATAAATACTTATTTATCAAAAATATTAACAGGATATAAGCATATATTATCCAAATATATCACTTAGTTATCACTTGATTATAAGTTTCTTTTTACTCATAAGCACGACCTACTCATAAGCACTTAAAAATAAAATTAGCCAAACAGTCCCCAATTCTACTTCTATATTAGTCAAACGTACAACATCTCTGTCTCATCTCATCTTCTTTCTTGGAGACCCCAATTTAGTGTTAATCTTTGCATCATTGGAGTAATCACCATCCTTAAACAAGAACAATCTTAAAGTAAAAAATAATAAAAGAATATATGCTTCCTCATAAGCATTTCTTCAGTTGGGATGCAATGGCAGATATATATATATATATATATATATATATATATATATATATATATATAGAAGACGTGGGTTACAGTCCTCACCCATTCTGAAAAATTTTTGAAGAATAAGAGTGTTTTTATATTTAAAAACATGGACATATTGTTTTAAAAGGATCTTTGTACTTCACCATCAAATATATTTTGCTTTTTCCCAAATAATCCTCGGATTCAAATTTCTCTTAATTTGTCGTTCAATTCACTTGCGTGCTAACTTCATATCGTTCGAAAAACATAAACTCATTTAAAACTTTTTATTCATATCTCTCATCAAAATGTGTTTTTTGATAATGTCAAACTTTCTAATAACTAGAGTAGACATGTAAATATCTTTCTCAAGTACATCCAATCCTCAAGTGGTCTCCTAATTAGTTGAACACCATATCGACCGGTGTTCCATCTTGCAAATTACCCATATATTATTTAGGAAATATTTTGGAAATAATTTCTTTATTCTGTGCCTTATTTCCAGCCACTATATATATAGAGAGAGAGAGAGAGAAAGAGGGAGAGAGAGAGAGCGCAAAAATTCTGAATTGGTCCCGTGATAAATGTTTTCCAGAATCAGACCAACACCTTTAAAAGAAACAAATAAAAGAACACCTCTGATTGTGATTGTTACATTCGATTAATTGTCTTAAAACACTACCACACATGCTTGAATTATCAGGCTCGGTCGGGGAATATAATCAAGCCAACCAAAAGTTTACATATCTAAAGGTTTGTGTAAGTGGAAATGGAAAGAAAGAGACGAAAACATGGAAACACATCAATAAAAAATTTGACCAAAACAAGCTTTTTTTATGTATATTTTTAGAGAGCAATGATGTCTACAATGGCACGCAACGATTAAACAAAGCACGACTTTTTGTGAACTTTTTCATGCAAAGATAAGATTGAAAATTGCAAAAAGGGGCACATATACAACCACATTGAAACCCAGAAAACTTGGATAAATATATATAAAATTCTGACAAAAATCAGAATTTCTTTGTATAAAATACAAACAATCACAAGCAATAATCATTGGCTTGCATTCATGTCTCTGATGATACATCTAAAAGGTTGCTTTAATGCAAAACCAGCAAGCAATTCCAGTATGTCAATTGTAAAAAGTGCAGTCACTTTGATGTCAATCATAGTATGATTTATGCTACAGGCTAACTGGCTTGTGCCCCATCTTTTGTTACAAAATATAAATTCCTCGTAACTTGTGAAAGAAATCAAAACTCACATCGTCACTATTAAATCAAACAATACAATGAATGTATGATTTAAATCTTTTTGATTTGATATTATTAGGCTTCCTCCGTAATTACGAAAAGAAAAAGAAACCACTAAAAGAAGTGACACAAGGGAGCCCAATAACTAAAGGCCCACAGGAGGTAGAAGGAAGAAAACCCAGGAAAATCGCAAACAACAACATGCCCAGGTGCCCAACATTAAGGAGGAAAAACTTGGGCCAAGCCCAAAGGACAAACTAAAAATTGATAAAAATGCAAATCCGAATAACATATTCATTTTTGGAGGTTCTATATCCAAGGTAAGCATATTTAAGACCAACTTAAAAGTACAGAAGATGATCTCTCACACCGATATTAAACAATTTCATGATTTTCTCGTCCAGATTAATAAAAAAAAGATAACAACGTACGTCAACTAGGCCACATTAATAACTAGCTTAAAGATTCAATTCAAACATACATTAAAAATTAAAAATAAAAAATTCCAAGTTGA
The DNA here is from genome assembly GCA_028554755.1 of Cordia subcordata. NCBI lineage: Eukaryota > Viridiplantae > Streptophyta > Magnoliopsida > Boraginales > Cordiaceae > Cordia > Cordia subcordata. The sequence goes on along the minus strand of JAPTOF010000022.1, from coordinate 5,282,999 downwards.
TTAAAGGTTGCAGAGTCATGATCCGATCCGAAGGACAAAAGTAATCTAACCAAAAGACTACGACAAGCTGCCCACTTCCCAGTAGAACAGACACCAAAACGTTATAAAAGACGTTTCCCTGTGTTTATTTAAGTGTTTGTAAATATTTTTTATTAAAAAAATAGAATCTTTCATTTTATAAGTATTTATAAATACCAATAAATACAGTTAAACAGGTTAATACCGAACTCGGTTTAAAATATTATAAACACCAAAATAAATCCAGCCGAACTGAACCAACAAAACGTCACCGTTCTAGTTTGCTTCTGTTCCCACCCCAATATTCCCACGTGTTTCATAACAGGCGCCTTTCCCAAAAACCCCCGGGAAATCAAGAAATATGAGAAGTCAAACGTCAAAACATAACAACTATAAAGCAGTAGCAGTAAAATAGCAGGTAAAAAAATTGACTATTTATCAAATTCAGACAAAGACTTGAGACAATCTAACAACAAAGTCTTGGCATCGAATCTATCCCTCTCTCTCTTTCTCTTTTGTAAGCTATCTCTCTCTCTCCTCAGTTTAGATCTCTCTAATTAAACCCCATTAACGTTAATCTGACGTTGTTAGCTTTCATTATGTATATATATATATATATGTATATATATATATGTATATATATATATATATGTATATTTGTATACATGTTTTATGGTTGGTTTAGCATAAATAAAGGGGTTTGATTTTTAGGGTGAATATGGGCTTGTGATTTATTTCAAATCAAACAAATTGAACTTTTTGCTATGTTTTGTTATCTGCATGGTATTGTTTTGAGCTCTAAAACTATGCTTAATAATGGTGTCTCTGAATGTTTACAGTAGACTCATCTTGGGGATTTTCTCAGAAGTGGTTTATTGGTCTCCACATTTACAGCAATGGTTGTTTGAAGATGGAGTTGTAGCTGCTGTGTTTTTTCCATCATGATGGTATGCCCACTGCACCTTTCTCAATTGGGATGCCATCCTCAAATCCTGTCTTTTCTGAGCATATATGTGTTATGTTGTTTAGAGTTCTAAGCTCGAATTAAACACTCAGATTACAAATATTATCTAACCCTTGACTAATCAGCAGCATGCATTGAAACGCGCTGTTACACCATGAGATTTATAAATTTATAGTTTGAAATCCATGCATTGGAACGCGTTGTTATGCCATGAGAGTTATAACCTTACAGCTTGAGGGTGTTAAGTTCGATTTTAGACCCTCACTTACATAAACAGTTTAGCCCTCGACTCACCTAGAGCATGTATTGAAACACGCCATTACACCACAAGATTTATAACTTTATAATTTAAGGATAAATCTAGCATGTTTCTTATTTAAAAAGAATTTCTCGTTTAAAAGAGAATAAAAAAAAAAGTAGATACATCTACAGTCACATTTGGTTGTTAGAATGTGACTGAAAATCGTGCACTTGGCCCTTTTGTTGCTGCATAAGAAAACTAAACTTAATTACAATGCTAGAAATGTAAGAAATTATAGTCCTTCATAATTGCATCTAGAGTTCTTATTAAGAAAATTGGTAGTCTACTTCTGTAACATGGCAAGCAAGTGAATTGTGCCAAGCTTTCATCTTAATTTTATTGTTTTAGTAGTTAGTTTACCCCCTATCTCATGCTATTAAAATGATTGATTAAAAGGATTACAATCAGAATCAGCTGACAATAAGAACCTATATGGCTATCATGGCGGAGAGAGATGGAGCCATCCAAGAACGCAACATGTGCTTGGAGGACAGAAAGAGGGCCCTTGCTGAGAGAGACATGGCGATGCTACAAAGAGATGCAGCAATAGCAGAGCGCAACTCTGCCATACAAGAACGAGACAAAGCCATCGTTGCTCTACGATTGCTGGAGTGCTCACTGACTGAAACCACCACGGTCCATGCGGATAAGGAAACGGATCCGGTCACGGCTGAAGTTGCATATACTCCAAGACAAAATCTCACTGGTGAATCTGACAGCTTTGGATTTGCAGAAGTTGCTCCTGGGACTGCCAATCCTAAGAAGGCGAGGCAGATGAAGGAGAGCAAGCAAACCAAGTCGGCCAAGTTGCCAAGGGTGGCCGAGGGAGCGGCTGAAGGGCTGAGGAGACCGCTATGTCCTGCTACGTCGCATGGTCATGATAATGGTCATTGTACGAGTGAGGATGAACAAGACAGACAGCCTGATATGTCAAGGGATAATACAAGCCCAAAAAGAATCATATTTGATGAATCTGTGATGCCAACCCCAGTATGCACCTGCACCGGATCACCACAGCCATGCTATAGATGGGGGAGTGGTGGGTGGCAATCTGCTTGCTGCACTACCGCTATCTCAATGTATCCTTTACCTCAGGTGTCAAACAAGCGTTATACTCGAGTTGGTGGAAGGAAGATGAGTGGCAATGCCTTCACTAAGTTGCTTAACCGTCTTGCTTCTGAGGGTTATGACCTCTCCACTCCACTTGATCTAAAAGACCATTGGGCTAAGCACGGTACCAATCGCTATACCACCGCGAAGTAGCTGATGCACAAACTGGTTCCCTTCAATATTATATCATGCATTCATGTTCCTGAGGATGGCAGAATCAGAACAATAGCCCCGTACAACAGGGCTTGGGAAAATATTGGATTCATGTACCATTTCAAGAAAACATTGTATATCTGCAATTGAGTTTTAAATGAGACGAGAATCGAATCATCATATATACTTAGTGACACTGCCAAATCTCCCCAAACCATACATGAGCAAGGCTTTTTCACTAATACTTCCACGTTTATTAAAGAATAGCTAAATGGTAACTACTATTTATTCTTAAAAGAGTGATTTACCATTTCTCAGAAATCAAACTGAATCTAGATGATGCATGTGTCGCTCCTGGAATGGGTTTGTTTATGAGTACAAGATCACGGGGTCAAATCATGTCATCCCTACATATTAGGGCTCAAAAACCGCAAAAGACACGAGTTCAAATCACGTCACCATATCCTGCTAGTGTCAAGAAGATCAGTAACGAGAGGCCAAGTGAAATCAATTGAAAATTGGACATGATTTTTCGTCTATATGATACCATGTACTCAATCTTTTACATAGAAGCTTGGTGTTCCTATTTCTTTGGGTTAACAGAGAACAAAAAAAAAAGAAAATCACTTGCAGATCTGCATAATGTGGAGCTCAATACACGTGCGTTTTAGAAAAGTAGGACATGAAAAAGATCTGCCATGCAACACATACTTCCTCAAAACTCAGTTATATATGGCACAGATTCAAAAAATCCCAGCTACAATACTGCAAAAGTGAAGAAAGAAATGCAACATAATCAACTTTATAAAGCCACCAAATATATTATCCTGACTCCTATTACATCATATCGTCCAAATAACCCATCAAAGTTAAAAATTCAAGGATATAAGCAGCTGAACATCTAAAACCGAAACCAAACACAATTTTGGAGCAGCCACACAGATTTGCAGTGTGGAAGCAACCACCTAGTTGTTCGAAAGCTGGAAACTGCATGTGCATTTGGCCTAGCAAGATAAACACAGCAAGAAAACAGCATAGTGGCCAAGGAAAGACTGATCAGGGCCTCGAGTAAGAGTCTAATTCTATAAAGAAAAGGCACTCTCTGCTTGCAAATTCAAGTAGGAGAAGTCGGAACAGTTGCACATTTGGCCAAAGATAATATAGTATTAAACAGCTCCAAAGGAGCTAGCCAAAGAGCAGGGCAAGTTCAAGGAAGGCACTCAGTTGTAAAAATCAAGCGGCTGCCAAAAAATACTAACAAAAGGCGAAGCTACTGAAAGTGACAAAAGTCATGAGCAGAAGCTTGGACAGTCGCAATAGCAAGTATTTGTTTTGTTACTTCCAGTCTCTGACTATATGATGGTCTCAAGGATTACAAACAGCCAACAAGACAAAAACATCGCTAGATATCAGCTAGACAGAATCCACTTTTGCTGAAATTGCATATTGTGGCATCAGAAAGATTGTCAAAAACATCATCTGAAATTCTATAAACAACGACACTAAGTATATGATCAAATGATATTGACTCAACAAAATTCTATTGTATTGAAAATCCATGCACATGTAAACAACAAAACATTAGCTCAGTTCCACCTTTTTACCTTTTTGGCTGGTTTTAGTTTCTCTTATCCTAATGAGTAGGGTGTACAGGGTAAGGTGGGAATAAAAGGGGCTTGGTTACAAAGTTCCAACAAGGAGATGCATCTGGGCACAGAACAGATCTCTTTTAGGAGTGAGAAGTGGACCTTGAATGGCTGAAAGCAAACATCACCACGAATAAAATAAAGGTACCATCAAAAGATAAGTTCTCAACCAGTTCCAACCAAATCAACTTAATGTTTAAAGAAAGCCTATCTAACAAAACCAAGCCACAAATGCACCAACAGCAATTATATTGGAGCACAACAAGAAAACTCGTCAAGGAAAGGGAGAAGGGAAGAGAGAGGAGAAATGATAAGTAAAGTATATGTGAGAGATTGAAGGAAGAGGGCAAGGAAGATCTGGGAAACTAAAAGAGACAAAAAGGGAGAACAATAGGGGGGAAGAGGATAACAACAAAAGAAAAAACAATTTTACCATTTTTATATCGAGCACGTCACATCTTCAAAACAAAAACAAGCAACTTCACCATTTACCCAGATGTTTGTGTGAAGCATGACCCAATCCCACACTTCTAACACATCTAGTCTAGTATCAACATAATTTATCCACCATACTGGAGGACAGTTTCTACCATCAGTACAGGGAATGCCTCAAGCTTTTCACCTTTTGTCTTTTTCCTAGAAGCACTGCGATATGTGTGGGAAAGATACCAGTCCAACCCGACCTCAGACTCTTTCTTCCCGACCTATTTGACTCTCTGGCCGCAGTTATTTAGGTGGTATTCCGAGATTGAAGAGATCGAATTCCTCCCAGGAACACACGAAACAAAGATATGAACTGGGCAAATACAGAAGCAACTCAAGCAGAGGTTCCAATTCGTAATTAGCTGCAATAAAAGAATACGCTCTTTCGACAGAGAAGTGAAGGACTCCGATCTGGAGATGTTTGAGGGAAGAAGACGGTGGTGAAGATGCGGAGTACCAACGGCTAGACGGTAAGACCCCGTGCACCTTAACTATAGCTTCGCAGTGACAACCTTGATCGAATGTGTAGGATAGGTGGGAGCAAACTGAAGGAGAAGAGCCAATGAGACAAACGATCGTAAGTCAACAGATATTAACTCCTTTGACTTTGTTCAGTGTTTTAATTGTCCCTCGTTTTGTTTTAAATAGTTTTTCCACAAATTCCAAAAGAAACTCACTATTGAGGCAAGCAAATGTCAGGAAAATGAGGAGGGGGAAAACCAACCTTTTTAGTCAAATTAAGCCCAAAATGGATGTCAGAAAATACTACATAGAGACCGAACAACAGCAATGGTTGACACTAGTCCCTACAAAGCAAGGACATTTCCTATATTTGTCTTTCCCCATAAAAGAGTTCACTTTGACCACAAAGAGCAGAAGTTCTTTAGATGCCCTATCCCATCCCTATTTAATACGAATACGATCACCCACTCTATTTACTATGCAAGCTAGAAGTTGAAGATGAGATAATGAGGGCCAAATTTGATAAAAATAGATATAACAATGAGGCAGTTCTTATTTTTGTATGTATGAAAAGCCAAATGTGCTTTCTTGGGGACTTGGAGATAATAACTTTCACCAAAGACATCCTTAAAATAATTCCTTAGGAATCATTTCAAGACTTTCAACAAAAACAAAAACAAAAAAGAAAAAAAAAACAAAAAACAAAAAAAGATGTAATAAGCTTTTAGATTAGATGAGTTATAATCACCAGAGACCATATACCATTCCATTATTAATTTCTTTTCTGAAAAATATAGAACCATGATTGTTGAATAATTATTGACGGACATCAATGTGTGATAAATTTGGCAAATAAGCAAACCAGTTCCACCAAAGAGACTCAATAACAGCAAAAGCTGTCTACCTACTTGGGACTATCAATAGGTGTTTTACAGAACAGGGCCCACTTGCATGATCACTAATCGAAAGTTGTCGAGTTGCCAAAGCAGCAAAACCATATAGTTTCGTCTTGCCAAGCACAATTTCTAGTTCTGCATCTTATAAGTAATTAAGCTAATTGCCCAAAAATTCATAACTAACCACAAAGTGAAATACGAATCCTACAGACCACAGACTTTGAACATTATCACCTCTTCCAATACCTGGAACCCATATTAAATAACTACATAATTCACCAGCACTGCCAAAATTCCTTTACAAGGCATCAAATAGAAACCACAATTGACATCCAACTCTCAAGATGGCAGGATAAAATCATGCACTCTTTGATAAAATCTTCCACAGATCATCATTCCTTGGGACAGTAATATGGCCATCACCATGTCAACTGCCCCTAAATTTTACATAGATAACTTGGATATCTATCATGTAAGAATATATCCCAACAGGAAAAGGATTTTCAGAAGATCAAGATGCAACGCAGGCTTAAATAGCTCCAGAACTGTAACTCTAGGTTGCTGTACCACAGACAATACCCAAAAAAAAAAATACACCTAATTTTATACAAAGCTGACCAGAAAAAGTATAGGGTAATCTGTCCACTTTGCCATAAGAGATTCATATATCCTTGAGCTTAATCTTTAAGATCAAAGGATCAGTCCTTGAATCAAGCATATCGTAATTCAAGACCTATGTATCTTACCATCACATAATCCATCAAGGTGATCTCCACATTAAATTAATCTGGCATTAAAATTTACAAAAATCTTTTGCATCAAACATGTAAAAGAAAACCTCAAGAGTTTTGTCTCCAATGAACAATTTAACACCACCTTCTTTCATTTAAGCTTCAAACCTCAGAATGCATAAAAAGAAAATAATAACAATAACAAAAGAGGCAAGCAAGATCAGCCTCGATGATATCTAATTTCTAAAACAACTCCTAAACCCAGAGCAAAAGGACCTCATATCTTAGAAATCGACATCCTACATATGTAATACCAGGATCTATATTAAACTACCTCAGGGAGGCATGCCCTAATCCACTAAGCCTTAAGTTGGTAACTTCCACAAGCCAACGATGTGGATATTTAAGAGGCAGAAAAGGAAAGGATACGCAGGAAGGACATAAGAATCAGGTAGAAAAAGGAAATAGACAGAGGGAAGGGACGAGAGAAGTGATTTATCTCCAGCATAAGACAACAAAACTTTGTCCTCCCATCAGCTACTGCACATCCTTGAGTATACCTGAACGCATTTAAGAGAGACTATCATGTAATGATAATGCTGTATTCAGTGAACAGAACACATACTAGGGTAAGGAAACGTTAAATTTACCCGAAGGTATTCATGTCTAATAGTAATAGCCCCGTCCATACGGGCGACTAGGACCATGAGACGGTGGATACGGGCGACTAGGACCATGAGACGGTGGATACGGGCGACTAGGACCATGAGACGGTGGATACGGGCGACTAGGACCATGAGACGGTGGATACGGGCGACTAGGACCATGGGAGGACGGAAACAGGCGACTAGCACCATGAGAGGATGGATATGCACCTCCCCCGTACTGTGGCACCACATAAGAAGCAATGATTGTTAATATGCAATATTAAAATATGTGATTCACAATAAACTGAGCCAGGATACTCACATCAGGGCCATAATAATCTTGTGGATAGAGACTGGTATCAGGTCCATAAGCATCTAAAAATAAACAAATTGCCATAACTAATCTGGAAAGTGTCAGAAATTGTAAAAGAACCAAGAAAGAAGTGACAATTGCGCACACCTCGATAGCGATTCCCATGAAGAGAAACTGCAGGATCAGAATAATCCAATCGAGCACGATATCTGCTAGGCTCCATGTAATCAGGATCGGGATCCTAAAAGCAGAAAAGAAGATGAATTCGAGCAAATAATAATAGCATTACTTATATGATACTACCACAATCCCATTAATATTATCCCACTTTGCATGTCAATATTTGTCTTAATTGCAGAAGATAAAAATAGTCATTTTTCACTTTACATCATTACCAAATTTAATGTAAAAGTACAAATATAAATCTTATATGAATAATGTGTAAAGAGACAATTGCAGCTTACACCAACAAAGTCTTTTCTTCTTCTATGTCGACAATGAAGGAGGAAAATTAATGGGAGGAAGAGTATAATATTGTTATTCAAGATAAAGCAATATACAAGGAATTAACCAAGAAAAGGGGTTGCCAGCTTACTGTCATGGGAAAAGGTCTCTTTCCTCCGCGGCCAGTGTCATCATAAAGATAAGGATCATCATAGTTTCTCCCCATGAACGGCCTACTATATCCTTCTTCATAAGCAAAGGTTTGCCTCCTAAAGGAGTCATGATCAATATGACCTCTATCAACTTCCCAATGCCTGTGTCTTTCCATGTCAGTTGTTAATTGAGGACCTCCAGAAGACATTTGATGTGCACCCCTGAAGCCCCACCTACCCCCTGGTTACACCATGCACGAGAGATTGACTACTAGTTACATTAATCTGACAACTTCAACTGGAAAGAAATTCCGGTTCATATATTGTTATATTCGCAAAGGAGAAAGTCATTTGATAGAAAATGAAAAGAAGAGCAGGAGAAGATAACCTCGTCCAAAATTTTGCTTCCCGTGAAATGGGGGATAATCAAGCTCATGATCATTGGGGAAATCCATTCTACTACCCCGGCCAGGTCCACGTGGATAGAAACCCCTACCATGCTGAAAGGTTCCACGGTTATAAGAGTGACCACCTCGTGTGAAACCCCTTCCTGTAAAAAACAAAACAGAATAGAAGTTTTGCTAAAAGCAAGCGATACCTAAGTCCTTTGACACACAATTATATGCACACATATATATACCAAATTTAGGAAATGCTCCTGAGGTTCCACGTCCAATTCGGAAGCCTCCACACATTCCACCTTTCACAGCCTGGGTTTTAGGTAAAGGATTTGAAAGTCTTGCCCGAACTTTGGTCTACCAACAGAAAAGAGAAGAAAACTTTGCTACAGTACTATAACAGACCAAAATATTAAACAATAATGTTGTAAACTGCATGGAGGAAATTCCAAGTTAGTATAATCAAGATGTTTGGCAAATAAAAGGACATTACAAGCAAATATAAACATAAATATATACCAGTCAAATTCCTCATACCAGATACTCAAGTAATTTTATTTCCCCTTTTGCTGCATAGCAGCTATTAATTGAAAAACAGAATGAAGTTTTGGAATGTTTTAGCTTTTAGTCCAAGTCCATGACAGAAACTTGATAGAACTCTTCTTTGGGAACAAGTACCAGATAAAATAAAGTATCCCAAAGTTCATCACCTTTCAAGGTACACTAGCAAAATTAAGAAAGCTTGCGTCCATGAATGAGGAGTGGTACAATGTATCCAAAATGAAGAAGGTACACTCCTTATGCAATTCTTCCCTAATCTGTGTGGGGTATTTAGAGCATTCCTCAGTATAAATAGGAAGAGAACTTGATGCTCATACAAAGCTACATCATATCATCATATCATATAAAATTTAAGAAATTATAGGGTATAAGAATTGAAGAGAAAAACAAGCACATAACTAACTTAAGATTTCAACATCTAGGTCAAGGATAATTACTGATGCAAGAATCAGATTCACCACAGAGAACCTATCCATCCTCTTTAAAGAAAAGATGTCGATATCAGCTCTTGTATTAAAGATATAACCTCGGTGTCGTCATTGGAAATTTATAAACATTGTCAAGGTGCCTAGATAATGATCTATCAGAATTCAATATTTGAAAACTCTATATAACAAGATGCATGCGATTAATAAGAACATTTAACATTCAATATTTGAGAAGGGTTGCTCAAACTTTAGGTTCGATAAGCATGCACCTTCCACATAGTTAGGCCCACAAAGCAAGCACCTGTCACTAATTGCAGCGAAACAGGTGCCTTGAGAGCTGTCACGTAAACTCAAGAGACTTTACCCTTACATGAGATCAACATGGAAGATTCTCTCTGCCCAAAATAACGACAATTTCAATGAATACCTTAGAGTTTCCATCGCCCAATTCCGTGTTGTTTATGCCGTCAACGCAAGCAACGGCAGCTTCATGTGTAGTGAAATCAACAAAACCAAAATCCTTCCTCTTGGCTGTTGACATATTCCTCGCTAGCATTATACGTGCAATCTCCCCAAAGTCTTTGAACTTCTCCCTTACATGATCTTCATCCCAGTAGGAAGGGAGTCCATCAATGAATACTGACTTAACCTGTGCCATGAGCTCTGGATCTGGCTCTCGCAAAGGCTCAGCAAAAGCCACCTTGGCAGTTCTCTCAGCATGACCAAAAACAACATCAGGCTTTTGAAGTCTTTTGTACGCACACATGGCTTCACCATGGGAAGAGAACTCAATGAATGCAAAGCCACGACTCAAACCTTCATATCTGGGGTCTGCCACAAGTGTAATTCTTTCAACACCTTCAATGCCATACTCCGTCAATTTTTGTCTTATCTGCAATCGCATTATAAAGCAGTGAGCCAATATCTCTTTGAGTAAAAATGTATAAAATCAGTAATAATCATACCGCTTCTTTTGTCCATGTATTGCAAATATTTCCCAAGAATAACGTATCATTGTCCTCTGTTGGTGCAGTCCCACACCGCTTCCCACGTATCTATAGACAACAGGGAATTAGACATATTACTGATACACACACGAACAAAAATATCGACATTATCAAGACAATCAAAAAAAGACACATACAACAGGGTTCTTCATTTCTGATAAAGCACGACTTGCTTGCTCCTTACTCGCAAACCTGACAAAAGCATACCCCTTATTCTTATTAGTTGAAGGATCCTTGTGAAGTCGAACTTCAACCACCTCACCAGCATATTCAAACACCTTCTTAATATCTTCCTCTGTAGCATCCCGCTCCAACCCACCAACAAATATCTCAAGTTCTTTCCTTAACTTACGTTCCTTAGCAACAGCATCTAGTTCAGCACGTTCATCTTCCAATACTTCTGCTTCTTCATCGTTCCCTTGCACATCACCTTCTGCAAAATCATCTTGTCCGTGTAGCTCCTGAACCTCATCATTACCATATCCCTCCGTTTTCTCTTCAGCAGCTTCCTCCAAGTAAGCATCTTCCTTTCTTATTTCCCCCCCAACATCTTCATCCATTTGAACTGTTCCTCTCTCGGACTCCATTTCACCATTAACAGTTTCAGGCTCCTTCTGCTCCTTTGACTCTGCTGCTCCCTTTGTATCCTGGGAATGTTGTCTCTCCCCCTTTTCTTCCTTCAATTCCTCTTCCTGCTCTTTGGCTCCTTCATCCTCCAAACATTTCGCATTCAAAATAGTAGATTCTTGATTATCTGATGGTCTCATAACATTTTCATTTGAAGGCTCTTCCACTATACCCGCCTCTTCTTCCTCCTTTATGTGTTTGTCAACATTCACAACATCCTTATCCCCCTCCACTGAACCCTCCACATTTTCCCCAGTAGGTTCTTCAGTCTTTGCAGTTTCCTCAACATTCTGACTGACTGTTTCATCCTCCTTAGCTGGTTCTGTTTCGTCCTCCTTCGCTTTTTCAGTTTCATCCTCCTTCGCTGGTTCCACCTTCCCCTCATCACCTATGTCTTTCTCCCCCACCACATTTTCAATTTGCCCCTTCTCGGCTTCTGTTGATTTTGGAGTGCGCTTAGGAATAGTCCTAACTACTTTCTTTTTTACAACTTTCCTTACAACCCTTTTGGTTTTAGTGCCTGAAGCAGGTTTCACTTCTGGCGTCACCTCATCGGACGATTTGGCTTCTTCCACTTCACAGATCATAACAAAAGAAATGATAGGTAAGCAATCTTACATCTCTATAAATAATTAAAGAAATCATGGAAATTTAGTTGTTCTAAATACATAGATAAACAAACCAATTTAAATTTTATATATACACGCATAACTATCCAAATAGACTTTTCTTGGCCAAGCACCCGATGATCAAACCACCAGCATTAGAGAAAAATTTCAAGAACATAAAATCAGAAACCTCCACTAACCAACACAGAGATGCAGTTATTACCAGTTGCTACTTGAATGAACAATTTTATCATTAACTGTAAAATCAAGAATTATTTCAAACTAAATATAACTTTCAGGGAAAAAAGATAATCGTAGCATGCAAACTTAATAAAAGATCCAATATAAATATACAAATAAATGCAATTACGCCTATATACATATATGCACTCATCAATACACATACAAGCACAAATCCGCACACATGATTTAGGGCAATAAAGTGGTAAGCACCAGCAGTTTGCGGAGTGGCGTCAGAACTCGAAGTAGCCGCTTGCTTTTCACGGCTAACGGGTGTCCGCTTAGCCTCGGTGGCGGACGCCGGTGATGCAGTCGCCGGCTCGGCAGAGTTTGGACTTTGTGATTCTGCCGCTGCTGCAGCGGCCGCCGCCGCCGCCGCCGCCGCAGCTTTCTTCGGTGGCGGAGTTCTCTTGGCCGACGAACCGGCCGATTTCGGAGTATTAGCGTTTCGAGTTCTCATTATAAACAAATAATTGTATATGTATGTATATTATATATTAATAATTCGTAAAATAAACCTTGATTTTGATTTAGTTGTAATGTAATAATGTTAACAGAAATAAGTAAAATAATTGTTTCACCGATTTGCCCTAGCAGTGTTGATAGAGTCGATATTTTGGAAAATAGAAGAATAAGAAGATTTTATACGGTGGAGAGTTGCTGAGTGCGTGTGGTATGGAAAGTGTATTTACACGCAGAGAGTATATGGGAGGGTTGATAATAGAGATTGGGTTGTAGACTTATTGAGGTCTAATCCAGTGGTTTGGATTTCAGCGGTACCTACACTGCCATACACAGTGTTTCGCACCAGCACCGTACAAGAACCGTAGACACACAATACATAATAATACACATGAATTCAAAATTTTTTATGTTATAATGTCAAAACTCTGATATTATATACTCATAAGATATATTCTTTGTTCAAAATTTTTATATTATATATTCAAAAATCTTATATTACATGTTCAAAATTTTAAAAGCAAGCTCACAAAATAAAAATTATAATCTCATAAATTTTATGCATGTCCATGGATAAAGATACGCGAGTAGATTTGATATGTGTTCAAAACTATTGTTCTATATATTGAAAACTAATACACTATTGGTTCAAAATGAATAAGTGTGCTATTTGATCAATTAACTGTTGTAGTTTAAAACTACTGTTCTGTATGTTTAAAACCAATACACTATTGGTTCAAAATGAATAAGTGTATTATCTGATTAATTAACAGTTTTAGTTTAAAACTATTGTTTTATATGTTCAAGACCAATACACTAATGGTTCAAAATGATAAATTTCTTCTTCCTTTTTTTTTTTCTTTTGGTCTTTAAATGGAGGCATTATCGTAGTTAAGTAGTGGTCATTTTTTGTGAAGAAACTTATTAGGATTATTAATTCTAATGGTCACCTTGTGGATTCGATATCATGTATAAGCATGACATGGGACTAACCGTCCAACCTATCGGTGCCGTATATGGGAGGGACACTGCGAAGCCTCTTATGCTCGCCTGCAACACATCATAGATGCGGGGCTCTACATTACCTCAATAAGGAAATAAAGTTGCACATTGGCTACCAGTTTAAGCTTTAGCCTAGTGGTAAGTGATTAATCTGGTATCAAAGCGAAGTTGCAAGTTCAAATCCATGGGATGACACTAGGGGAGATTATTGGGATTATTAATTCCAATAGTCATCTTATAGATTCAGTATCATGTATAGGCATGACATGGGACTAACCGCCCAACCTACTGGTGTCGTATATAGGTGTGGCACTGCGAAGCCCCTCATGCCCGCTTGTAGCACGTCATAGATGTGAGGCTTTGTGCTACCTCAATAAGGAAATAAAGTTACACCTTGGCTACCAGGTTAAGCTTTTATCCTAGTCGTAAGCACACTTGATCCTAACAAAACTCCTATTGTATCATCTCCCAGTAACCCTTTGACTGCGCATGTGGTAGATTCTCAAGAATGTACATCCTTATCGGTAGTATAAGCCCAAAGTTTGCCAACTAGTCAACATACTTAGAAGTTTCTTTATAAATGTCTGAAAGTCGATAGCCTATGAGTCTCAACATCCTTTTGCATTCTTCAACCAACGAAGTCATAGACTCCAACTGTTAAGCAATACCATTGACCCACTGTGTAAGCACCTAAGAGTCTGTATATATTTTGAGTTTTGTAGCCCCTTTCCTTATAGCTTCTCTCAAACCTTCATAAAGTGCACTTATTCCTACTATATTATTTGTGGTAATCCCAAGAATTAACACAAAGTCAAAAGCCTATCTTTCATACTTATCATGAACTAGACCCCTTGCTTCTGCATGTCCTGTGCTTCATTTAGAACATCCACCAATAGTAACTTTCCAATAATTTTTTAGGGCATTTCATTTGATTTGAGCTAGGTACATATGTTTTGCCTGGGACGTCTTCTATCTTGTCATCCAAGCATCCCTAACTTCTTGAATGTTCTTTTTTGATGACACAAATCTTACCTTGGATAGAATTTGAAGATTGACATCCAAAAATTTTTCCAATACACCGTTTCCATACCACCAAAGAGTGACCGTAAATGTAATACACCAATTTGGTTCCTAAACATTTTTCTTACCCCAATTGATTCAAGTTTTGTAGCTCAAAACCAAATGATTCTTGTCTTATTGAACGCCTCGCCATACCTCCTTTATATAGTGGTATTCTTGAAAGATGTATTTTTATCATCACATACTACTCATTTTCAGTCCAACACGTATTATCCACAACTCATCTATTCACTAGGTTAGCTTGACATAGTAGGTGATGCACCAATTGCCAGAAGAAATCGATTACGCATTATAGAATTTCAAGAGCTGAAATTGAACTAAATAATAAAAATAACCAAAATTATGTACTTGACATCTTTTAGTTTGGTTCAATCACTTTTTGTCAACTCTAAAATAGAAATAAAAATAGGCCTTATTAAGGACTCGCATGTAGGGATGGCAATGGAGGCTTGGTAGGGGTGGGCTTCCCTACCTGCACCTGTTAGAACTTCACTTGTCCATACTCTGCCTCTATGCCTGATACTAGAGTAAGCTCTTTGTATCATCCTACACATTGCTCTTACTTGTATTAGGTAAAACCCCTATTTATTAATAATTAATAGCACAAAAAACAAAGCCGATACAAGTAAGTCATATTAAATGTTAACATCAACCCTTAACACCTTTTTTTTTTTTTTTGGGTCAAGGAATCTTAACACATGACATTCAAACTTCAACACATAAATTTCAACATAACTTTATAATAGTAACACATTAAATCCAAACTCCATATTCCAAATCATCAAACTCAAACTTCATTCTTAAACTTAAATTTAGAATAATAAGACATAAACCCAACGTCTTGGTTATTAAAGTAGTATAAAAACTTTTATCACTAAAACTAAAAGAAGTTTGTTTGGTGCAATAGTTATAGAGAGATAATAAATTATATATGTATATGTATATGTATATGTATATGTATACATATATGTTGGAGCACCGCAGGGTCAATAAATCCCGATCCCAACCCGCCTTGGACCAGGTCAGGGGGAAAATCCCGTCCCACCTGGTCCCAAATTTTTTTTTGCAAAAACCTCGGCCCAAAGTGGCAGGGTGAACTATTGTTGCCATCTGACCCACGCGAAATGCCAAACCGGGGCCCGATAATGAACTAACGAACTTAGCACAGCTCCTCACCCGAAAAAGAAGGAACTTGATAGCTCGCTACATCGCAAATTGTCTAAGCATAACCGGCAGCCCGCTGCATCGCAATTTGTCTGAACATAACCGGCCCGGTCCTTGACGGCGATAACGATTAACGAATAGCATAGTGCGTTAAAATCCTTATTCAGTTCAAAATCCTTCATGGGTGCCACGGAATCATCTCTTTCCGGTTCACAGGTAATTTTAGTTCATCTTTCCAGTAATTCATTTTAGAAAAGAATTAATTTGTCATTATTTTTTCTTTTCTCAAAAAATTGTTGGATTTTGTGAAGAGGCCGGACGATGGCATCACGACAGTGTCGGAGCGGGTAGAAAGCGCGGACCCGCTTTTGGAGAAGCTCAAATCTCTCAAAATTGTGTGCTTTTTATTTTATTTTTATTTTTTAAGTAGCTATGTATATATATATATATATATATATATTGCCTATTACAAGATTGAATAAAGTTAAATTGCGATATGTATTTGTATACGTGGGCAGACAACTCCGATTCTGACGTCAGCACCGGCAGAGATCAGTTTGACGGACCTTTTAGTGAGGAAGCCTTCGTCTTCTTCGACTATAAGTAAGTAAAATTCTGAATGTAATTATGTGTTAATTTAGATTGGAAAATAAATTATTATGATTATAATGTTGTTTGAGGTGGCATTAACTGAATTATTCAGAAATTTGTGAAGGCATGAATTAAAGTTTGTAATCAGTGCACAAGCCTAACCTGAATAACTGGGTTGAGTAAGATTCTTGAGGGCAGCTTTACGCTTTTGTCAGATATGAATTGAACCAGAGACCAAGGATTTAATGAGCAATCGCTTTACCGGTTGCACCAAGCACGACTTTTAGCATCAGTTGAATAATGGACTAGTGGTGTTCTCGAGGAATAATTAAGGCAACCTTTAGAGGTGACTTACCAAAAAGAAAAAAAAGGAAATAAACGGGCAATTTAAGATGTTGTGATTTATTGATATCATTTGAACACTGTTACATTCTGCATTCATTAGCTGCTATGGCGTCAGGGGTTGTAGTTGTCTTGCTTGGATTCTCAAATGTAAATCCCGGACGAGAGTAGCTTGAAGTGTTTTACTCCCTGCTTTTGTAGAATAAGAACCTTTGGACAAGAAGGGAACTAGAATCTTGATGAAACTGAAGTACAGATTCTTCGGGAAACATTTGTGTGTGTTGTTGTATCTAGAAATTAATGCCTTAATCAAGCTCACAGCTCATTTACGGAGAGTGGATCAAGCTCACAGCTGATTTGTGGGAATGTCACATAACCGAGTTGTTGCAGATCCGTAACTTGTTTACTAGAATGTGTGATAACTCTTCAGTGTAGCAATTACCACTCCTTTCTTTTTATTTTTAAATTTTTTTTTTTTTAATTGAGGACTCAGGAATAAAGTGAGATAGATAACTCTAAGAAATTGTACACTTGATTCAGTTGACCTCATGAGCATAATTTGCAATTATATCACCTTTCTGTTGGCTTAGCTGCCTCTGACTGGCTAACAACTAGGTTTTGCTCTTTTCTCATTTTATGGAAATCTGATCCACTTGCATTCATGTTCATTAGTAGATTATCCTCTGAGTAATGTATTTCGTATATCATAACTTTTGGAATATGTAGAGAATAGAAAGGCATTACTGTTGGTGATCTCAAATGTTGTTGACTTGAATTTGATTTTTTTCCTTTCATTTTCCTGCTAGTGAAGAATAAAAAGTCTTTCTCTTGGAATATTCATTTCTTGTCATCAAATTCTGTTATCTGAACAAGGAGAGGTTAAGGGTTCACCACTCCTATTACTTACCGTATTTTTTTTTTTCCTGCATGAGCAGCATGAAGCATAGGTCTCTTTTGCAAACCAGTAAAATATGCACCGACTGTGGCCCTGTTTGGATTGACTTTTTTCCATGGAGAAGCATTTTGTTTCCTGAAAAAAAGAACATCTTTATTATAATTAATATTTGAATTAAATTTAAAAAAAAAAGCTAAAATTCTGAAAAAAGCTCAATTGCAACTTTTCCATAAGTCAGTTTTTAGCTCCTCAACAAAGCACTTTTTTCAAAAGTTTTAGAAAAGCGCTTTTGAAAAAAGCCAATCCAAACGATCCCTGTATTTGAAATCTTCATTCACCTGTTTCTGTTCGGTTTAGCATTTGCCGGTAAACTGCAACCTGGTTACTGTTGTTTTATTACACCCTATCTTCGTGATTATCCATTAATATCTACATTTGGATGTGTGGGATCTGATGAAACTATTATTGATGGGCCAAGGCTGTTTGTTTGCTTGTTGCCTGATATTACAAACCATATGTTATTGTTCAACGGTAAAATACTGATACTTTGTTAATTATGGTTAAGATAGGTACAGTGAACCCAAATGTGCTATTGGAACTCTTTTCGATGTATCGTGATTGGCAAGAACAGAAGACCCAGAAGATTACTAAAAGACAGGTTTGTTGTGCATACATGCAACTTGTAATATACATGATATCTTTTTGAGGGCAGCCCAATAAATATGTAGATGTCCGTACCAGCATGTTTAAGACGCTGAAAAGTGATTTAAACAGTCTCATCAGAGTTTATTTTACACAATTTCTTGGGATTTATATTTCGATCTAATCAAACGCTTCTACGGCCTGAGATAAAAGAAACATATTAAAGCATTTGAACTTCCAAATATAGAACAGAACAAAAGAAGCCACATCTTCTAAGGCTTGGAATAAATGTGATCTTTTCTTGATTGACATTGATGAGGATCAGGGAGGCTCATTGATTGGTGTTGGCTTGTCCGTGCTCAGACTATAGTGAAAAATGACTACTTCAAGCTCAGCTCGTGATTGTCTGTTAGCATTGTGCTATGTTGTGTACCAGAAATAGGATCACTGATTTAATATCATTAGTATTCTAAAAGAATTGTGGAAGCTAGGTAATTGCAGTGCTCAACATTGGCTAATGAAAAAGCTTATCAGGCTGAATGACATGGCATGCCACTGGAGTAGTTCACTTAATGGCCCCAGAATGGACCTTGTTTTCCACTCGTGCAGGACAAAAAAGCTGTTCCTAATGTACTGGTTGCTTCTAATTGTTGGCTTGTTGCAGGAAGAGATTGAAAATAAATTTGAAGTTGCAGATGCATTGGCAGTCAAACTTCTTCAACGTTTTAATTACTCTGTCGCAGTGATGAAGACAACCTCACAACATCTTTCAGAAGGTAACTTGATGTCTTATGCATCAAAGTTTGTTGACATGTGAAATGGCCAGTGGAATTACTCATAAACAGAGTTCAAATGACTTTTCAGTTAGAATATATACTACTAGAATTCAGTAGGAGTTCCCAGCAATAAATTTGACTTATGAACAAAATGTGTACCGGGTGTGAGTTTCGGAAGGGATATGATTTAACGAGTATGGTTATTGTTAACTACTTGCCATTTCACAGATTTCACATTAACTTGTGCTATAATCAGATACTAACTAAAAACTGCATTCAGTTCATCCATTGCAGGTAGAACTTGGAGAGTTGAAAGGAAGGCTAACTGAGGTGATCAGCAACTGTGATGCACTGTGCAACAGAATTGCTGCAGAAGGGCCAGAATCCCTGCGTTCATCAATCAAACCATTTGTGGCAACCTCACCTGATGTGGACACCAGTTGTAGCTTGCCTCAATTGCAGCAGAAGGAAGATAAAGAGCAACGTTAGAAGAAGTCGAGTTAGAAGACGTTTCTTTGTTCTTTTGCTGTATATTCTCCCAACACGCCTGCACCACTGATGTAAAGGTTAATTTGGCCTGCCAAGTGCCATGTCCAAACCACAGTTGATGCGTCTAGTTCTGGTGTTTGGTTTATCATAGGGGGGGAACTGATTCCAAAGCAATTACATGTATAGTGGTTACTCATTCTTAACTGTATTGTTTTGACCTCAAAAATAGCGTACAAGATTACAATCAGGCGGTTCTTTTGTTTGATCATGCAGAAGCTAAGCCTTATAACACCTATTCCCTTACTCATCTAGAAGTTGTATTTACAAAACATCGTCTCAATTCATCAATTCATCGTATTTCATCAAATTCAGGATGTGATATGGTGCCGAAGGATGAATCACGCATGGACAATTTTAATAAAATTCCATTCTTGAACAAAAATTCATCTTTAAATTTATTTCATCTATTCCATGACCAGAACAAGGAAGGACACACGACACACCATGATGTTGAATCAGAATAGAGATTTCAAGTTGGATTAGTTAACACTTAATAGCTTTATGAGGGTGCACGTATATATGAAAGTATGTGTGCGTCTATGTGCGCGTGTAAGAGAGAGAGAGAGAGAGAGAGTGAGGGAGGGAGAAGAGGAGGGGGAGTTTCTGTTTAATGGATGAACCAAAAAGAGATCGCCAAACAATTATCATCAAACTAAGCACAAACACGTAGTACAGTGACTTCTGAAAAACAATTGAATTATACAAAGCATAATGGCCATCAGCAGTTGCTGGCATTCCACACTTTTGCAGAAGGTTAAAAAAATGGCCAAATCGTAGTGCTGTTATATCACAAGAAGAAGTCTGCGCCTCTGTTGTGCCCAGTATATTAAAATTAACACTTACAGCATCCGGAAAAATTCTGATCATCGGCTATCCAGTTCTCAATATGATGTGAACGCCACTATCAGTATCCACGATATCACTTATCTCGCCAGTCTTTAGTGCATAAGTCGCTTCCTCGAAAGGTTTCTGCATCTGACCTCTGCCAAATGAACCTGCATACAAACTCTAAACAGTTATGCTATGTTTGGAATAAGCTCATTGCAAGATGCTTATCTTATTCACATGGAGGAGGCAATGTTTATTGTTTGCTCTGTAGCTGAGAAGAAAAGTAAAGAACAAGCAAACCAAGTTGATGCTAGGCGTTATTATGGGAAACAAAAAGTATCATCAAACTTTCAAAAAATCCCCAACGTATTCCTTTTTATCTTATAAGATATGAGCAATCAATCCTTGACTTATTTTTTACAACTCTAGAAAAGAACATCCTATCAGAAGCATCTTATGAAAACCTAATACAATCCATACTTCTTTTTGTATAAAACATCAAATAAGACAAGCATATTATAATAAGCTTATACCAAATATAGCATTAGTCTAGTCAAATACTGATCACCTCATTTGTAATTAAAGATATTACACATGGTCTTCTAAGCAAGAGTCACATTTAAATCACAAAACCAATATTCAAAAGAACATCAATGAAGATTGACTGAAGAAGCTCAGAAATTTTTTTGAAGTTTTTTTACATAGAATGGGTTGTAGATCAACCTCAGACATCATCAGAATAACACTTGAGGTCAAGTCAATCGCCACAAAAATCAAGCAACAGGCATCACAGGGTAAAATTTGCAAATAATTAAATTAGGGAAAAAAGAGAGAAAAGAAAGAATTTGAAATCCAGATTGATTTAGCAGAGGTTCTTCTTTAATCCACAGATGGAGATCTGCAGAGCCAGAACTTCAATTTCACTTTATGTAGTAGTCATCCAAGCCATCATGCCTAAATTAACAGCTAACAAGTGAAACTTGGCTTGTGCGTGAACAACATATCATGTCAATTTACAGGGTTAATTTCTTGCTTATCCACCCTGAAAGCGAGAGCTCGAGGCGGTGGGAAAGGAGAATACAAAAGATAGGAAGATTCCAGCTTTGAGTCTTGTGCTTGAGAAGGTGATCATTTCTGCCACATCATGGAAGTATTTGGTACTTTCTGTTTCAAAGGTGCCTTGCCCCTTCTAACTTTCTTTATGGTATTGGGGAACTTTTTAACTTTCCTTTTCTTATGTTCAACCAAACACCTAACTAGCTGAAAGTTGTGCTAAGTGTCTAAATTTTACATATGCTCGAGCCTATGTGGTTCTTATACATATCAGTGGGAGACTAATTAAATTAACTACTTGAGTAAGGTCTTTAAAGAGGCTTGAAACACGAGCATTTGTGAAACAAAAACTTATGAAGCTGGGAAATCCTGCTTTGAAGCTTGATCAACTCGTATTTCTTACAAGTTTAAAGCCAAAGGAAATTGGCTAGACGGAAACAAGAACAGTGGGGATCAACAATTGACCCAACATTTAGGTCATAGGAAGTAAATGCAGATTTCCTGCATCAATATAATAGCTTATCATGATTATGCAGCTGAAGATCTCGTAATGTATACAAATTAAATGGTAATCCGCATGATACTCTATAAAACGAAAATACGAAGATAATCCACAAACATTATAAACTATAACTACAATTAGTTTCTACTGAATAAACTACCGAAAACCTTCTTTGTTTCCTTTCTTGTTTCTGTTTTCAACAAGTAACCTTCATTGGCTTTAAAAATTTCAATAGGAACCTTAAAATATCCATCAACACCGAAAACAGCTACTTTTTCCCCCTCCTTAAACTTACAACTACAAGTCCCTTTTAGCAGTGGATCTAACAATATGTAACCAATCATATAACATGCATTATACTCTACAAAGCCAAACCACAATTAGTTTCCTACTGAATCAACTGCCAAAAGCCTTTCTTTCTTTATTTTTCTTTAGAATAAATAACCTTCATTGCCTTAAAAATCTTCTTCTTCATCAGTCGAAACACTACCAAATCCATCAAAATCAGATGCAGCCGACTCTCTTTTGTTTTTTTGGAACAATGTCAAGTGATTCTCTTCAAATCTAGTCAGTTTAAAACCATAATTTCCTCTTAAAGTAAATTAATTAACAGATTGATACTGATAATCTATACACATACACGTAGTGAGCAACTATAAGAATCGAATATTCTTCTTGTTTGCTCCCAATAAATTATAAGAAATTTAACAAAATGCACAGTATAATTTTTAAAAAAATTCAAATTTTGTTAATTAAATACACTAACCAACCATCCAATTCATGTTTATCTGAACACATTGAAAAAAGCGAGTCGACAAAAATACATGTCTCAGAATGAGCTGAAATTGTGGGGGAAAAAATAAAATAAAATAGAAAAAAGAATCAGCAGAGAGGTGTTCAGACCGAGATCGCCGCCGCGTTTGGCGGAGCTACAGTCGGAGTATCTGGAGGCGACGTCCTCGAACTTGGCCTTGCCGGAGACGATGTCGTCGCGGAGGGACTTGAGCAAGGAGACGGCGGCGTCGCGGATGGTGGAGGAGATGACGTGGCCGTCGGGGTCCTTCCAGGAGGCCTTGCGGCGTGAGCCCTGGTGCTTTAGCAGTATGTGCGAGGCCCTCACCTTATCCCTCGACGACGTCGACGAGGACAATTTCGTCTTTTTATAATGCTTTTCTTTTTCCTTTTCTCTTTCTTTTATTTTTTGTTTATTATTAATCTCTTTCTCCGATGATGAGATCGAACCAGTCTTCTTCCTCTTCCGCTCTGCTTCCATTTTCAGCTGATTTTTTCCTTTTTTTTTTTTTTTTGGGTGTGTACAAAAATTGGTGTTGTAACATATAGGACTGCGTGTGTTGGTCAAACGATACGAAGTCAAGGGCTTGTCTGGCAAGGTTTTGAGACTCCAAAATTATTCGACGTTAAGCGCACGTTTGAAAAGCCACCTCGTAGTTAAATTTTACTGTAATTGGGAATAGTTTCATCGATAGTTAACTGTGTTTATTCAACCAAGTAATTAGTTAGATATAAGTGAAATTACATGTGTCCCAATATGAATTAGTGTAATTGTGCTATTATATTTGGTATGCTTCACTATAAAATAAATATAAATAATAATACACAACAAATAAATAAAATAAAAATACATGTCCCCCGTGTGAATTAGTGTAATCGTGCTATTTTATTCTTTTGATATTTGGTATGCTTCATTATAAAATAAATATAAATAATAATAAATAAATAAATTTACCTAAAATAAAAATAAATAAATAATATATAGATATAGAATAAATGAAAAATACAAATAAGTACAAAAATAAATAAATGTTTTTAGAAGTATAAAATTTATTTAATTTTCTAAATTTTGATAAGAGTTGTTTATTTATAATTAAATGTTATTATATTTTTTGTTCAAGACATTAGTAGTAAATAATATACTAATATTTAGTTTCATATATTTATATTTATAATTCATAATATACCCGTAAGTCATTTTTAATAAGTAATATTTCATTTTAAATATTTTTAACTATTTATAAGCATTAATGTGATTTTTAAAAATAAACAATTATTTTGAAATTAAATTATTTAACCGCGTTATCACCCCCTATACAACCAAGCATGATATATGAAACTAATGTGTAATTATACTGTGGCAACTAAACACGTAATTTAAATTATTGTATAATTAATGGGTAGTGTAATTACACGGATGTCTAAACAAATCCGAAAAAATGACACAAATCTCTGATATTTTAAATTAAATAATTTTTAAATTGTAAGATAGGTCATTGTATTCTTCACGCCAACTTTAAAGCCAAGATCAGAGTGACAAGGCGAAGGACTGTAAATTTTTTTTCCCCTATTTAAATACGAGTATTGTCTGACCAACAAAAGTCTCAAAATATATTCTTTATTAGTTTGTTTGCTGGAGAATTTTAAGATTTTATTTTCTTGTCCTGATATGTACATATAATATACATAATTAAATTTTGATTCTCAAATTTTGAAAAGTCTATGGATAAATTACTCATACAAATAGTTGTTCGACCGAAAAAAAAAAAAAGGGTAACTTTTTTCTTGAAAAACAACAAATTCTTTTTTGTAACAACTATTTAGCTTGGCTTTCAAAAAAATTAAAAAAACATATATATATTTAAAAGCTACGATCTTCAGTTTTTCAAAAAAAAAATAAATTTTTTTAAGTTGTTAAAAAAATATCTTTTAAAAAAGCCAAATTTGAACGATCCCTTAGGAAAATATAACTGGGCCTACATCGCAAAAAAAACATATAACTGGGCCTATATAGAAAGTATGCCTCAAAGCCCAATATCCATCAACATAAAAAAGCCCTCTGTTGACCAGCAAAGCCCACCGCCCTATCCCAATCTCCTAAATCCCTCTATTGCACAAGGGGTTAGGGTTTTGCGGGGAGAGAGAGAGAGAGAGAGAGAGAGAGAGATGAGTAGGAGCTTAGGGATACCAGTGAAGCTTCTACACGAGGCATCGGGGCACATCGTGACCGTTGAGCTCAAGAGCGGAGAGCTCTACAGAGGCAGCATGCTCGAGTGCGAAGACAACTGGAATTGCCAGCTCGAGAACATCGCTTACACTGCCAAGGTTTTTCTTTCACGCACTTTTATCTCATTCTTTGTGTGTGTGTGTGTGTGTTTTTTTTTTTTTTTTGCTGAAATAGATAGATATTAACACAATTACATGATTATCAATGCCTGTATTTCGATATTTGTTTTGTTTTGTTTTTGACATCGAATCATGTTTGATTATTTTACGCGTTTAGGGTTACGAAATTAGAGGATTCGTGATGGAAATTCCTTTTAATATATATATATATATATATATATATATATATAAAATAAAAAGTTATGATTTAGGGTTAAAGCTGAAAAGATGAGGTCATTTTAGGAATAGCTCCGGTAAGATTGAAGTTGATAAAATATATATTTACTTTTTATTTTTTTTCTTTCTTATTTGTATTGTGCCAATAGGTTTATGAAGAATCCAAGTGTTATTTAGTTGTTCAATTGATTTTTATTCGACCTTTTAGGATTGTTTTAGGGGCTTCCAGCTAAGAAGCAAATAATTGAGTTTTTGGTTATGGATGTGTTATTATGGCATGAAATTAGATAATGTTTAAGATTTTAACATAGATTGTGATACATTTTTCTGCAAACTGGTCTTCTGTGCGCTTAGGAGAGAACACTTATAGCTTTCATTTATCTTTATTTGGTGCCTCGGCAATCTTGTGTATTGGTTTCTTTCTTTTTCAATTATGTTTGCTGCACGATTTTGAGCTTTTTCACATTGTTCGGATGAGATAGGAATGAGCTATGAGTATTGTCACTGGCTGAAAGCTCACTTAGTCTTTCATGATTTAAGAATTCACTGGAAGACTACTTTATCATAGAGTCCGTCATATATTTCCAACTTTCAAACATCTTTGGCGACCGTGAATCAATGAAGTTCATTGATTTTCATTCTTTTTTTTTCTTTTACTTAGATATAGATGCACCTGGACATACCTCACTTGCGGTTGAGTATTTTATTGTGTCATTGTTGGAAGTCTTGATGAATATTCGAATTATTTAGTAAGGTCTCAATTGCCTTGTATCTTCCTCTGATTAATCTATAATTGTTGATTTCTTGTTTTCTATTTCATCTAACTATCTGGGGTAGATTTCGGGAAGGAGTCATTGTAAATATGGAATTAGGGGACAAGGAGATCATAAGGTCTTATGCGCCAAAAAAACCAGTTTGTAGATGGAGTAGAACAGGAAGAGTTAGTTTGGAGCCATAAACTGATTACAATAGCTGTTTTGGGTAAGGGTCTTATTCGGAAAAGAGCTCTGGTAGGAGTCTGTTAGTACCTAATTCCGGATTAAAGGTATGAAGTGATTCGAAACATCCGCATGCCTCCATCCCCAAGATTTTTGGGAAGGATCTCTTTATTTTATTTATTTTTCTTTTGAATGTGAAGGTATAGGAACTTCATTTAACACATGCTCATTGTATTAAGAGTAATAATATCCAGGAATGATGGCAATATATGGTATTGTGCTGCGTCATAGTATGTTGCAAACTAGAGACTGGAAAAAATGACAGAACATATTTAGAACTGTACCACACTTGAAAACACTTACGAATCATGTTCCTTAGTTTAAAACAACTATATGTTTGGCTCTTGTAAGAAGATGAAAGAATATTTGCTGGATAAGTTGTATGTCTTTTGTTCTTATGGTCTACAATTTAACGAGAAACTTCTTTTCATCTATATGTTTATATCCTAATTCTGTCAATTGCTAATTTTGATGGATTATTCTGCAGGACGGGAAGGTCTCACAACTTGAACATGTTTTCATTCGTGGCAGCAAAGTCAGGTGTACATCATTTGTTTTTTAAGTGTCTCTATTTTATTTTATGAACTTTGCATGTAACTAGCTTGAGATTCCTCCAGGTTCATGGTGATTCCTGATATGCTTAAGAATGCTCCAATGTTCAAACGTCTAGAAGCTAGAATAAAGGTAATGTCATGGTGAACACACATAATTCTTTTTTTTGTTTGTTATTAGGGCTTGCCTCATATATGCTTTTCACCATCTGCAGGGCAAGGGCTCAGCAATTGGTGTTGGACGAGGACGCGCTGTTGCCATGCGAGCTAGAGTGAGTTTCTACTTCTAATTTGTTCTCTCATATACTCTCTTGGTTTTCTATTGATCATTGAATCAATGTTCTGTCGAATGTAAAAGTTCCTTTTGCAGTTATGCTTGACGAAAAGCTTTGCTTTTCCATAACTATAATGTGCTTCCTGATATTTCAAATGGTAAAATATGCAATGCCGGAAGGTCCTATATCTGTGTTTGCGCCTTTGTGTAGTGGTAAAATTTTACCAAATGTGCCCTCTCCTCTGTAAATATTAATGGAATGTGTTATGGTTGGAAAACAATTTGTTTTCTTTTCATTGTGTTGGTCCCTCATTTGTAGTTTTCGTTGTTGAGAGAACTGTGCCTGACTATTAGAGTTTCTTATCTGCAGGCTCAGGCAGCTGGTCGTGGAGCTGCAACTGGCAGGGGTGTTGCGCCACCAGTAAGGAGGTGATAATTTCCCTGCAAGAGATCTTGCATTTTCTTGTGGCTGTGTTCTGTAGTTGCTATATTGATGTAACCATCCGGGAGTAATTACTTGAGCTCGAGTCTGTTTTGCAAACCTAAACAGTATTTACTAGAATGATAGCATCTAATATTGCCATGTTTTTTTGAGGTAGCTAGAATGTGAATAATTTCCCCAAACAGTATTTAATAGAATGATAGCTTCAAATGTTGCAAACCTATCACAATTTGCTTGCTCTTTTCATTGCATTGGCATTCTTCCTATTAGCTTTTTCCTTTTTTGGCATTTGAGGGGAGCCTCGGTGCAACAGGTGATCTAAGGTAGTTGCGGAACAGATTCAGGATGTTACAATAGCCTAGGCTGATGATATGGACTTTCTCATAATGAATAACATCGTAAGAGAGATATAATAATAATGAATTATAATGATCGATTCATCACAAATTGCATAACCAGTTCAACACCATGAAGTCTCCCACAAAGCCATTGGCCTTGTTATTGTTATACGTTGAGATGGAACATGATGAAAAGCCATTACTGATGAGGACGAAGGACTTTTCATTTTCTGATATTTAGGATTTGTTATAGGTTAATTGGTAAGTATTGTTTACAGAAAGTGTTAATTTAGTCCTATTGTTTTATAAATGATATATCTAGTCTTTAATGTTTGCAAAAAAAGTCAATTTGGTTCCTATTATTTTGAAAGTAATCATTCAGTCCTTAATGTTTGTAGATAATGCCAATCTTTGCAAAAAAGTCTATTTTTATCTCCATTAATTGGTTCTGTGACCAACACATGAACATTTTTTGTAAGACTAAAATGGGGTCACATGGCTATTTTTAAGGCTAAAATAAGGATTAACTAGGTTTTTTTTTGTAAACATGGAGGACCAATTGGTCACTTTTAGGTAGCAATTGGTATGATGGAATGAATTTGATAAGAATGGAATGAGATAAAGAATAGAATGAACTTGGGAATAGAATGGAGTTGGTAATAAGCATACCATGCTTGGTATGCTATAAGAATGATAGTAGAAATGAGTGTATTGGTATAATTGGTATACTCTAAGAATGATGGTAGAAATGAGTGTATTGGTATAATGATATTAAATTTATATTTGGTAAATAGTATAGTAGCATGGTATTGAAAATAATTTATATAAAAAAAGTCAAAATTATCCCTATCCTGTTATATTATATGCATTATAGTAATAAAATTAATTATCCAAAATATTACTAAATACTAACAATACTAATATAAAATATATTTATATTAATAACCTGAATAAAACAAATAATGATGATAATATATAAGTGTGTATATATGAATATATAATTTGGTGAACTTTTTGTTTTTATTTTATTTTTATAATTTTTTTCTATTTTTATTTTATTTTTTTTAAAAATATTTTTTATTTTCTATTATTCATTTATAATTTTTTTTATTTTTGATATAAAATGCTAAAATGTTAATTTTTGTAAGATTATTTTAGTCATTGGCGTAAAATTTCATTCCCAGAAATATGGGAATGAGCCATTCCCATGGGTTTAGTCAGGAATGGCTATTCACATATTTATGGGAATGAGATTTTCTCGGGAATGGAATTTCTTGCCTCATTACACCGTACCAATCATAAGATTTAGAAGAGAGTCAAAATTCTTGCCTCATTACACCATACCAATCATAAGATTTAGAAGAGAGTCAAAAATAGCATTCCATTCGCACATACCAATCACCACGTTAAAGTAATAGGGATTAACTAAAGTGATACTTTTTGAATACATTAAGTACCAAATAGGTCACTTTAAAATAATAAAGACTAAATTGATATTTTATATAAATAATAGGAACTATTTATAAAATTTACCCTTAAATTTACAAAAGGAGGCAGATAATTTTTGCAATATCCCCATACCAAACGACACACTCTCAGCCCACAATTGTATATGAATCCCTCGGAGCCATCTCAATTTCGTTTCTTTTCGTACTTCTAATCTCCGTTCCTCTTTTCATTTGATAGAAACAGCAAATGCATGGTACTTTCACGAAGTTGTGTTGAATTTGTCCTCGAAATCAGCTAAGAGGATATTTGTTGGAATTATTAATCGAACTTCGACTTCCGATAGATATTATGTTTAACTAAATTAAATTATATCTTTTTTGAATAGAATCAAGTATCTTGAGATTTACACCCTAACGTGAGAATAATTGTGAGAAGACTTGCCTACCTGATCATAACGTTTATCCGTAGCCATTTACACTGGAAAGAACACGAAAAAATCCTCCCCTACCAAACTAAAGGACGACGGATACGTACAATGCAAATTATCCAAGTTGAGAATGGGGAGACGAGTTTGAAATGTATCAATACATTAATGTATGTCTTTTTATGTTTCATATTCGTGTTTCTCTGTTTCATACATGTCTACTGAAGAAAAGATTTTAGGTTGCTTTATAAAATTGTGTGGTGTTGGTTGCCTAAACAACAAAGTTACATAAGAGGAGGAGAGGTTAATCAATGTACTTGAGCCCAACATGTGTTCCCTACAACTCACCCCACCAGGGCTGCCTCACCCACACCACTGTCCTCTGCCGAAAGTTTGAAGCACTACACAGACAACAAAATTAACTCCGAAAGAGACTTCTAACAAATGCATGTGCAGAGGTTGATCAATATCTACCATGCAGAGCTTTGTAGCTATTGTTATAATGTCCCGCATTGGTTTAAAGTATTTTAAGTATGGTTTATATGTTTCAAGGATTTATTTTATATATATAACTTTACTTGTCACGCCATTGAGTCAAGCCTCTTAGAGTTACGAACGATACTGGTGTTTTAGGAATTACAAATTAACTACTTGAATCCTCAAATCAACTAGTCTGAATAGTCAATTCAAGTTATTAATTAACTCATATCACCCATTATAAACCATTCATATGTCACCTACCAAACTGAATGGGACCATATATAATCACCCCCTATCCTTTGGTTAAGGACTTGGGGCCCAAATCTTGATCACAACCACACAAAACTAGACAGTGCAGGACTCCAAAGATAGTTCTTAGGAACTCAAGAGGTGGCTCTCATTAAACACTTGATGTAGCACTTTGTCTTATATGACACTTAGTTCCCGCATTTAGCCAATAATTGGCTTTAAATACCATTACGTTACTCTCTCGAGCCCAAATTCCCAAGTCTGCAAGCGAAAAAAGTTCCCCCTCAAAATACAATTGGAAAGATTTCAAGTGATGAATTCTGACCATCAATCGTTGCTTATAAAATTTCAAGTCGTGCGTCAACTGGCAACTTTGGAATTTTTCATCTCATTTCACACCTTTGCAGCCATCAAATTACAAAGACAAATAGGTTTTCAAGGAAATCGACTAATAATAGGGATTGCAATGAGATGAAAATTGACTATTTGATTCGTAGGTGGCCCAACCCGTCCCCATAACGTATCGTAACATCCAATCTAGTAAAACCCAAAACCATCGTTATAATTAAAACGCGTGATATGTCTACCATTTCTCATAATTAAAAAGATAAGCTAGTTTCTCCAAGTTCCTTTCAGCTATAAACGTATACGCTTAATAAACATATCAATCATGTCACTTTTGAATATTTATGATTCATGATTAAGGTTAAATTACTATGATCCCCTTCTTATTCTTTAAGAGTGTACTAATTCCTCTTATAATCTAAAATCATATCGTAATCTCTCTATCGTCACCGAAAATTAAATCAGCATATGTCTCCTCCAATTCAATCCAAAAATCATAATTTTCAACATATGTTTTACTGAAAAGAAATACATGTTCCCTAATGAAATTAAAAGTTCTCCCCAGCCCGTTACAGGAGACCTGCAAAAAAGATAATAGCGAGACTTTTTTTCCTGGAATAAATTCCGACGTTCAAATTAGTAAGGATCGTGGAAAAGAACTTTGGGAGATACGGGCTAGAGATGGCTTACCTTTGCAAGGGCATGAGTTGTTCCATTTATATAGCTCATGGAGGATCAGTTTTGTGATGGCCACCGTTTCCACCACCCAAGAGTCAAATCAAGGTTAGCCTAGCTAGCCATTTGGTCCATAGGGCATTAGCACATTAGGTTCACCAAAGTACTGCTATTGTCGTTACACCACCTTTCTTGCATTTATGAGGTTGGAAGGAACCATTACTTGTAATGACGATCTTCTCGCCCCGACAATTTGAGACCCCCGACCCGGACGTGGCTTGCATGTCTAGAGGACATGCCCCACACCTGCTCTCCCACCACACTAGTTTTTTTAAGAATGCATTTGATTATATTCCCCCAAGCCCATACTTAGGATACGCGTCACATTCTCCATGCATACGCATGAGGTGTCATTTAAAGCCCTAATCACTCCTTGTTTTGTGGTCAACTAAAAGTGCAGCAACCCCATATGTGGTCCTCTGAAAGTGTATTGGACTCACTTATTGTACAAGTCAATTTGTTATTTTAGTTAACAATGTTTTTAAAGTAATGATTTTGGATTGATGGGAGACGTGTGCTTATTTTTATTGACTATAAATGAATTATGAAGGGGCTTTTGTATCATAAAAAAATCCAACATACTTTAATTAGAGAACTATAAAAAGATCCATTACAATTTACCTTAGAAAAAAACTAATTAATACCAAGATGTGAAGGCAAGCTAATGCATAAAAGAAAATTGGTAAAGTAGTAAATGCAATTTACCCAAGAAAAGAATCATTCGACATAACTGTAGCAATTAGCATTGAATTGTTCTCGACACGTGTCTCTGTCTAAATAAAAATTATTGTATGTGCATCACTGGTTCCATGAATATAATAACTTATTTGGTGAAGAAAACACTGATGAAACAGAGAAACTACGCACCTGCAAAAAGAAAAAAGGGCATTGTTGGGTGTTGGATTTTGTATCTAATCCTACTCTTTTTGTGAAAAAAAAAAAAAAAAAAGATGATAATGCGAAAGATGATGAGATTGTTTCATTGATCAGACTGTTCACATGGTGCTATCTTTTTCTATGTTCCAACCTAAGGTTGTCTGAGTGAGATTATTTAGTGTCTGGTCTCTTTGCGTTTGAGATTTGAAGAAGTAGACAGACATCAAAAGAACAATTTTACGTGAACAAAATATAAACCATTGGTGAGAGTTTGATGAACCGTTGAGAGAATGCCATCACTTTTGGCCCTACTTGCATGTGGGAGAAAGAATTTGTCTAACATCTTATCATCATCTTGCATGTAGACTTGTCAATTTTATCAACATCTTTAATCAAAGAATTAACTTGATTGATTAATTGAAGCTGGTCATGTAGGTGAATTGATACTTACTGTTTAAGGGTTGTTGTTCTTTTGACGGGTGCGTAAATTCCATTTTTTCCTATGAGTTTTAGCTTATATACCAAACTCTCCCATGAAAATATTTTAGTTTTACTTATATTTTTCCATGCCATCAAATTTCACCAAACAAAACCTTGTATTAAAAAGTATTTTTTTTTGTTTAACGATTTATTTATCAAAGTAAACAAATAAAACATTTTGATAAAATTGGTCAACAAAAAAAAAACTAAATCAATTTGTAGATCATAAAAAATTTTAATTTCAACATATGAAAAAAATTTTGGAAAAGTTTATTCGTGAAATTTTTAGCAACAATAATGTGGGAGATTTAAGCTTTTTTTAGAGGTATTTTTCTTTTTTGGGAGATTAAATGTGTTGAATTAGAAGGTGCTATTTTTTTTTTTAGTGTAGAATTGGTTATAGTTGATGGAATGCTATACTAATTTTCATGGTTGGTGACGTTGCTTAATTCTTGCTGTGTGGATTTTTTTTAAAATGGTTATGATCTTAATATATATGGGTACGTTATAAGATCGTAAAATGATGTTTTGAGAAGATTTGGATGCGTATTATTTTGCGTGTATATACACACAATATATTCGTTGAGTTATATGGTTAAAGATTTGCTTGGCAGGCTTTGTTAGCATACATGCTAAAATGACCCCTAAAAGATTGGGAGGCTGATGCGTTGTTCAACTGGGGGGAAGCTGTTTTTGCTTGTTTTCTTAGTCTCTTAATGAATTTTTATATCTGTGAGGCAATTGACACTGAGATTATGAACTTTGCAATACGTTTTTAGCCTTGTTTTTGGATAACTGTGTAGTACTTCCTCTTTTTGTAGTGTTGAGTTTGGTGTAGATTTTAATGAGGATGATAACCAATTGAAAAATGGCAATATGCTTTAATAATTAACAGCTTCTAGATTCTGTTAACACGATTATCATCAGATTGATATTTAAGAAATTGCCATATCACTCCTTGGATTCTGGCAATATGGTCATGGATTCTTTCGTAATCCTTAGTTGTTTTATAGTGTGTTTGGAATGATCTTATTTTAAGATGCTTATCCTATTGAAATTTAGAGATATTTTATAAGATTTAAGATATCTTATCATATGCACCATATATTCTGTAGTTGTAAAAGATAAGATAAGAAGGATTACTTATTTCTTATAAGATAAAAAGTATAATTTTGTTTTAAATTTTCATAGGATGCATGATAAGATTTCATAAATCTTATAAGATGTACCCTCATTTCAATAGGATAAGCATCTTAAAATAAGACTATAACAAACAGAGCATTAGTCATTTCGTAATCCTTAGTTACATTTTGTCCTGAATTCTGGTACTTTAGAATCCACAGGCAGCTGCCAGAGCCCAAGAACTTTTGTCTGCATCTCTTGCAAAGATCGAGTCCTTTTGGCTCAAGGGGAATGGAAAGTTTCTGTCGGGAGGCTTCCAACCTTCCATTGCGGATCTCAGCTTAGTCTGTGAAATTATGCAACTACAAGTAAATAGAGACCCGAAATTCTTTAAGCTGTTGTCACCTATGTGGACACATGCACACATATTATGCAGTGTTTTTTTTTGTGTTCAAAATTTGAAGTCTTCAAGTCTTTTTAACCTTCAAGTGAGATTGATGCGGAATGTCTGCTTCAGACTTTACGCTTTATTTGAACAGGAAACACAGTTGAAATCCCATAATATTCATCCTTTCTTTAACCCCTTTTTTTTTTTTTTTTTCTTGTGGCACTGTTATTCTTGTGGAAATTCTTTTGTTAGCCATGTAACCATTCAAAATCTGATGTGCGATTAATGGTTTCTTGTAATATACTGTAGAATATGGTGAAATATGTTGCTTTGTGGCATGATTTCTTCGTGTTAACAAGCGTGATAAATTCATGTTTAACTTTTTAACTAATAGGGAACTATTTCTCAAAAGATTTGCTTCATTAGCCAAGCAAACCGTCTCCGGGCATGAATAATGTATAAAAATTACTTGCAATATTTTAACTTGTTAGAACAATTTCTAAAGAAATTGTAGTTTATTAAGTAATTATTAAATAAAATATATTTTTATTAATTTTATGTATTATTAAATTGATTTAATTATTTAGTATTATATTTTAGTATTTTATTCTTATTAAACTTAAACCTTAAATTTTATTTTTATTTTTAATTATTATATTTTGTTATGTCAGCTCAATCAAGTCATTGGTTTTCATTCCATGACTAGATGTAATGGTTATGGGGTTGTAAACAACTAGAAACTATTGCACCAAAAAAAAAAAACACGCAAGTGGATAAGATATGTAACTCTTCTTTTTGCTAGCATGCAAAAAAATTTACTTAATGGGTGTATAAAAATTAAGACGTATTATCACTTTTTACTTGTGTTTTTATTGTGTGAAAATGTTATTTATTAAATTATGACTTATATAAGTATTCTATCATATATTGGTCAATAGTCGTGCCTTGCACGGCCTTTTACAACTAGTATCCTTGAAAAATGTTGGTTTTGAATAGAGGGTGTGTAGTATGCTTTCTAGAACGAATTACAACAGTACACAGGTAAGGTAATCCAAAATCTCAAGAAAATTATCTCGATTTATTTTATGCTTTACAACTATTTGTAGAGGATTTTTTTGGGTATTATTATATGCATAATTTTAATTTGTTTTGGATGAAAACTTAATCAAAATATATCAAGGTGAGAATGAGTTTTTGTTGGAGAAATCAAGAACACATGCACGCACACAATCAAGCATGGCGGAAAACATAATATGCAACATTTTTAAGGGCCTTCTACTTTGTCCACCATCACTTTCGGATAAGATATACTATCTTAATAAATAATAGAGTTACAATTTTCGTACCAACAGAACTCTAACAGAAAAATCTTCACACAAAGAATTTAAAGAGTGGACAAAATTTAAACCTTCCCTCATCTACTTTCTAACAAAAGCACACAAAACTCCTTCTAATACTTTCAGACTCTCTTTCTCTCTCACAGCCCCTCCCATGGAGAGTGGCTCCTAAAGCACAATCAATAAAAAGTAGAGTACGCTAATCCTAACGCCTTTAGCTTTAAAAATCCAAAGTCACAGCCGATAAAAACTAGATGCATCGACCAGTATACACAAAATTTTCCACTGAAATTTGGATCTTATTTTTCATTTAATTAAGTAGTAAAGACCGTATATTTTGTCCTTGTTACTCTAAGTAGTAATGACTTAAATTCAGATACCAGACAATATATTCATCGGAGAGCAAAAACATTCATCCTCATGCAAACATTAATTAAGGTGGTCGTGCAAGGGGCCTGTTAGGGGCCTTTCGTTGTGGGGTGTGTGATGGGATATGCATATAATGTATGGGTCCTCTCTTGATCAACCAAATTAAAAACTTGCGAGCCCATCAATATTAATTCTCCTTATTATTTGTGAAGGAACAAGTTTTTCGTTTCTTTTTCCATTTTGTTTTGAGGAAGAAAACACTGATTATAAGTGATCAAATTCAAGCATGAAAATGTAACACTAGTAGCCAAATTAAAATAAATTACGCAAGCTTCAAGACATGTAACTCTGACGAAAAAAGATATGATTCAGATTAGTTAAGTATAAACTTTATCACAACTAATTCAAAATATATAAAATAATAATGCAATCCATCGAACTCGAAAAGTGAGTAACTTTCTAGTTGTTATACTACATTTTGATAATTAGGTCAACCTTTTCTTCCTAATTATTATCTTTATTATTCAGGCTAAAAATTTTGTCGTTCATTAATTTATCTTTGCTGCCGGCCATCAATGACGTACGTGCAGACAACGATTTCGAAAATAAACAAAAAGAGAACGAGTCAGCAAGAAGAGAGATAATATTTACACAAAAAATACTTGCAAGGATATAATTTTTATTAAATTTCGAAATTTCCCAAGGGTGCAACACACACCACTCACGAAAATATCTAATTTATCAGCAATCATCAATATACAAATTAATGTACCCAACAAAAGTCAGTGGGATATGGTGGTCAGTTCACTACAAGCATGATCAATAGTTGAAAGCAACTTTTTTTTTTCTCCCAAAAAAAGCAGCATCGACATTAAAGATTAATCATCTTTGGAGAAGAGACCTGACGTCCATCCTCTCCCAAAAGCTTTCGAATTGCCGAACCATGCATGCACGCCCTCATCGAATCATAGAGATCAAAGAGCAAAAGACTTCTTCATCACAAGGAATAGTGAGGCCCGTATCATGATTGAACCCAAACTCTTCTTCAGCTCTCTGCAACAAAGTTTGGAACTCTGGGTGTGTCAAGAGTGATATGGGGATGATATATCTGCTTCTATTTTCTCCAACGTAAACTGCGAAATGTCCCTTTGGGACATCATGGGGATAGCCATTGTCTTGATCATTGCCATTTTTCTTGCCGAAGCTTGAGCATCTTTTGAGAATTTGCTTGAGGGCTGCTGTTTGGGTACTTTGCTTGCTTGTTTTCTTTAAAGCCATTCTGTCGTGAAATTTAACGAACAGGGACGGATCTAGAATTTTGTTTCAGAATGTGCACAAGGCGAAATTGTGAACAAATTTAAGATGGGAAATGGGAAGTCTTGGGGAAGAAATGAAATGGTTGGGAAGGTATTTATGGGGGAGTAGGGGCAGGGGGGTGGGGGGGTTGGGTGGTAGGAAGACAAGGGCATGTGGGGTGTGGATGTCAAGGAACTAACAAGAATGGATGTTTTTTAAGGGGAAGACTTTTGTACGAGGGGCGTGAGGGCTAATTCTCCATTGTAGCATATACCCTACCTTTGTCACCTCTCCAAAAGACAACCCACGGACCACTTTCTCTCTCTCTCTCTCTCTCTCTCTCTGGGAGAGATTCATCTTGATTGTTAGTGGTAGGATAACGTACGTCTAGTTCATGCATGGTGTACGTAAGGTTGTAAGTTAAGTCATGTACTCCCACCAAGTGGAAATTACTAGGCTTCTCTTTTAATGTACTAGGTTTCCTGTCGTTGGAATTTTATGCTTTTCGGGTTCAAGGAGTATATATGAAATGGTTAATGTTACTTTTTTTACACTGAGTGATGATTTGAGTTCGGAATATTTCAGTAGGAGTTAGGTTAGAAATGGGGTTAAAAAATTAAAAAGAAGAAGAAAGAAAACAGAAACTGTACTGGGCTTTCCACAGCTAATTTAACTACCATAATACTTCACCTTTCTTTATATAGTAATACCCTTTATTATATAATGGAAAAACATGTCATTTTTCTTACCTAATTAAAAAAAAAAAAGTATTATCGAGTAACATAAAATATTAGCAAAACTATTTGAAGGGTTCAGCGTTTTGCCTCTAAATTCCCACTAAAAGACTTTTTAGGCTTGTAATTTCCTCCACTTTTAAGCTCTACATATTGAACTGATAAGAACTTCTGGCCTGCTGATTTAATTTATTGTCCGTTTTACTTTATCCTCTCCTTACTTTACTCAAGGTGTTTGGAAAAATTTCTGTTGCAAAATTCAAATAAACAATTTCTGAATCACTATAAAAAGGAGTAAATGGTAAAATATATATATATATGTATATGTTTGGTTCAAAATTGGGACACAAAGTCCTCAACTCCTTACTATGCTACAGGAATAATGTGGTGGTGGGGCGGGGAGGGCGGCAGCAGCGACCGGGGGGGGGGGGTGGGGACATAGGCCCGACGCATAACCAACAAACGCTCAAATGAGTGTTGGCTAGGTCCGCGTCGGAACTTAATAATAGCACTTTAGCACCTACCACACATTCGAAGGAGTCACGTTATGGGGACCTGCAAACCTTTAGAACAGGTCACAATCAACCAACCTTAGCTCTAGTAGATATAGTTCAGCACGAGTAGACCTACTACCTAGCAAGAGTGAGCCATCTACCATTTTTTTATCAAAAAAGCAAGAGCAAATTGGGCAATAGAAAGCTATCATCATTATTAGTCATGTCACTTGAACTATCCTAAAGTATGTCTATGCTTGTCATTGTAAGGGTAAGCAATTTCAAACCATTTTTCCTTAAAACCCTCTTTCACAATCTTTACTGACTTGAGCTTTGGAATTTATTTTGGGGTTAAAAACCCGCCATTTACCTTTTTGTGCAAGATTCCTGAAATCAAAATAATGCCGATGAAATTTAAACTTTATCAAATGTTTTTTTATGATAAGGAACTCACGAAAAATGAGAAAATTAATTATTTAGATCCACCTCGATACATGCATCAAATCCATTAAGGAGAACAAGACAGTATTTGATTCAAAAATTTTAACCTTTCGCTAAGAAAGACTTATTATCTAATCATTGTGTCCTTCCAATTAGTTATCGTGTCTTTCCCAAAAGTCTCAACAACCCTATCTCTTAAGAATGGACGGAAATTTTAGCACCTTCTGGTCATAACTTCATTCTGGACCACCATGAATGCCACTTTATAACTCAGAAATGATAGATCAGAGCAAGACGTGGCCGAAAATAAAGACTGGATCATTAACAAAGACAAAAAGATGATAGTAGTCAAAATCATAGGAGTTAAATAGGTTTGCAGTTTGCAGCAGTCAAAGGATAGAATGCGTAGTGGTGGAGTGGGTTCTCTTGAAACAAACACACTCACTCTATATGTCCCTCCGACCCTTTTGCAATTGCCTTTTAATACGACTGCGATTTGATTGCTTAGTTTTAACATGCCACACTACTCATCAACTTCACCAACATAATCAAATTGACATGACGATGATGTCTTGTCACTTTGTCAGTACCATTCTTGATTCAGATGAGTCCACAATTTTTCTAGAAAACCAACGTCAAAAGATTCGAACATGCATGTAAGTGTCGGCTGTATTTTTCACGCTGAACATGAGGTCCGTACCCATAAAGCCGAACAAACTGGCTCACTCAAAAGTGCACCTCTTAGTCTTAGGTGTTTTTTTTTTAATCTTTCACTCTCAACCTAACCTTCCATCTCTCACAAAGTCGAACAAACTAGATTACTCGAAGGAGCACGGTAAGTGCTTCTTTTAACCCCACGTCCCCTAGTTTGAACCGAGAACATAATTTCTGGGGAGATAATACCATTAGACTATCCTTAGGTAGTGCTTCATATGATGTAATGACGAGAACGAAATAAGTTAAAAAATGGAATGGACTTGATAATGAATATACCATA
Organism: Cordia subcordata; assembly: GCA_028554755.1. Lineage (NCBI taxonomy): Eukaryota > Viridiplantae > Streptophyta > Magnoliopsida > Boraginales > Cordiaceae > Cordia > Cordia subcordata. Next base: position 5,242,751 of record JAPTOF010000022.1, on the reverse strand, counting down.
CTTAGTATGTTTTAAAAATAATGGTAGGAATAGATTTATGGATCCATTTTTATTTCTTATATTTTATTTTGACATTTTTATTTTCTGTTCTTAATTTTTATTTTCTAATTTCTATTTTATTTTTATTTTCTATTATTTGTTTTTTTGTTTTTATTTTTATAGTTTATTTTTAAGATTATTTTCTATTTTATTTTTATTTTTTATTTCTTATTTTTTATTTTTTTCTATTTTATTTTTATTTTTATTTTCTAATTCAAAATTTTATTTTCTATATTAATTTTTTTTATCTTTTTTTCTATTTTTCTATTTTTATTTTTAATATAAAACACTAAATATTAATTCTTAAAATGATATCTTTTTGTCATTTGACAAAAAATCTCATTCCCATAAACATGGGAATGGTTCATTCGCATTTATTTATTCAAGAATGGCTATTTCTATGTTCGTGAAAATAAGATTTCCTCGTAAATGGCACCTTATACTATTCATAAGATTTAAAAGAGAACCAAAAATGCCATTCCATTCTCCTCATATTTCTATATACCAATGACCCCCTTAATTCCATAACACCCCTTAAGTTAACATCGCTTATTAAAGTTTCAAATGATAGCAAAAGCTATTACTAGCCTTGGGTACGTAGGGGGCACCTCACCTATATATTGCGCGGGTGGTAGGTGGTTAGAGGTTCTTTTCTTTCATTTTCACCCTTTTTATCCGCTACGTTGACAATAAAATTAATGTCTTTTACGAAAATTACATGTTCTTACTATCTATAAGAATGTCGTACTTTTCATTTTTGTCTATAAATAGTAGGAGGTCCTTCCATCCCGTTCTCATAACTATTGGGAGTCCTTAGTTCTACGATATCACAAGGTCTAATACACAATTTTAGCAAAAAAAATTGAAAAGTTTTTTCACTATACTTGGTATCAAAACCCATCCTAACTTTAACATGTTTGAATTATCTCATCATAATTTTATCATTATTACGTAGAAACCAACAACTAGCTAAGTATTTGACAAACAAGTTGTGACTATATATTATAACACGTGTGTGTGTGCGGGGGCGCGTATGTATTTGGACTTAATTGTTAGAAAAATGGAGTCGTATATATTGACGAAAGACAATTAAGAGGAACGTCTCAACATCAAACAACTTCCCATGTGATACTGTCCAAGCCTAAATACCACCACCAACATCAGAAAATGGAATACGCAAGCAGACATGTATATTCTTAAAATAAACAATTACCACTTGCATCTCCAACCTCTGCTAATGGTGACACAGAGAGAGAGAGAGAGAGAGAGAGAGAGAGAGCTATGACTATTTTCCATGTTCTAATTAGGCCCAAAAAACAACGTTTTTTAATCCTTATTTTCTATCCCTGACTGATGTTATCCAAAAGGAAGCTCAAAACAGTGTGCAGTGTAAACAAGTAGTACTTTGTGCACACTGTTTTGGGTGCCAAAGCAGCAGTGCAGCTCATCAATGCATATCCGAGGAAAGGATAGAATGGTCGAGTAATGAGCTTCCAAAAGTCTCAAATTTGTCCACCTTTTGACGAATCCGACGTGTTCAGGGGCACCGCTACACAACGGGATTTGCATCCTTGGGTTGATTTCGATGTAATCCTGTTCAAGGGGAATTTCCTTTTTTTCTTTTTGGTCAGCAAAGCAACCCACTTTAATGGTAAACTTCAGGTGAAAAGATCAACCCCACAACCCAATCACCAAATAAATCAAGGCGCTTAACCTAAAACAAGATACTAGAATCAAACCCAGTTCAAGGTGAGTTTGTCGTTGTATAGAACTATAACACAATGAGAAGGTCAGACAGTCAAGACTGCTGTGCAACAGGGCTTGGGAGTAATGATAACTGGAGTGGGTTCTCCATGTTCTCTGAATGGGAACGAGTAACAACAGTAAGATCAGAGAGATTGATGAATAGATTATGTTTTGGCACTGTGAAGCTGTGTAGGCAAAGGAGCCAAGGAAACATAATTGCCAATCAACAAAAGGCATTTTCTTTTGACTGATAGCAACTTTTACTTTGATATAGCATGTGAAGACCATGTTAGCTTGCCTTCAGAACCTCTTTTCAAGACAAAACAACTGTACGAGCTTTAGAAGTCCACAACTCCAGTAAAAATTCACCACCAAGTTACAGATCTAGGTAGAGGGAAACCCTTAGATCCGTTCAACCGGACCATCTAAGTAAGGCCCACCTCCTCTCTCACAAAGATCTAGATAGAGGGAAACCCTTCGATCCGCTCAACTGGACTATCTAAGTAAGGCCCACCCTCCTCTCTCATAGCCTGACATCTGTGAGGCGTCTCTCCAGGTAGAACCTCAAGAAATAAGGACTAACTGGAAGTATTCTTCAAGACATCATAAATATGAGTTCTAATGTTTCAACTAGCCAATCATTGCAATTATGCACGTTAAAGAACACACAGAAGAAAGAAGGGAGTCCATTTAACAATTCATACCTACAACAACCAAGAACGGAAACAACGTCAACGAGCATGTGTTGTATACAAGATGCAATAGTTAAACAGACAACCAACTAATCATGACTTTATTATTGATTTTAAAGAACAGCATGCCTGTTAAAAGTTGACTGCAAAGGCACAAAAGCTACTTCAATTGGACTGTTTGATACTTGACATATCAACCCAATCTTAGATATTTCACTCGTATTCACCGTGATCTAACACTCGAAAGATGAGCTATTTCCTTGTGGGTGTCTTAGCAGTTCATGAGCATTCACATTTCACAACATAACCCTAACAGTGAGGTGATTAAGAAACAACTGAGCCCAAGAATGCTTTTCTCAAAACACACATTTCACTTCATATCTAAGTCCAAATTACATGCAATCGGGCTAAATGAACACAGTCAACTGACAGCACATGCACATTAAATGAACCTAATTGATGTGCTCTCACATTCCTTATCGAAAGAAAAGGATTGAATTCCATAAACTTTCAACAACATGAAAGGCGAAAAAATTGGTGAAAAACCAGGTTATCAGCATATCTAATAACAGAGTTCGAGAAATTATCACGGTCAAGTAAAGCATTTACCACTGCTCATGTAATGTGCATAAAAAACAACAGCTGAAATGAAGTCTGGAAAGGAACTTTGTTATCAATTCCCCATTGCAAATGAGCTAGACAATCAATTATATCCCTCTTTACAAAGGGATCATTTCAGGACCCACTTGGTGTGTTCATTTAGCTCATTCTTGAAAAACACCGGCAATTCCTCTCTCCACATCCCCCAGTAGTGAAGGATAGAAGAAAGAAAAGGAAGGGTATGATTAAGGAGTCATACAAAACTCAGATATGCAAGTTCTCCAGAATTGAGCTAATCCACATTTAAGGGAATGCTATATACAAGCTGAAAGTTCCTAAAGTAACCGACCTAGTCATGTACATTAGCTACACTGAGCCTGGTTAAAGTGGCTGGTGCATCCCATCCATCAAGCTCAATTGCCTTCTCAGCTTAATAATGTGAGCTTGCACCTGAAAATTTTCAAAATGATAGTTTAAAACAATGGTCATAACTCCAGAACTAAAAGACTAGCAGCCAACCATCAATTCACTAGACTGTAAGGGCAGAAGAAGTTACAAAGCTATCAAGAAATAAAGATCTTAACAAGCTTAAGGGCAAAAATTAGCTTATAGAAGGTAAATCGGAACTACGATATCTATACAAGAAGCAAAGAAAAGCTATACGGAATAAACTGCAAGTGTCACTTGAAATGAAAAGTTCTTTCTCTAATCTTTGCCCATAAGTGCGGAATTAGGTAGAAGTATCAGGTGCATGTGCCGAAGCATTGAATTTTCCAAATCAGGCATACAGGAAAACATGGAACTAATTATTTGTTTATTTCCATTAATTAACTGTAACTTTTACATAATTGAGCATTTAATTTGTCACTGCCCTTGTAAAGTAATTCTGTTGGAGAACGAATAACGTCAGGAAGTTACTATTGCTTAGATGTAGGTTAAACTTGCAAAGACAACATCCAGAAGTGTCCACCTATTGGCCACTATCCTTAGATGTAGGTTAAATAGCAGACATTAGAAGTTAGTCTGAAAGAGTAAAGCAGCTCAAAAAACCGCATGTCTTGCTTGATAAAAAGTTGGGGACAGAGTTAACTGGGGTTGTTAGAGGCTAAGAAGAAAATTCATAAGTATCTAATCCTTGTGCATCCTGGAAATGACAAACACATGCTGCCTTCTCCCGCAGGTAAAATGCAGTTGGATTTGCCTTTTTTCCTTACGTGTAATCTCTTGCTATGACTTGTAATATTGAAAAGCAAACACTGAGTTGATCTTAGTCAAGCAGAGAGAATGCAAGTGAAATTTGGAAACACTCACTTATTAGTCTCCACCGGAAGGTTCGCTAGAATAAAGGGTGTTTGTCTTTGCTTATAAGCGGTCAGACTTATTTGTAAGCAGAGAAATAAAAATTATATGCATGGTAAATCTTGCTTATAAGCAAGTAAAAGTGGCTCATAAGCAAGTAGGAGAAGAATACCCCTTTGCCTTTTCTTTTCCCTGCTTAAAAGCAATTTTATTTGACCAAATAAAAGACTTTCCTATCCTTTAAAAATATAAGAAAAATACAACATTTTATTAATGAAAGGTCCTTGCTAGCCATCTTTACAAAAATTGCTGCTTATAAGCCCCTAATTTACCAAACAAGTCAATAGCTTTTAAAAAAATTTATCCAAAGATTTCTCTACTTAATTTATTATTTGCTTATAAGTTCAAACTTGCTATAAGTAAAAAAAATAAAAAATAAAAGTTACATGTTTGGTAAATTTTGCTTATAAGCACTTGCTTGTAAGCAGCAAGGAACAAGAAACAAACATCCCCTTACTCTTCCTCTACCTGCTTATAAGCAACCAAGTTTGACCAACTAAAAGATTTCCCTAACCCTTAAAAACATAAGAGAAATACATTATTTATTAACAAAAAGTCCTTTGTAGTCGTCTTAACGTACACTACTGCTTATAAGCACCTATTTCCAAGTCAATTGCTTAAAAGTAGCTTAAAATAAGCAAATTCAAAGGGGCTCAAAGGCAGCTTCGTCAATAGGCCTTTGAACGAGGAAAATGTTGTATAGCAAAGATAAATGTTCCTACTTACAATAATTGTATTTTTGGACAGAAGGAAACAAAATGGTGATAGTTTCCAGTGACACAGCTATTCTCAGTAAAAATAGTACCAATAAATGCACAGCAACACCTCATGGTGCATTTTGCAAGATTGATTTAGTCATTGGAGAAAGGAAGTGAACTTTATAGGGTGTAAGTGCTCAAATATGCTCAAAACGGATGCAATCATTCTAAATAGCAATGTTGAACCCCATTAAAATGAAATATATATAAGCCACTGAATTTCATCAATGGGGTACCCGACTCTATAAGCAACCTCATTTACATGTCACGCATTAAGTGGAATTGGAGCCATGATGGATCTTCTTTTTTGGGGTAACAGAGCTATGAAATTATTTACTGTATCAGGCATTTGATCATGAAATCATAGAAACATAACCATGTACTCTAACCTGCTGACGTGCAGCAGCAAGTTTTAAGAGCTCATCTGCCTCCGAAAAATTGGTGAACCATTGACTAAGATAATGATTCTTAGTGTCACCTCTCTTCCTTTCATGCACATCCTCAAGTGGTACTGAAAAAGAAATGACACAAACAAGTCAAAGGCCAGGCAGATATTGTGAAGATCAAGTCACACATAATACAGCTCAGGCTTTTACCAAGTGGCAAGCTAGAAGTAATAGGAAACCGTGGCACAACGACAGCAGGGTGATTCTGCACGCGAGCAAAGAAATCCTCAGAAGGATCAGGGAAAACAATCTCATCATAAGTCTCCACCACAACAGGTTTCTTAGTTGACTGAGGGCCAGAATCCTCTTGAGAGTACAACTTCAGATGGTGATATCTAACAGTGATTACGGAAAGAATTAAGAATCCAATCTCCAGGTGAGGAAGAAGTGAAGCCAACAAGATAACGTATCACTTACAAATCCAATTGCCTTTCGCAAACATCGTCATGGAAGAAAAGGGAAATACCAATTTCAAATTCACCCCAACCACATTCTGACAACTCAAAAGGTGGTGATTCAACAACTCTCACAGGATTATTAAAACTGGGATGCAATTGAAACACAGCACGCTTTATGACAAGACCTAAGTCTTCATTTGTTGCTCCACGTACATATACTGTCCACTTATGCGACTGAGTCCTAGTTCACAGGGTAAACAGTGAGGGAATCATATTGAGCATAAATGCAATCAAACAGCTTTGCTAAGGGCCTGGGCCTCTTTGGATTGGCTTTTCTTTTCATGAAAGAACACTTTTTTTTCCTGAAAAAAAGTAAATTCAATTTGCAATGCATATTTAGCTTGGCTTCCAAAATAAGTTGGAACTCTGAAAAAAGCTAAAAATATAGCTTTCCCCAGAAGCCAAAATATTTTAGCTTCTTGAAAAAAGCACTTTTCTCAGAAGTTATAGAACAAAGCACTTCTAAAGAAAGTAAATTCAAACAATCCTTACAGCTACTACAGAGACAGGAAAAAGGTCTTACTTACTCGGTGGCCTTTCTACCGAGCCAAAATGCAATTGTACCATAGACAATGGGAACACAAATTTCAGCATCTTTGATCTTCATGCTTGAACTCTACCAAAAACCCAAATGCAATGATTCAAACAAGCAATAGAAGGATATAACAGTAACAGAAAACATTTCAATCCTACTGCATCCCTTTGACTAGCAAAGATAATAAATTTACATGAAACTAAACCCAACATAAGAGCCAATAAGCAATCGGGCTCCATAATTTGTGATGGTAAGCTTAATTCTCTGACGAAATATCTTATAAGATGCTTTTGAGCTTTTAGGGTCTGTTTGGATTAGCTTATTGGAAAAGTATTTTCTTAAAGACCAAAAGAGGTGCTACTTTTATTCTTACATGTTTTTAGATTGACTTTTTTGAAAAAACACAAGCATAATAATTATTCGAAAAAACAAAACAAAACAAATCCAAAAAGTGATTTTCCAAGAAGTTACAATTTTTGAGCTTATAAGAAAGCACTTTCACTTCAAATAAAGTACTTTTTCCTTAAATAAGCCAATCTGAAGACTAAACAGCCCTGAGTTCAGTTCGGGAGTATGCTTAAAAAAGGTCACAAACCAAAAGAGCTTATTCTTGAAGTATATCAGCCCCTGCTTTTCTTTTAAAGCTGAGACGCCCTTGGATTTTTAAGCGTGTTGAAAATTTAAGTTACTAATATTCCTCAATTCTTTTGGTTATTATTTAGTTTCTCTTTACCAAGTTTTGAGCAATAACTTATAAGCTATCAAAACAAAATGGCATCTCTTGCTGTATATCAAGTAACTCGTTTACCGAAACAATTCTATTACACAAAATGGCATCTCTTGCTGTATATCAATCAAAGATGATACTTTGGTGAAAATTTGTCACGCCTCAGGCCCAAAATTCCACCTCCACAAAACAAAATTAGTGCATAGGCTTAACAATAAGTTACTCATGCTTCCAATACACAAGCAAAAAATACTTAAATCAAAGTAAACGCACAACCCTTGCTAATAAATCACACAAAATAGAGCACCAACAAATAAATCATAGTCGTATCATGTCTACCATCAACGTGTGATATTACAAACTATATATTCAAAAACGCAAGCTTAGCTAGCCAACCTCAAATTAGCCCACTTTTTGCTCAAAAACACGAAAAAAAAATTTACAAGAAAAAGAAAGAAAAAGACTAAAAACGTAATCACAAAATCTACACAAACTTAACAGATGAAACAGACGTCGTAACACCTGAATTTACGAAATTAAACTCACTTTCTTTTCAGAATCTGGGGCGTATTTCGCAATTTGGAAGCGCGTAGGGTTTGGAGTGGACTCATATCCTTGTGATTGCTCGTCGCCTTGCACTACGTGATGCATTTTTCAAGCGCGGCTTTGCATGCAAACTGCGAAATTTTCCCCTTTTACGTGGAAATTTTGGATGTTTACTCAGAAGATTTTGGGGAAAATAATCAAAATTAGGGTTTCGAAAGAGATTTTGAAGGAGGGGGTTTTTGAATTTTTGGTTTTTCCAATTGCGTAAGGGCGCTATGTTGATGATTTTGACTAGTCTGTCATTACGTGTTCTTGTTTGGTTGGGCCATGCAATTCGCACCTTTCCTTTCAAATGAATGAGCTCGTTTGGATCGAACTTTTTTTTTAATGTTTTTCCTAATAACTTTTAAAATAAATTATGCTTTGGGAAGTTAAAAGTTTGATAACATATATTTTGCCCCAAAAAAATGCACAAAATATTTTTTCTTTGAAAAAGATAAACAATCCAAACAAGCCCGAAATTGCTTTTGCTTTAGTTAAGTGTCCTGAATTATCCGATTATTGATTTGTAGGATTGGTCGTTTTGAAATTTATCATTGAAGATGAATTCTCTTGTTTGTTAAAAAAAAGAAAAGGGAAGCTACTTATAAAATTATAATCTGATGATATTGTGAGGGAACTTGAACTGGTCTATGATAAAATACTTAAAGTAACTTTAGTTCTTTGGTTTTTTAATTTTCATTTCAAGTAGTTACGGTATGAATAGAATATCTTATTATATAAATGAATATTTACATGTTTGGTTGAAGTAGTTTGAAAAAAAATAACTTATGTTATCAAAATTACAGTTAAGATTATAAAAAGAAAATGTTAGTTAATCCACAATACATATATAAATGCGCATGTATGTATTTTTGAAGTGTATTATTAAAATATAATAATTTAATCTGTAACATAACATATATATATAACACAAGTATATAGGCTATTAAATATAATGTAATAATAAATATAAAGAAGGCAAAGATAAAATAAAAGGGCAAAGATAATTTTGGGATTTATCATGGAAATGTAAGGATAAAATAGTAAATATTTTGGTCAAGCTTTCCCTCAAGTGCGCTTCAAGTCATATAAAAAGTAAAAATTTAGGGGTCAAGAACTTCCTTTTTTTTTTTTTAACTTGAAAGTAAGTTTTAAAAAGTACATTTTTTTATAATAACAAATAGTCTATTAATTTAAATTAGACTTTAAGTTAGTTCGACTTTTTTTTTTTTTTTTAACTCCCTATCCCATGGGAGTTGAACCCAGACTTCACTTGCAAAAATAACCTCAACCACTTAAACTAGGCTATCTCCTGATCCTAGAAAGAGCCAATCATTTTTAACCATTTTTTATCTTAGTCTTTTAAGAAATCCCTACTCCAACCCACCCCTCATTCCGATCGAAATTTGTTAAGGTCACTAAACTCTAAAACCTAAAGTTTTAAATTGGCGAGTTACGTCAAGTAGACCTATTTACCTGACGGGCCAATAAACTCTAAAACCTAAACTATTAAATTGGTTGACGGGCCAATAAACTCTAAAACCTAAACTATTAAATTGGTGAATTAGGCGGGCTGACCTACAGGGTTTGACCCGTCCGCTCTACTCTCTGATCCCATTTGTTAAGGTTACAGATGAGAAAATATTTTTCAACATTTGCACTTTGCCATTGGAATGTTAAGCCCAAGATCGACTTTATATGCATTGCATTGTTCTCTTTTAATGAGAAATGTGTTTTCATTTTTTTTTTTTTTTAGAGAAATCAGTGAAAGCAACTTTTAAACATTTTTTTATTTCCTAATAAACAATTCAGGCAGACAATTTCTATCACAACTTTTATTAATGCAGCTATGGGCATGAATTTTCTCATTTTCAAAAAGTGATTGTAGTAATACAAGGGCGTTTATATGATGAGATCCCCATAGGCTAAGATTTTAATCAATTTCAAGAAAAATATTTCTAAAAAATAAGAAAATATTAGGGTGGCCTTTAATCTAAAAAATTTGGCTGCAACAAGTGTTACCCAGAGAGGAAAAAAAAAAAACACTTACTCCAACCAACCTTGAATTAAGGCCACAACCCTAATCACAATTTAAAATGCAGCTGAAAATATACATAGCATGAACCCCACTCGAGGTGTTTGGTAGCACTTATTTGGGTGCTTATAAGCACATAAAAATTCCTCTCAGTAGCTTCTTGTTCTAGGTTTTATAAGCACCCAAATAAGCACTATCAAATACCTCTTTTTAGAATCTTAAAATCTAAAACAAAAGAAAAGGAAAAAAAGATAGCTTTTCATGATTGCCATTCCTTAGTGATGCATGCCATGAACACATTACAAGAAAACTGACTACTGATGCCTAAGAATAATACCTTCCCGCAACACAGGAGCAGATAGCATCATGCCGGCAATGACTTACAGAGATCCTACAATAAATTGTGCACCACAATATGATGCAGTAAAGATCTCTATCAGATCGCTAAGAGTTATTCATTCTAAGGCAACTGAACTACCTCTTTCAATGAGACCATACAACATGACAAATTTTGAAGATAAAAGCATGGTGTAGCATTCATCTAGAATACTAACCCGAGTCTGCCTGAACGTAGCAGGCGGAAGAAGCCTAAAGATAAAAGCTGCACTTGACAAGGTAAGAACGGTAAACTAGTTATTGGAAGCATACAGTGCCATAACCTTGCATTGTTCATTCATTGCCAAGAGTTGAGCCTCTTTTTTATCGAGTAGAGCAGCTAATCTGACATTCTCTTCCACAAGTTTCTGGACTTCAGCTTCTTTCTGCGTCTTTTCATTCTCTAACTGAGTTGTCTTCACAACCAGCCTGTATCAATCGAATTTGAGATTAAACAAAACAAAAGTTCACAGTGCCAAAGTAACTTGCCTATTCCAATAATCATCCAGTAGGCATCAAAATATCTGGAGACACTACCAAGCAGTACTGTCCTACATAAAAAGAAAAGCAGTGGACAAGAGAATTTTTCACGTGGAGTGATAATACACTAATTCAAGTGTAACAAATTATGAGGTGAAAGAAAATATGACAGCAATAGTCCACGGACAAGCTGGATTATTTTCCACGAAGCTTTTCTAGTTTCAGGGTCAAGATCTTCCTTGAAGCTAAAGATTGGCAAAAGCTCTTACAATTCTTCAAATCATATGAAGGGTTCAAACTGAAGAATGAAGTTCAAATTTGATATTAGTAACTCATATTTGATTCCATTTCGAAATGCGAAGTAAAATAGAGTGTGTCATAGATAGCTAGCCAGATGCAGTACTAGTGTCCTGTGTTTGTGATCTATGTTATAAAGCAAACAATGAATAAAATGAAGCAAATGGCAGAGAAAGCAATCACAGTTAGTTTCGAAATAAATCCTAGGAAAAGTGAAACTTCAGCTAGGTTCTTTATATTGAGCGAGAGTTATTCTAGTTTCCACTTCAAGCAATAGCTTCATGAAGAAAATTTTCTTTTTTCTAACTCCAAACTCTAGTTCGAGTTCTGAGATTGGCAACAACAATGTCTATCTATGAAAGAGCACAAGGTTCAAAGTGTAACAGCACTGACTAGTCACTCCTTTATGGTGTTACTGCTTTTGCCAACTATACTCAAACTACAAAGTGAGCAACATATATAATTTTTCCTATACAAAAGGGAAGCATTTCATCATCACAAACAAGAAAAGAAAAGTACTAACCGCTCGAATAGCCTCTCAATTGTCTGAAACTGCTTCTCAGATGAAATAAGTGTTTCTCTCACGCTAATGAGACTGCTAACATAGGATTTGAGCGATTCGAAGTCTCGCTTGACACGACAAAGCTCCTGCTCGTTTTCTGCAGCTCTTTGTCTCTGTACGGAAGTTTCTTCAACCAAATAGTCAACCCTTTGTCGCATTTCATTCAATAAACTATTTGTACCTGAAGCAAATCTTTCCATCTCTCCTAATTTCATAGACATGTTTTCAATTTGACGTGACTTCCTGTCAATCTCTTCCTCTCCTATTATTACCTTCTCTTTCTCAACAGCAGTTTCAGATTCAGCAATTATAACCCTCTTGACAAGTCCGTCCATAACATCAGTAACCATCTGTACACTTCTTAGTAATCCATTAATGTAAGCTTCATCTTGTTCATCAATAGAATCAAGCTGACTATTAAGTTCGATCACTGTGTCCTGATCCACGACATCAAAAGAAGAAAGGTCAACATTTCTTGACCAACTGGACAATGGCAGTCCATTTTTGTCAACAAGTCCCACCCCTTCTAACTGTTTGATACCACATGATATATGGAGTAGATCAGGAACAGCCATGACTCTTGCTTTTGATTTCAAGTACGTCAATAAAGTAGCAGAAGTTTTAACTCTCCTCCATAAAACATCTAACTCCTTCTTTGCATCTTCTTCCGATCCCCTTATACAAGCCTTTACTTCTGTAAGTCTTGCTTGCAAGGCATCTACTCGGGACTGACTTCGTTTGAAATCTTCCTCCCAACTAATATGCATTTGGCTTAACTTGGCCTTCAGGGCCGACTTATTGACATCCTCCTCTGCCTCCATGAACTTCCAGAGCGTCGCTGATGAAGTTATCAACTTTAGAGATTAATAAAAGAAATTAGTGAACAACAGCAACATCTATGATCATTGGGATAGTAGGTAAAGATACCTATAGAAAAATCACTTCAGCAGAGACTAAAATTTTCAGGACTTTGGTGGCGAAAATAGTAAGATAAAAAAATGTTAACCAAAGATTGATGACTGTTCTCATGCAAGCTAAAATACCTCAGAAGCTTTACTGGCTTTTCGGCTTCAAAAATGCCTGGAAAATGAGACAACAACAGAAGCTGAAGAAAGGCCATGTTAGGTATATGAAAACTGGAGCCATATAGCTGAGACAAGGAACCATTTTTCATGATCAATAGACACTACAACTTCTATTCTTTATTTTTTTGAAAGAGAAAAGAGAAGGGGAAAAAAGAAAGAGGGAAAAGATCCCAGGGGAAAAAAAGAGATGCTCATCCGAGACACTGTCAACTATTTGTCTCAAACAGTCAAAGACTCAAAAGTGAAAATTTTGTGCCATAACTATGGAGACTTTTAAGGATCGCTCATTCCAGAAGTAGAATTACTCTACCAGAGTAACAAAGTTTAAAATAGTATTGGAAGGGTTACTTCGATCCAGTTTAAGATACACCAAACTTCCAAATTCAAATCCTTCAAGAACAAAGCAACTAAAGTTCACAACAAACAAAATTTATTCACTTGAGTGCACCACTGGAGCACAGAAAATGAGTCTCTCTTTTCACTTTCAATTTTTATATTGCCGAGCTTATGCTATACACAGATACACATTATCAAAACCATCTTCAATATTATGTTAAATATAACTACAACACTTCAATAAGTTGATGTCTGAAAGTCAATAATGTCAACCTCCCCGACCCATTGCCAGCCCCGCGCATAGCGGGAGTTTCGTGCACCCGATATGAAAATAAATGATTTTCCAGGTCAAATGAATCCAATGCCCATAGAGTTAACTCTCCAATTGATTTTACAGCTTGAAAGTTTCCTATATTACAAACCCACGAAGAAAATATCTCAATTACCCGAGAAAATAAAATAACAAACAAAAACAAAATAGACAAAGTTCATCAATGCCAAGGGCTCGATAAACAATAACAATAACAGGCTGAGACCCCAAAATAACTTCATGAAAACTGATGCAGATCCTCATAAAATTAAGAGTTAAACCAACAGTGAATGTTCAACAAAATGATTAACACACATTGAATATAATATATTTAATTACAGGGAAAAAAAAAGAGTTTTTAAAAGAAAAACTACGAGGAAATGGGAAAGGAAGCACCTTGTCGTGGCTTTCGAGAGCTTATCGCCAATGGGTTTCTCTGTCTGTGTGTGTGTGTGTGTGTGAAAGAGAACTCTGAGAGAGAGAGAGAGAGAGAGAGAGAGTGAGAGAGGGGTGTGATTGGTGAAGAAGGTCCAACTGACGGGTGCGTTGTCTGGAAGCCAAGGTTTTGCTTCAAGACAAGAGAGTGGTAAAGGCACGTCTTGTATTTATATTCTTCTTTGGCTTTTTTGTCCTTTTTCAATTACTGTTCTTTTTCTATCCTTGGTGATTTTTTTTTTTTTTATCAAACAGATAATTTTATTAATAAAAACTTAGGGCATGTTTGAATTGATTTTTTTTAAAGTATTTTTTAAGAATTGATTTTTTTTTAGAAGTTGAAATTCTGACTTTTAAAAAAAAGTTATTTTTGAGCTTTTTTCAACGTTTTAACTTTTTTATAAATCAAATAATTATTATAAAAATAATCTAACTTTTTCTTAAAAAAATATATATTTTTTTTAAAGTCGATTCAAAGAGGCCCTTAAGATGTACGGGCCCAAGAGTAACCCAATACAGAAAAGGCCCACAACAGACCAAACAAATAACACAGAGGCCTAAAAATAACCCAATACACTGGACGCCCAAAGGCCAAACAAAGCAGCGAAACAAATAAAGGCAAGTGGGGCGAAGCCCACAAAGTAACACAGTACAAACAGACCCAACGATCTTCACCATCCGCTGTAGAAAAATAGTCATCAAGAAACTATGAGCAGCCTTATCAGAAATAGAAGGGAACTTTAAACTAGTCAAGCAATCAACTCCATAACCAAGAAAAGGCCACCAAGCGAAGCCATGAAAGATATGTCTGGAAATAGTTTGTGTTAGGAAGCTGTATAAGCAGTAGACTAACGAAACAAAAATGAGCCAATTGAGAGTTTAACAGGACACTCCAACTTAGCTAAAGAACGAATTCAAAGAAAGTTCAACATCCAATAGTTTTAACTACTCTAAGAAGGGAGACGACACTTGGAGTCTCATGCTTGAACAAGTGGTTCGAAGGACCACCCTATCTTCTGCGGACAAACCACCGTAGATGATGACAAAGGCAAGGCTAAAATGCGTAATTTAATAAAGAGTGCGGCAACAAAAAATGTGATTATGGATAGGGAAAGAGATGCTGGTAAAGACCAATGAACAATTATAACATAATTGGATGGAAAATAACAAATTTGGGCCGCAACACCAAAAAGCATAAATAGACATCCAAATATTGAGTTAAAAGGCTCAGATTGTGGAGCTGGCAAACGGATCAGGTCGGATTTTCCCCAACCCATCTAAGTTGGGATAAGTGAGGCAGGCTGAGGGCCAAGTCAATCACATATTAAAAAATCAAATACAGTAAACTTTTAAATCATAATGTATGACCATAATCAATCACAAATATAATAATTAAGCTTGGACCACATGAATAATTATACATGATTTTTCAAAATAAAGGTAGGTCACCCTATGGGTTGACCCAGCACAAACTGTCTCTTTGGCGAATGGGTCGGGGTTGGCCTATTTGTCCGAGGGTTATTAAATCCTTGATCCCTCTCTTTGGGAGGTTAGATAGGCTAATATGTAGGTCTCTACCCGTTTGTTAGCTATATTTGATTGTGGAAAAAAGAAGAAAATTATCCTAACCAAGGCCATTGACTTTGATAAGAATGATGGTTAAAGACTAGTAACTTTGAGAGGAGAGAAAATGAGGATGTTTAGTCTATTCGTGAGATTTCAACTTTTGAATCGTAAAGAACTCTTAAAAATAGATTTCATATTATGAATGGGTTAATAAGTTAGTTCAAGTTTTTAAACCCATAAAACACACTTTTAGATGCGTAAAAGTTGAGCCAGGTAGATATAAGGCTCATTTGAATTGATTTTTTTCAAAAGCATTTTTTAACAGCTTTTGAAAGGCAGTTTTTTTTTTTTTAAGAAGCTGAAAATTCTGGCATATAAAAAAAGCTGTATTTGAGTTTTTTTTTCTTCAGGGCTTCAATTTTTTTGGAAGCTAAACATATAATTCCCAAATATGTTAACAATTTATAGTTACATATTCATTTATTTGTCATTTACTTATAAACATAAAAAATTATTTATAAACATCAATTACTGGTAAGCAACTTTAAGAAAAACGAAGTCTTGGATTGTTTTTTTTTTCTATTTTTCATAGAAAAATATTATTTTCTTGAGGAAAAACACATCTTTTTAAAATAAGTATTTAGATCAAATTTTAGAAAAAGTTTAAACTACTAGAAAAAAAAATCTCAATTTTAACTTTTTTTTT
The DNA here is from genome assembly GCA_028554755.1 of Cordia subcordata. Taxonomy (NCBI): domain Eukaryota; kingdom Viridiplantae; phylum Streptophyta; class Magnoliopsida; order Boraginales; family Cordiaceae; genus Cordia; species Cordia subcordata. Next base: position 5,226,616 of record JAPTOF010000022.1, on the reverse strand, counting down.
TTCTTTTTCAAAGAGCCAAAATCTTTAATTTTCTATTTTTTTTCAAAAGCTTTTTATTTTTTATTTTTTATTTTTGTAAAATGCAGGAAAAAGAATAATAATAAAAGGTGAGTTTACTTTGATATATTCACAAGCCACTTTGGGGGGTTTTGCACTCTACTTTCTTGAAAGCGAAAAAAGAAGCAAGCGATAGAGAGAGAGAGAGATGGGAGGAGGAGAAGGAAGGGAAGGTGACTGGGAGTGCAATGGGTGCCGCAACAGAAACTACGCCTTCAGATCCTTCTGCAACCGCTGCAAGCAGCCTCGCCTCCTCGTCGACACCAAGACCCCTCCCGATTCCAAATGGCTTCCTCGCATCGGGGACTGGATCTGCACCGGTATTGATTATTGGATTGATTTGGGCTCGTTTAGATTGACTTTTTTTAAAAGCGTTCTTTTTTTCCCGAAACTTTTGGAAAAAGTGTTTGGTGGGTACTGAAAATTTGTTGGAATCTTAGCTACTTTCACTGGAACCTTGGTATTTGCGATAGCCCAGTTGCATTGTTTAAAGGGTGTTTGGCTTTGCTTATTTTGGGTGCTTATAAGCACTTAGAAAAAAGCACCTAGACATACTTTTTACTGTTTGGGTGCTTATAAGCACCGGATAAGCAAAGCCAAACACCCTTTTAGTATATTAGTTTATTTTGCTCGCTTTCGCTGTTTTTTTGAGGTTGATATCTCTGGGAGTGTGTACATCTAACTTCCCCGGAACCCGATCCTGTTATCACCAGTATGATGTTCGGTATGTTTGTTTATGTCACTTTGATTCCCCGGACCTTACCCGCGGAATTATCCACTTGTCATGATGTTTATTATTTGTAGGAAGTCCGGTTACAGTATTTGATGTATTAGATTTAGTGGGAAATAGTGTTGATTACAAATGGAGTACTGTAACTTAGTGCTTTTGTTGTGTTTGGTATAAGCTCATTATAAGATGCTTATCTTATTTGATATTCATATAGAAAAGTATGGTTTCTTCTGAGTTTTCTGAGATGTTTGTGACAAGAGGTCTTAGCTCTAGTTGTAAAAATTAAGTCAAGGATGGATTGCATATATTTTGCAAAATAGATAGTATGGTTGGTTTTGAGTTTTCGTAAAAGTGTGGTTTTTTTTTTTTGAGTTTTTTCATAAGATGCTTGTGATAGGATGTTTTATCACGTTAATAAGATAAGCATCTTATGGTGAGCTTATTCATAACACAACATTTGACTACTAAGACTTTTTGGTTTAATATATTACCAATGTCAGATTTGTTTCTTCTATTAGTTGAACCTTGATTTCAATTAGGTTGAGTACATCTTTTATCTTTTCTTTTGTTTGTTGCTCTTTGCTTTGATGGCGGTGTTGGCGTGCGTATTCTTGGCTTATATCCTCCTCCTGGATGCGTTTTGGGTGGGTGTGTGAAAACGGAACAATAGGTTGCACTAACAACAATTATGCATCAAGGGAGAAGTGCAAGAAATGTGGGCAACCAAAGGAAGTAGCAGCAATGCCAGTTGCGATTCCTGGGGCTTCTCTGCCGACTCATTCGAATTACTTTGCCAGGACACAAGGAGGGCCAGAACAAAATATTAATGTTGGAGTATTTGGAAACACGGCGATGCAACAGCCACTGCCTTTGGGCTCTAACTGGCCACTAGGAGGGGCCGGTAACTACGGCAGTTTGCATGCTAATGGATATGGACTTCAGCCAGCTTTGACATGGCCTTTGGGTGGGAGCAATAGTTCTGGAGTTTCTTACGTAAGCCAGTCAAATCAACCTTTTACGATTACAAAAGGATGGCGTAATGGTGACTGGATTTGCACTTGTGGCTTCCACAACTATTCATCTCGAGAACAAGTATGTTTAGCTGTAATGAGCTGACGTGTTGCAGCTTTTGGGCTACTTAAGAAAGGATGTTTCTATTTCAGATATATGGTTACTGCATCTAATTTGGGCCTTTTTTAACCTGTAGTGCAAAAAGTGCAATGCTTCTATGCCCTCAGCTACACCCTCTTCTGTGGTTAGCACAGCAGCTACAGGTTTGTATATGTCTATTTTTTCCCCCGCTTCCTAGCATTAAGTCGCTTATAATTATTGAGGCTGATAGCGTCCTTTCACTTTCTATAGTCTTTATATTGGTTCTTTTTTCTTTTATGGGTGGGTCATTGAGTGATTGGGTTTTGCAACCTGAGTCTACAGCTGACAAGCATTTCCAGCAATGCAGCATTGCCTTTCATCCAAAATAAATTGTTCACATGCTCAGATTCTAATATTCATACAGATCTCTTCTTGTACTTAACTAAAATTTACGTGTCCTTTGTGTAAATTTATAAATAACCATATCTTCCTGAGGACATTATTCTGTTACTGTAGATTCTTCTTTTTCCCTTTTCCTTCTTCCAGGCCCCCTCTCTGTCTTCTGGGTAATATAACAATTTATCACTGGAACAAGGGAAAATATGCATTAGATCTGAATTTTGAGTCATTTTCTAGATAAGCCAGGGGTGGCTGTTCAGGGATCTCATCAGATTTTTCTCCCCCATATATATGTATATATTCCCAATTCTTCTGTTTTCGAGTGATATTGTGTGTGCAAACAGCAAGGGTGATAAACTGACTGGCAGTGTGTAGATCTAGTATTGCAACTTCTCGGATATGTGCCAGCAAATCAAACTTATAAGAAGACTTATTGCTGCATTCATATATTTGATGGATGTCATCATAGTCATAACAATTAGCTTAAACTCCTAGAGAATTGCGAATTACAGTCAATCCAGAGTGCAATATATTAATGATTTTGAACACTAGAATTTTTTTATCAGTACTATGCGATAGGAAAAAACTCATTTCTATAGATGATTTCAAGATTCTTCAAGCTAAAATTTTGGCCAACTTTTCAAATTGTTTTATGTTCTCATACATTATCCTCAAACTACTTCATTTGTTCAAGAAGAATTGTCACTGCAATTAAGATCTTCTCAACTCTGACAGAATTATTGAAAGAAGTATACCCTTAGCATTCTCCTAATTCATATTAGCTAGATAATTGCTTTATTAACTCTGTTCTTCAAGTCACAACAATCCGCATGATAGTGTAGTTTGTGATCATGATTACATTTCTTTTTTCTTTTATCAGAATCTCAGCTTGGTTAGCCCTTAATTTTTGTATAAGCATTTTATTATGTTGGCTTTAAAGGTTTCTTCTTTCGGTGTTTCTTTTAAAGATTATTTTACATTTAGTGTTTGTCCTGCTCATCTCAATTATGATTCTCATGTATGTTCTAATTTTTTTGGCATAAAGCTCTTGGGACTAAACGATTGGCTTCAGAAGAATTGGTCCACCACTGGGATAACAAGAGACTCAATGCAGGACAAGTAAGAAAAGTTTCTAGTTGCTTGGGTTTCTGACTTATATCTTAATACTAGACAGTTATTTCAATACTTTGTTTTTCTCTTAATTCCTTTAACTGCAGACATTTGCGCTGGAGCAACAATATCCAGTACTTGAGCCTGCAGGGGTTTCTGGTGTAAATTTGCCATCAAGTATTTACCCTACCTTTTCCACTGGAGTTCCAGCAGTGCCTCCAAATGTTCAAGTCAATTTGCAGGCGCCGCATGTACCAGCAATGCCTACAATTCTTGGGAAAGGGTATATTGAGCTTCTTTCCTCCTACATGTCATCTTTACTTTATGAAGGTTATATAGGTATGTTTTTGAAACCAAGGAGAGTATGCTATGGTTTTCTTACTTACCGCTTTACTTCTCATGAGCAAGTAGCAATAACCTTTTCAGATGTTTTCATTAGACCTTTTGTATTGTTAGCCTCTTGTCCCCTATTAATTTTTACTTTTCTGACTTGAGCTTACCTAAACCTTTTAAGCATACAGAGTTTAATTATGTAATGCCACAAGTGATCAATTCTCTATGTCATTCAACCTTGAAGAATTTACACATTCAGGCATACATGCATACAGACATCACACATCTAATGAATAAAAATTACAAAATGCCACGTAAGCTGCTTTTCAGCTTTTCCTTTTATCGTGCAACAGGGCCAAGCAATGGCGGAGTGGAGACTGGATGTGCACGAATTGCAATAATCATAATTATGCTTCTCGGTCCCACTGTAACAGGTCAGTAAATGGCTATATCCAATGTATTTGCTTGGTTCTTGGATATATTTAGCAAAAGAACAAAGAGGTGTTAGGACAATATTCCTTGACCAGTTTTAAGATGTTACCTTCAGATTTTTGGAGCCTAATGTTTTTGATTTTGTATTATTACTCTCTTGGGAGAACTCTAATTTCCTGCCATAATAAAGATTCCAAGTCTTGTTTAAGTAAGAAGAGAAAGGGTAAGGTTAGACCCCGTTCTGAACCACTTGCTTTAATGTGTGATGCATCCTTCGTTTTTAACAGACATTCAGTTTTCATTGTCTCCCAATATACCACCCTTTATTGATTAAATGAAAATGATACATAAAAGAAATATACCCTCAGGCTGATCAACATAGATTGTCTATTTTGTGGTCACCGAGCTTTCTCCAACAACTGGTGTATCAACTGAACTAAAGGGTTGGATTTAAAATAATAAGGCTTTTACTTGGTTACTGCAAACAACCAATTTGATTGATGAGAAAGGCAGCATATTTTAGATTGAAATTTAACTATCATCGAAGATGTATAAATTTGGCCACATATCGTTGAGAAAATGAGGTGGTTGTACGCAACCAACCTCGGGGATGGCGGGTTTAACCCTCCTAGCCAAAGGAAAGAGATGAGAAGACCTTTCCTTAAAGCCCTGTCGACCTTGCTTGTTGCATCCAAGCTCGAACTTAGTTTCCATGTCATGAATTTACAGGTGCAAGACACAGAGGGAGATTGTTACTCAACCAGTCAGTGTTGCATAACCATGAGAAGATCGTCAGAGATTGTAATAGACTGTAGCTTTACGAGTTTTCTTTCTGGAGATTTTGCAGTGGGCAATGGATTTGTGGAAGTTGAATTTTTCCTTACTGCTCAGATCCTGTTGTACTGTCGCAAGACATTGCATCTGTGACACTGTTATGGATTTTAACTAAGGAGTTGTGAAATTTTTCTCAGAGGGTGTTCAGCAGTACTTATTGGGGTGCTTAGAAGCATCCAAAAAGAAAAGCTCTTCTTACTAGCTTTATATTTTAGGTACTTATAAGCACCTAAACAATTTAAGTTTGTTACCACTTTCACATTTTGATTGCAGTGTTAACTAGCGGTCTAATTTTGACCAAAATATGTTATTACACATTGATCAACAAGACTCGGGTTGAACTTGATAGGAGGAAATGTGCGTTTGGAAAATGTTTTCTGATTTATCATATTCATAGAAAAAAGATGCGATTAACTTAATAAATATCATCATTAGAAAATAATTCAAAAAGCATATATTTATAACTGATGCTTAGACTCTAATCAAAAATTGATTACTTTTGCTCGACGTAATAACAAGAAAAATATAGTTAAATTTCTCTAGATATATGTGATTATCACATTATCTCCATGAAAAGTGTAATCTTCTCCAATTCCAAACTAGAAATAAAACTCGAGATGGTTTGTATTATGTCTTACAAATCAAACATCAAAGGGAGTCTTTTACCATGACCCTTTTGGATAGTTTGTTGTTAAATTAGTTTAAAAACTAAAATTAAATAAAAAGTTAAAGTCAGAAATTTTAACTTTTAAAAAAGTACTTTTTTGAAAAAATATAAAAAAACTTTAAAAAAAATCAATTTAAACGAATCCTATATTTAACTTCTAAGTTCCCTATACCAAACCTTCAATATATGCATACAAGATGTATATGTTATGTATAATGGCTTACAAGAAGATCTAGGGCTACTATCAATTAACTTTTTTTTTAAAAAAAATATTTTTTAATGTAATTTAAAAAAAAGTGTTTAGTTTTTGGAAAAAGTTGAATTTTACTTTTTTTTTTTCTCTCTAGAGTTTCAGTCTTTTTTTAAAATTATAGTATATTTATTGTAGAAAAATGTAATTTTTCATAAAAAAATATTTCTTCGAACTAAGAAAAGAGTATATCAATCAAACCGAAGAGATATTTCGAGTCTTTTGTAAATTAAGCAACACCAAATAATTGAAAAAATAAATTCAAACAGATTCCTAACATTTTGGCGTAATTATAACAAAGAAAGATAAAGTGACCCCATAAGGCAGTTGGCAAAATAATGTCGAGTTTCGTTGGTTGATCCAAATTTCCAAAAATACCCTTCAAAGAATTCCAAACAATTCAAAAACGTCCCTACATGATAAAAAAATCTCCGAAAATCAAAAATAAAAAAATCGCATATTCGCCTTACAGCCCACATAACTTTCGTGCTTCTTTCTTCCTCCAATCAATCAATACGATATTTTTTCCCTCGAAAAAATAAAAATAAAAAAAAGTAAAAAAACGACTCGGTGGCGGAGTTGACTCGGAGAAGCCATGGCGGAGAAGGAGGCGACTCGCCCGAGTGATCCGTTCCTACTCAACTACAACGCCGGCGAACTCAAAATCGCCTCCGAGTTTCTGTCGAATTGGCTGCCGTACCTCTCCCGAGGCCTCTGCCGCCGCTGCATCAAGACGCTCTCCGATCGCATCCGATCCATCGAGCCAGGTACATACTCATCCACTTGTGTAATTGGACGTATAATTTTCCAACTTTGTACGCTTTTTATGCATGATTCACTATGTTACTATACAATTCACGTACAGTATGCTTCAGTTTTCATCTTCATATTTGTACGTGTGTCTGTGTGTGCGTGTTTATTCTCGAATGTAAAGACTGAAAAGAGCTTTTCGAGTAAGAATTTTGAAGTTGTTTTTAGCAATATTTAAATGTTAATATAAGTTGTTAAATTGATATCCTTTTTGTGTGTATAAGATTTCATAGACTTTTCTCCTGACGAATTTTTATATTTGATTGATGTTAGTTCTTTTTGAACGAATTTTTATATTTGGTTGAAGTTAGCGAGTTTTTACTGTTTTTTTTTTTTTAAGCGAGTTTTTATTGTCTTTTTTTTTCCTTAATTTTTTATTTGGATTTATGATTTTGTTAGTTGTGATTTATTATTTTTATATTTGTAGGAAGTGATAGTGATTTAGATGTTTCGAAACAAGCGGATGAGCTTTCAGGTTTGAGTTTGAAAACTTCAGATGTTAATGAATGTAACGAGGAGCATGATTACTGTGATACAATTTCGGGTGGGAGTTGGAAAGATATTGGGGATATGAATGATAATGCTGATACTAACTCATTAGGGAGTTGGAAAGATGCGGCAGAGGGGGCGCCAGAGTCTGTCATGGAAGCCTCAACTAGTGGAACATTTAGCTCACCGGTACGAATGGAAAGCCCGAGGGTGAAAATGTCGTGGGCTGATATGGCTCAAGAGGACGAGCTTGAGACAGAGGGGGAGAGTGAATTGAGTAGTCAGTTGGGAAAGGGGAATGGTTCGTTGGGGGAGGGGACAATGGATAAGGAAGCTAAGCCAAAGACTGAGCTATCGAGGGAGCAAAGAGAGTATCTAAGGTTTCGCAATATGAAGCGGGAGAAAGATTTTATTTGCTTTGAGAGAGTTAATGGGAAATTCGTGAACATACTTGAGGGTCTGGAGCTACATACTGGTGTTTTCAGTGCTGCCGAGCAGAAGAGGGTAGTTAGCTTCGTTGAGGAGCTCCAAGAGAAGGGGAAGAATGGGCAATTGAGAGGTTAGTTAGTTGAATCTACAGTTGATTCGCTATTTAGCATTTTTCATATGCTTTTGATTGATGATATGGTCTTTCATCAAATTTCAGAAATTGAAATCCCCATAAGAAATTCCAACTCCAGATCTTAGATAATTTTGCTACCATGTCAGTTATAACATTGTACAGCAAATGATGCTTTGTAGAACTACACTTACAATTAGATTAAGATGGTTTGTACTGTAATTCAAAAACACCAAGTTTTGTTATTGTAAAGTGATATGCCCGTGTGGGATTATAATGACTAGAAGGACACTCTTCCAGGTTATTGTGAACTTGGCATTCTTTTTCTGCAAGTGGTATCTTATGATATCCCTTTTATTTGTTGAAGCCCTTATTAGATCATCTATAAATGCTGTTGTAGATTAAATTACTGTGAACCTCATTCATAATTCATTCTTCTGTTGCTATTTGTGTTTGGAGGAGTAGCACAGATAATGCAACAAATGTTGATTCCAAATGGCATAATTTATTTCCTTTCACTCAAATGTATTTTTTCAAATGATTCTTTGAACACCATAAACGTCAGAATTCTTTCTTGTCACATCATGAGAGGAATCTCCGTCTCACAATGGAATTGGGTCTTCAGACCAGTTAGCAGTGGTGAATTGATCAGATAGAGGCGGTGATCTGAAAATATCTATTTAAACTAAAACCAAACTTAACCAAATTGAAAATTTGATGTGGATCAATAGTGTTCAATTTCTGCACCTTGCTTTTATCTAGGAATATTTCCCTCATAATGCAAACTTCAAAGAAGTGGTATGAAGAGAAGAAAATGATTGTATTCATTGAAAATGATCAGTTGCATGTGGTATTTATATGATACAACTAACTTGATCTCCAAGCTTTCATAACTACCTAACATGTGCTCTGATCAACTCTAATATATCTACACTTCTAATTACTGCTGTACATACTACAACTACTAAGCCAATACATGTGATATTTACTAACATTTGCTGACTAGGCTATTCCTTCTAGAACCTGTCATAGCTACTGCCTAGATTTTATTGCTCATCAACTTTTGTTCCTTTGAGTATCCATTTAGATTTTGCATTTTGTAGTGGTCAACTAACAGGGGTTTCTAGTGTTTTAGCCCTTTTAGTTACGCATAGCAGAAGAATCTGCCCTTGGAATTGTGAAATGTTATCGACTTGGTTATTGTTGTTGGTCCTGTGCGTACACTTTGAGACGTGTCCAGAAGTTTTCTTCATCAAATGTTGGCATATATAAGCAAGAGTATGTCCTATGTTTCCTCCAGGTTTTTTAGGTTTCAATAGCTTGGTTGTTGGTTGTCATTTGTCAAACATAAGATTGGAGATTACTGGATTTTTCCTACATTTGTCTCTTTCACTTGATTGTATGGGTAATTGGACAAATTTTCTTAAAAGATTTCTGTTTCCATTGGCTTGGTTTATTTGTGATACAGATTTCACATTGTGCTCTGGATACGTTTTCGAAGTTGTCAGATATCTTTTGGCTCCATCTGCTCAGATCTATCTCTAATTTTATGATGTCTACTTCTTTTCATTCATGTTAATCCTTTTCCCTCTTGGAAAAACCTTCCGTTGTTAGAAGCTCTTTTAATCTTTTTACCTGATCCAAAGAGGTTTGCTTTGGTTGTGTACTCTGATAATTTCACGCAGATTCACTATTAAGACAGATATGAGGTACTTGAGTGATAATATTGCCTGAATGCTTTTCTCTATTCTTTGTTGTTGAGGCACTGCATTGCTTTCTGTACAGTTACATTTCTATTGACTTTTATGTTTTGCTTCGACCTTGTTGTACTTATGTTTGGTTCTTGTGCATATGATATAATATAACCCCCTTGATTTGTCTTGTGTATTAGGTATAATTGAGTCATTACTCCCTACAGTTTGAATGTAATATGTTTTTGGTTCAATCTCTTTTCCTTTGTTGTTAGTTTCTAATTGTGTTATGTATCTTGTTCAATTGTAACATCTGAAGATATAGCTACATTTTCTATAATGAAAATTGAAATCTGCGGGAAATACATGAAATATGTAACTAGAGGATGTTTACTCATCTTCTAACGGCTATTTATATTTGTACATTTCCTTTTAAAATAATTATGGGTCTCACCTTTCCATGTTATAATATCAGAGCGCACTTATACTGCACCTCAGAAGTGGATGAGGGGCAAGGGGCGCGTGACTATCCAATTTGGTTGCTGTTACAATTACTCCACAGTGAGTTACTCTTTGAGCTGTTCCCATGCTCCTCAAAGCTTGTGTGAAACTGTCATTTTTTAGTTCCTAGTGGAAGTTATCACCCTGTGTTGAGTCACAAGTCTATAATAGCACAATAAAGCTGAACACACTTGCACGTATAACCTTACAGTTTGATATTTCTTCTGGCAGGACAAGAATGGTAATCCCCCAGGCATCCTCAAGAATGAAATTGTAGATCCTTTACCTCCCCTTTTCAAGGTCATGATTAAGAGGCTGGTGAGATGGCACGTTTTGCCTCCATCATGTATTCCGGACAGCTGTATTGTCAATATATATGAAGAGGGGGATTGCATACCACCTCATATTGACAACCATGATTTTGTTCGTCCATTTTGCACGGTGTCATTCCTCAGTGAGTGTAATATAATTTTTGGGACAAACTTAAAAGTAGTGGATGCTGGTGTCTTTGCTGGTGCTGTAGCAATACCCCTGCCAGTAGGGTAAGTGTGTGGTTATATGACATTCTTTTCCTGTTGTTTTTCATCTACAGTGTTTGTCTTTGGTTTATTAGGTATCCACATGCCGAAAGTTGCATCCCTTTACCTTTGTGTTATGAAACATCACATAATTGCTTGTGGCTTTTTTCTTCCTCAGATCTGTTCTTGTTGTAAATGGAAACGGGGCTGATGTGGCTAAACATTGTGTGCCCTCTGTTCCCACCAAAAGGTATGAAACAGAAGCTTCTTATATTCTATTGGCTATTGTTTCATTTTCTCATATAGCAACACCTACATATGTATGTTCAGGATATCAATTACATTCCGGAGGATGGGTGAATCGAGAAGGCCAGTTGGATATGTTTCTGAGCCTGATCTGCAAGGCCTCCAACCACTTTCTTACGATGCAGAGAAATCCAAGAAATTGATGTTTTCAAAACCTAGGTATTCTTCTAGAAAACAGGCCAATAACAGAGAGGAGAAAGTGGACAAAGGGAAGAGGTCAACAGAGAGAAGTTCAGAGTCTCGCCATTGGGTTCGTGGTCGACGAGGGCCTGCAAGTAGGCGAATGGCATAGGGAAACTTGGAAAAATTGAGTGGTCTGTGTTGATGGTCTAGTATGTGAAGATTGCCTGTGATTAATGAATGAGGGGGATGTTGATCTTGTCACCCATTTGATGAGTTCCTCTGTTGTGGCATTGAAGGAGATAGATGTTGATCTTGTCACCCATTTAATGAGTTCCTCTATTGTGGCATTGAAGGAGATAGAGTCAGCAACTACAGAATAGGTATAGTTTACATTACCGTGCATCTGTAGCTCTGAGAATTGTATTTTTTACTTGAAAACTACGAGAAAGCTTTATTAAGTTTGACACGTGAAAGTATTGAAGTCGACAAGGAAGAAATGGTCTTTCTCAGAGTTATCTTCACAGGTGGGTGGATACCTTGTAATCTTGATTCTTGCCCAGGATATCTAGGACTTCTGCTTGATAATTATCATGTTTTTGGCTGCAGATTCCATTGGTGCCAATGAATATTTAGATCTGTCAGCTTTGGGCAGTTTCTCTCTGAGGTTGGATTTCTTCTAGTTAATTGACTGGCATAGACTAATAAAACCATTTGATAATATGTTCCTTAGTGTCCTTAATGGATGAGATACCGATGTGTACACTTCCACTATTTGTTTCTCAATTGCACGTGTTGTAGCTCAAGTTTGACTTGATTTATATGGATTCATATTTTCATGTTGTATTTCCATGTGATAAATTTATTGGATTGGTATCTTCTGAATGATTGGGAGCTTCCTTCTCATCCTTGCTTAGTAAAAACTTTATTTAGTAGCTTTGAAGTGAGTATCTTTTTTCCTCATTTGTCCTAAAATGAAGTCTCTGTGGGGAAATGAGGAGTCCTAGTAGAGATAGACTCAGAGACATAACAGCATGACTATATGGCTCATGCGCGAGTTATGCTAGCATTGAGCACTGCATTATTTTCATCTATGCCCTGTTTTTGCAGTGGATCTCCAGCACTTTATGTTCTGAATATTCGAGTCAAATATGTGTGAAGTGTGATGGTTCTCACTATGAAGTTTATTTGATGTATAACTTTTGTTATGAGAAAAGGAGGATAGGATATAAATGAAAAGCTATGCTTACTTTGGTTATGAGAAAAGGAGGATAGGATATACACGAAAAGCTATGCACTATATGAAGTCTCCACAATAGTCGTTGGTTGGTGTATAAGCCAAAATCGGGTGTGATTTTCACTTTCCCTTGCATTTTAGTTGGCTTATTCTCTATCTAGTAAAAAGGACTTTTGCCTTTGGAGCCCTAAGGGTGAGGGTTCAAATCTCATGAGGGACGGGGTGGTTGGGATTCAAGGGGAAACAAAAAAGGTTGTCTAGGCCTTAATTGATTTAGAGCATACATGTGTGTCATTGTATACAGAGTTTGTAATCTTAAGCTGATCTCAATGTGATCCTGTACAGGGTGAGTTTCTGTATGGACTCCATATTATAAATGCAAAAGAAATATACTCTTTATTTTGCGTATTCCATTTTTTGTTTGGAGGGTAAGTGAATATTGGATCCATCATAATTAGGGTCAATTGTCTAGATTGAATGGTCACTGATACTTGGATTTGATACTTTTTGCGGCATAACCAATATGAGAGTATCTAATAATAATAGTGGATTGTGTAAATCCTTTCATTATCGTTATATTATCAGTTCACCAATATTAATTAACGTTACGTAAAATCTGAGTCCTATTAACCATGCCAAGGTGGTCCCTTATTAATCATGGCTTTGATGCATAGAGGATGAGCTTGAGATTTGGCAAAAGCCGTGTTGCGCGCTTGTCTGCCTCTTCAAAAACTTGGGCGCAGTAGAGTTCGGCTACTTCTGCCATATGAAGTCCTAGAGGCTAAAGCTTTATGAAAAAGGTTTAGTTTGTTGCAATTCCCTTTTCTCAAATTATTTCCCCCCTCCTTTTATAATTTTGTTTAGATTGACTTTTAGAGAAAGTAATTTCACTATATATATATATACTTTTCATTAAAATATGACTAATCAGTACGGGCCCTTAAGTCCCACCGTTTATGAAATCGCATTGACCTTAAGATAACGAGAAACGCAAGAGATTGAAAAGCATATTGGGGGTGCTTTTCTAGCTTTCTCACTGTACATCCATCTTTATTAAGAATAAATTACCCTAACATATATTTGCTAAATGCTAAAATAATCACTTTGTGGGAAAAATAGTTTCTCATAATTACTTTTTTGATTTAGAGGACCTAAGATGAGTTGAATAAACATTTTGAACAAGATTCCATATGTTAACTAGTTAACAGAAAAAACATTCGAGTCTAGTATCGTCAAATTCATATAATCTAACTCCACTAAATAAAGCAAAATATACTTTGATTTACTTTTAACTTGCTTTACTTCTCTATAAGCTTAAAACCCTTCCCGAAAACAGTTGCTTTCTTCAATTATGCCAATTGGCAGAGGTATAACAATTTTTTGAATCTGGAATAATGAAGAAATTATTGACGGAGTGGTAAGTGGGTGGATAGGGCTCATGCAAGGTTGTGACTTGTTGAATACTTTGATTGACTTGGTGCCTGTGTTAGAATGTATCAAACACTTTCGAGGTTTTGGTTCACACTGAACTTCAGGCAATAGTTGGTGGCGTTGGGAGATTATGAGGTCAGTAATCAAACATGGTATCCAACTCTCCTCTCATGGCTGTTATTGTGAGAATGTTTCTCAAATTTTTTTTAAAAAAAAAAAACTATTTCCATTTTTAAAATTTTTTTTTCCCTACACGGATGGATTTATGTTTTGGCTAGTACGGGTTGTAGCCCTATTGATTCCAAGGGAGAAACTATAAATGACTTTATGTGTATTTTTAAAAGTGTATTTACGACATACTTTTAGGTTGAAAAAGAATTTAATTCCTCCAAGAAAATACTCATATATGAGCAGTAAATTTAATGATCTTACTCTTCATTGAACAAAAATCTTAAATCCGTCCTGTAGAGTAGTCTCTTACATACATCAAGACAATTCTAATAATAGTCCTTAATATTTACCCCCTAAAATCACTATGTTGAGATTAATTAATATTAATACTTTTCTTACAAACACCAGAGACTAATCATTTTACAAATATTACAAATTAAGTAGACAGTTTTTGGAACAATAAAGAATTAACACGACATATAAATAGGAACCATTTCTAGAATTTGCCCTACATTAAATCACACTGCAAGGGAACTGTTAATACGTACAAGCTTAATAGTTCATTTGTTAGTATGTGCAGTATTGTAATTAATTTTTTTAATAATCATTTGTCTCTGGAAATTTTAACATGCAAACAGATAGATACCAATTATCCATATAGTATCTCATGGTAGCATCTATGATTGGGACTTGTAACCAGCCTTCTGGTACATGTAGGCTCAAGATCTATCATAAAGTGTGTCTTTTTAGCATTTAATATTCAAATTCTCTTTTATGATATTTTTAAAAGAAAATTTTAATTAATCTTTATATGATTACAATGTTATGTTAACTATTCGTTCAAATCAGATCTAAATAGAAGGTTACGTTTTTTTCTCTCCTTTTAAAAAAAATAAATAAATAGGACCTCAGAAAAGATTACAAAAGGGGGAACAAAAAGAACATTTGATCCCAACATTTTCCAATTAGGGGTTAAAGAAAATAAGTATACTGGTAGATATACTGAATTTATAATTTTTCGTGTTGAAACTATCAAAACAAAACCATTAACAGAAGTGAACTTTTTGCGCCAAAGGTTTTAGGTTCAAACTTATAATATTTTATCGCAAAAATTTCCCTTATTAAACATGAAGATGCGTTGAAAACACATCCTTGCATCATGAAGTTTATAATAATTATCGAGTAATACACATGGCAGAAAACCACAATTCATGCATAAGGTCAACAGAAATGGTTCTGTTTATAATGGGATCATATTGTGAAAGAAATTTAATAATTATAATGATACGATACAAGTAATTTTAAATCGTTAAATTTATTTTTATAACATTATGATACTACGACGAATGAGGTGATCGATCCCTCAAGATCTCCCGGGAGTACAAATGTCTTGTGGTCCAAATCAGTCAACATGAAGCATTGAACAAGAAAGAATTGCACAAGAGAATTGAACCCTTTCAAGAGCATAAGCACCTTATGGTGTGGTCCAAAAGTACTTCTTGGGTCCTATGTATGTGTTGAAGCCCTAGGCCATGGCAATTAATATTGGCCGGGCCCACCACCCCTACAACACACATAGAGAGAGCTGCAGAAAAGCAACAAACATAAAAGTATATGAAAGCAACCACTTCAGAAACACCTCGTGGCATGATCCTACGTGGGAATATCTATTCTTGGCAAGTTTGGTTCCTTCACGCACATCAAACGAAACCATGCATTTGTGCTTTTCTTGCTTCTTTTTTCTTCTCGACTTTCAAAATCCACAGAAATATTTAATACCATAAGCATAAAAACACAGTGGAGGAGTTTGTAGTTGGAGTGTTCTGTATATGGTCTGCTTGTCTCTTTCAAGAAATAAATGTGCAAGAAAGTATATGAAAATGAACTAGCTAGTAGCACATACAAAAGGTGATATATATATATATATGTGTGTGTGTGTGTGTGTGTGTTTTGTCCATGAGGAGAAGCACTTATTGATATGCACTGCAACAAGTCAGTGATCTAATTGCATGTGTATGTTAAATAAGGCACTCCTAAGGCTTATGTCTTACTATTTAATTGCATATTAGAGATGGAAGTCACTAAACAAGATTTAATTAGTGACAAATTAGTAATAGGAAGCGTCCGTTTCAAATATGTTATTAGATGTATTTAATTTTTTTCTTGTCCAGAATATATTAATTCTTTAATTTTTTTGATAATAAACTAATAATATAAATAAGGACTAAATGATTTGAACGGTTTAGTACCATTAACGGATCCAACTCGACTACCGGAGCTATGGTAATTAACAATGTCTAAACATTGCACCTAGCAATTGCTTGTGCATGTTTGATTGTGAAAGTTAGAGAGAGAGAGAAGAATGATGATACGATCAAAATCTTTAAAGATATGGAAGAGAGCATAACAACAATCAAAAAGATGATTACCCGAAAGAAAAGGGAGAGTACTAGTGCATAGGAGGGGTACTACTTGTGAGGTAAGCAAAGCAGAGAGTTTTCAGCTAAAGACTAAGAGGAAAAGATACTGAGATTTAGTGGCAAATCAAAGTGCCATTTCATGCACCCAAAAAAAAAGAAAAAAAGAAAAAAAAAAAAGAGAGATAGAGATTAGTGATTGAAAATTAGGGCAGAGAATAAGCACCCGTATTTGTGCGTGTGCTAGTGAATACGTGTGCTAGTGTGTGACAGGATATAGATAGATAGATAGATAGATAGATGATAGAGATATGAAAGAGAAAAAAGTTTAACAAAAAAACCCCCAAAACCCAATGTAAATGCATGATAGGGAAAGCAAAATCTCATGATGATAGGTGTCGAAATCAAAAGAAATAGTGTAAATCTCATCAAAAGTTGAACCCCCTCCAAGCAGAGAGAAAGAGAGAGAGAAGAGTGAAGAAGAATTAAGGCCTGCAGAAAAAGGAGTCAGATTTTGCGAAGGAAAAAGGGGGAATGAGACTGTTACAGCATGAATTCAAGGTGGGACTGAATTTTTTCCGTTTACTGCACTTGCGTGTCTGTCTATGGTAAACAATTCAAGTGGAGGGTGTTTGGGAGTGCTTATTCGATAGCTTATAAGTATTTAAAACAAAAAAGTTAGACATGAGAGGTGTTTTTTTTATTTTGAAAGTTTATAAGCACCAAAATAAATGCTTTTAGATACCCTATGAACCAAATATCTCCCCCCTCTCTCTTCTTACTCTTTTCTCTTTTTTTCATGCTGTATATATAATTTCATTGTACATAAGAGATGTATTAACATAATAAATAAATAAATCAAAATATTCTCTATAAATTCAAGTTTTTAGATGAGGTAGTAACTTAATACCAAGTAAGTGCAACAAATTAAAGGAGCTACTAATGTAATTATGAGCTTGTTTAGATTAACTTTTTTTTCCCCATAAAAATCAACGTTTCTAAAAAAACACATATTTTTCTTAATAAGTATTTTCATTAGATTTCAAAAAAAAAACTTCATTTTCGCTTTTTTCATAAACTAGAATTTTAGCTTCTCAAAAAATACTTTTTTTATAAGTTCTAAAGGAAACACTTTTGACAAGTCAATCCAAACAAACCCTGTACCAAAATGGCTAAAATAGTTATAACTAATATACTCATTCGTTTTTTTTTTATAATATTGCCTGTTACATGAATTCAAATTCAAACCTACTTCTGGTTTTGGAATAAACTTTTTGATTTTGGCTCTTGCTCCATTTGTAAGCTTAACCGATTGATGATTCGTGGCTCAAAATGAAAAGCAAAAGACCAGTTGTTAAGAGCTCGTCACATGTTATATACTTATGCTCTGTTTGTTATAGTATTATTTTAAGAAGCTTATCCTATTGAAATGAGGATACATCTTATAAGATTTAAGAAATTTTATCATACATTCTATAAAAATTCAAAGCAAAACCATAATTTTTATCTTATAATAAATAAACAATCTATCCTATCTTATTCTTTACAACCATAGAATGCATGGTATATGTGATAAGATATCTTAAATCTTATAAGATATCTTCAAATTTCAATATAATAAGTATCTTAAAATAAGATCATTCCAAACACACTATTAGTACATTCAGTCAATTAACTTATAAGCCATATGTGATGAACTCTCCTCTAGCATTAATACATGAGGCTTTGATATCATTGGTAAATGATCACCAAATACAGAATTTTAAATTACTAAAATGTATTCTAAACTAATTTAATATTTTCAACACCTTTTACGTGCATATCAAAACCTTGATCAAATATCAACAACGGTCTATTTTATGTACATAAATATGAAAACCTAATATAGCTAGTAATCCTTTTCAATTCATTGCATAACGTGAAACTAATGGATCTCGTCTCAATATAATAACATGATAAAAAATTCAATGTAACTAATTTATTAAATGATTCAGTGTAACGTATAGTTAATTTACCGTTATTGAATCTATTTCATAAGGTTAAGGACCTATATATATATCTCGAACACGAAAGGCAGTAGTACAAGGTCTCTGAAGTAACTAGCCAGAGCCTTGGAGTTACCATCTCATCTAAAAGCTTAATTAAGCTTGTACAGGGAATTTGGTTATATTTTCGTTATATTTATTTATTGTACTTAACACACCTCTTCACGTGCATCATTTTGGTTATATTTATTTATTGTACTTAATACGCCCCCTTACATGCAGCATAATTTGTGTAAAACTTACACATGGAAAACCTAATATTTTTGAGTTACCACCTCATCTAAAAGCTTAAACTTATATAGAGGATTTGGTTATATTTTGGTAATATTTAATTATTGTATTTAACACACCCCTTTACGTGCAACATGGTTCGTATAAAGCTTGCACATGGACAATTTAATAGTTTTAAACTTGTATAGAGGATTTGGTTATATTTTGGTAATATTTATTTATTGTATTTAACACGCCCCTTTACGTGCAACATGGTTTGTATAAAGCTTGCACATGGATAATTTAATAATTTTAAACTTGTATAGAGGATGTTACATTTTGATTTGGTTATATTTTGGTAATATTTATTTATTGTATTTAATATGTCCCCTTACATGCAACATGGTTCATATAAAGCCTCACATAGACAATTTAATATTTTCAAACTTGTATAAAGGATTTGGTTATATTTTGGTAATATTTATTTATTGTATTTAACAAGTCCCCTTACGGGCAACATGGCTCGTATGAAGCTTGCACATGGACAATTTAATATTTTTAAATGGATGCGGTAAATTTTGAACCCATGACCCGGACTCTGATACCATATTGAAGTTACCACTTCATCTAAAAGATTAAACTTGTAGAGAATATATTGATTTATTTATTTAGTGTATATTAACATGCCCCCCACGTGTAACATGATTTTTTATTTATTTATTTAGTGTATATTAACTCCTCACATATAACATGATTTGTTTAGAGTTTGTACGTGAACAATTTTATTGTTATTTTTTTAAAATTGATGGCCATAAAACTCGAACCCGTGACTTGAGCTTATATATTATATTAAAGTTATTACCTCATCTAAAAATTTAATTTTTTAAATAATAAAAAATAATAAGAATGCATGGAGTAGTTTTTAGACCAAAAGGTCGTGTTTGGAAGATAGGAATGCGGCGTTTGCCAAAAAGCTTGGTGAAAATGATGGAGGCTTTTTCATTATTCATGATCTTTGAATTGAAAGAAGCCAGAGAAAAAGCAAAGCAAAAGCATATGCATGATCTGCTGCATGCATGAGCCCATTCCATAGCCCCCCACCCTATATGCTATATGCTAAAAATGCAGCTGCTGCTTGGTGCATTTATACTTGGGGCGCGTGCTGCCCTCTCCGCATTAGAAAAGACTCACAGACATGATAGTACCATTACCATGGGCCCATTTGGGCTGATTTTTTTTTATTTTTTTATATTTTTAAAAAAAAATAGTTTTTTTTGAGAAATTAAAATTTTTAATTTTAAAAAAAATTATATTTAATTTTTTTTCAAAATTTTAATATTTTAAAAATTAAATTAAATAGTAATTATAAAAATAATATAACTTTTTCAAAAAAATACTTTTTCTTAAAAAAAAAAAAAAAAGAAACCAATCTAAATAGGTCTCATACACATCTTTCTTTCTTCACCACCCCCTGCATGCATTATTCCATTCCTTTTATTCCCCACCACTACAAGTGAAAAGAATTTTGGTTGGCTAAATTTTGAGAAATTAAGTTTTCGAGATACTTATGAATTTATTTTTTTTTTCTATATTACTGATTGTTTTATTTTTGACTTAGTGTATTTTTGGGATAAATGTTTGTACTGGGGAGTTTATCTATTAGTCAACTTTTTGGAGTAAAGATTTGCAATTGGAAGTTTACCAGATCAAATTGATCATGTCAAACTTCTAATGCTCAAGTTTCGCTAGTTGATATAGGGCATGCATTTGATCTTGTGTTTGATTAACATAGTAACTAACATCGTCTTGTATTTGATTAATGTCAAACATTACTGAGAGGTTCTGTCAATCTCAAAAATTAATTGGTTAATATGATGAGTAGTCTAAAACCTTATATGATGTATTTTTTTTCCATGTCAAATATATATATTTCAACACCCTCTTCACTCTTCATGTATGACCAACAACAAGTACGGAGAACTAAAAACGAGATTAGCTCAAACGACAAGAACGAGAATAAGTTCAAATGGGTTAAGAAACCAAGCTCAAGCAACAAAAATGAGATCAAGCTTAGACGAGAAGAACTGAGAACCAAGAACCAGATTGAGGTCAAACGAGCTAAACTATCAGAGATCTCATAACAAGAATAAGAGCAAATGAGCTAAACAGAGATAAATCACACTTGAATGATGCGAGAAATTGAGCCAAAATTCACCTCTAATATTATGTTAAGAATCATTAAAATTCTGTCTCAAACACCAATTGGTCAATGTAAGAAGCAATTTTAGACCATATACAATGATAAATCCTAAAAAAAATTTTATGTGAAAGAGATATATATTTCAACAATTAATTTGTACTATTTCTTTACTAAACAAGGTTATGTGTTTGGTAGTTTAACGAAGGCAAAACATTTATGGAGAGAATGAAATTATGAACATCAAACAAAATACGATCAGGATAAGAAGAAAATGATGAATAGGGGTAGAGACAAAGAGGAGAGTTTCTAAACACCCATGATTGAGTTGTCACATTGATTAGTTTCCCGCCGGACTATTATGACATGTTCAATCCTTCTAGGCTATATATGACTACTCAGAATATGTAGCTAACTTGCCACTAGGGGTGGAAATTCGGATCGGGTACTCGAATTCAAATCCGAACCCGATCGGGTGGAAAAAATACAAAATTTTCAGATTTAGATATTATCCGAATTCGATATTCGAAAAAATATTGGATATTGGGTAGTAGATCTGGTAGTTTTTTCCTACCCAAACCCGATCCGAAAAACCCGAAAAAAATACACACACCATTCCATAGTAAATTATTCATCATAATATTCTAATATAACACATATATAAACACACATTTTATATAATGTATTAATATTAAAATGTACAATTAAAAAAGAGAAAAAAAAGTATTCTACAAAAGTAATGAGAAGTTAAATAACATAATTAAGCTATTTATAAATAAATTAGACAACTGAATTGAGTAATATAATTAGAATTAACAAAATACAACGTTAATTTAGCATAAATATTTGTTATGTTTAAGTTAGATAAATGTGAAAATATATTTGTATAGTTAATATTTATTAATTTTTCCTTTTTGGTTGGTTCGTAGTTATGATGGAAATATCTTTATATTTTAAAAAGAGTTGATTTTTCTATCGTCATGTTGAACAATCTCTTTTCTTTTATTGAAGCCGATTCTTAGTTTTGAGCATCGTGCTATTTGTGTACATGGATGTAATTAGTTTGACTATCAATGAATATATTTGCTAACTTACCGCAAATATATATATATATATATATATATATAGTAAACAATTTTGTATTTTTTTGCTTCATAGAAATGTCGGGTATCCGAATCCGAAAAACCAGGCATCCGAAAAATCCGATATCCAGCCAGATAGTTACTATTTAACTACCCGATCGGGTTTTTTTTTCCCACCCTAACCTGAAAAAACCGAAAATCTGAAAATCCAATCCGATTTCCACCCCTACTTGCCACATAATAAATGCATATTCTGATCCTACTTGAATAAATATTTGACCTTCATTAGAAGCAATATTAATTCTGAGGTTTTTTTCCATTTAATAATGAGTGATATCTAGTTGTCATTAGGCAGCTTCATTAATGCAAAAGGTAAGATTAGGCAATTAACCCTCTTACAAAATGCAATTTAGATTAGGCAATATTAATTCTAGGGTTTTTTTTTTTTTATCTCCCCTTTCATCCAACTCAACTCTCATCTCAACAACTAGATATCACTCATTATTAAATGGAAAAAATCTACTTGAGTTTTACACCCAAGTTATCACTATTGGAGAAAATAGTTTCAACTACTTGAGTTATCTTCTAATCTTGTTTCTTATGCTAGTGAAGGTTACAATAACAACCATATTTGAAATTCAGAAAGAGGTATACAGAAAAAGGAAGGAAATTAAAAGATGGAAATGAAAGGTACTTTGAATTTTCTTTTTTTATTTCTTCCTAATAAATAATATCACAAGGGTTTTTGGCAATAAATTGATAGATCGAAGATACGTACACTCATTAATAAAATTTCTATGATTAATTAATTGACGGGGTGTGAAAATAGTCACCATGAAAATATGCCACTTTCCTTCATTTAATTCTTTGATGAGCAATGGCACAAAGGAACTTAAAAGAAAGTTATTCTAGAATCACTACATAGAACTTCAAAACCTTGGAAGCCTTAGGTAAATAAGTACAAGAATATCTTTAGGGCTTGACATGCATCTATTACCAAGAACAATTTCAATCACCTTATAATAATCACAACAACAAAAAAAGAAAAAGAAAAAAAAAACAGAAAAAGCTTCATACTATTAGCATTCATTCATTCAATCAAAAAGCTCTACTTTCTCTTCTCCATTTCCAGAAGTACTATACATATCATCTTATTCTCTCTCTCTCTCTCTCTCTCAGTCTCTCTCTCTCTATCTGTATCTCTGTTCTGAGCTTGATAATCATAGCTTGTCATGCCTTTTCATCCAAGCAAACACCTCTGATTTGCTTTCTTTCTAGTCCCTCATTTGTCCCTTCCCTTTTGTAAAAACCCCCCTTCTCTCTGTCACCTTCAGTCCCTCTCCCCCCAGATCTCTCTCTCTCTCTGATATCCCTCTCTTTTTCACACACACACCCCCCCCCCCAACCCCCCTCTTTATAATTGTCCCATTGATCTCCTCATCTCATGCATTATTCTCACCAACCTCTCTCTCTCTCTCTCTCTCTCTCTCTCTCTCTCTCTCTCTCTCTTGTTCTTGTTTTTTTTTTTTTTCTGCCATGGAAGCTCCACCACAAGGAGGGAATGTGAATGATCAAGAAAATGGGGGGAGTAGCAATGGCAAAAGCAGCAGTAGCTTTTTGTGTAGGCAAAGCAGTACAAGGTGGACACCCACAACAGAACAGATAAGAATCTTGAAGGACCTCTACTACAACAATGGAATCAGGTCCCCCACTGCTGAGCAGATTCAGAAGATCTCAGCAAAGCTCAGGCAGTACGGCAAGATCGAAGGCAAGAATGTCTTCTATTGGTTTCAGAACCACAAGGCTCGTGAGAGGCAGAAGAGGAGATTCACTTCTACTCCTGAGAATATTAATACTAATACTAATAATAATAATAATAATATTCCCATGCAAAGGGGTGTTTGGAGATCATCATCTGATGATCATCATCATCATCACCATCCCATTCACAACAAGTATCCAAACCTCACTTCTGCAGGTGATTTTTTTCAGTTTCCTTCTAACATAAGTGCTTTTTTTTTTTTTTTTGAAAGATTACTGCTTTCTGCTTTAAATGGTAGCTGCTTATGCAAAAAGGGCTTTTTGGTTTTTGTATAATGAATTTGTAGGTGTAACATCTCCATCAACTTCTTCACCTGGTATGCTTGCTGTTGGGCACATGGGAAGCTATGGCTATGGATCTGTGGCTATGGAGAACAGTTTCAGGGTGAGTATTATTATTGGTGAGGCTCCAGAAAAAAAAAAAAATAAAGTCACATTCTTTGCCACAAACATGAGATTTCTGTTCACAGAATGATATGAATCATTCAATTTGGTTATGGAATAGCTATGTTTATACGGAGAAAGCAAGAAATGAAGAAAAGGTTTATGTTTTCTACCATAGTTATGTACTTTGGTAAGACAAGGAAGATTTGTTATTCGTATCAGGTTGAAAAATTATGGAAGTAAAGGGAAACATGAGTGTATATATATCATTCATTCAAATCTTTAAAAGTTAAGGCAAAGACATTTTAGCACTTTTTTACCTTTTGAAAAAGCAAGAAAAGTTACCCTAGTTTCTTGTTGCAAATAAGCCAGACAAATTAGTAGTTGAGGCTCCACAAGAAAAACCACATTTTTTTCTATTTGAGCAAAACACTATATATGTATATTTATGGAAGAAGTTAAAACACTTTTCTCATGATAATGAACCTTGATTTGTTGCATATTTTATGGTATCACACTTTTTGTTATTTTCTTGACAACGATATGATGAGAACTTATAAGCACTCCCCATATTATGCTTATATTTCTTAATTGGCTCACCATTAATTTCAACAGAACTGTTCAATATCAACCTGTGGCAATGGAGAGAATTATGGATCAATGGGTCAAAATATTTCATGGGTTGGGATGGATCATCAATCTCCTTACACCTACCCTTTTCTTGACAAGAGAAGAGGTGGCGATGAAACCCTAGATGAGTATCAAGTAGAAGAAGATCATCAGGACGCCCCGGAAATTGAGACACTGGCCCTCTTCCCCATGCATGGTGAGGACATCTCTGGAGGCTTCTGCAACATCAAGAGGGAGTCTGCAGAGGGCTACTACATGACTGACTGGTTTCTACCTGAAAACAACATGGGTGGTGGTGCTGGGGGTGGTGGTGGTGGTGGCAGCCGCCGCAGTGGTGGTAGGGCTTCACTTGAGCTCACCCTCAACTCTTACTGTGGCAGATCAAATCAAGCCCCTTAAGAAATTTTAAAAGGAAAAAAGAAAGAAAAAAGAAAAAGAAGCTGTCTGTGGCATGCATGCATGTGCCTATGCATATTGTTTCACCCTTTGTTGAACACATTCAGCTGTTTGATCATCATAAATGTGTAATTACTTCAAAGGGGTGATATGCTTATCTGATCATCAGCTTGTGACTTCCTTGGTTGACTATATAATTAGTCACTTTTCAATGATTAATGAAACTTATTATTATTATTAGTATTAATTTTTCCAATTTGTGATTTATGACATACAAGTTCATCTTAGAAGCCACTAGCTAGGGATGTGGTCCTGTTCCTTGGTCGCCTTGTGTATAGAGATTTCGAGATCCATTCCTGTTGTTTAAATATATACTACTTAAGACCTCCCTTGAATTTAAAAGAAGAGGGAAGAAAAATTTTTGTTTATAGTCTAATTATATATAGTTGGTGAAAGGTAAAGGTAACCAAATGGTGCCTCTTGGATAGGGATATATATCTATTATTGCATCCTGATTTCATATTTCTAAAGCCTATGTTTCTGCCAACATAAAATCTTGTCATGGCAAGAAGTTTTTATCCCAGTTGCTAGTTATCTCATAGTATGTAAGCTAAGTTAAAAATCCTTCGGATAGTTGAAGGTGAAACATCTTCTAAAATAATTAATCGTTTAGTTTTTTTATCGGCATTGTTTCTTGCTAGGACTTTTATTTGTTTCTTGCTAGGACTTTTATTTGTTTCTCGACCGGCTCATAAATTGGAAAAGAGAAATCCTAATAGGGTTCTTAAATACTTCTCTCGTTACCACATTATCTTCGATACTTTACCACATAAAATACCATAGTTCCTGAATACATATAGTTTGAAATTGTTTATGTTTTAGATTAGTGAACATGATCGAGCGAGATGGAGGATCAGCATAGGCAGTGTATAATTAATGGTTACATCATTAAATTGATAATCGTTGAAAAATCAATAAAACATGACAAAATTAACAATTTTTTGTGGTAAAATAAACGCCATTTCTATGATTAAATTTTCTTAAAAAATTTATAATTAAGTTGTCACCTTGTATAAACCGAAACGAAATATATACATATATATGATTGATCAATATTTTTTTTTAAATTATATATTTACATATATATATATATGTATGTATGTATAGAATGATTGGTTAGTTTCACCTGCTAGGCTTCAACTAATCAATAGTGCATTCAATAACTATCCAGTTCAAAAACTGCCCGAAGAAATGATTGTAAAAGGTCTCTGGTCTTCACCATCAAGAAAGTGGTTGGACGCGCTGGGTGAGCTCTGAAGAGCGCGTGGGGCACAGTCTTTTCGACAGAGATTTCAGGTGGGACCCACGTATGAAGCTATAAGGCGCCGTGTTGCCTAACCTAGGCCTAACATATCCTAGTAGTATCAGAAACAGGGACGAACATAAAATCGCGAAAAGTGAAAAAATTGCTTAGGGCGAACCAAATTGAACGTAAATCAATAATTTTTAAAGTGGTTTGCAGTAGTTTCAATTTTTAAAAATTAAAATGGACAGTTTGATTTTTAATTTTAAAAATAAAAAATTGTGGTCAAACTAAACCACTGCTCTACATATAATTAATGATATATATATATATAAAATAATTTAACATGTATAGTTCATGAGTTACTCATAAAGTTTATTAATTTTGACACATACTCACATCTTGTTATTTTTTTCGTCTCTGTTATTTTCTCTTACGGTCTTTTCTTTAGACTTATTATTTAGGTTTATGCATCAAACAAATAAATAGAATACAAAAGAGCTTCTGAAAAATATTGGAGGATTGAACTATTATGTTTGTAATTGTTGTTAGGATTTAGAAAATTAGTACTAAACTAGTCTGATTATATTACATAACTAAGCAAGCGATAAACAAATTTTAAAACTATCCAAACTGCCTAAAATCCCTCAAAAACTATTCTAACCGAAACTATCAATTTCTCTATTATTTTGGGCAGTTTTGATTTTATAAAATTATAGACCATCAAATTCGATTCAGTTAAAAAATCAGTACTAAAACCACCAAAACCGTCCTTATACACCCCTAATCAGAAATCCAAACAATTCAATTAATTGAAGTTGAGGAGTTTTTTTTATTTTGAATTAAGCTATTTTTAAGTTATGTTAAATTTGAGATTAATTTTTATCTACCCATAAATAATAAAGAAAAAGTCCTCCAAATCTCAACAAGTGGGCTATCAAAATTTGAACTTGTATTATCCTATTTAAGAAGAAAGTTCGCTATCACCTCACGTAACAAGTTATTAGTAAAGTTGAAAAAGTTTATACTCTTTTACTTATATCACAAGTAAAATTGTGTTTAAAAATTTATTAATTAGTAATCACACTCTATCAATTTTTCAATGGTTAAAATTCTCTACGTAAACCTCCATTGTCGTCGGAAAAAAGAAGTAATAATCTCACAAGAAAAAAGTGAAGATTTTCCACAATGGTCATTGAGTTGTAT
This sequence comes from Cordia subcordata, assembly GCA_028554755.1. Classification (NCBI taxonomy): domain Eukaryota; kingdom Viridiplantae; phylum Streptophyta; class Magnoliopsida; order Boraginales; family Cordiaceae; genus Cordia; species Cordia subcordata. Next base: position 5,199,188 of record JAPTOF010000022.1, on the reverse strand, counting down.
TTATCCAGTTGAAAAGTTGGAAAAGGAAAGAATAATGATGATGAAAAGGTAGAAAAAGAATTGAGGGTGTGTTGTGTGTGTAGAGATGTAATAATATGCAGCCGTTATTTCAAAGCATAAATTTTGGAGTTTGAACCCTCTAGCATGTCATCTCGTAAATATCACACAAATTATTTGCATGTTGTTGGGTTGCGGCCACACTTCAAGTCATAGGTGGTGTTGGTGGTGGCCTTCCCAATGCCCCCTACTAGGGGCTGCTCATTGGTCCCAGTCCCATTTCTGTCACATTATTCTCACCGGGGAATGAATGGATAATTTTTCTTTTTAACCTTATTTTTTAAAATACTTTTAAAATTAACCAAAATTTTAAAAAATTTATAAAAATAGACTTTTCAAACTTTTGAAATTCGAATTTGAACTTTAAAGTTCGATTATATTTTTTTACCCCTGTTAAAAAATAATAATAATTTTGAACAAAAAAATATGATTTCAAATTTTGAAAGTTCGAAACCGAACTTTTGAAGTTTGAAAGTTGGCATGCATATTTCAGTTCAACAAAAGTTGGCTTACATTTAATAATATCTAATTTTTTTTGTTAGTTATTTTTTAAATCATGTTTAGAAATATCTATTTGTATATTATTATAAATGAGAGTTGAAGTCAAATTGATCAATGCAACTTATTTTTATGTCATGTAATTTTTTTCTGCACAAGAAATTTGCCTCATTAAATAATTGGTTAATCTAATAATTTTATTCCCTATTTATATATAATACATAAAGTATATTACATACACCTCTCCCGTCAATGCCACATGTACATGCCTTTTTATTAATGTACGTGCATTTTTTTATTTTACTTTTTTAATCAAAGTATTATAATAAATTATTACAGATCGCATATTAAAAAATATAATCAATTTTGCAAATCAAGTATTAACAAAAAAACAAAAATATAAAAAATCCTCATCTATTTGCATTACACGATTATGCCAAAGCCAACTTTTGAACTTGCAAAGTTTCGAAATCGTATTTTTTTTGTTCGAAATTGTTATTTTTTTTTTAACAGGGGAAAAAAAGTCATAGTCGAACTTTTAAAGTTCGAATTCGAATTTCGAAAGTTAGAAAAGTCTATTTTTGCAAACCCTTTAAAAACTAAGTTAATTTTGGAAGCATTTAAAAAATAATGTTAAAAAGAAAATTATCCGGGAACGAAACTGTTTATACATTGATAATTTGAGAAAATTAAATATCAAATGCAAGAATCGTATCGACTTTGATAGAAGAGTATAAGTTAATGATAACATCTTCGCTTAAGAGCTATAGATTTTAAGTTCTGACTTATTATGGAGGTGAAAGGAAGCTACTTTAAAAGAGAAAAAGTAACCCCCACCTTCATAAACGAAGTAGAAAACTTGACTTCGTGAAAGAATTAACAAGAGTTCAGGGAATGCAAGGGGACCCAAGAGATGTCCACTAATAGATTTTCAACGGCCAAGTTAATAATTTGATTGGAAGGAAAAATTTTACCCCAATCAAGAGTAGACAAGGGAGAACGGAAAAGTGTGTGTGGCCTAACTTTTTGCTGTAGATTTTCTTGACATTTAATGGAATGTAATTCCAGCTCCCCTCGACCTGGGATGTGTGGGATTGGAAGTTTATTTAAATTTTGTTGAGCTAACTTGTTATTCATTCGCATAGGTATGGACCCCATATCCATATCATCCTAAAGTTTGAGATTAAGGAGTAGCTTAATTAGTTGAGTTGCTTATGACATGAGTGATGATCTAGGTTTCAATCCTGGTGAGAGTGAGAGGTTGTGTTCGAGTCAGGGCTGGGTCTTTAAAAAAAACTAAATTTAATTACAATACATCGAAAATACAATCCACTAATGCGCTCCACTTATTGAATAGGATTTTATAGTTGGTCCGTGACCCCTAGATGCCGAAAGCATCCTTGGGGCGATATCATAGTACTTAGAGGGTGGAGATGATGGGGTCGATCCATGCATTTTCCTTCCTTTATAGTGAAATAATATAAAATTTTATAATATTAAATTTTACTAATAATATCTAAAATTGATGAAATCTTTCTGGGATGGGGTTTTTTAAAAAAAATTAAAATTAATTATAATATATCAAAAATACACTTATAATAAAATAATATAAAAAATTATAATTGTTAAATTTTACTAATAATATGCTGAAATTGAGGAAATCTTTACTCTTTGTCTCTCTTTTTCTTTCTCTATTGATAAATACATTTTGTGTATGCATGAAGAGATCTTTACTTTGCTGAGTAAATAATCATGCAAGTAGAAAGTTTTACTATTAAAACTAATAAATTCCATATTAAAATTAATTGATTTTAAGAGGAACAAATCAAGATTTTGATACGATATTTTATAGTTTATAATATTTTTATGTAGGACAAGAATATATTATAACACTTTTCCTTATGTTTGACCCTAATAAGTTTGAGTACATCACTAGAAAAAAGATAAATCGCACACGGTTGGATGTGCACATCCTGCCCTCAAACCATGTTAAAAATCATAATGTTCCATTCTAAAACTTATTATTGATGTTTGGTAAAATAATCGAAAATCTTATAAAGTAATTTTACAGTTTATAATTTTTTCATATGAGCGAAATTATATATCTAATAGTTATCACTTAAAATACAAATTCTACTTATGATAATGTCCAGAAAAAAGGTGTCTTTCTTCCATAAATGTAGAGAAGAGGAAAAACTGATTAAGAGCATGTTTGGCAACTGCTTATTTTACAGTTTAGAAACTTCTGAAAAAAGTACCTCCTCACATTTTTTTTTTCTATTTACAACTTATAAATCCCAAATAAGCTTAGCCAAACAGACGATAAAACGTGGCTTCTACGCAAACTAAAATCTCTCTCTACTGTTGTTAGACATCTTCTTCTTGTCGTCTTATTGTATATTTTTAGATGATGAAAAAACAAATAAAATATATAACCTTTCTCAAAGCTTTCAAATGTAGCATTGAAAATCAGAACCACTAATTTGACAATTGAATCTAAACCATTAGACCAATTTTTGTCGAACAACTTTCTTGAGTAAGCTTGTTCTTGCAACCATGTGGATATAATGTAGCGGATACAAATCATTGGAGACTTTTCCTTATACTTCAGTTGGCTTTTATTAGTTCTAATGGAAAAAGCAATAAATAAAAAAAAAAAAGAAGAAGAAGAAGAAAGCAAAAGTGATTCAATAGAGTGGAGCAAAACAAAAGTAAGCAGACTCAGAATTGTTGTGGAAAACAGACAAAGCCATCTAACTGACATGCGGGCCATTTGACGTGCTCAGTTATGGCGACGGGGCGTAAAAACTACAGCCTCAGCTCGAGTGTATTCACATACTGTACATATATTTGGATCACTTAAGGTTAGATTATTTTATCATAATTATATTTATGTTAGATAATGTTAAAGATTATCAGCAAATCTTTTTCAGACTCAAAGAGCTAAAATCTAATCAGAAGTTAGGGGACATAGATCTAAAATCTAAATGGAATTTGGGGGACAGTGTGATGTCAGGATCAAAAAAACTCTGACACTTAACTTAGCGATTGGACCAAAACTGAGCAAAGAAAAATGTGTTAACAACTATGTATTTTCGTTAATAAATAGCGTACCTTTGCTTCTAGCGTGGCAGGGTATTTATAGATCTTAGTTAACAGAGTTTGGATAGCTTATGGCTTTATGCTCCGTGGTCGCTGTTCGAGTAATTAAATTCCAATGGGATTGATAAAGTTGATTCATAGTAGAAGTTCCAACGGATTGATATAGTTAAATTATACTAGAAGTTGAAGCTTTCCCGGTTTTAGGCATATTCCAAACTACTCGTACCCAATCCCTACGAAATTAGAACTGAAAATCAGAACCGTGTGAACAGAAAACCTTGGACCTAACTAAGTCGGTGTGCTCTGCGTATCGGGCATGACTCGGAACCCAAACTGCGTAGGTCAATCGAGATTGACCCATATCAATAACTATTGAATTATATCGTTATGAGAAAATTTAAGAATAGAGAACTATGCCTTAACTGTGTTATCGATTATTCATTAGTTATATGATTATAATGTTATAGACGGATGAAGTCACATATTCTATTGCGCCTGCATACCCTCCGAGGTTGGATGTGTTTGGTCATTGTAGATGTCCCTATCAACAAGATTTGGGGTGGATGCGTTTCTTCATTTGGTTTGACACTTTTTCATACTTTTCTTTGTGTGTCATGACCATAATGTCATTTAGGGGCACTGAGGCCCCATTGCGGCCTCTAGCTACCCCGTGTAAATGTGTAATCTGTGCGTGTCTTTGTGTGTGCTTGAGGGTAGTGGTTTAGCAAATGAGGAAAAATATAGACAATGCTTCTTTCTTCTAGTCCATGAATGCATGAAGATTGAGTTTGTAGATCCAATATCTTTGAAGCTTTCTGAAGCTTCACGCACGTAATACCCTTCCAAGTAAGATGATGCATGACATGCATCACGTTTTTTTCTTTTTTTCTTCACAAGATCGTTTCTCTAATTTACTCTTTAGCGTACTTTTTCTTATGATAGGAGGACCTAACTTGCGAGGTCGTCGACCATCATCAACAAAACTCAAATATCAACTGGTGCTCCATGGGTCTACTGTCGAAAAACCAAGAAAATTCAACCACCAGTGGTCAACCCCAATGTGCAAAACCTTACCCCAAGAGTACATAGAGCGAGACAGGATTGAAACTTTCAATAACATAAAAGAAAATTCGAACCTAGGCGTATGTAGAAACCCCACTAACCTTATCCAAGTGAATCATCCACCAAAAGAAACATTTATCTTTTATTTTTCCTCCCAATGACCCGAAATTTGGATCCTCTCAATATATAACATTACTAAGAATATTCCACGTTCAGCATGAATTATTCACATAATAAAATCATAACTATATTAGCAAGTCATGAGTATTTAATCTCAATCCTTCTTAACATTATAATATTACAAGAATATCCACATCCTACAATTCGAGCACATCAGCGTTAGAACTGGTTATGATAGTCTCTATGTGGATCTTGGCGAAGATTCTGTCGTCAGTTGATTCGGCCAATGTTTCAACAGAAAATAATTGGTCGGTATTCTACTTTGGGATTAGAAAGTATGCTGTCCAACGTGCAAGGAATTTTACTAGAAGATGTTTGACGGTGCTTATTTTGTGTGCTTATATAAGCACTTTGCACAAAAAATTGGTGAAAGTAATTTTTCTTGATGTAGCTATAAATACCCAAGTAAGCACGGCCAAAGATGATATTTATAAATACCCAAGTAAGCACGGCCAAAGATGATGTTAGAGAGTCGATCAGCAAATTTTAGCATATTTAGAGATAAGATACAGAAACTCTCTCTCACACAAAGCAAATAATAACACGTTCACTACCTGTAGTTCTACAAATACATACATCCATATATATGTATATATATGTGTGTGTATATATATATATACACATATACATATGCATATATATATTTATTACTATAAGCGGATTTCAATCCCTCGTGATATTGTAACTTTACAAGCACACTAATAACCTTATGATATCATAAGCAACATTCTTCTTCTAAACTTTAAGAGAATCAACATCAAGAACCAAGTACCTTGTGGAACTAGCTTATTACCTTCTCAAAGGAAAGCAGAACTCTGAAGTCAAGATTATGGGTATATTTCTTAAAGGCTCAATATCCCCGACATAAACAGACTTGATCAAAGCAAACACAACCACACTGATCAGTGTGTCAAGTAACTCAACATCAAGATCCACACAATTCATTTCCTCTCTCTTGAAGACCAAACAAAAGTGAATGTTTGGCCGTGTTTATTTTAGATGCTTATAAGCACATATTTTGAAAAGCACGGGAAAGCTGCTTTTTCTTCGGTGCTTATAAGCACTGTCAAACAGGCTTTAAGCCTGTATCAAAACTTCCATCAAAGATTCAAAGTACCATGAACACACACAGCAGGTAACCAAAGACGAAGAATATGACTCTACAAATGTACTCTTGCACACCCCCGGACCCGATTTACTTAAACTACAGCCAAAATAGGCCAATTTGTATACGCCAGGGGTCCACCCGAAATTCTAGCAATCTTTCCATTCTGTTCATCTCTTACGATTCTACACACCCTTCTTCTAGAATGAGAAAGGAGGGGAGATGCAAGAGGAGAGTGTAATGATAAATCTAAACTTCTTTAAACGAAGATGTTGCACTAGAAAAGAACAAAATAACCAAGTCGCTGTGCATCTTCGTGGTGGAAATGCCCATACTGCAGGAAGTTGAATCGGCAGTTGCAGAATAGAACCAGAATGTCCAAAAAAATTCTTCAGGCAAAAGCAACACATGTGACATAAATTATCACAGAAAACATGTATGCAGACTCAAGAGCAAAAGAATTTATCCAACAAGTAACAAACATGCTTCAAGCAATCACTCTGACCAACTCTCAGAAGGCCAGAGGAAGAGATCACCTCAAACCTTTAACTAGAAAAGATAAAAAAAATAACTCATATTGCGTTGCAGATATATACTCGGTGCTTGACATTTTGCAAAAACAGAAACATTACAAATCAAAGTACGTCCCAGACTCGTCACTTGTACATTTTTCTAGTGCATTCATAATTCTCATGGTAAGCAATTTAGAGTATGATGTAAACCATCAGAATTTGGTTAATCCTCTATCCATTCCAAACTGAATGGATGCTTGACATTTTTGTGTCAAGAAACTTTCTATTGGATCAGTATCTTATTTTGTTTCATAAAATAGTAGCATAACAAATGTTTTGGTATCAGAATAGTCTCTGTGCAGATTATCATCATCATTATAATTTTTCAGTGATGAAACAATATGGAAAGTTCTGTTTGATCAGAAAAGGTCAATTATGTCATTTTATTTGGAAGCGGATGAAGTGCCATTTTATTCCAGGGTGACGACATAACCTAACCTACCTATTGCCATTACATGAGAATATACCATGACCTCGTGCAAAGAGAAAATGTAGAAATGAGGCTAATTGAGGGGCATAATGAAACAAAGTTCTCCTATCAAGAAAAACATTTTCCCTTACACAAAATGGTAAACCGTGCAACAAAAGTATCCCTACAAGATATCAGAAAACTGGAACCGTAGCATTTCATTCCAGGCATAATGCTACCAGAGCAGAGTAGGAGTAAATTTAAGTCACACCATAACTGAGAAATTTACACTATATCGAGAGGCTCCTCTGGAAGAGGACAAAGTACAATGGACCATATAAAGAATCCAATGCTGTTAATTCACAAACAGGAAACTTGAAAGAAGATTTCAAGAATCATATTCACATTATGGTACCTGTGTACAGCTTCCTCTGTTAAAGAAGAACATCAAGAATTTGTTTTCCTACACAGCAGACAGCACGGACAAACCTTCAGGAAGCATCAACAAAATACTCCTATGTAGAGCACATATAATTGCTTCCCTTCTGTTTATTATCATCAATGGCACAGAGCATGGATCTCTTTGGTCTGCACTTACTGGAAGAAATAACAATATTGCAACTTAATATGTAACTTCCATGGAAGAGTGCACCTTTCAACACCTCAGGACAAATATAAGAAGAGGGGTACTAGTGTCAATTTTCTACTTTCGCCCGACATAAGCTGCCAGTTTGGACAAGTCTGGAATCCAGAATGATAACTCGGATGAACCAGTCACAAACATCAAACTCCCCGGTGCCCATTTTATTACAGGTGCTTCATCTTCAGTACTCATCCAACTGGCCACCTGCCAAACATAAAGAATGAGAATCAAGATACAGATTACAAGATATGGAATATGCGGACATTTATAACCAAATGCCAGCAGTTACACCAACATTTGTCAACACATATGCATAAAGAAACTCATAAGAGAAGAGCTCCAGATAGAAGACCAAGCTTTAGATCAAGATCTCAATCCACCATAAATTTGTGCCGAACCTCTTTCTTGCAACACTTCATTATTAAGGAAGTAAAATGAAAGAGCCCACAGAAAACTTACCCTCTCCATCCACATGAAACAACCAGATGTTACAGGAAAGTAGATCAAGCAAAAATGATAATGATATGACAAGAAAACTTGTGAAAGAGAAGTGCAGGGCAACTGATATGCAAATAGCAGAGATTCTGCATTCATCATGTTAGATACATACAAGTGCTTTTCCATCATATGATGTAATTTGCAAGTTTATGCCATCTTTATCATATAATATAAATAAAAACCTTGACAACTTCAAATTCCATGATTTAGGTGTAAACCTTGACAAACTTCAAATTCTGTGCTTTATGTGTCCTTTTCTTTACCTTTTTTAGTAAGTATGGTCTATGTAGATTATTGAAACATAATAAAGAAACAGTCTAAAACATGATTATGATGGTCCCAATTGAACTTCAAATTTAATGGATGAAGCATTTAGATAGCATCAGTGGCCAACCAAGATACATCTCGAGAAGAATTTAAAGTATACACCTAGAAGTCGAGAACCCATAGGTAATTAAAAGCATGAAAAGATGAATAACTTTAACACTCAAGAAGCCATACCTCTTTTCCACTCCGAATACTCCAAGCATAGACACTACCATCACCTGAACCTGCCAAAAATTTGAAAAACAAACAATTCAAATTAATTTTTCAGAAGCAGAAACGACTACTTTTACTTGCTTAGTATTTCTACCATATTTATAATTAAATGGTAACTAAGAGAAATATCTTGAAAAAGGAAAAAATAAATCTGTAAAATTACTTTTCCTTATACCAAACAAAACCTGACCCACCTATAGAAAGTACTTTCTGCTAAAATAGGAAAACATCATCCACCCTACTAAGGACCAATGTGAAACCACTGAACTGAAAGTACTTTTTTTTAAGATAGGAATATATCATCCAGCCTACTTAGGACCAAGGAGAAACCACTGAGCTGAGAGTCACAGAGAAACATGGATTGGTGAATAACTGTATCAGCTCAGAGGTCGTAAGCAACAGCAGACTTCACCATACTTCAGATATATATACCTATCTTTCACCAATACAGGAACAAGAAAAGGCATAGACCAATGGCTACAAAGAAAAGGTACTCATAATTGACTCATAATCTAGGTCACTTACTACAGAAAATAAATTGATGACAAAGCATGGCATTTTTTTAGTATGGCATTTTTTTGCACAAATTAACACCAGATTATGTTGAAGATGTTAAGCAATCCAACCCAGCATATATTTCTCCACTTAGTTTCCACCAATTACACTTTCCTGTTGTAGAAAATGGAGTTTGAACTCCATAAATTTGGTGATGTTCTATAAAGACTTTTTTTAAGGAAGGAAGGCCCTAACACTTACATTTTAGAGAATCCTTCCCTTCAACCTAGAAAAGCTAGACTCAGTACCATCAATCACTCACGGCTTCATGTGAAAATCATTTGGTGACAAAAAAAAAATAGTAGTGTTTGTATGCTCAGTATAACTAAAAGTTCCTGGGAACTACATACATCGCATTTGAAACAGGTGACAATTAAATCTAAAGAGAGAAAGTGACCAGGACATGATCTTTGACCTTGCTAACGAGACACTTGCTCACCTGATATAACAAACATTCCCTCTGGGCTGAAAGAAGCCTCCAAAGTAGACTTGCTCGAAACAGGTTTGACATTGTATGTGGATAACTGACAAGACAAGAGACCATAAGACAGAAGCAAAAAGGTTAGTTGCTTTACAGAAATCATAAAATTTCATGCGAAAGTTTTCATCAGAACTCAAGGAACACAACTTACCAGAGTTCCTCTGAATGAATCAAGGACATGAATAAACCCGCCTGAAGTTGTTAAAAGCATGAGTCTTCCATCATTGCTGAACTTCACAACATTGGCATCCGACATGTCTCCTCCAACGGCAAAAATGTCGAAGGGACCCTTCAATGACGTAAATCCAACAAGTTAGCAAATTTAGGCAGAGGCAAATGAACCTTATATATCTTTGTGAAAGCAGATACTAACCTTCTCAAATTTGCGAGCATCAAACATTCTTATATATCCCCCAAAGGCAATAGCAAAAACAAGCCCTTGGTCATCATAAGCTGTGGCAGGTCGCCCTTGAACACGCAGTAGACCCTAAAGTCCAGAATAGGCCATTTAATAATATGAAGAAAGAGAAGCATTAAAAAGGAAATTAGTGTCCAAGATCTTCACCTGGCATTTTTCCACTCTTTGATCCCAGAGCAAAACTGTTCGATCAAGAGAACCAGATATGATGCACTCACTTCGGGGGCATAGACTGAGGGAAACAACCCTGCAAATTTTAATGGTTATTAATTTTCAGTTTCTATTACATGATCAATGAAATGATTATAGGTAGGCAGTAGGTAAGACATTGATTGCTTGCCTGTCATGGTGACCTTTGAAATATCGCAAGTACTTGTTATCATGCAAAGATAGAAGCCGCAGAGATTCTGAAGTCATTAACAAGATAAATGTATGATCCTAATACCGCAAAAATGATAATCTCAAGACTGTATTCTTATGTACTAACCATCCCAGCCATTCTTGGAGGAGTATATAACAGTTGTGGGATGAGATGTAAAGCTAACCAGATCAACCCCGTATTTTTTGCTATTAATAGTCTTCAAGCACCTGCAAACATAAGAAACATTGTAATTTAGCTAACTACATATGGGAAAGAGAACAGTGCACATTACCCCAAGCCAGGCTGAGATAGAATCTTCAACCGACTTCCTCCACAAACATGTTAATAAACAACCAACTAATGCAGCAAATTAAATATATTTCCTACACTAAATGCTAAAATGCATTACAGTTAACACAGCTAACGGTATGTGGAAAATATATAAAACATAAAATATGGAGAGAAAATATGAAAGTATTGAAGATGGTCGGAGCCACCACCTACGGTGGCTCTAGGAGAGAGATACTCACGAAGAATACATTGTGAATTGTTGATATTTCATGAATACAATAGAAGAGCCTATTTATAGGCACGATAACTTGGTGAGCAAGACTACAAGCTAAACCAATAAGGTCACTAGAATTCTAAGGAAACTAGAATAATAAGGAAATCAATTTGACTAATTACCTAATCTAGACTATTGCCTAATTCAATACCATAAGATAAGAAAATACATTAATGACTAAAATATTCTTCAACACCCCCTCTCAAACTCAAGGTGGTATTTGAGATATGACCTTGAGTTTGAAAGTTCTTCAAACGAAAACTTGATCTTGATGGAAGGGACGGTCACCATGGCTCGTCTAACTCAAAATTCACCACCGTCACCATGACTTGTTTGGCCATGCTTACAGCTTGAAGGAATGGAATTTAGATTAATTTAGGGGTCGTGTGCACCACTTTGGTGTGATGAATCCCCACAACTATTAGACGAAACTTAGATTGAAATATTAACTGGAAATTGAATTGGACTTGGATTTGGACTAGACTTGGATAATAATTAGAAACTGAACTTGGATTTGGATCCGGATGTGGATATGGATTTGGATTTGGATAGTCGTGTGACCTGTAGGCTAACACGACCGCTTGGATTGACGTGAGACCCGTAGGCTGACATGATTGCTTGGGTTTTTTTTTTTTTTTAAAGGAAACAAGCCACCGGGAAGGTGGCTCTGATACCATGTGGAAAATATATAAAACATAAAATATGGAGAGAAAATATGAAAGTATTGAAGATGGTCGGAGCCACCACCTACGGTGGCTCTAGGAGAGAGATACTCATGAAGAATACATTGTGAATTGTTGATATTTCATGAATACAATAAAAGAGCCTATTTATAGGCATGATAACTTGGTGAGCAAGACTAGAAGCTAAACTAATAAGGTCACTAGAATTCTAAGGAAACTAGAATAATAAGGAAACTAATTTGACTAATTACCTAATCTAGACTATTGCCTAATTCAATACCATAAGATAAGGAAATACATTAATGACTAAAATATTCTTCAACATGGTATAACACCTATATGTTGATGGTTGTCTCAGAACAAAAGAACTCTTAGTGCGTCTATAATGAGGTTGCCATTAATGAATATTAAGTAATACATAAAAATACCATAAAGGAGGAGAAATTACATTAAGAGAGTGCTTAAGTTAAGAAAAAAAAAAGGAACGGAAATTTGAAGAAAACAAATCAACAAAAGGAAAAGCAAATTATCCAGAAGGTGTACACTGTACAAAACTTAAAAGCGAGATGCTTACACTGCATTTCCAACGTCATATAAGCGGATGGATTCATCATCACTAGCTGTCACCAGAAAATTGGATGTCTTATGGAAATCCATTGAACTGATTCTGCTGTTCTGCCAAAAGCAAGTCATGTGTAAAATTTAAAACCTATTTTGAAATGGTGAAAATGGATGGAAATGCATGCGACATGCCTATATAATAGACTAGAGGTATTTAAAAGTTCTAGCAGGATATTAGATTTGAAGGGTAAAAGACAACAATAACATCACTCAAAACCCAAAATCACAATGTAACACATCAATCTTCATCAACATAGCATTACATGCATGATACCCTCACCCTTGCTTTTCTTTTTTTCTGTCATTGGCACATTTCATTCCAAGCAAAAATTGTACATCAGTTAGCCGCATCCTTACTTTAGAGGTTTGCAATACGGTTAGTAAAAGAATTCCTCCAACAGGACTAGAAAGTGAAGATCAAACCCCAGGAAGATTTACTGTACAGTAGTATCTAGGGCTATTGTTTATCTATCAAGTGGCAAATCAATGCACTCTACAAACTACTTTCCATCAGGAATACATAAATCAAACTCTCCTCTTTGGATACTTTCACACACCTCACTGTTGTCTCTCCTATTCATCCGAATCAACAAGTAGACTCCTTTCAATATTGTAACAAGTAGTGGAAGTCCTAGAGGACCAAAATACCAATAAGCAAAAACCTTAAGAATAGCTTCTCCATTAATCGCCACAAACTAACCACCTCGTAAAATTCATTAATTTAAGCACATAGTTTCAGAAAATTGGATAACTAGCTATTATATAGGACTTCAAATCATAACATTGAGATTCTATTAGCAAAAGACTTAAGAATGACTTCTGTATTAATCCAGTGCAGACCTTATCATCCCCTCTCAAATTCATAAATTGACTTAAGCAAACATAGTTCGGCACTATAGATAACAAAATGGTATAGGGCCTAAATCATAACATTGAGCTCCTTTTTTTCGTTAAAACCCCCACCCCATGGGACTGAACCCAGGACCTCATGCCTAGGACAGATAATCTCAACCACTTGAGCTCCTATTAACAAATGCCTTAAGAATCTTTCAGCACTAATCTATTGCAAGCCTAATCATCACGCAAATTTGTAAATTGACTCAATAACATATAGACTTGGCAAATTAGATAACTAGCGATCACCTAGGGCTTGTAACAATAATATTGAGCGACTATTAACAAAAGCCTTAAGAATTAATTATGTGTTAAAACTGCAAACCTTATTAACTCATAAATTCATAAATTAATTTAAACTCCCAAAAGTTTTGGAAAATTAGATAACTAGCTATTACATCAGGGTTACAAATCATAACATTAAGCTCTCAATAACAAAAGCCTTGAGAATGACTTCCACATTAATATACTGCAAATCTAATCACCTCATTAACTTGTAAAATAAACTTAAGCACGCATAATTTCTACAGATTAGATACCTAGCTATGTAGCCTTAAGGATGAAATTCTGAAGTAATCAATTGCAAACCTAATAATCACTTCATAAATTCGTAAATTAACTTAAGATCACATAGCTTCAGAAAATTAGATAACTAGCTATTACATAGGGTTTCAAATTATAAGATTGAGCTCCTATTAACAAAAACCTTACTACATCAGATTGTAAATGCGTAAATTAACTCAAGCAATTCCATATGAAACAAGGAAAAATAAGTGAAAAACTGAACCAGAAACGAAAATTAGTTAAATTTCTAAGGAGGTTATCAGCTTGAATTTTTTTGTTAAAGAAAAAAAAAACAAAAAAAAGGCCTACATAATCGCGAAAAGCCATGCCAACTTCCATGCTCTGAAGGATTTCTTCGGTGAGTTCTAAAGAGACTTTCTCTTCTCTCTCCGATTGGCCTCCTGAGAACACATTTCAGCATTATAAATATCACTATAAATATATATATATATATACACACACACACCATATGAAGTGAATATTTAAAAGTACCCGCCATATTTCTTAGCGTTTTGCAATGGAAGGCTTTTAGCTGGAACTGAAAGAAACGGAGGGAGAAGAACAGTAAACAACCAGTCGTCGCGGTTCTTTTTTTCGAACTGAACGCGTTTTCAGAGTGTTGAGTTGATCTTATGTGGGTGATTTTAATGAACGCTTTTTTATATAGTAAAATACATATATCTTTAATAACGTAGTAGTTAAATAATTAAAATATATAATTTCAAAAATATTATTTACAGGAGATAGAAGAATATTTTTTTTATATTTTTATTGTTGTTAATGGCCAATTTAGACAATTAACGTAAGGGATAAACAATAAATATATGTTGTCATAATTGTGGAGTCCATATATATTCGAACAAAAAAATTAAAAGAATATTTGAAGCTAATATCACAAAGATATCATAAAAACAAAATAGGTATGAATTTCAAATAGGAAAGGTGGAAAAATTAAGTGTCTATATATATCTTGAAAAATTTTAAGATGGTGTACGAAATTAGAATTTTGAAAAATGTGATCTTTTACCATGTGTGGGTTATCATTAATGGAAAAAAATGCGTTTGCATAGATTAACGCGTGTATTAGATTGACGCATGGCAATACTAAATGAAAAGTAAAAAATGGTAGAAATGAATTTGGTGCATCATTCACTTTATAAAGTTGGTTCTTGGTTCATTTATAACTACAGAGTCTTCACCCTATCAAATTATAACTTTGATTCTTAGTTCCTTATAACTAACGGGTCAAATTCCACCTATATTTTGTTTTGATCCCTATTTGGACGTTCTTGGGTTAATTTCTAACACATTGTTGTAGGGTTTCACGACTTCAGCCGAAGGTTTGCATTAGTGATTCTTTTTCCCTCACAAAGACATACGTGCTTGGTCTATCTGGGTTGTAAGGTGATTTCTTTTTGGGTTATAAAAGCATATAATATACTTATTTTATGGTAGCAAGATAAAACATAATTTATTTATAGCCTAGCTAGTTGGAACTAGTATTGTTTTTATTTAAAGTTAAGGGATTGAATATTCTTATTAGCGTTACCTTTTGTAAAAGAAAAAGGGGATGAGCCAAAGAAAATTAATCTGAATGCTAAAAAAATTATCACATACAAATTTGGTCGTGTGCAATGTTGTAGCCCAAAGAAATAATCTACTAGTGAATTGGATTTTTGGCAGAAATTTGAGAGAAAAAAAATATTTCAAGTATACAAAGTGATATACGATGCAATACAATCAAGCAACGCTTAGCAAACAATTTAATAACTCAAACATAAGGAGTTTAAGATGTTGTTCGGCAACAATGTTTTAAGTAATATTTAGTGTTTTGACTTGATCAAACCACTATCTGCCCTTATTTTTGTTGTTCAGTCAAGTAGTGTTTTTAGTTGAAATATTGTTTGAAGTAGTGTTTCTGAAACATTAATATTTTTAACATTTCAAGTAGTTGATAATGTTTCATTTTTCATTTTGGCAATCTTACCCTCTATTCATTATTTTTTAGCAATTCTACCTACTATACAATTTCTTTCTACATTTTTATATTTTCTTTCACAACATTTCAATAATAGTAATAACAAGTATATTTATCATAACATAATAACATAGTACTAATATCTTTTTATGTCATTTTACATTCATCAACTAATTGAATAGCTAATTTGATCGACCACGTATTATTCAATCAGCTAACCAAGTAGCTATCCGCTACTTTAACAGCTAATTTTGCTGAACAAGCCCGATAAGAGAGATTAAATGCAACAACTTTTAGGCGGTTCAAACTACCTGAGACCTAGTTTATCACCTAAAGTTCTTGTTATGATTTTGGAAGCATTTTTCACTTCACCACAAGGGCCTCAATTGTTTACCCAACATTCAATGAATTTCAACCATCACCTTATGTCTCATAAGGTTGATCACACAACCAATACTACCCAAGAATGCAAAGCAGCCCCCAGGGGCATAGGTGAGTTGGTAAGTGGCCAGGTGATTAGGGTGGAGACACCCTGACAACGCGGGATCGAGTCCGTGTGGCGGCAGTACTCCGCTGAAATATTGCGGGGGCTGTTGCTGGATTTTCACGCCCGTTGGTCCTCTCCCTGGTCGGGCTGCCACTCACGCACATCCCTCGATTTACCTCCCGCCTGGTTAAGGGGCCTCTGGCCAGGTGGGAAAGGGGTTCTCCTTTGGTTAACCCTTTTCATAAGAATGCAAAGCAAAACAATGAAATGGTAAAGATTTTAGTTTACAAGAACTTTTCAAGCAAGAGTTCACAAATATTTTAATGAAAATGAATGATAAGATTTAATGCAAGAGAAAGCTTTGAATGCTTATGTATTGCAAGAGAAAGCTCAAATCATGTTGTAAAATGTTGGGGGGTTAAAACATGTCATGTATCTATAATTGCAAAAAGTAAAATCCTCAACAGCTAGTTTTGAAAATAAGTCTAACACTACTGGTCAACCCTATTGCTTGATGGGAGCCTTGGTTGGTAGCAATAAAGGATTCACTGGACATATAGGTTGACCTTATTAGTCAACTGGTACCTTTATCCAGTTTTAAGGCTAATATCACTGGCTATACCGGTTAATAATACTAGTTGAACTAGTACCTACTAGTCAACCGGCACCTTTATCCAATGTTAAGGTGAAGATCACTGACTATACTGGTTAATAAGTTGAACCAGTACCTACTGGTCAATCGACACGCTTAGATAGTGCCAACCAATAATAAGAAAAGCCTGTCAACTTGCCAAAAGACCATTTTTTACAAACTGTGTAATACGTGCAAATTTTTTGCGGGAAATTTTGGCTGCTCAAGAACATTTATCCACAAAGAACAACGTACAAATATTCTACTAAGTCTTCAAAGCACTTATCTTCTTTTCAGGCTTCTTAAAGTTTTCCTTCTTGGTAATTCAACTCCATATAATCACCAAAACAAAATATGCAAATGGTGTACTCAATACAGTTACTTAGAATTAGTGAAGAAAACAATTAATAACACATTGATTATCTAAAATCATCAAAATACATAACTTATACAATAATTTCAATAACCTTTCTTTTTTTTACGTTGACAAAATAATTGATTAATGGGGTCTGAGGTACAACTCCGTTGTTCATAAAGCAACATGTAATAGAGTCTACGGCACAACTCCCTCTTAATTAATAGAGTTTCAAAGGTGCGACTCCCTCTTAGATAGGCAATTGTAATCAACAACAATCAATATCATGCAAGCATGCATCATGAATATGCATGTCTTCTCCCCATTTGGCATTATCAGGATATAGTATTCTAGAGTTAACGGGTATGTAGTTGAGCTATCAGTAGCACGTATCATCGCTTGGCTTTACACGAGTATGCAAGCACATAAATCATAACAAATACAATTATGATTAAAAATAATGTTTTTCAACAACAAGAGGGGTAGATAAACTTTTGATGGATTATATAAAGATTATGAGGGACATTTTAGACTACGAAGAGGTTTAATACACTTTTGATAGACCACAAGAGGGTTCTTAATGATTTACCTTATTATTTTGGACAACTTATGGGTAAGGTTGCCAAAAAAAAGTCAAAGCACTAAAATTTATTATGACATGTTAAAACTTTTTTTTTTGACGTTTATCAAAAGTTACTCAAATACTAAAATTATTTAAAATATTTATTTGAAAACCAAATAAAAATAATTAGACGAAGTAATATTTTGATTAATTAAAAAACTATAAAAGTTACTTTAAAAATTAATTTAGGCATTATCCAATAAATAGTACATAGCTATTAGTTGACATCTGATGATTATATTTACAAACATAACAAAATTTGACAATTATTGGCTCTACTCAAGAGTGTTTGACCATTTAGCCCATAGTTATAATTTTATAGATTGGGTTAATATAGCAAACTAATAAAACTTTCTATTTTATTTTTTATTACTTTTTTTGCAAATCCTCCACATTTGGGTTAGGAGCTCATATATGGGTGGAGATAGTTTTAACAACTTGAGTTACCTCTAATTTCATACAATTTTTAGTTTTAAACATTATATTTTATATGTATGTATATACATATTTTATCATTCATTGTTCAAAAACTAGTGCTTTTGCATTATGTACTTTGCACGTATATGATGGTTTTAAATTGTATTTTTTTTAAAATTTTTTCTATGCTATAAGTTGTATTTTAAATATTTTTTTGATTTTCTTAAAATAATATCATATATGTTTAGTGTACTTTACATTTTGCCATATTCTAAAATAATAGTTTTTCCAATTTGAATATCTATAGTTAATTCTTATAATATAAAATTTCGAAACCAAACAAATGTCAGATCAAACTTATTAAAAATGAAGGAAAAGCATAATACAGAAGTCTTTTCCTAAAATGTATTTTCTTAATTTTCTAATAATTTTTATTTTCTATAAAATAAAATTAAAATACAGGCAAATATCTACATTAATGTTTTTTTTTTGGGGGTCAATTAGTCTACATGAATGAACTCAACACCCCCTACTGCTCTATAAATCCCCCTCCACGTCCCCACCGAGCAACACCTTCCAGTCTCTCTCTCAGGGAGGGGAAAAACCAAAACAACCCGACTCGCGAACTCTCTTATTCCCTGTTTGGTTGATCGCTGCTTAAAACCCATAATCTTCTCTTTCCACCTCACACTCCACACTCCATTCAACAGCCAAACGCCAAACAACTCCTTAAACCCCCTCCACCTTCTCTGTACAGTTAGAATTTCCCCCCAAAAACCTTCGTTTAACTCCTTAATCTCTCTAATTAGTACTTTTTATTAAACCCTAGGCCCTAATTTAATAAGGAAAAAAAAAGGGGAAAATAGAAAAGAAAGTATTCATTTTCTTTCATCCAAACAGCTCCTAGGGTTTCTCCACCATGAGTCCAATTCAGAATTTCGAGCAGCATGCTCGCCATCTCACCGAGCCCGACCACCGTAAGCTCCTTAAATTATTCTTTGTTTTCGTTTTTTTTTTGCATTTTTTAAAATTACACTTCACTCATGCATGTGTTATTGTGAGTGTACTTTTGTAGTTTTTTGTATTTATTGTGTAATTTCTTCTTCTTCTCTTTTTTTTTTTTTGGGTTCAATGCATCTATATATACATATCGATATATGTGTGAGGTGTGTGTGTGTGTCAGTGTCTGTGAGCATATTTTTGTATTATTGAACTTTCTGTTGGTTTTAGTGCAGCAATTTGTATATATACGTGCTTTTTTGTGCGTGTGAGAGAGATAGGGAGAGTGAGTATGAGCAAATTTTTATTTTATTTTATTTTTTGTATTTATTGTGTATTTTTTTGGGTTTGAATACAGCAATTCAGACGAGGTTACAGATGGCAATGGAGGTAAGGGATAGTTTGGAGATCACGCACACAGGGGAGTATCTGAATTTCTTAAAATGCTATTTTCGTGCGTTTTCTGCTATTTTATTCCACATCACGAAGCCTCAGTTTACTGATAATCCCGAGCATAAGCTACGGAACGTGGTGATTGAAATTCTGAACAGGCTTCCACACAGCGAGGTCCTCCGGCCTTTTGTACAGGATCTTCTGAAAGTCGCGATGCATGTCTTGACGGCGGATAACGAAGAAAATGGATTGATTTGTATACGAATAATTTTTGATTTGCTTAGGAACTTTAGGACAACCTTAGAGAATGAAGTTCAACCTTTCTTGGATTTTGTGTGCAAAATTTACCATAACTTTAGGGCTACTGTGACTTATTTTTTTGAGAGTGGGGCGGTGGCCCCTCCACCACCGGCTCTGGCATCCACGCCAGGATCGACATTGAGTGGGGACGATGTGAAGCCAATGGATGTTGATCAAGTGGGGCCGTCGAGTGGGTATGTCGGAGCAGGGCAGCTTAATTCGAGCACGAGGTCATTCAAGATTGTGACCGAGAGTCCGTTGGTGGTGATGTTCCTATTTCAGTTGTATAGTCGGCTTGTTCATACTAATATTCCTCAGTTGTTGCCGCTGATGGTCTCAGCAATTTCAGTGCCAGGGCCAGATAAGATTCCTCCTCATTTAAAGACGCACTTCCTTGAGCTGAAGGGTGCACAAGTTAAGGTAATTTCTAGATTTTTCTTTTTTCCTTTTTATGCGATTGAGTTATTGTTCTGAGTGTTTGTTAGGTAAAATTCTTCTCATATGCATGGAAACCAATATTTCCTGTGTTGGGTAGCTTAGGTATTTGTACCCAAGAATGTTAAGCAAAGATGTTGGCTAAAGAGAAGCAAGGTTATTGGCTAATATTCTTCTGTTAATTTTCCTTGGGCTAAACATTTCTATTTAAAGTTGGTAGTCCTAAACCGTCTGATGCTGGCTCCTATACTTGAAAAGTTTTAGTGTAGGCATCTCTTACTGTTTATCTTGTATTGGGGAAATCTTTGCACCGAATAGTACAAGCTTTATCCAAGTGAAGAAACTATTCAATGATGCTACCAGAGAGTATGCCATATACTTGGGCAATATCTGTAAGATAGTCAGCAGTTTTTGGGTCGATGACAATCTTATTTTGAATTTAACATGTATATAGATGAACATCTTGGTTGCTTTCATGGCCTGGCCCTTTGAACTATTGCTTCAATTATTCTAGCATCCTCTCTTCCTATTTATTTGAATTAAACCTAGTGGCATTGCTATTACTTGTGCAACACCTTTGGTGTTAAATATTAAAAGGTCAAACAATCAAACAGCAGAAAATTGCTTTGAGGAACTGAGAAAATTTAATAACTTTGAGGTGGTGTTTCATTAACTTTGCCATGTCAATCTACAATTTAAGTGTTGAAATGTAAAAGCATTGATAATAAATAAATGATGGTAGTTTAAGGTGTTGTGACCTGATATGAAAGTAAGAAGAGGGTGGATTGGAGAGTGGGCACTGGAACTGGTACTATTGTTAAAGGTGGCTTTGATACTGGAGCGTGTTTCATTCGAAGCCGTTATTGCTGCATCTATTGTTTATCAATGAAATGACTTCTGTCTGATGCTATGTTGACATGTTGAATGAGTTAATTGGTAGAACCTATTTTCATTTTCTCCCTCTTAATCATAGACTATCTTCTGTTGATTATGTTTCCATGCTTCATTTTCATCAAATAACTCGAAAATTGAAATGACTATTAGAACATGGGAAACTCTGAACCTAAACATATACCAAGTACTAAAAGGTTTCCACACAATTGAATGTTTGAATTATAATTTTTAACTGTAAGAGATTACAGTTTCCAACTATAATAAGATGCTTTTTTTTTTTTGATATGCTGAATAGAGGATCTTTGAAGTTAATGACTCATTTTGTTCTATATGATATTGAAAAGTTAGAAGATCTTTGCTTTAGCTGGTACGTCTTTTCTGTCTGATCATGTTTCCAACTATTAATCTATACAGTCTTGTGACTAATATAGGCTCGGGTAAGCCTGGCTTGTTGGTTAGAATGAGAAGGTCAAGGTAGATACTTTTTGGTGAATTTTGCTCTTGTATTTAACTGATTGCATTTGTCAGAGTATGATCTCATTCAGCTGATCTAGGTGACGAGTAAGATTAAATATAATGCATGCTGAAAGAAATATAGAAGCTGGTTCAGATGTTATCCCTCAGCTGTGCTACAATAGCACTTCCAGTTGATCTTTGACTGCATCTGGTTTGCTTGGGCACTGAAGCCATTGATAATTTTAGTGGAAAGAAGAACAGTTAAGAGTATTTATCAGCTCTCACTTTACAACTTTTGGAGTGCTTTTTGCTTTCAATTCACCGTCCTCTTTTGATGAATGAAGTAGTAATTTTTTGATAAGATTACATTGGTTATAGATAAGACGACATTGGTTATAGATAAGGTGTCATTGGTTTAAAATGTTTATTAAGAGTTTCCTTTTTATTGTCTCTTAAGATGGCATATGTTAGTAAGTTCTTGCGTTAGAACCTTTCATTTTAATAAACTAGACCCTGTTGGATGTATTCAATATATGCTATTGGATGTATGAAGAAATGATAGAGGAAAATATCTTTCATTGACTTAATGAACTGGGAGTACATGCTCTCAACTATTTATAGTAAGCTGAGAGTATAACTAACTTTGACAGGCTGGCATAGCTAACTAACTAGTGCTCTGTCCAGCTGTTACATATACTGCGGTTCCACTAACTCCTTTCCTGTCTATAATTACATTAATGCCTTAGCTAATACTTATCATCCCCCCTCAAGCTAATCTGGGCCTCAAGCTAATCTGGGTTGCAATACCAAGGGAAGCTTGCCTTTGAGATAATTGAACGGTTGTTGTGATAGCGCTTTAGTAAACAAGTCAGCCACCTGTTCCTTAGAAGAAATATAGAAAAGTTGCAGAGCCTTGGATACCACTTGTTCTCTAACAAAGTAGTGGTAGTCAATCTCTATATGCTTTCTTCTAGCATGAAAAACTAGGGCAGCTAGTGCCATAGCAGAGACATTATCACAGTGCAATGTAGGAGTGGAAATAGGAACATGAAGATCATGCAGTAGATATGTAAGCCACTTAAGTTCAGAAGCTGCGTGAGCCATGGCTTTGTACTCAGCTTTTGTTGATGACTTTGCCACAGTGTGTTGTTTCTTTGAAGTCCAGGAAATAGCATTTGGCCCTAGGTAGACAACATAACCTGTAGTAGACTTCCTATCTTGCATATCATATGCCTAATCTGAGTCACTGTAGGCATAGAGATGAAGTGGTCTAGGCTGAAAGAAAAGACCTTGTCCCAAAGTCCTTTTAAGATAAGTTAAAGTTCTCTTAAGAAGCAAAATCTACGGTAGTTGGGGAGTGCATATGTTGACACAATGTATTGATAGCATATTGCAGATCTGGCCTTGTCATTGTCAGATATTGCAATGAGCCAACTAGACTTCTGAACTGAGTACCATTAGAATATATTGTAGTATTGTTTACAGCAGTAGTTGTGGACTTAGGAACAGTTGGAGTACCCACTGTAGAACAATCAGTGATGCCTGCTTGTGCTAGAATATATTTAGCATACTTTGGTTGATGTAACACCAACCGTATAGAGGTATAGGTAACCTCTATACCTAGGAAATATGAAAGAGACCCTAGATCCTTCATTGCAAACTGACTTCTCATTGCTTGCAGTAAAGATGCAATGAAGGAGGGTGAACTGCCTGTGACTATAATGTCATCCACATAAACCAACACTAGTGTATAAGATGTGGCAGTTTTGTGAATAAAAAGAGAGGTATCTGCAGTACTCATTTGAAATTTCTGTTGAAGCAGGAAGGTAGATAGCCTATAACAAAGAAGCACGGATACGATACGCCGACACGATACGCGACACGATGCAACACGCTGATACGTCTTTTTTCCAAAAATTAGGATACGACACGCTTAGGATACGTTAAATAAAAAATATTTAAATTTTATATATATTGCATAAATATCATTTGTATCATGAATATATTGCATAAATATCATTTTTATCATGACAAATCAATTTGCTTTAGAGGCTTCAACCATCTCCCAAAATATGGCACAAAAAGAGACTACCAATTCTTGTACTTCATGCATGAAAAGAAAAGGAAAAAAACCACTAGTTCTAGTAATTCATATTCAACAACAATAGGCCTGATCACCTGAAAAACCCCAACAATTTTTCAATCAAACATATAATAACACACACAATAACATAATATTTAGCACACAACTAGTCATGAAAGATTAAACACCATGAAGTAACATGTTCATAAAATACAAACCAATTCAACACATTAAAAAGTTAAAGTTTAAAGCTAAAATTCATTAAGAAACACATAATATTCATTCATCTTCAGCTTCATTAGATTGAATCTCTTCATCATCCCTTTCCAACACATTATCACCATCATTCGTGAAGATCACTGCCTCTATTTCAGGCTCATCAAGGGACAAGTTGGCAATTGCAAGTTCTCCCACATCTTCAAAGGACTCGAATGTATCTCCACAAATATCCCACATTTTACTTCGTCCTTTAAAATAGTGTTCATCTCTCCTAGAAAGAAGACGCAAATTGGAATGAACAAAGACCAAATCTTCAGCCCTTTTTGGTGCCAATTTGTTTCTTTTCAAGGAGTGGATAAACGAATAAGTGCTCCAATTTCTCTCACAGCAAGATGATGATGAAGGTTGTTGAAGCAATTTCAAAGCCAAACTTTGAAGCATTGCTCCATGAATCACCCACCAAGCTTTAGGATCCATATGATAGCGTTCATAAATTGAATCACTATCTCCAAATTCTTTCGCATTGGTGGAGAAATTTGCAAGCTCCATGTTGACTTTGACACGATCAGTGGGATTTGGAAAGAACTTCTTCAAACATTTTGACCTTTCTTGAGAGATTTCCAAATCTTTGTGCGGAGGAACACGGCCAGGGACCTCATTAATCCATTCTTGAGTATAGTACCTTGAATAGAGAATAAATATAATAAATATAGATTTTAAAATTACATGAAAAAAAAAAGTAGAAACTGAAATTTCAAATAATTATCTTACTTGGGATTCAATGAATGAGCTAAACAATGGAGTGGAGTGTAGTTCTTGGTCCAACGATCAATGAGAATTTTATGGATCACATCATAAAAGCTACTAGACTCCTCAAGTTGCTTTCCCTCTTTCCTGAATATTGCAACTTTCACTTGTTCAACCATAGAATCCCACATTTCATAAACCAAGTGAAGACAAGGTTTATCAGTGTCATATCTCCTAAGAATGTCATAAATAGGCCTCGTAAAAGAAATGATATAATCAATTTTTTCCCACCACAAATCATTAAGAAGTGTCTCCTTCACCACTTGAGCCTTTCCAACATCATCTTCTCGATAAGTACTCCATTGCTCACTAATAACCAACTCTTGAAGCCCACTTTTGATAAGTTTGAATCTCTTTATCATCACAATTACTGAAGCAAACCGAGTATTTGCCACCGAAAGCAACTTTAACGGGACAAACTCATTGAACATGGCCAACCTCATAGAATGATTCATGATGAAATTTTTCACAAACATAATATCATCATGAACATTCGTGATCCAAGAACACTCAATATATGTAACGTCATTGACATCAAAATTCTTTGGTAAACAAATATTTTGCAAAGCAAGATTTAAAGTGTGCACTACACATGGAGTCCAAGTAATGTGAGGATAAATTTGACTAACAAGTGCTCCAGCTCTTGCACAATTCTTAGCATTGTCAGTGACTAATTGAATAACATTATCAGGACCAACTTCTTCTATTACTTCTTTCAATATATTAGTAATGAAGTGTTTATCTTTTATTTCTCCCGAACAATCAATCGCCTTAAGAAACATTGGCCCTCCTTCATCATAGCCATAACATTTATAAGTGGTCTTCTTTGTGAATCACTCCATCCATCACTGACAATACTTACCCCGTTTTGACTCTAAGTGCTCTTTATAGGTTGCAATTTTCTCTCCACATGAGCTTTTTCTTGTTGAAGTAAAGTAGTTCTCAACAAATTATATCCAGGAGGCAAATATCCTGGAATGCTATTGTTGGCTGCAAATGAATAAGAATGTACATAATAGGGATTCCTTGCCAAATGAAATGGCAATCCAGCAGAATAGAACATCCGAGCAATGCTAGCATGCAACATATCACGGGCTTGAATATTGAATCCCTTTAGAATGGGATTAGATTGTGAAGAACTACCTATACTCCCACTTGTTCTTCTTCTTTATAATCATATTGCCCTTGAATAACATTTGTTGTAGCACTCCTAGGCAAAGACACTTTCTTTGGAGCACTACTTTCCATTCTCTCTGTTGCTTGTTCGTCTAGTTTTTGCATTTCTACCAAATCAACATCTCTAACCTTAGGACATGCTCCTATTCCCGCTTTAGGTATCTTCAATAAATGAGCCCTAACTCTAGTATAAGAGCTTTTCTTAGTTTGGTGACAAAAATTACATATCCATGTACAATTTCCACCACCATCATCCATTTTATTTGTCCTTGTAACATATTGTCATAGTGGTTTACTTAAATCTTGATCTTGATTTTCACTCAAAATTGGGGGTGAAGGTACACTAGCGAGAAGATGATGAAGCCATATCTCAAAAATTATAAACTGTATCTCTGTCAAAATAATCACAAATAAATAATAAACAATTATTTAATTAATAATCATAAATTACTGAATAATTTATGTAGGCAAAAGATATGTTTCTCAATTCCTATTTCGAATCAATAAAGATTCAGTAAACCACCTGATCATACCAATAAAATTAAAAATTTTCCAAAGAAACGGTCTTTATCTAAAGAACTGCATTTTTCATTTCATGTAGTACAAGAATAAAAGTAACATACTCCCAACATTTTCCAAACCACATAGCAGTATTTCTGCAACAAAAAAACAGAAACTTTCTGCAACAAAAAAACAGAAACTGCAACAAGAAAATTTCTGCAACAAAAAATAGAAAATTTCTGCAACAAAAAACAGAAAATTCCTGCAACAAAAAATAGAAAATTTCTGCAACAAAAAACAGAAAATTTTTGCAACAAAAAACAGAAAATTTCTGCAGCAAAAAATAGAAAATTTCTGCAATAAGAAAATTTTTGCAACAAAAACCAGAAAATTTCTACAACAAAAAAGAAAATTTCTGCAATAAAAAACAGAAAATTCCTGCAACAAAAAACAGAAAATTTCTACAACAAAAAATAGAAAATTTCTGCAACAAGAAAATTTTTGGAACAAAAAACAGAAAATTCTTGCAACAAAAAACAGAAAATTTCTACAACAAAAAACAGAAAATTTCTGCAACAAAAAACAGAAAATTTAAGTAGATATCTGAAAATGCTTTGAAGTAAAAAGAGGAAGAAATGGTACCTTTTTGGTTTACTTGCTTTTTCTTCCAAGTGGATTGCTTGAATCGTTCAACTTGAATGTGTGTATATTTAGAGAGAGAGAGAGAGAGAGAGAGACGAACGAGAAAGCTAAAGTGAGATATTGAGGGAGAAATCTGAGAAGTGTAGGGTTGGTGATTATTTTATTTTATTTTTAAATTATATTCAAATTTCAAAATTGCATTAATGCCCAAAACATTTTAAAAATTGCAAATAACACCCCATGCGTGTCGGATTCGCGTGTCCCAGCGTGTCGGGAACGTGTCGCAGCGTGTAGGAAAATTAAAAAATAAAATAAAATTCACAGACACGTGTCGGACACGTGTAGGAGCGTGTCGGGAGCGTGTCGGTGTCCGACACCTATGAAGCACCGACACCTTCAAAATGCAGCGTATCGCGTGTCGGACACGTGTCGGACACCGACACACTCCGACATGTGTCTAGCAAAAATTTTTTTTTTTAAAATTTCCGACACGTGCTCCGACACGCTCCGACACGTCCTCCGACACCCTCCGACACGACACGCACGGGGTTTTTTTTTGTAATTTTTAAAATTTTTTGGGGCACTAATGAAAATCCAAAAATAATTAAAAAAAGAAAAAAGAAAAAAGAAAAATCAATTTAACTTATTTATGCTGCTTATCGTCTTTTCCAGAGAAGTCATCTTCTCACTTCTCAAAATTCCTTTAGCATAAAAGACTCAGCCCTCTACCAAAAAAAAAAAAAAAATAACTTACCTCTAATATTCCTGTGGTGGGTAGAATTGAAAAATTATATTATTGTGTGTGTTATTATATGTTTGATTGAAAAATTATTGGGGTTTTTCAGGTCTATTGTTGTTA
Source organism: Cordia subcordata (assembly GCA_028554755.1). Lineage (NCBI taxonomy): Eukaryota > Viridiplantae > Streptophyta > Magnoliopsida > Boraginales > Cordiaceae > Cordia > Cordia subcordata. Next base: position 5,171,126 of record JAPTOF010000022.1, on the reverse strand, counting down.
AACATGAATTACAAGAACTGGTGGTTTTTTTCCTTTTTTTTTCATGCATGAATTACAAAAATTGGTGGTCTCTTTTTGTGTCATATTTTGGGGGATGGCTGAAGCTTATGAAGCAAATTGATTTGCCATGATAAAAATGATATTTATGCAATATATTCATGATAAAAATGATATTTATGCTATATATTCATGATAAAAATGATATTTATGCAATATATATAAAATTTAAATATTTTTTTATTTAACGTATCCTGAGCGTGTCGTATCCTAGTTTTTTGAAAAAAGACGTATTGGCGTGTCGCATCGTGTCGCGTATCGTGTCCGTGCTTATTAGTCCGACACGTGTCCGACACGCGACACGCGAGCTTTAAGAGGTGTCGGTGCTTCCAAGGCCTATAATACCAGGCTCTAGGAGCCTGTTTAAGTCCATACAGAGATTTTGTCAGTCTGGAAACATAGTCTGGCTTGTTAGAATCTTCAAATCCTTGAGGTTGAAGCATATAAACTTCCTCCTCTAGAGCTCCATAAAGAAAGGCATTTGAAACATCTAAGTGTTTTAGACTCCATTGATGATGCAAAGCTAGGCACAAGACTGTCCTTATTGTTTGACTCTTGACCACAAGACTAAAAGTCTCCTGGTAGTCAATACCAGGTTCCTAGAGATAGCCTTTAGCCACCAGTCTGGCCTTATACCTTGCCACTGAACCATCAGCATGTGTTTTTATCCTGTAGACCCATTTTGATCCAATTGGTTGCCTGTTTGAAGGTAAGGGAACAAGATCCCAAGTCTGCTGATAAATTAATGCTTTATATTCTTCTTTCGTTGCAGTGTCTCAACATTGATATTTGGCTGCTTCTTTGTAAGACTTAGGTTCATGTTGAGTAGGTGCAGCAATTAGATTGTGAAGTTGATACAATGGTAGTGGTAAACAACTAGTCTTGGACCTGGTTAGTGTGGGATGATGACTTGCAGGAGCTAAATCATGGAAAGGTTCAGATGGTGTAGAGACAGAACTAGACTCAAGAAGTAGATAAATTCTGAACTGGAGAGTGTTGAAATGAAGTCTGAGTTTGAAGTTCAGAATGAGTGGATGCAGAGGATGATGAGGTAACAGAATGAATGGGAATATTCAGGCTGGGTTCTGAAGAAATAGATGAGTCTGAGTCATGAGACTGAGCTAGAGATGGTGAGAAAAGAGGTGGAAATTCTGTAGGAAAGGAATAAACTGGAGGACATTGAATAGAATGCTCCTGTTGAATTGGAGAAGACTCTGTTTCCAGTTGAAATTGGGATATAGAATTTGAGTCAGAGTGATTATGTGGATAGAGAAACACCCCCTCATTGAATCTGACATGTCTAGAGATATAAACTCTGTGATTCTCCATGTCCAGACATTTGAACCCTTTAGTAAGCGAACAGGATCCTAGAAAGATGCATGGTGTAGATCTGAGTTCTAATTTCTGTTTGTTGTATGGTTTGAGCCAGGGATAACACAAAAACCCAAAAGCTCTGAGGTTAAAGTAGTCAGGTTTGATGGAATACAATAGTTCAAATGGTGAATGATTGTGCAGTGTTGATGTAGGCAACCTATTTATCAAATAGTTTGCCATGGAGAGAGCTTCTAACCAGAATGTAATAGGCAAGTGACTTTGATGTAAAAGAGCTAGAGTAGTTTCTATCAAATGTCTGTGTTTTCTTTCTACTCTACCATTTTGTTGAGGTGTGTAGGGGCAGCTTGTTTGATGTAATATGCCTTTAGTTTGTAGGAATGCTTTAAACTTTTGATTGATGAACTCTGTACCATTATCTGTCCTTAATGTTTGGACAGTAACTTGAAATTGAGTATGGACCATGGAAGAAAAACTAGAAAAGACATCAGAAGTGTCTGATTTATTTTTCATGGGATAAATCCATACAAATCTGCTATAGTCATCAACTAGAGCAACATAGTATTTATAGCACATATTGGAAGCAGCTGGAGCAGGGCCCCATACATCCACATGAATTAACTGAAAAGGTTTACAAGAAATAGAATCTGAAATGTTAAAAGGTAGCCTATGTGACTTAGCTAGAGAACAAGATTCACAATCAATAGTGTTTACTGGAAGCTTGACATTTAAGAGTTTGGATAGAGTTTGAGCAGCAGAAGATGAGGGATGTCCTAGCCTTTGATGCTACAACAAGTCTTGAGAGAAACTCTTGGAGATAGTATTAGTAGTTAGTACTTGAGCAGTGAACAAGCCAGGACTGGAGACAACTAGAAGATTAGCTGGAGGAGTGTAAAGACCTTTATCACCGGGGGCCCTGTACAGGGTTGACTGATTGAAATTGTCCAGAATAAGAACCTCCTTAACATTGAACAGGACCGTGCAATTGTTATCAGAGGTTAATTTTGAGATGGAAAGAAGATTAGTAGTAATTTGAGGGACATAAAGAATATTAGAGAGTACTAGAGGTTTAGAAGATGTAGAGATTATACCAGTACCCATGCTTTGTTTAGGTAAGACTTGACCATTTCCAACAGCCACTAAATCAATTCCAGAATAAGCTTGAGAAGATTGCAGCAGATTGATGTCTTGAGTAACATGAGTATTAGCCCCAGAATCTAACACCCACTGTGAAGGTAAAGTTGTTGAATTTGTCTGAGTTGTGTAGGCTTGTTTTCCAGTCTGTTGAACCTGATAGTTAGTGAAATCTCCCCTATGCCAATAGTTGAGTGCAAAATGATTTGGTTTGCCACAGATTTGGCAAAACAGCTGATGTTGCTTTCCACAAAATTAACAGTAAACCTTGGTCATGTCAGATTGAGCAGATTGATTTTGAGGAGCTGGACCTAAAATCCCTTTACCCTGAGCCTGTCCCCTGTTATTTCTACCCCCTCTTCTACCTCCAGAAGAGTTTCCTCTACCTCTACCCTGAGAGGGCTTCTGTTGATTCTGTGTATATAGGGCAGTGTGCAAGGTTTGAGAAGAGGAATCATTCAGAGAGAATGAATTCTCCGTTTTAAGGTGTAGTTCTTCTGAGATAAGAAGAGAGGCTAGTTCAGATACAGTAATAGGTGTAGGTCTAACCCTAATAGAGGCTCTAAAAGACTGATACTCATTTGGAAGTCCTCTAAGAACCTCATTTGCACTAGCCAAATTGTCAGTAATAGTCTTGACATGGTCTAGATAAGCTTGCATTGAGAGATTTCCTTTAGAAAGATGAAGAAGTTGCAATTTCAGTTGATACACATTGCACCTGCTGAGAGAATTAAATCGATGTGCTCAGGTAGACCAAACTTGACTAGCAGTCTCAAGATGAAAAACTTGAGAATAGACAGCTGGAGTCATAATATTGAATAGACAAGATTTGAGATAATCATCCTGCATTTGCCACTGATCAAAAGCAGGATTAGGAATGAGATCACCTGTAGGACCAGGAAGCATCTTCACAGGTGATATAGTCCTTCCAGTTACTTGATCAAGTAGTTTGCTAGCACGCAACAGTGTTTGATTGTCAGATTTCCACAACACATAATTGTTGTTGTCAAGCTTAAAATTCGATAAGCTTCCAATATGTTGAATGAAATTCTTGAGACCTAATGGAAGATCTTCAGTAATTCCAGATACAGCCATTGAAGTTGAAGCCATAGCTGGTTGAAGAAGAGAAATTGAAATCTAGAAGAAAGAAGAGAAAAATGAATCGATAGAAAGCTTTGCACCAAGGAGAAGAAGCTTCGACCAGATTTTGAATGGATTTCAATGGCTAGATGAAGAGATCTATTGAGATCTCTGGTCGCGAAAACCCTAGAATTTTGGGGAAGAACAGAGAAGAAAAAATAACTACTAGAATTGACCTGCTCTCATAACCATGAAGAAATGACAGAGGAAAGTATCTTTCATTGACTTAATGAACTGGGAGTACATGCTCTCAACTATTTATAGTAAGCTGAGAGTATAATTAACTCTGATAGGCTGGCATAACTAACTAGTGCGCTGTCCAGCTGTTACATATACTGTAGTTCCACTAACTCCTTTCCTGTCTATAATTACATTAATGCCTTAGCTAATACTTCTCATTCAATATATGCTACACTCTTACATGACGTTTAGTATCAAAAGTGTGATCCATTTGACATTGAAGATGAAAACTGACCATGGACACACCGTTCCTCCTTTTGTTTTGTTAATATATTTTGAGGAATCAGTAGGAAATCTAGATTTTGTAAATGTAAATTGGAAGCAGAAGCTGATTCAATTAAGAAAACAAACAGATGCACTCATCCTCAAAACATCCGATGGATGAGAATAGAGAGGAAAGCGCTCAATAGTTCTCTGCAGACCTGCATCTCTTACTTCCATGATATATAATGACAACATTCTTGACATTTACTTGTGTAACTAAGGATACTCACCTTCTCATTGTTATAGATTACTAGAAGGATTGAAATATGTCCTTGTTAACAGAAGATGACATAAATAAATAGAATGTCAGGTAGTGTTATAAGAGGACACATGAGTCTGCATTAAATGCCAAGTTTGACATATGGTGGACAAGAGGGTGTAGCTCAGTGATAGTACCCCTTGAATGAAACTTATGAATCTCGATTTTGAGTCATCATCGGGGATAAGTTGGTAACCACCGTTGATCCTGTTCGCAGCGAAAGAAAAGTTTAATTTATGAGGAACAATACTCCAAATAATAGCCTAAAACATTAGGTGACACAGAGATTGAATTGAAAATAAATACTCTATTGAACTGCTTGTAGGCCATATATACTTCATTTATTGGAACTCAGTTACTCATAAATGACTTTGAAAGATGGCTGAAGTGACTTTTTGAAGATAGTTATATGATAAAATGAGCAAAAACAGGGTGTGGATTAAAGAGCTTTCTGAATGCTTGAAGCCTTGTAAACAGGAATTTTTAAGGAATTGGTTGAAATGGTGTATGCTTGTCTGCTGCTTATGTAGAGGTGCCCTGGAAAAAAGAAATAACTGAGTATGTTTATATATAAGAGTAATTAAGACTGGGGGGAAAAAGTGACTATCGCTAATTCTCAGTACACAAGTAAAGAAAAGGCTTTATACCTCATGCTAATAACTCCCTAACAAAGAAAACTACTTGCAATTGAACTAAGGAGGATATAGCCATAAATTGATCTGAACATGTATTTGTATATTTGAAATTATTCAAACTGTGTCAGGCCTTTGTTAAGTAATGAGTTGAAGCACACTTGAATAATTCGTAGTTGAGAAAAGGCTACAAGGGCCTATATTGGCTTGCCTGCCTACAGAAGCATGGACTTTCTTCATTTTTCAGATGATAGAGGTTGGAAAAAAGTTCTGCCTGGATATGAACATACAGTGTTTTGAGAAGGAAATTCCTTTGTCTTATGCTTCTTTTTCTGCTTTGGAAAATCGTCCTAATGTCCTTGTACATGCACCCTCTACCTTCTTAATGTATTTAACTGTTTCTCAATTTTCCTTCTCTTCTGGTAGATATTCTCAAGCACTTATTGTTTCACACTTATGCATACGTGCAGACTGTGTCGTTCCTAACTTACTTGCTGAAGGGCTTTGCGGACTATATCCGACAGCATGAGGAAAGCATTTGCAAAAGCATTGTTAACCTTCTTGTGACCTGTTCTGATTCAGTGTCTATCAGACGGGTGAATATTTACACTTCCATACTCTCTGTCTTTCTCCTGTTTAGATATACATCAAATTGATGCATATATGTTCTTGGTTACAGGAATTATTGGTTGCTTTGAAACATGTTCTGGGGACTGATTTTAAGAGGGGTTTATTCCCACTAATTGATACCCTTTTGGAAGAGAGGTAAATTTTTGAAGTATGGATTTGTTTGATATGCATCTTTTTCTCTCAGCTCTTCCCATTGTTGATCAGAAATCTGCTATTGCAAATTGTTTCACGTGTTAAAGTATCTCTCCCTATACAAGTACTATTTCATAATTTTCCTGTCTAGGAACCTGTTGGTGAAATTTAAATTTAACATACAGGAAGAATTTGCCTGTTTTTGATGTGTGCATACTTTCTTGTGAGTCTTCATGTCATTATCTGTAATTCTTAGCATTAGATATATGAAGCAACAGATTCCACTTCAATTGAAAAGAACTACTCTGAATAAAGTCTTCTCTTGCCTGTAAAATGATTCAACTTTCTGTTTCGTTATAGACACCCACACTCAGAGAATTAGAGCTATTTCAATTCCAAATTTTGTTGATCCTGAATGTTTTAGTGATTGCAATTTTTTAATTTGTTCCATTGCACAGGGGCTGGTTGGGGTAATTGAGTGACTCCAATGAGGTCTCAAGAGAACTCTGACATAATGATCTCTGTGTATATGCTTAATCCTTAGAGCAGTTTGCTTAACGTATCTGAAATACATTTTCTTTGTGGTTATGTTTCTAACACTGATGAGACTTCGTTACTGGAGGAACTTCAAGCTGAGTGCAGTAGGGTTGGATAATAGAACACAAAGCTCAACATAGAAGGAACTATGCAAGACTTTAAATGGCCTGTGTCTTGTGAAAGAAATTGCGTTAGAGGCTATAAAGGAGAAGATCGTAGTTTCAGAATTGGTTTGAAATTTTATAAAAAATCATGGCTTCAGAATTGATTTGAAATCTTATCAAGGATTTTTTTTGATCCGTACTCGTGCAAAATTGAAGCACTCTTACACTCTTCAAAGTGACCATGTATTCATACAGTTGGTGTCTCACACACGTGAATGGGTTTTCACCCTCTGCTTTTTGACCTCGTATCAGTAGCATACAGATTGCCCGTTGCAACTATTATGACATTACAGTATTATATTTACATTCTTCTGGACTATCAATGTGGATTCATATGGACAAAGAATGGATTTAGTGAACAAATCCCCTTATTTGCTACCCTACATCTATTAAGTTGTAGAACTTCTTCCATTCAGTTCTTTATTGCCTTCTTAAGAAGGTTCTATTGGAGTGAAAAAATAGAGGAGTATAAATCTCGTTAGCTGATTGGTTTTCTCTATTCTTTAGTCATGAGGAAGATGATACCAACAGAAATTTTCTTTTTGATATTTGTATTCTCTTGCTTTGAACTGGTCTCAGGAGAAGCGCGTTTGGTGCTTTTCTTTTGATAATCTGTGTCCACTTTACTCTTCTGCGTGCTATTTTTTGAGGTTTCAATAGCTGCTACTGAAGAGAGAAATGCTACTTGTTATTCTTTCTTAAACTGCATATTTGCTGATTTGATTTCTGAACCATGTCGTATGTAGATTCTTTTGTCTTGTTATATACTCCGTATGTCTCTAAGCATGGTATATCTGCCTCATCTTACACTTTGCATCTCCTATGGGTCAGGGTCCTTGTTGGAACTGGGCGTGCTTGCTATGAGACTTTAAGGCCTTTGGCTTATAGTTTGCTGGCAGAGATTGTTCATCATGTTAGGGCAGATCTTTCTTTGTCTCAGGTATGCCACTTTATTTCTCAGGCAAGGCTAATAATTAGGAAAGAATATTTCCTTTTATTTCTATCAGGTCTTTTTTTGGTGCATTTGGAATTCTGATTTTATAATCAGTTTTCTGTGCGACTTTATTTGGGATTTAGTGAGCTGTTCTCTTATCTTGTCTCTCATTCTCTGCCTGGTAATACCATAAAGTGTTGGTTGGTGGGAACTCAATGAATTTGTTAAGCAGTGCAGGGGAGTTTTCATTTTAATAACTTCCAGGATTATTTCCTTCATGTCTCTTCCCTTCTGTTTTTGACAAGAAGGGAAAAGAAGTTAAACAAAGCAAAAAGATCTCTGTTACTGTTACTGTAGTAGACAGTGAATTGAAATAAGGATTTCAGGGTGAGAGCCTCAAGATCCATATTTTCTTAGGTGAGTCGCTTGTAACTTGTGGATATCCAGAATACTGAGGGACAGAGGCAGTGGAGAGGTCATTGATGGTGGAGGTGCTACTAGTGTTTATTATCCTAGACAGAAAAGAGGACAGAGGTGATGGTGTTTTCGGGTGTAGGGAGGGTAGAGCGGCTAGATCCCCAAAGGGTTTCCACTAAGATGATTATTTATAGGAGTATCCTAGCTTGTGGACCATGTTAGGCCTATCGCTGCATGGGATCAAGCTGATCCAACACAATTAGCTATCTGAAAATTGGGGCCCTTGTCGAGGCTGGATTTTGGCCACTAAGATACCACAATGTCACATGAGCAAATCTGCCAAGGGGAACTCAGGACCGTAACTGCTGCGAGCCTAAGAAGATTACTCCCAAACTTGTGAGGCTCTAATATAACTATACAAAAGCTATATTGCACAAACACATACCATTAGAGTTGCTAGAACGTTAATAGGGCCAAATAGTACTTCAAAAATTTAATATGAGTCCATGAGGTTCTCCAGGTATGGTATTCCAAAACAGTGATGTCCCAAAATACCGTGAGATTACTGGAACTGATTTCAGATTTAAGCTTCTTACTACTTCTCGCTCATTTTGTTTTTTCGTTGACTTTGTGTGGAGGCCATTGGTGGTAAGTAATTAGGGTTGCATGGATCTAGATTAGTGTAACTCCTCTGTTAATATGTAGTCTCTGACTGCTTAATTGATCAATTTGTTTCGTTTTGAGCACTGTCTGCAATCAATATTTTCCTGGAATGGAATATGTTATCTATTAAAATTATCATTTTTTTGGTTATTCCTTATTTTGTATGATCTACTTGGAATATTGAAATTAAATGCAAGAAAGAACACTGAACTCCCATCGTAAGTTATTGTGCTCCGTCCAACTAAGATAGACAATTTGAAATTGAGTGAGTAAATGTGTGCATTTTGCAATATGATTACATAACACAAAGAAATGCTTATTATGCTCCATCGACCTGCCATTCATTTGAGAGTTATGTCTGTGGTGGAAACATTAGATTGCATCTCTTGGTTGAGATGCTTTCTCATACATATAATGAGAAAAGGAAAAATGCAGTATCATTTATGCAATGTGTGTTTGCGCCTCCAAAAGAAAAGGAAAAAAGAAGAAAAAAAAGAGAAGTAACATAATAAACATACATTCCCTTTGCTTCTTACACTTTCAAAGCCTTAATTGTGAATGGATTTTGTCTAGGCTTTGATAGGTAATGCTTCATTGCTTTGATAGGTAATGCTTCATTTATTATGAGCAAAAGCATAGTGGTGTAAAATTACCTTCAATTTCAAGAACTTAAGTGCAAGATTGACTTGCAATGATAAGAAGTAAATAAATTCATTTCTATCATCAAAAGCCTAAAACATGCAAGAATCTCATGAGTGCATTTTGAATTCCATGCACTGATGATGTGGTCTTTAGTGTGTTGCTAACTTCAGCAGAATACCTTGAATGAGAGGAGTCTTTTATCTGGATCAATGTGTTGAAGGAGAACAGACATCTGATTTTTGTTTAGATCATTATCATGTGTCGCACTATGAAGTCATGATACTACTAACTTGCTTTGCCTTTTTAGTTTTGAACTCTTTTTAGTCCTGTAATGATTCTGGAAATTTAAAAAAAGATGCATGTACATGTGGCAGTGTTATCTTCATCGTGACATGTATATGCTGTGTTGCTCTAAATGGAGACATTTTCCTTCACTATTTCTCTTAGTTATTTACAAGATTTACTATATTACTTGCGTACCAGATCTGATACTATTTAGGTCCTCCACATCAATTCTCATAGTCCACTTATCTGCCAGTTTTGGATTATAATCTGTTCTTGAGAGAATTTATTTTGGCATAAATATCTTTGAATGCAGCATGCCTATAATGTTGGATTGGCTGTAACTGGTACTACTTTTGTAATTAAAATTCTCACTTGTCTTTTTAATTGTGGTGCAGTTGTCAAGGATCATTTACCTATTCTCGAGCAATATGCATGATGCTTCATTGTCACTCAGCATTCATACTACTTGTGCGCGGTTAATGTTAAATCTGGTATTTATCAATTTCTGTCTTCTAGATTCAGGCAGACAAGGTTTCCTCTCTTATTAAAGATATTTTTGTTATTCAATTACAGGTGGAGCCAATTTTTGAAAAGGGTCTTGATCAGCCATCTATGGATGAAGCACGTGTTTTGCTGGTCAGATGCTTACGCTGGCTTTTTGAAATCTTTCTTTTTGTAATGACTATGCAACCTGTTGCTGTATTAGCTTCTCTCTTCTTTCTTGCAGGGCCGAATTTTGGATGCCTTTGTGGGCAAGTTTAACACTTTCAAGCGTACGATTCCTCAGGTACTTTTGTGATTTATAGTTTACACATACTTGATGAGGTCATCATTTGTTATTTGCTTTCTGGTATCTATTTGTGACTTGGTAACATCTGAGTAATTCCGTAAGACAACATACTCAATTTACTTCAAATGCATCCTTGGACTTATTTTTTGTGACATTTATCAGATTATTATACGTGTTTACATTGCAACTTTGTATCGGAAGCCATCTGACTGTTCTGTAATTTGGTTTTGTCAGATTCTGTAATTTGGTTTGGTCAGGTTATGTACCATATTTTTATGGTAAAATTGTCAGAGTTTTAACCTTGGAGTGCTGATGTTGGCCATTTCAGCTATAAGATGTTACCATTTACTTTTGCAAATTGGTTTTGGTTTCTTTTACTAGATAGCAGCGGTAGTTTGACCAGTAGCTTGTGTGGACGTCTGATTTTTCTTGGAGACTGGTACATTTATAATACTTGTTGCACAATGGTCAAGATAGTTCGGAATTGAATAATCAATGAGATGCTGCTTCTCCTCGATTTGTTGCATGTCACTTAATATAATGTCAATGTTTCTGTATGGTTCTGTTTGTTGCCAGACTTGTTTCATAACACTCAATATTTTAGTTCATATGGAAGATAAAGTTGGATGAATTATTTGGGGTGGTGAATTGCTGCAAGTAATACACCTGTAGGTTGAAATTTTTCCATTTGAATGTTGTTCACTCATATCTAATTATTATAAATCTTCCAAAAGTGTATTTACAATCACTTGAGCACTCAGGTGTTTGGCAAATTGATTTGTCTTTATCTTCTTAATGGATACAATGATTTCTTTAGTTTCCAGTCTGGGTTACAATGTCTTCCTTCTATATTCATTTGACTTATTTGTTGGTGTCATGAAATGATTTTTTAACTAAGGCAAGTGCTAGCCATTGGGTTAATTTCTGTTTAGGTTTGCTGATATACTTTATGATCAATGTGCTTGTTTTGACTCTCTTTTTATTGTTATTGGGTAATAGCTACTGGAAGAGGGAGAAGATGGGAAAAGTTGTTCCACCTTGAGGTCAAAACTGGAGCTTCCAGTGCAGGTGAATTTCTGTTTTTCTTTCCTAGGTTGATTATTTCCCTTTTCATTTTTTCCCCCTGTTGAGGATTTGATGTATTTGTAAAGGCATCAGTCAATAGAATTTTTGGATGCTGCTACAGCTGATGTTTTATGTCTTAACACATTTGTATCAGAATCTACCAGAAACCTACTTAGTTGGTCTGTGTGTAGGGTTTGTTGTACTTAGTTGGTCTGTGTGTAGGGTTTGTTGTTCAGGAATCATAAGTAGTTGATAGTTCTTCTTGGGCGATATAATCTAAACAATTTTTTGGGGTAATTTTCTTTGATTGTACCCTATGCCTAAGGCCCTCACAGATAGCAGTGTCTTCGGAAGATAGATAGACGCATGTAACCTTCCCCTAGTCGCAACAATTATTTTATTCCTCTTTGGTATTTTCGGGTGAATTTGATTTTTGATGTCCTATTAATTTTATTTTCACCTGGTTACTGGGTGATGGCAGCAAGAGGGGTCAGATTAATTGTTTAAGATATATCATTGCAATTGACTGAGTAAGGGATTTTGTGGAGTTGGACAGTCTTTCATCTGACAATTACCACATATGGTGTTTAAGGTATCATCTTGATTGTGAGAAGGGTAGATGAATCTGATGAAAGAATGGTTATTTAGAGAGAGAGAGGAGTCAAGTCCAGGTTTCCTTATGTTCACATATACAATCTGGCTTAGTTCACAGAACTATTAGTCAATGGAGTAATGTTTACCTCCAGGATGAAAAATTCAGTTGTTTTTGTTTCTATATATGTGTGCAAAATGTTTAAAGGAATATTTCTTTGTTGAAAGTCATCAATCGTCCCACATCTAAACATTAGACTATAAGACGACTTATAATATTCTGGGTTATGTCATTTACCATCCGTTGGTTTTGGGACGGAATTTTATATGACATTAGAGCTGGGCTTTTGATCCAATAGTATTCAACAACTTGTGAGTTTCCATTGACGTGTGAGTCATATGTATATTTCATCCACATGTGACCCTTCTTCTTTCATATAAGGTCACAGGTGAGGGGGAGTGCTAGGATATTCAATTGTCCCGCATGGAAAAATCATAAATTGTATGGCCACCTTATAAGAATCTGAGCAATTCCAATAGTTTTAGGATGGAACTCCATAATTATTTATAGAAGTGTTCCTTATGTCAAAGCTTAACTTTTTCAAGTTCCAATATTTTCTGCTACTCTGCAGTGGCCTTTTAATCCATGAGAAATTGTTAGTATATGAAAGATCATTTTAGGTTTATTGACTCACACTATGACTGATCTAAACTTTTTCTTGTCTGTGGATAAGAGGATGCTTTGGGACCCGTAATACTGATCTATCTATCCTGGTTGGGCTGCTGCTACATGCCCCATTAGTCTATTAAATCTTTGACTAAATTGATTACGCATAACTGCAGATCCAGATTTGTTAAAGTTCTCCAAGTCTGTTACACTCTCCCTCTTCAACACCCCCCCTCCCCTCTTTCTTTCTCTTTCTCCTTTTATCTCTTTCCGCTTTTGCATTGATCTAATTTTTGCTACTTTGTCATCTCATTACTCATACCTGTGCAGGCAGTCCTAAATGTGCAGGTTCCTGTCGAACATTCTAAGGAAGTCAGTGATTGTAAGCATCTGATTAGAACCCTGGTTATGGGTAATAACTCTTTGGCTATCCTTTTTACATTTGAAGTTGTTCAAAGAATGGTTATTGGTTTCAGAACTCTGGGTTGGTTGATGATTCTATATCATTGATCAAGTTCCCTTCCCTTTCTGTTTCTTTTCTGCTTAGAACTTGCTTTGCATTCTTGACTCTGTTTCCAGGAATGAAGACCATTGTTTGGAGCATCACTCATTCACATGTACCCCGCTCACAGGTTTCTCAACTTGTTGACTTGAAAACCCTATACGTGTATTTCTTTAACTTGATCATTTCAGTACATGTATCTAATATGGAGGAACCGTAGTGGTGAAGAAAATCATTTGAGGGAATCCTGCATGTATCTTCTAAGCTACCTGTATCTGATATGGTCATTTCACTCTTTAGGTTTCGCCTTCGACTCATGGAACTCCTCCGCAAGTGCTTGCTTCGGCATCATCGGGTTTTAAAGGGATGAAAGAAGATGAGGTATCTAATCTAGAATGACTCTTTGCTTCCAAATTCAAGTTGTACACCATATTTATTTATGAATTTCCACAGGTTTGGAAAGCCTCTGGTGTTCTGAAAAGTGGTGTGCATTGCCTGGCACTCTTTAAGGAGAAGGATGAAGAGCGGGAAATGATCAATTTCTTCTCCCAAATTTTGGCTATAATGGAACCTCGAGACTTGATGGATATGTTCTCATTGTGCATGCCGGAGCTATTTGAATGCATGATTTCGAACACACAGCTTGTCCACATATTCTCTGCCCTCTTGCATGCCCCTAAGGTTTTCCGCCCATTTGCAGATGTTCTGGTGAATTTCCTTGTCAGCAGTAAGCTTGATGTTCTGAAACATCCAGATTCACCTGCAGCAAAACTTGTTTTGCATCTATTCCGGTTTTTATTTGGTGCTGTCGCAAAGGCTCCTTCTGATTGTGAACGTATTCTTCAGCCTCATGTGCCAGTAATTATGGAAGCTTGCATGAGAAATGCAACTGAAGTTGAGAGACCGATTGGCTATCTGCAGCTTCTCCGGACGATGTTTCGGGCCCTTGCTGGAGGCAAGTTTGAACTGCTTTTACGAGATCTGATGCCCACACTGCTACCCTGCTTGAACATGCTTTTGGCCATGCTCGAGGGGCCTACTGGTGAAGATATGAAGGAACTCTTGCTAGAGCTTTGCTTAACTCTGCCTGCGCGGTTGAGTTCGTTGCTGCCTTATCTTCCTCGTCTAATGAGGCCTCTTGTGATGTGCCTTAAAGGAAGTGATGACCTCGTGAGTCTTGGTTTAAGAACACTTGAGTTTTGGATTGATAGTTTGAATCCTGATTTCCTGGAACCAAGCATGGCAAATGTTATGTCTGATGTAATTTTGGCCCTGTGGTCTCACTTAAGACCTGCATCTTATCCCTGGGGCGGGAAGTCCCTTCAACTTCTTGGCAAACTTGGTGGCCGTAACAGAAGGTTCCTAAAGGAGCCTCTTGCACTTGAATGCAAAGAGAATCCTGAGCATGGGCTTCGCTTAATTCTTACATTTGAGCCTTCCACTCCATTTTTGGTACCTCTTGATCGTTGTATAAATCTTGCCGTGGCAGCGGTCACGCAGAAGAATGGAAGTATGGATGCCTTTTACAGAAGACAAGCTCTTAAATTTCTTCGTGTATGTTTATCGTCTCAGCTTAATTTACCAGGTGTCATAGTGGATGAGGGATCAACATCTAGACAACTGTCAACTATTTTGGTTTCATCAGTTGATCCATCTTGGAGAAGATCTGAGACATCTGACTTGAAGGTGCATTAAGATGAACGTCTGCTTGCTCGTTCTAGAAACAAATGGATATATGTGCTTTTTTTGACCATTTCATTACTTTCTATGCCTTTGGCTTTCAATAATAATGATAGCTCATTCTTTCTGTACCTTCTTTTGGCTGAATTACATTTATTCGTTGTCTCTATAGTGGGACATCCTCTGAATGCCATCTTGCTTTCTTCTCTTTCTTTCTCATGTTATTGCCATCCTCATAACCCCTTCTTTTGGCTTCCAATAATGATGAAATTTCCTTCGCCTTTTGAATCTTTAGTAGCACCTTTAGTCAATTACATAATTATGTTCATGGATGATTTTTTTTACGTGAGAAGTGTCACTGTGTCACAGTGATTCTTGTCCAATCTATTTTGATATAATTATTTCTGTTAAAGTTGAAATCCTTTTCTTAGAATACTTATTTTTGTGATAATTATTCAACAACCATCGATTACATGCTCCCCAAATGGTCTCGTTCTGTGCTTGAATTATATGTTGATATCTATGGTATTTGGCATTGAACAGCTACACCTCTGTTGCTTGATATCAAGTGCCCTGCCACTTTAGGATAAGTTTATACAGGATGCTGGTGGGTCTCTTCCTGGCTGTCATGGTTTTATCCTTTGACCAAGCTGTTCAATTTCTATATTGCTCTGTCTCTGTTGTGTTGTCATTTGGTTTTAGAAAAATTCAATACTTAAGTATGTCTATAAGACGACTTATGCATATTGCTGGATATCTGTCGAGTGATATATACTCATCACTTGATATTATTTTGGTAACGTTTACATGTTGTCATTCAACAATTTCAACCATTTTATGCAGGCTGATTTGGGTGTCAAGACAAAGACCCAACTTATGGCAGAGAAATCTGTTTTCAAGATTCTATTGATGACCATCATTTCTGCAAGTGCGGAGCCTGATCTACATGACGCCAAAGATGAATATGTGGCCAATATTTGCCGCCATTTTGCAATGATATTTCACATGGAAAGTCCTTCAGCCCATGCTTCAGCTTCATCCACTTCACTCAGTGGTCCTTTACTTTCATCCAGCTCCAATATCAATTTGAGGTCAAAAACTAGTGCAACCTCTAACTTGAAAGAGTTGGATCCATTGATTTTCTTAGATGCATTGGTGGATGTGTTGGCTGATGAAAATAGATCACATGCTAAAGCTGCTTTACGCGCTCTTCATGTTTTCTCGGAGACACTATTGTTCCTTGCTCGCTCAAAGCAATCTGATGTGCTAATGTCAAGAGGTGGCCCAAGCACTCCAATGATTGTTTCTAGCCCATCGATGAGTCCTGTATATTCGCCACCTCCAAGTGTCCGTGTCCCCGTGTTTGAACAACTTCTACCCCGGCTTTTGCATTGTTGCTATGGGGTTACCTGGCAATCACAAATGGGAGGTGTTATGGGACTTGGAGCTATGGTTGGAAAAGTGACTGTTGAAACTTTATCTCTCTTCCAGGTACGAATTGTTCGGGGGCTGGTCTATGTTCTTAAGAGGCTTCCAATTTATGCAACTAAAGAGCAGGAAGAGACGAGTCAAGTGCTTACGCAAATTCTTCGTGTTGTGAATAATGTTGATGAAGCGAACAATGAAGCACGAAGGCTAAGTTTTCAAAAAGTTGTTGAATATCTTGCTTCAGAATTATTCAATGCCAACTCATCGACCAATGTAAGAAAAATTGTGCAGTCTTGTTTGGCACTTCTGGCGAGTAGGACTGGAAGTGAGGTTACTGAGTTGCTTGAACCCTTGTACCAGCCATTACTTCAGCCTCTTATAATGAGGCCACTGCGGTCCAAGACTGTGGATCAGCAGGTAACACTATGTTGTTGTTGTTTGGATTGTTTCTTTGCTAGCACTGTGTGCTAACTTTGTGAGACAACTTTCAGGTTGGCACCGTTACTGCTTTGAATTTCTGCCTGGCTTTGAGGCCCCCACTGCTTAAGTTTACCACAGAATTAGTAAATTTTCTGCAAGAAGCTTTGCAGATTGCTGAAGCTGATGAAAGTGTGTGGCCTGCAAAATATATGAATCCTAAAGTGGCTACGTCATTGAATAAACTCCGAACCGCTTGTATTGAGCTATTATGCACTGCCATGGCATGGGCAGATTTTAAGACACAAAACCATTCTGAATTGCGTGCTAAGATCATATCCATGTTTTTCAAGTCGCTTACAAGCAGAACACCTGAAATTGTAGCTGTTGCTAAGGAGGGTCTACGACAGGTATGTAATAATTTTGACCTTCGACCTTTTTTTTTGGGGACCATTTTTGTGACTGCTGTCTATCACATGGGTCATTTGGATCAAATATTTAAGAAAGAGAAACAAAATGGTATGGCGTATCAAATTTGCATTTAATTTCTTCCATATGTTTAAGTTTTTTATTATGATGCATGAAGATTAGATTCATCCTTATCTGGTTCATCCTTTGCTGGGAACTTAGAGGATCCAAGTATTATCTAACTGAAGAGTTTTTAGGTGTACTTGCTGCATTCAAGAATTGATTAAGATCTCCTTAAGTAACTGCCTACTTTCTAATATATCTCACCATTTTCCTTTAGGGGTAATTCAACTTTACTTATTCAGTTTAATTTGTCTGAAGGGACTGCACCCTATTTAGAAGTGTATGCAAGCAAACTAACATCAGAACAGGATGAGTTGTCTGTCCTTGAACTAGTAAAAGTAAGTGCCCATAGGAAGGAGATTTTGAATGGTCTCATGGTTTCATAGTCAAATTCTTCACTGTTGTTCTATGGACTTCTTTAAGATAAGGAAGAGGCTGCCTAACAGCTATACACCTGTTTCTCCTATCCTTTGAAGTTCCCCACTTGATGCAAGTTTTACGCAGAAACGATAACTAAACTCATTTTGTCTGAAGATTAAAGTTGCCAAAAGAAATCATTCTTTGAATTTATTCTTTGAATATATATTATGATCAAGATGGTCAAAGTCTACTTGGTCATAAAATGATTTATGGGTCTTGTAGAAGTTGTTAAACAGTTCATTTTATGCTTTATGGAAATTTAGTACAAATTCCTAAGCTAGTATATTTCCTGAATTGCCATATGGTGCATTTAATTGCAAGTTGGGTTTCTCTTATAGTCGTTGCCTGTTTACATCCCTAATTTTTTCAGAGCCAGAGTTCATATTATGTTAGCACCTTTCAGGTTATTCTACAGTCACGCATGCCAAAAGAACTCCTGCAAAGCAGCCTGAGGCCCATACTAGTTAATTTGGCACATACCAAAAATCTCAGCATGCCTCTCTTGCAAGGTCTGGCCCGCCTGCTTGAATTGCTTTCTAACTGGTTCAACGTAACTTTAGGAGGGAAATTACTGGAGCATCTGAAGAAATGGTTGGAACCTGAAAAACTTGCACAGTGTCAGAAGTCTTGGAAGCCCGGTGAAGAACCAAAGATAGCTGCCGGTGAGTCATAATTTTGAGCTTTCTGTTGACAATACATGGATAGGCTTTCCATGTGTGTTTTGGTGTGCATGTTTACAATACTGCACCCATTCTTTTTCCCAAAAGAAGTGGCAGAAATAGTCACTTCTACAAGGACTTAGGATTGCTTTAATACCGCACCCATCCATATAATAGTACAATTTATGGTGGTTGAACTTTTTGCAGCTATTATCGAACTTTTTCACCTTCTTCCTTCAGCAGCTGGGAAATTTCTTGATGAACTAGTTACTTTGACCATTGATTTGGAAGCTGCACTTCCACCTGGACAGTTCTACAGTGAGATTAACAGCCCTTATCGGCTCCCACTCACTAAATTTCTAAATCGTTATCCAGCAGCAGCGGTGGATTATTTTCTTGCCAGATTATCTCAGCCAAAGTATTTCCGGAGGTAAGTTAAGATGCTAACTAGAGTTGTTCATTTGAGGTGACTTCGAAACACAATGAATGCCTTCTTCTTTATTGTTTGTATTGATTCTTTGATCAATTCTTTTGGCCCAAATCAAGGTTTATGTACATAATCCGCTCAGATGCTGGCCAACCATTGAGGGAGGAACTTGCGAAGTCACCTGAAAAGATAATTGCTAGTGCCTTTCCTGAATATGCACCAAAGACCGATGGATCAGCTTCACAAGGATCTTTTAATGCCTCTTCTGGTTTAGTTGGTGATCAAGGGCTTGGTACTCAAACTGAGAGTTCAGTTGCTGTGCCAAATGCTTCTGGCTCAGCAACAGATGCTTATTTCCAGGGTCTTGCTTTAGTAAAGACTTTGGTCAAACTTATGCCTGGGTGGCTGCAGAGTAATCGTATTGTCTTTGATACGTTGGTACTACTTTGGAAGTCACCTGCAAGAATTTCCCGTTTGCAAAATGAGCAAGAACTGAGCTTAGTACAGGTAATTTTAGTGGATTGCATTGCGAAAGTCACTGATAAAAGGTATATTTGTCAGTGTAATTACTCTTTCATGATGTGGTTTAACAAAATGCAGGTCAAAGAAAGCAAATGGCTTGTCAAATGCTTCTTGAATTACTTGAGACATGATAAAACTGAAGTCAATGTTCTTTTTGATATTCTCTTCATTTTTCTATTCCGAACTCGGATAGACTTCACTTTCTTGAAGGAGTTCTATATCATTGAGGTATGGTTATTGATGGAGGCTTGCTTTCTTTTCTATTTCATTCTTTTGCTTTATCTTCTTCAAGTAACTGGTGACTTCTTTCCTTTAAGGTTGCCGAGGGCTATCCACCTGACATGAAGAAATCTTTGCTGCTGCATTTTCTTAATCTTTTCCAATCAAAACAACTGGGTCAAGATCACTTGGTGGTAGTAATGCAGATGCTAATTCTTCCTATGTTAGCTCATGCTTTTCAGAGTGGCCAAACATGGGAGGTTGTTGACAATGCTATAATTAAGACCATTGTTGAGAAGCTTCTTGACCCTCCTGAAGAGGTAAATGATAATGATTAATGGTAATTTTGTTTGTTTTACCTGGAATCATCCTCTTTTTCCTATGTTTCGTTACTGGTATTCCATTTGCTGCTTCTCCTTTGATTAACAATGACAGACATTTTTAGGCGTACATTTGAAGACTTGAGTTTTCTTGCTTGATTTATAGGTGTCGGCTGATTATGATGAGCCCTTGAGGATAGAGCTTCTGCAGCTAGCTACTTTACTTCTTAAGTATCTCCAGAATGATCTTGTTCATCACAGGAAGGAATTAATCAAATTTGGCTGGAATCATCTCAAGCGTGAAGATAGTGCTAGTAAGCAATGGGCTTTTGTCAATGTTTGCCACTTCTTGGAGGCATATCAAGCCCCGGAGAAAATTATTCTGCAGGTTAGCTTCAGGGTTTTCTATTATCGTGTCCAAGATCAGTTCAACTCCATTCTTCGTTTTTCCTTTTTCGGTTTTAGCATCGCATTACTCCTGATTCGAAGTTTTCTTGCTTATTCAAAGGGATAAATTTTGCCTAGTGATACTCCCATATTGAATGTTAATTCCAGTGATGTTAAAATTTTCCTGACAATACTTCGTAGTTGTGCTTTATGTTGTGATCTTGAGTCAGGCAAGTGGATTCCCTGGATGAATTGTTGTACCATGTAATTAAGTATTGATAGTCTCTGAATGTGCTTCGTCTTTCCTTTTGTCAGTCACAGTACCATTCTCATAGTGATTGAAAATACAGGTCTTTGTTGCACTGCTTAGAACTTGCCAGCCAGAAAATAAAATGTTAGTGAAACAAGCCCTGGATATCCTAATGCCAGCACTTCCGCGTAGATTGCCTCTTGGTGAATCTCGCATGCCAATCTGGATTCGTTACACAAAAAAGATTCTGGTTGAGGAAGGCCACTCGATTCCTAATCTGATCCACATATTTCAGCTTATCGTTCGCCACTCTGATCTCTTCTATAGTTGCAGAGCACAGTTTGTACCTCAGATGGTGAATTCTCTCAGCCGTCTTGGGTTACCTTATAACACCACTGTGGAAAATAGGCGGCTTGCTATTGAACTTGCTGGTTTGGTTGTCAGTTGGGAAAAACAAAGACAAAGTGACACAAAAGCAGGGCGTAATAGTGATTGCAGTGCACAGAATATAGATGCATCTGATCATAGTGGTACTGACTCCAAGCACCCCATGGATGGTTCGGCATTCTCTGAAGATCCAAATAAGCGCATAAAGGTTGAACCTGGTCTTCAGTCCCTCTGTGTTATGTCCCCAGGTGGTGCCTCTTCAATGCCTAACATAGAAACTGGTGGATCTGCTGGGCAACCTGATGAAGAATTTAAGCCAAATGCTGCAATGGAAGAAATGATCATCAATTTTCTCATAAGAGTATGCATTTTTATCAATTATTTCAAATTCTCAATACCATTAATTTTGCTTTTATATGGACTCGAGTCAAATTCTCATGTGACCAATCATAAGCAAATCCTAATTTTTAACAATTGAAGTCTAGTTAATATTATAGGAACTAGTTTCATATTTAAATTGCTCTGAATAGGATCCATGTGTATGACCATTCTTGATCTTTGCCAGAACTGTTTTTGTGATGTTTGAATTTGTCATCTGCCAGTTCAAGCCTTAGGCTGATGGGTCGCCTGAATTGCTTGTGCATTCCTGGTATAACTGTTGAATTCCAGATTTAAACAGCTAAAACAGTGGACTATAAGTGTCTACTGAGCATTTTTGGGTTGTTTTGCAAAATGTCACTGTTTGGAGGTGTCATCTGGCATCAAAAGGGATATAAACCACATTTATTGAAGTGTAAAGAGCAGATAAAGAATGCTGTGAAATAGTGATAATCTGATGAATAGGAATTCCCTAGGACGGGGCAATTATTTAGAACTTTACAGCAAAAATTGGTTTTCTAATTTCTATTTTACAGTTTCTTGACAAGTTTGAGTCAGGGCTGTGAGATTAAAATTGACATTGATATTTAAAGAATGTCATAATGAATTGTTTGAGTCTTGCGTGCCTCCACCATTAGATTTATGCCAATTTTTTCTTGTGATATTGTCCTCTTGGTTTTTGAAGTCATATATTGGTCATTTTGTGATGATACAGGCCCCTGTCAGCTTTTGAATGTCCATTTACCATGTGAGTTTTGTTTGTGATAGTGTTATATTTACATATTGCTCGCTTTATAATGATATGGTCTGTATCTTGATCTGGACATCCTAGGTTGCCTTGGTAATAGAGCCCAAAGATAAGGAATCAACTCTTATGTACAAACAAGCTCTGGATCTCTTATCAAAAGCACTGGAGGTGTGGCCAAATGCTAATGTGAAATTCAATTACTTAGAGAAGCTGCTGAGTAGTATTCTGCCATCTCAATCAAAAGACCCTTCCACAGCTCTTGCACAGGGCTTGGATGTGATGAACAAGGTGTTGGAGAAGCAACCACATTTGTTCATTCGGAATAATATCACCCAGATTTCCCAAGTAAGTGCTTTTTCTTAACCTTTGTTTCTTTCCTAGATGAGGAACTGCTCATCCTTCTAATATCTTCTCTATTCATCAACCAGATTCTAGAACCTTGTTTCAAGTATAAAATGCTGGATGCCGGAAAGTCACTGTGCTCCCTGTTGAAGATGGTTTCTGCAGCCTTTCCCCCGGAAGCAGTTACTACACCTCAAGATGTGAAAATGTTGTACCAGAAAGTGGAGGAGCTTGTGCAGAAGCATCTTGCTGCCATTGCAACTCCTCAGCCTTCAGGTGATGATAATTCTGGTAGCATGATTAGCTTTGTGCTGTATGTCATGAAAACTTTGGCAGAGGTGCAGAAGAACTTTGTCGAGCCTTCAAGTTTGGTTCGTGTCCTTCAGCGCTTGGCACGAGACATGGGATCTTCTGCTAGTTCTTTTGTGAGACAGGTATGGAATTTATTCATTTCTAGAGTCCGTTGGAGATGTGTTCTATAGTTGTTATATGAGGTATTTGACTCAAATTTTTCTTTATCCGACTTTTGAATTGTCTCTTAAATTTTCATAATTTTTTTGTTCGTGGCTTGAATTTATAAAGTAGGCCTTTCTTTCTTCTTATGTTGTTATTTTCACTGTAGATCCAAAAGGCCTTTAAGAATTATATGCTCAATGATGATAATATGCTAAAGGAAATATTTCTATAGAAGGTAGACATGCCTTGGGGTATCACGGAGTAGAACAAATTATTGTCAGACTGAAAGAGTAACTGGGAACATTCCCTTTCATAGTATTCATACTACATCATCGGCAGCAGCCTGGTGGTTGTGCCTTACCTTCTTTGTATATACTGGATCTTCTCTTTTTTCTTGTAGTCACTGGTTTCATATAAAACTAATGTTTTCAGGGTCAGAAATCAGATACAGATGCTGCAGTTACTTCTTCTCGGCAGGGTGCTGATGTTGGGGTTATCATTTCAAACCTTACATCTGTTCTGAAACTCATCAGTGAAAGGGTCATGCTTGTTCCAGATTGCAAACGATCTGTGACCCAAATTCTTAGCTCCTTGCTTTCTGAGAAGGGCACTGATCCTTCTGTCCTTCTCTGCATACTAGATGTTATTAAGGGATGGATTGAAGATGATTTTAGTAAACCTGGGAAGCCTGCTGGTTCAAGTACCTTTCTGTCCCCTAAGGAAGTGGTGTCTTTCCTCCAGAAGCTTTCACAAGTTGACAAGCAAAACTTTAGCCCCGGCACTGTGGAAGAGTGGGATAGAAAGTACCTTGAGCTACTTTATGGACTTTGCGCTGACTCGGATAAGTAAGTTGCACCTTTCCTGCTCTATTTCGTAAAAACATATCTTGGGACATCCAAATTAATGACCTAGTTGACTTTCAGATACCCACTTTCTTTGCGACAAGAAGTGTTTCAGAAGGTGGAGAGGCAATATCTCCTTGGTTTGCGGGCAAAGGATCCTGAGATCCGGATGAAATTCTTCTCTCTATATCATGAATCTCTAGGGAAAACCTTGTTCACAAGGTTGCAATACATCATTCAAGTTCAGGATTGGGAGGCTGTTAGCGATGTCTTTTGGCTGAAACAAGGCCTTGATCTTCTTTTGGCCATTCTAGTTGAGGATAAACCAATTACACTGGCTCCTAACTCTGCAAAAGTCCCACCAATCATGGTGTCAGGTGCTGTACCTGACACCACCGTGCCGCAGCCAATGATTACTGATATCCCAGAGAGTTTGGAGGAAGCACCCTTGACACTTGATACTATTGTATCAAAGCATGCACAGTTTTTGAATTCGATGAGCAAACTTCAGGTAATTATTGTTGTCTAGAAATCATCTCTCATGATCAGATGGTTTTTCCCGATTGTCTTTTTTTTTTTAAGACACGAAAAAGTTAGGATATTAAACTGGCATCTGAAGTGCTGGTGTTTTACTCTTGGTACTGCTGTACTAGCGATTCCTATGGATTTCTCAGCTATTGCTGCAATTGGCCCATGATCTATCTATCTGTGCATATGTATACATCTGTTTTGTGGGCACCAGTTTACAAATCATGGATGTTTCTGTTAATACTAATTGCATTCCCATTCATGTGTCTATCTCATATATTTTACAATTGTGTCCTGGGTCCTCAATTGTGTCGGAGATTGTTGATTTGATCAGTTATGATATTGTTATAGGTTGCTGATCTTGTCATACCACTAAGAGAGCTGGCCCATATGGATGCAAATGTTGCTTATCATCTCTGGGTCTTGGTGTTTCCAATAGTGTGGGTAACCTTACACAAGGAGGAACAGGTTGCACTTGCTAAGCCAATGATAAGTCTCTTGTCAAAAGACTATCATAAGAAGCAACAAGCACAACGACCAAACGTTGTGCAGGCTCTTTTAGAAGGGCTTCAGTTAAGCCATCCTCAGCCTAGAATGCCTAGTGAGCTCATTAAATACATTGGGAAGACTTACAATGCATGGCACATTGCATTGGCCCTGCTGGAAAGTCATGTAATGTTGTTCTTGAATGATACAAAATGCTCTGAATCTCTGGCCGAGCTTTATCGTTTACTAAATGAAGAAGATATGAGGTGTGGATTGTGGAAGAAAAGGTCAGTTACAGCAGAAACTAGGGCTGGGCTTTCACTTGTTCAGCATGGCTATTGGCAGCGTGCCCAGAGTCTTTTTTACCAAGCCATGGTTAAGGCAACTCAAGGTACTTATAACAATACGGTACCGAAAGCTGAGATGTGTCTCTGGGAAGAGCAGTGGCTTCATTGTGCTAGCCAACTCAGTCAATGGGATGCGCTGGTAGAGTTTGGCAAACTCATTGAGAACTATGAGATACTACTTGATGGTCTCTGGAAACAGCCTGATTGGGCATATTTGAAAGATCATGTTATTCCGAAGGCTCAAGTAGAAGAAACTCCCAAACTCCGTATAATCCAAGCATACTTTGCGCTTCATGAAAAGAATACAAATGGAGTGGCAGAGGCAGAAAATATTGTAGGGAAAGGTGTTGATCTTGCTTTGGAACAGTGGTGGCAATTACCTGAAATGTCTGTTCATGCAAGGATCCCTTTGCTGCAGCAGTTTCAACAACTAGTAGAAGTTCAAGAATCAGCGAGGATAATAATGGATGTTGCAAATGGAAGTAAGGTCTCGGGAAATTCGGGGATTGGTGTACATGGTGGCATATATGCAGATCTGAAGGACATACTTGAAACGTGGAGACTCAGGACTCCTAATGAATGGGACAATATGTCGGTTTGGTATGATCTGCTACAGTGGAGAAATGAAATGTACAATGTGGTCATTGAAGCATTCAAGGACTTTGCTACAACAAATTCACAACTGCACCACCTTGGATACCGTGACAAGGCATGGAATGTCAATAAACTTGCCCACATTGCACGCAAGCAAGGTCTCTATGATGTTTGCGTATCGATCTTGGAGAAATTGTATGGGCACTCAACGATGGAAGTTCAGGTTTTGTAAATTTTATCTTTGGTTTTGACTTACTTTAATTTCATATCTGTTTAATGCGACAGAAATGCAGTATTTACATGATGTATCTTTCTGTTATATTGCAGGAGGCCTTTGTAAAAATAAGAGAACAAGCCATGGCTTATTTAGAAATGAAGGGAGAACTAACAAGTGGTCTGAATTTGATAAATAGTACTAATCTGGAATATTTTCCTGTTAAAAACAAGGCTGAAATATTCCGTCTGAAGGGGGACTTTTTGTTAAAGCTTAATGATTGTGAAGGTGCTAATATTGCATATTCAAATGCTATCAGCCTTTTCAAGAACTTGCCGAAAGGATGGATTAGCTGGGGAAATTATTGTGACATGGTAGGTGACTTCCTGTTTGGCTATAGAAGTTTCTTTTGTAATTTTTCTTGATTTCCTGAAAGTCGGATTTCTTCCATTTTCAGGCTTATCGAGAAACCCACGAAGAGATCTGGTTAGAATATGCTGTAAGCTGCTTTCTTCAGGGGATCAAATTTGGGATTCCAAATTCCCGAAGCCACCTAGCTCGTGTTTTATATCTTCTCAGCTTTGACACTCCCAGTGAACCTGTGGGGAGGGCATTTGATAAGTACCTTGACCAAATACCACACTGGGTTTGGCTTTCTTGGATCCCCCAACTATTACTTTCATTGCAGAGGACTGAAGCTCCACATTGTAAGCTTGTGTTACTTAAGA
This sequence comes from Cordia subcordata, assembly GCA_028554755.1. Lineage (NCBI taxonomy): Eukaryota > Viridiplantae > Streptophyta > Magnoliopsida > Boraginales > Cordiaceae > Cordia > Cordia subcordata. Next base: position 5,144,739 of record JAPTOF010000022.1, on the reverse strand, counting down.
TTGCCACTGTGTATCCTCAGGTAAACGAATATCTTCCTTGTTGTGCAATTATATTGGGAGATTTTGCTCTCTAGTATTGATTATTTTATTTATTTTAATGCAACTATATAGGCATTGTATTATTGGCTGCGCACATATCTGCTTGAACGTCGTGATGTTGCAAATAAATCCGAGTATGGCAGAATGGCAATGGCCCAGCAGCGGATGCAGCAAAATGCTTCTGGTTCTGTTGGCTTGGCTGATGGGAATGCCAGAGTGGCAGGTCAAGCTGGGGCTCCATTGGCGTCTGACCATCAGCTTCATCAGGGAAGTCAGCCTTCCGGAGGGGTTGGGTCTCATGATGGTGGTAGCTCGCAAGTGCAAGAACCTGATAGGTCAGCAACTGCAGAAGGCAGCATGCCTTCTGGGAATGACCAGTCAATGCATCAGAGTTCATCAACGACAGATGGTGGCCAGGGGGCATTGAGGCGTGCTGGTGCTTTGGGGTTGGTTGCTTCTGCAGCTAGTGCTTTCGATGCTGCCAAAGATATAATGGAGACACTTAGAAGCAAACACACAAATCTTGCCAGTGAACTTGAGGTTTGTTGCTCTATACTTCTAATTATTCTTATCCAGATGTTCTCATGTCTTGTAAACAAAAAAATTTTGGTGCTTCTTGTTTTAACTATCATTTAAGCTACTAATCCTATTGATTCTGGTTCTGGTTCTTCCCACTTACTCACTGCTTTCCACCTAAAAGAGAAGAGGAATAAAGAAGAGAGAGAAGGGGGAAAAATAGCTTCGTATAACATTTTTGAGATACTTGTTCATGTATTTGTTTCTTTAATGACTTAACCTAAATTGACTGGATGTGTTACAATCTGGTATTGCAGATATTTCTTACAGAAATTGGTTCAAGGTTTGTCACCTTGCCAGAGGAGAGGCTACTTGCTGTGGTCAATGCTCTGCTTCACCGCTGTTACAAATATCCAACAGCCACAACTGCAGAAGTTCCCCAGTCTCTCAAGAAGGAGCTCTCTGGTGTTTGCAGAGCTTGCTTTTCAGCTGATGCTGTGAACAAGCATGTTGATTTTGTGAGAGAGTACAAACAGGATTTTGAACGTGACCTTGATCCTGAGAGTACTGCAACATTCCCAGCCACACTTTCTGATCTGACTGAACGACTGAAGCACTGGAAAAATGTTCTTCAGAGTAATGTCGAGGATCGGTTTCCGGCAGTCTTGAAGCTGGAAGATGAAAGCAGGGTGTTGCGAGACTTCCATGTCGTTGATGTGGAAGTTCCCGGGCAGTATTTCACTGATCAGGTATTAAGTTGGTTTATTTCAACAGGGTTAAAGTGAACTTGGTGGTGTTAGATATGATTAATAGAGGAATTGTATGGCACTTTGTCGTATTAAACTTAAGAAGTACCATTTGATAACTTTCAGAGGTACAAAATAATCATGAAAATTGCTATTATGTAATGGTGATATAAAATGTGGCTGCTTTCTTTTCTCTATATCGTTTCTTTAGTAGTTCTTTTTTTTTCCCTCCCTTTTTTTTTTTTAATGTTCTCTTCATGGGTATTCATTCTCGGTATGTTTGTTGTTCATCTCATTGGTGTAGGAAGTAGCTCCTGATCATACAGTGAAGCTAGACAGGGTTGGAGCTGATATTCCAATTGTTCGAAGACATGGTAGCAGTTTCCGGCGTTTGACCCTTATAGGGTCAGATGGCTCTCAGCGCCATTTCATAGTTCAGACATCTCTCACGCCAAATGCTAGAAGTGATGAACGAATACTGCAACTTTTCCGTGTAATGAACCGGATGTTTGACAAGCACAAGGAATCAAGACGCCGGAATATCTATATTCATACGCCAATTATTATACCTGTTTGGTCACAGGTGATTAACTTGGCTTAGCCTTTTACATTCAGTTGCTTCGCTTTACCTCCTCTAATTTTATTGTGACACCTTTTACTTGGGCATATTTGCACAGGCTCTTTTTGAGGAAATTGTGTTAGTAGCATGACTGTCTGGTATACTGCAAATATGTGCACACATCCGGACATGCTATAGCTCCCATAAGATTCTTGCATGTGGCTGTTTTTTGGTTTATTATGTAGATATCTCATCTTTGATGATTAATTGTCATTCATTACTTGGTTGCTTTACCATGGTATGGTTTTCCCTACAAAGATTGTTTAAATTGTCATTCATCTGACAATCTATGTGATCGCCCGCTACAGGTCCGCATGGTAGAAGACGATTTGATGTACAGCACCTTCCTTGAGGTATATGAGAACCATTGTGCAAGGAATGACAGGGAAGCAGATCAACCTATCACCTTTTTTAAGGAGCAACTGAATCAAGCCATATCTGGTCAAATATCACCAGAAGCTGTTGTAGATCTCCGCCTTCAAGCTTATAATGAGATCACTAAAAACATTGTTACAGACAGCATATTCTCCCAATACATGTACAAGACTTTGTCAAATGGCAATCATATGTGGGCTTTTAAAAAGCAATTCGCCATCCAGTTGGCCCTTTCAAGTTTCGTTTCCTACATGCTTCAAATTGGAGGAAGATCGCCGAACAAGATATTGTTTGCGAAGAACACTGGGAAAATATTCCAAACAGATTTTCATCCAGCATATGATGGAAATGGAATGATAGAGTTCAATGAACCAGTGCCTTTCCGGTTGACAAGGAACTTACAGACATTCTTCTCGCATTTTGGAGTTGAAGGGCTAATTGTCTCCACTATGTGTGCAGCTTCACAAGCCGTGGTTTCTCCTAAAGTAAGTTCTATAGATTTAGTGGGCTTAGCTTGGCCAAAAAGATGTATTTGAAACTTGTTTGTTCTAATGTTTCTTGGTCTGTAATTCCTCTGGATGCAGCAAAGTCAGCATTTATGGCATCACTTAGCAATGTTCTTCCGGGATGAGCTCTTGTCCTGGTCTTGGAGAAGACCCCTCGGAATGCCTATGGCTCCTGTTGTCGGAGGTGGTAGTTTGAACCCTATTGACTTCAAACAGAAAGTGACTACCAATGTTGAGCATGTGATTGCCCGAATCAATGGAATAGCCCCACAGTACATTTCGGAAGAGGTAAGCCCTTGTTACTACTCAAAGATAGCTGAATATACCACACCTTATACACACTGCCATGTTGGACCGCATTTTTTTCAATTCGTTCTGTTCGTTTATGTACTTTTTTGCCTTCTGCGTCTGTTCCATTTACTACTTGATGCGTGTTTTTGCTTGCTTAATCATATGTTAAGTCGATTTTGTTGCAGCAGGAGGAGAATGCTGTTGATCCACCGCAGTCTGTCCAGAGGGGGGTGACCGAGTTGGTTGAAGCAGCCCTCACGCCCAGGAACTTGTGCATGATGGACCCGACATGGCATCCCTGGTTCTGAAATTGTATTAGGGCCTCTGTACATTCTGTTTAGTCTGTCGGGTATTATTACCTCAAGCAATTCATGGAATCGACGAGTAATTAGGACTTTGACTTTACAACTTGCAAAACTTGTACAGGCTCTCGACATGGAAATCGTTTTGAACTTATAAGCATCGAATGTAAATATAGAAGTGCTTTCTTTTTGCTAAAAGACTCTTAATTTCAGGCTTTTATCTTTTGGCATATCAAGCAATGAGAATGGATATACTCTCTTGTAAAGAGATGACTCAAATGCCACTCTTCTTAAAAGAAACAATTAAAATGACATGTTTTTGAAATTAACGAAAAAAAACGTTTTGAATTTTGAAGATGTGAACTTAGGAGAGCCGAAACTGAGGACTATTCGTGTTTGTATTACTAATACCAATATCGTATTTGCCTAGAAGAAAAACAGAGAATTGCATTTTTATTATGTTCTTGTAGAATGACAATTAATTACATAAAGGTCTTGTAGACTGACAATTAATTACATAAAGGTCAACAAGTTTCACTATTGGATAACATATTTTTTCGATTGGGTACAGCTCTCGCAATTTCTGCAGCCCGTCAATTAGTGAACCTTCATATTTTTCAGTTAATTATATCACAAGATGAACTGAAAATTCAGAACTCTGATTCAAAATTCTTTCAATTCGTCCCCTCAACTATGACAGCCAGTTAACCAATGATGCAGCTCAAAGGTTCCACACCCCTCTATGGAACTCTAATGAACCAAAACCTCGTTGATTGCAAACTTCAAAAGGAGCGAGACAAAAGTAGCAGTCTGTTTATGCGGGGTTTTGAACAACGGCTTTCTTTTGTAGACAAAACATGGAATGAGGTCCCCCATTGTGTTCTTGCTTTAACAGAAAGAATAAAGGTAAAATGCAGCAGGGTAAAATTACTATTGGTAAAAAAGAATTGATTTATCAAATTGAACAAGAAAGAATCTAGTCAGACCACTTAAAGTTTCCATGGTCTAAAAAGTCCAAACCCCAACACAGGAACAAAAGAAGCAAGTCATGGTGTCACCAGATAGACTACCATTTTTCCTCCAAGCAACAAAATCAGAAAAAAAAAAAGACTAAAGAAAGAACATATCAATCAATCAATCTTCATCTGAATCCTCATCATAGAAGAGGTGTTTCCTTTTTGGTGTTGATGCAAATTCATCAACAACACCACATTCTTCTTGCCCTTCAATCGCACAATCACTGTTGTACACAAACCTTGTGTGCTTGCCAGCAAACTTTGCCATTCTCCTTCCTCCTCCATCAACATTCATTCTGCTCATTCCTCTGCAAAGCTCATCAACCTCTTCTTCTTCTTCTTCCCCGTAATCGTATTCGTCGTAGCATTCCTCTTCAAGTACTTCTTCTAGACCTTCTTCCTCATCTTCTTCTTCAGCATCATCCCTGATGCTGCTGCTTGCATTGACCTGCATGGACCAGACTGATGCATCATCATCATCAGTTGGTGATATCTTCTCTTTGCTGGAGTCTTCACTTCCAATCCCCCCTATGCTTGTCACCACTGAGGAACAATCTGATGAATCACAACACCCTTCTGACTTCTCAGAAAAATCCAAAAGCAGTGACCTTGTCACAAAGTCCTTCTCAGTTTCAACTCCCTCCTGCTTCTTTCCCTCAAAAATCTCATTCACCATCTAAATTAAAAACGCAAGAATAATTTATCATATCAATACCATTATAACCAAAACTAGAATAAAAGAAAAGACAAAATCAATATTCAAAAGTGGACACGAGCGAAAAGGTAGCTCGGTGCATGAATCTCCCGCTAATGCAAAAAGATTATTATATACCTGAGAAATGACAAATTTGTCTTCAACTGGGGATGCAGTAACAGAAGCCAAACCATCAACTTGAGAGTTTCTACTGGCAGAAAGATTCAAGACTTGGGGTGTGTTAGCAGGAGTGGGCGCAAGAAGGGCCATTGGGGAATGCACAATGCCTTGAAGATGATGAAAAGGCCCATTCTCTAAAGAAAGTTTTGAAAGCTCAGCCTCTTCTTCAACTTTCTGCAAAAGGGTCTTGACTTGTCCCCTCAACAATGCCTCTCCAGAACCAGGTGTGCCAACACACTTGGATTTTCCACACACTCTTGATCTCTTGGACATAGCTGCTGCTGATGAAGGGGTCTCTAGACTCCCCATTGCAAGCCCAACGATTGGCGAATCGTTTGTTATATCGATTAGGGCTGATCGATCTTGCTGCTGCTGCTGTTGCTGTTGCTGTTGTTTCCCATTTCTTTGCCTCGTTATTGTTACACCCTTTTCAGATTCTTCAATTTTCTCTGCAAACAACAAGTTAAACTCAAATTCAATGAAAGCCAAAGCCAATATTTTCAATAAAGAGATGGAAGCGTACTTGAGATGGGTATGTTATTGTTGTTCTTGTTTGCAGAAGCCAATGTTTGTGATCTTGTTACCCTTCTTGTTGATGATGGTGTCTCCATTTACACCACAAAAAGAAGAAAATTGTATGATAAAAAAAAAAAGAAAAGAAAAAATCAATGTGGATCGTCGGAAAAGCTTGTTTCCTTTGATGATTGCCGGCGATGAGAGAGAGAGAGAGATTGAGAGAGAAGAGATGGTGGTGTGTGGAAGGTGGGGGTGGTTAATATAGAAGGGGTGTATTAGTTCTTCTGATAGGGTTATTTTTATTTTTATTTTTTAACGGGAAATATGACCGTTGGCGCTTAGTCAGGCGGCGTGGCGTAATGCTAGTGGAAACTAGCCGTTGTGGGGTTTAAAACGGAATTTGAGCAATTTTGGTGTCAAAAGGTTGGGCTTGGTTCGGCCCATCTAATCAGGCTGTGTTTAATTTGATGATCGGGTTGGTTGCGATCTGATATCTCGGTTATTTTAACAATGAAGAGGCGTCGCGATAGAGTTTTGGAATGCAATGTATTCTTTTGGAGGACTAAGATTCCCTCATATCATGACTATCGATATGAGAGGAATTATACTAATATGAGAGGATCCTGATCTTTTTTGAAATGAAGTTTGTCTGGAGACATAAAGGCTAATGACAACCAATCTATTAAAAATGTGAAACCTTTCACTACCTTAGTAATAGCTATAGGACTATAATAAGGTGCTTCTTGGTGTAGTTAGTAAAAAGCCAATTGAAATGAGTCTTTAAGTAGGATTGCATTTATTTTATTTCTTCTTTTAAGGATAAATGATCTCAATGGTCCTTTTTCAAATGAAACAATTTGGTCCCTTATATTACAAAACAAAAGACATCATTGGTCCTTGACCTATTTCCCATCAGCCTTATCACGTATGTGCTTATTCTGTTAAAAGTTTGACGGAAATAGGTCAGGGACTAATGGGTGTCTTTAGTTTAGTAAGTCGAGGGACCAAAATGTTCCATTCTAAAGATAAGAATTTTCTCCTTTTAAGATTTTGTTTAATTTCTTTATCCATATTTGATGAAAAAAAAATGATGCTTTTTAGTCTTATTTTTGTTTTTCTAGCCTTTTGGGCTCAGATTGTTTGTGTTCTTCTATTGATGGATCGTCCTGGGCTTTGTTGGTTTGGTTGTTGTGACATTGCTCTTTTGGCTTGGGCTTTGTTAACGTATTGGGTTTGGTACAGCTTTGTAGGTCAAGGTGTCTAGCCCCATTATTTGGGCCTTAGTGTTGGGCTTGACCACCATATTTGGGCCTTTGTCTAGTAAGATTGGGCCTCTCTCCTTTTTGAGTACTTTTTCTAATGCGTCAAATCTTGTGTTTTATTTCACCCAAAATAATTTAGTTAAAGAAACAAATAGAATAGACAACATAAGTTTTCAAGAAAACACCATGCTATACACTGTACTAAAAAAACACACAAAAACCTAAAAATAATAAAAATTTTATATTATAAATATTTAGAAAACTAAAAAACATACAGAACTTAAATAAACTCGTATAAAGCATAGAGTGTGAAAGAACTAGTTAACAGTGGTAGAAAGCCACAGCTTATCAAAACGCTAATCATGCAGAGTCTTATTATTCGTCCAGATTTTGTTGACTTGCCGTCAAAATTGATTTGCTCATTAGAGCGCTCAGTGACTTAAAGGTTGTGCTTGGTAACACTAAAATAGCATTTCGGCTAACTTTAGTGTCACTGCTTCGTCAAATTATTGTGGTTTAGAAAATTAGTGTTTCATTTTCTATTCGTTTTTAGCATCTCAAGTAACTTTAAATTTTTAAATCAAATGTCATGTTAGATTATTTTAACTAATTTTGGCCAATCCTACCTATGAATTATTCTCTCTAATCTCTTTCTCTCGAGGCTCCATCCTTCATTTGAGGCTTTGATGTCCAATTGAATTAAGATTAACCATCCCAAAGGGATAAATAATACCCTGTTCTATTTATACTCACCAGACAAAGTGAGTGATTTAACCTTGACATCTTGATCTTGCATTTACCAGATAGTATTGTTATGCTTGCTTCTGTCGGGATAAATCTGACCTCTTTCTCTATTCTTACGTATGCATATAAGAAACGCTGCCTGGCCTTTAAATGCAAATGGGAGGAGTATCTATGAATTTTGACATTATAATTTTGTGACTTTGACAATAAATAAGGAGTAAAATATGTTACTCTTCAATATATATATATATATATATATATATATATATATATATATATGAACGTATATTGATAAGTTAACAACCTGTTTGGTTAAATTTATTTGGGACTTATAAGTTGTAAATAGTAAAATACATGTAAAAAGATATTTTTTTAAGAACTTATAAGATATAAAATAAGTCGAGCCAATCGGGCTCGAAATCTCTCAAAATTTGGCCCTAATTTCTTGGACATCGCATAGCGTGGAAGAGATGGATGTGTGTTTCTTGCTTCTTTTTTAAATTCCTTCTTTTTGTTTCATTGAGTGAACAGTATGATTAAAAAAAAATGCACCGTCTTGGAAGCCAGCTATTTTGCAGAAGGCAATGATCTGTACCATACTTGGTAGGCCTTCCATTTACAGAATAAAGCGTTGCAAGTTGCAACTCCAATGTCATTCAAATACTTTCCCCTGCTAGATTCTGCTCACAACTTGTTTTGGTTGGTCAACTTTTTTTTTTCTTTTCTTTTATTTTCCCCTTCTTTCCTTTTCTTGACTCACATGTGATGATATTTATGTGCTTAAGGGCCTATTTGGATTTATTTATTTTTTTCAGAAAAAATATATTTTTTTTAAAAAAATTATATTAAATTTGCAATAACTATTTGATTGGGCTTCCAAAAAATCTGAAACTCTGAAAAAAGCTCAAATACAGCTTCTTTTAGATGCCAGAATTTTTAATTTTTAAAAAAAAATTATTTTTTAAAAGCTATTAAAAAAAGTACTTTTGAAAAAAGTTAATCCAAACCGGCCCTAAATATGACTGAAAAAGTATTAAATACAATAAATAAATAAATTAATATCTTCTCTACAAGTTTAACTTTATTTTTAGATGAGGTAATAACTCTAAGAAATACCATATTAAGATAATTAAAGTTCTATTTTAAAATTAATGGTGCTAGATAGAGTAGTTTAAAATCTTATAAAATCGTCTTAAATTTTATAATTTTTTTATATGAGAGAAATAATATTTTAACACTTACTACCATCCTAAGTTGTAAATGCACAATTCTAGTCGTACCAATTTTTCATGAAGTACATGATTCCTTCCTTTATACGTATGATGTTTATAATTTAATCTTAAACCAACTAAAGACGTATCTAAAATATTTTATTAATAAAACCTAAGTGAAATAAGTTAGTGGAAGCTTGTGATTTATCAGTGTAGGAGGATCTCTAACAAGTTCAATGATAAAAGGTCTAGTTATAGAAAACAACTCTAATTTGAAGGCCTTCAAATTTACCAACTTTGACTTTTGAGCACTTAGCTGTTTTATATTAGATGAACTTGGCCAACAACTAATCTACAGAGAATTCGTCGGGCTTCATTTATATTTATGTTAATGCCTGGAAAAAAAATAGACTAATAATTTGCTGAAATGTGTGGTTTGAAAGCTTATACGACTTGGTTCTGCATCATCGGTTCAATATGAAATTTGTGTCCTTAAATTCGTGATAATTTTTTTGTTACCCTCCACCCCAAACTTAAGTCATGTCCCTCATGGGACTTCATGTGAGATTTGTATTCTTAAGTTGGTTATCATAATTGCAGTGAACTCAAATTTCCTCTTTTATTACACTCCGCCACAACATAACCTAACCCCGACTCAAAATCTAAGTTATTTCTATTAGAGAAGTATTTTCAATCACTTGAACTATTCTATGAATCTCACAACTCAACTCAAGTTATCATAAATTAACTCTCAAATTATTATAAACTAAACACAAAAATTAATCAATGCTAGACGACAGTGTTGCACGAGGCTTATTTAGTAATCAAACATCAAATAAACTTCTTAGATACTTCATCTAGTTTGAGGTTCAAGCAAATCAAAGTACAGCCATTGTTGCAATTTGTGCAGTTGCACTTGTCATGTTTTTTTTTTTTAAAGATCAATGCTTATGACAAAACAAACTAGGTGGCATTGAACACAAACTGGGAAGATCAAACAATTGATGATAAATTTAAGAATTTCAATACACTTCATAAAGCTAACCAAAATGTGATGATCTAATCATCTTGTACATCAAATTGACTCAAATCTAGTAAAAAAAAACATGGCTGAAAATTTAAGGGCATTTGCGAGTGTCATTGTGAGTTTTGAGGCTGAAGTAGCAAGGGCAAGCCTCATAGTTGCCAGAAGTCCCTGGAGGCACACACTTGCACCTTCCACAGCAACTCCCACATGCCCTCTTGCAGAGATTAGGCCTTGATGATTCTTTGCATCTCACTTTACAAGCTGCTGCACAATCTGCACATATCCAATAGTTGTGATGAGTAAAACCTGATTTGGTACTCTCGTTTGAATTGGTATTTTTAAAAGCGTTTTTTTTCAACTTTTCAAAAAAGTACTTTTTCTATAAGCTAAAATTTCTGACTTTTGAGAAAAATGTATTTGAGGTTTTTCTAATCTTTCAGCTTTGTTGAAAGTCAAATGGAGTATTTGTTCGGAAAAAAAAAATGATTTTTCATGAGAGAATGTCAATCTAAATAGGCCGCTAATAACTTAAGATGGACATGTATATATTTAAACTTGCTCCTTCACGTGTAAATGTTAATACAGCAGTAAATAAATACACCAATATGCTCTCTGCACGTTTAAACTTTTTAATGAGGTGGTAACTTAACATGGAATCAGAGCCTTAAAACCGAGGTTACTCAACAATGTTTTACTTAGCTTACCTATAACCGGGGCCTGAGGACTCACTGCCCCATTGATTACCATTTGGTTGGCATCAGTGAGAAGGATTAGCAGAAGAGACAGAAGAAGTGTAGCAGCAAGTGCTTTAGTGGATGCCATTGTCTTTTTGGAGAGAAGAAAAGATGATGAAGTTTAATGTAGACTAAGTAATGTTCGTATTGCTTTCTTTTGGATTTGGAGACCTTAGGTGAGATGTAAGATGAAAAGAGTGATGTATTTATAGTGGAAGGGGCAAGTGAAAGAGTTGGTGTAGGCTTAATATATGAAGCTGGCAGGAAATGGGAAGCTTGTCGGGAAGCTATCATCTTGGCCAGCTAATATAGGACAGTCTAAATTAAAACCTTTTTCTTTTTCTTTTTTCTTTCCCCAATAACCCTCTATCCCAACCCGATCCCATCTCCGTAAGACTTGAACCTAGGACCTCACTTTTAGTAAAAGTAATTTTAATTACTTAGAGTCAGTTTGGTTTTTCGCTATGGAGGGGTAAACTATCAGTCCTAAAAAAATAAAGAGTGTTTAGTTTTTCATTTTAAAAATTAGTTTTTTCATACCCTAAATCAATAGTTCTTTAATTATCCGACGGAATATCTTTCCGTTCTAAAGGGGAGTGTATTCTATCCTAGAATTATTAATATTTATCAAATCTGATCCTATGTAGTGGAACGTTACTAGATCAAATGACAAAAAAATTATCGAAAAAAATAAGTCTTTTTTTTTTTGGATAAAATGAAAATTGGACTCATGTAAAAAGAGAAACATGTCCATTCCCTGAGGGTAGTTAGTCTTACAGCTGTGCTTCAATAATTAATACTTCAACGAAAAGCTTTCTTTGAGACATTAGGTCATATATCGATTATATTTAGACCATCTAAGATATGGTCCCTGTACTTTGCCAGATGAGAAAGATTTACTAGCAAATAATTTATGGCTGTTCGAACCTAACACCCATGATAGATTATGTCCCATTTGTAATTAATTAACTCAACTTGCTGAATATTTTGCAAATAAAAACTATATTAAACTATATTTATTCACTATCTCTGGTGGTAAATTGTTCGGATCAAGAAGAACGCAGATCTTTACAATGCTTATCTTGCTCTTATCGAAGCAAACCTCTCAGAATTAAATTCGGATACCATGTAATAATTTCATTTTGTATAATATTATAACGTTATAAAAGAAATATTCTAATTCACTTAAAAGTTAGAAGTTGTGGTTTTGTAAGTGCATTCATCTCTTTTACTTCTTCACAAGAGGTTTTTTTGGATGTTCGCTTCTTGCTGCTTGTCACAGTGACAGTTTTTGTGATAGGATTTCGAATGCACACGTTTGTTGAAACTATCTTTGGAACTTTTGAGAAAATGTTGGCTGTTGGTGGTGTGATTGGTTATTTGTGTGTTCGTCCCTCCTTCTTTTTCTTTGTTGTCACGTTGATTTTGTTTTCATTTTTTTTTTTCAGTTGTTGTAACTTTGTGAATTGTGTCTTTCATTTTAGACAAAAAAAAAAGAGAGTTTTTTTGGATTTATCCCAAAATTATAAACTCTGCCGTTACAATATACATGAGTTCTAGAGGTAGACTTCATGATCTACGATTAAGATCTTGAATCTTCTTATTGACGTCGATCCAAGATTTCTGTTGTCTGAGATGGGTCGCCGGTGATACAAAAAGAATTCTCTGACCGATAGGTATAGGGTTTATGATGTCTATGGTTTGATCCTTCGGGTGTATCCCACTGCCACATGATGGATTGGCGCATCGCATCCTTAATTATTTGTATCTGAGCATACTAATAATTCTTGTTATAAATTTTGCCCCTAAATTTCTGCTTAACGGTCACTCCGGCCCTAATTTTCCGATCCTCCATAATCTTTGCCGATTGACCTGTATTGGATCGGGCTTTACCAAAAGGGATCCGGCCCTAAGATATTTGCGCAACATGCCCAATGCAGATTTTGGTTAGGCCCAGGGCCCAAAGGGTCCACTATTGGACCGATTTCCAGGTTGGCCCAATTTACACTAGGTTGATGAGTGGCTTGAAGATCTAATTCAATATTGAAAAGCTTATGCTGGGCCGATTAGAGTCAAACTTGATCACATCATCCACTAATATCTAATATTGATTAAAGTTTTGGAAAGGCAAAGATTTGACCAAGAACGGATTGGCAACGCTTGATGTTCTTTTACCCAAAAAAAAAAAATTAAAAAGTATATTAATGTTAATATAAGAATAATATATATATATATATATATAAAGTTAAAAAAAAACTAAATATACAAACAGAGACTCGATGGTTTGGTATGTACTCTTTTCACGTGAATTTTGAGGTAGTCCGTGCCCTTCTGAATTTATCGACATGCATTATAACATACGGAAAAAGCCATAGCTTGTAGCAATCATATTTGTTATGGAATAATAATAATTAATTAATATGTATGTATATGTATGTACGTATGTATGCATGTATATATTAGAAAAACAAAGGACAAAATAGATTCTATTACTTTCTCTTATGATCAGTATTTATCTATTTATAGGCTTGTGGATACATCAGCTTTTCTGCCTATCCCTATGATGCAATTTCATGTTCATCTGTTCTGTGATTTTATATTTATTTATATTCTGATTTTATGTTTAATGGTATTAGATTAACTTCAATAATTTCTCTATTTTTGTTCTCTATATATTTAGGTGATTTGAGGCATTTTCTTGCATTTTAAGATCCATTATTTTGATTTTACTTTAACAACTTCTCTCAATTTTACTAATATTTTAGTTGAGGAAATCTTATTTTGATTTTACTTTAAGAGCTCTCTTACTTTATAAGTCAGTCTCACATGAATATTTGAAATTTTAGATGTATGGTAAGAGTGAAGTCTTACAATCTTAAGCTTATTCAAATTAAAGTTTTCTAACATTTTTATTATGACTTTTACATTTGTTAGTTTAAGGTTAATGTATTGCAGCTTTCAGGCTATTATATAAATCACTCGATCAATGTTTCATAATGGCGTTCATCGTTTATCTGTTTCCCCTGATCCCCTCAATAATCAGTAATCACAATCAAGTTGATCATTTTCCTTTTTTCTTTCTTTTCATTTCTTATGTTTCTGTATGTATATATTAAGGCTAAAAAAAGATTAAATCATTGCTGAATCTGATAATAAAATTAAAAAGACCTTGAACTAATAATTATCAAGTTATACTGATCAAATTTCTTTAATAGCAACTTGAGTCTTGATATATGAAACTTTTATTATGTCTGAATAAGAAAGGTCATTTTTTTTTATTTTTTGAATTGTATTACCAACAATTTTACCTTATTTAAATTGTGTTCTTTATTTGACTGACAAAACCTTTAATGTAAGACATTGCATTCTTTTTATTTCAATAGAAGTTTTTATAGTCAAATAATGTATACAACGAGAATTAATCTTGAAACCTCATGTACAAAAGGCAGGTCACACGACTACCACCTCTGACTCTCCCCTCCAATGTGAAAGGAAGGGGCTTGTTCATGAGCCTACTTTGCCCAAAGACGATAGGAGTACAACGACCTAGAGTAACATACCATTAGATGACAAGACTAATGGTACCTTACACGTTTTCAATTTCTCTTGGGAGTGTTCAAAAAGTTTGTAGTGTCATTGTCAAAGCTTCTAGATCGCGTTCATACTTAACTTTTTGTGGTAAGCATATCATCCTGTGTGGTGCCAATCAGAAAACTAATCGTGTAGATTTAACTTTAAATAACTTAAGCATGAGCTCACACCATATTTATCATCCTACTTATTATGCAGTTAACTGTTGAAGATATTAGATTTTTTAACGACCCAAATTTATAGATCAAGTTATATTGATTAAAAGAGCTTAAAGTCCAGCGCACTTTAAAATATCTTGATTAATTGAGCTACTCATCCTTTAATGTAATGCGAAGTTTCATGATTAATGCATTGAAGAGTAGCTTGGCAATTTCATTTACTTTAGAGTCTTGGAATTGAACCTCAATCCTTATCGTTGGGCTTCAAGAGGGATTAATGAAGCACGCACTACTCTTTATTGCCAATTTTCAACCTATATAGCTTAGACAAAAAGATGAAATTTGAATTTAACTTTTAAATATTAAATTTCCTTTCTATATTCGCTTTTTGAAAGAAGACATATGATTTCCACTTTTTTTCTTTTTCCTTTTTTTGGCAAAAGAAAAATCGAGTAGCATTTTTAGTGGTACACCAAAAATACTTGGGGTGTATTTGGATTGGCTTTTCTTAATGAAAAGATACTTTTTTTTTCCTTGAGAAAAGTATCTCTTTTTTACAATAAATATTAGGATAAATTTTTAAAAAAAGAAGAAATTAAAACTCTAAAAAAAGCTTAATTTCAAGTTTTTTTGAAGTCAAAATCTTTAGCTATCAAAGAAGCACTTTGTTTTCTAATTTTTTTTTAGGGAAAAAACCACTTGTGAAGAAAGTTAATCCATATGAGCCCCCATAAGGTATTATAATAATTAGTGATAATGCACTTTCGTATGGTCTTTCGAGAAAAAAAAATTATCTTTTCACCTATCTAAATATGGCTTGTATAAATATTAAAAAAGACAGTAATTATATATATTTGATAAAAGTTCCGTAACTTAGTTGTATTCAAGTCAAGTCAACTAGCTGTATTTTAATTCTTTGGTCGTGGTATAATTTTGATTACTAAGTCAAAGATTCCAGGTATGAAAATCACAGGAATATTCTGGCAGAAGTTTTTGGAAATTTTTTTTTTTTAACCCAACTTTGGACATTTCTTGCAAAACTAATTTATTTTGAGATGAGTTTTTAAATATAACCCGTTCTAGTTTCAATTTTAGTTGGTGTGCCACAAATATTAATGGGTTTGGACATTTGTGTTTTAATTTTGATCTTTGCCCATAAATTAATGCATTTCTTGCATTTGACATTGGTTTTTTTTTTTTGGCAAACAGGAATCCAATATCATTTCTTTTAGTTGGTGTGCAGCCTCTATATATATATATATATATATATTCGTTTAGTCTAAAGCAAACAAAGATGAGCACCAAATCATTTCTACCGCATTACCAGAATGCGGTGCTTCTTTTCAGCATGCGGTCTCCTTCCCAGGACGAGGCAGTGTTCTGGGAGTGCGCCTCTTGTTTTCGGAGTGCGCCAAGCGCATTTTCGAAACTAGAACGGGTTATATTTAAAAACTCATCTAAAAATGGGTTAGTTTTGTAAGAAATATCCAAAATTGGGTTAAAAAAAAATTTACCGAAGTTTTTCCTGTCTTTTTTGGTCAAAGGAATATTCTGGCAGAGAGATGACTAAGCTTTTTGTCCGTAAGATTCATCCGTAAGATTCAACGTGAAGTTTTTTTATCATGGGAAAGGTAATTGGGTGGACGACCACTTGCAGTGTTGCTCAGATCCCATCATGCAATTTATTTTGTGGCGCATTTTCGAAACTAGAACGGGTTATATTTTAAAATTCATGTAAAAATGAGTTAGTTTTGCATAAAATATCCAAAATTGGGTTAAAAAAAATTTACCGAAGTTTTTCCTTTCTTTTTTGGTCAAAGGAATATTCTGGCAGAGAAATGACTACTAAGCTTTTTGTCCGTAAGATTCAACGTGAAGTTTTTTTTATCATGGGAAAGGTAATTGGGTGGACGACCACTTGCAGTGTTGCTCAGATCCTATCATGCAATTTATTTGTGGCGCATTTTCGAAACTAGAACGGGTTATATTTAAAAACTCATCTAAAAATGGGTTAGTTTTGCAAGAAATATCCAAAATTGGGTTAAAAAAAAATTTACCGAAGTTTTTCCTTTCTTTTTTTGTCAAAGGAATATTCTGGCAGAGAAATGACTACTAAGCTTTTTGTCCGTAAGATTCAACGTGAAGCTTTTTTTATCATGGGAAAGGTAATTGGGTGGACGACCACTTGCAGTGTTGCTCAGATCCCATCATGCAATTTATTTTGTGGTATATTTTTTTAATTAAATAAACGATCACTTGTATTAATTACAAAAAATTATACTTATTAAAGTAAACAAATCTTGTATTAATCTAACATCACTTGGCGCGTTTCAATTGTATGATTTGATTAATCATGTTCCTTGTTTGATTTAATTTCTCTTTGTGGGTTTCTAAGCCCTAAATGAATAGAGGGTAAAGATCATATGAAGTTGACACTCAATCATGGAAATTTATCTTTTCTCAAGTATGTGGAAATAGGATAGAATACTTTGGATTTGTTTTTTTTAAAGTAATTTTTTGCATAGTTTTTTGAAAAAGATTTCTTTTAAAGTTAAAATTTTTTACTTTTGAAAAAAATTATTTTTTTTTCAAAAGTTAAGTCAAATACTTGTTGTAAAAATGATGTTATTTTTTTCAAAGAAAATTGTGATTTCAGGAAAATAATCCATTGGTCTTTATTTGAAACAAACCAATTGAATTCTAAAATGTAAAATAATCATACCAAACCAACATCTCTAAAGTTAGTTTGGTTTGGGGTTCCAGTTTTTAGAAAAAAATATTTAAATCTCATCAAAAATTCAAAAAATAAATATTTAGAGGTATATCAATATCAATTTGCCATGTATATTATTAGTTTAACTAACTTATACGTAAACTTAGAGGTATACATCTTTTGTTTTGGGTCGAGTTGGTTTGTTTTTGGACTCAAATGAAACTAAAGCAAACCAAGTTTTATTTGAAATTAATCAATTAATTTCTAACCATGCAAAATAATTAAACCAACCTAAAATTTTGGTTAGATCTCAATCAACCCTGCTAGTGCCGTACTAGGCTAGGCCGACGCATAGACCCTGTCCCTCAAACCAGGGCTTCTTCTATATGGGACCCAAGTAAGATAAGGACAACTTAACTCTATACATCCTCTTATAACATATAATGTTAAAAAAAATTACATTTTTTCAAGATTATACTTTTCAAAAGATGAATTCTTTGAGACATTAATTGACATTGTCTTTTGATAATATAAACTAGATAGAAAGCATTATGAAAGTTACGCCATCAATAGTCTCAGCTTTTCATAGTGTGATAAATTTACTCTTTTGCAGCTTTTCTTTTTTGGTCGGAGCCCATTTTATCACTGCTATCATTTTCCATCCTTTTCAATTAAACATCTTTGATTTGGCCCTTCTCCACTATTTGCAGCTCTTCAAAAGACTAGGTCAATCCATATTTCCAAAGCCAACAAGATGGGATAACGCCAAATTTCATAATATTTCTCGCTTTTAAGTAGATGAACTGTGGTTTATTAGCCTGTTTGAAATAATTTTATCTGAAATCTAAAATCTGATAAGTATCTTATCTGATAAGTGTCTGATAAGAAAAAAGTGTCTGATACAATAAGACTGTTTGGTTTATTAGCTGAAATGCTATTATAAGTTACTTTGATAATAATGTTATCAAATTTAACTCATGATATTTTAATTTTATAATTAAATAATAAATATAAAATATAAATATTAATTAATTTTTATTTTGAAAATTTTAAATTTTTGAATTTTTAATTTTTAATATTTAATTTTTAACATTTTTATTTTTTATTTTTTATTTTTTAGTTTTTAAATTTTTAATTTTTAAATTTTTTATTTTAATTTTTTAATCTTTAATTTTTAAAATTTTTAAATTTTAATATTAATATTTAATATTTTATTTTTAAATTTTAAATTTTCTTTATTTTTATTTTTAATTTTTAATTTTTATATATTTTATATTTTTATTTTTAATTATTTTCTAACTGATAAGATATAAGATAAGATATAAGTACCTTAAACCCAACTTATTTTTTATAACTACAAATAAGACATTTTATGGAAAGTATCTTATAAGTGTCTTATAATAAGCTGATAATAAATAATCTTTTTCATACAAGTTGTCAAATAAGATAAGTGTCTTATAATAAGCTTCAAACAAACACAGCATATATCTTCTCATAATGATTATAAAATTATAAAAAATGATAATATAATTATATAGTTTTTTTTTTCATCAAAAGAGGTCAAAAGTCGTTTATAGATTACATACAACTTCAAATGAATCTAAAGACCGCTTGTATATTACATGCCCATTCATCACTAAAGGTAAGAAACATATTACTAGACAATCAGGTCAGCATCATTGGTGAAAGAAAGAATGGTTAGGTCAGAAGCATCTAGCACGTATTTCAGGTCATTGGTAATTGTATGGTCTTTATATTGAATGATCTAGATCGTTACAATTAATGTTAATCTTTAATATCTTATTTTTTTTAATGCTATGAAAGAATTTAAATTAGACAAAAGATGACAAGTCTGCAAATTATGGGTTATTTTTATTTTTAACCTTATTTTTTAATTTGCTTCAAAAAATAATCCAGTTTTGAGGGGAGTAGCAAAAGTAGACTTTTCGAACTTATAAAGTTCGAAAACGAAGTTACAAAGTTCGACTATATGAAGGGTAAAAAAAAAAGGAAATTATAATATGAGATATCGAACTTCTGAAGTCCAACTAAGAATTCGAAATTCAGAAGCTCGGACTCGAACTTCTGAAGTTCAACTAAGTGGATGTAATCTCGAAACTCGAAGTCGAAATAGTCGAACTTCTGAAGTTCGAACAGTTGGTATACTCGAACTTCCGAAGTTCGATATCTAGCTTTTGTTCCTTGATTCGAACTTCTGAAGTTCGATTGCTCGAAAACCCAACACAGCTGGCCGTTATCGAAATTTGAAAGGTCGATAACGCGCGTGTATCGCTGCACGTAACAGACAGGGTATTAACGCAGAATCTCGAAACTCGATGTCGAACTTCAGAAATTCGAAATACATATAAAATCGAACTTCAGAAGTTCGATTATGTTGCACTCGAACTTCAGAAGTTCGAAATTGAGTTTTTGTTCATCGATGTCGAACTTCTGAAGTTCGACTTCTCTACTATTTAAACCCTCGCCCGAACCCTCCTCTTCCATCCGAAATCTCACCTCTCCTCTCCTCTTTTGCTCTCTCCCTCTCTCATTTTTCTCCCATCCAATTCGAAAATTTAGTACAAATTTTCCACATCCTAGGATTTTGCCTAAATCTTGTAAGTTTTCTCTCTTTTTTGGTACGAATTTATATGTTTTAATGTGTTTGTTTGTTTAATTTATATGATGTTAAATTTCGAAATTATATGCTAATTACATGTTGCCTACGTCTAATTTGAAAATTATATTATTGTTTAGTTTAGTGGAATATTAATCATATTGGTTTATTTTATATGTTAATTATATGTTGCTTAATACGTTAAATTTTAAAATTAGACAATTGTTTAGTTTAGTGGAATATTAATTTTGTTGGTTTAATTTATATGTTAATTATATGTTGATTTATTTCTGGAATATTAATCATTTTTTGATGATGGGATGTATTAATCATTGTGTATATAATTTGTGTACATATAATCAGTATGCATATAATTAGTGTAAATTTATAATTATTCAATTAATCATATGGAGTTTTAGGGTTTCAGTGGCGTTTAAGGGTTTTAGTGGAATTTTAAGATTAATTATGTTAATTATTAGTCAATTTAAGATGACGTTATGTAATAATTAAGTATTAAAGTTGTAGTTTTAAGGTATTTAACATGAATTTTTATAAATTTTAAATAATATAAAATTTAAGAAATGAGAAAATTAAATTTATAGGGCATATAGTAAGTAACTGAAGTTAGGGTTTTAGTGGAGTTTTAGGATTAATTATGTTCATTATTAGTAATTTTAAGATGAAGTGATATATTTGTTCAATATTAAAGTTGTAGTTCTAAAGTAATTAGTAATAAATTTTTTGACGTTTAGATAATGTTAAGCAGTATTAATTTTATTTGTTGTGCAACTTTAATTTGAAAATTATATTATTGTTTATTTTAGTGGAATATTAATCGTGTTGGTTTATTTTATATGTTTATTATATGTTGCTTAATACATTAAATTTCAAAATTAGACTATTGTTTATTTTAGTGGAATATTAATCATGTTGGTTTATTTTATATGTTAATTATATGTTGATTTATTATTTGGAATATTAATATTTTTATGATGATGGGATGTATTAATCGATGTAATTTTAAATTGTATGAATGTAGAAAAATTAAAATATTATGAATTTTACAAAGTTAGCAAAATTAGTTAAATATTAAGGTTACAGTTTTAAACTAATTAGTAATAATTAGTACTTTTACATTTTTTTTAATTTACTTAATGCTCGTAGGATCTGTGGCTCATAGACCAGCTCCTAGCGATAGTTCAGTGTTATACTATTACTATGACCACCGGGTAAATTATTTGTCGTCACCCCATCAGTTAGAGGAACACAAGATTTATAGGAGTGATAGAGAGTTATTCCTATGGACGGAGAATCCTGCTGTACAGACGGCTTTATTGAGAGCCGGATTTTTTGGATGTTATGCTGCGCACTTCCATCAGGTTGACAATCCTCTTATTACTGCCTTGATTGAGAGGTGGCGACCAAAGACGCATACATTTCATTTGCCTATAGGCGAGGCCACGATCACACTCCAGGATGTCGCTGTATATTGGGGATTACCGATTGTTGGTCAGGTTGTCCTGGTGCTCGTCGATACTAGTCGAACTCCGAAAAAGTGGCGGACACGTATTTATCAGTATATGGGGGTATATGTATCTTTGGACAAAATTAGTGGAAGTTCGATTAACATACCCCATCTGAGGGAATTGTACATAGCCCAAGGCACTCCGGGGAATCCTAATGTGGAGGAAGCGGAACGGCGGGCCCGTTTGT
Organism: Cordia subcordata; assembly: GCA_028554755.1. Lineage (NCBI taxonomy): Eukaryota > Viridiplantae > Streptophyta > Magnoliopsida > Boraginales > Cordiaceae > Cordia > Cordia subcordata. The sequence continues at coordinate 5,123,169 of JAPTOF010000022.1, read as the reverse complement.
GGATTTTTTTGTTATTTGACACCCATATGTTCACTGATACAACAGGAAATAAATTATCGTTACATTGGTTAGACTTTTTGATTGACTTTGATCATATCAGTGAATATAATTGGGAGGCAGCATGCCTAGCGCATCTGAATAGATGGCTTTGTAAGGCTTGTTGCTGTGATTGTAGAGGCATGTGCGGGGCCGTCATGCTCATTCAGGTAGCACACTTACTCATCTCATTTTTGTTAATGATATTTGAAGACGTATTATTGCTTATAATATAATTATCTTGTACAATGTAGTTTTTTGCTTGGGACAGACTCACGGCTTTTACGCCAACACTGTGTGAGCAGACGGATAGGCACCATCAGAGGGATGGGCAAGCTATTCACCCTGATTTCCCGTTGCCAGGCCGTACTTCAGCAGACCCAGCATGAGCACCTGTTGGACGACACGACAGCCATGTATGACGTCCAACGTCCGCAACCGCCTCCACAAACTTTACATCGGTCGGGACAGCGGAGCCGTCATTATCATGCCACTCAGGAGCCCAGCACTTCATACATGCCACCGCGGCCTGGTAGGTCTAGCCAGTTCGAGTACGGCGGTCCGTGGGTCGATCCCAGTACTTCATACATGCCGCCACACCATGGTAGGTTTAGCCGGTTTGAGTATGGCGGTCCGTCACATCAGGAGCCCAGCACCTCGAACATGCCACCGCAGGGGCCGTTATCTACCAGTGATTATCTGATTGATGATCAGACTGCTGAGCTAGTGTTCGAGGAGGACCATTGACTGTGTCATACTCGTAGACGGACACAATCACCGCATCCACCGCCACGCATTTTACCCAACCGGACCAGCAGGGGTCGGAGGCCCGATTATTACATGCCTTCTCAGTATTGATGTAATTGAATAGACATTTTACATTTCAAACTTATTTTAGTAATTCTATGTAATTGAACTTTCATTTTTCATTGTTTTTTTGTACTTATTATCATGTCTCGATATAAATGTGTTGATGTTGACAATATTTTGAGATGGAAAGATTTGACAGTATCTTTTATTGAAAACATTACACACTATAGTGGAAAAGACTAATTAGCATAACATGCTACAACTTCATGATAACCATTCGAAGCTACGTATCTATTCTTAGGGGGCAATTTGGCGCAATATGCCCAGGGTTACGGCAATAACCACACTTTCTTCTGCCTACTTGGTCGGAATTGTCCATCTCGTTTGGTATACGCCGAGTTCTTTCCCGCCCACGTCTTCTGTCGCGCACTCGTAAAGCATTCGGGAGTAACGTCCAACTAGGTCCTGGAGGCCAGTAAAATTCATGTTCAAGGGGTTGAAATGTCATATTATATGTTGCCTCGAATGACTCTACCGTATAATGAAGATCAATCATGGTTGAAGGGTTTCCACCCCTATAACGGGCAACATATTGGGCATGAGAGCATGGCATATGATAGGCTGTCCACTTGCCACATGTACATGTTCGTCCCACCCAATTTACCTCTTGTTCGTTGGGAACATCGTTCCATCGTTCTGGCATTCCACCGACCTGGTACCACTCATCTAGTCTGAATGCATGCAATCGCATCCGGTGTGAAGACGTCTCCCACTTTTCATATTTTTCTCTCGCTCGATCCGTCAGAATACGACCATCTCTACGCATGTGCATCGCGTTTGCCAACCTATCGTGGAAATATCCCTTTAGCTTTAAAAAAGTGTTATTTACTAGTGCTGTAATGGGCAATCTCTTGGCTCAGACAATCACATCATTGAAGCATTCAACATTATTTGTTGTTAGCACTCCCCATTTATAACCCCCATCGTGGCTCAATGTCCATGACTCTGGATCGAGGTTGGCTAACATCTGGTGCACCCGTGTACCAACGCCAGTGGGTCGTGGGTTGATATTACGAATAATGTCCATGGCGGCGATGTGCTTCGGTTTCTGGCTTTCTTTTCCAGCTATCCAACACATGTCTTTTGCGAATTGGTGGTGCCACATTGCTTTTTAGATGTCTCAAGCAAATGCGATGCTTCACTTGAAGTCGGCCGTCGGATGTTATTGTATTGATGGCTGCCGCGATTCCTGCGTGCCGATCAGACAGAATACAAACTGTTGACATGTCGTTTAAAAAACACTGACTTACCTTCTCCAGGAACCACCTCCAACTATTTGTACTCTCGCCATCGACAACGGTAAATGCCAACAGTAATATATGGTCGTTGGCATCTGTCGCTAAGGCGACAAGTAGGTGGCCCTTTTACTTCCCATGAATATGTGTTCCGTCCAACAAGAGTGCAGGTCGACAGTGCCTCCATGCCATGATGCATGGACCAAAAGCCCAAAAAACATAGTGGAAAATTTTTTCTATTTCAGTTGAACCCTGGGCGAACTTGTAGTGGATAACGGTTCCCGGATTCTTTGCAATTACGGCGGCAAAAAAGGGCGGCAGCATCTTGTATGACATGTCCCAGTCTCCAAAAACTAGTTGGATTGCCTTATTCCTACCACGCCATGCTTTCCCGTACGTTATATCAACATTTAAAGTCTTCTTTACGTGGGCTTGGACAAGACGTACCTCGAAATCAGGCTTCTCTGCAACAAAATGCCTAACTATGTAGCTGACTAGACCAGATGTTAGATTTCTATGGTTTGGCCCGCATTTATCTCCCATGTAAATATGCATGCTTTGGTACCTCGTAATCTCGAACATCTTGTGTGCGCATTTTTTTACTGCACGAACCTTCCACTTGCATGGTGTCCTAGGATTGCTTGATTCGTAGTAACGTATGTCCCATAAAGACTTATTCGACTTCACCACCCTGTATTCTCGTTTATGTTTGATCACGTTTTGTTGGACAGCCCGTATAAGATCAACCTTTTTCGGGAACATCATGCGTTTGGCCAACTCCATCCGTCTCTCATCCCACATTGGTCTCTCCATTGGAGGCTCATTTGAAGTGATGTAATACTCTGTCCTAGCTGTATGGAAAGCTACTGGTTCTTCCTCCTCTAGATCCGGCTCCAGCTCTTCGCCATTGCTTGGCCCCACGTCAACCTCTTCGTTTTCGTAGATTAAACTTTTTACTGACACAACATCTTCCTTCTCGTTTAAGTGGACATCATCATCTACTTCTTTCGGTTCAGATAAAACAGAATCTAATCCCACCTCGAACATCTCCCGAATATCACTAGCTTGAGAGGGTCCTCCAACTTCAAATGTGGGGCGTGGCAGTGGAGAAAGGGAAAATATGGCAAACCCTGCCGTTGTGGTTGGAATGTTGACTCCTGCATTGACATAATAAGTTGGTTCCACATTCAAGTCTGGCAAATCACCAACAACTTCTTGTAGTGTTGTTTCTTCATTTGAAGGCTGTGGATTGTACACGACATCACTGTGCACGTCTACGACAACGTGCGCACATCTCCTATTCATATCCATGCAAGCTGTTTCGTACATGTCCTGTACATCTTCGTCATCTTTAATGCCACTGGGGTAATAATATATTTGTTGTAGGTTTGTGTCCCATTTGGGATCACGATAACACAACTCAACTCTATCGATAGTAGGCCGCAATTGGAGCTTCGTGAATATACGAGATACAAACTGATTGTATGTCGTTCCAGGAAGAATTTTTATTTTACGTGGTAAGTTTGGACCTACATAATCGAGCCATGATGTGTTTCAATTTTGTTGCCATTGTAATATAAATATACGTTAACTGCATCAACATTTGCATTCATCTTTTTGGGTGAAAAAAAATATATAACGTGACTTAGATGTGAATGAGTTGCAGAAGAGAGAGAAGTGGAGTGGTTAGTGGTATAGCAGCAAATCCAAATTTTGAAAATGCTACGTAATGTGACTTATCGTGTGAACGTTTGTAGGGTTAGTGATTTTGGAACGAGATGATGAAGGGAGAAGTGGGGTGTGCATTATATAGTAACAAATTCGAACTTAGAAATTCGGATTTTAAAATTCTAAGTTTCGACTTATAACCTAACTCGAATTTTAAAAACTCGAAACAACAAAATTGCAAGTCAAAAGTTCGAAAGTTTGAAAATTTCGAACTTCGAAAGTTCGAAATTTTCAAAACTTCAAACTTTACAAGTTCGAAAATGCACATCTCTGACAAAAATTTTATTCTCTGCTCTGCTCTGCCCTTGATTACGTCGGAATCTTGTAAACTCGAACTTCTAAAGTTTGAAACACGATATTATTATCTGCCTCCTGATATTATTCTCGCCTCCGTCACATCGCCGCAACATCGCCACGTATGAATCCGTCACATCGCCGCAACATCGCCACGTATGAATCAGAAACCTTAGCACCTTATTTTCGAACTTCATAAGTTCGAAGTTATGCTTTCGAACTTTTGTAGTTCGAGTAAGAAAATCCTGCAAACCCTAGTACCCTATTTTCGAACTTCATAAGTTCGAAGTTATGCTTTTGAACTTTTGAAGTTCGAGCAAGAAAATATAAAGTTCGATATCGAAGCTTCGTAATTCGAATATATTTTCGAACTTTCGAAGTCCGATATCGAGTTTTCAACATTCGTGATCGGGCTTCATAAGTTCGAAAAGTCTACTTTTGCTACTCCCCTCAAAACTGGGTTATTTTTGAAAGTAAATTAAAAAATAAGGTTAAAAATAAAAATAACCTGCAAATTATCAGCAAAATCTGATTTTTATCATGTTGGTCGGTGACTTATAGATGATGAAATGAAATCTGATCCACGAGTTGCGTAATGAATCATGTGTATCACATTCTATTATGTAAAATGTGCTAATAATATTTTTACATGCGAAAATCTGAAAAATTATACTAACCAAAAGGAAAAATGATATGATCTTCTATCAGCATATGTAACAATATTAAATTTTATTGGTTAGAAGCTTTTGAATATTTAGATTGTATTTAAACTTCCCCATTCTCAACTACCAAACATGAGAGTGAAAATCTGATAGTTTCTCAAGCTATGAAATTAAAAAATAAAAAATGACATATTCATAGTTGTCTATTGATAATTGACTTATCAACTTCTATAATTAGAAAACATGAATGTTGACGGATTCTTACTTTATATGTATATCCATACAACCAATGAGCACAAGTTATGAGTGAAGCTACATTGATAAGCAATGTTTACATGAATAAATTATTTGCATTAATAGAATTTCTCAATATTTTCCTAATTGAGTCACAAAGACCTGTTACGTGTAATAACCTATTATAATATTGTATCACTCATCAAATTATGGTGTGGGAAAAAATAAAAATCCAAAACAACTTTTTGTTAAAAAAAACCTACAACTAACGCGTTTTATAACTTTTCAACTTCTCAGTATGAATTTAAAAGTCAAAAATTAAAATAGAAAAAAAAAGGGAAAAAACAGAATAACGATAGTAACATAAACAAAGAAATAAAAGGCAAAAAGAACGAAATTAAAATAAAACCTTGAAACAAATAACAAGGGAAACGATGTCCTTATTTGAAGGGTTGAGAAGAGCTATCCAACAGGGAATTGAGAAACTAGAAATTGAAACAGACTCCCAACTGTTAGTTCATTGGATTGAAGGCACTCTTTGGCAAGATAGCTCCATGGGTTGGTATATCGAAGAATACATAAACATGACTCAAAATCAGCCTAGCTTCATGCTATCTCATATTTACCCGAGATGAATAAGTGTGCTGATTGTATAGCTAATCAAGGGTTTCAAATTTTTTTGGAATATCATGTGGTAGAAAAACTTGAGTAATTTTAGAGTATTAGTCGATGAAGATATTAAACAGATCGTGACCTTTACAAGTATTGTAACTTAAAAAAAAATAACAATAAAAAAAAAACAAATGGGAAAAGGCCAAAAAAAACCCCAATTTTCAACACAAAACAGGTTCTCTATCCTACAACTAAAAATTGCTTCCCAAAAAGTCTCCTTTGACCACACCCCCCCCACCCCACCAAAACCCCCAACCCCCTTCCTCCTTCTTCCCTTCTTCCTCCTATCTCTTCCATAACTTCCCCTTTTTTCTTCAATGATCTCATCTTCTTCATCTCACATTCTCCCATTCTCTCTGTCCACATATATATTCCTTCCTTTTGTATATACACGCACATAATCAACCTCATATCATATCATAACATTTGCTATCTCATCTTTCTTGGGTGGTCTTTTTGATCTCAAAAAGCCTTGCAAACCTATAAAGCTTGCATTTTTTTTACACAAAAAAATGGGTATCTGCTTATCAAGAATCAGAATTAATGGCTCCAACAGCACCACCAAGGCAGAAGATAATAAAAATGATGATAACAATAAGCAGAAAAAAGCAAAGGAAAATCATAAAGGCCAACAGAAGAAGCAGGGGAAGGCAAGTGGTGGGGTGATACCATGTGGGAAAAGAACACATTTTGGGTATGATAAGGATTTTAATAGCAAGTACACAATTGGGAAATTGTTGGGTCATGGTCAATTTGGTTATACCTATGTTGCCACAGATAAGTCTAATGGTGATCGTGTTGCTGTTAAGAAAATTGATAAAAATAAGGTATCCTCTTTTAGTATTTTTGCTTCTTTTATGGTTGTTTTTTGGTTTCCCCTTGTTTTCCTTTTTTCTTTTTTGTGCAAAATGTTGGGTTTATTTATAAAGATCAGCTAGGTGCTGTTTTATGTGGCCTTAGCTTACATTTTGCAAGATTTTGTTTGAACAACTTAATTTAACATGTGTATTTGTGGCATAGTTTAATGTATGTGCTAATGACTCAATTCGTTTTGCAATTGGGTCATGTTGTGCCAAAGGGCAGCAGCCTGGCATGTGTAGCTCCTGCTCTAAATGGGCGCGATACTGCTGAAGCGCAGAGTCTGGGGGAAGCAATATATTTGAGAAGCTAAATTTCGGAGTGCATTTGCTTTATAGTCTTTCTTTTGGATGATGAGGTTTCTTTGTTTCTTAGACTAGGTGAATTGTGTTAAATATTTTGTATTGGTTGATAAAGTTTGGAACTTTAGGATTTTGGACATGCAAAAATGAAGATTCTGGGATGGCCCTTTACTTTCTGATGGAATATTCATCAATACATGATTGGGGGAATAAATATTCACCACTTTTTGTGTATGGTTGAGTGGCATGACTAGGCTGTCTGAATATAATGTGATAGCTTCTGTTTCAATATGCTTTTGCGTGGACGGGGGCATTGCATCAGTAGAAGTGCCAAACTAATTGGTTTTGGCCGTATACCATGGTGGTTAATTAAAGATGATTGCTGATAAAAAATTATCCGTTGCTACTTAATAGTTCTTTGCTGGATCATTTGCTTTTGTTCTTAATACCAATAGTAGTTTAATCTGGAAAGTCGCTAAATGAACTTTCTAATGACAACAGAAAAGGAAACAATTGAGTCTTCCAAAAGTCACTGAAAGGCTCAAACTTTTCCCGCTGTGCTGATTATGTTATCCTTATTCATATTATTTCAGTACAACCAATACTGTTTTAGCTCAAACAACTATTTGACTGTAGATAACAGGGTTTAAAAGAAGATGCTAATAGCATCTGCAATTTGTTATATGGTTTATGACATTGCACAACTATTGGTCTTTAACTCTTGCATGCATAGGCCATACGAGGAAAATTTAATAATGCATATTCGTCTTGATGAGTTACTCAGTGAAGAACAGGAATGCATCGGACTGCATTGAAGCACGCTAGTATATTACCATTTCTGGCCTTCTGCGTTAAAATGTGGATTTTTTGTTAACAATTGATGGTTGGGAAAGTAATGTAACTTTGGTTTTGTTTGAATTATAATGCAAAATAAATCCAAGTTTTATTTGAGAAGTAAGTGTTCAGTATCATGGTTTCTTACACCTATTTGGCAGATGGTCCTTCCTATTGCTGTTGAGGATGTCAAGCGAGAAGTCAAAATATTGAAAGCTCTGGATGGTCATGAGAATGTAGTTCAGTTCTATAATGCATTTGAGGATGACTCATATGTCTATATAGTTATGGAGTAAGTTCAACGGTTTGGATCTCCATTTAACACTCCACATGGCTGTTCTTTTCCTAAATGGTAGTCATGTCACCTGGAGAGGATTTCAAATGGTTATACTTAATCTCTGGTTGCAGGTTATGTGAGGGTGGCGAATTGCTGGATCGTATCTTGGCCAAGTAAGTAGTCTCACCTTGTAGGTTAAATATACCATTCATATGCTGCAATGTTCTATTATGTTATACATCTCTTATTTAGAAGTATGGTTCTGTGACTAAATAAAAATTTCCTCTAACCAGAAAGGATGGTCGTTATACCGAGAAAGATGCGGCTATTGTTGTGCGGCAGATGCTGAAAGTTGCAGCTGAATGTCATTTACATGGTTTAGTACACCGAGATATGAAACCAGAGGTACAGTAACTCCATATATATTGTATTTGCTGGCTTCATGCTGCTGGCTGGTTCTCAGTTTACATCCTTATCTTTCTCGTAGAACTTTCTTTTCAAGTCACCAAAAGTGGATTCACCGTTGAAGGCAACAGATTTTGGTCTTTCAGACTTCATAAGGCCAGGTGACTGGAATCTCCTACTGACCTCAAAGATTAGCTTTTTGCAGAATCATTGAATAATATTTTTGACATTTGCTAAGTCCTATCTGTGAGTCTTTAAATTAACCTATATGAGTAAAAGTCTCTTGCTCAGCTATTTTATGCTTGTCTGGGGTGTTATATTAAGCTTTTATGGTATGCATTGGGTTAAGCACAGTCAGATTATCTTACACATGCCATACCTCTGTATGTTCAAGAACATTGGTTAATTTTTTATACCAAAATTAGGTTTTCTCATGAAATCAAAATGAATGCAGGGAAGAAATTTCGAGATATTGTTGGAAGTGCTTACTATGTTGCCCCAGAGGTTTTGAAGCGGCGATCGGGCCCTGAATCTGATGTATGGAGTATTGGTGTAATCACCTACATTCTGCTTTGTGGTCGGCGTCCATTTTGGGACAAAACTGAGGATGGTATATTTAAGGAGGTGGGATGCTTTCGAATTTCCTTAGATAAACAATAAAGTAGGTTACCTGTGAACTTTCTATTGGATTCAATCCATGTATAAAAGTTTTAGCTGCAAGCCTAACCAAGTATTCCCTTCTGTACCTAACCTTCACATCAACCTGATCTTGTGATATTTGAATTTCGTTTTCTTCTTAAAATATTTTTACTTCCACCAGTCTACCCCTTAGATAAGTACTAAGTGAACCCAAAATGAGAAAAGCAAATGGTTTTCTTCCTCTGCAAAGAGTTGCCAACAGAATATTTTTTCCTTAAGAAGATCTAGTTTGTTCTTCAGTGCACCATATCAGGATTTTTAAAATTTTTCTTATTGTCATATCTAAATTAAATCATCTTCTTTTATCATGTGACTAGATTCTATCTATGTATAATACTAATTTTATTTTCCGTGGTTAATCTGCTGCATCTACTAATTATTTAGGTTCTGAAAAACAAGCCTGACTTCCGTCGGAAGCCCTGGCCTAGCATAAGCAACAGCGCTAAAGATTTTGTAAAGAAATTACTGGTGAAGGATCCACGTGCCAGACTAACTGCTGCCCAGGCCCTATGTATGTTCTATTCCTTCTGAAAGCTAGACTTATAGCTTCTACTATCACTAAACAGGTTGATTGGCATCTTTATAAACCTGGCTGACAATGATATCTCTACTTTGTGCACCATGCTTGTCCATCTTTTTTCCAATTTATTATCTTATTCCTCAACAATGATATCTCTACTTTGTGCACCATGCTCGTCCATCTTTTTTCCAATTTATTATCTTATTCCTCATGCTCATTCTCATAGTCTTTAATATTTTATATTGTCCACTAGGGCACCTAGTGGGATTAGGCTTGTTTTGATTTCCTGTCCGCTGGGAATTTAAGAAGCATCTACAGCGTTTTGTAGGAAATGCAAAAATACTATTTCTCCAAACTTCCTTATTACTATGTGCGTTATGTGGCAGTTGCAGCTAGCAAACATCATGTTATATGAACATTGATAGAAACCAATTGAAGTTGGTATATTCATTGAATGTTGAAGGGATTTAGGTCAAATTCAGACTAATGTGCAGGATCAGTCTCTTATCTAACAGATCCAGGTGACTGAATCTAGTTAGGATTAGTGTATTGATCAACATTAAAAGAGTCACATGTTGAAGCATACTGATGCATAGTTAAAAGCTCAAAGAATGAAATTCAGAGATTGGGCGACCAATTATTACCATTAAAAGATTGACTGTTGCGATACAAGGCTCTGCTATTGTGCAGTATTGGACTCTTATCCAACAGGTCCAGGGACTGAATCAAGTTAAGATTAGTGCATTGATCAACGTTAAAAAAATCACATGCTGAATCACTGATGGGTAGTTAACAACTTGAAGCATGAAAATCAGAAATCATGCAACCAATTGTTACCATTAAACGGCCGACTGCAGCAGTACAGGGTTCTGCCGTGCCATGAGTTTGGACATTTAGAAAGTTGGAGCAACATGATATTATATGGATTAAGATCAATCACATATTAACAACCCAAGAGGCTTGTGGGATTCTTTAGTAGTCCAATTTTTCTCAATCATGATAATTTGCTATCTTTTGCAACTAGTTTCATCTACTCCTTTTCTCTCTTGAATATTGAACTGCTTTGCTCTAAACATTTTCAGCACACCCCTGGGTTCGTGAAGGAGGTAATGCATCAGACATTCCACTAGACATTTCTACACTAAACAACATGCGACAATTTGTCAAATATAGTCGTCTAAAGCAGTTTGCCTTACGGGTAATTCATTACCACTTTTTATTGCGCTGGTTTGTAAGTATCGTGCTCAACTCAAACAATTTTACCTACAAATTCCTGTATCATCACACAGGCTCTGGCTAGCACACTTGATGAAGAGGAGCTGGCTGACCTTCGAGATCAATTTGATGCGATTGATGTGGACAAAAGTGGTTCCATTAGTCTTGAAGAAATGAGACAGGTAAGACGTGAATGATTCAGTCAAGGGACCCTTTTTTGTAAGTTCCAATTATTCAAATCATATTTTAGTGTGCATGACTGTATGGCATATTTTTAAGACATCTGGTGTCAATGCAGGCCCTTGCCAAAGATCTTCCTTGGACATTGAAAGAATCATGTGTTCTAGACATTCTTGAAGCGGTAAGCATAATGACTTTGAAATAACTAATAAGGCCCCACTATTGCAAAAATTGACCAATAAATCATGTATCTAATTGTTTATAGTTTATGCCTTAGGGGCTCCTCCACAATTTTGAGATAAGGGGTAACAGGAAACAGATATTAAGCAATAGTATGAGAAAATAATTCTACTTGCGCAAATACAACGTTTAGCTTTGTGATTCTTCTTTAATGATTTTTACCCATATCTTTCCTGTGAATAAAATTTCATGTTCAGCAATTCACATTCAATTTCCGTTACAACTTGCACTTTTTGCTTCCTTTTGGTTTTGTGATCTTCATCTGATTTTATCTATTTCCTCGACAGATTGATAGTAACACTGATGGACTTATAGATTTTTCTGAGTTTGTTGCGGCCACTCTGCGTGTCCATCAGTTAGAGGAGCATAATTCAGAGAAGTGGCAACAAAGGTCGCAGGCTGCTTTTGAAAAATTTGATGTTGACAGAGATGGATACATAACTCCTGAAGAACTTAGAACGGTCAGGATCTTTTCATTGAATATCTCCTTCTTGTAGATTGCATTTCCTTCGTTTACTAACTCTCAGAGAATAAACTAAATTATTACATTATTGGTCCTTACATCAAGCTACTATCAATTCTTTTAGTGTACAACAAGAATGAGGACAAGTGAATCTAATTGGCTATACTCTTTCTTCTTGACCTGAGAACTATACCTGCTAGGGTATTGTGTTTTTCGTGATAGTCATGAATTCCTATCCTGGCTTGCAGCACACTGGCCTTAGAGGCTCTATAAGTCCTCTCCTGGAGGAAGCAGATATTGACAAGGACGGGAAAATAAGCTTGCCAGAATTTCGCAGACTTTTGAGAACTGCAACTATGGGTCCTCGAAGTTTGATTAGTCCATCTGTAAATCATGTTCCAGAGGAAAATGTAATCTAGCAGGAAGTGTATCAATATTGATGACAAATTGACAGCATGAGAGTTGTGGCAGAACATTCTTGTATTATCGCGCTCATATTCTGCAGCCTTGTTGTGGAACCTTTTTGGGATTGTAGTCGCCAGAGACAGGCGCACACATCGGCTTATAAGGATGCGATACCAAGGGCGTTTCTTGTTGAGTTCGGGAAAAATTGGCTACAGGTAACTGGTTGCTTTTTTGTACATGTTTTTGTTTAGTGATCTCATCAGGTTGCCAGTTGCACAAGTGTAAACTATAAATATCAATGAAGTCAATCACATCTCAGCTGTTTCTTTTTCCCTTCTGTTGACTTGGTCGTACAATATATATGAGTTAAGATTATCAAGAGCTAGAACATTTTCATGTTCTATGTGAATGTTTCCTGTAAATGCATCTGGACCAAACTATTCCAAAATTTTGGGTTGGTTCGATTATTTCCAACAAAGATGAAAAATGTTTTAGAATTTTTTTTTTTCCTTTTTTGGGGCAAAATCGAACCAATTGGTATGTTGTGGGTTAGCATTCTTGCAACAACATGGTCAGGAAACAAGAGTAGAGGAACACGTCAATGTGCAATGGCTCATGTCCGGTAGGGGTGTACTTGGTTTTGTTTAATCAACCGGATGATCCAAACCAACTTGAATTTTTTGGTTATTTTTATGTGTGTTTCTTTTTTTCTCTTTTGGGGTAAACAAAGGTTGAAACCGATTAAATGATGAGCTCTCTAGGTGATGTTTTGCTCTTTTTTTATTTTGCTCCAACAACTTAACTTATGAGTGGGTCAAGTATCACGCGAAGGCGCTAGAACAAGTCTTTATTTTGCTCCAACAATTTATGAGTGAGTCAAGTATCACGTTAAGGTTCTAGTTCCAAGAGACTTGTCCTGGTTCATATTATTATCTAGTCAATTAAGCGTATTTATTTATTTTTCGATACACGTTTGAAAAGATAGTTGACTTTTCAAAGAGGTACACACTATTCATAACTGTACTTTTAAAGCATACCGAGTAGTTATGTCTAAAATCAGGGATAAAAGGCAATAATGATACTAGATAAAGCAGAGTCAGATGTAGAATAAATTATGCTTTGTTAATAAACGGTTCAGTGTCTGTTAAAACAGTATGATTTGCATTACAACATTGTAATATGAAAAAAAGGAGTGAGCACAGCGTACATTTCTTTCTTTTTAAGGTAATTGGCAAACCTTAAAACAAAGTGTCAAAATCTTCTCAAAATATCGTAACAGAAAAATCCTACACATTACATGGCAATTAACCCTTTATTGTCCTAAGCTGAGAATATCGCCTTGGAAATATTTTGAAAGTGTTACAACACATAAAAAATTTCATATTAAAATATCTCAAGATTCAAGATTACCATACAAAAGTCCTGGATCACTTCTCGTAATAACCAATTAATTTTTACGTTGAAACCTCATGATTTTTCACATAAAGTAGTTAACCTCTTATATTAAAAACATATAAATATTTTTAAAAAGACATGTATATGATTGATATACCACAGTAATTATATTATTAATTAAATTTTACTGAAATGTGGCTTTGATTGCACTAATGCGATGCAAAGTAATCATGTGACCATGTCGGCGACAAGGATAATAAAAATCAAACATCACAGTCGAGATTAACGTAAAGAAATGGTCGGAAATTTGGTCGGGTAGGATATTTATACTACATTTAACCCAAAAAGATTTTTAATAAAAAAGATTTTTGTAAGTACATGGTACGTTATCCAAACATTGCATTAAATGGAATAATTCTATATATTTTACGTGGGAGCAGCAACTTGGACCAATGGGATTGTGCCCATCCAATTCATTAGGTTCACCGTCTTTGTCCGAAGACTGCGAGGACCACAGCCACATGCAACCGGTTCATGCACCGCGTAGAAAAGCATCAAACACGAAAAAGTACGATTTATGATCCTCTTGTATTAATACGAGAAAAATTATTTCAATTATTTATGTATATGAGAAAAATCTTGATATGAAACAATTTTAATTCAAAAAATCCACATGGGAAGTAGCAAGCCTTATTGATAACGGAAAATGGCAGATGGTATGCTTTAACAAGCATGCTAAAATTAAGTTAAGGCTCAATTTGATTAGCTTTCTGCAAAAGTATTTTTAAAATTTTTTTTCTTAAAAGTGAATTTTTTAGAAGTTAAAAATTCTGATTTCTAGAAAAAAAGTTGAGATAAAGTTATTTTTCAGAGTTTTATCTTTTCTTTGAAATCTAATTGAGATACTTATTACAAAATTTAAAAAATAAATAATTTTCATGAAAAAAAGTCAACCGAAATAGAACCTTAGTTTGCAAATGTAAACCGTTCAATGACTGTGTGGAATTTGATTTGAATCTGTTCATGAGATTATAACATCATGATTTAATTTTAGAAAATGTTATTCACGTAATTATATAACGTTATGAGAAAATTTATCATATCTAATAAGTCTTATGCAATGAGGTCTACAAATTGACAAACCTGCCGTGTTTGTGGGAACACTTGCTTGACCACTCGAGGAGGTTATCAATTTGATGCAAGTTGGCATCCAAGTGATCAATTAAACAAGTTGCAAAAAAAAGGCAGATATTGTAGCTTGCTATTACCACACCCAAAATTGTACGGAGTAAATTTAGCCACTTGCAAACTATATAAAAAAATTCATGTGACTCTTTGTATGCTCCTAAAGCTTTGAAAAACCCGTATCTCATGACTTCAATTCTTTTGTTTTTCTAACGACTATGATTTCTCTTAGAAATCTTTCTTCCTCATATTAAGGATTTCAAATTCTACCAAAAAAAAAGACCTGTCTAAAGAGGAGTGATATATGTTATCAGGCATAAATTTTATGATGTTGGGCTTAAAAGGTTCGTTTTTTTTATTGATTCAAATTGAAGTGAATAAATCTCTTATCTATTTTATTCGCTTCATTATTATACTAATCCTACGAACTTTGACGATACGCATCTTCTCCAAGTCGTATAGAATTTTGTGGGTGTCTCTATTCCGAAGGTCGCATCATCAACTTGACAACTTTCATATGGCACATTTTATGATCACTTTCATCTCAACTTTTAGAGGCATTTGCGGAGATAAACATGGAAAGTACAAAGATGGACTAAACACTAGGCTGAGTTCTCTCTGCTATGACAATTGTCGAAATTTCAGCCAATTAGTTTGGGAAAAGTGCACGATTGGTCATCCTTTGGAGACAAAATTGATTTCGAATTTTGGTTTTAAAAAAAAAACAAATCTATAGAAGTCGAAAATGACGTTTAAGAAAATGTAGTGATTTATATTCATTTACTTATCTTATTTCAGTTAAGCTGATTCTTCCTAAAAAATACAAACCGTTGAATCTAACTCATATTTTAATAAATGCCTCTAGACGTGTCTTTCTGATTAAGGATCCAAATTAATCTTGGCAATGCTGGACTTTTAAATTAGTTGGGCCCAAGTCTTTCCCTCTTTCCCTCTTCTCGTTTGTTTGTTTTTTTTTTTTTTTTAAATAGACAAAACAATCTTATTAGAATGATTTAAGATTTGAACCTTTTGCTTTTCTTTTTCTTTTTTCCCCTCTCTGAATCCGGGTTATTTTTATTTTTAACCTTATTTTTTAATTTGCTTCCAAAAATAACCCAGTTTTGAGGGAAGTAGCAAAAGTAGACTTTTCGAACTTACGAAGTTCGAAAACGAATTTACAAAGTTCGACTATGTGAAGGGTAAAAAAAAAAGATATTATAATATGAGATATCGAACTTCTGAAGTCCAACTAAGAATTCGAACTTCAGAAGCTCGGACACGAACTTCTGAAGTTCGACTGAGTCGATATCAGTATACTCGAACTTTCGAAGTTCGATATCTAGCTTTTGTTCCTTGATTCGAACTTCTGAAGTTCGACTGCTGGAACACAGCTGGCCGTTATCAAAATTTGAAAGGTCGATAATGCGCGTGTATCGCTGCACAAAACAGACAGGGCATTAAAGCAGAATATCGAAACTCGATGTCGAACTTCAGAAATTCGAAATACATATAAAATCGAACTTCAGAAGTTCGATTATGTTTCACTCGAACTTCAGAAGTTCGAAATCGAGTTTTTGTCCCTCGATGTCGAACTTCTGAAGTTCGACTCATCTACTATTTAAACCCCCCACGAACCCTCCTCTTCCATCCGAAATCTCACCTCTCCTCTCCTCTTTTGCTCTCTCCCTCTCTCATTTTTCTCCCATCCAATTCGAAAATTTACTACAAATTTTCCACATCCTAGGATTTTGCCTAAATCTTGTAAGTTTTCTCTTTTTTTTTTTGGTACCGAATTTATATGTTTTAATGTGTTTGTTTGTTTAATTTATAAGATGTTAAATTTAGAAAATATAAGTTAATTACATGTTGCCTACGTCTAATTTGAAAATTATATTATTGTTTAGTTTAGTGGAATATTAATCATATTGGTTTATTTTATATGTTAATTATATGTTGCTTAATACGTTAAATTTTAAAATTAGACAATTGTTTAGTTTAGTGGAATATTAATTTTGTTGGTTTAATTTATATGTTAATTATATGTTGATTTATTTCTGGAATATTAATCATTTTATGATGATAGGATGTATTAATCATTGTGTGTATAATTTGTGTACATATAATCAGTATGCATATAATTAGTGTGAATTTATAATTATTCAATTAATCATATGGAGTTTTAGGGTTTTAGTGGCGTTTAAGGGTTTTAGTGGAATTTTAGGATTAATTATGATAATTATTAGTCAATTTAATATGACGTTATGTAATAATTAAGTATTATACGGTGTAGTTCTAAAGTATTTAACATGAATTTTTATAAATTTTAAATAATATAAAATTTAAGAAATGAGAAAATTAAAGTTATAGGGCATATAGTAAGTAACTGAAGTTAGGGTTTTAGTAGAGTTTTAGGATTAATTATTTTCATTATTAGTAATTTTAAGATGAAGTGATATATTTGTTCAATATTAAAGTTGTAGTTCTAAAGTAAGTAGTAATAAATTTTTTGACGTTTAGATAATGTTAAGCAGTAATAATTTTATTTGTTGTGCAACTTTAATTTGAAAATTATATTATTGTTTATTTTAGTGGAATATTAATCGTGTTGGTTTATTTTATATGTTTATTATATGTTGCTTAATACATTAAATTTCAAAATTAGACTCTTGTTTATTTTAGTGGAATATTAATCATGTTGGTTTATTTTATATGTTAATTATATGTTGATTTATTATTTGGAATATTAATATTTTTATGATGATGGGATGTATTAATCGATGTAATTTTAAATAGTATGAATGTAGAAAAATTAAAATATTATGAATTTTACAAAGTTAGCAAAATTAGTTAAATATTAAGGTTGCAGTTTTAAACTAATTAGTAATAATTAGTACTTTTATATATTTTTTTAATTTACTTAATACTCGTAGGATCTATGGCTCATAGACCAGCTCCTAGAGATAGTTCAGTGTTATGCTATTACTATGACCACTGGGTGAATTATTTGTCGTCACCCTATCAGTTAGAGGAACACAAGATTTATAGGAGTGATAGAGAGTTATTCCTATGGACGGAGAATCCTGCTGTGCAGACGGCTTTATTGAGAGACGGATTTTTTGGATGTTATGCGTCGCGCTTCCATCAGGTTGGCAATCCTCTTATTACTGCCTTGATTGAGAGGTGGCGACCAGAGACGCATACATTTCATTTGCCTGTAGGCAAGGCCACGATCACACTCTAGATGTTGCTGTATATTGGGGATTACCGATTGTTGGTCAGGTTGTTCCGGTGCTCGACGATACTAGTCGAACTCCGGAAGAGTGGCGGACACGTATTCATCAGTATATGGGGGTATACGTATCTTTGGACAAAATTAGTGGAAGTTCGATTAACATACCCCATCTGAGGGAATTGTACGTAGCCCAAGGCACTCCGGGGAATCCTGATGTGGAGGAAGCAGAACGGCGGGCCTGTTTGTGGATTTTTTTGTTATTCGGCACCCATATGTTCACTGATTCGACAGGAAATAAATTATCGTTACATTGGTTAGACTTTTTGATTGACTTTGATCATATCAGTGAATATAATTGAAGCGACATGCCTAGCGCATCTGTATAGATGGCTTTGTAAGGCTTGTTGCCGTGATTGTAGAGGCATGTCTTGGGCGTCATGCTCATTCAGTAGCACACTTACTCATCTCATTATTGTTCATGATATTTGAAGACGATTATTGCTTATAATATAATTATCTTGTACAATGCGCTTTTTTGCTTGGGACAGACTCACGGCTTTTAGGCCAACACCGTGTGAGCGACGGATAGGCACCATCGGAGGATGGGCAAGTTGTTCACCCTGATTTCCCGTTGCCAGGCCCACCACGCGGCTACATGTTCTTTGCGAGGAAGGATCTGAAGTGGGTTGCGGGCCGGGCTGGTTTGAACGAGGCGCGGGACATGATTGACCGCTTGCAGCCCGGCGAGGTTTGAAAAAATTTACATCTCACATTTATTACTCTCCCTTGTTAATATACGTTGTATGTTTTATAAACTAATCTGCTGTTATTATTGTGTTCCCAGTTTATTTAGCAGCCATTCGAGCATGCAATGGGTGGTTTGCCACAGTACTGTTTGGAAAATGCGGAAGCGTGGCGAGCATGTGCACCCCTCATCGTTGGTATGCGGGTTGAGTGGCACCGTCCTGATCCTGTACTTCGGCAGTTCGGCATGCGTGACGATCCTCGTTAATCCACGGCGTGGCGAAGCAGGGCGGAAAGAGAAGATTACAGCCGAACAATATAATTCGGCAGTCGACATGTGGGTCAATTGGGAAAACACCGTTGTGGCAACGGAGTTAGAGGACTTTCCCGATCCTGGGACTTTGAGGGCGTATATGAGATGGTACCGAGGGATAACCATACTACATGCTGGACACCCTCGGACTAGTCGTGCAAACGACGACTACGTTGCGTCGGCCCAAGATGAGAACAGTCTGGTTAGTGCAATATGAATGTTTTCCCATAAATTCGAATTTAGTACGCATTGATGCGATACCTATTAAAATTTCTGAAATTTTTCTTTAGGCGGTATACGCTCAGCATGTGGTTAACCACAGTGGGAGTATTATACGGCGATGCAGGCGGAGAATTACGAGTAGATGCGTCGCTCTTGATTATATGGTGAGTCATCTGCAGTCTCCGCACATCGAGGCCGTCGTATTTCAGACCCGATGAGCACTGTTGGACGACACGACAACCATGTATGACGTCCAACGTTCGCAACTGCCTCCACAAACTTTACATCGGTCGGGACAGCGGAGCCGTCATTATCATACCACTCAGGAGCCCAGCACTTCATACACGCCACCGCAGCCTGGTAGGTCTAGCCAGTTCGAGTACGGCGGTCCGTGGGTCGATCCCAGCACTTCATATATGCCGCCACACCATGGTAGGTTTAGCCAGTTTGAGTATGGCGGTCCGTCACAACAGAAGCCCAGCACCTCGAACATGCCACTGCAGGGGCCGTTATCTACCAGTGATTATATGATAGATGATCAAACTACTGAGCTGGTGTTCGAGGAGGACCATCGATTGCGTTGTACTCGTAGACGCACACAGTCACCGCATCCACCGCCACGCGTTTTACCCGACCGGACCAGCAGGGGTCGGAGGCCCGATTATTACACGCCTTCTCAGTAGTGATGTAATTGAATAGACATTTTACATTTCAAACTTATTTTAGTAATTCTATGTAATTGAACTTTCATTTTTCATTATTTTTTTCGTACTTATTATCATGTCTCGATATAAATTGTGTTGATGTTGACAATATTTTGAGATGGAAAGATTTGACAATATCTTTTATTGAAAACATTACACACCATAGTGGAAAAGACTAATTAGCATCACATGCTACAACTTCATGATAACCATTCGAAGCTACGTATCTATTCTTAGGGGGCAATTTGGTGCAATATGCCCAGGGTTACGGCAATAACCACACTTTCTTCTACCTACTTGGTCGGAATTGTCCATCTCGTTTGGTATACGCCGAGTTCTTTCCCGCCCACGTCTTCTGTCGCGCACTCGTAAAGCATTCGGGAGTAACGTCCAACTGGGTCCTGGAGGCTAGTAAAATTCATGTCCAAGGGGTTGAAATGTCATATTATATGTTGCCTCGAATGACTCTACCGTATAATGAAGATCAATCATGGTTGAAGGGTTTCCACCCCTATAACGGGCAACATATTGGGCATAAGAGCATGGCATATGATAGGCTGTCCACTTGCCACATGTACATGTTCGTCCCACCCAATCTACCTCTTGTTCGTTGGGAACATCGTTCCATCGTTCTGGCATTCCACCGACCTGGTACTACTCATCTAGTCTGAATGCATGCAATCGCATCCGGCGTGAAGACGTCTCCCACATTTTATATTTTTCTCTCGCTCAATTCGTTAGAATACGACCATCTCTACGCATGTGCATCGCGTTTGCCAACCTATCGTGGAAATATCCCTTTAGCTTTAAAAAAGTGTTATTTACTAGTGCTGTAATGGGCAATCCTCTAGCTCCGATAATCACACCATTGAAGCATTCAACATTATTTGTTGTCAGCACTCCCCATTTATAACCCCCATCGTGGATGAATGTCCATGACTCTGGACCGAGGTCGGCTAACATCTGGCGCACCCGTGTACCAACGCCAGTGGGTCGTGGGTCGATATTACGAATAATGTCCATGGCGGCGATGTGCTTCCGTTTCTGGCTTTCTTTTTCAGCTATCCAACACATGTCTTTTGCGAATTGGTTGTGCCATCTTTTCATCACATTGCTTTTTAGATGTCTCAAGCAAATGCGATGCTTCACTTGAAGTCGGCTGTCGGATGTTATTGTATTGATGGCTGCCGCGATTCCTGCGTGCCGATCAGACAGAATGCAAACTGACATGTCGTTTAAAAAACACTGACTTACCTTCTCCAGGAACCACCTCCAACTATTTGTACTCTCGCCATCGACAACGGCAAATGCCAACGATAATATATGGTCGTTGGCATCTGTCGCTAAGGCGACAAGCAGGTGGCCCTTTTACTTCCCATGCAGATGTGTTCCGTCCAACAAGAGTACAGGTCGACAGTGCCTCCATGCCATGATGCACGGACCAAAAGCCCAAAAAACATAGTGGAAAATTTTTTCTGTTTCAGTTGAACCCTGGGCGAACTTGTAGTGGGCAACGGTTCCAGAATTCTTTGCAATTATGGCAGCAAAAAAGCGCGGCAGCATCTTGTATGACATGTCCCAGTCTCCAAAAACTAGTTGGATTGCCTTATTCCTACCACGCCACGCTTTCCCATACGTTATATCAACATTTAAAGTCTTCTTTACGTGGGCTTGGACAAGACGTACCTCGAAATCAGGCTTATCTGCAACAAAATGCCTAACCATGTAGCTGACCAGACCAGATGTTAGATTTCTATGGTTTGGCCCGCATTTATCTCCTATGCAAATATGCATGCTTTGGTACCTCGTAATCTCGAACATCTTGTGTGTGCATTTTTTTACTGCACGAACCTTCCACTTGCATGGTGTCCTAGGATTGCTTGATTCGTAGCAACGTATGTCCCACAAAGACTTATTCGACTTCACCACCTGTATTCTCGTTTATGTTTGATCACGTTTTGTTGGACACCGTATAAGATCAACCTTTTCGGGAACACCATGCGTTTGGCCAACTCCATCCGTCTCGTCCCACATTGGTCTCTCCATTGGAGGCTCATTTGAAGTGATGTAATACTCTGTCTAGCGTGTGGAAAGCTCGGTTCTTCCTCCTCTAGATTCGGCTCCACTCTTCGCCATTGCTGCCCCACATCAACCTCTTCGTTTCGTAGATTAAACTTTCTCGACACAACATCTTCCTCCTTGTTGAAGTGGACGTCCTCATCTACTTCTTCCGGTTCAGATAAAACAGAATCTAATCCCACCTCGAACATCTCCCGAATGTCACTAGCTTGAGAGGGTCCTCCAACTTCGAATGTGGGGCGTAACAGTGGAGAAAGGGAAAATATGGCAAACCCTGCCGTTGTGGTTGGAATGTTAACTTCTGCATTGACATAATAAGGTGGTTCCACATTCAAGTCTGGCAAATCACCAACAACTTCTTGTAGTGTTGCTTCTTCATTTGAAGGCTGTGGATTGTACACGACATCACTTTGCACGTCTACAACAACGTGCGCACATCTCCTATTTATATCCATGCAAGCTGTTTCGTACATGTCCTGTACATCTTCGTCATCCTTAATGCCACTAGGGTAATAATATATTTGTTGTAGGTTTGTGTCCCATTTGGGATCACGATAACACAACTCAACTCTATCGATAGTAGGCCGCAATTGGAGCTTCGTGAATATACGAGATACAAACTGATTGTATGTCGTTCCAGGAAGAATTTTTATTTTACATGGTAAGTTTGGACCTACATAGTCGAGCCCATGATCTGTTTCAATTTTGTTGCCACCGTAATATAAATATACGTTAACTACATCAACATTTGCATTCATCTTTTTGGGTGAAAAAAATATATATAATGTGACTTAGATGTGAATGAGTTGCAGAAGAGAGGGAAGTGGAGTGGTTAGTGGTATAGCAGCAAATCCAAATTTTGAAAATGCTACGTAATGTGACTTATCGTGTGAACGTTTGTAGGGTTAGTGATTTTGGAACGAGATGATGAAGGGAGAAGTGGGGTGTGCATTATATAGTAACAAATTCGAACTTAGAAATTCGGATTTTAAAATTCTGAGTTTGGACTTATAACCTAACTCGAATTTTAAAAACTCGAAACAACAAAATCGCAAGTCAGAAGTTCGAAAGTTTGAAAATTTCGAACTTCGAAAGTTCGAATTTTTCAAACTTCGAACTTCACAAGTTCGAAAATGCACATCTCTGACAAAAATTTTATTCTCTGCTCTGCTCTGCCCTTGATTACGTTGAAATCTTGTAAACTCGAACTTCTAAAGTTCGAAACACGATATTATTATCTGCCTCCTGATATTATTCTCTGTCCTCCGTCACATCGTCGCAACATCGTCACAGAAGGAATCCTGCAAACCCTAGCACCCTATTTTTGAACTTCATAAGTTCAAAGTTATGCTTTCGACCTTTTGTAGTTCGAGTAAGAAAATCTTGCAAACCCTAGTACCCTATTTTCGAACTTCAAAAGTTTGAACTTATGCTTTCGAACTTTTGAAGTTCGAGCAAGAAAATATAAAGTTCGATATCGAAGCTTCGTAATTCAAATATATTTTCGAACTTTCGAAGTCTGATATCGAGTTTTCAACATTCGTGATCGGGCTTCATAAGTTCGAAAAGTCTACTTTTGCTACTCCCCTCAAAACTGGGTTATTTTTGGAAGTAAATTAAAAAATAAGGTTAAAAATAAAAATAACCCTCTGAATCCTTATTATACTCACATGAGTACTCATATAAAAAATAATTTTAACCACTTGAACTATTCCTTAATCTCTAGTTTGAATTTAAGACCTTTGTCTCAATTTTTTTTTTTTAGTTCATTTGGTTGCCTATGTTTAAAGTCGGTCGCATAAATTAACGAGAAACATTTAGTTACTAACGAAAAACTCGAGAAGTGAAACAATATTTATAATGAAGCAACTTAAGTTCAAATTTAAAACTTTTAACCATGGCAAGTTGACTCCAATCAACTCCTCAGGGACAAAGAGTCGAAGCACGTTGTTTTCCTTTTCTTTCGAGAGATATGCATTTTGACAGGAAAAAGGAAAATAGAAACTCTTTAATTAGAAGAAAAAATGAAATAATAACAAAAAGTCAATGCAAGCGACATATGTTAAGACGGTGACCAATAGGAGCAAAGTACACTTCCATATCTAAATCAGAATTAAATCAAATCTTTTCTTAACAATTGTCTTATTGAACGAACGTGTTATTAGTACGAGACTTTATTATACTTCAATTATTTATTCTATGTTTGACATTATTTCTTTTCTCATTGGTTACGA
Organism: Cordia subcordata; assembly: GCA_028554755.1. Taxonomy (NCBI): domain Eukaryota; kingdom Viridiplantae; phylum Streptophyta; class Magnoliopsida; order Boraginales; family Cordiaceae; genus Cordia; species Cordia subcordata. Next base: position 5,098,932 of record JAPTOF010000022.1, on the reverse strand, counting down.
TGAACCACATATTAGTATTTTCTATCAATTAACCTAAGAATCATTCATTTGAATTAAAAATTTTGAAGCAAAAATTCAACTCTAAGATTCGAATAAAAGAATACATAACCGTAGTATGGTAGCCATTTAAAGTAAAACAAACAATTTTTTTTTCTTTTTTTCTTCTTTTTTTTTAAAATAAAATATTAGAAAGTCTACTTCTGAAAGCTTTTAACCCGGAGGATGAAAATAATTGATTGGGCGGCACCTCATTAAATGTTTTTGGATAAGCCCGTTGCTGACTCATCCAAAATAATGGATGGGCCTTCTTATTTTCTTTTTCTTTTTTCTCATAATGAAAATAATAATTTACATTACTAAAAACCAAAAAGTACAATCATTTTTATTTTAGATCGATGAGTACAAATCATTACAAAGAATTTTCTGTAAATGATGGGAGCGTGTTGGCATCTAGTCAATAGCTAACTTACCCATTATATGGTGAGCCCTCAATCTTTTTTACATGTAAAACTTATCATGAAAAAAAATTTAATTAAAGCAAAAGATTTAAATAATAAAGAACTAGTGTACCATTACCCAATTTTCATTTCACGCATTATATTCCGGAAAATATAAATTCTCATTTATACATCATAATTGTCACAAAATATGTATCACTCGTACAATATGTGGATAAAAAGAAAACAAATATTTTAATAGGATAAATTAAATATTCTAATAATATAATTATTTAATCTTTACTCGATTAAATTTAGGCCCTGTGCTTCTCTATATAAGCCCCTCTTTCAATCATTTGACTCTCGAAAACGTACCATGATCTTTGCCTCTTCTCCGACGATTCCTCGATCTCCGATTCCACCTCCGTCGTCGTTTCTCCCAAAGCGCTTCTCAGTCATCGCCTCCGCCGCTTGTGCCGAGAAAACGTCGTCGTATTCTTCTTCTTCTACGAAGCTGGCGTCTTCAATCTCCGCGACGTCGTCGTTCTACGAGGTCCTGGGGATCTCCAAGGGAGCGACCGGCGAAGAAGTCAAGGCGGCGTACCGGAAGCTGGCGAGAGTTTGTCACCCTGACGTGGCAGCGATTGACCGGAAGGACACGTCGGCCGACGAGTTTATCAGGATTCATGCTGCCTACTCTACTCTTTCCGATCCCCAAAAACGCGCTGATTACGACCGGAGGATTTTCCGGCGGCATCGGGGCTTTGGATCGTACTCCGGCTTGGCTTCGCCGGCCGGAATGTCGAGGTTTGACGGTTATACTACTCGGAATTGGGAGACCGATCAGTGCTGGTAGAGAGAATATAATCATCAGTTAGATTAGTCACCAATCGGAAATTAGAAATTTTACATGTTAATTTCTGAGAAAAAATAGAAAAAGAGAAAATTTTTGTAGATATTTGTTGGATTATCCTCTCGTTGTATACAGATCAGTTTCAGTAATTTTGTGCCCAAAAATGTTAAGGTAATTTTGCAAAATTACTAAGTACGAAACCGCCATTTATTTATGAGTTACGAGGATATAATGTCACGAGGGCATCAGAATCTTTATGTCTCAGCGTGTTACTTGATGTTTAGTAATCAATCAAACAAACATGGTTGTAATAATATTGTGAACCGATCTATTCTCAATTGATAGAAAATGTGCGAGAGTAGGCGATAACTCAACTAGGTGACATTACATTTTTTAGAAGTAATCACCTAAGGTGCGGATCCCGTAGAAGTTTTTTTTTTTTTTTTTTGCTAAATAAGTAAGGTACTTGTATTAATGAGAACTTTACAAGAATCAACAACAATATACAAAAATTACACAAAATTAGTCATATCTAGCGTTAATGCTCCATCTCTCGCATAAGACTCTGTTAATATAAGTGTTTTTAACTTTACAATGGTATACCACTTTTGTCTGAATATCTGCAACAATCAACATGAGTAATTGTTCATCACTTCTCGGATTTTTCTGACTGAATAATCTTCTGTTTCGCTCGCGCCAAATATGATAAATGGCAGCCTCCAAGAAAAGCTTGTTAATGCAGGCTTTGAAAGAGTTGTTTCTAAACTTGGCAAGGAATCATTCCGTAATGCTTGTCCAATCATAAACCCAATGGGGGCCAAAAGCAAGTTTTGCACCTTTTTCCCAGATTCGCCGAGTAAAACAGCATTGAAAGAAAAGATGTTCACGGTCTTCCAACAACCTACAAAAAAAAATGCACAATGGGTCAATAGGTAAGCCCCACGCAAGAAGTCTTCTCTTAACAGGGAGTCGATTACGCCAAGAATACATTGCATGTTTCGGTGTATGACCCTTAAACCATATAAGCTCAGGCCAACAAAGCAATTCACCCTTATCCTTTAAGACCATGTATGCAGAACTAGTTGAGAAGCTGCTTTCTGGATTTCCCAACCACCACCAACGATCCCTGTGATGACTATTTGGAGTTGGTAAATCTGCAACTCCAAAAATAAAGTTGTGAAAAGGACAGTTTGCCTGCCAATGCCAATTTTCATTCTACAAGTAATCACTGACTCTTGCCCTGAGGTTAATATGACTAGCAACAAAATTATGAGTCTCAAGAATATCAACCAAAACGCCCATAGGATGCCAGTGATCATACCAGAAAAGGGTATCATCTCCATTTCCAATCTTTCTGAAGACCAATTGCTTGAACTTGTCCCTAAGATGGAGGAGTTTTTTGAGGTACCAAGGAGCATCAGGAGGAATATTAATCTCCCACAGGCTTTTAGTTCTTAAGTAATTAGAATAAATCCACTTCACCCAAATGGTATCTTCACGATTCAAGATCATCCAAAGGTAATGGAGGTTCGCAGCATGATGAGCATCCTCAATACTTCGCAAGCCAAGTCCCCTTTCACTGATAGCTTTACAAACCTCATTCCATGCAATTCTATTTTTACCAATCGTGTTATTTCCAGACCAAAGGAAATTCGCCAATCTACTCTCAATGTCTTTGATCACTCCTTTAGGTAATACAAACATTCTTGCCCAATAACCTTGGATACCCATGAATACAGACTGGATCAACATTTTCCTTCCTGCCAAAGAAAGCCACTTAGTCGCCCATCCTTCAATTCTACTCACAATTTTGTTAATAAGCTTCATACAATCCTGTTTAGCAAGTTTTCCAGTAATAAGTGGCACACCCAGATACCTCACAGGGAAAGACCCAGTTTTAAAACCAATAATATCCGTGAGTTTGGTCTGTAAATCATTTGTGCATGCCCCAAAGTAAATTTCACTCTTATCTTTACTAATTTGAAGGCCCGACAAAGCTTGGAATAATTCCAGTCCCTCATTGATAGCAACAATCGACTTCGTATCAGCCCGAGAGAAGATAAGTACATCATCAGGAAAACACAAGTGAGTTAATTTGAGTTCACCACAACGAGGATGAAAATTGATTTTCCCGCTTGTTGCAAGCATATCCATGATGCCAGTTAAAGCTTCCATCCCAATAACAAAAAGGTAAGGGGAAAGAGGATCCCCTTGCCTAAGACCCCTGCCTCCTCTAAAAAATCCATGGAGTCCACCATTAAAGGCCACAGAATAGGATGCTGTTGTGATACACATACGGATCCAACCAATGAATTTCTCCAGGAAGCCAATGGCTTTAAGGGCATCCAAAATAAAGGACCAATTTATGGAGTCATAAGCTTTTCTGATATCTGCCTTTAAAACACATCTAGGAACTCCATATTTCCTGTCATAGCCCCTCACAATTTCCTGTGCAATATGGATGTTGTCAGCAATATTGCGACCCTTCACAAATGCACTTTGCACTTCTGAAATCACTGATCCAATATGCTTCTTAAGCCTGTTCACCAAGATCTTTGAGATAGCTTTGTAAATCGTATTACAACAAGCAATGGGCCGAAAATCATTAAGTGTCTCCAGGTTTTGTTTCTTCGGAACCAAGGTCAGAATTGTGGCATTGATCTCTTTGAGTATGTTGGAGGCATTGAAAGTAGACTTAACTGCATTCTCCACATCCTTTTTAACAATGTTCCAAGCATTCTTGAAAAAATATGCTGTGAACCCATCAGGGCCTGGGCTCTTGTTGCTATTGATCGAAAAGATTGCATCCCTAATCTCCTTATCAGTAACTGGGCAACACAAATTCTCATAAGCATCCTCAGGCAGACGGCGACTGAAAAAAGGTCTCAAGTCAACAGGCAAGGAGTTACTGTTGCTCGGAGACAGTAGATTTCTATAGTGTTGCTTTGCTTCCTTACCCATGTCTGTATCAGCTTCAAAGATCACCCCATCACTAGCTCTTAATTTCTTGATGGCATTGCGAGCAGCTCGCCCTTTTGCATATTTGAAGAAAAAGCTGGAGTTGGCGTCCCCTTCCCTAATTCAATCAATGCGAGATTTTTGCTTCGCAATACTAGAGTTAACCCTTTCTAGTTGATTAATTTCTTCCAACAAATTCTTTTCCTCAATCAAAAGTTGATTGGTAGCTTGGCCATTCAGAATAGTCTCCTGAACATTATCAAGCTGAGCTCTGGCCTCCAACAGTCTAAGTGAAGACCCTTTGAAATAGGAATTGTTGAAGTTCTTGAGTTGGTGTTTGAGTGCCTTCAACTTCATAACCAGGATATACATAGGGGACCTTTCAAAATTTTTGTCCCAAACGCCACGAACAAGATTCTCATATTCTGGGTGAGAAGTCCAGATGTTGAAGAATTTAAAAGGCCTAGGGGCATTTGGCCGAGGGCTCAAAGGTTCAAGAAAAAGAGGACAATGATCAAATTGTCTCGGAGTACCAACATTGAGAATGGAGTCAGTGAAGGTGTTAAGCCATTCTCCATTGACAAATACTCTATCCAATCGGCTAGATCTGTGATCATTTCCTGCACTTCGGTTGGACCATGTGAAGAATGGACCAAAACTGTTATGTTCCACTAGCGTTGCATTCTCCACACATTCATTGAATTCTCTACCACCGATGCTAATTGAAGAGCTGCCCAGTCTCTCCTTAGGTGAACAGATTTCATTAAAATCTCCCTCGATAAAGATAGGGTGGTCCTTGAATCTACTAACCCAATCATTAATGTTAGCCCACAGGTGTCTCCTGTTAATCATATCATTATCAGCATAAACAAAAATACCAATAAGTTCCTTATCAGAACCCAAAATATTGATCTTGCAGACAATAGCCTGATCCGAAGAAGTGATTCTACAAACTGAAGCTGCTTTTCCGACTCACAAAATCCAAATACGCCCAACATCACAACAATCATAATTACTCAAAAGCATCCACTTATCAAAGCTATGATTCTTGATATCCATAGCGTTATAGTATTTAATTTTTGTTTCCAGTAAGCAGTACACACTTACCATTTTATTCGAAATAACTCGACTAACTTCTTTTTGTCTCTGGGGTTTATTTAATCCCCTCACATTCCACACAAGGATGTTCATTAGGTAAGGATAGGCGGATCAGTCGGCCCAGCGATAGTAGGGGGTTCACTTCCACCCATTGGAACCCTAACCTTTTCCAAAAAGTTCGAGATCCTTGCTTCAAGTTCATTTCCTGTGACCTCATTATTAGGATCCCGTAGAAGTTAGTAACTCACGTTAGTGACCTTACCTCCTTCATGAGTAATCACTTTGATTTGCATCATGTAGAAGTTGGGTGTTGGGTTGGAAGTGCAAAGTTTGTTAAAAAGAAGAAGAAGAAGAAGAAGAATAAATAATTAAAAAAAAATTCTTGAATCCCGTGAGGGTCGGGATTGGGATGGGGGTTTGTAAATAATAATAATAATAATGATAATAATAATCAGAAAAAAATAAAAAAAATTGTTAGAAGACGTGTTAGAGCTTATTTTTGTAATTCTTTTTGGAATGTTTAGGACAAATTATTTATCCATAAAAAACAAAAAACTAATTAAAAAAAAATCATAATAATTTAATAATTATACATAAATTTATAATTATTCCTGTCCATTTGTGTTATCCTGACTAGAAAGATAAGGAAGTGGCAAACATTAGCTGATGTGCTATTTGATGATCAATAAATTTTCTAACCATAAAAAAGCAAAAAAAAAAAAAATTCAACTCTGTCCCTTTCAATTGTACAAGAGATGATAGTTACTGTTTTTGTCTTTCTTCATGGAGATATGAAAGTTAAACCACTGAAATTAATTTTTTATGTTGTTTAAATTTGTGAAGGCGTTTAAATAAGTGAGTTGAGCACTCCAAGAACGACTTGAATATATAAACAAGACCCCCCACTGTTGGAATTGCGACAAAATTAGTCTACCAAAATGATGCAACCAAAAGGGCATCCACAACGGATTCTAGATATTGGACAGACATAAGCAAAATGGTTAAGTTGACATATATATTCCACGACATAATGAATATGCATGATTGATAACTATACAATTATATGTTATTCTTTATATATAATTTCATAATACGTACGAAATTTTTTTGCGACCTTGAAGGTGTAACACACATTACCACTAAGACGAGACAAGTGTCTACACATTTGACCGCCATATAGAGTTCACGTTTATTTTGAAATCATAAGAGTAGAATCACTAAGAGTGGAATACTGTATATTCTAACTAACGTATATTCGGTGCAATGTACGGAAAAAATATATGAATATTTTTATTTATTATTAATGGGGTTAACATTAACATTCTATTTGATGATGAGATACAAAGATATATTTTAAAATTTAATTATTTTAAGTTTTCAATATTAATCACGTTTTTATGAGAGATCTTTAGCAATTAAATTAATTAGTTAAATTGTTTACAAGAGAACTTTAGTGATTGAATAAAATGTTTAAATTGAAAAAGTAACACTAGAAAATGATTTCATCTGGAAACAAACGATATAAAAAGTTTTAATGTTAATTTTAGATACATAAGAGTGATTTTTGATTAAATTAATTTAAATTAAGTAATAAATGTATATACGTAGAAGAGTAAACATAATACTTTGTTGAATGCAAGTAATAACATATGACATTTACCAAAAAGATATGTACCTTCTTTTATATAATATATATATATACGCTCAAAAATCAAAGTCCACATGGATGCATTTTTTAGTTTGTTTTCGTAACAAAATCAACTTATCAAGTTGTTCAAGTTCGCTTGAGCTTCGATAACGATGTTGGGGCCCTTCAACTCCTCCAGACAAAGAATTATTTTGGATACATCATCATGTAGTGGAGAAAGAGCAGAATGAAAATGAAATCCAATTGGTTGATGGGGGTCATCATGTCCCTTAAGCTCACGAAGGGAGCATATTACAATAACTGTGGATCTTGTAACTTTAGGATAGACCAAATATAGTTATATTTATAATGAATTTTTCGATATTTAAGGTGTTAAACATGGCTTTAGTCCTCTTTTCTTAAAGCAACTAAAATTAAGTTCCATAAGTTATCGCACGCGTATTTGACCATTGTAAGATAAACTAGTAAGTATATTAGTAGTCAAAATTGAGTAGAGTAGTTAAATAGTGACTTGTTATGCTAAGGGCCTGTTTGGATTTGCTTTTTGTCAGAAAAAAAAATACTTTTTTTTCTTGAAAAAATTATATTAAATTTGTAATAACTATTTGATTTGGTTTCTGAAAAAAGCTGAAATTCTAAAAAAAAAGCTCAAATACAACTTTTTTTAGAAGCCAAAATTTTCAGCTTATCAAAAAGAGCTATTTTTCAAAAGCTGTTAAAAAGAGCGCTTTTGAAAAAAGTCAATTCAAACGAGCCCTAAATATTTAAACCCTTGCTAACTTAAAGAGCCCGGAACTTTTTTTGTTTGTGTCTAACTCCTTATACTTTGAAAAGTTATTTTTATTTCTATATATTTTCCAACACTAGCTCGGTGCTTGAAGCTCCAAAAAAAGTTGGACTATTGAGACATTGTACTATATCTTTTTCTTCTTATTACATGTATCGACCAGTTAATAATATACTTATACCATATGTTGAGAAGCTTTGATAAAAGAAATCCTCACCCCGTTCTTTTCTTTAAATTGTTTTGAGATTGTTTATCCAAATAGTGTTATTGAGCGAGAAATTATTATTAATTCAATTTAAAAGTTAAAGAAAAAAAGAAGATATTAGTCAAATAAAAGAGTGATTGACCTTCTCAAACATATCAAAAAAAAGAAAAAAGAAAAAAGAAACAGAAAAAAAGGATTTTTTCTACTCCATGTCTTTTTGGGTCAGTGCATATTTCTTTGAGAAAAAGGAAGTCACACTGGATTGATATTTAATGAGATGCACATAAATATTTTCAATAATTTTCTTTTTATTGCTTTTGTTTTAGTGGTTCAGGGGACTTGAAAATGCATGATTGCTTCTAGAAACATGATCTGAAAAATCAGGCACATATCCCCAGAATCATTACTGGATCAAGATATTTTTCTCTAAACCAAAAGCAATAGTATGATTAATAACTGAATAACAAAAAGACGTACGCATGCATAAACCCAACTCATATAAGAAAATTTGTATGAAGTAGAACCTCAGTTGCTGGATTAATGTGGGGTTGGTTCCACTTCTACATTTTGTTTTTGCTTTTCTATTTTTGTTATAACAGATGTTAATTTTGCTTTTCTATTTTTGTTATAACAGATGTTAACACTAGTGACGTAACAATTCTATTCAGTGAAGTCTCACTCCTTCTATCTTTTACTTCTGTATTTTGGTTGACGGGTTTCAATTACAATTTTAATATGTATTCGGACAATGGCAACCGGAGCTCCAATCTGTTTCCGGCACTGCCCTCGTTGGTGGGATAGATCTATCATTTTACACTTGTGGAAATCATTGGGCTAGGATTCATAACTTGGGCTCATCTTTATGGGATTTGGCCCAGATTTATCTTTTGTAATTTGGGCCTTTGGTACTTGTTTGCTATTTGAGCTGGGTTGATCTGGCCCACTCGTCTGTACTTTTTCAATCTCGAAGTGAATGTTTGCTTTCACCCCAAAAAGAAAGGAAAAAAGAACAAAATTATATGAAAAAGTTTTGCATTACTTCATTACTTGTCATTTTATATGACGTTTCCGTTTCTAAATAATCTACTTGCATATATTGGTATTGCTACTGCGGAAACCATGGGCATTTTTGACAAGATAAATTTTTGTTTTTCTTTTTTTTTTTTCCAATTTGTAGTATTTTATATTAGAATAGGAGCAGAAAAGTATATGATAGATTATTTAAGAATAAGACCTTTTAGTTCTCTAATATCATGTTGTGTTATTATTTTATCTAAAGTGTTAAGTTTGCACAGAAGACATTGGTGTATTTATTTATTACATTAATAAATTGTCATAATAGTTAAGTCAGTGTGCACTCAGCGTCAAAAATTAATCTTAATCAGTGTCATCTTTTTTACAAATATCGAACGCTTTTCAAATGAAAGGAGTGGTGGCCTCCTTGTAATGGAAACGATGTTGATTCCTTCCGGTTAATACCAAAATGGAGCAAGATGCATTTGAAAAAAAAAAAAGCAAAGATTTTCTTCTTTTTTTTTGTTTTCTTTTTTCCCCCTTTCCACAAAGAAGAAACAAAGCAATTTTGATTTTTCTGCGTTTTGCTTTTTGCTTGGTTGGTTTGCCATCCCCTTCAGTTTCTAAAACAGCAAACCATCCCAAGAGATTCACAAACCTGATCGAGCGAGAAAATCCGTCTTCTCTTTCTCCATCCGTCCAAAAAACGTTACATAAGAGGCCTAGCAATAATAAATTATTTCAAGTAATAATTGTATAAACAATTTAGAGCGAGTTTGGCATTTAGTTGAAAATTTTAGTTTTGTGAAAAGGTATTTTCAAAAGGAACTTTTAGATAAATGGACTTTTGGTAAAAATAAAAATATGTTTGGTTATTTTAATGTGAAATGAATTTTTACCAAATGAGATGCTGTTTGATTTAACATTTAAAAATAACTGTTGGTTGCCTAAATTACTGAAATTGATATTTTGAACTAATATTGATTGTTTTTTATAACAAACTATTATTCATGTTTCTATTTGTTTGAAAAAATTGTTTAAAAAAGTTATAGTTATAATTCAAAATATTAATAACAAAAATAAAATATATTAGAAAAAAATACAACCACGGATCATTGCAATCTGATGAGAAGCTAAGAACGCCAAATAAAATAAAATAGAGATAGGAAAAAGAGGGGTAGCTATTGGCATAATAAAAAATTAAATAGGATATTTTTGTCTAAAAAATATATTAAAACACCGTCACCAAAAAAGAAAACAAAAAAATGTCAAACTCAGTTAATTTTTAATAAAAACTAACTTTTATAATGAAAAACTAAACAACTTTGTTTTTTTTTAAATGGACTTTTAAATTTTAAAAATTAGTTTGACTCTCCACAATAGAAAACCAAACTGACGTACTATTATTAAATTTCTTACGTAAATTGATAAACGTAAAATACAGATGAACAGTCAAACGAAACTTCAAAAATTTTGCCAATTGGCTTAAATTAGCAAGAGATCGTGCATTGCACCTTGGTTTGTTGGGAGTTTTGTTTATTTTCTGAATAGCCCAATAAAAATGATTGAGTTGGTTTGGATATCGAATCTCCTCGAAGGTTCTAATTGCAGAAATTGCGTTGCCAGCTATTTGATTATGTCCTTTGGGCATCTCGACAATTGATGCCCAAAACTAGATGTTTCATTTTGCCCAACCAAACCAAAAAACCAAAAAAAAAAAAAGAGGAAAAAAAATGTAGCAAATTATATATAGATATTTTTAAGGACCATCATAGAGGAATCCAGGTCCAAAATATTATATGATTTAGTAACCATTTCTAGCTAGTTTGGATGGACTTGTAAGCATTAATTAGTACAAGGTTCAATAGAGTAAAAAGCCTTTATTGTTTTTTAGAAATTTTTTTAGATCAACAAATGAGCCAAACTTAATGCTAACTGATGGAAAACTTGGAACGCAAAAGAGAGACTTGTTAACATCTTGAATTAAAATAACTTTCGTATTATTCTTTTAGGGATGAATCCTAATAGACTTTGTGCTTAACTAGACCGAATCAATATTATACCTTTTTCGTTGATTGTTAGCAACCCCTTTTGGTCGTAGTTTTTAGAAAAATAATAGTTAAGCCGCAAATTACACAGCTGACAAGATCAAGTCTATCACTGTTTAGATGGCTCATAAAAGTCAGTTCACCCCTCTAAAGCTTCTCTTAGTCTTGTCGCTACACTCAACTTAAAGGCATTTACGAACTCACTTATAAGAAAAACTCGCCAAGTAAATTTTTCGAGCTTTTCCTTTTGTCACGAATCAGGTCTTTGAGATTCCAAAACTGAGTGATATTAGAGAAGGATATAAGTGATACTAAAAGTAGCGACATAAATGATTTTAACCTCTAATCAAACCAAAAAAAAATCTATACACATTTACCTTCTAATATTGCACCCATCAGTGGGCTCGAGATTGTGATGAACCCTACAAATCTTGCCATAGCACACACGTCCAATATTAGTGTGTCAGTTTCAGTAGCAATAATATTAGTAGCTAGTTTGTTGTTTTTGGGTAAGGCAACCTTGTAACCAAATTTGTCCTGCATCTTCCTTCTCCTACACAATATCCTATCGGGAAACGTAAACCGAATCAATATGATAATGAACGAACGATGGGAAAGAAAGATCTGCCAGTTCCTTTTTGGAAATTTGATAGATGTACTTGCGAAAGTTACGTAAAGATTTTTTTTTTAACGTTATAATATTATGAACGATATTTAATTAAAAAAATAAATATAAAACATTTTACTCTTAGTAATATTATAGCTATTCGTTTCCAAAACTATAAGATAACTTATGCTATCTTATCTCACACATAGTATGAATTTGTTAAGTAAACATCTCATAAACCTGAGTCACGACATGCAACATCCAGAAGTCTATCCATGGCATATATATAGGTTGTAAGGGCATCGTAACACAACCGTCTAGGTAAAATGTGGACCTTAAAGACCAAAGACAAATAAATCTCTTTTATTAATTGTATATAGATATAAACTAAAAGAAATTTCATCAAAACATGCCAAAGATACAAGGATTAGCTACCCTATGCCCATTGGGTGCAAGTCATTACAAAGAAGATCAGCTAATGGTGGGAGAATATTTCTAGCGCAGGAACAAGGTAAATTTACCGGCGGTAAATTTTTTAACGACCCAATCGATAAATTTATCATACAATGTTATAATACTATAAGAAATCCTTATTTTAAAGACGATAGGACGAAAGCAAACCTTCCTACCGTGATGTCTTCTAAGTCTCCACTGGAAAAACAAGAATGTTGTTGCGTTGATGAAGTAACCGATCCAAGTTTTACAAAAAAGGACATTTGATTCGCCATCAAGCTTGTTTGTAGAGAAAGTAAATTTTTATCATTTATTAGCTCTTTTGTTTAATGCAAGACGCAGGAGATAAAGGGCTCGTTTGGATTATCTTTTAGAGAAAAAAATATTCTTTTTACAATGTCTGGAATTTTTTTTTTTGAAAAATTACAAAATTTGACCAATAAAAAAAGTTATTATCGAACTTTAAAAAAAAAAGCAATCTAAAAACTTATTACCATTTTTTTAATGAAAAAATAATTTTTATATAAGAAAAGCCAATTAAAAAGGACCAAAAAAACATGTGGCAATCACTCCGTAAGAAACGTGTAAACCATTGATATAAGAAAGCAAAACTTTTGGACATAGAAACGTGTAAAAATCAATCATACGAGAAACCAAAATCCTTGGACAAGTTGAGGGTAGTGACCAAATTTAGATTGTCAAGTTGTGGTGGGGTAATAATAACAAGATCCTCGCATGATATTGCGGCATGGCCTTCGCCAAGATTTGTTGAAATGAATCAATTTTCACCATAGTCATTTGTGCAATATCCACCACAAATTCCACAAAGAAAAAAAAAAAAGGAGAAAGAGAATAAAAAAGTAAGAAGAGATGAGATACAAGAGAAATTAGGAAAATATAATATCATTTAAACAAGTTTTAAGTGAGGAAATTGTGCTCCACTAATTCAAATTCAAGTTCAAGTTTATTTTCTAAAAATAAGGCATTATCAAATAAATCTCAAAAAGGAAATGCATAAAGCATTTGGACTTGAAGAGAATTGAGAACATTTTCTGATATGAGATCTTAATAATTGATTTATTAGAAAAATATAATACATGAATAATTTTTTGTTTACTTGGTAATCTTTATAATATTTTTCTAAGTCCAAACTTGGTGTGTCACATGTAAGAGAAAACTTCAGAGCTTCTTATGTACCAAAGTTAGGAATTTCCATCATATAACTAACTTGAATCTCTCATTAGGTGAGAGAAAAGAGTTGAAGAAGAAATGGTCTTTTTTTTTTTTTTTAAATAATTTTGAGTCAACAAATGCCAAGTAGCTTTTCCAATTTAATGCTCGATAAGTCATTCTAATGCCTCAAGTCAAAATGTTCTTAGCAATTGAAGGTCAAGCTCATTTTTTATAAGACATTGCTTTCTACTATTAAATTCACTTAACTTAGTTGAAGTTTAAACATCAAAGGAAAAAAAAAAGAAAAAGAATGAAAAATTTGCATTTAAGAGAAATTAGCGTTTTGTTTCCCATTTCCTGCACACATTAATTTATTTTCAATAGTAGACGACAAATGTAATTGGGTTATTTATTTTTAATAGTAGACCATGAATTAGTCATGGAACCTTTAAAATTCACAAATAAGTTTTGTCTTCAAGCATTAGTTTATTAGAAATTAAATCTCTAAGTTAAAGGTGACAAATATATATCAATACTTGGCCATAAATAATAGACAATAGAATAGATAGTGGATAATAGATTAACGCATTAGTTGAAAATAAATGAATGATAGCCACATAAGCAAATATTGGCACTCGCACAATAAATGAATGATGGCCACATAAGAGGTAGTTCAAGTGATTGAGATTATCTGTGTTCAGACGTGAGGTTTTGGGGCCTGGGTTTAATTTTATAAAGGTGAGAATTTAACCCAAAAAAAAAAAAGGTTAGAGAAAACCAAAAGCAAGATTCTTTGGTAATGCAAACCCTCCTTCCCCCCCCCCCCCCAAAAAAAAATAAAAATCCACCTAGACACACACAAAAAGAAAAAGGGAAAAAGGAAAAGAAGTAAGATTCTTATTTGTTTGGCATGTCGTGACTCATTACCTAACGTAGTTTCCAATTGACTAAACAAGTGTGTCAATTGCAGAGTAGCTTGATAATCCAACAAACATGTTCTACAAAATAAAATAAAATATCTTAATGCGTTAAAATTGGAACCAAACAAAATTCTCACGAGTACACTCAAAACAATTACTTTTACTCAGTTTCAAAAATTTTGAGATTGTATAATATTAGTGCTTCAAATATCTTCTTATCCTCCTATATAAGGAACGTGCTTAGTAAAAAGCTACTAAACGTAAAGTCGCTTGTTATTTCATTAAACAACAATCTTTTGTTCCCGTTGTTTCATTGCGTTTGCAAGATTATGACTTGCTTAGGCGCAAGTATTACAATATTTGGTGCTCAAATTAGTTCAACAATACCTATTTTTCGAAAAAGAATTCTATTACATTATCAGCCTCTCATCTCTCCAAAAAAAAAAAAAAAAAGAACTAAGAAAAAGAAGTGCAAATAAAAAGAAAAGGTCGAATACTATAATCATAGATAGAGAAAAGATGAGGGGACCATCAAATGTAACCCACAAACCATTTCTTACATGATGGCATATGATGGTTTTAGTTTTAGATTGTACACTGAAATCAAACTCAGCCGGCCAAACATTAGTGCGGTTCCTGACCCTATAATAAATAAATAAATAAATGAATAAATAAAAAAATGAAAATCCAGCCTAATCTCTTTTGTCCTGTGGTGGGTCCTGTCAGAAAGGTAGTTAAGATGAGCAATTCAGTTGATAAAATTCATTGTTTACAAGTACTCACCCAAAAAAGAAAAAGAAAAGGTAAGAGGGCTTTTTTAGATTGGTTTTTGTTTTTTTCAAGAAAAAACATATTTTTTTTTAAAAAAAGTTATATTAAATTTGTAATAACTATTTAATTTGACTTTCAAAAAAGTTGAAACTTTAAAAAAAACTCAAATACAGCTTTTTATAGAAATCAGAATTTTTAGTTTCTTAAAAAAAATTATTTTTTAAAAACTGTTAAAGAAATACATTCGAAAAAAACTAATCCAAACGAGCCCTTAGAGGGTAAGCAAAAAGATCACAAGAATTTTTTTTTGTTAATTGCTTACACGCATACTTAAATAAGATCATTTCGTAATTATTTTTACCCCCCACCCAACCCAACGCAACTCTCGTTCCTGAGAGGATTGGAACCCACATTATCAT
The DNA here is from genome assembly GCA_028554755.1 of Cordia subcordata. Taxonomy (NCBI): domain Eukaryota; kingdom Viridiplantae; phylum Streptophyta; class Magnoliopsida; order Boraginales; family Cordiaceae; genus Cordia; species Cordia subcordata. The sequence goes on along the minus strand of JAPTOF010000022.1, from coordinate 5,083,541 downwards.
TTTTGAGCAAGATAATTTTAATCACTTGAACAATTTCTAATCCTAATTCCATATTTAATTCAAAGTTATAAGTGTCATGATATAACTTTGTGTTTCACACATGTTTTAGCTTCACTAAAACTCAACATAATATCTAACATAAGATAATATATTTAATAAAAGGATGTAGTTCAGTAATATTTCCGTTCCTTAGTAATATTATTATTCATTTAAGACCTATAAATTTTGAATTTGAATCATCATTAGAGGTAAGTAGAAAATCACTATTGGTTGTGTTTAATAGAAAAAAATGATATTATAAATTGAAATTTAAAAATCTTAATTATAACAAGTTGCCATCTAATTGCGTGACTCGTGAGGATGAGATTTAAAGACTTTTGATATGTTCCTAATAGACCTACCATACATTCAAAATTCAAAAAACATCTTAGTGGATAACTATTTGATAAGAAATAAGATTAAAATTGTCTTGTATAGTAAACAAGGATAGGGTTGAGTGTCTCATACAAAAATTGATTTAACAAGGATATAATAAGAAATAAAGAATTTTGTTAAGATTTTTATTATTATTATTTTCTTATTTTTATCCCTTATAAGATAAAAATAAACAATCCTTTTTTAAATAACATCTGTTATTATTTTTTAATAGAATCATAAATAAAATAAATGCCTTTTTTTTTTGTAACAAAGAAAATTCAGTTAGTGGAACCTGAGCACTGATACACTTGGCGAAGCTCGACCACAAATTAGCAAACCTCGAATGCGTAGTATAGGAGGCATGTACCAGTTAAGTTGAGAGCATTCAACCCAGCGTAAAGGACTAAATTCGAAACTGAATTATGAGTCGTGTCCGTCTTCAATTTTATTTTAGAATTAGGGCCTGTTTGGATTTGTTTTTTTGGGAGAAAAAACACTTTTTCTTTGAGAAAAAGTTACATTAAATTTTTAATAACTATTTAATTTAATTTTCAAAAAAGTTGAAATTTTAAAAAAAATTCAAATATAATTTTTTTAAAAGTTAAAAATTTTAACTTTTAAAATAAAATTATTTTTCAAAAATTATTAGAAAAAATACTTTAAAAAAAAATTAATTCTAACAAGCGTTATTTGTCAATTCAAATGGGCCCTATTTGTTTATGTTTATTTATACAAGTAGTAGTGTGAAATTTAACCACAACAATCACAAAATCCACGACGGGAGCCATGGTTTCTTTTTTATATTTCGGAAGGGAAATAACGCGTTTGACCTTGTAACCCTCGTCGAATCCTTAGCCAACACCACCAACCCCCCCCCCCCCCCGCCCAACCCAAAACGCCACCACCCCTTATAGCTTCTCCGATGTGAAAAACACCATCCGCAACAAAAAACCCATTTCAGATTCAATCTTATCACTCTCCTTTCTCACAAAAAATCCACCCAGAAAAACTGCTATTGTTATCAACAAGTGCTGCTAAAAAGTTTGACTCTTCTTGATCTGCCATAGAAGACTTTGGAGCTTCAAAAATGGCGGAGTTAGTCAAACAGATCCTCGCGAAACCAATCCAGTTAGCTGACCAGGTCATAAAAGCCGCCGACGAAGCCTCCATATTCAAGCAAGAGTGTACGGAGCTCAAGTCCAAGACGGAGAAGCTCGTCGCGCTGCTCCGCCAAGCCGCGCGTGCTAGCAACGATCTGTACGAGCGCCCCACGCGCCGGATCATCGACGACACCGAGCAGGTCCTCGATAAGGCTTTAGCCCTCGTGCTTAAATGCCGCAGCCATGGCCTCGTGAAGCGAGTCTTCACCATCATCCCCGCCGCGCAGTTCCGGAAAATGGCGTCTCAGCTCGAGAATTCCATCGGGGACGTCTCGTGGCTCCTCCGCGTCTCCGCCTCCGCCGATGATCGCGGCGATGAGTACCTGGGTTTGCCTCCTATTGCTGCGAACGAGCCCATACTGTGTTTGATATGGGAACAGATCGCGATTTTGTACAACGGATCGGTGGAGGATCGGGTGGACGCCGCGGCGTCGTTGGTGTCGCTGGCGCGGGACAATGATCGGTATGGTAAGCTGATTATCGAAGAAGGTGGTGTGGTGCCATTGTTGAAGCTAGTGAAAGAAGGCAAATTGGAGGGTCAAGAAAATGCTGCTAGAGCGATAGGCCTATTAGGGCGCGACCCGGAGAGCGTTGAAGAGATGGTGCACGCTGGCGTCTGCTCTGTGTTCGCGAAAATCCTCAAAGAAGGTCCGATGAAGGTCCAAGCAGTCACGGCTTGGGCCGTGTCTGAGCTTGTTGCTCATTACCCCAAATGCCAAGATCTTTTCGCACCGCATAATATAATTAGGCTGCTCGTTAGCCACCTCGCGTTTGAGACTGTTCAGGAGCATAGCAAGTATGCAGTTGTTAGCAAGGCTACATCGATCCACGCGGTTGTTATGGCTACTAACAATAGTAATGATTTGAACAATGCTGCTGTCACAGCTGCTGCCAATAAGGTGAATGATGATGAAGACAAGAGTCAGATACCGCACCCGATGGGGAATAAGCAGCCCAATCAGATGCATAATGTGGTTACCAGTACGATGGCTATGAAGGGTCAGACTAAGCCTCTGTCTCAGAAGTCTAGCAATGCTGCATCTTTGGGGAATCATGCTAAGAGCAATGGCAATGGTAGTTCGAAGCTGAATTATTCGAACCATTATCATCAGCAGAGTCTTGCAGGGGCTACTAATAAGGCTAGAGAAATGGAGGATCCAGCCACCAAGGCGTATATGAAGGCAATGGCTGCACGAGCCCTTTGGCACCTCGCCAAGCGGAACTCAGCCATTTGTCGAAGCATTACTGAATCCAGAGCGCTTCTGTGCTTCGCGGTCCTTTTAGAGAAAGGGCCTGAGGATGTTCAGTACAACTCTGCTATGGCATTGATGGAGATTACAGCGGTGGCAGAACAGGATGCTGAGCTGAGAAGATCGGCTTTTAAGCCGAGTTCACCAGCCTGCAAGGCTGTTGTTGATCAATTACTGAGAATTATTGAAATGGCGGATTCTGAATTGCTTATTCCATGTGTTAAGGCTATTGGGAATTTGGCAAGGACTTTTCGAGCAACAGAGACAAGGATGATTGGCCCCTTGGTAAGGCTTCTTGATGAACGAGAAGCTGAGGTTTCTAGGGAAGCTTGCATTAGCCTCACAAAATTTGCTTCCTCTCAGAATTATCTCCACACAGATCATTGCAAGTCCATAATTAGCGCCGGGGGCGCAAAGCACCTAATCCAGCTTGTGTACTTTGGAGAACAAATTGTTCAAAGTTCAGCTCTGATCCTCCTATGCTACATTGCGCTACACGTTCCAGATAGCGAAGAACTTGCGCAGGCCGAGGTCCTCACCGTGCTTGAATGGGCGTTGAAGCAGGCGTTTTTGATCAAAGACGAAAAGGTGGAGACATTGCTGCAAGATGCCAAAGGAAAACTGGAGCTCTATCAGTCCAGAGGATCAAGAGGTTACCATTGATCTGCACATTCTCTTGGTGTTTAGCTTTCTATGTTTATTCCCTTTGTTTGTTGATTGAGTGTACATAAGATTAATTATTTTTGCCTGTAATTGTTCAAAAGTTACTCCAAAGTATTTGATCATTCTTCTATTCTCTACACTTTGTAGTTTTGTACCTGCATCACCACCTGCAGGCCACACAGTACTGTTACAGTTAGCTTTCAGGATTTGAAAATTGTTGCTTTTGTTTTCTCTCTTGTTGTGATGCCCGTGAATTTTGGTGTGCTGACAAAAGCTATGACTAAAATTTTCAATTGGAGGAGAACGCGTTATCAATTTTAGTTCCAATGTGAATGAAATGGTAAGTGAAAGAAATTGTGCGCGAGAACACAGTTCTGAGTAAAATTTTGAGGTGGTACAACTACAAATCTCGGGAACTGCACTTGTTGGGAGGGTTTTTTTCTTCGTAGCTCCTGGTACTATAGGCATTAGTCTCAAAGCTTGTTTGGCGCTGCTTATTTTGCTATTTACAAGCATTTAGAGAAAAGCACCTCCTCACTTATTTTTTACTATTTGTAGCTTATAAGTACCAAATAAGTTTAGCCAACTAGGCTCTTAATCTAATCTGATTTGAGATACATTAACTCAAAACAAAAAGAAACTGTGTTGCCCTTTCAGCTGTTGTTCTTGGCTTCAGGGGGCCGAGTAAAGGTATACAAGAGAAGGCCAAAAGTGAAAACGATCGTTAAAGGTGGTGACTCATGAACCAGAAGTTCCAAATTTAAACCTTTTTTTTTTTTTTTTCAAAACGAACTTTTGTGTGTATATTAAGGTGTATCTTTATGCTACTAAATTTTTAACTTATACTGTGAATCTATTATGGTAAAATCTAAGTTGAGTTCTTGGTTAACAAAAAGAGAAAATGTATACGAGATATTTGAATCTATTATGGTAAAATCTATGTTGAGTTCTTTGGTTAACAAAAAGAGAAAATGTATACAAGAGATATTTTTCTCCAGGTTAACAAAAAGAAAAAATGTATACAACATATATACATTTTTTCCACATGTAAATTGACATGATAGCAGAATGAGTACTCCAGAAGGTATAACATCACATATGGTTGACCTCAAACTACTCGGGGTTGAAAGTAGCCCAGAATCGAGAAATCTTCAACCCTCTAGTAAGGCCTTTTCCCATTGACTGAATCTAACAAACAAAAGGTCCCTAGACAGTGATAGTTGATCAGAAAATCAGAAAGGATCAAGAATATATCATTCAGCTCATAGTGGTTATCATGCTGTTGAAAAAAGACCTCTCATAATATTATAACGTTATGTGTACTATCAAAAACTAAACTAGACAGTTCCAAAAGCCAGTTGACAATTCTATCCTTCACAAGTCAGATTTTTCGTAACCATTTCCTGTCTCTTTGGACCATTCCAGGGAGATGATAATATTCATATTTGCTTGATTCTAGAGTGAATGGTTATCAATATATCTTTATATAGCTTATACTTAGCCAAGTAAGATAGTATATTCATACAGAGAGAGCATCAGATTGTAATTATTCAGAATGATGATCAAGAATCAAGGGAAGGATTAAGAAAGACTACTAGACTGGATTTTGCAAAAAATTGTGGAAATTGCTTATGCATTCATTAGTACGAATGAGACACGTTTGACCAAAGGAAGGAGTTTCCAGGATAACATAATCATTCAACTCTCCATGAATTTCATATACCGCAGCAAGCTCACCAAATTCGTGCTGTAGTAATCCTCTCAGCAAGATATCCTCAAGGTCTCCTTCAAATATTGTGAAAACACAAATAGGTAAACTTGTGTTTTTGGAGACAAAATACTGCAATGATCTTCATTCGTTATCCGCCTGAATGATCAAGTGCTTAATCAGATACAGAAATCTGGTCACCTGCTCCATAGATTACAAGTCCGAGAATACGAAAAGATAGAGAACAGCAGCATTCAACACATGTCTGTTACTATATGATGCAGAAATCTGATTATCTGCCCATGGGAAACATATCATTTAATTGCTAAAGGATAGGCAATTGCAGCAGTTGACATATCTGATACTATATGACACAGAAATCTGATTATCTGTCTCATGGAAACATGCCAACCAATACTACTAATGATGATTAAGTTTCGGGACCTACTAAAGGCAAGTTCTACAAGATAAATCTCGGCCATAGGCCTAAATTAATAATAAATAGGACCTAGATGTAGAACACTAACAACTACATTGGACTTAGATGCAGAACAAGAACAACCTTTTCTGCCTTGTCGGCAGGTTGGATGACCAATGACTTCATTTTCACTAAGAGTCCTTGCCTGTTTACTAACATCATAGGAATTATGACTAAGTTTCAGGTCCTATTAACGTTTCATTCACAGAAGTAAGACGAAAAGAACATAATATCCATTGTCTCTGAGATGTGTAGATTAGTCAAAGCTATATAATAATGACCAACAGACTCATCGATGAGAATGTCTATGTCTTGTACTTTTGAAGAAGACGTGAGAGTTTCTTGAACAAGCCCAACTCCTTCATGAACTTCCAGAGTTCATTGATGAAAAGTGGCTGGAGAGATATCAGTTGCAATTCCTTATGAGCTCAAGTTATATTTTTAGAGAAATTTACAATAGTACATAGCCATAGGACTAATTTCTTGGAAGCTTGACCTCCCTCTAAAGGTACCAGATAGCCAAGAGGAAGAAGACTAAAATAAAATTAACTTGCCTTACCCATGGACATACATTACATAGTACCTCGCTAGACCATACATCTTTTACAGTGAATCTTAACAGTAAATAGGTCTATGGGTACTGCAGTGGCGGCAGGATATAGTCAATTTGTAAGTAAATCTGATTGAAAATTATGAGTCTATCCAATGGAACTCTGCAAAAATGCTCATATCATGTGAACTGATTCTTCCTTTCATTCACAATCAGGTGAACTCAAATATTGAGCAATTCAATCATATAGAGCACATTTTTCTCTTAAAACTGAACACAACAATCAGAAGACAATGATCTAGTCTTAGCTTGATTTAACTTGTCTCGCCTAACACATCTGAACTCGAAAAATGTGACTTGCTATCTTGATCAAATATTAGAATCTAACTGTTCAAACCAAAGAAAGCATTTATAAAGTGCTATATCATTCTACCCCAGAATTTAGTCAAACAGTTTATGAAGTAATTGTCTTCAGGTTGTGTTCTCATTGGCCACAAAGGGTAAAATCTCTAACAATTTTGACCTCATAGATGTAAAATGTTGAAGATAAAATTGATCAACCAAGTCATGAATGGGGTAACAAGGAGTGTGAGTGCATCTTTTACGTTCGAAAGTACTATCCTCACTGAAAACGCTTACCAAAGTTCCTCAAGAAACCTTTCAATATGGGTGAATGAACAAACTTTTAATCTCTTATGCTACTTAAACATCGAGAGGGCAGAAGGTAAATCCAAAACAAATACAAATGGAGTCCTTCGGTATCATTAAACTGATCATAGCCACCATCAAATGTTATACCAGCTGATGTAGTTCATTCTTTACAAGAATCTTAACCTTTGCAAAGTGCTGCAGAGCAGAATTTGCACCTTATTAGCTGCAGCATCAACTTTGTTAAGTTGAAATGCTAACACTAGTGGGCTTATTCATATACTTACTAGATGACATGCCATACATTTGATAGAGACAAGACTGACCATGTAACCCTCTTTTGCAGTTTTCTTTCTGAAAAGTCGGGTGGATGATATGGCCTGTCCATAGCAACACTATAAGAAAGTAAAGAACACAGCATCTTCAAACCCCATCCCCACTCCTCTTTTTCCTATGTAAAGAAAGGGTTAAAAATTAATTTCACATTTGAGCAGAAAAACTACACACGCACCTGCCAAGGTTTTAAGAGAACCAAGGAAAAGCAGTATGCCCAGAAAGAATGTCACCTGTTATTCTAGATGATATTAGCTTGCAATTGAATCATCAACAAGTTGGGCATTCTGTTATTGGCAACTTCACATAGTTCCTGCTGGAAAAAGAATTTCTGCAAACTCACTGCACTTTTCTGTAGATGTATCATGTGGTTTGGGCATCATTCCAGCAACAATGCATTGACATCCTTAACTTCAGAATAGAAATATTCAGAGGACAACAAGGCATCAGATAAACGTAAGATGAGCAAAAAGAGGACAAGGGGAAACAGTATACCATCTCGTTTATAGATTGCCTACTTAAGCAAGGGACAGAAATCAATAGGCTTTTGACAGATAGACTATATGATTGGGTCTAATTAGTTGGGTCGGGATTCTTCATTTCGAGTAAGTTTCAAATAACGGAACTGGAATTGGTCTCTCAAGACATACAACAGCCAAATATGCACTCTTTATATTGTTATACGGGTTAAGTGAACACAAGGGGAGATAAAATTTCTTCGTCTTCTTATTCTCCCCATTCATTCCCTCTCCCTTTTCAGTATTCCTGAATTGTCTATACTGATGGCTGAACTTGATACTGAGTTTTAACAATTCAAAGAAATAAATCCACCACTGTACGCATAGAACAATCAAGTGCTTCAACAAGACCATTATATCTATACTGACCATTATATCTATACTGGAACATAGAATATATCGATAGTCCTTGACAAGCTACATTTCTTTTGAGTGCACTATGAATGTTTCAACAGAAAAGATTCCAACATAATGATACAACCAAAAATAACCGGCCAAATTTGAAGCTACCGCAAAATTTTCTGAAGGCAACAGCTCTCCTAGCCTGGAAGAGGACAAGATTCTTTAAAGTTTTCCACTTTCACTATGCGTTCGACTGGCCTAATATGCTCTAGCAGAACAGCCACAAAAACCAATCTTATATATTCTTGCTTTGGCCATTAAGTATGATAACATTAATCAACTACAAGCCCCATTATCTTGCCAAAATAGGTGCTGAAACTCACAGCCAGCAAACAAAGTTCAAGCAGAATTATAATGATATCCAATGTTCATTATTCTATCATTAGCCATCAACTACTGTAACTACCCCGGCCCAACAACTGCTAGTCCCTTATAAAATCGATGTGAGACGGGATGTTACAAACTACGAAATTAATCTACCGTGAGTCCCACTGTGTTACAGAAACTCACACCCACAAACCAAAAGAAGTAATCCATTCCATGGAGCTAAACCATTATACTTCAGAATCTAACTGCAAAACTTGTGATGACAGCAAACAGTGAACAAAGTTATCTCCTTTTCCAGGAGCAATTAAGTTATATATATTGAGTTTGTGACAACTATTATCTCCATTACTCAATGTGGGCATGTTCAAAAGATTTTGAGTGCAACTCACCCCACAGTTGGCTTGATGGACCTGCAGTGATGCGTTTTCAAGTTGTTCAGCAGTTAAGTATAACTTGGTATTGGATATTATCCTAAAAGACAATTCTTTTTGGAATATTCTCAATGAATTGAATGCAAAAAGTGAAGGATAAGAAAAGTCACAGACAAATTAGGAAAAAGTTCTGTAGAAATTTTAGAGAACCTGTGACTGAGATTTCTGTAAAGTAACATGTTGTAATGTTATAAAAAGAGACTCATATTGTTTTTGGAATAAATGAATTTCATAAGATTTGGTGATTTTTTTTATAAATTTAATTCTTTTATATTTGGCAGCATTTTTTGAATATGATATTTTATACAAAAAATTAAGATTTGGACATCTTGTATTTGTTCAATTTTTACTTAAATTTTAATTTAGTAAATAAAATTTGTAATTTTACAAATGTCAATTCACAAAAAAAATTAAAAAAAGGATAAAAATATCTTTATTAAAAATAACATAATACAATATTATCTTTTTTTAAATTTTTTTTATAAACCCTTATATGTAACATTAACTATTAAAAGATCGACAAATTTAATAAATAAAAATGATGGTTCTTGTAAAGCAAATTTAATGCCAAAATAATAACTAAGGGTTATCTAAGTAAAATATGAATATTAATTCAAATTTTACAAGAGTTCCAAAGATAATTTGAATTTATAAATTATAAAATTGTCTAAAAATCACTTTACTATTTTATATAACAAGATTTATTTGAAAACACAAATTCTCATTAAATTTATTTATAAATGAAATTAAATTTTACAGTACAAGTGTTTCAGACATTATGACAAACATGATTATGATCATGATCATGATAATAATAATAATAATAATAGTAGTAGTAATAGTAATAGTAACAGTCGTAATAGTAGTTGTAATAATAATAATAATAATAATAATAATAATAATAATGATGATGATGATGATGATGATGATTATGATGATGACGTAATCTGAACACTTAAAATAATGCCAACTTGTTAGGTCATAATTTTTTTTTTCTCATTTAACCAATCTCAGCGAAATGCTAAAATTTCAAGATTGTGGTAAACTGATCGAATGTTCAAGAAAAGCCTAACAAATTGGTAAACAAAAGTTTCATGAAAAATTCAAAAATAATAAATTATTTAAATCATTTTATTATTTGTGTATCTTTTATTTATTACGGAATCCAAAATTTCCATTGTTTACCATCAAGTTTAGTCTTTATCCAGAAGCTCGAATTATAGGGAAAACAAAAGAGGAAAAAAAAAACTAAATTCTTTTGGCATGTTTCTTGACTAGTTCTTTTGTTGGGGAGAATTGCACAAATAATTCTTATTATTTATATAAAAAAAAAGTGTTAGTTTATGTAGTTTATGTCTTATTATTTCAAAAATGACTCATTTGATCAGTTTATGTCTTATTATTTTAAAAATGACTCATTTGGTTCTCAATATTTGCGAAAAATATTAATTAGTTTTTATTATTTCAAAAACAATCCATTTAGTTATCAATGTTTGCAAAACCGAAAAAATATCAATTTTCATCTTTATTAATTTGTCATGTGATTATCACATGACCATTTTTAATGTTAAAATGAGGACCGATTAGGCCATTTTTTTACAAATATTAGGGATTAAATTGGTTATGTTTAAATAACAGAGATTAAAGTAATATTTTTTTAATATATTAAAAATTAAACAGGTTATTTTTAAAATAATAAAAATTAAACTAATATTTTTCTTTAATAAATAATAGGAATTATTTGTGTAATGTATGCTTTGCTGTTACATCAAAAAGTATTTTCTCATCCGCACATGTGTCACTGCGCTGGCCAACCTTCTACTCTCATCCACTCAATTCATAATCCATTTCAATATTCTCACTGGCAGTGTGTTTGGCTAAGCTTATAAGCTGATAAGCCAAAAAAAGTAATTAAAAAAATCAATGTGTTTGATGAAGGGCATGTTTAAATTGGCTTTTTTTTTTATGAAAAAAGTATTTTTTTAGAAAGATATATATTTTTTACAATAATTATTTGACTTGATATTTTAAAAAATTAAAATTTTAAAAAAGCTCAAATATAATTTTTTTCAAAAGCCGAAATTTTTTACTTCTAAAAATCATTTCTTTCAAAAATTAGCGCTTTTAAAAAAATTAATCCAAACAAGTCCTAAAAAAATCACAAAACAATTTAAAAAGTTTATAAGTAAATAAATAATAAGCCATGCATATAAATTTTTTTTCCATCTTGTATGCCATGCATTTCAGGTTTTTTTTTTTTTTAATTATAAGCACTGATCATGAATAAAAACTTTTTTATATTAAACAAATTAAATAATTTTATAATATTAATTAATAGAAAACTATTTTTAATCATTTTAAATATATTAATAACTTATTAACACCTATTATCCACAAATTTCTCAATTTTATTATAAATGTTTATAAGCAAAAGCTGTTTGTAAGCATGTAAAGATAAGCCTCTTGATCAAACATATAAACAAAACAACATAATCTCTCCTTTCTCTGCAAGTCTGCAACACAACCATGGCCAGTGCAGTAAGTGCTGCAGCTTCAGTTCCCACATCCAGGTCCCCTTATCTTCCAACAAGAACCTCCATCATCACCCCACCAGAAAGAATCAATTTCAATAGGGTATTTGTCTAAACACTTGTTCTTGTACTTCTTTTTATGCAATGGGATTTGAATTATCTGATAAATTATACATATATATATATATATATATATATATGTATGTATCTAGGCCATGCATGCAGGTGGGTGTGTTTTACTACAAAAATGTTGCCTGTGGTGAAAAAGTGGTGTCCATTAGAGCCCAGCAGGTTACAACAACTGAGGCTCCAGCCAAGGCAGGGAAAGTGTCCAAGAAAATGGATGAAGGTGTAGTTGTCAACAAGTTCAAGCCCAAGGACCCTTTCATTGGTAGATGTCTTCTCAACACTAAGATCACTGGTGATGATGCCCCTGGTGAAACTTGGCACATGGTCTTCAACCATGGGGGTATGGCTTTTCATACAATTTTAATTTATTGCATTCTTGATAGTCAATTGCTAGGTAACAAGACAAGAGGGTATAGTTTTGTGACTTCTCTTCCCATCTCGGTTTTGTACGAGATTTGTGTTTTATTTTTAGTTGCTTGGTTCACTACTACAGACGTTACGGGCTTAAATGGATTGGACAATTGATTAGGCTTAATGTGGTAGTAGGTTAGTAGTTAGGCTAGTAGTGGTAGCACTGAGGTCTGCACGGGTCTCGTGTTTGAGAGTCATAGTAAGTGTTAGTGTGAATCACTAGTGATTGTCTTAGTCATAGCAAGGATTAGTAGGAAATCACTATTGATCCTTCTTTATATAGTAAGGATTAGTAGGGAATCACTATTGATCGTCTTTTTTACCATATAGATTAGTAGGGAATCACATTGATCGTCTTTTACAACAGTACCATGGAGGATTAGGACATGATATCTATTTGTGGTTTGATCAGGAGAAATCCCCTACAGAGAAGGTCAATCCATTGGAGTCATCCCAGATGGTGTTGATAAGAATGGGAAGCCTCACAAGCTCAGGCTTTACTCCATTGCTAGCAGTGCTCTCGGTGACTTTGGTGACTCTAAAACTGTAAGATTCTGATGAAGATCAGTTACACTTGTTCCAATTTAAAGAAATTTCAAATTTACCAATTAATACCGTACTAAATGGAAACGTGATCCTGCTGTTCCATTTGCTCTAACTTTGAATTCTTTTGACATTTTAATTTTGTGTTTTAAGAGTCTCTTGTGTTTACAAGTTATTAATTGGTTTGAGCTTAATGGCTCAAACAGGTATCATTGTGTGTCAAAAGACTTATTTACACTAACGAACAAGGGGAGGTTGTCAAAGGAGTGTGCTCAAATTTCTTGTGTAAGAATCTATGGCTTCTCAATTCTACAGATATCGGAACTTAAATATGCTTGTACTAGCATTTGTCTATGAATTGTGTGCATCGTTGTGGGACCAGACCTTCTTACTTGACAGCCAGTGTCTACAGAAATACTTAATTTTTCGTACCATGAAGCTTGAAATGCTGATTATTACAGGTGACTTGAAGCCTGGAGCTGAAGTGAAAATTACCGGACCTGTTGGTAAAGAAATGCTCATGCCTAAAGATCCTAACGCTACCATTGTAATGGTAGGATCAACAGAAAAGCAACCCTCTCTAGCCTGCAAGATATGTTATAACTTTGATTCTAACTGATGTCATTTCTAGGCTTTCAATTGACAGGAAGTGTCGAATTGATTGCTTCTTGCAGCTTGCTACTGGAACTGGAATTGCTCCTTTTCGTGGATTCTTGTGGAAGATGTTTTTCGAGAAGCACGATGACTACAAGGTCTGGAACCATCCGTTTCTAAGTATAAGCTCATTTCGTGATTTGTTGAATCATTTAAACATGCCATACTGCCATTTACCTCTTTTCAGTTCATTTTATTTGTAGCACCATGCCCGTGCTTATATCAGATACTTAAGTGCACTTCGCTATTGCGGAGTTCTAACCCTTTGATTATAAGAATTTATCAAAGGAACGGATTGGAAATTGTGGAGAAAATTGAAGTTCTGGTGTTCAATTAAAATAGAATGTGAATCTTGAACTTTGATCCTAGGATATCTCGAGAAGTTAATTTATTTAGCTTCTTCTTACTTAATCCATTGACATGCCATAAATTTTCTAGATGGGGCTCATGCTTATGTGACCACTCTATGTTTCTGTTTTGCATAAAAAGTTTGGTTGTTCTTATTGTTGGAAAAAGGTATTGATCCTAAAGGACTTGCCTTTTGTTAATCCAGTTCAATGGTTTGGCATGGCTATTCTTGGGTGTCCCCACAAGCAGCTCACTACTCTACAAGGAGGTGAAGCCAATTCTCTCTTTTTCTTTCCAATTACAGACCTGCAAACTTTCTGAACTAAAACTAACTAATGCATATATAACAACTTGGCACTCATTTAGGAATTCGAGAAGATGAAGGAAAAGTTCCCAGACAAGTTCAGGCTGGACTTTGCTGTTAGCAGAGAGCAAATGAATGAGAAGGGCGAAAAGATGTACATCCAAACTCGGATGGCTCAATATGCAGAAGAGCTCTGGGAATTACTCAAGAAAGATAACACCTTTGTCTACATGTGTGGGCTTAAGGGCATGGAGAAGGGTATCGATGACATAATGACATCTCTGGCTGCCAAAGATGGTAGAGACATGTTAGCAGAACGGATCATGAGTGCTCACATTTCATTTTGCTATGCTTATTCATGTTACTTAGATGTCCATGTCTGCATCAGACTAACTGTCTGCACTTGGTCACAGATAAGGGACCCCGGAACCATTGCTTGTAAAACCAGAAGCTGTTATCACACCCGATATGCACCTAGAATTTGAGTCTGTTTGGCCCAACTTTGAAACATCTAAGTTACAAAAAGGCCTTTGAGAAACTGTTTTTACATCAAGTTAGAAATTGGTTCTCGTGCTTTTTTCTTTTTCCCAAAAATACTGCTCCATATCTTTAAAAGTTTAATATTACCTTCAAAACAGCTTAAAACTCAATTCTGAAAATACAAGAATCAACAACTTTTATTTAATAACACTTTTACCTTAAGTTCTATTACTAAATGCTTCATAGTTTGACAGCTAAAATCTGACAACTAGGTCAAACAGAGCTTTTCTCTTTCCTGGAGACTGAAGTCTGGAAAATCATTTTCAGGTATAGACTGGACGGAATACAAGAGGCAATTGAAGAAGGCAGAGCAATGGAATGTGGAAGTCTATTAATTCTGGCTTTTGTGTAGAAAGCTGAGTCATCACTACATGATTTACCCCTGCGTTTATATACATAGGTAATATTATTCTTCTTTGTATCGGTCCTGATGAAGGCTTTGTATTTACTAGTGCCTCTCCGGAACTTTAGTTTTGAGGACATGGATTGCATACTATATAGTGAAAAAGGAAATCTGATTTTGAAATGTGTGTTTTTGTCGATCATAATGTTACAAGTAAATTCATTCTCTCAATTTAGAGAGTCATTTTTAGATTTCTCTCTTAGTGTTATGAAAACATACAATAGTGACATATAAAACTGAATTTATTTGGTTATAGATTACCTTGGATTTATTAATGAAATGTTCATAATGTTAAGATGTTACGAGCAACATCAAGAGTTTTGAGTTATTGATATGATCACTGAAAAATGTTGTTGTGCAATTTACAAACGCTTAGATTTCACTAATAACATTATGATATCATGAAGAAATCTTAGTAGAGTTAAACCATATTTTGCTTTCAAGATTTTGATCCTTTTTTCTGAACCTTAATAATAAAATCTTGATCGCGCGATTGATAAATCAAATTAAATCTAATTAATATCTTTACCTATATATAACTCCGTGGATTTATTCAAATCTATCTTATTTATTCCCAAAAATTAGAAACACAAATTAACAGTCCTTAAATATGGATTTTCCCTTGTTTCACGAGGGATCACATTATTTACAGGTTTTCTGGAGGTAATCTGCTTTTTGATGAAGTCATATTTTTATTCTTTTTTTTTTTTAAAAAAAAAGATGCTTTACACACGTCAATTTAACATATCTAAGTTGTAGAGAAAATGAGAATTGGGTTGGACAAAAAAAAAAATACATCAAATATATTAATTAACCTTCTCACTTTTCATTTGGCAAGCATGATTTAACTTAGGGTGAATTACTTAACCGTTCCCTGTGATTTGACAAATGTGCATAATAATACCTTATAGTTATAAAATTAGCGAAGCCACCCCCTGTAGTTTCAATAAAGATGCACATAGACCCCTTCCGTTAATTTTTCCGTTCAAAATAACGTGTTTTGACATGCAAGCACGCCTTGTGCAACTTTGCTTTGTTTTTTCATAATAAATGCATTAAATAAACTTTTCTATCTTTAATTTGTTTATAAAATAAAAAAAGCAATTAAATTAAAAAAGAAAAAGACACCAGCCTTGCTACCCCCAACCCACCAGCCTCACTAGCCCTACCACCCCACCCCTACACCCAGCTAGCCCCCACCCTACCAACCCCCACCACCCCTGCCACCTCACCCCCACCCCCCGGTCCCACCGTCACCCAGTTACCCACCCCCACCACCCCGTCGCCCCACCGCAGCCGGCTCCCACCTCGTCCCCACCCTCGTCGCCACTACCCCAAGAACCCCATCCCCGTTGCCCCACCCCGCCCCTACCCCATCGCCCCATCCTGCTGCCCTACCCTGTAGCCCCACCTGTCTCCCCATCCCAGTGCCCCCCACCGTCGCCCCACCCCGATCCTTCATGTTTTCTTTTTTTTTTTGTTTTTTCTAATTTAATATTTTAATTTCTAAATAAAATAAAAGTAAAATAGATATTTTATTTAATAAGTTAGGGGCAAAATGGACTTTTTACTAAAATTCGTTAAAAAACTAACGACAATTAGCTTTTGGGGGTCGTGTGCACTATTTTTTGAAACCATAGGGGGTCAAATAGTTAATTTGTAAAATACAAGAAAAAGTTGTGAATATTAATCAAATCACGAGGGGAATTTAGCAATTCACCCTTTAACTTATATTATTCTCTTATCTCTATGTCCCCTTTTCAAATAGTTCCAAATTCCAATCTCTAAACCCCTTTAAAATTAGAAGTATAATTTTATCAATAAATTTTTTCACGAGAATAATATTACACCTGTTACAAGTTATTAAATGACTCGATGACAAACTCATCCATAAGTAGTGTATATTTTAAGTAATCAACAAATGCAACAAAGTTCTTGTTCAATCTTTCCAAAATAAATTCATGAAAGTTAATTTACATAATACACACGCCTTTTCATTTAATTTACATAACACACATGCCTTTTCATTAACTCCATCAAATTAATTTTCATTTATCTTTAAATTTCACTCAAATTATAAACTATAAAAACTAAATTTTCTTTTATAAAAAAAATTAATAAAAAATTTAACAATATTAGGAAACCCAACCGCTTAAGCTTCCTTTCAACCAAACCACTACTTTTCACTTTCACTTTATATAAACACGCGCAAAATCAGCAGCAAAAATCTCTACCTATACATACACGCATACATATATATAATATCTAGATATTTTTGAGAATTTTTTTCCTTTTTTTTTTGGTTGAAGATGGCGGAGGAGAAGGGGAGGATGAGAGGGGTGGTGCTTAGGTTTAGCAACGAAAAAGGGTACGGGTTCATAAAACCTTACGGCGGCGGCGGAGACGACGATCTGTTTGTCCACCACTCCGACGTCAAATGCGATGGCTTCCGTACGTTGAGTAGCGGCCAAGAGGTAGAGTTTTTGGTTATCCAAGAGAATGACAAGCCTAAGGCTATTGAGGTCACCGCTCCCGGTGGCGGCGCCGTCGTGGATAGGAGCCGTGGAAGAGGGGGGCGAAACGGATATGGGTTTAGTGATGGTAATGGGTATAATAGAAGGCGTGTCAGTGGGTATCGAGGCGGTGGCGGAGGAGAGTGTTATAACTGTGGGAGGACTGGACATTTGGCTCGGGATTGTAACCGTAACGGCGGTGATGGTGGCTTTGGCGGGGGCGGCGGCGGTGGTGGTGGAGAGTGTTATAACTGTGGGAGGACTGGGCATTTAGCTCGGGACTGTAATCGTAACGGCGGTGATGGTGGCTTCGGCGGTGGCGGCAGTGGTGGTGGGTGCTATAACTGCGGTGGTTACGGGCATTTGGCTAGAGATTGTCGGAGCGGGCATGGTGGACCTGGCGGCGTGTGTTATAGCTGTGGAGAGCAGGGGCACATGGCAAGAGATTGCCCGCGTGGCAGTAATGCCGGTAGCGGTAGGAGCATCAGCCGTGGCGGCAGCAGTTTTAGCAGGTTCGGTGGCGGAAGCAGTTGTTTCAACTGTGGAGAGTCAGGGCACTTTGCAAGGGATTGTCCAGACAGCAACATGAACTGAAAACCCGTAAAATCCCCTTACCACTCTTTTCTTTCCTTATATATTTATAACGGTCTTTCTAACTAGTGTAACATTGCTGTTAATAACGGTCTTTCTAATCTTAACGGGTTAGAAAAACTGCAGTTATAATTTCTATATATGTAGTAGCCATCCGTAAAATCCCCTTATCAATCTTTTCTTTCCTTATATATTTATAACGGTCTTTCTAACTAGTGTAACATTAACCGCGGTTATAATTTCTATATATGCAGTAGCCGTTGCTGTGAGGGCCTTGGTGGATATATATAACTAGGTCCAGCTTATATCTGTTATTTGTCCTTATCCGGTTCTTGTTTTCGAAATGTTCTTTTGCTATCAAGTTTTATGTAAATGGGTAGCTCAATTTGTTAAAGTTAGGATCTTTAGTTTTGCTATGTCTTTGGTTTTGCATATTGATGAATGATGAACTTTTACTATGTTGATCTCACAGCTTTACCTCTTGCTGATTCTGTATTTTCTTTCAGACCCTGCATTTTTTTTAGAGTGACTGATACTCTCCACGGTTTAATTGCCTTTGCTAAATTTGCTGGACAACTTCATTGTGTCTTGCTCACTATGTGCTTATTCTTGTGTTGTCACGCATTTGTCACTCTGGCAATTGGATGTTCTGTCATAGTGACTTCTTAGAGGAGAATAGGAGATAATGGAGTAATGCTTGTGTATATCTTCATTTTCTATGATCTTCTGGTGTTGAAAGTATTTTGTTTCCTGAACTGTTCACATGCCTGGTTGGGTATGAACTAGTGTTGTAACCATTAGATGAAATAGTGTTGATATTCATAACAGTTGAATCTCACTCGTTACGTGATAACTACGGTCTAAAAGGAACTTCGCTGTGGGTATGGACCAGTGTTGTGAGCTCTTAATCTTGGCAAACATTTAAAGAATTAATCAAGCCATGCAATTAGCCTAAAGAAAACCAAGCATAAATGAAGGCTATATTGGGTTGACCAAGTATTTGTGTTACAATTTACATATTTTGGTGAAAGTCTTGTCCATGTCTTGGTTTTCCTCTGGTATAACCTGTTGTTTTTGTGTGCGTTAATTCAGGCTCTTTGCTTGAGTCATTGGTTGCATCACAATGGCACGGGCTGCATAGTCCACATTGACCACTTGTGTAGTTGGTGTTTGCAAATATGAGTGAAGTAATGGTTGTAGAAATTTGTTTATTAGGTTAAGTTACTATGAGCTGGCCAATGATATGGACAGCTTATAACTGTCAAATCCCGGGCATAAATGTTAAAACATTTCTGGGTGTAGTAGAAGCCCAAGTAGGAATCATGATCTGGTGGGAAGGGCTATTCCTTCCCCTTCCCAACCCCACCCCCACCATTTCCCTGGCATCTTGCTCTGCCTCTTTGAATAACATTTGAATACTCGTCTACTCCTATGTCCTTAACTTGCACCTACTGTAGGCACAGGTATGCGCAAAACCCTATGTCAATTGCCATCCCTTGGTTTAGGGGATTCATATGAAACCTCTGGGAAATAAAGCATTCATCAGCAAGTTAAAACATTTTCAGGTTATGAACGAGATATTAAGAATGATCTCCATTTAAAATTGCTCATAGGAGGAGTTTAGTTAGGTTTGAGTGGCCTGCTATTTCCTAGTGGCTTAGAACAAATCGAAAGAAGAATTCCTAGTCATTGGTGTCAAACTCTTTATTGGGGCGGTTATCGACCATACATGGGAAGACCGTAACAGGGGATTTCATGGCAAAGCTGCTCTAATGGGAGAAACCAATTTCAAGATTATTGCTTTTGACTTTAAAAGTGTACATGGTAAGGGAAGTTAGAAAGTCATTACTTAGAGCTTGTTTGGCTCTGCTTATTTTGCGGCTTATAAGCTTCCAAAAAAAAGCAACTCCTCACATATTTTTTACTTATAAGCTTAGCCAAACAGCTGTTAATACCGCAACTTTTTGTGCGTGGAACAGAGATGAGAGCAAGTTTCATAGCTTTGTAGGGAGACGTATAGGAAGAAAGAACTCTAACAACCCCCCAAAACTCCCAAGTTTATGAGGAGTCCCAAAAAAGATTTTTTGGCTCCACAAATAGGGCAAGCCAATTCTCACTCCCTAGCTATCTATATATGTATAATATAGTTTAGTTAGTTATTAGTTATAATATTTATTTTAAAATTTTACTTTAAAGTTATAATTTTGACATTTTACATTTCATGGTTTATGGTTTAGTACTTTGGATTTTGGAGCTTCTTATAATTTTAGCATTAAAGTTCTATTATTTAAAAGTTATTATTTTATTAATTATTTTTGTAAATTTATTTATTAAAATTGAAAAATAATTGTAAAGTTAAAAACTTAAACTGAAAATTAGTGTTAATAATTAATTTCTTAAAAATTGGTTTAAGATAATGAGTATTAAAAATAAGTAAATAATGTTAAAAATGAAATTAGTAAGGAGCGAAAATATAAGGAGACTGTTAGAGTAAGTTGAGATATGAAGTCTCTAAAAAAATAAAAAGTAGGGAGTCTGTTGAAGTAAAATTGTAAAAAGGTTTTTAAATACAAGAGAAGAAGGTGACTGAATACCCTTAGAGAAAAAAAAGAAATAAGGAGGTTGTTGAAGTTAGGCTAAGATATTTTATGTTATGTATTTGTTGCCTCAAGGTGCTAATGGTGCTATCTGAATGAACCAAATAATTATGTCACTCTGTGAACAAGGTGCTAATGGTGCTATCTGATTCAGCCAAATAATTATGTCACTCTATTAAATGGTAGCAGTTTAAATCTACAACTCAAATGATTTGCAAAAACATCAAATTATACTCCTCATGATTTGGATTTACATCATTAGCTTATTACTACTTTGCTCATTTGTCTTAGCTAAGGATGACAATGAGGCGGGTTTGGGATGAGAAATTTTAATCTCTAAATAGAAGCACAGTCTTTGAGAATTCTATTTAGGAAAAGAATTTTTTGTTGATATATATATATATATATATATATATTTTTTCGCACATAAAAGATCTTTAAGATATCACTTTTAATTGATTGAGAAAATGATTAGAATTCCTCTCAACTCATCATTAAAGTTCTCCTCATTTCTTTTAAAACTTCTTTTAAACTTTTATATCTATTACTTTTAAGATTTTAATACATATGTACTGAGTAAGACTATGAAGGTGTGCTTATAAGTTAGTCAAATTTGCTTGCAAGTAGAAAAGTAAAATTTAAATGTTTGGTAAATTGTGTTTATAAGCAAGTATAGATGTTTTATAAGTAGTCAAAAGAAAAAGCACGGGTTGTTAATTCTTTTAGTTGATCATAAGCAATGGGAGTTGATGAATTTCCATTCTCATAGAATGACAGCACTGGAGTGAATCCAAATAGAAAAACTCACATTGGGTTTAGGGATTATCTAGCTCGAATAGTAACTTTTATCTTGTGAAGATGACACACTATTGTTGAGTTACATCTGTTCGCTCCCCCAAATAAAAAAATAGAACCTACTAATCTTAGGTCAAAGAGTCGAAAAACTCAATGCCACTATTCTTGAATAACTTGGAGTCGGGCCTTATCTTTGAACTAACCTTAATATGAATATAATGGTCTATGAAAAGACATTTGTACCGTTCAAGAACTAATTTTGTTTTATAACATTATTAAAAAAAATTCATTTTTTAGTTGTTTTAATAAAATTAATGTTCATAAGCATACATTTACTAAACATATTAACAACTTATAAGTACATTTATCCAAATACTTTTATGCTTGTTTCTCATTTGCTCATAACCATAAAAAAACACTATTTACAAGCATCAATTGTTTATGGACCCGTTGGGGTTGGTTTTTTTTTTTCAAAAATGCTTTCTTTTAACAACTTTGAAAAAAGTGTTTTTTTTTAGAAGTTAAAAAATCTAAATTTTGGAAAAGTTGTATTTAAAGTATTGTTAAAATTTTAACTTTTCTGAAAACCAAGTTAAATAATTATCTCAAAAAGGACTTAGCATTTTCCACATCGTCTCACCCCGCTCCATTCCTGATAGAGATTACATGTTGATCCCCATTTTCCATTCTCAACCCAATACCCATCTCTATTTAGAGGAAGCATAGAGTATAAGGTGAGTACCACAAAACCCATCTCTATTATTATTCCTATCCTTATGTGGGACCAAAACATATAGCCATCCCTTGAAAGCATCTGCATTTTTGAAGAATTTTCCATGATGATATTTTGATCCCAAAAGCAAAATGTTCAAGTAAAGCAAATTGATTTCTTGTCCAAGCCGCTATTTTCCTGGAAAAGTTATTCTTGTAGCATGTTTAGGATCCGAATTTTTACAAATTCTTGCCATTAAAGTTTCCACTTTAACTCTGCACGCCCCAGGAAAAAAGATAATGGATGGATGAGAATCAATTGCCTTGAGATGATAGCTAAAGGTCTCTGACCAGTAAAACCTCACCAATAGGAAGTCCACATTTTAGGGTATACAATTTGATACTCGTATTAGTGAACCAAATAAATCTTGATTTTTCTATATATATGTGCGGATTAGTTAATCAATTGTAGCTTTAACGAGATTCCCCTTAGACTATTGATCACTTGAGCAACCCCGAGATCAACTTATTATCCCTAGATGGTAATAACAATTTTCTCGTTGCCTCCTATACAACCAAAATGTATACATAAATAAACTTTGACTTTGTTTTGTAAAATTCTGTAGCAAAATAAGATCTCGTTGGTCTTCAATTGGTCACCATAGCCTTCCGTCAAGAGAATGTTGAAGCTGAAAATCAAAAGTGAATGTTGATTGCAGTAAGGAAAAATTCCTCCACCACAATAAGTAGATAAGTAAAATTGCATTTTAAGCAACAGCTTATGTACATCCCTCTTCAGGCCAAAAATTTTATGAAAAAAAGTATTTTCGTAAAAAGTTAATCCAAGTGAACCCTTAATTGACCGTGGAGGCTTTCTCAACGACAAGTATAGAAGAATATACGTAATGTACATTACACACCGGGTAAAGTATTAACTAAGATATACATTAGGGTGTTGAAAATTATTCGTCCAAGAAGATATCTGAATTCATATCATAGAGCCAACTCTATACAGACAACTTGTTAATGCAGACTTGAAGGCCTGAACTGAACTATTTCATTGCTCAATTGGGATATTTTGGTTGAGATTCATTTAAATGTCAGAGTCAAATTTTTATTTCTATATTATCTTTTTGTCAATTTGCAAATCCAGTTGATAACATCACATTCATGGTTTACAGCCCCCCATGGGGCCCACAAGTCCATACAAGTGGGCCCCAGTTATCATCACCTGACAAGAATCAGCCATCATTTTGGGCCTTGCTTTTAAAATTCCACCCTCCAATCCAAATTCACATTTTACATAACTTTCCGCGTCCCGAAAAGCCCATCAACAGATTTTAACATTTAATTAGTAAAGGGTTAATTTCACAATGTGTCCCTATTATTTCTTCATCTGTTTAGATTAATTTTCATTACTTCAAAATTTTCTAAATTAGTCCTAAATATAATCAAATTAGAGCATCTTGTTCATAAATATTTAATATTAGCTCTTAATATTTTATGAAGATAGTCAAACTAGTCTATATGGTTTGAAAAATTTTATATGAGTCCTCAATATTTTATAAATTTATTCAAATTAATCATTGTTTTAAAAAAAATGAATATAAAAAATTTGAACCAATTTGAATAAATTTGAAAAATAATAAGGAGTAATATCTATTTTTTTAAAAAAATAATAGGAACTAATTTGATTATCTTTGTAAAACTTTAACTATTACCATGAATGTTTCTAAATAATATAGATTAGTTTGACTATATTTATGAAATATTGAGAATTATTTTAAATATTTTTATAAAATATTGAAGATAAATTTAAATAATTTAAAATAACAGAGACTATTTTGAAAAAAAAAAATAAGAGAAGAAGTAGGGACTAATTATGAAATTTTCTCTAATTAGCAAAACGAAAACACTCCTCCCCCGGGGCCCCGGAGGGGGGGGGGCTCGGGCCCCCATTTAAATCACCGCGCCCTCGACATTGTTGAAAACTAAACAGACAAACCATCGAAAAGCCCACAAATCATCAGTTTATTAGTTTCTTCCCCATACGAAAACACCCACAACACACACTGAACCATTCTAAAATCACCTCCATAGACATCGCTGCCGACTTTGCAAAGGTGGCAGTGTCCTATATTCTTAGATTATTTTCCTCTTACCTCGGTCCAAGAGCCTCAACCCCTTCTATATATAGACACAATCCGTTTCGTATAAGATTTGTCTCCATTTAAACACACACCACACACACCATTTTGATTCATTTATACCACTCGCCATTTTCTGCAACTCCATTTCCATTTTGTTGCTTCAAGATTCAACATTCATGGCTAGACTTCAACTTTTCCTTCCTGCTCTTTTCATGTTTTTCATGCTATCTTGTGCAGGCAAGTTTTCGCTATTTTTCTTAGTTATTGTTGTTACAATCATTTAGTAAAGAGTCGGTGTGTTACGGCCACTAGCCTTGCGGTCTAATGGTGTATTGCATGCCCTTTTGCGTAAGTGTCTTGAAATCAATTCTGGTCGTATGCATTATTCGCCTATACTATAAAATAATTTTTGTTTTTAAGAAATTGTAATATGTTATCACCTTTGTCGCATACATTATCTGACTATAATTGTTGTTATTAAGAAATTCTAACATGTTATATGTTACCACCTTTATCATATACATTGTCTGGCTATAAAGCCATTTTTAAGAAAATTACTGTAACTTATTTTTCCTAACACATTACATGTTACCACCTTATGAATTAATATGAATATTTTTGTAACCATGCAGGAGTTTTAGGTGCAACATTTATGTTAGTGAGTCAGTGTAGTCACACAGTATGGCCAGGGATACTATCAGGTGCCGGGACAGCCCAATTATCGCCGACGGGGTTGACTCTCAACCCGGGCGAGTCACTCCCGATTGCTGTCCCGGCATCATGGTCCGGCCGGTTGTGGGGCCGGACCATGTGCGGCCAGGATTCAACCACCGGGAAATTCACTTGCGTGACCGGCGATTGTGGCTCCGGCACGCTCGAGTGTTCCGGCAGCGGCGCCGCCCCTCCGGCGACGCTAGCGGAATTCACATTGAATGGCGCAGGTGGGCTTGACTTCTATGACGTCAGCCTCGTGGATGGCTACAACCTGCCCATGTTGGTGGCCCCACAGGGTGGGTCCGGGGGTGGGAATTGCACCGCGACGGGGTGTTTGGTCGACCTCAACGGCGCGTGTCCGTCGGAGCTGAAAATGATGAACACTGCCGCCGCAGGCAGCGGCGGCGAGTGCGTGGCTTGCAGAAGCGCGTGCGAAGCCTTCGGAGACCCGAAATATTGCTGCAGCGGCGAGTACGGGACGCCCGATACTTGCAAGCCCAGTTACTACTCGCAGTATTTCAAGAGCGCGTGCCCACACGCTTACAGCTATGCTTATGATGATGGGACTAGCACATTTACTTGTGCTGGAGCTGATTACGTCATCACTTTCTGCCCCAAGCCTTCTACTAGGTGAGAATAATCTTTTTTCTTTACCCTTTTTTTTAATTATATATACACATATATATTTGTCTTCTTTATTAAAAAATCTTTATAAATTTGGGCTCGTCAAATTATTTTTCTTTGCAACTTGTTTTCTGATTGATTTGTAGTTATTTTTATTTTTATTTTGGGCACCATTTGGTGTATAGTTTTGCATATAGTTGAATTAATACTTGTTAATGATCAAAATGGCCACTAGATGGATAATGACTAGTAGGTATTTTTGGGTCAAATATTACGGCAAATGAAATAAATGTAAGTGAAGATTTTCTTAGGGAAAATGTGGACGAGGTTGATACTCCAATTAAAGATCTTGGGAGCTTTATAACGAAAATCAAGCAATTTTCAACTTGGTGGGGGTAAAAATTTAGTTTGATTTGACTTGAAATTCGAGCATTAGGGGTTAGAAATATTTCATGTCAAATCAGCCAAATCATTGATGAATTATTTTACCCGAAAAATATTTTTTTATTAATAATTATGACTCGACAAGCAACATGAAATGCTAATTCATTGAATGAGTAGTTGATCATAAGAAGTTGCAAACATGTGAAACTAATGTTGGTTTCACGTGATTTCTCCAACTATAATACCAAAACAAATTGTTGATTATTAGGGCCAACATCCTTAAACTTTTTGCAAGAACAAGCAAAAGTAGGAGCCATGTGCGTCTTAATCAATCACCATCTTTTCTTGCCCATCCTTGCATAAAAACACTTTTTTTTCTTTTATTTATTCAATCACCCATCTTTTTTTTTTTTTTTGGCCCATTCTTGCGTAAAAATACCTTGTTGCATGATGATTTTGGTATAAATATGTAGTTGGTTTCATGCATGCATGTCTCTACAAATTGCTTTCAATTTATGTACTTCTTTTATAATATAATTTATTCCCTTTCTCCAAAAAACAAATCAAAGCACCGCCCATGCAATATTCTCTACTATACTTTAAGTTAACATTAAAATAATACTAAAATATTAGATTTTTATTTGAATTCTTGTGTTTAAGACTTAATGTTTTATTGGTCTTTCTTTGCAGTCAAAAGTCATCTGGGGGCCAAATAGCAGGGGCTGGTGAGGCTTCGTTGATCACAAGCGGCAGTGATTTGAGACATACACCAGTGGATTTGCTGATCACCATTTTATTCACTGTTTCGTTAGCTGTTATTTTGCATTTTTGGCAGTTGCTTTGACCAACTATACGCTGCCTAGCAATAGCTGCCACCTTTTTTCGGGTCACACGGTACTAAGCGGGGTAACACTTAGTTTTGGTTTAATTCGTCCAAGTCTCTAAAAGTGCCTTTTAACCAATTTGATTGGGCTTGAACTTCGAGAGTTCATCCAAGAAACATGACCATGTGGTAGCAAAAATTATTTTACCACAGAGGAGAGATGACAACAAAGATGAGGAAGCATTACATGTATTATGCTTCAAAAAATTCAAGCTTATAGTAAGATCTCGAGGAGACACTGGAAGCTGAGACAAGTGACAATTTGGGTGCCGACTTAGTGGGGTTTTTTTTTTTTTTTCCTTTTTAATTAGTTAGGATTGAGATTTAGAATTTTTTTTTTCTTTTTTTTTTCGTGTAATATGATAGCAAGTGTGGACAAGAAAATACTTGTTAATTTGCTGACATAATTTGTGCCAACGAATTACGAACGCCTATTACTGCCAAATCCTCTTGAATTGCGTGTATATGTTATCTTCATGCCCAGGCATGGGCTGATGGCATCATTTTCCTCCACGCTTGCTTTCTTTTTCTCTCTCTCATTTCTATTTTTTTTCTTTTTTGTCATCTAGTTATTGTATTATTTCATGTAATTTTTGTGGTGTGTTCCTCTATTAATTATATGATTTTCAGATACTTAATTAGTTTGTTTGGAGTAATGAGCGGCCTAGTTGTTTTAGTTGCATCTTCTAGTACTATGATTTGCGTGATGGTTGGCTTTGTTACACTACAAATTTATTATGCCGTTTTAGTTTTTGTGGATTTCGTTTGGAAATGTTTATCTATACTCTCGAAATTCTTCCTATCATTTTGTCTTTGCTATACAACCTGTCATGTATATAGTTGTGCCAACCACGTAGCTGGTTGAATAGCTTATATGATTAAGATAGGTTTTTTTTTTTTGTATATATATATATATATATTTATCTTGTACTCTTACTGATATTGATATAAATATTTGTTTTAGACGAAACAAATATGTTTTCATTTTCGATTGACTAATTTTTCGATTTATTCTTTGTGGAGGCATGACGTAAAGCTTTTGAAAATTTTTGTGCCGCCGCTGGATGTAGACATACAATTCAGATCTCACCAACAATAATTAATTTATATATATGTTAGTCCGAAGGCGAACTCATTTCCTAATTTATATATATATATATATATATATATATATATATATATGTGAATGTATGTAATAAGCGTCCCATGTGAAAGCTGTCATATGCTTGCGTTGTTTTTCAATTTATTACTTGTGCAAGTTGAAAGAATTTGAGTTAATTTGAGACAATCAAAAATCATTACTTAATTTGACTCCAAAGTTGTTAAATATTCAGAAATTGAAGTAAAACAAACAAAGGGGGATGTAATCTTTTTGATCACTGAATATTACTTTACTTGAGCTTGCAAATAGCTACCACAAACTTTTGGGAACTCTTTAAATATAATTTTTTTCAAGAGAAGTTATGCTCGACTATTTTTAGGAACTCTTTAAAGATAATTATTTTTCAAGAGAATTTATGGTCGACTAATTAAACGCAAAATTGAGTTTTACAATTTGACTATCAAAATTGAGCATTTCTCATTAAAAATAAAATAAAATAGAAACGATTTCAATTAACCACAATAAACAACTTATACAAGTGAATTCCACATGCAATGTACTGTAAGAGTCGTACAGTTGAACATAATGGCATGCATAATGCATCTTTCCAACTTGATCTTGTCTTTACAAATCGTCAACTGGATCTTTATTTCTTTCTGTTGCAAGAATTCACACAATTTTATCTTATATATTTTGTAAGATCCTGTAAATAAATAACTTGAAAATGTAGGTATCATTTTCGGCAATATTAAAATTAAAATTGTAAGCTGAATCTTTATTTATGTATTTATCTTATAAATTTATGTCACGATTAATAGCACCTTTTGAATAGTGTGCCAAAATAATCAAGTTGATCATAAACATCACAATGACGACCATTTTGTGATAAGATAAGGGGGGGAAAAAAGAGTCGACACCATAATTGCAATTTGCGTTGTGTATTTGAGCCCTTTCGGTCAATAAATAAATTATCCAATGTGAAGAAAGTAATTATGTTCCTATCGAGGATTCCCACGATTGATGAATGCAAATGTATTCAAAGAGATAAAAGTTCTTTTCTCTTTAAGATTAGTGGAATTTCTCCTACTACAAGTCTCGCACTCTTATGCGGCGGCGTAAAATAATTCAGATTTAATTATTAGCCGCCATGACAAATAAAAATTAATCGATTACACTTAAGTCATTATAAACTAAACATAAATCTCACACATAATTAATATAAGAGAGACTTTACAAGTATAAGTCCTCTTAAATTACCAATTGGAGCAATGAAAAGTTTCAAAAAAATTTCCACTCCATATGTGAAAATAAACAATAAAAAATTAGTTTTCAGATTAAAATTCACTAGTCTTTAAGTTTGACCTCTTCTTGCTTGGCTATGTATTGGAATTTGAAATTGTTCTACCAAATCTATAACTTTATAATGAATCGAATATTATCTTGCCTAAATTGAATTCTTAATCGCCATGTCAAATATAATGAATCGAATATTATCTTGCCTAAATTGAATTCTTAATCGCCATGTCAAAAGATAAGTTATAAACTCTTTTGTGAAATTATACAGCCTCCACTAGATATTCAAGAATAGATCAAAAAGATAAGAAGGTTCCATTTAGCTGCAGGACTTAAAAAAAGCAAAACTGAAGCGCTCTTTATCTATAAACTTTTTCTTTTCATCGTTCGCCAGCTATCATGTCTGATTCAATTTGTGTTTATGGTCTAACAATGGTGGAAAATACACTCTGACGATTTGTCATTTACTTTTTATCTCTTCTTTTTGATTGTTAGCTTCAGGGTGAGTGGAGATGAAATCCTATTTTAATAAGTAAGAATGGCAATGGGACAAGTGACTTGGGGTATTCGACATCGATCGGCCTAATTATATATATGTGTATATATATGTATGCGTGTGTATATAGGTGTTTTAAGTTTACTAATTAATTATAATTTTAAGTACATAAGTATATATTATATACTAAAAATTAAGAGAAGATTTTTACTTTCTAGTATTAGTAAAGTTTGAACCATTAACTTTTTACTTTTTAAAATTTTATCATTTTAATATATTTTAGGGATATTGTTTAGATTTTTTGGGAAAATTTATTTAAATGGTTCAGGGTTGAGAACATTCCTTAAATTTGGGTTCGGAACGTTTCTTGTTAAAATTTTTATTTAAATTTGAAATTTTTTTAGCTGGGTTTGGGATGTTCCGTGAATGGGATTCCCGTTTAATTTTTATCTGGGTTTAGGACAGAAATAAAAATTGGGATACTATCCGAGTAGCGGGTTTGAAATTCCTTCATTGGCAAGGTACTTGTCTCGTTGCCATCCCTATTAATAACACAACTTGAAGCTATCTTTTTGCTATCCCTATTAATAACACAACTTGAAGCTATCTTTTACATAGAGTAATCGACTAATAACTTATTATAATCAACTGTTCTAATCTTGAATTTATGCCCTTTCATTATAAATATTGTCTATTACTTGTTGAATTGAAACAGGTTTTGAGATACATTATTAAACCATGAATTTATATAACATTAGGATGAATCCGATATAACTTAATTTGAATTTCTCGCCATCTAATAGAATTGTAGAAAAATCAAAAAGAACTCGAAGATGGCCGCCTACACAAGATTAGCATTTCGCCGGTAATATTCTTGCTTTTCTATTGTTTGTATCCGATGAGAGATGTTTATGTTTTTTCTTCATTTTTTAAATTGTATGATGTAATAACGCAAGCTCCACCAAGCAAGATAAGATTTTGGTTTAGTTTTTTTTTTTTCTCCCTTTATTATTATTATACAAGAGAAACCCCATTTAACGAAACCCGACCACCAGACACTCTCGGTAGCGACAGACGATTGGTAAACCCCAAGTGGAAGGACTGGAACCCAGAGCAAGAATTAGGATTGAACCCGATTCCTCCTTAGCCAATTGATACAAAACAAGAAAAAACTAAGCTGCTAGTATACATTTGTTAAACCTGGGTGACCAATTGCCATAACTCTTCTCATTTACACAGTTCAATAATTGTTTAAAGAAAAGCTAAATTGTAAAACTCCTCTGAAGCTTCTAATCTCAACCTCAGCAGCGACTCTCTAGATGTGCACATTCGCAAACAATGCCAAATCGTCTAAAGATTAATGTCAATCACTTGAGAGACGATATTTTCATGGATTCCTTGAAACTGCTGTCTTCAGAAACCATTACCCAGACAGATCGATAAGTGGTCACAGAGTATCAAGATCAACTACTGCTAGACATAAACATAGATTGCAGGTCTTGTTCCGGGCTAGTTAAGTGGTCCCAAGAATTCCGAGCATCGGCTTTGCATTAACTTCAGGAATGAAGTTATCGGATTAAGGAATTGAGTCGTACTAAGTCATGCCCCCTTATCAACACCAGTAGAAGTGGTCTCGCTTCTTTGTAAAGGTTTCCTCTGATGCAATGCAGAAATATAAAACCGACAAGTAGCATGAACTCTGCTGCATGAAAACGTCAGTATTGCTACTGGTGCTAGTTGCCCTTGAACTCCAATAGTGTGGTATGCACGTAAGAATTGATAACCTGGAAGGAAAGCGGTCCAATGATCAACTCAGTTTTGTTTAGACTTTATATCCGCACTAAAGATGCAACGCACAGCCCTACTGTTAAGAGCATGTGATGATACTGGAGCAGAAATGCAGTGAAAAATAAAGTATTACATGAAAATACTGCAATTTTGACATCAAGACTTCCCAAACAATACATAAGATATGTATTTGTTGTTAGGTGATTCTTACCTATTAAGCAACAAACTTCAGGCAACGAGTATCATTGTGGATATTTTGGCACCGGATTGAACAAAAGCGCATTCCACATTGGACACATGTATAGTTGGCACTGAATCCACAAATGGTGCAGAAATGGCGACGAGCAGTGGAGCTTGGTGGGCCCACTGCTGCGGTCAAATAAGATGGCACATGTGGAGGTAAGGACTCCAGATTTGCCTATTTTTGTAAATGGAGATGATGTGAGATTCAACTATAGTCATCAAAGCAAAAAGGAGAAACTGCTTATAATTTTTGTTTATACCTCATGCAACAGCTCAAGGAAAGTTCTTGGCGCCTTTTTAGCATTTTCAAGTGCTTTAGCTTGACGAGTTTTACGCTTTGTACTTTTAGACTGTCTCTTTTGATATACTGCAAGACAAATAATAATGGAAAAGTCAAAAGACTAAATAAGATAATTCCAGACTAAGAGGTCCTCTGGTTTTCCTTATGGGAAGAGGGAAAGCTCAGGCCTAATGGCTAGAACAAACAAGTATAGCCGGAATCAAAATAAGGAATATACAAGGGGAAAAAGCAACTATTACAAAGAAGCCAATGTAAGCTGACATCAGAAACTCCAACTTATCAGGCTCTAACTTTTTCTTTTCTTTTTCTTTTTTTTTTTTTCCCCTGAGAACTAACTTATTAGGCTCTAAAATTGTGCAGGACATAAGAGACTCCAACAAAAAGATGGTATAGGGCAACAAGGGAGCTAAGCTTACTGCCAATAGCATGTTGATTTTACTTTATTTTTTTATTTTTTTAACCACAAATCATCTGTTTTTTTGAATAATGTGTCAGAAGATAGTTCGTTAATGTAGCTTTTACCTCCACTGACAAAACCAGTAAATTTGGAACAAGGAAGTGTCTGAACAAGAGCCTATAGTTTCATCTCTTTATGTCCAGATTTTAAACTTGAAAATGGAAATGTAAGGAAGAAGGAGTAATGATACTTATATTAACTCTCGCTTGAGATCGAAGTGCAAGTATATTTGTAGTGTATTTGGAATGATCTTATTTTAAGATGCTTATCCTATTGAAATGAGAAGACATCTTATAAAATTTAAGGCATCTTATCACATGCATGCTATGAAAACTCAAAACAATCCATAATTTTTATCTTATAAGACATAAGCAATCCATCCTTATCTTATTTTTCACAACTATAAAGACAAAACATCTTATCACACTATAAAGATAAAACATCTTATCACAAACATATTATAAAACTTAAAACAAACCATACTTTTCTACATAAAAAGATCTTATAATAAGCATATACCAAAAGAGCATTACTCTCATACAACAAGATAACCTTATAACTAAGTTCAACTGTGAAAATTTTCTGTTGTTAATTCGCAACAGTTTGAACATTTAGAAGTCTGGACCAACAAGAGAAAATTTATTGAATGACAGCATCTAATTAAGCTACCAGCCTACCACTAACACATTCATTACCTGATCAGGCACTAAGAAGTTGGTTGGGGCCTCATATGAATGTAATCCAGGAAAGGGACATTTGAGCATAAAGATAGAGGCACATCCATTCTAGGTCATTGAAATGTTTCATACACAGAACCCATTTTGCTGCTGAAATGAACCAAAACTTTACCTATACAGTGCAAATTGTGAAACGATTTCCGTCACCCTGCTACATTTTCACCCCATTATAAATGCAATAAATTTCAACAAAGAAAAGATGCAATAAATTTGAATTGATTATGTCCTGCCTTAGCCCCACCGAAACTGTGCAAGCAAAATTAATTTTATAGACTTAATAATAAAGATGTTGGGCCGGATCTCGGTTGAAATTGTTCATTTGGATATTTGCAAAAAAAGCTAATCATAGGTTCTTCTCTCCATCAAGAAAAATAGGCCCAAATTGGTTGTTATTATATAAACTCACAACAATGAGTTAAGAACCACTCTCGTACATCTCCCATCAATGTACATCACAAACAGTGCAGGAAAGGGGAGTGCAAGTGAAGACTCAACAGCTAGACTAAGCCAGACCTCGTTTTTGCTCTTTGTTCCTCCCCTAAAATTACGTAAATAATCAAAGTAAGTCTTCCTCTTCCGACCATGATTTAATCCCCTAATACAACAATAATCAACGAGCAAAAACCTTTTCTAACATTGTGCTCTACTCTATACCCACAACACAAACTAGATATTATTTTATAATTCAAATGTGTGCAACAAATTTTTTTAAAAAATTAGCTAATGCAAACAGAAGTGTACATAGAATGCAATAAAATAAAAAATAAAATGAAATAATTGAATCCAATCCAGATATCTGTATGTATAAAAAAAATTATAAAAAGAAAAATCAGAAATAAACCTGAATCATCGTCGTCATCCTCATCAAGAGAAGCTTCATCGTCATCGTCGACTTGTACAGCCTCTACAGCGTTATCATTCTCTAAAGCTTCAAGCCGAGCCAGAGCCGCCTATTTTAACAACATTAATTTTTTAAAAACAATTACCGAAAAATTCCTGAAAATGATCCTAAAATACATCAATACGTCTCTCTCTTTTCTCTTTTAATGGAATGATTATGATATTCGCGTGTTAAAAAGATAATAAATAAATATAACAAATTATTTTAGACGAATTGATCACTAAATTTAAAAAAAAAAAGAAAAAAAAAAACCGAACCTGAGCTCGATTGTCGGCGCTCGCGAGTGCCGCAGCCATTTTTGGAGCAACCTTGCGAGTACGCATTGACATTCTACGGCCTGAATTATCATCCTCCATTTCTGCCAAATAAAAAAAAAAAAAAGAAGCTAAAAATAAGTTTCAAGAAGCTTTTACGATTTTCTCTCTTTTCTTTTTAAGAAAAAAAAAATATATTTTCTCCAACGGACTCTTTACCTCAAATCGTCTGCGGAGAGGTCGCCGATGGAGAAAGGGCGAGAATTGTTGAACAGTGAAGTGACGCTGTACGAATTGGATTTTATACAATGGGCTTTAGGCTACGTGACTATAAGGCCCGGAGCTATCTCTTGGGCCAGATTTTCCAGTCAATTAATGGGCCGGCCTTGTATTATTTTTTTTTTTTTTGTTAATAGTTAGTTGTTAAACACTTCAAGAGAAAAAAAAAAAAGCATCATCATCCTTTAGTAACTTCCTAATTGCATTTGGTTGGTTCTCGAGAAGGCACATCCTAGTGGAAACGTAACCCCAAAATTGACAAGTTAGTTAACATACTTGTGTAGCTTCTCTGTGAATGTACGATAAGTGAAATCCTTGTCGACGTAGTATATTTTTACATTCATGCGATTTGTCCCTAGTGTTGTTTAGTATCAATGATCTAGAGTGTCAAGATTGCCCCTCATAAAGTGCCCTAACTTTTGCCACATTGTAGGTCATGATCCCAAGATTGACTGCAAATCTAAAAACCCAATTACCATGCTCAACTCGGATCAACTCCCACTGCTACTATCCCTGTTATATTGCCCTAGCCAACCTTGTAAATTTGGCATTTCTATAAAGTCATAAAGATGAGTGTCTTTATACATATGTTTACACGTGTCACATATTCTTCAATAATAATTTATTATAAGAATGAAAAAGGAAGTAACTTTATTTATCATGATGTATAGGTTAATTGAATTCCCTTACTACATATCCAACTCACCTACTGTCTCATACTACTAATTTTGTCATGATGATTCATCCATTTGTCTAATACAAAATTTATATTTAATTAAATATCAAAAGCATATTCATTTCCATTCAATGGTTGGACGGAGCAAAAACTTATCAACATCATGTGATGTGATATCATCTCATACTTGATTAATTTAATTTTGGTTGTTTTCTAGCAAGCATGGTTAATTAGCATCTTTTTCTCTTTTTTATTTTTTCCTTGTCAGAATAGCATTTTTTTTTTGGGTCAAAGTCGGAATAGTATGGTCAGCATGTAAACAATGACATTTTCCAACTTTGTGTCACATCATTTGATCATAATATTTGTTCATGGAATAAATGTATTTAGCATGTTGGCAAAATAACGTGGAGCCACGTGTGTCCGGGTCACCAATCGATTTGACCCGCTAGCATATCAAGTACCACGTGGACATGTGTTTCGTGTCCAAAGGACAAATTCAAGCGACCCCTTAGAATTTTTGAGGTTGAAATTCAATTGGAGGTGCCAAGTGTCACGAACAGACATGTGAATTGTGTCCAAAAGGGCCATTCGTGTTGGCAGTTGTTGGTTTTCGAGGTTGAAATTCGATTGGAGGCATGAGTCAATTGTCGACAATACGTATATGATGATTCGGGAACCACGTGAGCTGGTTAGGCATGTGGGACAGCGAGCTCATAACACTCGCTAGCTCAGTTATGGACCCGTTTAGATTAGTCTTTTTTTTTAAAGTGTTTTTTTTAAATAATTTTTAAAAAATAATTTTTTTAGAAAATTTTAAATTTTCGATTTTTAAAAAAAAATTTGTATTTACGTTTTTTCAGAGTGTCAATTTTTTTTAAAATCAAAATAATTATTGTAAATTTAATATAATTTTTTTAAAAAAATATTTTTTTTCTTTTAAAAAAAAACAATACCAAACAGGCCCTAAAAAGTGAAATCTTTCATGAAATGTAATTTCATCTTTTAATTGCATGAAGACGCTAATAACTAAGAGATTGATCGTCTTACATGATTAGTGACCTTTTAAACTTGTGTAAGTTCCAAGCATAGCATTGAGAGAAGCTTGAAATATAACAAAGCAAGACTTGACGCCATGTTAAACCTTTGTGTAAAAATGGACACAAAGCCAAAGCTTCAAATCTTATACAAAGCATATTCATGCACCACTAGTACAAAAGTTGAATGGCAGATTTTGTCACTTTAATCTTTGTATATTACATCAAGTTTTCAAAAATTTCACTTGTATTATCTATCCCTAGAATGACTTATTGTTATTTTGCTTTGTTGCAAAAAATTATAGAATTTTCTTCAAAAATTAGCTTAGATAACCTTACTGTATTATCAATCTCTATATATTATATAAATTAAGGTACATGCCATATTTAAAAATCCCATATCTCCTCTTCTCATGCATTTTTTTTTTCTCTTCAAAATTTATTTTCATTAATTTATGTCATATATTAATTGAGCAATATTTTTAAACTCAAGTAATTTATACTAATTAAAGATATATATCCATACAACGATTTTGTTTCTCAATCTAAAATGAACATTATCTTTTCAATTATAAATTATTTCATAACTTAATTGTTTGTACATAATTCAACATTATATTTTTTTGTTAAATTAGTATATTATGAAATAATATTTTTGCCTTTTTTTATGCCATGTTGTCATAATGTCATACTTTTTTTCTCAAAAAAATTAAGTATATCATTCCTACAAAAGAATACTTCCTAGTCAAAATATATATATATATATAAATATGTATGTATGTATGTATATGTGTGTATGTTGTTATCCTTCCTTTCCATATACTTCCATCAATTTTTCTCAAAATTATTTCATTTTACAAAAAATTAAAAATTGACTATCAATAATAAATAAATACATAAAAAATACTAATTTATTCATGTATCACATGGGTGTAATATATCATACTTGTTGTTACACATCATCTCTTTTTTCACTTAGCTAATAAAGTATATACTACTTGAATTCCTGAATTTTATATCACGTTCTAACAAAATATTTGAATTACAAATAATTTATTAATCATTAAATAATTTTTATTCAAACTCTTCTATTTATTTTGTTATAAAAAAATTTGGCCCCTATTCAAAATTAGATATTCATATTTTAATTTTTCTTCATAAATAACTAAGATGAAAAATTTTGCATTCTAATACAGTTGTATATCTATACCTAGGAGGTTAAAAATAAACTATTTAAAAATAGAATACATGACCTTCCATATATATTTTTATAGAACATTTTAGAATATATATTATATTAATTTAACTATAATATTCAAAAGTAATACATTTAGATTAATCCTATCCCTCTTTTCCATGTTGTAATCCTTATATAAAATTATATCCTTCAATACATCATTAGTAATAAAAACTAATAAATAATAAAATTTTAAAAGATATATTTGTATTTTATTCTCACTTAAAATACAAAAAATTGTCATAAATATGAGTACGCTATGTGGCAATACCATGTTTTCCATAGATGGAAACACAAACTCCACAAATAAATCCCTTTTACCGAATCCCTAATTGTTCCAATGTGACACCCCATGAGTTCTTAACGTTGAATTATGACACTACTTCCTCAATGCCAAACCCATATATCACAACAGAATGTCTGTCCAAAATAGGTTTTCATTTTTTCATTTTCACTTGCTCCTTCCATTGTTATTCTTAATCATTAGACCCATATAAACACCCTACAAATTATATTAAATTAGAAGTAATCCGGAAGATTTAACTTTAAAAATTGGAGCAAAATTATTGACCTTCCTTGTAACGTACGCCAATGAGTCAAATTTCAACATGCCATCAATAATTTGTCTCATAATTTTGCATAGAACAGACTCCTGGTCATTAACATTTAAACCTAAGCAATTGGAAATCTAAATCCTCGGCTATATTGATTATAAAAAATTAGTCAAAAAAATTATACACATATAAAATGAAGTATACAATCCCATAATTGAATTTCTTACTCTCGGGTGCACTACACCAATTGTAGCTTCATCTTTTACTTGTGGTCAAATTTTCCCAATCCTTAGTACTTGGATAAGGATGATTATGCTCTAGGTGATTCCATAATGCTCTACGTAACATAGCATATTTTCCGCCATGTTGGTTGGCTCCTCTAGCTTCATCAAAGTATACAAAACCCCGTATTGTACAAGAAAATAATTAAGCGCAAACAATCAACACAAGAATTAAAATGCTAAGATACAATGAAAGCCAAAGGCCTCTAAAGCCAAAAATGTGTAGCAATCCTATCCACAGTGTCTATCATTGTTTATGTCAATTATTTCGATTTTATGCTTTTTATGAAACAAACTTTATGTATTTATTTGTTGGTTATTATTTACCAAAAGATACTATTGTTGTTGTTTCACGAAAGATATATTTAGTTATAATAGAGAGAAATAGACATATATTCAATTGCGTAGGAAAGATATTAAAGTTAAACATATTCTAAAAGAATCCACATTATGTGATTCACTATATAGAAGTATGTAACTAAATTCAATGACTAAATGTGAGGAGAAGAGGAAGAATTTTGAGAATCATGAATTTGATTTGGACAATATATTTGATCACTGGTTAAGTAAGGACATTGGATGAGTATAATTGATGATGTAGAAAATGACTCAGTATTTTGAGCTAGAGAATTCTCCAGATTTAAGCACTAAGTGCCTAATCAACTTCATATTTCACAAGAATGCTCAGCTAATGATATACTCAAAATGTTTGGATGAGGCTTTTATTTTTAAATCCATATTAGTTCTATTCAAAAATAAAGAAAGAAAAGAGGAAGAGGATTTGATCTCCTTGTTTGTACAAGTTAGTGGAAGGGCAAATCAACATTAGGTAAAAAACTTTTGCTCAAGCAAATTTTGGATAAAGAAATTGGATTGAATGTTGTACGTCCATCTTTTGATAGGATGTCTGACATATAAAAGAAGGGAAGAAAAAAACAAAGGCTACAAAGTTGTACATTCAGAGGACTATAAGTTCATCATACAATGAATTTGGTGTAAGGGACCTTTCCCTCTCCAAAAATGTAAGTGGAAGGAAGAGAAAACAAAATTGCAAGTTGATATTGATTGGGAAGATCTCATTATTGAAACACTTGTACTTCATCAAATCAAGGAAGAGGAAATTAAAATGGGACATTATAGTGCTCTATTAGGGCTTGTTAAATACAGAGCAATAACTATACTTTTCCATTTTGAAAGATTAAAGAGCTCTATTATCTGCATAATTTTAATTTGGTATTTCCTTGTTCTTATTATCCTTGTTCATCTTCTTATTTTTTTTAGTAGATTACATCGACTAGATATTGAAAGGCTCTCAATTCGATGGAAAGAAGTTTCAAAAGGAATTGTGTCTGTGGTAGGTGTTTATTGAAAATGTGATCTTGAGGTCTTATTTAGTATTCTTGTCTAGCTATTACCAGAAAAACTTGTAAACATAACCGGACCAGATTCTAAAAGTGAAGTATGCATTCTTGAGTGATATTTCTCAAATCATCATGTAAAAATCTTAACAACAAATAAGCAGTAAAAGAAGCACAAAAACTTTGTGCCTTCTCAATGCTAGTTTTAGTCACTTGACATATAAGCAGCTAGAATGAGAAGTACAAAATTTGATACGGAAGTCTGTATGGGTAATGGTGCTTCACCATAGGTCTATACAATGCTACAAACATCTAAGCCTGGTAGCTGCGGATTCATTTTGTGGAAGGAATATAAGATAGTTGAATTTGTTCACCTAAATCTATTTTAGGCAAATAGAAGTATTATAATTGTAGTTCTCCTGTAAGTTGCTTGTTTTGAATTTGCTTAGACAAGTAGCTT
The DNA here is from genome assembly GCA_028554755.1 of Cordia subcordata. Taxonomy (NCBI): domain Eukaryota; kingdom Viridiplantae; phylum Streptophyta; class Magnoliopsida; order Boraginales; family Cordiaceae; genus Cordia; species Cordia subcordata. The sequence goes on along the minus strand of JAPTOF010000022.1, from coordinate 5,043,377 downwards.
AATCATTGAACCTTTGTGTAAGAAAAGGTATTTTTTGTATTTTCCATTGTGTGTCATGTACATATGTGGCCTCCTATTATAGAAGCCAAATTGCCAGATATAGAATGATAACAATTGATACTAATTACACAAAATACACTTAAATCGATATACAACAATCAATATATGAAAATAAAAGATACAAGTTTACAAGGTGTGAACACAATCTCTTTGGTTGTATCATATCACGCCCTCTTAAGCAAAACTGCGAAAACGAGGTTGAGCTTGCCATAGAGTAACTTGAAGCGAGCAAGAAAGAGTCATTTTGTCATAATGTCAACTAACTGATCAATAGAGAAGACAAAGCAGACACGAAGTGGACGAGACGCAATTTTTTTCCACACAAAGTGAACATCTACCTCAATGTGTTTGGTGCGAGCATGAAACACAAGATTTGCGGTCAAATACATTGCACCAATGTTGTCAAGCCAGAGAATTGGTGGCATTGAAGAAAGAGCACATATCTTAAAGAGTAAAGATTGAAGCCAATAAAATTCTATAGTAGCATATGCAATGGCTCAGTACTCTACTTCAGTGCTAGAACGAGCTATTATTGTTTGTTTCTTAGCAGACCAAGAGATAAGATTTCGTCCCATATAGATGCAATAACCATGGGTGCTGCGTCTGTTATTCGGGCAACCTGCCCAATTAGAATTAGAATAGGCATGAAGTGTGAAATATGAGAAACGTCAAATATGAAGACTCGGTGATTGAGTCCCTTTAAGAAATTGTAATATCCTTTTTACAGCACCCCGATAGAGATTCGTGGGTTGCTGTAGAAATTGAGAGACCTTATTGACTGCTAAGGCAATGTCTGGGTAAGTGATTTGAGGTATTGAAGAGTACCAACAATGCTCCTATAGAGAGTAACATCAGAGAAAAGTTTACCTATGTGTTAAGACAATTGAGAATTTGGAGAGACAGGCGAGGATACAGGTTTAACCCCATCCATCTTTGCATGAGCCAGTATCTCAAAGATATATTTTTCCTGTGACAACACTAAACTAGAAGCCAGATGTGAAACATGAATACCCAAAACATAAGACAACGTACCAAGATCCTTTAGTCCAAATTGGTGATTCAATTGAGAGATAATGGTTGAGATAGTATTGGAGTTGCTTCCTATAATAATGATGTCGTCAACATAAACAAGTATAAGTATGAAAACTGAATCTTGAACAGGAATGAACATAGATGAATTAGACATTACGGCCTTAAACTCCAAAGTTATGAGACAACCACTTAATCTAGAAAACCATGCCCGCGGTGCTTCCTTTAGACTATATAAAGCTTTATGAATCTTACTGACATGAGTTGGATAAGCAGAATGTATAAAACCCCTTGGTTGTGCCATGTACACTTCTTCATTGAGCAACCAATGTAAAAAGGCATTGTTGGCATCAAATTGGCGAATAAGCAAACCCTTTGAGACTGCAATAGAGAAAAACTGGTAGATTATGGTCGGTTTCACCACAGGACTAAATGTTTCTGAATAGTCAATACCCTCCTGGTTATTTCCTATAGTAACTAGCTATGCTTTATATCGTTCTATAGCGCCATTAGATTGCTTTTTGATTCGGAACACCCATTTACAGCTAACCACATTTGTAGAGCCAGGTTTGGGTACTAAGGTCTAGGTATAATTTGCAATCAAAGCATTATATTCAGAGTCCATAACATCATGCTACTCAGCATATTTCTCTACTTCCATAAGATGTGTAGGTTCAACCATGGTGCACATCGTACTCGCATCAGTTTGAAAGGCTACACAATTAGTCCATTGTATGGAAACAAAGGACAAGGTAGATAGGTGATCAACATGGATGCTAGCAGCGTGTAAGTGTGACTAGTGGAGGTTCATTTGGTAAGTGGGTATTGATACAATCTGAGGTAGAGGCAAGGGAAGAAGGCATAGATGAAGTGTCGTGGCTACAAAAGGGAAGTGATGTGTTGGTAAGGGAACTTGATTCAGTCGTATAAGCAAGTGCAGAAGAAGGATGAGAGCTCAATATTGAGGGAGAGGGGAACATAAAAGCACTACTCGATATTGAGGATGAGAGCTTCAATAGCTTTGAGATTTCCATGTGAGATAATTTTTGTTATCAAGATTTATAGTGACAAATGACTTAGACGTAGTAAAGGGCCAAGGTGAGAGATTTCAAAGTTTTTGTAGCCATGGATAGGAAACGAAGGTGATGATAGTGGATAAGTAAGGTAGAGGATTGAAATACCAGAGACGTTAGTCTAGAAGGCTCTTGATACCATGTAAGAAAAAGTATTTTCTATATTTGCCATTGTGTGTCATATACATATGAGTCCTCCTATTATAGGAGCCAAATTGCCAAATATAGAACGATTACAATTTATATTAATTACACAAAATACTCCTAAATTGATATAAAAAAATCAATACATGAAGATAGAACATCTATACTATAGTATAAAACAGACCCCGTGAAATGTTATGTTGCCACGTGTCGCTAGTACTTTGTTGTCACGTGTTTATTGCTTAATAATAATGTTAAAAAAATGCATTTCTTTCCTTTTTTAAAAAAAAATTTCTATAGATGGCCTTCCTTTCTAGAATTTTCCTTTTTATTATATTTGATTTTTCAATTTAATTCCTCCGTAATTGTAGAATCTTTAACTCTTTCGATTTTCAAAATCTTAAATATATATGGACATTACAGGTCTGTTGTCTACAACTAAATCATTTAGTTGTTGTTCAATTCGATTTCTTCCCTTTTCGTGCACTAAATAATTTTTCCTTTTTCTTCTCCATATATTATTTACACTTAATCATTAACCTAAAATCATGGTCAAATCATTATTTTAGTGTCATATTTCAGCTCATACATTCCAATCTCACGCATGGTAACACAGATTTACTTCCTTTTTGTTCTAGATACTCGCAATTCGATCAATTCCTTTTATATCACCACAATTTCTCCATAACTCCAAATTGTAATGTCTCGCAAATTTCAAAATTGTGTATATATGGGATAATCACATGTATATTGTTAATTTTTATCGTATCTTTTTTTATTTACACACTAATCTAAAAAAATTGACAAAATACATGTGATTATCTTAGAAAATGGAAGCAAGCCTTTCTTCCGTTTTAAGAAGAATATGTAAAAATCAAAGTTTTTCAAAATTCTTTTCTAATCTATAATTTAATTTTAGACCATAAACGTAATTCTGCCAATTGACAAATATATATGAACTTGACTACTTAAAATGTTATCATATATATTCCAGTCTAATCATTATATAGTATTTAAAGGATAGTAACATCATTAATATCTATTTGCTTTGGTAAAATATAGCAAGTTTTGTAGGTCATATAGAAAGTTGGTTTTAATACTGTTCAGCTATTTGTAACAATAGGCTTTTTCCACTATATGGTTGCAAATATCTTTATCAGATAGGTCTAATTTTTTTTTCAAGACAATGTTATATTATCAAGCATATGTGTATTATTATTATTATTATTATTTAATCTATTAAAACTAGTTCATATAATTTGTTTAAAACATTTAGATGGATAAAAAATTAAATCTTTCAACCTATATATAGCACATAATGTGTAACTACACAGATGACATACTAGCACAAGAATATTACAAGGTGTGAACACAGTCTCTTTGGCCGTATCGTATCACCGTGTGAATGATTGGATGCTCTTGATGAAATATACAAATATATATACATATATATATATACACACACACACAAATATACACATGTATATGCAGCAGTGGCACTGAGTTTTATGTTGCTTTTTACATAAGGCTGTTACAAACATGCACTAACATATTCAGAATATTAAATAAAATGTTTGTCTGTAGGAATAATTTTATACGTGTTATACTATTGTTTGTTTCAATGTAGTATCTCGTATCAAGGGCAAATATGATGTATATTTCTGTGTATTTATTTATTACGTTAATTCATTCTTATACCACAGCTACTCAAAGTTACAATCAATGCTAATTCTTATATCAATTGGCTGGTGTAATTTTAAGAAGCTCCATGGATGATCAATTGCCGCTTTAATTTGTGCTGCATCCATGTCAGATTTCTGTTTTCGACCTACAGATTACTTCAATCAAGTCAATAATTTTGCTGCAATTTTTTATCCACATTGGATTCTTTTGTTCACTTTTCAAAACGAATCAATATATCAAGCCCCAATCACATGCGCTAGAGGCCTTCCATCGTCAACAATGTCATAAATGAGTCATTTAATTAGCTTCCCACCTAATTTGATTATTGCCTCCAATAACGTGGTCGAAGTTCAAGCGCTACATGATCATTTGAGAGAGGAAACGAACAAGAGACCACAAGACTAGAGATAGAATCGGATTCTCAAGTTTTGATTCATTGGATGAAAGGGATCAGGCGATAGGTCCTCTGTTGCTTTATTTACAAGGAAGTCTAACAAGTTTGCAAATTCGCTTACTAATTTTGGTGTCACATCTCTCTTTGGGCATTCAATTCCTCAAAAAACACGTGATGCCATCAGGGAAACCTTAGGGAATCATATCAAAATTATCGTTTTCTCTAAAATGATTCTTAACTAATTCTTATTTGCCCATTCCTTTGTTTATAAAAGTGAAGAAAGAAATTAAAAGAAAAGCAAATTAAGAGCTTAAATCTTATCTGGTGGAACTTCGCAAAGGACAAAATGTATCTAAGAAAGCTTGAGATAGTGATGGAAGTATCCAATTTTGAGGGAAGGATAAGGCGTTTACTGTCTCCTGACTGATAGGTTGTGACAGATTTTTTGTGGAGATCTTTTAAAAGGGTTAACCAAAGAAGCACTTTCCAAGGCGGGAGGTAAATCGAGGATGTCGTGAGTGGCGGCCGACGGGAGAGGACCAACGGCGTGGAAATCCAGCAATGCATGATATTTCAATGAATCTGCACACGGACTCGATCGCGTTGTCGAGTGTCTCCCACACACCAGCCCAGCCACACACTCACCTATGCACAGAGCTTTGTGGAGATCTTTGCTTACAAGAATCATCGTGATATATAATAGATATAAATGAGAAATGCTTCACTTTTTCTTGAGCAATAGGAGATACTCTTAACTTAAAAAATCCTTCAAATTCATATTAGGATTGTCTCTACCTCTTTTATTTAACTAATAAGTAATGAGAATCTATTTGGAGATCTTTGGGCTTTCAAGAGTTAATTGTGACATAATAAGTGTTACGGAGGCTTTTTTTTTTTATAGGAGATACATAATTTTTAAAATTCTTTCAAACTCAAATAAAGATCTAAATATAATAAATTACTTTACCGAAAAGAGTCATGGTTCGAGTTATTTAAAATCAAAGTCTTCTACGATCCCAAGAGAAACAACTTTTTACTTTTTCAAATAGTGTAAACCATAAGTACTTAAAAATTTCTCATTTACGCTTCAAGCACTCGAACAGGAGACTTATCCCCCTCTGGCCCACCATAGAGTGCATAGTGTTATGGGGGAGTCTTAATACCGGTAACATCCAAACATTTCAACACAAAAATATGGAGCTTGTTCGATTTTGTTTTGCTTAAATGGTGTCGGTTTTAAAATTTTTTTTCTAGTGTTGCATGATCTTGTTTAGATCTAAATTATGTCCTTTGGGGCGTTCTTTTTCTCTTTGGGGGTAGGGGTAGGGGTAGGGGTAGGGGTAGGGGTAGGGTGGGCGTGGCTGTTGTCGTCTAGAGGGAGGGGCCTCCTTTAGCTTCACCCTCAATTTCCTTTAACTGTTTTTAACTTTTAGATCTTATTGATTGCGTGTGTGTGTGTTAAATTTGGCCACACATAAGAATACGGTGTTCTCTAACTTTTAATGGTGAACTTGTCAACCAAGTGAAAGCAGTAATAGGAAACTAATCAATTAAGGGCCTGTTTGAATTTTTTTTTAGTAAAAAATATTTTTTTTAAAAAAATTATATTAAATTTACAATAATTATTTGATTTAACTTTTAGAAAAATTAAAATTTTGAAAAGAGCTCAAATACAACCTTTTTTTAGAATACAAAATTTTCAATTTTTTTAAAAAAATTATTTTTCAAAAGCTGTTGAAAAAGTGTTTTTGAAAAAAAAATAAATCTAAATGGGCCCTAAGCATTGTCCATTATGATCATTTGCAGATCCCGTTGAGTCAAATTACAGAAATGTAGAACTTCAAGTTTTGAGTACGTTGTAATGTTTTAACTGAAATTTAATACTGATGAAATAGGGATTTGATTTATAACAAAATAATTATTTATTAGTATTAAATTTCATTATAACGACATAATAGATCCATCCAATAACGCCACAATTGTGTTGCTATTTCTTCGCCTTCCAAACTTGAGAAACAAGAAGAATGCGAGAAGGAAGACCAAAATCTTTGCTTGTTGATTTCAAACCCATTTGGGTTTGTCTCAAGTTTGGGCTTCTTTTTTTGTTTTTTTTTTTCTTGTGCTTTAAATTAGGATATTTTTAAATCACATTTGAATTTGTTTTAATGCACAATTTCTCTTTTACTTCTAACGGTATTTATTGCATGTACATCCAAACCAAAGTCTTAAAGCAATAAGTAACATATGTATTGTCTTTTTGTCCTTTCCAATTTTAATCTTCTTCATTTAAAAATAAATAAAGAATTGCCTTAGTGGAATCTGGAAATAATTTATTATGACTTTGTTATTAAACTTTTTTCTGGTATAAAGAAGTCCATATGTTGGAATAAATATCGTAATATTCTGATCATGCGTAAAATATATTTTACAGGATCTTTATAGGATTAAGACTACATACTGTTGTTAGCTATAGTAATTAGAGTGAGAAAATTAACCAAAAAGAAATTTTGCTCTCTTCTTCTCTCTGTCTCTCTTTGGTATTTGAAACTAGTCTGACGGAAAATTTTAAAAGAAAAAAGAACAGACATAGGTGATGTAGATACCCTTTTATAGAGGAGAGAAAACCGTCAAGATAACCAACCACTATTGTGTAACTGTCCATCATGGTTTCTAGATTTGCTCTTAGTGGTAATTATTTAATGAGTAAAACATGTTTTATTACTCCTTATGCTCAGTACAAGTTGTATAAAATCCCTTATGGTTTTGAAACTCATTGATACCCCTATATGGTTTAAAAAATGTTGTACATTGGCTTCTGCCATTAGTAATTCTGTTAGAATTAACAAAAAAGATGTTAAATAGGTGCAAATCTCCCTTCTAATTTTAAAATGATGCAAATTCCCTCCTCTGGTTTGAAATAAGGTGTAAATATGCAAATTGTAGGATGAATAAAAATTCATTCTTTGGAGACTAGTTTTGACTTAATTTGTCACAATTTATCATAGGAGTATCGTTAGTTAAAGAAAATTGCACATTATATCTTTCCAAGACTTGACTGATATAGTCTTTCTGAGATAATTCTAGCAATTCTCGAGATCAATCCCTGAAGATCTCTATGTCAATTACATAGGACGCCTCTCCCATATTGACTATCTTAAAGTTCTTGGCAAGATATTTCTTAATTTCGTGGAATAAGCCAAGTTTATATATTCATGGCCAAGAAGTACTGGCTAACAGAATATTATCTATGTATAAGACCAAAAAGATAAACTTACTTCCCCTGAATTTTAGATATATATACATTGATCAACAATATTTTTCTCAAATCTAAAAGAAGTAATGGTGCCATTAAACTTAATATACCATTGTTTGAAAGCTTGTTAAAGTCCATAAATAATTTTTTTTTTTAATTTGCAAGCCATTTGCTTAGTTCCTTCCTCTATGAAAACTTCAAGCTCTTTTATACAGGTATCTTTATCCAAATTTCCATTCAGAAAAAGTAGTTTTCATATCCATCTAATGTAACTCTAAATCGTAATGAGCTACAAGTGTCATAATGATTCTAAAAAAATCTTTCTTAGAAATTGGGGTGAGAGTTTCTATATAATCAATACCTTCTTTTGAGTAGAACTTTTGGCAACAAGTTTGGCCTTTTATTGTTCAATATTCTTTTTTGAGTCGCACTTAGTTTTATAGACCCATTTCCAACCAACTTTCTTGCATTGCTTAGGCAAATCAACGAGATACCATACACCATTCTTGTCCATTGAGTTCAATATTCATTCATGGCACCAATCCATAATTATCACTTTAATGGCTTTTGAAAATGTAATAGGATCTTTTTTTATCCCAATATCAAAATCAGATTCTAGTAGGTACATGATGTAAACATCTGAAAAGCAATTCTCTTTTTCCTCTAAGATCTTCTCAAAATTGCATGTTGTGGTGGTTCTTCTTTCTGAAGTGGTGGAATATTCTCATTATGTTGTCTGAATTCTTTAACTTGTTGGTCAGACTAACGAACTACTAACCCAACTTGTTGAGTAGGTTGAGGAGCAATAAAGTCTAGAGGAACAACAATATTCGAAAAGATAAAAGTTAATGGGATGTTTACCCATATTTAATCAAGATTTGTCTTTTGTGTTTCACCACTCCCACTCTTTTCATAGTTGATAAGTGTGTAGTATCACTATATAAATCATAGACTTTGTGTTTAATATTAGGGGTAGATTCTACTTAATTGATAGAAGTTGACTTGTTTTGGCATAAATGCGTAGGAAAAAGAAGAATCAAGAAAAAGGAGTTAAATTGGAAAGATGTGTGCTAAAAGAGTTGTTAATTGCAAGACTTCAGCTAAGGCATGCCATGGCTTATCACATAGCACTAGATCAAGATGATAGAATTGATGGCTAAACGATATTTTTGGTCTATTTCTAGATGTGATTTGATGGTCTATGCAATGTTTGACACCTAAAATTTAGGAAACACTATTATTATCGGCTTATTTGGCAAGATTTTCAAGAAGTTTATTACTTCTAGTTGCAACTTTCTTATTTGGGAAAAATTTACGTTGCCCCCCTGTGATGTGCGAAAGTATCACTTTACCCCCTTGCGTTCTAAAAACTTCAGATTGCCCTTTGTCTTTTTTCGGAATTGATCACACTTTCCCTTACCGTTAGTTAAACGTTAACAGCGTTAAATACAAGTTGGAAATGACCATTTTACACTTTATGTTGGTGATGAAGATGAAGATGAAGATGATGAAGATGAAGATGATGAAGGATGATGTTGATGATAAAGACGAAGATGAAGATGATGATGAAGAAAAAGATGAAGAAGGTGAAGATAAAGATAATGAAGAAGATGAAGAAGGTGAAGATGAAGATGTTGCCAAGGACATTTTCGTCCAAATAGGGGCAAACTGATTAAAAAATTAGACCAGTTGCATTTCAAGCGCGTGCATCTCAAATTTGACAAAAAAATAGAAGGAGGGAGGTAAAGTGGTAGGTTTTGGAAAAACACAAGAGGCGATCTGAAGTTTTTAGAACACAAGGAGGTAACGTGATACTTTCGCACATCACAGGGGGTAACGTGAATTTTTCCCTTCTTATTTTATTTGGTTTGCTTTCCATTAATGCAATCCATACATTAGTCCAGATCAATGAAATCTTGTTTTTTCAAAATTTCATTTTTCACTAATCTCTCAATTCTTTACTTGAAAATATGTCCCAGTCGTCTATGTCACAAGATTGAAGATTTTTCTTTGATTTAGTCACATCTTGATCTAACGTTTGAATGCAGCGCTATTAAATATTGAGCAAACTCATGATTCAAAGTAATTTTACATAAACCATTATATAACATACTAGAGCCACCTATAATTAATTAAACATCAAATTGAGTCTTGCACAACCAAACAAAATAGAATACGCAAAAACATTTAATCTAGATAATGAAACTAAATTCCTATAAATCAAGGGTACATATAAATGTCTTTAAAATCCATCTCATGTCCCATTCCTAGGAGTAAGCGATAAGTTCCAACAAATATCACGTCTACCTTGAAATGGTTCCCTACGTAGAGATAATTTTCACTTTTTTGCCTCAGTTCCCAGCTTGTAAGGAATCCCTGCATTTTGTTAGTCGTGTGAGTTGTAGCACCCGAATCAAGCCATCAAGTATTAGAAGGAACTTCAACAAGATTTGACTCGTAACATACAAAAGAAAGATCCTTACCTCTCTTTTCGAACCAGGCTTTGCGTTTGTTGCATTCTTTCTTCACATGTCCTTTCTTGCCACAAAAGTAGCATTTGACAATAAATTTCCCTTTTTGTTTCTGATTTGTCTTGCCAGATGAATTTCTTTTCTTTGAGGAAATTCCTTTTTGTTTACCTTCCTTCTTCTCATCCCCTTGAGTTACTAGCAATATATCATGTTGTCCTTTCTGCTTTAAATGAACTTCCTCTTGAATGCACATATTTGTGAGTTCATTTACAGTCCAGTTGTCCTTGATGTGATTAGCTATAATCATCCCCATTAATATCAAACAAAGCTTGTTGGATCTTTCCCATGCTAAGATAGCATTAATTTGTTCTTCAGTGCTATCAGTAATTAACTCTTCGGGGTTGTCAGTTAGTAATGTTGAGTCATGTTCCATTATACCCAATATAAATTGGATATGCTCATGCCACTCCAAGAAATTTATTCTATTCAAGACTGGAATACTGGACGCTTGGGAGTGTAACATATTTGGATAGATACTGAAATAAAAATTATACTCACAGTGAGACTATGAATAATTTATGTCACTTAAGTTTACCTTCGAGTAAATCTTAAGCACATTTATTATCCACTCTGTAGGTGTAATTGTGTAAAATATTAATCACCTATTAAGAATGATATGATTTTCCACTTTAAAGACAATTGTTATAGCTTTGAGTATACACTACAACTTGGATCATAAAAATTAGATCATCTTGTCCAGTGCATAACTAGTTAAAAATGGCCTTCCTTTGGGCTAGTCACAATATTCTAATTATGAATGCTATTCGAGAATAATTTTGTCACTAATATCATAAAATATTACTCTTCTTTTATCGAATTTTATACCTATACGATTCACTAATCTATGTCACTTTGGTGACAACTAAACTAACAAATCTTGTAGTATTAAATTAATCAACAATGTCCTCTGAACCTTTTATTGGATATTCTTAGTTTTTTTTAATGTGTCATAATATCTACTCTTGAATTACTATAGTTACATTAAAACAAGCCCATAAGCAAGAAGAAAATATGTAAAATTGCTATAAAGCAAATAATCTGTAAATAGTCTTCTTCATAAGTTTCACTAATATAATAAAGACTTGAACATAAATATGAATCCCTTAGGTGACTATTGGTATACAGGAATGGGTTGGAAATGTGATGACATTTCTGGCTCTCTTATAAATCCTATGATTTGTAAACATAATGACTCAGGGAATACCATTATCGAGGGGATCCCATCCCTTTTAACATGGAAATAGCTATTCTTGACAAAACTCATGGGAACGACTCATTCTTTTGTTAGTAAGAATGACATATTTTGTCAAATAATAAATTATTTTAAAAAAATAAATTTGAAAATAGAAATTAATTATTTTATATTAAAAATAGAAAATAGAAAATAAAAATAGAAAATAAAATATAAAATAAAAATTTTATAAAATAAAAATAAAATATAAAATAAAAATAAAAATAAAAATAAAAATAAAATATTAAAATAAAAATAAAAAATAAAAAAACAAAAACAAAAATAGAAAATCCACCAGATTATATATTTATATATACACACATATATTATCATCAATATTATTTTTTATGAAGGTGATTAATACAAATATACTTTATATTAGTATTGGTTATTTTAGTAATATTTTGTATAATTAATTTTATTATTATAACGTATATAATACAATAGTATAGGAGTAATCTTGGTTTTTTACATAAATCATTTCCAATAGCATGCTAGTATATTAATTACCAAACATAAATTTAGATAAATATATCCATTCCTTAATTACCATCATTCCTAGGGTATACCAAGCATTACCAAGTCCATTTCATTCCCAAACTCATTCCATTTTTTAACTCATCCCGTTCCTTCCAAATTCATTGCATCATACCAATCGTCACCTTATGCGACAGACTTGTCATATACACATCAATAAGTTTGATTTTAAAAATGTTGTAGATAACGAAATTTAACCCATCTCACATACTAATTTTATGTATAAAAGACTTTTTTTTTCTATAAGTATAAAGAATTTTTACAAAATTTAAGTTTTACAGAAAGTAAAGTTTTAACTATTCAATCTAACACCAAAGGATAAATGAAATTTTCTTGGTGAATAACTAAGATTACAGGTGAATATATCATCACATAAAACTTATACACAGCCTGATATGCTTTTACAATTCATAGTAAGATCAACTTCCATGCATCAAGAGTTTGATCTGTATGAAGAGAATCATAGATGTCTAACATAAGAAGTCAACTAATAATCATTGATAATTTCATAATAATCCATATTTTAATATCCACCAAGAAAAATTTATCCATTTATAATATCTTTTAATTGTAAGTAACGTATGCAGCCATTCGAAATTTGCACAGTTGTACGCATAACTTGATAGTATTAAAAATGTGCAAATAAAAACTATTGAGGATAATGTTGTGGTTCAAAATAATAACTTATGTGTTTGTATTGATATCATTTGTATCAAAATACTTGTAAATAGTCTTTAAATATCAATATCAAGAGAATAATTCTGATTTATAAAATAAAAATAAAAATTTTTATCTTTACTATAAAGAGTGCACAAATAATTCCTTAATCATAGCAAAGATATTCTTTGATAAACAATAGACTTAAAACATCTATGACTCTCATCAACATCTGGTGATAACCACGTACCTACCTAGCTACTAGCATGCAAATAAACCTGATGCTGTAAGGCCATGTTTAGAAGTCATTAAAACGTGACTCTTGTTTCATTAATTTTAGTGCATGATATGAACATAATGATTTCACAAGAAAGAGAGAGACATAATTTGATAAATAGGCTTTGATATTAATTATTAGAATAAATACCATAAAGTATTCTGATTATGTGAAAACAAATTTCCCATGATCTTTATAAGATTAAGATTGCGTACCGTTATTAGCCATAGTAGTTAGCGAGAAAATTAACTAGATAGAAATCTCGACTCCTTCTTCCCTCTGTCTCTCTTTGATATCTAAATTTTTTTTAATGGAAAAACTAAAAAGGAAAAAGAAAAGAACGTAACATATGTAATTTAGATACCCTTTTATAGAGGAGGGAAGAAAGTCAAGATAACTGATTACCACTAATTAATTCGCTCTTAGCGGCAAGCAGTTATTTAATTAATTGGCTTTATACAATTATCAACTAACGCACATGGGAAATGACTAAAGATTAGTGAACCACAACATGCGGAAATATGTTTCCGCATTTACACTGTAAGAAAGTTTTCAACAAGAAAGCTAATTATTACCCGAGGCATGTGTAGGGGAAGCAAACATATATGTCGATTGGCTGGTCAATATTGGTCTGGACAAATTCATTAATAACTGGATTTTTGTTAGAACATTCAATCCTTTCATTGCGCTTTTAAATCGAGATAAAAGGTGTGACGTTCAGAAAGATTATCACATAAATAATCTCAGCCTCTTATACAAGTTAAAAGAAAAAAAAAACACTTCTTTGCATATTTTATACGCACTTATAAGCCCCAAATAGACAATGTCAAACAGTGTTTTAGCTTCATTGGTGACAAGAGAGGCTAATAACACGGGAAAATTATGAGAGAATCACGATTAAGACAGCAGTAAAGCTTCAAACTCTTCTTTAACAACAGGACACGTGTACACAGCCTCGAATTTCGCACTTTTCGACCATAATTTCCACGCGGCCCCTCTCACATCCGCCATGCTGCCAGCAAGCCATTGCACACGCAGCGTTTAAGCTGCAATGCTATGATGGTACCATAAAGAGATTATAAATTAAACAAGATTCGTGATTAATTATTAACGTAATTACCACATAATGATATGAATAATTTATAATTATATAAATTTTGTTCATACGATTCTATGATTTGAGTCAAAATTTCTACCATGTAGGTATACTTCATGTTTCTCTTACTTTTGTCGGAAAGGTGACATGAATTTCAGAGCACTAGTCCTGAAATTACAAAGTAATAAACAGGAAAAAGATGCACCGACTCAGACTGTACAGGAAGAAACCTCTCAATTGTACTCTTTTTCTTTATCCACCTCAACAATACAGTGAGTACTGATATCGTTTTCATTGTATGATTACGTTAATACAATAAATTAATATTTTTTTTATAATTTTAAATTTTTAAATAAGATAGTAATTCTAAGACGTATTAGAACCCCGAAACCAAACAGTTTTATATTCGAACCTTACCGCTATCTATTTAAAAAATATTAAAATTATTTACAATGTAAATTCTAAACAAATCACGTTACACATGATGAGATGTTGTTGTTAGATGACAATCTTTTCTTGCAAAGCAGAGATGGGTAGCACCGGTGGGACGCGGACTAAGACTTCCTCGCAGTCAAGTTAATGTATTCTATTTCATGGAAAATCTTTTTGCTTAGGAAAAGTGGTTAAAGTTAAAAAAAATTATCTTGTGTAAAATGTCTTCACAGAGTATTTATAATGTCTCGCGACGTCATTATAGGATTTTCAATATAGCTAAGAATTACCTTATGTAAAATATCTTCACAAAGTATTTATAATGTTCTATTGACGTTATTATAATATATATACACACACGGTAATATAAACAATGAAATTATTATATCAAATATACTCATATCATTGCCACGTCTTTTCTAGAGATAGGAAAAGCGATAACGAGAGCACTGCAAATGCAACTCACTTTCATCAGACTTGGTGGATGTGTAAGTAAAGTCCTACCCACCTTTGAGCCTGTGCTTGAATCTGTGTATATATACATATATCAACCCCATTTCAGATAAGCTAGATTGCTCTACCACTTATAAGTCCCCTCTCTTTCACCACCTACCAATTGAGTCTGTGCGCTGGCCAATGGGTGGTGGCCTCCTGCTGCTTCTGCATTTGTCCTCTCCATACTCCCTCCCACCTTTCTGGAGCACCATTACCGAGACGAACCAAATTAAACTACGCCTTATCCCATTAAGTAGAATCGACTAAGTGAGCCAAGTCAGCTAAATACATTATGGGTCTCTTTCGTCGAATCGTTCTGAGCCTTCTGGTGCTCTTCATTTGTAAAACGGAAAGTAAGTTACCACCACGTTAAATTTTTAATATAATCGACCTCATTTAGTGAGTAATTTAATTTAATTGTTAGTTTTTCAAGAATTCAGAAGAAATGATTCACATCAATGTGATTTACTTCACAGGTGTTATTGGAGCAACATTTACATTTGTGAACAAATGTGATCAAACGGTGTGGCCTGGCCTCTTGGGCAAACCAAAACTAGACAGCACGGGCTTTGAGCTACCCAAAAGCAGCTCACGCGCTTTCCAGGCCCCGAACGGCTGGTCCGGTCGGTTCTGGGGCAGAACCGGCTGCAACTTTGACGGGTCGGGTCTCGGGTCATGCGCCACTGGAGATTGCGGTTCGGGACAAATGGAATGCAATGGCAGAGGAGCTACCCCTCCGGCAACCCTTGCCGAGTTCACTCTCGGGTCGGCTTCGCAAGACTTCTACGACGTGAGCCTGGTCGACGGGTTCAATTTACCTATGATGGTCGAGGTGAGTGGCGGGTCGGGTACTTGTGGGCCCACGGGTTGCACAGAGGACTTGAACCAAAAGTGCCCGAAGGAGCTCCGGATCCAAGGGGGCGGAGCGTGTCGAAGCGCGTGTGATGCGTTTGGGACCCCACGGTATTGCTGTAAGGGCGCGTATGGTTCACCTTCGACTTGCACACCATCTGCGTACTCGCAAGTGTTCAAATCCGCGTGTCCCAAATCGTACAGCTATGCGTACGATGACGCCTCGAGTACATTTACATGCACTGGAGCTGATTATACCATCACATTTTGCCCATCCTCTCCCAGGTAAACTTTACTATATTTGCATTAAAAGTCCCCAGTTTTAGCGTATTTATAAGCATGGGTCAAATCATGAATATTATTCTTGAAAAGCTATAATTTAAGATTGTATATAATAAATTTAAAAGTATGTCTGCTGTTTATGCTAATGTTTTATTTCTTTTTCTATTAACTTCGTTCTTAACTATGTCGACGGTATCATATTTCATCAAATTATTGATGTTATATTTGGGATTTCGTCTTTTAATTGCAGTAAAAAATCATCACAATCATCAGATGTTACAGAAGAATCGGGATCAAGTTCGGATTCAGAACCAAATCCAAATTCGGGGTCGGGGTCGGGATCGGGGTCAGAACCAGCAGCGGAGGCCATGTGGCTGGCACATATGGCCACAGGGGACTCAAGAAGAATAAACCCTCTTGGCTTCATTCAACTTTTGGCATGGATAATTTCCGTTGTAGCTCTAAGATTATTATTTATGCAACGATAGTTCTTACTTATGATTATATTGAAACATCATGAAATCGAAAATTGATAAGAAACCAGAAGACACGAGGACTAGCTTAGAAAACCAGAAAAAGAATAGTTAAAAGCAATATGTAACGTGATAGATAATATTCTTTTCGTTATAGTTGGAAAGAATGTTTATTCCTTTCAAATTTTGCTCATGAAGTGATTGTGTTTAATTCTTTTGGAAAAATGACAAAAAGCTTAAGAATCAGCTCTTGCGGGCCCACTTGATCTACAGTTATAAAATTGTTTGGATAAAATTCAAAACTTTTTTTTTTTTTGGTTAAATAAGCAAGGACTATCATTAATCAAAAGAACTTTACAAAAAATGAGACTGAAAATAGTCTCAATAAGAACATTTCATTGAAAGTTAATGTCAAGGTTCCAAACTCTACAAAGGTCCCTATTGACACTGTTGTCCCTGTACAACTGTTTCCTAGTAGCTATACACTTCATATCAAAAATAATATTATCAACTATACAGTGGCTAATCGTAAAATGCAGTCAGAACCAACTTGGACCCTTGCTCATCAAACTTGCGTTCGAGGCCATCATCTACCACCTGTGGATGGAAAGGAATGGAAGGCTTCACAAATAAGTTAACACTTCTTTTTGTATATAGATTTGACGATGTTAATTTAGAAACTTAGAAAGACATTTTTTCTTTTGCTACCATAAAGTGGACATCAAATTTGTATTTATTTATTATTTTTAACATATTCCTTCACGTGTAGGTTGGAAAGTCTTTTACCCTTGTAAATAGACGTAATTTTTAAAATGGTTGACCAGAAAAGTTGAAGCCAATAATTTGGTTTTCATCTTGACAAAAATAATTTGGTTGATACTATATTAAATGTTATTTCATATAAAAATTTAGACTTTTAAAGAGAGATTTATTATATTTATCTATTATTTTTTAACAAGGGTTGAATGATGTATTGTGATTCATTAATCTTATTTTTTGGAGTAACCAATTAATTTGATAATTTCTCATCTTTATGCAAGATTGATCTTTAATTTAGACCCAAAAAAGCAACGGTCCCACGTAGTTGATCTTTATAGGAGCCATTACGCAATAAGATGCCTTTACTCAACCCAGGCCCATGGTGTGTATCTAGACAAAAAGTAGATTTGATTTTCTATTTTGGTAATGATTGTCTAAGCAACTTTAATAAATTAATAACATACAAAAACAATTTGTTTTAATGTCAGATAGCAGTTAACGAGTTTACCAACGGTAACTTGGTGAAAATGAAAGATAATTGCATTTCAACATACTAATTTGAGCTCGTGAAGCCTATTGAAGTGTTACGTGAGTTTTACTCAATGGTTCGTATCAACTTTACGTGCTTATAAAAAGAGAAGATTTAAAATGATTGAAGATTATAAGAAAAATTTTAATTGGAAAATGACAATCAATAAGATCGTGAGCAGATAACTTTTCTACCAAAAGAAGCCAATGGGTGGTAAAAGTTCTGCAAAGATGATTCTTCCCTGGATATTTTAGAAGGCTAGAAGATCTTTTTGTGCCGGCATAAGAAATGTGTTGAAATCTCTTGCTATGATCACTCAAGATTAAGCGCAATAACAACAATAAAAAACGCAAATTATAAGGTGCAAAGGTGCACCTCCATTTATGTAATCTCTCAAGTATGTTTGCTCAATACTAATAAGTTATTTGTTTAATAAAATCTACAGAAAAATTTATACATAAAAATAGTTAGAGATGTTTGTTCAGTATTCAAAAGTTGTTTGTCTAGTAAAATTTACAGAAACATCTATATATTAAGGGCTCGTTTGGATTGGTTTTTTTCAAAAGCGTTTTTTTTAACAGTTTTTTAAAAATAACTTTTTTTTAAAAGCTAAAAATTCTGTCTTAAAAAAAAAGCTGCATTTGAGCTTTTTTCAGAATTTCAGCTTTTGTAGAAACTAAATCAAATTGTTATTGCAAATTTAATGTAACTTTTCAAAAAAAAAAAGTACTTTTTCTTGAAAAAAAGTCAATCCAAACAGGCCCTAAAATAGTCATATGTGTTTGTTATGAAAACAATCATAGGTGTTTGTTCAGAATAACAAGACTATTTATTCAGTCTTTATAAACTATTTGTCCAATAAAATCTACAAATCATCATAATACCTGTTGATAAGTGTAAAATTGATAAACATCTATACATAAAAACAGTGACCAATGTTTGTTCAGAATAAACTATTTGTCCTGTAAAATTCACAAATCATCACAATATTTGTTAATAAGTATAAAATTAACAAACACCTATACATGAAAATAGTAATAGATATTTGTTCAGAATAAAAAGACTATTTATTCCATATTTATAAGTTGCTTGACCAACAAAATTTACAAATCATCTTTGTTCAGTCTAATAAGCTGTTTGTTCACCACATTTACAGCCGGAGTGCATGTTACATTGTGCATCTGCGGGTGCACAATATAAGTTCCCACTAAAAATCAACTAAAAGATGACAATTTTCGAAGATATGTTTTTGCGTAAATTTCAAGTTATCCTCTTTTAATATACGAAAGTATCACGTTACCCCCTTGTATTCCTAAAACTTCAAATCATCCCCTTGTGTTTTTCTGAAATTTATCGCATTTTTTCTTACTATTAGTTAAACAGTAACACCATTAAATATAATCATTAAATGACTATTTTGGACTTGAAATAAATGAAAGTAGATTCTATCATCTTCTTCTTCTTCCTTAATCGATCAAAGCGACCCATCAACCCAAACATGGTAGCGACCCGACCTAACCATTCACATCGATCCAAGCCACTAAACTCCGATTAGCTTCCACCAAAACATTCATCGATCTACTGCAAATACAACCGTGTCCTCCGATTGGCAAATAGTTGGACCATCACCATCCATCATGACAACCATGGCCGTGACCAAAATAACTCCTTGCCGGCACCTTCTCCAGCATCCTCTCGCCATGCCATAGATACCAAAAACTTTCACACATCGTCGCGATTATATCCATGTACTTTGTGCGAGTTTTGGAGACTCCATGCTTAATCTGCCATTAAGCTCCATATACAATCTTCAAGCTTTTCTGGCTAATAAAAAATTTCAGTCCAATCAAAACCTTGCCTTTCCACCATCTTCTTCCCCTTTACTACAACAAACCCACCAACACCATTTCTTTCTTCTTTACTCCAACAGGACACACCAGTTAACTTTTTCTTTTTTTTTCTTTTTTCTTTCATACCATCCAAGAATTCTAGGCTAATGAAAACCCTGTCTACAGCTTTTAGAACAAGAACAAGAAACAATCAAGCTTAATCAGAACATTTGTCTGCACCTTTTGGTCAAAAAAAGAATAGACTTGAAATTTTTTGCTTAACCTTGTGCTTGAGATATATTTAGATTTAGAAGTTGAAGGTTTTAACTGTATTGTTATAAAAGATATTTTCGTCCAAATAAAAGGTAAAATGAGAAAAGATATTATACTAGTCGCGTTTTTAATGCATGTGGTTCAAATTTAATGGAAACAAGGACAGGGGGTGACATGATATATTTCAAAAAAATATAAGAGAGCGATCTAAAATTTTAGGAACATAAGGAGGTAACATGATACTGTCGCATATTACATAGGAATAACATAAAATTTACCCTATTTTTTTAACTAACCAGGATAATAATGATATGAAGATATAATAATACGAAAGAAATTTAATAATAAAACTATAATCATAGAATGTAAATAATTTAATATTATTCAATTTCTCTTATACGTTGTGCGAAGATCCAAACGTATCGGTCTTGGCCGTGCTAATAATTTTTCCTCTTCTTCACCTGGCTGGCTGACTCTCTCTCTCTCTCTCTCTCTCTCTCTTTTTCATATGTAAAGTTTAAATTTTGCTGATTAAAATGATAGCTTGTTTAAATAATTTTCCATGTTAATTTATTTTAATTTTTTAAAAAAATTACAACGGTAATAATAATAGACTAGACGGAAATCCCAAAATTTGTATTGCATTTATCATTAAAAAATGTAATAGAATAGATGTAAAATTTTATTGATCAAATTAAATTAAGTTTTATCTTATTAGATAAGCCAACTATGCTATTTATGGACGTGAAATTCATTATTGTCAGAAGCTATTGAAGAATTTCTTGAGAATTCTATATAATTCATTTATTTTCTTTTCTTAGTTAAATAATCAGAACTTTTTACCAATCTGGATCCTAGTGAGAGAAATCATGAGTCATGAGCTTGGCCAACTTCCAAAAGTCTTCCATAATTTTTTTTTTCTTTGGTTGAGATTCAAAAAGAAAAGTGTTATCTCTCATATATACTATAGTATAAACAGGCCCATGCATACCATGTTGCCGCATAACATTGCTAAATTGCTGCCACGTATTCACTGGTTAACAATGTTAAAGAAATGCATAGTGTCCTTTTTTTTCAAAAAAAAAAATTCATAGATATCCTACCTTTTCTAGAATTTTCCTTTTTCGTTATATTTAACTTTTTAACTTAATTTCTATATAATTACAGAATCTTAAGTCTTTTGATTTTCAAAGTTGCAAATATATGTGGACATAAAAAATCTATTACCTAAATTATGCAATCAACTAAATCAATTAGTCGTTGTTTAGTTTGATTTCTTCCCTTTTTGTGCACTAAAAAATCTTTCTTTTTTCTTTCCCATATATTATTTATACTTAATCACTAGCCTAAAATCATGATTAAATTATTATTTTAGTATCATATTCAAGCTCATACATTCCAATCTCATGCATGACAGCACATATTCGCATCTTTTTTATTTTAAATACTCGCAATTTGATTGATTACTTTTTTATCACCATAATTTCTCTTGTAATTCGAAATTGTGATATCTTACAAATTTCAAAATTGTGCATATGTAAGCTAATCATATGTATGTTGCCAATTTCTGTCAGATTTATTTCGATTTACACACTAATTGCCGATGGAATCATTATTGATGGACGATTTTCCTTATATTAAGCTCTTTCATATATATATATATATATATATATAAATGTGTGTGTGTGTGTTTGTATTGTTATGCCGTTGTGTTTCATTAACCTTTTATTATTTCCATTACTTTTACCTCGGTATATAGCTTTTCGAGAGGAGAGGTATGCAAAAAATTTATTTATTATTTTACTATTCTACACTTCTGTTTAAATGTTAGTTGCTTATCTGTGATTTGGGTTATACTTATGCATCTATGTTATAGTATCTTTTTTTGGGCCACTATTCTTTATTCATGTTTTTGTTATTCATTTAAGCTTCCCCTCAAAAATACCTTTTTCTTATTTTTTTTTATAATGTTATCTTAATCATTGTCATTATGTTATTCTTGTACTTTCTGTTAGCATGTTGCTTCTTTTCACTAAACTGTTATGGAATTTATGATTATTTATTGTATTTAAATATTAAATATATTTTTAGAAAAGAGGCAAGCTTACTTCCGTTGTAATAAGAATATGTGAAAATGGAATATATTTCAAAACCCTTTTCTAATCTGTAATTGAATTTTAGATCTTAAAATGTAATTTTACCAATTGACAAATATATATGAACTTGACTACTTAAAATGTTATCATATATATTACAGTCTATTCATTATATGGTATTTAAATCATAGTGACATCGTCAATTTCTATTTATTTTGGTAAAATATAGCAAGTTATTGTAGATTATATAGAAAAGTTGTTTTTAATACTATTTAGCTATATGTAGCAATAGGCTTTTTCCACCCCACGGTTGCAAGTCTCTTTATTAGGTAGATCTAATTTTTTTTTCTTTTCTCCCAGTACAACATTACATTATTAAACATATATGTAGTAATTTTTTCCCCAGTACAATGTTACATTATTAAACGTATGTGTATTATTATTGTTTAATTTATTAAAATTATTTTATATAATTTATTTGAAATATTTAGATCAATAAAAACTAAATCTTTCTAATATATCAATTTACATATAACACATTCCATGCAATCGCACGGGTAATGTACTAGTTAGGGGAATATTTTTCAATCCAAACAAAATCAAATGTCACCATTAGCCTTATGGTTTGTGTTACTTATCTTTTGCGTAAGATCTCTCGAAATTAATTCTCGTTGAATGCATTATTACAAGAGCCTCTTTTGAAGTTAGAAATAGAAATAAATATCAAATATCAAGCATTCACACCCATGTGGACCCACCCAACCCTCTAAGCGGATGTCTATCAATTTTTTTTTTCTTTTTTTGCTGAACGAGCGAGCGATAACATTGATTAGCAAAAATAAGTGTCCATCAATTTTTCCACTCATCAGACACTCGAGTTGCTCCATAAGTTTTATTGCCATCATCGCAGTGATTGTGTGATTGTGATGCATGAACTGATTGAAAGCAAAAGCCGGAAGGGCCAAGACCACAAAATTATCATCATACGCAGCATCAGCCGAGAAATAATTAGCAGGCATTTCAATCACGATTCAGCTCCTTTATAAATAGACTTCGAACTGTTGGATTATACCTCCTACGCTGAAAAATCACCAACTTTAAGTTCACGTAAGGTCTTGGATCATTCCTCTCGTAGACTAATTAGTTTTTCTATTAGATGGAATCTCAATATTTTTTAACCTAGTATTATAGGTGAGTTTTGTCTAATTTCTCCTGTCGTCCATGTATGACTTATATTTAGTTGTTTTGCCTGTATAAATTTTTGATTCTCGATCCTAGACTTCTGCTTCATTTTTTCCTTAATTTGCATCCTACAAGCAACCACTAGTCCTCCAGGCAGACATCATTTCCCTTCATTTTGACTTGATAGTCTTTCATAATGTGACCTTTGCCCTTGTGCATACTTCAGCGTGGCTCTATGATTCTTGATTTCTTTGTCCCTTTGTAAATAATCATGGCATTGGTTTCAATGATTTACATAGATTTGGACATCATGACAATAAAATGGTATATCAGAAACCAGATATGGGGGTCTGAAAGAGTAAAGTGCTACTTCCAAACGGATCTAAACCACCTTATTAACGGAGGTTAAGTCGAGATTAAGCAAGTCCGGTGGCAAAATTAGTGGAGATTAAGTGATTTTGCAGACTAAAATGTGAAAAATATTTTTTTTAAAAAAAATTTAGACAATTGTGTGAGGCGATCAAGTAAAATTTGTAAAACCCGCAACTATTGCTATGGACACACTAATTTGAAACAATCGTTTGGCATGACTCTAAATCGAAAAAGAAAGGGAATCTTAGACGCATTATATATATATATATATATATATATATATATATATGATGAAAAATTAGCAATTGAAAGATGACAGATTATTGTTTATCCAAAACATGAGGGAATAGGCCAACCAAGCAATAACAATAAGATTTGAGAGCAAGGCTACTTTGGGATAAGAAGTCTACTTCATGGGACATTTTAAGCAGCATCTTGTGGACTTCACATTTTTAAACGTATTCAATTATCCAAAAGCTCTAAGAATATTGCGTGCCAAGCAAAAAAGATGACTCACAATTCAATATGTTGTTTGATGCAACTAAACAAGTCTATTATTGAATTTATTAGTGGGAACAATCATGTTCTTGTGGTGGACTTGTAATGTTGAATGGCCGTCACATTGGATGACAGTGGTGTATGTTAGCATTGAGTTTCATTTCCTCCAACAGAAGTGGGGATAAAATATGCATGTGTTTGGTCGAAATTATATGTAAAATTTAGTGTTTTGACAATACCTAAGTACCCATGATTGTGACGGGATGTGCAACCTAGTGGCTCATTACAATCTCAATGATAGTATGTATGGAACAGAAGTAATAAACTTCAAATGAGCATATGGTGACAGGCCGAGTGCAATTCCTCTATCCAGCGATTAGTTCTCTGAGGCTCAAGATAAGACCAGCCAACCTCACTAGGTCAATAAGTATGAAATGTAACAATTTAATCAGTCCAGGCACTGGCAAAGGGAAGTAATGGTAAGCGAGGTGCCAGGCACCCCCTGACTTTTTTTGGAAGAAAAATTAGTGTTGCTTTTCAATTATATTTTATTAACTAATGACTAATTCACATACGGTGCATCTTCTCATAATTGAGGGTGCACCCCTTCATAATGAGAGTGTTTCTTACTGTGATCATGATGAGTGATAAAAAGAACATACAACTTTATAATTTATTTTATAGAGAAAAAAAAGAATGCAAAAAGTAATTAAAAATAGAGAAAGAAAAGAAGCTAGAAAAGAGAAAAATTTTTAAAAATATAATAAATATTTTTTTTGATCTCTTACGCAAAGAGAGATATATTAAATAATACTAATAATAAGTTATCAACGATTTTAAAATATTTAGTTATGTCGAGAATAATTATAAATTGTAGTTTTATTTCCATCATTGTAGTTATTTATTTATATTTCGTGGGTGTCTTTAGAAATCATTATTATATTAATTATTATATATTTTTACTAATTAGTTTTCATTTATATGGCATAAATGTGGCCCCTGCTAAGCTTCGGGTCCTTGCTCCACCACTGAGTCTAGGAAAACTGATAATAACATTTACTTGTATCATGAAAATCACATATTAATACACAACATACATAAGTGCGATCACTATGGTTAGAGGCTTCCCAACTAAAATTCCTGAATCCAAGAAATTGAATCTGTGAAGTCATGACAAAATGCCCTAAACAAATCACAAATATTAAGACTGCAGTATTCATCTAGCACAGATAAAAAAGATCGGCATTGGTTGTATCACATGGATCGACCAACAAAATGAAAGTAAAAAGCACTCTGTTTATTAACTGGATCCAAGCCCACTGAAATGTTTACAAATTATGTTCATGTCCATATGAGTTTTATGGCTTTGGGCTCCCATTACTTGCAGCAGTCCTAACTAACACAATCACAGAGATGGGTCAGAATGACTTAGGCCGAAAATAGTGGGCAAGTGAAAATATAAATGGGCCAAAGCCCAAATAGATGGGCCCACGGAACTTGTTAAAGAACTTGATATGTGCTAGTGGTTCACGGTAGAGGTGGCAAAACAAGTTGAAACCAGCCTAACTTGTCAAAAAAGAGGGCTAGGATTGAGGATTTAATAACCCGCCAGACAAACGAATCAACTCGACCTAACCCTGCCAAATTGGCGGGTCGGGTCAACCCACCGGCGACTTGCGAATCCGTCAAAATGATCCGCTTAACCCGCCAAATCGACAAAAATGACCCATGAACCCACCTACATTACAAAAATAACCCGCGAACCCGCCTAACTCATTAATCCATTAGAGCCGCTTAGGGTTTTAATACCCTTGACCCATTTGTTAAACAGGGGTCGACCCCCCGACCTGCCAACCCGCCATAAATGGGTCGGGTCAACTTGCGGATACTTGTTTGCCGCTTCTAGTTCACAGTTACTATTCTTTCATATTTTGAATTCGTTTGGATTGATTTTTTTTTAGGAGCTTTTTTTTCTATAACTTTTGAAAAAAATAATTTTATAAGAAGTTAAAATTTTTGGTTTGTGAAAAAGTCGAAATTAATTCGCGACTGGTCTTGCACGTCCTCATTCATCCCATAGAAGAAAATTGGACACTCTAGGACGCAAACTGCATATCAAAATCCGACTACATTTTGAAAAATTGCGTGCCAACATTAAATATGAAACACAAACAAGTACGTGAATAGATAATGTTAGACTACGGTTTTGCGAGTCATAAGATTCCATTTTACAACTTGAAAATCTATTAAATAGATCTTGCAAATTTTGATTTATTTATGTGGGATAATTAGATAAACAATTGATCAGGGAATATGATAAAATGTTTCAACATATAAATGTGAAATCTGGGTATGTTGTGCAGTAGGGGGTCATGTATGTCCAAATACAAATGTGTCCGGATCTTGTAATAATTAAAAACCTTTTCATTTTGCAATTTATGCCACCAAAAAAAAAAACCCACACACACACACGCACACAGTAACAGCCAAAAGCAGAACAGATCTGGTCTCCTCAAAATGCCAAGTGATTTGCAATTTAAGAATCGGATAAATGCAAGAAAGAAAAAAAAAATCAGAAGAATTCAGATATTTTTTTTGGGATTCAAAATAGAGGTTAAATTGAAAATTATCTCCTAACAATTTTGGAGGATACTTTGCCCTATTTCTTTGTCTCTAATTGAGTATATAGGGGCTGAGTAAAATTACCCAACACTTTAATTGTGAATACAGTCACAAGTTCACTTTTAGGCATCAACAACATGAATTTGAATTCCTCACAAGAAATAACGTTACAAGATAGACTTAATTGTGGTGTATTACTCAAGTAATTTTATTATAACTATTAGACCATTATCACCATTAGATTTCAAGCATAACATTTTTATTTTAATTATTATAAAATGTACTAATAAATAAGGATAAAAAAGAAATATTTTCTTTCTTTAAAAAAAGCATCTGCCATGTTGAAAAACAAACGAGGCCACTAGGGTCTAAATGAATTGGCTTGTTGACATGAAATATGTAGTGAAGTGAGATTGATGTCGGCTTGTTGGATTTTTTTTTTTCTTTTACAAAAGTGCTTCTTTTTATAATTTTTTCTAAAAAATATTTTTTTTAGAAGTTAATGATACATTTCATTTTTATAAAAAATAAAAAATATTATAAAAAATTCATTTGGTTAATTTATTTTTGTTTTCGTTTTCATTCTCAAGAAGAAAACCATTTCTGATTTTCTAAAGATGAAACGAAAGTAAGCTAACTAAATGAATTTCCGATAATAATTTTTATTTCATAAAAATGAAAACAAAAAAGGACAAACCAAACGCAGCCTACAATTTTTTATTTGCAAACAAAATTAATTTTAAACTTTTTTTTTTTAAATATCATTTTTTCTCTGAAAGCCTAATATGTTTTTTTTTTTTTTTTGGTTTTCCTTAAAGAAAGACGAATTCAAGCAAGCTCGTGAGCTGTGACCAACCTTAATAAAATGGGACAATTATGCTCACCTAGTCTGTAACAACCCATGCACGTCTCTTTAAATGTCTTTAAACTCCAATGTTGATTAGGGGACAACAAGAAAATACAGCACAGAAATCAATGCCACCATTAATGGCCACCCACTACCAAGCTGCTGTAGCATCAGAATCCACACCCTCTTTACAAACAAGAAAAAGAAGAAAAGTTGATAGCAGAAGAATTGAGTTTTGTGCGTGTGTGTGTGTGTGTATTTTTTTTTTATTAGTTTTTAGTTTAAATGGAGATGGCAAGGGAAGGGAGATCAGTGCCTGAAACTCCAACGTGGGCAGTTGCCACTGTCATCACTGTGTTGGTCACCGTTGGATTTCTTATTCATGCTAGTTTGAAGAGACTCGGAGAGGTACTATACAAGAAATGTTAGCTTCACTTGTAGTTGTCTTATCGTAATGGTAAAGTTATTTTTCATTCATGACTAGCGGTCATGCTTCAAGTTGCAGAACGATCCTTTTAGATTTTTTTTTCTAAATGTCAGCATAGCGAGAGTTTCATGCAACAGAGAAACAATCAATATGCACCCCCTGAGGTGTCACCCGACAAGCTTGAAAGATTTCAGTAGTCATGAAATGTTCACTTCAACTGTAGTTATCTCGTCGTAACGGTAAAGTTACTTTTTGTTCGTGACTAGAGGTCATGATTTGAGCTATTGAACCAATCATTTTTGACTTTTTTCTGAACGTTAGCATCGGGGGAGTTTTGTGCAGCAAACTGACAATGTGGTGCACACCCTAAGGTGTCACTTGATGAGCTTGAGCTCACAGGTCCGATTCGTTAAGAAGTGGTGGTTAGATTGCATACAATATACAACTGACTGAAGGAGTCTAACCCTTCTATAGCTATATGGGCTCGTTTAGATTGGCGCTTTTTTTTATTTTATAAAAAAAAAAAAGACCTTCTAAGAGAAGTAATTTTTTGAGAAAATTTTTTTTCTAGTTTTTGAAGAAAAGCTGAAATTGAGTTTTTTTAGAGTTTTAGTTATTTTTGAAATTTAATTCAAATACTTGTTGCAAAAAAGATGTGCATTTTTAGGAAAAAAAATCTTTTTCCAAGGAAAAAAAATCTTTTTCCATGAAAAAATGCCAGTCCAAACAGGCCCTATATGTAGGCTGCAGCTGGACTTTCTAAGCAGATATTGAAATATAGATTCATGGATTACTTAAATTATCTTTGTTGAAATCTTTTCTATCTTGTTTTCATATCATCCTATGCAAGTTTTCTTGTTTCTGATAGTGGTTGGATCGGACTAAGAGGAAAGCTCTTCTTGCTGCATTACAAAAGATTAGGGAAGGTATCAGAAGGGTTCATTTGGGTATTAAATAAATTCCATTTCTTATTATTTTTTTCGGTAACTTCTGTTCTGGTTTAATGGCATATGTTTCTGGCTGAATGCAGAGCTCATGTTGTTTGGAATGCTGTCTTTATTGATGGGTCATTGGATCATTTTCTTTGCGAAGATTTGTATAAAATCATCTGCGTTTAGCAGCCGCTTCTATCCATGTGTACCTCAAACTGGCTTGAAAGAGACAGTGTTTGCAACGCGGATTACTCTTTCCAATTCTTCACTTCCAGGCAAGCTGATCAACAATGCGAAAAAAGATTTTTGCCCCGAGGTAGCAAGTTTCCTCCCAATTCACAATTCATTTGAGTTTCTGTTCACCATTGAATAACATGTTTTTTTACTCTATGCACTTTTGTTGATCTCTTAAAATTTGTTCATAGAGGAGAATTTACCAATCGTTCAAGTATCTTGATGAAAGATGAATCCTATTTGTCTTCAGTTTTCTTGATTAAAGCATCAGTGCTACTGCGTATGCTAATAGCCAGAACTATTATCATCAATGATGGCTTTTTTTCTTTCTTTTTCCCCTCTTGTCTTGATCAATGATAGCTTCTCATAATGCCATAACTTGCCTACGCACCAGGGGCGTGAATCGTTTACTTCATATGAAAGTCTTGAGCAACTTCATCGGTTCCTGCTTGTTCTGAGCATCACCCATGTCTTCTATAGCTTTGTTGCTGTTGTCTTTGCCATGATAAAGGTCACTATCTGCTAAACACTTACACTTTATGCATCTTTCATCTTATTCTTTAACAAAAGTTTCTGTTTTAGAATACAGATCAATAGTTGGAGAAGATGGGAAGATCAGGTTAAGTCGTTATTTCCTCAAGAATCACAAGGTGCACAAGTCCTTCCTGATTATTGATGTGCTTCCTGTGATGTTACTTTTAACATTTATCTCATGCAACTATTTCCTTATTAGTTATTGGTTTTGTTTTTCATTTTTATTCTCTAAATCCAGGTTCTGAAGGAGTTCTCCCGGACAGTATGAGAATGAGGCGTCTATCAACTTTTATTTGTCACCAAGCTTCTCATCCATGGAGCCAGCATAAAGTTCTAGTTTGGCTGGTATGATCTTGTTTCTACAAACTTGCATATTTGATGCTTCCTGTAATGTTATCTTAGAAGTTTCTACAACCATGAAGCTCAGCTTCTCGCTTCTTGGGAGTTCATGAAATCGAAGGTGTCGCCTCATGTATTTGTGCTATAGAGATATATGTACAGAGATATCTAATATGAGGTGGTGGCTGGAAAATTTGAAATACAATGAACATATATGCATCTCATATGAGGTGGTAGCTAAAAAAACTAACACAATTTCGATAACTAAAATAATTGAGTGGAGTATCTTGTGATGCAACAAAGGATAATGTTAAAATCTTATTGCTTGATCAGTTTTTCTACAAATAGTTCTAGTCGAGTTTTAGTTATCTTAGTCTGCTTTCCTTTGTATACTTAAGCAGTAGATGAAATGTAGGTATGTGAAAATATCTCCTCTTTTTCATTGATCTAAATGATTCTCAGTATATATGGCAACCTTATAGAGGAGATCTGTCTGACAATGTTGACACTTATAATTAATTTTACACACCAAAGACAATTTGTTTCTTGATTCTTAAGGCAATAGGTCAAATTCCTTGGCTAGATGTCATTCTATTTGATTCTGATGATACATATATCCAGTATCCTAGTTGAATCTTAGCTTCTATTTTACATCTCAGTATGATCTGTGAAGGAACTTATGCACACTGATGCAGCACATGCTTGAGGTTACTTTACAGTCCTGGTACATTTTCATGATCTAGGAAGGATTTCATCATTTTTCGGATTTGAAACTCAAGCGGTTTTCCTGCACAGCTTTGTTTCAGCCGCCAGTTCTGGAGTTCTATAAACCAAGCCGACTACAAAGCTTTGCGCTTAGGCTTTATTACTGTAAGTGGCTTTCACACTCATTTTTCTGCATTCTCTCTCTCACTCTCTCTCTCATTATTTTTGTATTTCAGCTGGGAAGCTGTCACCACCAAATTATATGAAATAGGAATTGCATAAGTAATAGCTACCAACTGGTTAGAGTGATATTGCAACCAGGAATCGCTGCTAAAGAACCATGCATCATTTATTCGGTTTAAATCATCTGGTGTTAAGCTAAAAACTAAGATGTGAAAAAGGATTCTGCTTATGTGAATTAATTGGCAGCTGCTGTACCACTAGTAATTGCCAATATGCTGTACTTAGAAAGATGCTACAGATTCATCTACAAGCATCTATACTGTATTGTTCTTTTGCTTTCTACAGCAGGCTCATGAACTGCTTTTTATACCTGTTTATCCTTTGTATTATTGCAGACTCATCAACTGCCTTTGACATATGATTTTCATAAGTACATGCTTCGAAGCATGGAGGAAGAATTTCGAGATATTGTGGGAATTAGGTATCTTCACATCCTTCTTTGGAAGTCCAAAGTTTTCAGTAATTTTTTAATGCTGCTGCGTGCTGCTTAATTCATGATCTAGAGCTTGCAAGATATGAAATGCACTTATGCACTCCTATCATATGTTTTTCGTCTTTCATCCTTAAACATGCTATTCATATAGATATTTATTTCATATCCAGCCATTATAAAGTACGTTTAAGCAAGTTGGGAAATTTTACCAGAAAATTGGACAGGAAGATAGAATTCTATGTGGAATTGAGCAAAAAGTTCCACATGCACAAAATCAATTTGTAAAGGACCCAAGTTTAATGTATTATTTTCTTCCCCATAGACAAGATGGATGCTTTATTATCTGATGAGACCTGCCCCTTTTGCAGTATCCCACTCTGGATTTTTGGCATATCCTGCATTCTTCTCGGTTATCATGGTAAATGTCATCTTTCTATATGCCTTATATGATAAGCTAACTAGACAGAAGCAACATTTCCAGAGAAGAGTGGCTTCTGAAAATATGACTTTTTGTTGATTAATGCTTGCAGAGACCATGGAAAAGTACAGCTCTTATTGAGCAAAACAGGAACCGCAAGGGATAAACGAATCAAAATAGGTTTAGGTGTACAAGTTTTCGTGAAACAAGCAAATTATATATATTGGTATAGAAACTGTTATCCTAGTCAGAACCATATGAAGCATTGGAAAAATATAAGAATTTGGTATACCATGAAGCATAATTCCCCCAGCATCTGCATCTTTAGCTTGAAGTAAGATTAAAATTCTCCTTAAAATGTGTTTTTCTTTCTTATGCTCTGGGAATGATTTTCTTTGAAATTGTCCAGGAACAAACATCTACTTCTGGATTTCCTTTGTTCCAACAATTGTAAGTTTCCAGATATTTGGTTATCTTTTTTATTTCTGTTTCTTTCCCTATACTTATATACTTTCTTCCTTATCCCGATTTACATTTGGAAGTTGATCCTCCTGATTGGCACCAAACTGCATCGCGTAGTGGTAAAGCTGGCAGTTGAAGTCATGGATGACGACCCACAGGCAGGATTTCATCAGTTCCATCTAAGGGATGAGCTCTTCTGGTTTGCGAAACCAAGACTTCTGCTGCTGCTCATACAATTTGTATCATTTCAGGTTCTTGAAATATAACTTGAATCACTCTGAGATAAACAATTAATCATGAAAGGAACCGAGTCTAGAGATTTGAAGGGTCACTAACTTCTGTTGCTGGTGGTGTTCAATTGCAGAATGCATTTGAGATGGCAACATACATATGGTTGGTGGTAAGATCTTATCCTCAAGTCAGCTCTTGATTTGCGCTTCTTGTTGTTTTCATGAAAACCTAGTTCTTCAGAAGGCAAGCTTTGATATGATCATGCAGCAAAAATACATACTATGTCGATAAGGAAACTTACCTTGTTCTGTGTAGATGAGTTCATGTAGAAGATAGGCATTGAACAAACTAAACTCGATAAGCTGACATTAAGAACTAGATTCTTGTCTAAGTCCCATATTTACCAATGTTTTCACTGAATGAATCAAATGGAAGAAGCTTCATATTTGCAGTTCATGTTGTTTTTCTTGAATTTTCTGCAGTTCATATAGGAGAGGTCTTAAAGCATCCTTGAACATTCTCCATCAGATCAATCATAGCTCCGTGTTTGAGTTGTTTGTACTGATTTTGATAAATAATTCCTTCTCATGCCTTTCTTCTCTTCCGTACGTTTGATATCTATGCAGTGGGAAGGTATGGGAAAGTTGTGCTTCACTCAGAACCGGAGCTTCATTGTTATCCGCCTGGTGTTCGGGTAAATTTATCATGTTTAACCTTTATTTGCTGGATACCATTTTCAAAGTATGTTTGCCTTTTGGCTTCTAGAAACTGCGGTTGGTAACAACATCTATATTCACATATCTATCGCTTCCAATCTTTGTAGGCTTGTCTCTCAGTTCTGGTGCAGCTTCGTGACTTTTCCGCTCTACATTATTGTCACTCAGGTGCGAAATAATATTTTCGCTTCATCTTTTCCTTCTTCGTTATTCTTAACATCAAGATTTTCTCCTGCAGATGGGTTCAACGTTTCAGAAAACCATTATTTCTGAAAATGTTCATAGATCGCTCCATGGATGGCGCAGAAAGGTGAAGACCAGGCGAGGAGCTCTGCCTTATACCATTATGACAACATCAACATCAACTCTATCATCAACTGCATCCTTGGATTCCATGGCGGATGAGATGGACAAGACTGAAGATCTGGTCTCCAGCAGCAACCGAACCACCACTAGAATATCTGAAGATGCCACCGCCTCGAATCAACATATCTTGGTGGAAAACTTTCACCAGAGTGATCCACAATCTGATGGAAATTCTTCAGGTCGAGATCATCCTGATTCAGGCTCTCCACGCTGAAAGCGATGTAATAGACAGTTCTCTTCTTCTTCAACGAGGATCGCGAATCTAAATTCTTTCGTCTGGTTTGTCTTCCACTCAATGCTGCCCAGTTCGCACTTAATTCCTAGAGTAAGTCAAGCACATCGGTCTTTTATCATGAATACATCACTGCCCAGAAAAATTTTCCACGAAATATTTTGATTAGGTGCTGTTCGCATTTTTGATGAATGGCTTGATCAGCAAAACATAGGTCTATACAAAATGATTGAAAGAAGTTTGCTTATTCCTCAGTTCCTTATTCAATACTGCCACCATGATTGGAGTTGAGTGTCTCTTGACTGCAGAAAATGGCTTGACATTTCAAATTCCAAAAACATTGTAAAATATTTGGACGAAGTTTTGAATGTACAGAGATTGCTGTCTGTCAAACTTCACATTTGTTTCTTTCCAAATTTTTGAAGCACCGCATTCTGTCACGTGACATACACAATGAAGTATTCTAAAGAACGCAACAAACTTCTCTTGCAAACTTTCAATGACAACTTTTTTTCTTTTAAGAAAATTCCTCTTAGTTAACAACTTTTAATTAAGTTATTTCAAAATTGATTCATACAATAAATTACTTATATAAATTGATGATATTAAATTTATATTAAAACCTGTGCAATACTAATTATATAACAGAAAAATCATCTTGTTGAGCCATAAAGGATTTTGTATATAAACGTAAATAGTTGCAGTATAAATGAATTTACAGCACATCATAAAAATATTATATAGTAATAAAAGCACTTATTCGCTTGAATCATACTAACCCTGAGTGATAATAATACAAGATTGATCATTAATAGTAAGTCATTATGGTTGCACATAAGCTCGTAACCAGATATACAACCTACTTATAAAATCGTAATATAATTAATGAACGCTCACATATAACAAAAAATATTTTATATTTTTACTTTTGGAGGAAGAAAGTTAATTCGTCGTTGAGCTCATAACCCTATAATGCCCTTGTCAAATGATAGTTACTTGATCTTACTCTCATTAGAAAATGAATTCGCTTGAATAGGCTTTTCTAAAAGCATTTTATAACTCTTGAAAATGTGTTTGTTTTAGAACTTGAAACTCTTGCTTTTAGGAAAAATTAAATTTAAGTTTCTTTTTTCAAAATTTTTACTTAAAAAAAAAATCAACGCATTTCACTAGATAAAAAAACACACATACAACTGTCCTAAGGATTACAAAATGAGCAAAAGATGATCCAGGCTAAAAGACTAATAGCCTATTTGGCTTTACTTATTTTGGTGCTTGCAAGCTCTAATAGTAAAAAATTCTCCAAAATAAATAGAGCGAGTCAATCTTTTATTTCACTATTTATAAACATTTTAAAAAAAATAATTTCTCACATAATTTTTATTATTTGTAGTTTATAAGCCCCAAATAAACTTAGCCAAACAGGCTCTAATTTCTAAGTTTGCCCGGTAAGCACGAACTTGTAAGGTAAATATTTATTGTAAAAAAAGATTGTATGTATTTTAAAAAAAGTGATTTTTTTTTAAGTTAAAAAAAAAAAAAAACCCCAAAAGAAGAATGGCAAGAACAAAATAAACAGAAGAGTGAAGGGCAAAACACGCAAAAGAAACAAGAAAAGCAGAAGGGAGAAATCTCATCAGCAGCTCTCCCAGGAGGTAAACTATAAATTCTCAATCCATTTAATCGGAAAAAAAAGGAAAAAAAAAGAAGAAAAACCCTAAAAAAGTTAGCGAGAGAGCCAAGCAGGGTACAGGGTTTTACAATCTTCAGCCATGGTGCTCGAGGTTGGTTTCTTACACTTCAATTTCTTTCGCTTCCCTTAATCTAGGGTTTTGTATTTTGTACTTATTTACCTAATCTAGGGCTTCTAATTTTTTATTATTTTCTATAAATTGCTTAATTTATAATGTTGCCTACGTGGAAAATAACAGAATACTTGAAACATAAATTTTTGACGTTGTTAAATTCGTTTAATGGGTTTTTTTTTTTTTGGTACTGGTTTGTAAAGAACTCTTTTTGTGGGTTTTCTTTTTTTTTTTTGTGTGATTTAAATCAGGCGACGATGATTTGTATCGATAATTCTGAGTGGATGCGGAATGGAGATTATGCTCCCAGTAGGTTTCAAGCTCAAGCTGATGCCGTTAATCTCATCTGCGGTGCCAAAACCCAAGTACTTCTGATTATGTGTTGATTATTTTGTTCAAATTGTCTCGTTAATGTTTCAATTTATTGAAAATAGGGGGAGTTGTTACTAATTAGTTGTAATATGTGGTTGTTTATTGGCTACTTGTTTATGTTTGGTGGTTTTGTTATGCAGTCAAATCCGGAGAATACCGTGGGAGTTTTGACAATGGCTGGTAAAGGGGTTCGTGTTTTGGTCACTCCAACTAGTGATCTTGGAAAGATCTTAGCTTGCATGCACGGTTAGCCTCTTTGCATTGCTTCATTGCTTTGGGACAAAACTTGGGTGTTTGTCATGGAAAATTTGCTGTAGTTCAGAATTTCATGTGAATTGTTGTGGATCATGGATGTATAGAAAGTGAAGTATCTAGAAATGATTAAATCTTTAGATGTGGTAGAAGGAACTAGGAAGGATAAACATTGTAGAGTCGTTGGAGCAATGAAGCACCAACATTCTCTAGAGGACCTCTTATCGTTTCCAACACCTACATGCTCTGATAAGTGTCTTATAATTTTAATTTCTTTTATTTTTTCTAACACACTTGGATATGCATAATTGTTTTAAAAAGAGTTTTCAAAAATATTTTGGGCTCTCATCAAATTTACAAATATGTTGGGTAAAATGAGAAAAAAAGTTAAATGTCGGCCTCTCATTTAACAATTAACTCAACTCTCTTAGTCTCTTATTCCTAATTCCTAAAACAAATCCCAATTAAAAAAACAATCCCATCCACCAAGTGAAGAATGGTAAAACTTCAAAGCTTGCGCCTCTACAGTCCACAGTCCATAGCTTGCAAGTTTAAAATGACAAAATGATGTTTATTCTTTATGTATACAGTAGATTAAAATATGTTCTTTAGTGTTTTCTCAACATGTCGTATCTTAGCTTTTGAAAAAAATATGAATGGGCTTGCATTGTGTCGTATTGCGTGTCTGCTTATTGCATCTGTGCTTCCTAGGCTTGGAGTTGTCCTCAAGCCTACTTTGTGTAAGTAGTGCTTTGAAATTAGACTTCATAAGAGCTTGCAGGTTAAATAACTTGCCTATAATGGCTGTACATTGTGGTTTACCTATGATATTTGTTACATGATGGTATATTTTGGGTGCCTGGTGATGAAGTCCTGTCTTGTTTCTAATTGAAATTATTTCTCAGGTACTTATTGAGGGAATTTTTCAAAGAAGTTTTTGTAGTTTCCTGGATATTTGCTGTCATCTTTTTGTCCCAAGCAGCTGCATAAAATTCATATAAATAAATAAATAAATATTATTCATATCTGTGGCATTGAACAGTCATTGTCATTATTATTGTTATGTTCTGTTGGACTTCAACACGTTAATTTCTATGTGATGAAGTTCTATTCTTAGCTGGTTCAGGTCTAGAAATTGGTGGTGAGATGAACCTAGCAGCAGGGATCCAGGTGGCGCAATTGGCTCTCAAGCATCGCCAAAACAAAAAGCAGCAGCAGAGAATTATTGTCTTTGCTGGGAGGTGCATGTCCTTTTGCTGTTGAGGTTAAATTGTTGTTCGAACAACCTTTTGGTTGTTCTCATCTAATTGCTTAATTTGTGCACATTTCAGTCCTGTCAAATATGAAAAGAAGGTATTAGAGATGATTGGGAGGAAATTGAAAAAGAACAATGTAGCACTTGATGTAGTTAACTTTGGTGAAGAAGATGATGAGAAGACTGGGAAGCTTGAGGGCCTTGTAGCTGCAGTTAACAGTAACGAAAGTAGTCATATTGTTCATGTTCCTTCTGGTCCAAATGCTCTTTCTGACGTGCTTATAAGGTTGACAGTGAAATCTAATAAATGATGATGAGTTTAATATTGCAGAATGCTGTAATATCTCATATTGTACAATGCAGTAATAACTCTTCGCTAACTTTCTTTCAGTACACCTATCTTTACTGGCGATGGAGAGGGTGGAAGTGGATTTGCAGCCGCGGCTGCAGCTGCTGCTGCAGGTGGAGCATCTGGTTATGAGTTTGGAGTGGATCCTAATCTGGATCCTGAGCTTGCTCTTGCACTCCGAGTGTCAATGGAGGAGGAGAGGGCAAGACAGGAAGCGGCTGCGAAAAAGGCTGCAGAAGAAGCTGCAAAAGAAAAAGGAGGAGATCAGCAATCTAAATCACAAGATGTTACAATGACTGAAAATGCTGGAACTTCTGAAACTGAAAATAAGACAACTGATTTGATGGTTGGTGTTCCACCTGTATTTTTATCTTCCTTTAGAAATTCATTGATGATGTTCTTCAACTCTCTAAACACTTTATATGGTGGCAATAAATTGAAGCTTTTAAAGCATATAAATAAGTTATTAAGCAAAAAGCACTACATTTAGTAGAACCAGTTTAGTTTCTTTTATGGAATATTAATCCTAACAATGATGTGAATAATATTTTGCTAGAATACAATATTGAAGAGTTATTGTCATAAGAAAGGTACACATGCTCCTACAGAAAAAAATGAATACATAAATTGTTAGTTTCTGAACTGTTTAGTTTTTCTTTTTAAATTCTTTTTGTCTTCATTTGCCATCCATTTGGAGGCCGGTTTGGAGGTGGTGACTACTTTTAAGATCTTATCTTATATTTGGTTTATTGGGTGTTGCAAAAATAAAGTGCCTGTGAAAATGTTGTCCGTATAGTCTTACATGTCCATAGATCTCTTATTTCGGGAGATTTCAGGAAGAATAATTCATGTGTTCTAGAATTTAATGTTTCTTAAGTTCTTATAACAACCTTTACTTTATTCCCAGGGAAAGCAAGTATAGAACTATTTACAAAAATATATTAATGTTATACACTCTGGTAGCTGTTCCAATATAGATGGACTTTTTCAAGATTACTCCCTAGATAAGTGAGACCATGGCAAGTGCTTTGAGTACCTTGAGCTTATTAGGAATTTCCCCTTTAATAAATGAGAATCAGGATTTCCTAAAAGCATCAGAAACATCATTCTTCCTCTATGCCTCTCTCTCTGTGGTTCTATGTAAATGTCTGGTTTTGTTGCACAAGTGTCAAGTAATGAACTTGAAGATCCCCAAAAACAAGAAAATCTTTGATATACATCGATTAAGTGTCAAATTTCTTTTCCTTCTTTGTGGTCAAATTGCTACCAGACTCAACTTGAGAATAATTTTAGCCTTTTCACCAAAGGCATGGGTCCTTCAAATAACATCCATGATGATAATATTAAATAACGTTATCTTTCTTAACTATGCTTTTGTTAAGAAAGTACCGGTTGCTGTGTCATGGATATCTAAGCTCCATTCACACAATATCCCATTTGAATGTTTTCAGCAAACTCTTCTTAGGTCTTCCTCTATCCCCTTACGATGTAAGACCTTCTTTCTTCACACCTTTTAAAAATTGCCTCGAGCATTCACCTCCTGACATGCCTAAACCTTCACAAACAGGAACCCTCATCTTAACCTCGACCAGGGCCACCACTAATTTTCCGGATGATATTGTTCAATTTTTATTCTTCCTTGTATTGCTACATATCCATCTAAAAATTCTCAGTTTGGTCGTTGACATCTTCTAAACATGTAGATACTTCATTGTCCAACACCTCTGAACCATAATAAATGACTTTTTGAAGTTGAAGGAAAAGGAAGGGACTCCAATTTTAGGACAGAAGGAATTTCATATAATGGAAAGTCCTCTGTTGTTATTGCATATGTGCTATGGACTCAGTGATGGCATATAATCATACTCCAATATGATATGCCTGTTGTTGCATATTATCTTTTTCTCCTTGATGAAAAGCCTCTCTGCAAAAACTTTATGTGGAATGAAATGACTACTTTGGAGCTTTTTTATTTCTTGGTTGATGACTTAATAAGTTATTGCGTTATGAATATAATTAACGCTTGTAATTATTTGACTACAGGATGACGAGAGTGCATTGTTACAGCAGGCCCTTGCAATGTCAATGAATGATTCTTCCTCTACCCCTTCTGTGAGAGATACTGACATGTCTGAAGCAGCTGCAGATGATCAAGACCTGGCGCATGGTGAGTTTTTTTTTTTTCGTCTGGCTAGCGCTATTGTCTGGTGTTTCATTTCCTGATCAATGTAGTTCTCTTGCTTTGAATTCTCTTGCTGCAATTTCCATAGATGCTTGAAGTTTGTCTTTGATCTGTAACGTGTTTTTTTTGGAGAAAGGAGACCGAGAATAGTATTAGCGATTTTTCTTTGTCTGAACTATATAGTGGATGCATGTGTGAGGTAGAGGAGCATTATAGCCTGCTACTCCATTTCTAGACAAGATAATGTTGGATACATCATTTTCCCAAAAATGCTTCTTTACAGATACTTCCGTTTTCTTTATGATCTTCTCAAGATGATTACGTTACGGTGGCACTCCACTGTTGTGTACTTATAATGCGTGACAGTATGATCCCCTTTTCTGTAGGATGTCAATGAGTCTTCCAGGATATAGAATTTATGTATAATATAATGTTGTCTTATTTATGGTGAAACAATTTGGTATATATACAGTTTGCTACTTATAAAACAATCTTATAATTCCAGGAAAAAATTGGAAGAGAAATTAGCCGACAGTCTCAATAGGGGATTGATGATGGTTTGGCATGAGATTTCTGTAACATTCTATTTCTTTTGTGGTGGATATTGGTTTGACATGTGGAGTATGTTTCATGCTGTTTGATTCCCATGAGGTGTTCCTTGAGTTCTTCTACCCATTGAGGAGTTAATGACATAGATTCTCTGTTATAGATGTTACGTAGTAGGATCCGGATTCTTGGACTCACTGAGCTTTTCAGGCCTAACTTAGCTGACCGACAATATCAGAGGCCTGGGAAACTAGTTGTAGCATTTTATCCTTCTCGTCTTGAGAACCTTCCCCCCTTCCTTCTCTCTTTTTGTTGTTTTTCAATTCAGCAAATGTCACCTGGCTTCACTTTCCCCTTGTTGAATTTGAGTCCGGATTCTTTTCAATATTTTCCCTTGTTAGTTATCTTACACAATGTCCTGCTACCAGCTTCACTCTGGAATGCCAATGGCCAAACCTTCCTTCTAAACAGCTTAATATGCTTTCTTTATCTTTCCATGTTATTCCCATACTCCTCTCTTCTTCCTTTATTTGAATATCTTTTTGGGAGATTGCTAGGAGTGCTACAACTGCCCACCACAATAAATGCTAGTTACACTTATTTGAAGCTAGCTTTCTCTTGTCTTTTTCTTTCACATTTTACTTTGTTTTATGTCAGAGAGAAGTTAGCACTCTTCTGGACAAAGTCGCTTGTTGTCTTTAACATATTCTTGTTTGTGTTTTTTATGCTTGCGTGGTATCTAAGTATTTATTTTTATGCCTTTTGATGTTGTGCTGATAACTTGCTGTTTCTTTTGCTGCAGCACTTCAATTGTCGGTGCAGGACAGTACAAAAGATCAGTCAAACGAGACAGATATGAGTAAATTATTGGCAGACCAATCTTTAGTTTCATCTATTCTTGCCTCGGTAAGTTTACTACTAAGATACACCATGCATAATAAGCACTTATCTGATGAATATATAATACAGTAAGACAAAGAGAATCAATTATATAATATATACTATTCTGATATTTTAATTATGGTGCCTTTGCTTAAAACAGCTTCCGGGGGTTGATCCAAATGATCCCTCAGTCAAAGACTTGCTTGCGTCTATGCAAAGTCAGTCTGAGGTGAGTTCCAGGAAAAATTAAGGAAAATGGCTTGCAAGATGATTTCTTTCCCCCACAACTCGTATGATAATTTTGTCCTGGACTTGTTCACATGATAAGCCTAAGTGGTGTATCTTGCGAGTTTTATGTGTTTCTTCTTATTTGCTTATTATGTTATTAGACACAGCAGAAGGAGGATGAGGACAAGGCACCAAAAGAAGAGGATAAGAAGTGATGATGCCTACAGTTACGTCCATTACTGGTGTGTAATTTGTAAGTGACTTCATATGTGATACTTAAAGGGTTGCTGTTGATATTAGCTTATCTTCAAAATGCTTATTTTTGTGTCTTTGTCCATTTTTGTTTTGCAGGTGAGGAATTCCAATATTGGTTACTTGGGCACAAGTGGGTGCACATGATTACTGGTTATAATTGCTGTGGGCTTGGGAATGGTTAATGCTTGTCAACCGGGAATGTTTAAAGAACTATTCTCATTAGCATCGAGGGGGGAAGAATGAAATGTTACTTTGAACAGTATAGTGCTGACTTTATTATATTTTCTTTTGCTACCTGGTTTTCTGAAATGGCTCTCTCAAATGGAAATGCATATTGCAGGTAACTTTTTGCTCAATGAAATGCAATATCTGTAAACTTGCTTGCCAGTTATACTGAATTTCCTTAGCTCGCTTTTGATATCTTGCATCAATGTAACTAAAAGTTACTGGAAAGCATGCCATCTTTACCCTATGTTTTTCGAATTAATCTTTTGCTGCAATTGAGTAGCATTTATAGATTTCCATGACGAGTTGTAGGTCGATCCTTTCTCCTTATATGCTTCTAGATGGAAGCAAAAGCCGTGTTTAGATGGTGTTGCATGATTAAGCACCGATAAAATGAAGGTATAGCAAGTAGCCATGATTGATGAAAGAAGATTCATGGAGAGAATGAGAATGACAAATATGGAGAAGGGTCAGGTCCCATTTGTGGTCAAGGTACCTGCTGGATTCACATGGAGCAGATAAGCAGTCACTCTTTTTTAATCTTTCATTTGCGGTGTCCAGTGGGTAGGGTTCATGTTTTATTGATGACTACTTAACCGCCAACTGCTTGTGGGGGTTGTATTTGTTTGACATCTGAACCTTCAGGATTGGTGGTTTTGATCAAACGAATATCGCTTGCCGAAAGTAGTTGTATAATCTTCTCCGAAAGCCGCTGATGAGTAAGTTAACAGGCAAGCATGCTTCAAAACGACCAATCAATTTTGGTCATCATTTTGAACATTTGAGGAGAGATGTGGTGTGCAACTGTATGAGATGGTGTGACACGAGGTGAGAGAGACCGGGAGGAGAGAGAGGGTTGTTTTTAACTTCAAAGAGTGACTTGTGTTGGTTGGTTTGGAAAAACACAATATACTGATCGTATATCATAGACTTGGTTTGTTCAACGTTGTCATAGATTGTCGTCCTTTTTTTTTTTTTTTTTTTTTTAATTTTTATGGAGGCCATGCCAGGTTAGGTGGGTTTTTTTTTAAGGGGATAAGGCTCCTGCATCATTGCTCGTTATGATTGCGTTGGGAGCATTTTTAAGAATGCGGGTGTTGAGTGATACTGTAGGTTCAAGGTTAGCAAGTCAATTTGCAGATTTATTGGTTTCCAAGTAGATGACTGTGACTCAACCTCATAATTAGCTGCTCCTTTCTTGATGGCCTCTCGTAAACCTTCGTAAAGGCTATTACGTTTCCTATATTATCAGAAGCAATTCCAAGATTAATGAAGAACCCGACGACCCATCTATCATGATCATCACAAGCAAGACATCCCGCTACAGCACGTCCCAAATTACCCTGGGAACAACACCACAAGTATTTTTAAGAAAAAGAAACCCTAGAGTCGTCATGGCATGAGTTGGCCTTGGTGGATCAATTGCAGGGAACAACACCGGGACAAAATGGTGGACCTCGCAACTCTTGGTGAGAGCCACGAAAGAAGAGCACTGCAAGTTTGTGCCAACGGTCGAACATATTATTACTTTTTTAGTGAAATTTCTTTTGACACCAACCTGGGCTACATGGAATATGGAGTTGTTGATCAACTTCAGCCGACACTTTTGTGTGCCCATTTTTTTTTTCCAATGCTTATCAACTTCAAATCTGTTGGGAACACATTGGAATCAACTTCCAATGGCCTACAAATGAAAAAAGAATAGAATCTCGAATAACAAAAGAGAACTCTTTCCCCAGTTCTCCG
Organism: Cordia subcordata; assembly: GCA_028554755.1. Classification (NCBI taxonomy): domain Eukaryota; kingdom Viridiplantae; phylum Streptophyta; class Magnoliopsida; order Boraginales; family Cordiaceae; genus Cordia; species Cordia subcordata. Next base: position 4,999,502 of record JAPTOF010000022.1, on the reverse strand, counting down.
AATGCCTTAGTTTTCATGCGTCTTAAGATGTGACGTATTGGAGAATACAACTGTCTCATGATAATAGATTATGAATTTAACGATTGGTATATAAGGCTTTGATTAATCCAACTAGAACAACTTGGTCATCATATTAGTATATGGATTTGCTCTAATTTTATCCAGCATATTTAGTTAAAAGTGATTTAAGACATGACAACATATGCACACTAGATCTTCATAATGAAAAAGGTCTCCAATCGTTTGCCGGCGGGATCTAGAGTAAGATCAAGGTGGGGTTTAACCTTTGTATTTCCTTTATAAGTATATAATATGATATAAAGTTGTATTTCCTTTATGAGTATTTAATATGATATAAGTTGTATTTCCTTTATAAATAAATAATATGATATAAGTCAACTTGAATAGGTCCAATTAAAAGGATTGGTTACCGAAAAGTGGCATGACTCTATAATCACATCTTGTATTGGTAGAAAAATGATGCAGAATACTTCCAACTTGTGAGGTCGCACGATTGTGGTCTTATACGCGCATTGTCGTAATGTCATTGGACTTTATCGTGAAAGAAATGATTTTTTTATTATCATTTTGTTGAAATTTTTTGAATATCATTAGGCAGATTTTCTAACAAGTATCAATTAAGAGAGGGAGTCAAACTATAATTAGCTAACTAATTGATTCTCCCGTTTGCTTCTCTATGGACTTTATCGTGAAAGAAGTGATCTCTCTATTATCAATTTTTGAAATTTTTCGAATATCACTGGGCGGAATTTCTGACAAGTATCAATTAAGAGGGGGAGTCAAACTATAATTAGCTAACTAATCAATTCTCCGGTTGGCTTCTCTATAAACATGTGATATTACAATCTAAGGCATCAGCATGGACCGGTGGGTTGGCTGCTTTATCTTTGCTGGTTTTCCTGCAATATTTGTGGGCAATTGGGGCAGAAAAGTGAATAAATTTATATACTCCTTTTACACGTAGATTAAGAGATAACAATAAAACCTCATCATAGAGCTGTAGTGATTAGTGGGTGTTTCTTTAAAACACAAGCAAAGTCATGGTTTGTGACATGGGATGCATGAACTTTTCTCACTAAGATGGTGTTTTAGAGGTCGAGGAAACGCCAAGTCAAGCAATAATGCAAAGCCCTCCATACTTGATTACTTTCGGTTTCTATATAATTATAGCCGCCCATGTATAGTCTTGCAAGTAAGCAGAAACGGCTTTGTGTTATCAACACTTGATATAAAAAGGAATAAATAAATATGGTCGCCCTTCACTTATGGATGGAGCACCGATAACTTGTAAAACTAGAAAGTGGAAAAGGGCAATGTGAATCCTTGACACCGGTGTGGTGCCGGCCAAAAACACTCCGTCGCTCAAGTCAGTGCCGTAGTAATTTAGATAAATGGAGGAAACTATAATCTAGTTTGAAGAGCAAACGAGAATATAATTGATATGTGGAAGGCAAAGTGTACGTAAGCTGAGTATGTTGGATATCCTTCTTCTTGCTCTGACTTGTAGCTTTATAGGTCTTAAGACGAAGGAGTGCTTAATGAGTTAGAGAACTTATACTTGAGTTGAACTTTATCCAAATTAACATCTGTATACTAAGCTTCATCGTTCTCAAACTTATCTTCTTTTGAACGTATCTAATCTTATCCTTCTCCGTTGTATATCCATCAGGGTGACCAAGTTGATCCCCGCTTGTAGTTATACTAGGAGGTATAGAATAATTGAACCCAAAAGTGAACTCGTTACCCGCTTTGACTTTGGACCTCCAAGCGAATGACCCGGCAGACCGAACTGTGAATCCAGCAGCAACATGGCCCTTTCAGGCCCATGCAATTTTTGGCCACAACAAAGATTAATATTATAAGTTCAAAATAGTTGTATTAGGTTCGAAATTTACGTACTAGTCAAAATGATGGAACTAAGTTATTATTCAAGTAGAAGTCTAAATTAGAGTAGAGATAAAGATCTCTAAACCTATAAGATTAGGATTAGTGTCCTATAAATAAAAGGTCTTTTAGTTTGAATTGTGCTTGCCTTAAAGGCCATGCCCCAAGGGTGCAAGAGAGAGTTTGAGTGCATCAGAATTTTGGGTGCTTTTGCTAGAAAAGGCCGCTTGGAAAGAGTTTAAACTTTGTTCGTTCATAAAGTCCTATATGCGAAGGTTATCTATTAGAGTTTTGTTCGTGTAAAAACTGTAACACCTATTATTATTGAATATTAGATTTTATCCAATAAAGAATAGTGAACATAGGTAGGTTTCTATTAAAGTTTTGTCCGTGTGAAAACAATAAAACTCATTATTATTAAGTAGTGGATAAGAAATCATGAACATAAGCAAATGGTTGAACTACATTAAAAATGTTATGCATTGGGTATGTTTATGCAATACTTTGACGTGTGTCTGTGTGCCCTCAATTTTCTTAATAGGTTCTATGGGTGATGCATGTTCTCTAGTTAAGGGTCATTCAATTTTTATATTCTCTCTACATCGTTGTCTCTTCAATTTTATCCACACATACTATTGAAAATAATCGAACCCGCACAAGACAATTGAAAAACACTAGTTTTGTAAATGCTGCAATAGCAATACCATATTCCTTATGTTTAAAAATAAGCCTGGAGTCAGAAAATCGAGAGATACATGATTCAGATGTCATATTCTCATTGAATGGACAAAGAAAATGGAAAGTTTTCTCATTGAATTTTATTGTCAAAATCCATATATTTCTTTATATAGCCGCCATCACCAATATCACAAAGCCTTTAATTAATATGAACAAAAATACATGCAAACTTTTGTATAAGCTCTATGTGCCATCTTATATTTTAACAAAAATCAAAGTGGTCTCCCTTGAGCTTTAATTAATAGATTAAAAGTCATAATTTTATATTGTTTTTTTCTTTTAAGGTTTATGTGCTGTGAGATAAGACACATGGTATGTTTTGGGACCCACAATCTTCACATGGTATGTTTTGGGACCCACAATCTTCTGTCTGATTTATTAATGTGTTTTTATATTCAGATGCATACTATTTTTCTGCTTTAATGTGACAGTAGTAATTTTTAAGTCTTAATACATGTTAGGAATGCTCACTTAATGAGGATAGCTAATTTCACATCTGAGTTTTAGGTACGGAGAAGTCAGGTTTGAGAAATTAAAGAATCGGATTTGAATTATTATTTCAGGAAAAAGTTAAAAATCGCAACGTATTTTAAACTTTGGAGAAAATTTGGTCACGAAATTATATGTGCTAAAATGCCATTTACGTATATATAGGCTAGAGTTCCCTTTTATCCTCAAATTTATCTCTTTCTTTCTCCACTCTAAACAAATATCTTTACATGGCTTTGCTAATTAAAATATTTCAGCATATTTAGAGTGGAGAAAGTTAATAACTATCCATCCTTATGTTGTGTGCTTTTTTCTTAATGCTTTTGATTATGTATTTTATTTCTGCTTTCAATTATAATTATTCAATTTGAATTATTTTTTCCTTTAAATTCAGGGTTCTCCAATCTTTACTAGTTTTTTTTTTTTTTTTTTCCATTCTCAATTCCTCAAATTTGTGTTATCTATTGGTCAATTAAGGGATCAGAATAAAAGTTATTTGGCGAAAATTATTCCGGAGATACTAAAATATATGGTTCAGGTCTGAGAATCTCCAATGAGTAGCCACATCCGCATATTCAAATCACGAAAATATATGTTTTTCTTTTTTGTAAGAAATAGGAAGTTAGATTGATTTTTCAATTAAGCATAAGCATAGATCTGAAATTATGAAAGAACAGTCTTTTTTTGTTTCCTTCTTTTTTTGTTTCTTTTGGTATTGTGGACAAATTGTCCTCAAGTATTCAGTTATGGGGTCAATGACAAGACCCTCTAGCCTGTAAGATGCATGCCAACAAGACAACAAAAAATGATTCTCAAAATGTAGTAAAAAGTTTGTAGTTTTTGCCTGCTACACCATTTCAAGTCAACATTATCCATGACAGTAAAAAAAAAAAAAGTAATAATAATTGTGGATGGCATATAAGTGATGAATAACATCAGGCACAGCCCCACTTTGGACAACTGCAAATGTAAATATGCCAGCATAAAGAAGGAAGATGATGGTAACATATTGCAGTTGCATCATTAAATATAGACCTTTTTTTTCTCTGTTTGTATTGAAAGAGGATCAATAGTGATGTCAAGACTAGAAAATTTCAAACGGGAGATGTTACCGTCGAGCTATGCCTTCTTGTCAATTAAACGTGGACCTTACAATTGAAACTACTTAAAAGAGAAAGCTTCTTGCTGAAGGCCTTTTTTGGCTGCAAACTAACTTTTTGGTGTTTCAGTTCAAGATTGAAATACAAATGGCACAGAAAACAAACAAGACTTCATTTCCAGTTAGTTCTGAATCTCCATCATCAACTCATAGCTCTCTAAAGGGATCACCATTATTATTGCTGCTGAGAAGAGTGTCTGGCTTTGTCAATTGCTGCAGCAAAAGGGATCAAAACTCAGTTTGCAGCACAAGGAATTTGGATAGAGATGTTGAACAAGATGAGTTTCAGTATCAAAACACACTTTGTTTGTCATCATACTACAGTGTCTTCGTGGTTCGTCTTGCTATCATGGTATGTGAATTCTCTTGCTTAAGTAGAGAATTCAATCCATAGATCATTTTCTTGCTCTGTTTCTTTTTGTATTTTCTGGGTCCATTTGAGTAAGCATGACAAAATAAGCTGCTTTTTCAGCATGGCTGATTACTTCTTAACCAAGTGTTTCATTACTAGTATGAATGTCTAATTGAGATATATATTAAGATTTAGTGCATGAACTAAACGCATCAAAGAGGATTTGAATTGTCCCTCATTAGGAAAATAGTAAAAAGGGAGCAATTAGTATACTTATGTAGATGCAGGAATGCAATCCAATGGCTAAAGTTTTTGGCTTAAGTTTAAAGTTCTATACGTGTTTATTGAAAGACTAGTTCTTCTGGAGATTCCCCAGACTCACCATAACAAATTAGTTTAGATGAATTTTGTGAATCAGGTAAGAGACACTTTGTATAGGATCACATTTCTTGTGATAGAAACCAATGGTTTGAAGATATTGAACCAAAATCTCAATATATATGGAGATGATTGTAACAAAATGGACTTTTTCACTTGGGAAAGTGCAAATTTTGTTAGGATTTTCAGGTTAAGGTTGAGTTCTATACGTGTGTATTAAAAGCCTAGTTCTTCTGGAGAATCCCCAGAGTGTGTATTAAAAGCCTAGTTCTTCTGGAGAATCCCCAGACTCACCATAATAAACTAGTCTCAATGAAGTTCGTGAATCAACTAAGAGACACTGTATAGAATCACACTACTTATGATAGGAACCAATGGTTTGAAGATCTTGAGCCAAACTCTCAGAATACATTTATGGAGATGATTGTAACATAATGGATTTTTTCACTTGGGAAAGTGAAAGTTTCCTTAGGAATTTCTATATGAACTGAAGGGGAAAAGAAGGAAGCCAACTTCCTCTTATAGGAAGACAGGAGAACAACAAGCCTAACGATCAAGGTCGATACCTATAAGCATGTGTTAAGCCCATTAATACTTGCCATTCTGGCTTGCAAGATGACATCATATGGTTGTAATCAATAATGATTTTTGCTGTCTTGGTGTTTTGACAGTGTGCTTGAATATAGAATCACCCACTAGACTCATTTACCATTGTAGTTAATTCTCCTTTTTTGGTATTTGTCTGCTTTTGCTGAGCCTTTCTTTAGCTTCCATTCTGTGAATCTACTGAAAGATTGCAGTAACTGTTGTTTAATCTTGTTCTGGCTCACTTCAGATAACAGTTCTGATTTCCTCTTAACTGTTTTCTGGACATCTAAATGTAACTCTTACAAGCTTTTTATGCATTTGGTGGATGGCTGCAGGTGATGCTGGCAATTTTGATAGGAATGCTAACTTTACTGACATGGCATTTTACTAGAGCTTATACAAAAAGATCAATAAACACATTAGCAGATGGACTTCGTCATGAGCTTCTCCAACGGCCAATATTACGTATGTGGAATATACTGAACTCCACTGTCGAAATAGCCACTGCTCAAGTTAAATTATCAGAATACGTAATCAGGAGGTACAGCGGGCCTAATCAAGCACAGCAAGTTGAGGTTGTTGCTTGGCTATATCATGTACAAAAATGTAACTTATTCAGATAAGAGTTTCGATGTTTATTGATCATTACCATCATTTTCATTCTTAGCAGCTGTATGAGGTCATGAGGGAAGTGACATGGGCATTGTTTGCAAGTCGGAAAGCTCTCAATTCAATCACCATAAACTACAGAAATGGTTTCGTCCAGGCGTTCCATAGAGATCACAGAAGTAACAATACATACTACATATACTCTAATGTTACCAACTACACGATAACCAACACTTTTGATGTTGATAGGCTGTCATCCCCTCGAGGTTGGAATGACCAATCTATTCACAGCAATGTTTCTGCTAGTTGGTACAGAGCATCCCTGGACCCTGTTACTGGAGAAGATATTGGAAAACCAAGGCCAATCCCACCAGATGAATTGATAAATATTGCAGGCATCTCACAAGTTCCAGATGGTGCAGCTACATGGCATATAGCAGTAAGCAAGTATTCAGATTCACCACTGCTTTCGGCAGCATTGCCTGTTTGGGATCCATCCAATGAAAGCATAGTTGCTGTTGTTGGTGTTACTACAGCGCTTTATAGTGTTGGCCAATTTATGAAAGAACTTGTTGAATTCCATAGTGGACACATATACTTAACCTCTCAGGAGGGTTGGCTGCTTGCAACTTCCTCAAATACTCCTCTGTTAGTAAATTCAACATCTGGACCAAAGCTCATGATGGCAGTAGATTCTGAAGATCCGATTATACAATCTGGAGCTGAGTGCTTGCAGAGAGTATATGGCAACAGGCTTCCACCTAGCCGTGAAGTTCACATAGAGAATGCAAAGATTAGGCACCAGCTATACTACATCGATTCGTTTTTTCTCAACTTAAAAAGACTTCCTATGGTAAGTTTACTGCTTGTTATTTATTTAACTTTTTACCACTTTCAGCTGTTGATTGCTGTGACTTGAAATTCTTTGCAGGTTGGGGTTATCATCATTCCAAGGAAATATATAATGGGAAAAGTTGATGAAAAGGCCATCAAAACCTTAGTCATTTTGATATCTGCATCAGTTTGTATCCTAATCATTGGATGCATCTGCATCTTCATGTTGACAAAGGGAGTCTCAAAGGAAATGAAGCTAAGAGCAGCACTGATTAGCCATCTAGATGCAAGGAGGAAAGCAGAGGCATCAAGCAACTATAAAACTCAGTTTTTGGCAAACATGAGGTGAGCATGAATATTGCTTTCTAGCAATATCAAAAGATTTTGTAATGTATATATTAGCGAGTACATAATCAAGATTCAGATTCCTTTCTTATTTTGTGATTTCCAAAATCAATAGATACTTGTAATGTAAGTAAACAGATCTTTTAGTTTCTAGTGGTTGCTTTATGATGCTTTAACTTAAATGCTTCTTGTATTTCTTCCTACTTTTGTTTTGTCACAGTCATGAATTACGAACACCTATGGCTGCAGTTATTGGCTTGCTGGACATTCTTATAAGTGATGATTGTCTCACAAATGAGCAATATGCAATGGTCACCCAGATTCGGAAATGCTCAACTGCTTTACTTCGGCTGCTGAACAACATCTTGGATATCAGTAAGGTGAGATGTAGAGACAGTTAGAGTCATCCATCCTGAGATTCAGAAGATTAGAAGTATACTATCTGAATGCCCAACCAGCAAAACATATTGAGAACTATATGGCGAAATTTAGATTGAAATAAATGATTAATTTATGGCAGAAGCTCCCTTATAAAAGGTCATACTGGAATTTGAGATCGAGACAATCCATAATGCTGTTTCCTGAATGCATTTGATACTAATTGAGGACTCACACTGTTTCTTTCTAGTTTGCTTAAAAGAATTAAACCGTGTGGAAACAATACAAATGAACATGAACAAAAAATACCAGTCCTGTGCAGCAGAAAAATGTTACATCTTTGTCATCTGAAACTCCTATGCAGGTTGAGTCTGGAAAACTGGTGCTGGAAGAAACTGAGTTTGAGTTGGGTCGAGAACTTGAAGGGCTGGTTGATATGTTCTCTGTCCAGTGCATTAATCACAATGTGGAGACAATTCTAGATCTCTCTGGTATGTGCTCAAACTTCATCAGATTACACAGCAAGACCAAAGTTAACATTTCAAGCCAATGATTTTAGATTATCATCAAATAATCCTTTAACATAGTTGCTTCTGCTTTTCATTTGCAGATGATATGCCTAAAGTAGTTCGAGGAGACTCTGCTAGAGTTGTTCAAGTTTTCGCAAACCTAATAAGCAATTCTATCAAATTTACAAAATGTCAGTGCAAATTTCACATTTATAAGTTTTAAGTTAGAGCCAAAAGTTTGTATTTTATAGATTAAAAGAGAAGTCTGAGGTCACACATCATTACTTAGTAGATAGATAGATAGATAGATCTCCAAGAAGGAGGGCCAAATTTAGAAGACATGCCTTCTATCGAAAAAGAAAATGATATAGGAAGCTTATTATCATGTTAGCATAGAAGACACATTCACAGAGAAAATCAAAGTAGATCTCTCAGATAGAAGACTCACTAGTTGTTAGCCTTTCCTTTTCTTTCTATTCTCTTTCTTTTGGCTCTTTCGTTATTTGGGAGAGGCACAGGGCTTTAGAGTTGGATGCTTGTAGACTTGCCTCATTTTTCTGAAAAACTTGATAGTTTCCTATAATTTTGTCAAAAGGTAGTTATGTTATTTTTGGCATGGCACTTCTAAACCAGCTTCTAAAACTAGCTTCTGGAAGTGAAACCTATTAGTTCTTATGCAAAAGCATTTTCTCTTTTTTGCACCTGAGTGTCACTGATTTGTCTTTTCCAATATCGAGCTTTTTAGAGGTTATGCATTGTCTGATACATTATGATAAATACTGAATATGACATCATTGCATATTGTGATACTTCAAACATAATACAAGGCGGTGTATGTGCATCAACAGGTTAATGATTCATCTAGTAAAATTTCATAAACACTTTATAACTAAAAGATGCTGATGGAACCATTTTGACAATGATCTATAAGCAAAATATCAGTGCATGTATACTTCACGAAGGTTTACCGAGTTCAAATCTTTCTGAATGGCAGCGGGTCACATCATTCTGAGGGGATGGTGTGAGAATGTGAACACTTCAGGGAGCACCGGGAAGTCTGCCCTGCATGAGAAACAATCCTTGCTTGCGCCTAAAATGAAAGTGAAGCAACATGGACGCCATGAAAAAGCATCCTCAAAGAAAGACGGCAAAGTAATTCTATGGTTTGAAGTCAATGACACAGGATCTGGTATGAAGATTACTGCTAAATGAAATGACTCAGAGAACTTCTTAGCTCTGCACCATAACAAGTTTAATGTCAAAATTTTCACTTTTCCTTTTTCTCTTTTATTATTACTATAGGAATTGATCCAAGCAAATGGGAATCTGTTTTTGAAAGCTTTGAGCAAGCTGATCCATCTACGACTCGACTGTAAGTAATTTATTTTGTAATGTCTTTGATGATTAATGATTGCGAACTGACATACCCAACCCAAAATTCTGCAATTATATCTTTCTTATAGGATTATTTTTCCATCTTTGAAGTTTTTTCCTAATGCTTTTTTTCCTTCTATTTTCCTGAAGGCATGGGGGTACTGGTCTTGGCCTTTGTATCGTACGCAACTTGGTGAGTCATCTGCAATAACTAGCGTGTTGTTATTCAAAATTTCCGACATTTTACCTGTACAAGGATTTATTCAAATATCGGTAACAACCATCAGACACTAAACTGATTTATGCTTAACCCAGAGCAAGTAGAAAGTTCAATGCAATAGTCTGTAGTTCTCCTGAGTATGTATCATGTCATAGTTCTAAAAAAGACAACAGCTGGATTTAGGATTAACTTTGATGTTTTAATATAGTTACTAATTTAATGACAGATTTTTGAGACCTGTCTATTGTCATAATGGGTTTCATGATGTAATACAAGCTGAGTGCTTTATATGACCATTGCATGCATGTGTTACTAAGAAATTACACTTATTCTCCATTGCTTCAACCTTATGATGAGAGGGGTGACAGGTAAACAAGATGGGTGGAGAAATCAAAGTTGTAAAGAAGAATGGTCCAGGGACTCTCATGCAATTATGCCTTCTTCTTGGTACTCCTGTGGATGGTACAGGACAGCATTGTGAATTCAGCTTTGGAGAACACAAGCTTGCTGTAAGTAGTCCTTAATTATCATAATAATTAGGATCTCTCATAAATTCAGATCCAACATCTAACTAATTGTTATACAATGGCATTTTGCGTTCTCATTTTAGGTGTGTATATGATAGCATTTTTCACATCTCCAAATATAATACAGTAACAGACACCTTCTAGTGTTTCATTCCCTCTCTTTCCTAGAGTTTGAGAAATGACAGTCATTAGTCAATGTGAGCGCTGATGGAAGAAGCAGAAAATCTCATACTGAAGTGTTACCTATTGATGGTTATTAGTATATTAAAAGTAGAATAGTTAGTGATTGATTAACTTGCAACAGCGATTCTAAATGAGTGAAGGTATGCAGGTGTTGCTTGCACTTAACGGACAAATGGGTAGATCAATTACCTCTGAGTGGTTGCAGAAAAATGGGATGTACACTCGGGAAGCATCCAAATGGAATGATCTGACACGATCCCTTCAGGAATTATCTGAATCCGAAAGCTTGTCACAGACTGCAGTTGGTGAATGTTCAGGTACTGGAGAAGTAAACAGTCAATGCATTAGTGCTCCAGTTTTTATAATAGTTATTGATATTGGGTTTCTTGACTTGAGCACAAATATATGGAAGGAACAGCTAAGTTTTCTAGACAAGTTTCATTCAAAAGCTGAATTCGCATGGATTTTAGATCATGATACCTCCAATATCATAAAGATGGAACTTCGCCAGAGGGGATATGTTCTGATGGTTAATAAACCTTTGTACAAGGCGAAAATGATTCAGATATTTGAATCTGCCATTAAGGAGAGAAATCTCAAGATGCAAAAGAATCTAAACACTACTGGAGCTACAGTATTAGGAGATTTACATGAAACCCTTGAGATCGATGTAATTCACTCTGATGCCACCAGCTCTGATGATTCTGTCAGGTTTGGAAATGACAACTTCAATCTTGAAAGTGCATCTCATTCTGGAGAGAAGAGTCAGGGACCATTCAGCAAATCCTGTCCTTCACAATACAAAAAACTGTGTAACCACTTTTTTGAGTTTCCTCAAGTGAGTGTTGAAGATAACGCTTCCAATAACCTAGGAACCACAAGCAGACCGGGAAGGCAGCTCACTGCTGGCTTTTCTCCTGAAGAGCAAGATATTATGTGCAGAAACAAGGTTGGAAATGACCAAAATTCTTTAGAAGGTCTACATATACTACTAGCAGAAGATACACCGGTACTCCAGAGAGTGGCGACAATAATGCTTGAAAAGATGGGCGCTGAAGTTACGGTAGTAGGAGACGGTTTGCAGGCTGTAGGTGCACTCAGAGTCATGTCTCATTCAAATAAATTCAGAGAGGAATCTCTTACGGAAGACAGCAAATCAACAACTGCCCAAACAGAAGGATCGTGTTACCTGCCGTATGATTTAATCCTCATGGACTGTCAAGTAAGCTAGTTGCAGACAATGAATAATTTGTTATGCTTGTGTTTGTGTGTATTAACTTCCCTGTGGCATCACAATATCAATAATTGTTGTTAGGTTGTTGTAATAGTTTCATTGAAACAACAAGAAGCTTCATTCACTTTTCTTGCTTCATAGCAGATAATTACATGTATTGCTGCTATTAATCTTCAGAATCTATAAATCTAAGTTTCAGATGGTTTTAGAAGTAATGATTTTCGTTCATGATATTGCTATCTAACTCATGTCTTTCTGATTTGGTAGATGCCAAAGATGGATGGCTATGAAGCAACAAGAGCAATCCGGGAAGCAGAAACGGGAACTAATAGACATATTCCAATCGTTGCGCTAACAGCTCATGCGATGTCATCAGATGAAGCAAAATGCTTGAAGGTTGGCATGGATGCTTACCTCACAAAGCCAATTGACAGCAAGCTGATGGTTTCCACCATTCTTTCTCTAACTAAGAGAACTGTATGACTTTTTTGTAACCCAAATATCATTAGTGTCACAGAGGAATAAGCTAGCAAAATCATTTAGTTTATGCAGCATTTTTTGAAATAAAAAGTTCTCTATGTCTGTACAGCAAAAATAATGCAGCATGTATAGTACTAACTTAAAACTGAATTGTACACGAGTGAGATTTCCTCCCGCTAATTTGACTTAGCGCGACAAAAGTGAAATTAGAATCCTCTTGCAGCTTCAGTATTGATCTTTCACACTTGTTTTGCTCTATTATCTCAATCAACTTCCAGGTTGACACAGTGCAAGTAACAGATTTAGACCCCTGCCCATTTTAGTCACTGCTTCAGAAACTAGGCAATAACCCCCATGCACAGGCTTGAGAAAAGCTTATACAATTCTAAAATGATAACTGTAGCATAATTTCCACATCATTGAGTTGTATGCATGAATTACGCGCTGACAGGTGGGCAGCGCGTGGGAACGCCTGCAAATGACACGTGGGCAAAATCGTGCAAATGTCGGCCCATGTCACTCAAGAAAGGTATCTAACAGTCTCACAACTCACTCAAAAAGTCACTGCCGGTTCTTCGTCTTAGTCATTGGAGTCTACATCGGGGGACAGAGTCCAGCCTATTCCTTTAGAAGTCCCTCAGGCGTCAACCCGGGGAGGTCTGGGCAAGATCAACCAGCAATTTAACCCCCACTATTACTGGTTAAGGATTGAAGCCTTATCATTGAGCAAATATATCAAGGGGGATTCTTGGAGAATTGAATCTTGTAGAGCTACATTGCAAAACAAATCCTCCAGTTAACATAGATATAAGCCAAAAAAGCATTTTACGTTCAAAATATAAGCAAAATAGATATACGCATGAAAATCCTGTAGTTAACATAGATATAAGCAAAAAAAGCATTTTATGTTGAAATGACATGGCCCATGCAGGTCTCGAACCTGCGACCTTCGCGTTATTAGCACGACGCTCTAACCAACTGAGCTAATAGGCCATGTTGTTTAATAAGGATAAGGAAAAAGTTCAAGGAAGGCCATTACTGAGAGAACTGGTCATCTCATCTTGCTTGCTGGGAGAGAGGAGGCTATACTGATCTTTTTTGTGTTTCTCAAATTTGCCAAAAAATGTAAACATTAAAGCAAATAGCATCTTTAAATTTCCAAGAGTCATAAATACCTTAAGAATTCCATAATTACTATAAGTTGCTAAACCTGTTTGACATGACCAGAAGAACCCCTCTTGTTTGTTTGGATTGCAATGAATGGTAGAGGGTGTTTGGCTTTAATTTTTTTTTAAAGTTAGTTTATAAGTAATTGATACTTATAAATAGCTTTAGATGCTTGTAAGCAAATAACAAATAAATAGAGAAATACTTGGATAAATTGTGCTAATAAGTTGTTGACATACTTAATATATATATATATATATATGTGTGTGTGTGTGTGTGTGTGTGTGGTATGTGTTAAAATGATTAAAAATGATATTTCAATAATTAAAATTTTTTGTATTTTTGAGGAATATAAATAAAATTTTATTTGATCAACTCTTACTGCTTATAGGTACCTAAAGAAAAAGTTGGGGTCAACTTCTAAGCACTTCCAAACACCCTCGTAAACTTTTAATTTTATGATGATGGAGAATTTGAAATATTCAAGGACAAATCATTACTATGACTAAAGAAGAACCCTTGGAGGGACATGTGTCATTAAGAAAAAAATTTAAGCATATATAATTAATATATTAATATTAATTTATTAACATAAATTCTTATACTCTTTCGTTAAATTTTTTGGCCCACTAATCTTTATCTTTATCTTTTAGTATTTTGTTTCTATGTTCATTAAGAATTTTTTCTACATAAATTTTATTTTACATCATTTGTATTTATCTTTTTTTAATTTTACGTAACACTAGGGTGGGTATATTATATTACAATTATGTTATTAAGGTAGAATAAATCAACTTTAGTTCTGATCATTTACAAAAGAAAAAAGAATAAATAGTTTTTTTTCATTATGTTCATTAAGAAGGTTTTATTTACTTTTTACATAATTTTTTGTTCAAGTTTCTATTTTTCTTTTTTCATATTATATAAAGCAAATTAAAATTATATATATAATGAAGCTTACAAAATTTAATTTTATATTCATATATTTGAACTAAAAGAATAATATTTGAACTAAAAGGATAATATCAATAAATAATTCTATACATGGGACAGGTAAAAAAATATTTATTTTATTGCTTTTAATGGTATGTAATTTAGAATATTGTTGATTATAAAAATTTGATAATGTCTAACGAATATCAAAATCCATGCATATATTCATTTTATTCTATATTATTATTACCTTATATCTTGTAGAAACTATTTTCTCAAATTTTGAACTATATATAACTGGACCTTCCATTTGCCAAAAAAAAAAAAAATATTACCTTAGTTCATGCATTAGATATCAAGATGAGAACTTGACCAAAAAATGAGAAAAATTACCAAGTATGAGTACAATGATTAGATTTAATTATTTATCCCAAAAAAAAAAAGAAAAAGAAAATTTAATTGAGAAAAGAAAAAGATAAGTAAAGAAGAAGAAACTGTTTTAGCACAAAAACTGAAAACTCATACAATTTGAACTTATTATATAGCTTTTGACCGTCGCCAACCCACACTGTAATCTGCTCCCCCTTCGCCCCCAACCCCCACCTGAAAACGCACACACTACACACACTGAAAATCATGTTGAAGCCACACACAATCACCACCAACCCACAATCAGCTCACACCACATTTTTCTCTTCCCCTTCTCTTTCCACCACCAACTGCCACCTCCGCCGCCATGGCTTTCTCCTCAATCTGCCCAACCCAGAACACCCTTTCTCTATCTACCCATCAAGACCGCATCCACACCAAGATTCCTCTTTCTAGAGACTTCTCGGTCCGCTTCCCTTTTTCTTCTTCTCCTTCTTCTTCTTTCCCTACGCGCTGTCGCCTGCAGGTGAAGTTCACGCGCTTGCGTGTCAAGGCAACGGCGGCTCCGCTGATGGATCAGTCGACCAGTCATAAAGTGCCTACTATTGTGGAAGTTGATTTGGGTAATCGGGGTTACCCGATTTATATCGGGTCTGGGCTTCTGGATCAACCCGACTTACTTCAGAGGTAATTTGCCTCATTTGCCTTTGTTGTACCTTATGTAAGTATAGCTAATGGCTCGCTTGGATTGACTTTTAGAAAAACATTTGGTTTTATAAATTCTGTGCAAAAATGTGTCGTGACTTAGCTTAAATTGAGCTTAAGAGTTTCATTTTTTTGGTTTTCTGAAAGCCAATTCAAATACTTATTGCAGAAAAACATGCTTTATGCATTAAAAAGAAGTGCTTAAACAAGGAAAAATGATTATGTTACAACTATTGGCACGTCAACATATTGAATGATTAAACCTGTATAACTGTTAAGTCCACGAAATTACTGGCCTGTTAGTTTATTCAACCCAGTCCCAAATGCTCAAGTCCGGGATAATTACTTTCCAGAATCCAGTCGATGCATTGAGTCGTGTATAAAATGGTTACCATTGTGCTAAAAATGGTAAATAACCCAAGATGTTATAAACTAAACCAAGATTCTTAGAAGCATAATTTGTTGCAGCCTTGTGATTGTGCAACTATGGGTGATTTAAGATTGTCAGTATTCGTTTTATCTGAGGATTTTTGAGCTCATGATCAGAGGAATAAATTGGACCAGTAATCATGCGAGGTTGATGTTCTTGTGATAGACATGTGTAGTTCTTCATCATGCAATCCTTAAACTCATGATGGAGTGTAGATGAAATATCTTCAAGTGATATGAAGAACCCCAAGCAGTTGGCTTGTTTTTCCCACTTTTTCTCCTCCTCTCCCCTCTCTCGTGACATTCTTACTGATATCCATGTTAGCGTTTTACTCCTCATTGTTCGGAATATTACGTAGTGACTTACTAAAGGTGGTCGTGGTTGAGAAAGTTAATTGACGTCTAAGGAGTTCTCTACTTTCTACAAGTTCATGTACCACCATCTGGCCAGAAAAATTTTAATGTAATGGTGCTTGGGTTGTGGATGGGCATACAGCTTTCTTGTGATATAACAAAGTTCAAAATTGTTATCTAATGGTTTCAATGAAATCACCTGCTTAGGTAAAATGTCAACTTCTAGCGTTATTGAAGCTAGAATTGATAGTTTCCTCATTTGTTTGTCTTATGGCTTCCGTGAGATCATATAATGAACATGGTAAAAATTCAAATTTCTTGTTGGCTGATGTTAGTTATATTATCCATTTCCATTTCTTAATTCCTATAACTTCTCTGTTTTGCAGGCATGTTCATGGCAAGAAAGTCCTAGTGGTGACCAACACCACAGTTGCACCATTGCATCTGGATAAAACTGTTAGTGCTTTAACAGATGGAAACCCAAACATTACTGTTGAGAGCGCGATTCTACCGGATCGCGAGAAAGAAATACAAAGACATGGTAATTCTCTGTTGGTTGTGGTTGCATTAAGTTTTTAGACACAAATATCATTTGTAAAGTAGGCTAAGGCACCCCACATATGCTTGTGCAGGACACTCTGATGAAAGTCTTTGATAAGGCAATCGAGTCACGGTTGGACCGACGTTGTACATTTGTTGCCCTTGGCGGTGGAGTTATTGGTGATATGTGTGGTTATGCTGCTGCTTCTTAACTTCGTGGTGTCAATTTCATACAGATTCCTACAACTGTTATGGCACAGGTCTAATAGATTCATATGTTTACCACCTTGTTATGCATCTAGCACCTCAGGACTGTCAGCTTAATATGATTTATTATTATGGTTCCTTATTTTAGGTAGATTCTTCTGTTGGTGGGAAAACTGGAATAAACCACTGGCTTGGGAAAAATTTAATCGGTGCATTTTACCAGCCGCAGTGTGTGCTGATAGACACCAACACATTAAATACATTGCCAGATAGAGAATTGGCATCAGGTATGGCAGAGGTTATAAAATATGGGCTCATTAGAGATGCTGAATTTTTTGAGTGGCAAGAAAAGAATATGGACGCTTTGTTAGCAAGGTAAATTCGTATTCTTACGTTCATCAATTACCCCTCTAAACATACCTAATTTGTGTCTAATGGAAATGTAGGAGTGCTGCAATAAGTAAGTCATGATAAAAACCAATAGAAAATTCATGTTCATGCAAAATTGACATTTACTTTGTTTCTCCTTTTCCACCCACAAATTAGACAAGGAGAAAGTGAGCATAGAAGAAATCAAGGAGTTGTATGCTAATGGGTCAAGGACCTATACTTGAATGAAATGCTATACATTTACCCATGTCCTATGTGTCTATGCAATTTCATTTGTTTCTTATGAATGCATGTACGCGCCCTTGCAATTGCGAGCATAACGTAGTTTTCTCACCTCCAAATTAATAGAGTTTGCTTCTTTGCAGGGATCCAGGTGCATTTGCTTATGCTATCAAGCGCTCATGTGAAAACAAGGCTGAAGTTGTGTCCTTAGATGAGAAGGAAAGTGGATTGAGAGCAACTTTGAACTTGGGTCATACTTTTGGCCATGTAAGTATGTGAAATTTCACATCCCAACATATTTACTTCAAGTGCTACTAAAATTGGCCTTCTCTTTCTAAAATTGCCGACTCCTTAGCAACTATATTTACTTTCTGCAGTGACTACTTGCATAGAATCTAAGCTTTTAAGGCTCAACTAATTTTACCTTTGGTTTCTTCTCTGATGGTAAATTATGCTCGAGATATCAAACAGTCCCCTGGCTTTGGTAACTAGGCAGCGATCAGCATGAGACCTCCCGATGATAACATATTCAGTAGCAGCAGATTAATCTCGCTGTATGATGTATCTTTTACAGGCAATATAGACTGGTTATGGATATGGGCAGTGGCTTCACGGAGAAGCTGTTGCAGCTGGCACGGTGTGAGCCTTTTATTTTTAGATGAGCCCCTCAAGTAACCGCCTCCACTCACTTCCCACATTTGTCCCTGCCCAGAAAATGAGAAAGGGAAAAAAATAAAGAAAAAGACAGACCGAGAAAGTCGACTGGGGAAAGGTATATATGTGGTTTTTTTTTAAGTCAATGAATCCACTCCCAGGTGTTAAATACAAATCACGTTTTATGCCAATCCCCAGGTCATGGCTGTTGACATGTCATACCGGCTTGGATGGATCAATGAGTCATTAGTCAAGCGGGTACATAATATCTTACAACAAGCGAAGCTGCCAACTGCACTTCCGGAAACCATGACAGTAGAGATGTTCAAGTCTGTTATGGCGGTAAGAGATAATACGTTTGTCAATCATACTTTTAGCGATTTAATTAATTGCTTCAACCTGAATCTAGCGGTAATCTCTTGAAATGTTCAGGTTGATAAGAAGGTTGCCGATGGATTGCTAAGACTCATCCTCCTAAAAGGTCCATTAGGCAACTGCATTTTCACGGCGACTACGACGGGAAAGCCCTTGATGAAACGCTCCATGCTTTCTGCAAGTCCTAGTTCTGAATTTGCCTGCTATTGTCTCCCCATATCAAGTGTTGTTACTATATTTTTTGGTTTGATTATGTTCATATGATTACAACATCAATTCTTTTGCTCTTTTTTGGGTCCTCCACTGCAAATCTCCCGATTTTGCTTACGGTCACACCTAGAAATACAGAACATGTTCTTTTTCATCTTCTTGATGTGGGAAAACTTGTAATTCTTTTTATCTTTCTTGATGTGGAGCTCGACATCAATAAGTTTTCTTGTATCGACAAACCTCAGCTCTTAACCTCAACGTCGAGCTCCAATATCGATGTATGGTGGCAGACTTCGAATATGGACAGCAGGGTGTTCTCCTCGTTGTAGCTCCGATGCTTAAGTTAGATAGGACAAAAAGAACGGAGTTGGACATGAGTTGAAGGTCAACAATGGTCCAAGCGAAGAGAGCTACTTATTTCTACAATGAGTGGGCTAACATAGGCTCTCTGAATAATGTGTTCAAGCTGTTGCTCAATCTCGTTAATTTCTTTTCTTCTGTTAAATCCTCATATCTCTTGAAAATATATGGACCCCAAGCCTCAGGTATTAAAAGCCCATCTCTTATATTATAAATTAAGAAAATTTTACGTTTTCAAAATCGTGGACAATTTTTCAAAAAAAAAAAAACCACCTATGAGAATACGAATACATCCCAAGCCAAAAATGGTCGTCTTTTAGCAATTCTTAGATAGTCTCCGATTTTAAAAGATTAACGATTGTATAATTGTTTTCGAAATGTGGAGGTATTCAAATAAATGGAAGTAAACTAATGAGCTCGAATATTAATGAACTTTATATAAGAGCTACCTATTAAAACAACGCTCTTACTGATTTATTGATAACAAGTAAATTTATGTCTTTTTTCAAATTCTATTAACAATGAGTAGATTTACACCTTTTCTCAATTTCTATTAACAAGTAAATCTGCGCCTTTTCTCAATTTCCAGTGTGGCGGATGGTTCTTCCATTACTTTGGGCTTGGGTTCCATGTACACTTTTCTGTGGAGAAAGGTCCAAGGTCTTGAACTCTTTTGAGTTGGTTAATATAACTTTTACATTTGACCAAAAAGAAAAAAAAAATATGGAGGGAAAAAAAGTAGCTTATTATATTATTTATTAACATGATAAGTTGGAATGTCACGTGACGCTCCATTATTTTTAGAATCAAAATATAATATTGATATCGGAAGGTACATTTTTGTCTTTGTTGCTTTTTTTTTTTTTAAAGATTAAATGTACACAATAATTAAAATGCTCGGCACTTTCTAAAGCATTACCGGTAGAGTATAGTCGTGTTCGATCAACCTAGGGTTAAGCTAGTTACCAAGTCTTCTATCGGGATTTGTCTAATTCTAGAGTTTAATTTATTAGTTGGATTTAAAACTTAAATCTAGTCCTCTTAGAATTTACTAATTCTAATGAGTTATCCTCTTAACTCGATTTAAAGCTAAAGACTAACCCCAATTAACCTATGTAATCATGATAGTGAGCTAATCTATTAGCTCTATTTAAAGCTAAAGTCTAACCCTAGCTATCACTATGTGCAATTTAAACTCGATTCATTTTAAGCAAGTAATTTACTAAGGCTTCATAATTAACTTTATTTCAGGCTAATCTAAACACTGATTAGTCCTAATGGTGCAAAACGCATATACATGACATAAGAAGGAGACTAATAATACACATAGACATGTAAAATCAAAAAACAAAAATGCAATTAAGCCCAAATCATGTATTTACAAGCTCAAAATCAACAAATAACTCACACATCAAAATACCCAATTCAAGAAACGATAGGATTCAAGTTATAGCTCAATATATTAAATCTCAACCTAAATCTAAAATTTAAACATGAATATTTCAATAATAAATCTTTAAAAAGCTCAAAATAAAGTCTAGATATCTTCCCCTAAACCTGAAGCTCAAGTCCTTCTTTTTCTCCAAACTTTTTCCCCAAATTTGCTCCAAAAAAGTTGCACAAAAAGAGCCTCATTTTTAGTTAAAAGAAAGCCAAGTAAAAGCAAAGAAAAGGAAAACAAGTATATTTTTTTAATATATTTTTTTCTTGTTTTTGGCAAAAAAATAGAGCTGTGAGCTCTCTTATTTGCTGTTGCATCGAGCTCTTTTTTCTTATAATTCATCTTATACCTTGTATAAATATATGCGTAATTGTTTTTTAATTTTTTCTATTTTTTTGTTCTCTTACTCTGAATTATAATAGCTAGAAGTGTTACATGCCAATTATTTCTTCAATTTTTTAATATTTTGTTTTTGTCATTAACTATAGATTTGTAGTTGTTGAATACATGGAAAAAAAGTAAAAGTTATTTTTTAAAATTATAGAAAATTTTAAAAAATAAAAAATTATAAACACCAAAATAAAAATATATTTATAGTTAGTAAAAAAAAATATCAACTAAAAGTATAAAAAGTAGTACGCGAAAAAATAATTGATTGATGAAACCAAGTTAGTTATCCATCTTTTGTCTATTACTGTTGAACAAGTTATCTAACTGATTTTAAATGAACAAACCCTCAATAATAAGATTTATATAGACATGATAGAAGAGAAAGAAGGATAGAATTTATACAAATGTAGAGTAAAAGAGATACTTAAGTAAATTATAATATAATAAAATATTAATATTTTATTATTTTTAAATATGATAATTAAAAGTATCATAATATACATTAAAAAATGTTATATAACAAAAATATGTATAAAAAGTTATATGTGTCTGTTCAGAAGAAAGAATACTATTTTTTATCTACCAAATTAAATATGTATAATTATATTAGAAATATAAAACTTATCACTCTAATTATTATTGAGAAAAACATACACCTCAATCTCTCATTATGAGTAAAGACCAAAATCACAATATAAACGAGTTTTGATATGAATTTAATATTATCTATTTATATAAATAATTTATTGTATTAATCAATATTTTAAAAATCTCAATTTGATTAATAGTGCTATGATTTATATTGTTATTCTGCTGAAAATAATATAGTCTAGCTTTTTTTTTTTTTTTTTCCAAAAATTGGGTGTAAGGTAAGGTGTACTAAAGAATATTGCATAAAGATTTGTAACGAGAAAAGTTTTTCAAAAATAGAGAAAATTTGTTAATTAAACGCGTTGAAAAGAACCTCTTTTTTGGCGCCAAAGCTCTAGTAAATTAGTTTATGGCAATTTCTTTTTGTAAGATAAGGTTGTTGCATAATATGTCACATCACACATGCCAGAACATGGTGCTTTGAAAATTTTGGAGGAAAGAAACTTTGAAATTTGAGGTCGTAATTTTAGTATGCTATTTTAGTATGGAGTATAGATAAAAAGGCAGTTGGCAGAGCATACTATTACAATCAGTTAGAAAACTAATTTTAAAAGAGTAAAATAAATCTCAAAAATATTTTAGAGTTGAAGTAAATATTTTTTTTTAATATTAATTCTTTTAATAAAATTGGTTAATAAACTGTATATATGCTACAGCCTACAGGTCAGGAGGCCCATGTAGAATTTTGCGTCAGCGAAAAAAGCGTAGGCAATCAGTCACGTTTTTTAGCCAATAAAACGTCGTCTTCGTGGGCAGATAGGAGAGAGATATCAAAAAAGAAAAAGAAAAAATAATAATAATAATACAAATAATTAAAGATTATTTATTTATTATTTTTTTTAAAAAAAAGCTTTTGGTTTGGTTTGGTCTTCTCTCTCTCGCTTCTCTCTCTACAAGTGTCTCTCTCTCTCTCTCTCACTCTGCGGGGAGAAGCGAACGCTTCAACGGCATAAATTCACGGCTAACAACAAGGTTTATACATATAATATCACACACACCTTCTTAACAACCTCCCATTCATTTCTCTTTGCTTTTTCTTATAATTTTCTTTTTTTTGCCTTTTCTTTTCTTTACGGAATTTATTTAGGGTTAGGGTTTGATGGTAATTGGGCAATTTTTTTTTGTTTCCCCTGATTGATTGATCAAATGCTTCTTTTTCTTTCTTTCTTTCTTTTACAGATTTCGTAGTTGGAGGAAATTGGAAGGGGGGGGGTTAGGAACCGGAGGGAGCCGCTTCGACTTTGGCTTTTCCTTTTTTTTTTTTTTCCAAATTTTTTTTTCTTTTGGGTTTTGCTTTTTTTTTTAATTTTATTTTTTTGGTGTTTTTGTGGTTGGAGAAGAGAATTGTGGGGTGATCAAAGACAGGGGTCAGGTCTTCAAGATTGAAGGAGAAGAAGATCTGGGGAGAAAATGAGCGCGTCGAGGTTCATAAAATGCGTTACGGTGGGAGATGGTGCCGTGGGCAAGACCTGTCTCTTGATCTCCTACACCAGCAACACTTTTCCCACTGTAATTTATTCGTCTTCTTCGTCGTGTTCTCTCTCTTTTTATGATTAGAGTTTCAGCTGCATTGGGCTGGCTCTTGAATTGTTGATCTTATTTACATCTCTTGTCATGGTTTGAGTTTCAGCTCCATTAATGGCATTTTGCAGCTTTAGGGAAAAGGAAAGGCAAAATGAAATAATTATAGGATTTTGATTTGTGGGTTTGTTGTTATTTGTGCAATGATCGGCAATTATCATGTTAATGGGGCAGGGTGGGAAGGTGGGAATGAACAGTTTGTTTGCGCATGTTATGATTTTTATGTTAGAGATATGAAAGCTATCGAGAAATATGTTTTATATGCAAAAGCAAGGGACTTTTTTTTTTGTTTTCTTCCTTTTGAATTGCATATGGTATTGCCTAATGGTGGGATGGGAATGTTAGTGATGACTAATGCGTAATTGCTTACTCATGCTCATGGAATTTTTTGATAAAATTATTGGAAAAATGTAACTTGTCAAGAAGATTTTATTATATGCATTAGAAAGATGATATTTCCCTTTTTCCCCTTTTGAATTACATAATTTAATGGACTCCACGGTTTTGGATGTTAGATGTGGTATTGTTCTAAGGGCAATAGTCTGAGAAACAAAGAATTGTCGTTGCTCAGATCGGTGATGTATATTTGTATGCGAATTGAATTCTGGAAAGTATGTGTTTTAGGTACTTAATTTGTCCATTTTATGTTCTGTTTTAATCACAATATTACTTCGTATAATCAGCAATTTCTAATTTCACCTTAAGTTTGCGTCTAAATTGGAATGACCTTTATCATTGGGTACATACCATTTGATCGTGCTTTTTCTTCATTCGTCTTCTATGATTAGGTTCAGGATGAAAGAGATTGTATTATATAACTCAGATCCCATAAGGCGGCAAATATACAGCTGTCGAAAAATATGATATTCATTGGACCCTAACATATTGGAGGATTTCTCTCTCATTTGGCATCTGTAAAGTTGGATTGGCTTCTGTAAAGTTGGATTGGCTTTGTCTCTTATATATTTAATTTCTGAATATGATGGATCTTTAATTTTGTGAAAAAGTAACTGATCGGGAACAGTTTTACCTTGTGCTTTTATGTAAATATTCCTTCTATATCTGTTGCTGGTTCCTAATTTTGGCTCTACTTGCTATTGGATGCAGGACTATGTGCCAACTGTATTTGACAATTTCAGTGCAAATGTTGTGGTCAATGGAAGCACTGTTAATCTAGGATTGTGGGATACTGCTGGTAAATTTTTTATGCATATCCAATTATAAATGAATACTTGTTATATTGGGAGATATATATGTGTTCATTTTCAACGGTTTCCTGTTTGTACATGTACTAATATGTTAAACTATATGTGTGCTACAGGTCAGGAGGATTACAATAGATTAAGACCACTTAGTTATCGTGGAGCTGATGTTTTCATTTTGGCATTTTCCCTTATTAGTAAGGCCAGCTATGAAAATGTTTCCAAGAAGGTGACGCATCAACTTAGTATATGCTGCACCTGATTATCTCTCTAACTTTCCTGCATGTTTCTTGGTTTTCATGAATCTCTTTTACATTGGCTTAATTTTCACAGTGGATTCCTGAATTGAAGCATTATGCTCCTGGTGTCCCAATTGTTCTTGTTGGAACCAAGCTTGGTGAGTTTTCTGCATATCTTGTTTTATTCTGATTCTTTTATCAGAGTTTGATTATATATGTGAAGAAGAAAAAACTGTTTAAGTCATTTTGCTAAGCAGGCATATACTGGGAAGAGGACATGGAATCATCAGCTGCCTTAAGGCCAAATTATTTAATAGCTTACATAATGATGCCCTTGTAACCATCAAGCTAATTGGTTTTTCAATGTTCACCCTAAAGTATGTGCTTTTCCTTCTGGTTCCCAGAGGAGAACCAGTTCTGTTTTTGTATAATATGATTAATGCTGAAAGAGGTATTACCATCCTTGTTTTTATTTGCATTTTCTAGGATAAAGTGTGTGTACTATCCTCCCATGAATGTTTGGTTAAAGCCCTTCACACCGTCACAACTATAGTCTAACTTATGTACTGTTATATTGGCCATGCTTCCTGTAGCTCTACTTTTTTGTACTATTATTTTGGCCATACTTCCTGTTAAATTTTTCTAAGTATCTATTACTCTTTGCCTGATTTTGGTTCTTTCTCAGTTTGCCTTTGTTACTTGAAAGGAATGTTTGAGTTTCTATCATTCCTTGAATGCATGAGAAGATGTCTGCAGGATAATCAAGCCATGAGTGCTGGTCAATCCTTCTATGTAAATATGAAGCCTCATACAATTTACAATATAATTCAAAGCTGAGGTTGATACCAAATCAAACTGTGCTTTATCCTACTAGTTGGGTTCATTCTTATGTGATAATGGAAAGTTCAAATATGGTTGGGCGAGCTAATGGCAGAGATCACACTCATTATTATGAGAGGATTTATCATGATCCTTCTTAAAATTCTTACAGATTTGTTCTCAAAGTTTCAATTTGTTCTATCTTGTCTTTGGTTTGTACTTTTTCACGATTGATCCAATAATGATACATGACTTCTAGCAAACGTTGAACATGATAAGCTTTAAGCAAACATTGAACACGATAAGCTTTACCCTTATGATGCTACTGTCATATTACTTGAGATTTCTATTGCTTGATGGATATGATGGGAAGCTGGATAAAATTTAAATTTGCTCTATTCTGTTGCCGCAAGTAATGCCAATGTACAATATATGTATAATAAATTACACCACCCCATGTATTAATATTTGTGCTTTTATAGTTTCTGTTTTTTGTTTGTCTTTTCTTGGGCGACGGTAGGTGGTGGGATAAAGAAGTGAAGCCATGGTCTGAATGCCTCTATTTATTATTGGTATCTTCAGTGGTCCAGAATCACGTATGATATGTAAAATTTAATATATGGTTCTGTGTTATACTTATTATCACCCTTTCTGGAACAAACTCGCATCTGACTGAGTAGAAGAAATATGTTCATTATGTATATCCGTTCCCTTCACTTTTATAATTATCTTCTATTCTGTTTGAGGCATTGATTCCTGTTTTTCTATAACAGGGGGTATATCATTCTCCTCTCTGAATTTATTCATGTCATGCAAGTATTTCTTTGGTTGCAAAATTTTAGATTATATTTTTAGTTTTTATATTTGTTTTTTCTGCATGCCAAGGTCTGATATTTTACTGTAATTAAATCATAATGGATTCAGATCTTCGAGATGATAAGCAATTCTTCGTTGACCATCCTGGAGCTGTGCCCATCACTACCGCTCAGGTAAAGCCACGCATAATTTATCTCATTAAAATAGAAGAGGAGTTGATTTTAGTTTCTTCGATTCTCTGAACTGCTTTTAAAATCCTCAATTTCCAGGGAGAGGAGCTAAGGAAAATGATTGGGGCGCCTGCTTTCATTGAATGTAGTTCAAAAACACAGCAGGTGAGCTTATGTAAAAGCAGTTTCTTTTTCTGTTCTTCTTTAGTCATCTCTAGATGGTTTTTCTAATTGGCTATTTCTCTGACTTTTTTGTATGTAATGATATGTCCTTTTTGCAGAATGTCAAAGCTGTGTTTGATGCTGCCATTAAGGTTGTGCTCCAACCACCAAAGCAGAAGAAAAAGAAGGGAAAAGCTCAGAAAGCCTGTTCGATATTGTAATCAAGAATAGGTCTGAAGAGTGTTTTCGCCATCCACCCAGTCTCTTGGATTCCTCCCTCGTAATTCCTTTATCTTTCCTTCGTCTCAGAGGAAGTAGGAGGTCCTTGTATGTCTCCAGTTCTCCACTGAAAGAACTTGTTATCTCAGTGAAGTTATAAGTGGCCCTGTTTTACCGTACTGCTGTGTTCTCTACTTTGTTGAGTCACACCATGTTGTTGGCCACTAGGATGTGCTCAACCTGTTTTTGATTTGCTTTATGTATTAATTCACCAGATAATCCAATTAGAAAACAGATTTTCCCTTGAAATGATGTTGGCTTTTATATATTGTAAGTTCTTTTTCAATATTTGTCTACATTTTGATGCCTCAGTAATCTATCCATCTGTATGTTCACTTGGAGTGCAGGAGGACTGCCTTTTCCTTGTTTTGCAGGGTCAGGCTGCTGACCATGCAGCCGTATGTGTGTTCACGTGCCAAAACGGCTTCGTGTGCCAAACACGTCAAGCTCAGTCGTCTAGACTTTTCCTTCTTGATAGAGGGGGTTTTTTTTTTTCTTTTTCTTTTTTTAAGAGGTTATGTCAAGCTAGAAGGGAATCTTTCTAAGGTACAAACTCCTTGAATATCATTGTCCAAAAGCATCTTGATTGCGTTGGTAGGGTGTTTAAGAATGTGAGTGTCAAGAAGAAAAGTAAGTCTAAAATTAACAAGCCAATCAACACTTTTATTAGTTTCCCAATAGATGTACGTAATTTTGAAGTCTGAATGACTTAACATTCTTTTGCATTATTCTACATAGGGAAGGCTGAATCAAATATGTCTGTGCTCTTTTACATTTTAAGCTCAATCTCATTGCAATATTTGAGCTGACAATTCAAATTCTGGACATTTTTGGTCAAACGTAAACCACATACCACATCAGAAGGCAATCGATTGATAACATTAAATAAAGAGATCAATCATCAATATAATATGAAGTCACAAATAAATGACAACCATGGGAATTCATTGTCTCCAACTATTTCTAAGGTTACAATGGGGAAAAAGGGTGTTAGCACATCCACAAGCAAGAATGCTCTGGTAGATTTTAGCACAGCCACAGGCATGCATAGGACCAGATTGAATTTAGCAGCCCATCTATCGTAAAGCAAATTGTTGAAAAAGCAATATTGTAGGTAGAGATCAGGTGAAGAGCACCCTTTATACTGAAAGCTGCCTAACTGCTTCAAAATTGTATCTTCAGACTATAAGTTGTGGTGCCTCTGCTGCCTTGTCTGTGAAAAGCTCCTTAATGTCCAAACTTCTCACAACGTCAAAGAAGTGACCAACGGCTTCCTCAGGTGTACCAACAAGAACACCATGGCCCAAATTGAGAATGTGACCCCTCGGCCCTGCACACTTCACAACCCTGAAAAACGAAAACAATCAGCTTCTTAATTGACTATGAATAACAAACTTTGGGATAAACCATTCAGCTTTATATGATGGTGAAGCGATGTCAAGCAGTTTTTCGGCCAGTATAGGGAAAACAAGCCGCAAATCTTGAGCTATTTGTGTCAAAATATCAAGAGAAGCTGTTTCAGGGAGCTTTGGACAAATAACAGTTTTGTCATTCTTTTCCGTGTTACTGGTTGATGACTTAAAAGCCTAAGTGTTTGAATAGAAAATGAGACTTTAAAAATGCTAGAGACCGTGTTCGAAAAGTTAAATCCCCAGGGCACTGGCCCTTCTACAATTTTAGCATCTTACTTGTGATCAGGTGGTGACCAAGGGACAAATTACTCGGATTGTATAAAATATCAGAGACTGACAAACTTAAAGAAAAATGTGTGCCAAAATGTCAACTTTCATGCCTCTAGCACCAAAATTCTTTTATAGAAATGAATTAGAAGTTTAGACATATTGCGGAAGTGAGACATATTTCCCAGCGCAAACTCACATCAGCAAACAGTGACTGGTTTAGAGAAGATCACAGACCTTTTGATTTCATCAGTGACAGCAGGAAGCGGAGAGAATAGATAAGCAGGGTCTACATTGCCCTGTATACTGATATCATTTCCCAATCGTTTCCTTCCATCTGCCATATCCACTGTCCAGTCAAGCCCAATCACGTCAACTCCAGTTGCTTTCATCCGTTCAAGAAGGCCGCCATTTCCATTAATGTAGAGAACAAGGGGTGTCTGAGGGCACTTTCTTCTTACAATAGTTACTATCTGCATTTCCCAACAAAATGATGGAAGAAATGAGAATTTCAGGAAACACATAAGAGGGCAAAGCAACTTTCTTATCTTTCCGTGGCCTTTTCTAACAGAGGAAGAATAATTATTTATAGAGGAAGAATAAGGCATAGTTCTCATTGTAACATACAAATAACTAATCATACATCATCTAACAGTGTCCCAATTTCTTATGAGTTCCATCTTTCGCTACCAAATGCTAATCCAATACTCATCTACTTATAAAGGATGTCCATTGTAAGTCTACATTATTTGTTATGCCATAAAGGCATTAATGGGGAAAAAAAATCATAGGAAGTAGTACTAAATATTTACATCATATCCTCTGATCTTAGATAAGTTTATGTACTTAGGAAAGATGCTGTCTTGATAGGAATTTTACACAACAGAAACATAAAGTTGTAATGAAACTCATTCTGGCAAACTTAGTATATAAACTTATACCCTAAGCAATTTAAGCACCAAGAACAGAATTCTCAAATTTAGGATTTAGTAAATGGTCAGTAAAGAGAAATCTACCACCCTCTCCCCCTCCTGAGACATACTAACATAGAGGACAGCAACTAATTGAAGAAAAAGCTTCATTTAAGCTACCTCATTGATATAAGGATTTGACCAGAGCTCCCACATAGTAGGTGGTAGTTGGCCACCCCAAGAATCGAATATCTGTATGCAATGAGCGCCAGACTCCACTTGATAAACAATGTATTCGGCTATTGCCTCCGTTAAATGAGACAGAAGAGCCCTCAATACATGTGGTGCTGTATGGCACATGCTCTTTATTGTTGTATATGTACGAGTTGTACCCCCTTCTACTATATATGTAGCAATAGTCCAGGGAGCCCCCACAAAACCCAAAACTGCAGCTTGCTCCCCCATCTAAATGAAAAAGCAAGTTTAGCAAAGCTTGGTTCAATGTAGATAACGTATTGCCAATTATGGCAAAGAATAGTGCTAATCTTTCACGACAAGGCTTGGTCTAATTCAAAGAGTTAGAATGTCAAGATTCACCTCTTTACGCAAAATTCTAAGGGATTCTCCCACAAACTTTAGTTTATCCAGGTTGATAGGGTGTAATGCTTTTAAACCATCCTCAGAACGAATAGGAGAATCAATTACAGGGCCTCGGACTTCCTCTATGTCAAATGGAACACCAAATGCAGGTAGAGGGGTAAGTATGTCAGAGAAAATAATAACTCCATCAGGGTGGAAAGCTTCCCAAGGCTGCAAAGAAATTTCCACAATGAGATCAGTTGTCTCTGACCTCTGTCTGAAGGATGGGTATTTTTGTGCAAGCTTTCTGTAAACAGCCATATACCTTCCAGCTTGACGCATCATCCATGCAGGGAGACGGTTCACAGGTTCTCCTCTTGCAGCCTTGACCAGAAGCGGATCTAAACTTAAATAAAATACATTGCAAATTAGAGGACGAAAATGCACTTAATATGGAGCTTTACATGGTTGTAATACAAGAAAAAAATGCTGTGTGAAGTTTGTGCCTTTAACATCTAACCCTTACCTCCATACCAAAAAATAAATCAAAAAGATCAACTCAAGAAACAAAAACTCTGAAGACCATATAGAGATGAAACTATTTTACTAGTCACAAGTCATTTTACTGTACATTTTGAAACTACAATCAGTCATTGAAGGAGCACTTATCTTCTAAGTAATAGGCTTGTCCTTGGACCAGGGTCCTCTTGTCAACCAAGAGGAATGTACCACAGAAGTTTTAAAGAGGCTAAGATGCTGCTGTTTCTACATGATTTCATCCAGAAAACAGATTCTTTCTCCAACCCGATCCTCACCAGACAAACAATAATTTTTCAAATCTACAGCTGTATGGAAAGAACACCAGATAAACAATAGAAATTCCTGGCTAACAAATGATCATATATATGACATATCCATATAACTGATGTTTGGATTTCTTATATCTTTGCTTAGTAAGTTAAGAGTTGATACAAGAGACACTGCTTCCAGAACCAGAAATTAATGCCCTCAGGTGAATTTTACCCAGTTAATGCTGCACCCTCAGCAGTAGAAACACCTCAGGAACAGTCTTAGGAGAATTACTTGACCAAAAATACATCAGACACAACGTTTAACTTGTTCCTCCTTCCCACAATCTTTCGACTTCAAATTTATCAAGAATACGTTAATCGAAGCGCGCTCAAGAGATCAGTGTTTCCTCAAGTGAGAAGGACAGTTGCAGAAAACATACTTAAAGCTTTTCCATTTATCACTAGAAGGCCAAACAAACTATAAGTATAAAAGAATTTCTGGTGATCCCAACAACTAATGCATAGTCTCATCTAGTCAAAATCTTTCGACAAGAAATGAAACCTTCTACCAAAATACACGAAATGAATCTCCTAATACCATTAACTTCTAGCAGTTTATCAAGACAATGCCGAAGATAATAGACACATTAAATCAACCCCTCTCCCAAAAACTCGAACTTTTTGCATAAAACCAGCTAATTTACACCATATTGGAGCAGTTCCACAAAAGTTCATGCGCCGCCACCCATTCAAAAAGAATAATTATACGTGCCACAACTTAAAAGTGATAATTTACAGATATAGAACATTTAAATGAAGATAAAAGATAACAAATTTAGAGAAAAGAAGAAGTATGATAAAAGTGGGCAGAGAGATTACCAGAAGCAGAGGAGAAGGAAGAGGCTCGAGGAGATATGGTGCGAGTGAGCTTTCTGGGTGCACATACTCCACTTGAAACCTGTCCAAATTCTACAAACAAGCTGCAAGATTTCCACCCTAAACCCATACTGCTATAATTGCAGCACCCACTGTAAAAAAAAAAACCCAAAAAAAAAAAAGCAAAAACAAAACAAACAAGAAACTGCAATTTGTCAACGCCCCATATTCCAAAATGGTCACACACACACACACACACACACACATATATATATATATATATAGAGAGAGAGAGAGAGAGAGAGCTGGCCTTGTTATTGCAGAGAAACCCATTTTGAGGGATGAGTATAGCAGAGAGAGAGAGAGAGATGTATATAAGACAGGGAGAGCTTAGCTTTTCTTATCTCCCTCTCTGTCTCTTTTGTTCAGCACTGTGTTCATATCTACTGGAGTCTCTCTCTCTCTCTCTCTCTTGAAATATGTCACATTAAGATGAGAAATCTCAAGGCTTGTTTATTAGAAAACTATTTTTTATTTTTTAATTCTAGTTTAAAAAAATTGAAGTTTTTTATTTTTTTATAAGAAAACTGCAAACTTATTTATCAATTAAAAATGAAAAAAAAGGTTTCTATTAGTTAAAAGTAAATAAGATATCTTTTTTCATTAAGAGTTTTTAAATGTTTTCTTTTCTATAAAATTAGAAATACATTGAAAAAATTTA
This sequence comes from Cordia subcordata, assembly GCA_028554755.1. Lineage (NCBI taxonomy): Eukaryota > Viridiplantae > Streptophyta > Magnoliopsida > Boraginales > Cordiaceae > Cordia > Cordia subcordata. The sequence continues at coordinate 4,966,978 of JAPTOF010000022.1, read as the reverse complement.
ATTTCATTCTCTAAGTTTAAAAGTGTGTGTGGTGTGTCTATATATATATAGAGAGAGAGTATATACTAAAACTCTTACTCCAGTCCATAAGTTTGCTTCTCTGCACATTTCCAAACGATCACATTTTGTTTTAATACTTTTTTTCCACATATATGAAATACAATTAATTGTAATTTTTTTGTTTTAGTTTCCTATTGAAAGGTTTAGCTTATATACAAATTGATGTAACATTTAGAATAATGATCTAAAAGTGCATGAAGAATCTACTTAAGCAAATAAATAAATAAATATTATTTTCAATGAACTAAGATATAAATTATTATCAAACTATCACAAGAATCTAGTTATTTAAAAATAATTAATGCAATAAATTTTTTTATATAATTTGATAATATCAAATTTATATGACACCCGTGTATCGCACGAATTGTAGTCTAGTAAAAGTAAATTTATAATCCCAATCTCTTCATTTGTAATATGCTTCTCTACTTTGCAAGCCACAAACCCCAATCTTAGCAATTTTGCTCAATTAGATCTCTAATCGAGGACTGCGGATAAAATTGTATATTCTTATGTGTCTATACTCAATATAAATATAATTCACGGTTAAATTTCAAATGGCAGGTCGGGATTTTTTTTTGCTTAATAACGAGCAACACACATTAGGTAAAAATATAATAAATTCATTTCAAAATTGAAAACACTACGGTGCAGTAGTAGACGTTACAGATGTTTTAAGTTCATAAAGACTAAACAATATTTGTAATGAGAAGATATCAATACGAACAAGATTTTCCTCATTGTATCTTGATTTTGTTGCATACATTGGTTGAATAAAAGATATAAAATTTAATCACAAAATCATGAACTAGAGATGGTATGCGACAGGATGTATTTATTGTAGTTTTTGTTTTGTTTTTTCAGAAGTATTTTTTATAGTTTTTGGTCAGAAAAAAAAAAGGAAAAGAATATTCTCAACTAAAGATGGGTTGCAACATGAAGTATTTGTTGTACTTGAGAAGTTAAATATGCTCCTAATTTCTTTATTGGATCTTGTTGACCAAAAAAGAAAAAGAAAAAATCCTGATGAATTTTGAATAATTGAAACTTAAACGGGTTAATATGAGGGGGACAAAAGAAAAACAATAATCCTAAGTATTTGTCTTTGCTTTTCATTTTTTTAATATCTTTTGTGACTAAGAATTTGCCTTAAGCAGGAGTACATTAATTTCATATTTAAGTTATTAATGATGGGGTACAGTTATAAGTATATTTTAACACATATTTCAAGTTAGTTAACACTAATATAATATTTGCAACAAAAAGATTAAGATCAATTTTAAGATTATAAATAATGTGATACAGTAGTAAACCTAAGTACCCAATGCATGCTTTAGTTTATAAGGGCCAAATAATATTTGTAATGGGAAGCTATACATTTGATAGAAAAAGTTTTCTTTATTGCATGAACATTGAAAAATTAATAGGGTTATTGGTATAGAAAAATTAGTTAAATATCCTAATTTAAAGAAAAAAAGTCAAAATGCTATATCTTTGAAAGTAACGAGTTAAATGCTACAAGATGAAGTTTGAGTTTTGAAAACTCGAATTTGGAGTACCAACTAAACGGGGTCCAAAATTTGAGTGGCAGAATTGGTGTAGATTTTCAACAAGTTCGAGTTTTGAAAGCTCGAGGTTCTTGCAATTTCGAGTTTTCAAAATTCGAACTTATCCCTTTTTTAAAAGAAAAATTTTAGCTAGTTCTAGTTTCTCTTCCATAGCATTTAAGTCATTAATTTGAAAAACATAGTATTTTAGTTGTTCTATTATGAAAATAGAACATTTATTCTTGTAAGTTTGAGTTTCTCTTCTATGATATTTAACTTATTAATTTGAAAAACATAGTATTTTAGTTGTTCTTTTCCAAAAATAGAACATTTAACTCTTTTTCTCGTTAATAATGGGGAAAACAAATATAATATAAAAAATGTTACCGTTGCCGGGACTCGAACCCCCCGTGACCCCGCTAAGGATCGGATATAACAATGGTTTATCAAATATTTTGCTACAATGGCACTTGTGATTTAGGTGTCAGCCTGTATGATGTCATTGTTTCACTCTTCCTTTTTCGACCTAAATTCATTTTAGGTAGTACCAGACTTGATAAATGTCTAAAGTATAAATTAAAAGTATGTTTGGTCAAGTTTTTAAACATTCAAAAGTCCTTTATGTGAGTTTAAAAGTTGAAATTATTTTGTTCGACAAATTTTTTAAAGTACTTTTACATAAAAACCACAGCTAAAAAAAGTTAAAATAACAAAGGCTCCAAATATTAACTTTCTTGAAAAAAGCTTTTGAAAAGTTATTTTATTTCATCTTAGAAATTATTTCTTTTCATCTTTTTTCAAAAATACTATTTCATAAGTTTAAATTTCAATATTGTCCTCAAAACATTTAAAATCTCAACTCCTATAATATATCAGGCTAAACAATCAATGTGAAATGCCTCATCCCGCATCGATTCTTTGTGAGATTGCACTTTATAATAGCTTGGGTTCACTATTACTATTATCACCGGCTTAAGTATTTTGGACCAGTTGGTTAGGCTCAAGTGTGATGACAGACTAGTGGTTGGGTTTGGGTTGTTACAGGTGGTATTAAAGCAAGCTCTGGGTAGATTCCATGCTACCTAGGGTTTTGGGCTATGATTTTGTTCTGTTTGTATTTGGGCCGTGACGAGGACGTCGTATCTTTAAAGAGGGGAGTTTGTAACATCCTATCTTGGATTGTTACAGGTGGTATTAGAGTAAGCTCTGGATAGATTCCATGCTGCCTAGGATTTTAGGATTTGATTTTGTTCTATTTGTATTTGGGCCGTGACGACGACATCGCGTCTTTAAGGAGGGGAGTTTGTAACATCCTATCTCACATTAGTTCTTTGTGAGATTTGTATGCACTTTAGAATAACTTGGGTTCACTATTACTGTCATCACTCGCTTAAGCATTTTGGGCCAGTTGATTAGGCTCAAGTATAGTGGCAAGCCAGTAGTTGCACTTGGGTTGTTACAGGTGGTATCAGAGCAGACTCTGGGCAGATCCCACACTGCCTAAGGTTCTAGACTGTGATTCTATTCTGTTTGTGTTTGAGCCATGACGAGGACGTCGCTTCTTTAAGGGGGAGTTTATAACGTCTCATCTCATATCGGATCTTTGTAAGATTTGTGTGCACTTTATAATAGCTTGAGTTTGTTTGAGCCGTAACTAGGACGTCACTTCTTTAAATGGGAGTTTGTAATGCCCCATCCCATATCAATTCTTCGTAAGATTTGTGTGCACTTTATAATGGCTTGAATTCACTATTACTGTTATGATTGGCTTAAGTATTTTGGACCAATTGGTTAGGCTCAAGTGTGGTGGCAGACCAGTAATTAGGCCTAGGTCGTTACACAATGGCTTTTATTCAATAACACTTTTTAACCAAAACTCTGCATACATTTTAACAGTTGAAATTTCACAACGAGACCAAACATAACTTAAGAGCTAGATAATTTGAATCTGCAATGCAAGAGTTAGGCTCCATTTATTTAATACCAAAAAATAAGTCGATTAGAAAATATCTTTTAGTCAATCCAAACAAGCATCGTAGATTCTTGCAAAAAGGACAGTTTTTACAATTTTATATTACCCAAGTGAAAGCGGTTTATGCTAGAGAATGTAATTTTGTAATTGTCCCACGTGATAAATCAACTTTCTTAAACTCGTTGCTTTGCTGATCACATCAATCAACTAATCTCGGTCACATGTGAAGGGTTGTGACGGAAGATAAAATCATTTTAATTATTTCATGTGAACAAATTACAAATTTTTTAAACCACCATAAAAAATTTTAAGTTACTTTAATTAACAACCGTTGATATTGAAATATATTTATCAATATATCTCTCCATTTTTAAAAAACCCCGTATACTCTTTTTAGTTAAAAAATTCGAGAGCAAAGTGGTTGACTTCAATATCCTTTTCAGAGAATATATTGTGCCCATTCTACGAGCGTAGTAGAAAGGCACAAACTTTACTGATTCTTTTGGCTATTTGATTTCAAATCACAACTGGCTGGTGAAAGGAACATCAATATTCCCTTAGCATTTTGAATTTTTCGAGTGGACTATAAAAAATACGATTTAATTTTCGTGTACCTTCTGCCTCAATAAAGAAATAAAGGAGTAACGTAAAAAATTACTCTTTTGTTAGCCGATAATTTTGCTTCGCATGATGGATACCTGAACTATTCTTGTTCACGTCGTCCCTAAGTTAGAAATTGTAACGGAGTCGGGGCCTTGCCTTGTCTAGCACTCTATTGCTTATGATAGAATTAGCCAACCACACATGATTGATCAGCCGGAGCTCACACCTGCTTAGATATTTCACATTACTCACAAGCACAACATGCGGCCGGTTTGGTTAGAATCTCATAATAAGGCACTCGAGGCATAGGTATTTTTTATCCCGTGACAGCAATCTTGCTGATTTGCTTGTTTAGGATCATCACAACTCTTGGCAAGGTAGGTTTTTAAGTTTGACAAATATATAAGAATAGGATCAAAAAGTAGATGGATAAAACCGAATTAAGGTTTAATAGTTATATATACCATAATAAGAAACATGTAGTTTCATTTTAAAACTAATTGATATTAGTAAAAGTAGTGTATATGTTCTTATATTCTACTCTCTAAGAATTTATAATTTATATACGTGAGATAATTGAATTCTCCAACGACGGGGTGTAGTTTCATTTTAAAACTAATTGATATTAGTAAGAGCAGCGTACATGTTCTTATATACTACTCTCTAAGAATTTATAATTTGTATACGTGAGACAATTGAATTCTCCAATGAAGGGTGGCCATGGCGGCTTTCTATGGGTAAGAGGATCTTGGCGTAGAAACGGCTGCTTTCAGAAATGGAATCTTTGAGTCTAATTTACGTAAATGAACTCAAATCATCAGGTCCCCCCATTGGTGCTTATTCTGCTACAGAATCTATACCATCCCCACTTAGAAAATCTCTCGAGGCCTCTCTCTGCTAGCTTTTGCATTATATAAGTCTTGGTTACCCTTGCAATAGATATCCAATTTCTCATTGACAAAGTTGCTTTTTTTTTTTTTTCCTTTTTTCCTGAGGTTTTGCTGCAATGGCATCAAGGAGAATTCTCAAGGAGCTTAGGGAATTGCAAAAAGACCCCCCGACTTCATGTAGTGCAGGTATGTTTTTTATGAAAGTTAATTCAAGTCTATTTATTTGAATTCTCCGCTATGAGGGAAGTCCATCTTCTTTCACTTATTTGTGCTTTTGTTAACTCTAGTTCATTTCTGAAGTGTAATAATATGTTATATAATCATCTACATACTTGTTTTAATCGGCCTTTTTTTTTATGGAAAATAACTTTTTCTCTTAAAAAAACTCATATCACTTTTACACTAAGCTATTGACTTGATCTTAAAAAAAAAAAAGTTGAAATTTTGAAAAAAAAATTAAATTAAGCTTTTTAAAGAAGAAATTTTAATTTTCAAGAAACTTTTTTCAAAAGTTATACAAGATTAAATTTTTTAACAAAGCCAATCCAATCGAGAGCACTGAATCTGATGTCTGAAATGAAACTACCTGGAAAGTCCAAGGCTGAAAGTCTTGTTACTGATTTAGAGGCAAATTTTCAGGGCCTGTAGCTCAAGATATGTTCCACTGGCAAGCAACCATCATAGGTCCAAATGATAGTCCTTATGCTGGTGGTGTTTTCCAAGTTACCATCCATTTTCCTCCTGACTACCCGTTTAAACCCCCGAAGGTGCAAGTAACTAATATCTCATCTAAAAGTTTCGACTATTAGCCTGTGATATGTTATTTTCATTTGTTGTCTCCAACGTACTCATTGACGTGCTGACGAGATTTATTATTTTTTAACCTTTCACATAAATAGTTTTAATACTTTCAAAATACTTGCTGGCAAGAACTGAAACAAGTATTGACTTGGAAATTGGCAGGTTGCTTTCAGGACTAGAGTCTTTCATCCAAATATAAACAACAATGGTAATATTTGCTTGGATATCCTTAAAGATCAGTGGAGTCCTGCACTCACCATATCCAAGGTGATTTCTTCTGCCTCTGCCCCTGTTGTGTGTCTTTTTCCATAAGCTTTTCTTTTCTAGTTAGACATGGTGGGTGTTGCATGCCATTTTTAATAAGCTTGTTTTTTCTAGTTATGATATATGTCATATAGTACTCCGGGGTCGGCTCCACGTGTTTTACCTCATTCTTTACATCTGAATTTTAACTCACTTCGCCTTTCCTTTGTAGGTTCTACTTTCTATATGCTCGTTGCTCACGGATCCTAACCCAGATGACCCGCTGGTTCCAGAAATTGCTCAAATGTACAAGACTGATAGATCCAAGTATGAAGTAATGGCCAGGAGCTGGACACAAAAATATGCCATGTGCTGATTGTTAAAAGAACTCAAAAAAGTAACATGTCTGGATTTGATAAAATCATTCACTCCCACAAAAGAGTTTCTTTTTCTCAAAGTGCAGAATCTGCAATACTAATTTGCGTGAAAATTTTATGTTGTATTGATGGGTTATCTACTTTCTATTGGAAATTGTTCTAAATAAATGATTGGATCCTTCCCTTTGCGTTATTTTTGTTAACTTGTCTAGGCATGTTTAAAAGGGATCTGAAAGCTTGATCATTTCAATCACATCAAATTTTGAAGAGAAGCTTAAATATTCTTACCCACTTGAGCAAGTCTTGTTCTCAACGTATGTGGAATAAGAAAGAAGTACACCATAAGATAAGCACACCATAAGATGAGCCTATTTGGCTTTTACTTATTTTGTAGCTTATAAGCTTTTAAAAAAAGCACTCCTCACATGCTTTTTACTATTTGTAGCTTATAAGCCCCAAATAAACTTAGCCAAACAGGCTCATATTTTTGAAGTTGTACTTTTTGAGAAGTAAAAAGAATAACGATTTTTCTTGTGAGTGTAATGTAATCCTTGCCAAGGTTAATTACGTAATTCCATTTGAATTGATTTTTTAAATAGGGAAAAAATTATAGAGTGATTGAAGAATCATTTAGTTTATATATTTTAAAAGGGGAAAAAAAAAAGGAAGGGAACCCTTCCCCGTTTGGAATTTGGATTGAGTTCTCCAAGGAGAGGAAATCCTTCCATAACCGTTAATCAGGAGATTGTAAAATCCTCCTAGTTTGGGATTTTTGTTTTTATAGAAAGGAGATATTGGCTTATGAAAAGTCTCTTTTTTATTGCTTTTTTATTTTATTATAACCACGGTTGTGGACATAAAAGGGTACGTAAGTAATTCTTCATTTAAAATTATTTTTTTTCCTTTCCTCTCATTTTCTAATCCATCATAAAATCCTCTCATTTCATTTTTCTTTTCTTTTTTTTTTTCAATCCAAACAAGAAATTCTTTTTTTCCCTTGACCTTACTTTCCCTTCTTTTCCCTTGTGCAATCCAAATAGGGTATTAATGAGAGGACTCTATAATCATCCTAATTTGGAATTTTATTAAGGAAAAAGAATGTTAATAACCAAAAAGAATTGAAAGATAGACACGTTTTTCCACAAAACCCTAGGATCGTCACCCGTCTTTTTGACACAGCCTAACTTTTCACCAAACTGAGTGAAGACAAAGACCCACCTCGCATGGAGGGGGGCAGTAATCTACTAAAAGTCAGTTACAATGAGTTTCCAAACATCACTGACACCAATGAGATTGCTTCTCAAGGAGGCAAATGAAAAAAATAATAGAAACTACTACAAATCTACATCATTCTCTACCAAACCAGACATAGCGTCTCAATCAAGTCCTCTTAACCATCCTCTCGGTAAGAACCTCAACTGGAGAGGTTTGTTTGATGACACATCACATAGATATCTACTATCAGACCTTAACACCAGAGTGAGAGATGCGGTCGATACTTTCCCAGATAATGAAAGCCTCTACTCAGACGAGGATGAAGAGAGGGATTCGAAGACGTACCAGCTCTGGTTGACCATGGAAGACAAAAGGAGGATGAGAAGTAAGTAGAGAAATGTTTCAATAGTTAAATTGCTTGGAAAAACAATTGGATACAAATATCTTGAATCCAGAGTCAAGAAGCTTTTGGATATGCAAAAAACCAGTTTCAATTTGGGACATGGATTATGATTTCTTTCTGGTGCAATTTACTAATGTGGGTGACGATAACCATGTCTTAATGGGAGGGCCATGGCTGCTTGGGGACCATTACCTTATGGAGTACTATAAGGAAAAGTCACTCACCACCCTTGGTAATTTTGTAAGGAAAACACTGAAAGTTGACCTTATGACGAAGGAGGTTGCAAGATGTAAATTTGCTAGGGTTGCAGTACAAGCGGACCTTTCGAAACCTTTGGTGTCTGAGATTAGGGTCTACGAACACTGGCTACGAGTGGAATACAAGGCCATACACATGGTATGTTTTAATTATAGCTACTATGGACATTGTAAGGAGGTATGTCCCGAGCGCCAAGATGCTCAACCAATAGAGCAGGAGTGGGAAAAGGGAAAGACTGGTCTTGTTGTACAAAGAGACCAAAGGGAAATTACTACCAAAGCTAGAATCCAGAAGATAAGTTTGGTGACTGGATGATTGTCCAAAAGAGGGTACCAAGGAGCCCAGCCAAATAGGAGCTGCGGAGGGAAGGAAAAGAATTATATTGGAGAGCAAAAAGGTGATCGTGAGCTTGAAACAGAAAAGCTTGAGAAGACTTTCCAAATGGGAACCACATCTAGCAATAACATGACCAAGGGACATGTGAATAATGGGAGACAAAGGAAGAAAGTGTCTAAGAAAGCACAGCAAAACAGCTCAAGATATAAGGTACTAGATGAAACATTGGAGGGTGATGAGGGGGAAACCTCAAACGGAGTTGCAACTAGATCTAATTTGATAGCAGAAAGGGTGAATGTATTTATAGCAGTTAAAAGGATAGGCCAAAAAGGTAAAATAGGGGCAAACACTAAATGGTGCAAGGAAATGAAATGAGGGAAGAGGAGAAAGCCAAAGCAAAGAATATTGAGAATGAAAAAACAAGCAAGGCAAAAACAAAGATGGTCATACAATAGGTCCTGTGATTAATTTTGAGCAAGTTCGAAGGTTTTAAGCAGCCACTAAAAAAAGGGAGACTGGATGCCCAACGAGTAAAGGTGCTACACACATTACAAAGAGGGGACCTCATAAACCTCCCATCAATTTCCCTTGACCAATTTCCCAAAGCTTAGGGCTTCCTTCACAGTTTGTTCCTTCTAAATAGATCATTGATACTCATCCCCAGCCAATGCATAGGGGTAGGATGGAAGTTGATAATGATAGGTCGATGGAATTGGCCCTAAAAGATGATGACGTTAAACCTTGCCGAAGACTGATCCTTTGTATGCCTTTTAGGGCTCTCTGCTTTATAGACATTTGACAGATAATTTTTTTTCTTACGATCATGGAATTATCGAGGAGCAGCAAAGCAAGGTTTTAAAAAAGTGCTTCTAGATATGATAAAAATACACCAACCCTCTATTTTTGTAATTCTAAAACCTTGAACGAGTGGCATTAATGCAGAAAGAGTCATTGCTAATCTTTTTTTTACGAAGTTTTTGAGAATCGAAGCCCAAGGTTTTCTCAAAGGAATTTGGCTACTATGGAAAGACAACATAGTGGACGTGGAATTCCTTTCGACAGGGGATCAAGTGCTTAAAGTGCTAGTTACACGAGAAGGATAACAATCTTGGCTTTTTCCGCTACTTATGCAAGCCTTGACGGCAGAATTAGAGAAGGTTTGTGGATGCACTAAAAAAGGTGGCTCAAAATTGGGACAATTCTTGGTTAGTAGTAGAGGAGTTCAACCAAATAGGAAAACCAAAGGATAAGAGAAGGGAGAAGGAGAATATTACTAGCAATATGATTAACTTTGATAAATGGGTGAATGATTGCAACTTGGTGGACTTAGGGTTTTGTGGGATCGCGGTTTACATGGTCGAACTCATGGGACTCTGGTCAACATATTCTGGAAAGGCTTAACCGTGCCTATTCTAACCGAAGCGGAATTTCGCCTTCCTAAACACCAAGATAAGACATTTACTGCGAATAAATTCTAACCATTGTTCTATTTAACTTGATGTTATAGGAAATAGGAGCACAAGAAGGAAGGAGAAGCCTTTCAAATTCAAAGCTGCTTGGATGGATCACAAAGGATTGCGAGCCTTTGTAGATCATCAATGGAATCTACTTAATGATAATATCTTTTCCAAGACAAGAGGACTTGCGAATAATCTCAAAACCTAGAACAAAGTTACGTTTGGAGATATTTTCAAGCGCAAGAGACGACTGCTTGCAAGAATCAGGGAACTTCAGAAAGTACTATAACAGAAATCCAACTTTCTTGAAACGACTGAAACATAAATTAAGACTTGAATATGAAGCAATGCTCAACCAGAAAGAATTGTTCTAGCACCAAAAGTCTAGAAAATAATGGATTTGCTTGAGGGACTGGAATACAAGATTATACCATTTGGCAACAGTAATCAAAAGAAGGAAAAGCAGAATCGATGGTCTACGAGATGACCATGGTGCGTGGATTATTGAACTAGATAGACTAAAGAATATGGCACGTGATTTTTTCGCTAGTCTTTACAGAGGGGAGACGGGTTAACAAGAATAGTTCTCAATTGCTAGTTTGACCAACTACAATTGGATTCTCTCAAACGACAAGTAACAGATGACGAAGTCTGCATGGCGCTTTTCCAGATGAAGCCCAATAAAGCGCTGGGTCTCGATAGTTTCACTACCACTTTCTTTCAACACTGTTGGGACACGGTAAAGGATTCTATATGCCAGTTAATGAGAGATGCTATCAATAATGGAGTGTTTCCGAAAGAGTTGAATGAGACAAATATTGTCTTAATTCCCAAAGTAAAGGAACTAGAATATATCACAGTTTCGACCCATAAGTCTGGTAAATGTTCTAGGGAAACTCATCACTAAAGTGCTAGTCAACTGAATACAAGCTTTTCTTACTAGGTGGGTTTCGACAAGTCAGAGCAGCTTCATACCAGGGAGATCTATGCATGATAACATCATCACAGTATAGGAAGTGGCCCATATTATGAGATAAAAATAAGGAAATACAGGTTAAATGATCATGAAAATAGATCTTGAAAAAGCATACAACAAACTAAGTTGGGAGTTTATTGTAGACATCCTCCAACAAGTGGGGTTGCTAGCAAATTGGATTTCCTTAATACTTTCTTCACTCTCAACAACGAAAGTCCAGCTTCTATGGAATGGGGAGTCTTTTAACCCTTTTACTCTATCAAGGGGGATCTGCCAAGGAGACCCTTTGTCCTCTTATATTTTTATTTGTGTATAGAATGACTAACACAAAAAATTGTACAAGCTATGAATGCAGGTTTGTGAAAGCCGATTAGAATGAAAAGAAATGGAACTAAAGTGTCTCATCTTTTGTTTGCAGATGATATGTTGATATTTGTTGAGGCATCTTTGGACCAAGTAAAGCTTATCCAAGACATCCTAGAAGACTTCTGCAACAAATCAAGCCAGTCCTTTAACACATCCAAATCCCAAATGCTCTAGGAACGTGAACAAATCCTTAGTAAGGGAAATAGGCCTGCAACTTGGATTTCCTGTGGTAGAGGACCTAGGGAAATATTTGGGAGTCACGATTAACCATGGCCAAGTCTACAAGGATATGTATAAGGATATTTTATTGAAAGTGCAAGCGAAGCTAGTGGGTTAGAAGAGGAACACACTACCTCTGGTAGGAAGACTAACTCCTATGAAAGGCAGTGGTGGCGGCATTTCCTTCCTACACCATGCATATAACACACTTGCCAATTTGAACCTGCAATGAAATTGATAAACTCCAACAAAACTTTATTTGGGGTTCGATAGAGGAGAAACGAAAGATACCCTCGGTCTCATGGGAGAGAATATGTATGCCTAAAAAGGCTGGCGAATTGGAGTTGAAAGAAACTTAATGGGTGAATCTATCCCTTCTTGCAAAAATTTGGTTGGAAAATTCTTATGGATTCGGAATCTTTATGGGTACAAGCCATGAATGAAAGATACGTTGCAGGAGACTTTCTCAATTATAAAGGTAGAGCTTTAGATTCGAGAATCTGTAAAAGATTCTAAAAGGGCGAGATGTGCTACAAAAGGGAATGATGTGGGTTATTCGAAATAGGAAAAAAAACGAAATTCTGGACTAACCAGTGGATGGGACAAACTATGCTGATTGACAGAGCCACGAGTGATATCCCTCCTGAGCAACGAACGTAGACGGTGGCGTAATATGCTCAGGAAAATTGAAATTGGAGATGAGACATGATTTAAGGTTATCTTTCTCAAGACTACATTCACTTGATTGCAAGAATGCGATGCACCAAGGAAAATGCCAAAACAGACTTTGTGGCATGGCAAGACGACCTCAAAGGCATTTTCACAGTTGCATTAGCCTTCAACCTGATCAAGAATAAGCCAAATGACACATCTTTCCCGTGGAACATGTTTGGAAAATCAGGTGGCCCCACAAGTTTTTAAGCTTTTGTTGGCAAGTATTCTATAAAAGAATCCCATATAAATTCAATCTGATTAGAAGGGATATTGGATCTGATGACTTTTGTGTAATATGCGAGGGAGCGGTTGAGATCAAGGAACACTTATTTAGAGAGTGTCACAATGCCAAAGAGGTGTGGTATAGCATACAAAGAAGGGCCGACCACCTAATCCATAAAGCATCATGGTAGGATGATTGGTTCAACAGAAATATACGCGATATTCAATGGAGCAAAACTTTCATTACAATAATTTGGTGGATGTGGTACTGGCGAAATCAAAAATTGTATAACCAGCAATAGGAATTATCATTACATGCCAAAAATAAGATCATAATTGATTATACCAAGCTGATAACGATAGCATGGAAGAATAAGAAGCAAAGTAACAACCACATACACAAAGAATGGAAATTGATCAATTGGTACCCACCTAAAGAAGGCTTGAAGCTCAATCTTAATGGATGTTCAAGTGGTAATCCGGGTCAAGCAGCGGTAGGTAAGGTATTAAGATCTAGTCAAGGTCAACGCATAGGGGGTTATGCAGTGAACCTTGGTACAACAACAAACAATATGGCGGAACTGAGAGCTCTTTTAGAGGGGTTATATTTAGCCAAAGACTTGAGTGTCACCAATTTGGAGATTGAATCAAACTCGCAAGTTCTGGTTAGTTGGATGAAGGAAGCATAAGGACCACAGGGAGTGCTTTTACCACTTATCATTTTGTGCTACGACACATTTATAGAGAAGCGAATAAAAGTGCTAAAAGTATGGCCAACTTTGTACTGCAACTTCCTCTTGGAGTACATTGTCTAGAGGAGCCTCCACAACAGTTACGTCCCATCCTAGGAGAGGATTTGCGAGGGGCCACATCTCAGAGGCTCGTCACAGCTTAAAGCGGCTTAACCTCTTTCGAAAGAACGGAAAAAAAAAAAAAGAAGAATGTTAATGAGAAAGGGATTATAATTTGACCGCAAGACTTCACCATATGATGCAGAAATGAATTTGACTCAAGATTTGGCAACATTGCAAACAAAATCTTGTGGGTTAGGAGCCCAGGGAAGCATCATTTACAGCACCTTCGAATTAATTTTTCTTTGCCCTTTACTTGAAAACACCCATTCTTCTTTCATTAGATATTTGATCTTTATCAAAAGAACAGGAACTCCCAAAAAATAAAAAATTAAATGTTTTCGAAAATCAGAAAATTTTTCTACATCTCCAAACAAATCCTCAATTGGCTAGTAGTAACCAACACGTTTCTCTTAAATCTGATTATATTGTTATGTATGATCCTTCATGAACTGAATCAGGTTTTGTGCAGCACAAAACTAAGGTGGTTCTAAAGTTCCTCTTACGTATAGACTACTATAATATTCAATTCGCGATCATACAATTAATATTATTCGATATACAGCAATCATACAAGAAACCGAAGGTTCAAATTGCAACACATATCTGTTTAGGATTGTGGGGAAAAAAGGAAAAAAAAAATTAGAGAAAATAGAAACTATGCACATGTTGCATATCGCGTACATGATTAGAACTATAGTAATTTAGAGATCTTCAAACTTCAATATTGTTGTAATAAAGAATAGCTGGTTGATAACTCTGTCACCCATAAAATGCTCAAGCAGTTGTTCCTCAACTCTCACCCCCCCCCCCCCCGGGGAAAGGTGACATCTAAACTCAATTCTGTTACTTGTACTTCCATGAAACGCTCCTCACACTTCCCTTGTTCCGTTGAAACCATACGCGATCGACAATTGCGCTTCCTTGCCCGTAACATCGAGCACTCCTCTTGATTGGTGTCAGCACTAATGCATCTTTACGAGCATCAGGCAAGGTGGGAATAAATGGCCGAGGCGTAGAATACTCAAGACTCAAGTTATCATCAATTGTCTGATTCTTCGTGTCCATCTGTTGCAAGTCTTCGATATTAAGGTCCCCTTCTGGACGGAATGACTTAGAATGGCACTGTGAAAGGAAATGCATATAAATCCACGTCCGGCAGGTGGCAGACGCGTGACCAAGAAGCGGAACATTTGTAACTCAAGCTATCAGCGACTGCTCTGATTCTTTTAGTCCCACGATTGTGATTCTGCTTTGGTGTGAACAACCATTCTTGGTCATCATACTCGGGAATCTCCCTACAAGTTGGAGGCGGAAGCCAGTTCTCAAACAAATTTCTGAACTTCAATTCGCATGGTGAGTCACCGCTCTGGATTGAAGGAGGGTTTGCGTTGAGGTTTTGGGGGCAAATTTCGGAAGCCCCAGCTGAAATATATGATGCCACTATCCCTGGTCTTTGAATTGCGTGCCGGGAATCTGTTGTCAAAGTTGAAGAAACCTTAGCCTCTCCAAAAGGTTTACAAGCTCTGACATTCCCTCCTTGAATCAACTTACCAGTGGCAGAGCCAAGTTGTTCAGTGTGTTCATTCTTGTGCGTTTGGCAAGGCAGAAGGAACTTAATTGTGCTTCCTTCACGTCATTAAGAAATTAGATGCAACTCATGAGTACATACAAGGCTAAAAACTCGTAAAAGGAATACGTGGCCTCTGCCAATAGAGGAGGTATTTAAGCCGACTCACCAGAGTTCTCCATGCCCTTACAGAACGTGCTCGTCCTATGCCTCTTACTGTGGTTCAGCGTGCTGCCACAAGAGTCGCAGCTGTTCTGAGAGCCAACTGGATGCCCATATTCTTCAGTAAGGCTGCTGTTTTCCAGATGTTCCGTCTCATTTTCTCTTCTCTTTTGATGCTGCTGTCCACTGCCATCATCTTGATGCCTCTTATCCTTGTGCCTTCTTTTATCTTTATGCTTCTTTTTGTGGATTTCTCCACGTCCCCTGGTTTTCTCCTTCTCTTTCTTATCCTGCTTTTTCTCTTTCCTTTCTTTCTTAGCCTTCTTTTCTTTCTGGAGCTTCAAGTCAGCAGAGAACTCAATTTAACAATAGAATAGGTTTTCTAACTGGGGGGCAAGAACACATCTCATAGACAGAAGACAACAGCCTACGGCCCAGCTCTAAATACTACACGAAGTGCATCTCACATGATATGAAACTGTGCATGCCTGTAAATGCACTTGCAACAGAACTAGCATGTACAGTTTGTGCTATGAATGCATTATCATGTACATAGTTGATAGTTCAATAATGTCCATAAAATCCTTCATAAAACTAGCTGGTTGCTGCACAAGAAGCTAAACTAAGCTATAAAATTTCAAAAGATCACATGACTGATAACAAGATCCAATTGTCTGCTTCTCTTATACAAACACACGTCATGGATGTAAACACATCTCACCGCATGATACATTTACTAAGTTCAGATGTTCCTAGATTGCGAGTCCATATTGCATAGAACTTGTCAATAAGTCCAGCTGAAGAAAAAGAAATTTATCCACCAAATCAAGGTGCTTAAGACACTTGAGCAGAACTACACCACAAATGAAAACCTACGGTATTTCCATCACTACAATCGGACAGTTTTTCACCACTGGCACTCAAAAGTTACAAAAGTCTGGTAGCCAGAGATATGGAATTCTTGTGTTCTGCACATTATTACTGCAAGGAGTTCTACAAATCGTGACCTATGTTACAATCATACCGGCATACATCCTTGTCTATTAGGTTAAACAGGATCCTATTCCTTACTTCTATAGTCTAACTAGAGGGAGGAGAAGCCTAGACATAAATATGAACCAAATTGTACGGAATTAAACAACTTTCTCAACTTCTAAAGGTGGGAGCTTCTCTAGAAACTAGAACATGGAAGAAAAGTTTTTCTCTATCCACCCATTCTATAAGGACCCGATTCTCAGGACTGGGAGTTATCAAGTTGGTCATAGAGAACTCAAATTCCAACTCCTTATAACTTCTACTCCTCCACAGTCAACTTACAGATACACCAAAGACTCAATCTCCCATATGATATCTTACCAGTTGATCAGCCTTCGTGCAATATTTACAAGGAATTGATGAACACAGGAATTGCAATCAAGCGTCTATGTTCCTATTCAACATAAAAATACGACTTCACCCAACTTCACCCAGCACTCATGTTAATTCATTGCCTTTGTAGCCCCTACTCCCATCATTGCCTTTGTAGTCCCTACTCCCATTTGAAGCTATCTAACTGTTAGTTCCATTTCAGATTCACTCACATTTTTCATTAGGGATTAACACCCATATGGCAAGGTTACAAAAAAGCAACTCCTGCTAATTCATATGACACACGACCTAGACAAAAGAACTTGAAACTGCAGAAGATAACCACACAAACAAGTCTCTAATAACTACAAGAATTAAGACACATTTATATCATTAACTTAAGCACCAAACTTGCTCAGTATAACATAAGATAACCCTTACGCCGAAGAGCTGATGTAATTAAAAACAGAACCGAATCCAACTAAATATCTACCAAAATCCATTGTCATCCTTCTCTAAGCATTACAAAGATAGATACTGAAACATCATTCCGTTTGTCATCAATATCACAAGCTCCCTAATAATCAATACTCAATAGGTCCGTAACTGATGTCCCAAGTGTCAAATGACTTCCTGGTTCCTCCCTCAACTGCTTCTTCCTAGCATCTTAAACATTTATCTAAGCTTCATCCATGTAAATCAGAAACCCAAATTTTTTTTTAAAAAAAAAATCAACTTAATTTAGTAATTCAATATATTCTAGAAACCAAAACCAACATCTACCATACCAAAATCCACAACTTAGCATTGATAACTTGAACACTCGAAACTTCAAAAACTAGCTAGAGCTGGCACTACACTTAAAAAATTGTACTATGCAATTCATGAAGCATTTATTCACCCTTCCTAAATTTTCTGGGCACCTCCTTTTGATACTCTTGCCTGAACCCTACAAATGATTCGTGCGTACCACGAGTCTCAAATGCTCGATCATTAAATACTTAAACCTGACTAAATACTTCCATACTTGGCACAAATCCAATCCGAACAGGGTAAGACTGCTAGCGCAGAACTTGCGCACCAGATAAGATCTTTCTTTCTCGATAAACTCTTACAAGCAGATTTTCAAATAGAAAACCTTAATCGATTCGATTTCCATGGCATCAAATCCAACGATTTTTCCCCCTTTGTTTCCAGCTTTTCCGGCAATAAGTTGAGCAAAGCAATCGGCGAAAATAAGCAACAGAATTTTCCTAGAAAAACGTATGATTTTTTTTTCAATAGAATGCTCGGAACAATCACAAACCTTGAGCGATTCGATCACAAAATTGGCTTCGTGTGGCGTAGCATAACCCGGTGGAGGGTAAGGAAAACAACGCGACATCTTCGACGAATCGAATCAAAACAAACCAAAGTTAATCTAGAGACGAGTTCTAAAATCGAGCCTCAATTAATCGTTAAATAAATCGCGTGATTATAAAGCTAGGGTTCCTGAAATCAGAGAGCAATCTTTTTCACTCTTCCTCGGAGAAATGTGGGAGTATTTGGGACCCTATTTATAGTGGGATGTATTGGTTCTCATTGTGACACGTGTATCCACGCATTTCAATAACGTAGAAACGCGTTTCCTTTCACTTTACTTTGTTTTTGTTTGTACTTTCTAGACACAGAAAAATGGTCAGACTTGTCCCACTTGCGCACTGCGATTTGGAGTTTTCTTTCCTTTTTTTATTTTTTTTTAATTAGGCTCATTTGGATGGATTCTTTTAATGTTTTTTATTTGTTTAAAAAAGGTATTCTCTTAGAAGTTAAGATTTTTTTTATTTTTGAAAAAAGAAAATTGAGTTTTTTAAAGTTTTTTTTTAAATTCAAGCCAAATATTTATGCAAAAAGGATTTTTTTTAAGAAAACCATTTTCTCGTAAACAAAAAATAAAAAAATAACCAAATGAACACTTAAAATAGGCAATTAGTTCCATCATATTTCTAACAGCAAATAAAAATATTAATTATTTATTGGATAAAATGCATTAGATATCTTGTGATTTACCCCTTATACTTCAAAATTCTCCATAACCTTTTTCTACTTAATGAAATGGAGCATTATAAGGGAACCTATTTTAGAAATTAGATTGAGATTATAAGAGAGTTTTAGAAAATAAAAAGATAATATAGAAGAGTCATAAAAGAGGTTGAGGCGCTTTAAACAAATTATAAGTTTCATGTTTTTTACTCTTTGTTTATTTGACTTGTAAAGATTTTAAACTTGCTTTGTTACTTTCGACAATGTTTATATTTGGACCCATCACATGCCGAACATTTATCTCAAGCAATTTGGTATGTCAAAAAGAGTTTGTAAAAAAGGGGTGAATAGTTTGAAATTTTATTTTAGTGGGACTGTAATATTAATTTCTTTTAAATGTGAAGTGATTTAATTTTTCATACCGCCACTCTCAAGTCACATGGAAGCATAAGCTGTAACACCCTCTCACATTCATTCTTTATAAGATCCAAACTCAATTACTAGGTTGTTACCACATTAAGTTTAATCAACTGGCCCAAAATGTTTAAACTCGTGATAATAGTAGTAGTAACCCTAAACTATTATAAAGTCCATACAAATCTCACAAAAAATCGATGTGAGAAGATATTACATATGGTGGCTCAAGGATCCTAGAGGGAAAACCTTGTGTGCGTCTTGAGTGTGTATTTGTCACTTTCGGAGCGTGCCTAGATTTCTAACATCGCATACCTTAAAAAATGTTGTTCGGCCTCTTTTGGGTTTTGGGCCTTGACTGTACTTTCTTTGGACCGATTTGGTTCGGCCCAACTATTTGCATCTTTTTATATTTTATGAATATTTCCTTCCGACCCAAAAAAAAAAAAAAGAAAAGAAGAAGAAGAAGAAGAAGAAGAAGGAAGAAAGATAGAAAATGCTTGAGTTGTATTACAAGTGATTCTTATTAGTTAATGTTTTTAATGATGGTACAAATTGATTAGGGGTTAGGAGCTTTGGTTCTTCATTAGGTTGTAGTACAGGATCCTATATTGTTGCCTTAAGATTCAAATTCAACATTTCTGCTCTCCTAGAAAACGAAGTGAGAGGCCACTAGGAATAATATGTCCTACGATGGTGTCAAATATATTAAGTTATTTGTAATTAGTTGTTGTAGATTTAAGTAACGATTTTCAGTCAAGTACTTTTACACCAATAGGAACTAGGAGTAGCTTAAATAGTTGACGCTACTTTTTTGAAAAGTGATTACTTCAACTCGAATTTTACAAGAGACAGAAATCGAATTGGGGTTGAGGTTTTTAAAAACAAAATATTTTTAGGCCAGTATATTATGGGTCATAGTTGAAAGACTTGTGCTGGCCCAAAGGCCAGTCTAACTAACGCATAAAGGCGTCCAAATGCATCGTCCTGCCCCATGTTCATTACGCACTAGGAAAATTCTTGCATGGCCTCTCACTTGTTTATGAGGTGCATTTTAAAAGTTTGGGGACAAAGAGGGTGTTCGGCTTTACTTATTTTACGTGCTTATAAACATTTAGCAAAAAAACACTCTCTCACATGTTTTTCACTATTTAGGTGCTTATAAGCACCAAATAAGCAAAGCCAAATGCCCTTTAAATTATCCCAAAGCTAAAAATTGGGGGACTATTAGAAATATTAACCCTTATTTCTTACATCATAGACAATAAACGCCTGAAGTCACTAACAAATCTTCTACTTG
Organism: Cordia subcordata; assembly: GCA_028554755.1. Lineage (NCBI taxonomy): Eukaryota > Viridiplantae > Streptophyta > Magnoliopsida > Boraginales > Cordiaceae > Cordia > Cordia subcordata. The sequence goes on along the minus strand of JAPTOF010000022.1, from coordinate 4,946,653 downwards.
TGAAAGCGTCGAGGCACTATGTTCTCAAAACCTACATGTCTTAACTATATATTGGATTATATTATTAGCCAAGGGGTATGCCTCTTCATTTGGAAATATATGAAACTCATTACCAATGTTGCAAAAACAAGTTGCTGATTTTTTATTTTTCAATTAACAAAAATCAAAAATAAAAAATAATAATGATTCCAAAAGAAGAGCCCTAAAAAGTTTAACACGGAATTACAAACTCGTTTCTCTTTCCATCAAGAAAATCAAAGTACTTTTTGGCCATTAAATTTCAATTTGTATTAAATTGTATTCTTACGTCATCTTTTCATTAGTTTGTAGGCAGATGAATGTGACAAAAGTTCAAGCAATGAAATGTGATAAAAATAATATTTTTTTCTTTTAATTAGACAATGAATTTCCTCATAAGTTTCATTATCTTTTACACTTTAACGAATCAAACATAGACTAATATTCTTTTTTTTTAAAAAAAAAAATAGAACTTATAGAATTTGAAGGTGGCATGTCTCCACCAACAAAAGGGGTGTTGGAAAGGGAACAAAAAAGATTAACCACTAGCTCACCCACTAACCAAGACATCTAACCTGGCTAACTACCTTGAAGCAAAAGAAATTAAAGAGAGATTATATAGACTAATTGGCCCATAAAAAGTTGAGATTAGTATATTCTACCATAAAGTGCTTTTCAACTGGAAAGTGATATGGAGGTCACGAATTGAATAAAAACTATTACATTTCTTCAAGTGTATTAACTGGCTATATTTGTTAAAGAATGGTCTCAAGTATCTATCCACTTAAGCCCCCATCACATAATATATGTATAGGTCAAATGATTAGTTGCCTTTTAAGCACGCCACTCCCCTTGGATTTTGTGATTGCAATCATGTGACACTTTTTGCTTTATGCATATAACAAAGAACCCAAAAGTGGATCTATTGGGGGGGTTTTAATTTAGGTCGAGTTATCGTATAATAATTTTTTATAGTTAAAGATTTTGAGTTTGAAAAATATATCTTCTCGTTGTAAGTTATCTTCTTTTTAATTAAAATGGTTCAATTCTTAGCTGAATTAAAATTCTTTTTTTTAACGAGAACTCTATTTTAAAAATCTTTTAAATTCACTCCAAATTGTGAATAAATATCGAATCTCAAATTAAATGATCTTGCCTGAAATTACTCTACCCACTAAATTGAACCTTGAGGTTTATGGCCAAGAGATGTAAATTGAACTACTTTTTTTCCAACTATAATCGGGTAGTGAAAGATGTCGTTTTCCCCCGCCCCAACAAGCCACAATTGTTTGTTGCTCTATCATTTGATTCTTCATGCGCACAGACAATTGTGGCAAACATTAATATCAGGCAATAAACACTTTTATTGTACGGAGTAATTTTAAGCAGCTAATGAAAGATCAAGGGTAAGATTACTCGGTGATAAAGGAGGAAAGAGTGTAGAAACAGATAGGAGGTTTGTTTAAAAGCAGTCACCCTTAAAATAGTGCAAAGCCCAACAACCTGTCGAAGTTGAAATACATTGGTAGAAGAGTGTATTGCCTTACAGAAAGAACCTCTTCGTGAACAATGGTGGACGAAGTAGAAGCGAACATGTTGGCTTGAATAACACAAATGTTATGGACCTCTCCCTAGTCTTTTAAAAGTAGTGCATTGCACTTTCTTATAGTACACAAATTTCTCATAATTTTCCTATTATCATTGAAAGTAAGTATATATCTCATCCTATCTAAAAGATAGTCATTTTTAAAAAAGATAAAAATTCTTAAGCCAGATGCAGAACGGAATCTTTTTCCCCCGTTCGCCACTAGATGACCACCATACCACTAAAAAGAAGACTAAAAAATAAATTTCATCAGACATTATCAATTCTTTAAATATATTTGTCAAATTGATATTGATTTGTTTCTTTCTTTTGGTAGAAAAAGTTGATATTGACTGATCCGAACAGTTGTTGCTCAAATAAAGATAAGCAACCAAACTTTGGTCTCTTGTCCATTTACACTACTATGTCCACCAGAAGCAACAGATCATTTTGTTTGAGGCACAACATAACCTTTTGTTTCTTTTGGCCTTTATTAGTTTATACGTGGTAATATTATTAGATTTGGAATTTATTTACAGAGATAATATAAAATTTAACATTCATAAATAAATAAATTCTTTTCTTATGGCATTAACTAGTTTTTAGGACTAAAAGCTTTCTGAAAGCCTGCATCAAATGTATTATGATGTTATCTCGCTGATCTCAAAAATCTCCCAATATAATGTTTTATATTATTATTTTCTAAGGATACTTCAATAGTGAGAGGTGAAGTCGAACGTGGCTCAAGAATAAGGTTCAATCATAATCCTCTACTTTAAGTTAAGTACCTTAATTTACCTAGTTGTTAGATTATGATGCCGGTTCTTCTCCACGAGATTTACCAATCGATGTTGGAATTTGCCTGACATTTGATGGTTAGACTCTTACTAATTGGAGTATCCCCATATAAAAAGAATGTTCTATATTACTAGTTGAAAAGTGAAGTTTATAGTTTAATTGGGTCTTGTAAGTTGTAAGTGTAAATAATAATTTTAAATTAATCATTTAAAAATCAGTTAATTTAAAATCCAAATAATTATTACTTATACCCATAACACTAATCATATTAGTAACTTTGAGATTCTTTCGACTCAGGAGTCGGGATATGACACTTCAGTTTTAAAAGACTTACATTTTAAAACACTATATATAATCATACCCATCAACAAGAATGTATAATACTATAATCAATAAATTACTCTTTACATGAACTTTTTTTTTCCCGTCAAGATAGAGGCTATGCCGTGGGTGACTCCTTAAAGATTTTGTGAGGCAGTTTCACCGGTTTAGTTTAGTCTATAGAGATCGAGGTGTTTGTTCTAAAAAATTGATCGTCTACTGAAAAAAACGAACCAGAATTAACTAACTAATAGACACATTCATTTTTCAACAAGATAGATGCGCTTTACTTAAAACTCCGATGTAACTTGCAAGTGGAGCGGCCTCTCTCTCTTTTTTTTCTTTTCTTTTTCTTTGTGTGTGTGCGCGCGCGACATATGAAATGGATAGATTTCGCTTTATTATATCTTTCTAAAGCATTCGCACAAGTACCTTTGAGTCAGTCTTCCTTGGAACAATGCCATTCATTTCTCATGCACCACTCAGAATTAGCAATCATCCATGCATGGCTCCATTCTTCCCAATCATGGGCGCAACACACGCTTCATCTCACCGCTGCCCCTGAATCGATTAATTCTTTTCTCTGACTCAAAAAGGATATTAGTAGGACCAGTATTTGCTAATCTATTTTGGATTACTAGAGAAATTAATTTTGTTCTTTTGTCCTAAAAAAACCTTCGAAAAACTATTGGACATCGTGAATATATTGGTATAGTTATTTCGACAATTTTATTGAGATAAACAAGACGTAATCTATCCTACGTGTTCCCACCTAATCCAATGACCATTATTTCCATAAAATTCTGTTGCAGTGGGATCAGCTTGATTTGCAGCTGGGGGCAAATAAAGTAGTGATTATTAAGGGTACGAACGTTGAGGAGTAAATTGACAAGGTCACAACGTGGCCCCAAAAGATGAAAAAGTGGGAGGTTCACGTTGCCATATAATAATGTCGGGGTATCTTCATTTGATCATTTCTCCTCTGCTAGCTAGGGAATTTTACTTTTGTGTAGAAAAGAGTTGTGATACAATGAGTTTAACTTTTTTGACGAATAATCAAAATAGGATTAGTACTCATAGAATGCAGAGACAACCAAATTATTTATTATTATAATGTAGTAATTAGAAAAACAAACAAGTTTATTGATCTAACATCGGTTTTAACTCGTTTAGTAGAATGAATCAATAATGAATTTTGTAAAAGATTAATTTTCCATGTATTTTGTAGATGGATTGTGGAGTTCTCGATCAACTTGAGAATCACCACCAATAATATGATCGAAGTTATGGCTCTTTATGAAAGATTTACAGGAAATCATAAGAAGAGGAGTAACTGTTTTTAAGATTGAGACTGACTTATAAATCCTGCTTTGTTGGATCAAAGGAACGGATCAACAAAAAGCGACCTGCTCGTGCCTATATCAGTGAATGCAAAAAATTGTGAAGTTACCAAGGCTTTCACCTTTTGCGTATCTACAAAGAGATTAACAAATGCACAAACTGGTTTGGTAACTTTATGTTTATTCTCTCTTTAGACACTTACATATTTGAATATTTCTCGAATTTGATCAAATCTTTGCTACAAAATAGCGCACAAAAGGTTTCATCTCAAAAAATAATTTTCAACTAATCTGGCATAATTTTTCAATTTTTTTTTATAGCGAATGGTGGGGGGTGCATTTGTTTCTGGCATGAAATCAAATGCCAAAAGGCAAAAGGCAACAGGACTCTAAAATGCAGAAAAATATCAACATAAATACGAAAATCCGGAAATCGATGATGATGATGGTGAGAGACTAACCGCTGCTGCGTAAATGGAGGGCGGCACGTGTCGCGGATTCCTGCGCAGCGATTGTAATGATATTGATGTTGAACTGAAACATGCGATCTACTGTTTTCTGTTGCGCATCGAAGTTACAATTTTACCCTCTCAAGTTGACAGTTTACCTCCATTTCAACCCTGTAATGTGTCCGTACCCGTGCGATACACGAGATAAATAAGTATCTTTTTATATTTATAAAAAATCAATTTTAACAATTAATATGATGATGAAATATAAATACAATTAGTTAAATTTGATTTTTTGTAAATTTTTTACACTAGTCACAATTTTTATATTTTTGTACAATCAAATATAGAAAAAACAATCATAAACAAAGTATGCATATGTACATTTCAATCATTTAGTAAACACTTTTAGATAAATAAGTTATGAAATACTTTTACTTTAATAAAAGGAATAGATTCGAAGTACTTTTGAAGAGAAAAAAAAAAGGTAATTATAACGCACGTGACATTATTAAAATGGACATAAATTCTACATCACAATATGTGTATATTTATTCTGCTCTTCTTACCTTTTATTTTAGCCAAAAAAAAAAAGTTGCAGAAGGCATGCGTTCCTTTCCTCTTGCGAGCAGACCTCAAAAGAAGGATTAAATCAACCATGGCCAATTCAAGTAAACATTTTCTGCTATAACGTTATTATGGTATGAGTGAAATTTAATAATTTTATGAGCATACCTAATTTCACGAATTGCTAATCTGAGTACCTACAAGTTCTTAGATTAAAAACATAGATGAAACAAGAAGCCCTAACTTTCATATTTGCGATTTTTCTCTTGTATATCTTTCATTTTAAAAAGCAACCATTATCAAGATATCCATAACCTACATTATTTTCATAACTTTAACTTCCTAATTAATTAGTGATTTTGAGCTAAATAATTTCGTATGCCACATCAGCTCTAACAATGGCGATGCATTTTAAGATTGGTAAGATACAAATAAGAGCCTGTGTTGGCTAAGCTTAATTGGAGTTTATGAGCTGCAAATAATAAAAAAGCATGTGAAATGATACTTTTTTGAAAGCTTGTAAGTAACAAAATAACAAGGTGTTTGGCTTTGTTTATTTTAAGTGCTTATAAATACCTAGAAAAAAAATACTTTCTCACATATTTTTTACTATTTAAGTACTTATAAGCACGAAATAAGCAAACTTTAACACCCTCTAAGTAACGCCAAACAAGCTCTAAACACACATACTTTATTCCTTCCCCGTGACTGTGCCTGTGAGGATTAGGCCTGTTGACCAAAAACAAACAATGCGTGATGACAGATGCACATAGTACAGCATGTTCACTGGCTGCAATAACTACAAAAAAGAATTTTGTAATTAATCTCACACCTCCCAACTGTTCTTGTCTCCGGACAGTAGTGGAAGGTAGTAATACTTTAGAGTTAGATTCTTTCATGAGTTCTTAAATTATTGTACGGTTTAGTCTCTAAAATATTATAATAAAATTTTTGTGTCTTTATATTATTAAATATTAGGCACTTTTAGTCTTTTTAAACTATTTTAATTCAAAAATTAATAGGAATCGATACAACCATAGAGCAAAATGGCGGGTATTATTTAATAGTTTAGAGATCAGAAAAAGTTCAATAAAATAGTTTGTCTAGCCATTTCTGTGTCATGGTTGTGCAATTTTCGTTAACATAAATGGCTTACCAAAAAAATTATTATGATAGTTTAAAAACTAAAATTTCCCGCAAATTATAGTTTAGGAACTTGTGGAAGAACTAACCTAACAATTATTATGCCAAACTATCTATAATTTACGCCAACCTTGATCAAAATTAACAAATACCTAAGTGCATATCTTCTAAACATAAAATCTTTTTTTTTTCCCCGGTCAAAAGAAAGCTTCCGTTTATTTGTTAAAATCAACCTTCACCCATAGAGTCAAACACACATTGCAAAACACACATGGCAGGGGATAAGCTGCCCAATCTACTGGTAGATTCTCTTGCCTAACATTTTTTACTGACCAATTTGCTATCTTATTTGCACTCCTACAAATGTGAGCAACCCTTCATGTTCTATAACATTGTATAAGAGATCTAGCATATATAAAAAATGTGTTCAATTGACCCACTCAATATAGACTTGGAGTACGAAATCTAATGAACAAGGGGTAGCAATATAATATTTTTTTTCTTTTTTGTTGGATCAATAACGATTTTATTCCAACTTGAAGTAACTACAATCAAACAACAGTGTTCTATACAAGTGATAATTTTCAAAACCTACCATTTTTTTTATGTGTGTTAAATATTTATAATGCAAATTTATACAATCTTTAACATTCCCACAAGTGATTTAGAGGGTATCTTACTCCGATTTTACTTTGGCTATTGAAAGGACAATCATTACACTCCCTTTACAAACGATACCACACAAGCTCCAAATCAAGATTAACGCAAAAATACAATTAGATGAAAGGTGAAAATTCCTTAAGGGGATAATATTATTTGGTGAAAATTACTGCACATTACGTACTACAAGTTTTCACATACTCTCGGCGGAGATTTCGTGAGTCATGTGAAAAATTTACTGACCTTTGGGTCAAAAGTGGCTCAAATAACATATTCCAAGTGTCACGGAGAAGATTCAGTGACTGTTGGGTCAAAAGTGAGAAAGAAAAAGACAAAGGGTGAAAAGTACAATAAGCATTAAAAACCAAGGACTGACCAAAAAAAAGGGAAAAAACCAACCAAGGGCATTTTAGGAAATCTCTGTCCAACCGCACTAAATACCGCTTCTCTGGCGAATACACACAATCAGTAGTGAATGTGTGTGAAAAAAGTCTGCAGTAGCAAAACGCAAAGCAACAGCAACCTACCCAGAAACGATAATTTATTTTTAACATTATAACGTTATTAATATATTTGGTAATTAGTCCTCGAAGAATGTTTCACACCGTATCGTTAATAGTTCTGGTAGAATTTGGCTCATGATTTGATCTCAATCTGCCATATTGGTAACAAATAAGGTTAAATGAAGCTCATGAGCCGAGTTCAATCCTAATCCCACATTTTGGATGAGTGCCTAACATGTTACGCACCTAAGTTTAACAATTGATGGCCGGACATTAAATTTTATTTATATCGTTATAAAAATTATTAATTACATTACGAACAATCCAATTCTGGCAACCAAGGCCCAGACGAACGACACCGAAGCAGCGAGCCTCTGACCTTACATGTCTTTCATATAAAAAGAGAAATCGCAAACTCATAAGCTGTTTTGCGCAAAGCAATGTCTATATATACCAAACTCTCGTTTGCTCTCAATTCTTTGCATTGCTGTAAGCACTTATACTAAAAGCCAAAATCCTCGCGATCATTTCTACTTTTTTTCTTTTTCTCAGACCAAAACAAAATAAAACACACAACCTATACATACATAATTACATATATATATATACACACACACACATAATACGTTCTAACCTATACATACGTAATCTATATGCATACGCTGCAGTGTATGCATTTGCGTACACGGCAGCTTCTTCAATTCACGGTTCAGTGATTTTTCAGGTAACGCTCTTGTACATTGTTAATAAAATTTAAATTTATTTGATTTTTCTTCTCTTCCTTCATATATGTCTCTGTAAAAAATGTTTGCAACTTTTCTACTTATCTGATTTTTCTTCTTCTTTCTATTCACACAGAGACGCACACACTCTCTGTGCGTGTATATAGTACTATTGTTTGATTTTCTTACTATTTGACCTTTTTTTTAATCTCTTTATGTAAGAAAAGTGAAGAATTGTAATTGAATAATGGATAAAGCTTTGAGATTCATTGACTGATATGTTGACTTTTTCTTTGCAGCCGAATTTTTGAAGATCTCTACTTCAGTTTTGGTCAGCTTGACTGCACATTGCATGCTGAGGCAATTTCTTTAATTTTTTTGATTAATTCTTAGGAAAATGAACTAACTGAAGATTATAATCTGCGGCAACTTATTCATTTTTTGTATGATAAGATTAATTATATGGCGTGAAAGGTGAAAAATCTGCATTTGGTGGAGTGATAAACAAACAAAGGAGAGAGACAAATATTTGTGTCAATCAAGGGGTGAAAAATGGCACATTTTGGTGATGTAGCAAATGGGGCGCAATTAGCAGGAGTTGATGCAGTGAGCTTGATCAGGATGATAGTAAAAGCCGCGAATACAGCTCGAATGCACAAGAAGAATTGCAGGCAATTCTCTCAGCATTTGAAGTTAATTGGGAATTTGTTGGAAAGCCTTAAGATTTCGGAGCTTAAGAAGTACCCGGAAACCCGTGAGCCGTTGGAGCAGCTGGAGGATTCGTTGAGGAGGGCTTATATTTTGATCACTAGTTGTCAAGATAGGAGTTATTTGTATCTGTTGGCTATGGGGTGGAACATTGTTTACCAGTTCAGGAAGGCTCAGATTGAAATTGATCAATATTTGAAGATCATCCCTCTAATCACCCTTGTGGATAATGCTCGAGTCAGGGTACTGAACTTTTAGAATCTTCAGTGTTTTTATCCCTTCTGTATGTTTAAGTAGGCAATTTTTTCATTTGCCTTCATCCTATATCTTGCTCTCACAATAGTGCTCCTTAATATTGTCGGTATCCAGTAGTGATTACAGAATTTTGTTATGACATCAAATAAGAATGTGTATGAATGATGTTTATTGTGTTTGTACACCTCTAAAAAATCATACCTGGTGAATGATGTTTTTGGTGTGATGGATATGTTTTTCACACACTGGTGTAATAGTTTATACCTGCAAGTTTTCTTGGTTACTCATAGCCCTGGAAACAATATGTGGGAAATGGGGAACTCCTAAAATTGCTGTTAGTTTCTTGTATCTTCTTCTCCATGACTATGAAGAAGAAATACAAAATGCTATTGCATAGATCCACATCAATTTAATCAGACAGAAGGATCACTTCAGAGTAGAGGTTCCCCAAACTTTTGCTTCTGAATTACTAAAAGTATTGAATTTCACATAATGTAAATGCCTTCAGAATTGTATTTATGAAGTATATGCTCAAGTGCCAAGTAAGTTCTTTTCCCTTTTCATTTCTGTCCCCAAGTGTTTTTTCATGATAGGTTCTAGACATGTTTTATTTCAAGTTTTCTGAAAGTATTGGTTAAGGTACATTCAGAATTTTATATTGTTCACATCATCCTAGGCAAATTCAAAAGAAAAATGATGAGAACATCCTTAACATCCATAATATCCATGCAGCTGATATCAACTATAGAAAACGCGTCTTTCTTCAGATTTGCTGTGAACATGTCAAATAAGTATTCATTTATTGGTCTATCATGGATAGATAATATGCATTATTAGTTTTGGTCTCGTGATTAGTGATCTGGGGTGGCATAGAACTGTTACTTGGTTGCATTACTTTGAGCTAATATAAAAGATAGAATCAGAAGCTGTTTGGATAAGTTTTATCATCCTATTACCTGTTATAGCTGCAATTTGAATAAGTTTTATCATCCTATTACCTGTTATAGCTGCAATATGCAAATAACTTCGAGCTGCTCCTATCATTTTCTATTAGTCAAGAAATAAGCGTTGGGTTTTAGGTGGCATTGCCAGACATGTATTAATACCAAATTGGGGCTTGCTAGTAATGTCATAAAGTTGGTTTCCAAGTTTGGAACAAGGTCCATTTTAGTCGGAGCTGAAGGCTATGGTTATCAGGCTGTGATTATTTGGGAAAGCTATGTCATATGGATGGTACCATCCAAAATGTGATATGCAGTTTTTGACCCTTGCTTTGCATATTTCTGTACCTCAGGGTTTAAGGATCTCATATGGTGTTTAAGAACAAAAGAAATTGCAAGGAGTCACATAAAATAGAGAGCTTTGTAATATTAGTTGTTGAAAATCATGGATGGCAATTTTATGCTAAATCGTATTCACTTTTCCTCCCTCACCCAATAGTTTTGCATTTCTTATTGAATCGTCTGACGTGCTTATCCTTGTTTCGGATTCATAACAATTTTATCTGTTAAGCATATGTAGCCTTCTCGTATAAGTTAACCAGTATTTCTTTTGTTATACTGGCAGGAGAGGCTGGAAATCATTGAAAGGGACCAGTGTGAGTACACATTGGATGATGAGGACAGAAAGGCGCAAGATGTCATAATGAAACCTGAGCCTTGCAAAGATGTTAGTGTAGTACTGAAGAAAACACTCTCTTGTTCCTACCCAGACTTGCCTCTCAAGAGGGCAATTCAAAAGGAAAATGAAAAGCTTCAACTAGAGCTGCAACGGTCTCAAGCTTATTTGGATGTTGGCCAGTGTCAAGTAATTCAGCATCTTCTAGATGTCACAGAAACTGTTGCATTTGATACTGTGCCAGAAAAATCTTCACCTGTGAAAACTCCCAAGAAGTCGGAGCATAGGTATTCAGTTGACAACAGTGATCCAGATCATTATTATGGAGGCTATAATAAGAGTGGTGACAAGCACTCAACTTCAAGGTTAGCTTTCTCCGTGGACATCGAGCACTTCATTTGCAAAACTGCAAATGTTCTTATTATTTCAGAGAGAGGTATATAATTGTTACATGTGTGTGGATATCTCTGAGAGTTTCTTATTATTAAGTATTTTCTAATTAAGGCTCCAAAGAAGACAAACCTAAAGTTAGATAAGATAAACTTTCAGTTCATAGTATATCCATCCTTTGTTGCAGAAATATTTCTTCCGTTTCATCCAAACATGATCTGCTGTCTTCTAAAGGTTCATATCAAAGTCAAGAATGGCATTCGGATCTACTGGGGTGTTGCTCGGAACCACTCCTCTGTATGTTTGACCTTATCACTTTAGTATTTCACTTCTTCTCATCCCTTATGCTTCTATGAGATTCAATGTTACTCTTTTGGAATTATATTAGTGTTTTTGTTACGCATTTAACCTTATCTCTGGTTTTTTATATCTTCATATTTTGTCATTGATTTTTCAGACACTCCTTTACTTCTTAATACTATCACTGTTACTGTTATCCAAATCAGTCATCATTGTATTTGTAGTTATAGTAGTAGTGTTTCAGGGGCAAACTTTTGGTGGAGGGGGCAGGGGGCTGCAAACTGGCCCTAGATAATGGATTTGAATACCTTGGGTCTATTAAAATATATAAAATCACTTATACTGTCTTGGGATTTGGGTGGAGGGGGAGTGTAATAAAGGAAAGAAAAGGAGAGAAGGATAGAATTATAAAGGAAAGGAGATTATTAATCCTTGTTTGGATTGGAAAATTTTGTAAAGGGAAGGATCAAAAAGGAACATAGATTTTCTCTTGTTTGGATGAGAAGGAAATGATAACAATTCAAGCCCAAGGCCTAAAAGTTTAGCCTGTTAGGCGGGAGACCCCTTTGTACTTATGAACCACTTGCAAGGGTGTGGAATTTTCAATGCAGGAGATCATTACGGAAATCGAAGAGAAGGACGAATTTCATATATTGATTGAATTTTATAACCTCACTTCATGTTTAGTTACAAAAGTCAAGGGCAAAATTATCATTACTGAAAAATAATTGTTCCTTCCCTCCATTATACCCAGATGGAGAGGAGCCAAATTTGTGGATATGAGGGGATAAATCCTATCCCTCTACCCTATTATACAAATTCCTCCTACCACCAGGGAGTAGATTTATTAATCCTGCCAATCCATTACCGTCCCTCAATTTCCTCGATCCAAACACAGTACAGAGCAATGCCCTCAATAGTTTTGGTTACCAAAAGCACTTAGCCAAAAAGTATCCTAGATTCTGCCCTTGTTGTTTTGTGTAACTTAAGTTTCTTTGGTGGTGGTGAAGATAACATAAGAGAGCAACCACACTTCAATACTCACTGTTGATTTTACTCACCAGGATGATTGATCACAAACATAGTGGATACAATTGGTCTTTTTGGGCTTAGGATAATTAACTTTTGGGAAGATAATTATATGATTTAAGCTAATTAGTCTATGGCTGATGAAACTATAATTTCCGCACAAAAAACAACCTATCTAAGTTTGATTTCTATATTTTAGAAAACCCACTGTTCGATTCTCAAATCAACTTAAGCTAGAGTTGTTTTCTTGATAGTATTTTGTTTCTACTCCTTTTTTTCTTTTCTGTTGCTGGGCATATTTCGTTCCTATTTACTCATAAGCGAAGTGTCCTTATATTGTTATCTGTTATCTGCAGGCATAAAAACATGTCTTTTCCCCTGTTGGACAATTTCAAAAATTGCCACTGTTGCAACCAACAGGCACATTTGTAAGTGGCTCCACGTACCAATGCAGAGGTCAATTTATAGTTGCTATTAGATCAGATTTTATCACTTATTATACATATCTTAACAGTCACAAATTCCTTTTCATCCAGATCAATAAGATTATTTACCTAAAAAATCTTTTCAGTCTCATAATGATAGTTTTGTCTGCTATGAACAAGATCTGGAGTCATAGGATATTTTTGCTTGATATCATGCAAATATTGCTACTTCAACGTTAGCTGATGGAACAGGGCTAAGAGTTCTTGTTAACTAGTTGTAGATAAAACTATGAACTAGCACAAACCATATTTGGCAGCTGCAGTAAACAAATCTGATCCTTCGTATGCTTGAGTGTTGGCTCCTCATCATTTAAGAAGACCCCCATTCTCGAGAAGTAAATCATTTTTCCTGATTCTGTTCTTTTATTACTGAGACTGCTGGATAGAGGTTTACTATAAATGCAAGTACAATAGTCTTTTGATGAAAATTTGTCACCCTTGCTCTTTGAGTCGCAAAATCTTGCGATTAGGTAGGCCCAAAGAACCAGTACAGGAAGAACTAATCACTTCTCTTAAGTGAATCAGGATATTAAAATACCGAAAGACTCTTCCATTCTGCTCATGAAGATTGCATTTCCCTAGGCTTAGAACTTTGGTCATGATATGGAGGATGAAAAGATAATAGATTATTCACTGAAGCATAGTCTCCTTAGTTTCTGTCAACTGGAAGTGCAATACTACAGATATTTAAAATGTGTTATTGATTGTGATACTATGCTGAAGCTAACTTCCAAAAAAATTTGATGTGTCTGATATGCAGCTTCAGCAGAAGCCTGTAATGAACTGATGGCTTATTCTCTGGTACTTGGCTGCTGTTGCTACACTTGTTGTATAAGGAAGAACCTACGGAAAACGCTGAACATCAGGGTAATTCCTAATTTGCTTCTTATTAAATCCCTATTGAACATATGAGCCTGATAATTTCATGATATGACTCTTCTTTAACGTGGGGCATGAACTTCACCTAATCCGTTCCTTGGGAAAAGGTTATCATAAGTTTCACCTATTCTCAAAGTTACAAAGGGTTCTCGGATGAAGTATCCTTGTTTCCTTGTAGTTGTAAATTGGAGCATGACTATCATTATTTTACTCCCAAATTGACACATTTCTTTCTTTATAGGGAGGCTTATTTGACGATTTCCTCTCACACCTCATGTGTTGTTGCTGTGCCCTTGTCCAAGAATGGCGAGAAGTGGAGATTCGTGTGCCCCATGGTAATTGCGTGAAGACTTAACCGCCAATAAGTTGCATCTTGTTCGAAAGTTTAATTTCCTTGTTTCTTTTTTCCATATAGCTCCTTCTGTGTTGACACTTATCGCGAAGAATTAACCAACTGAGCATTTACGGTTTTCCATTCCAACTTGCAGGTGCAGAGCAGACGAAAACCATCCCTCCACCCTGTCAATACATGGAAGCCTAATTCGTCGGTATAAAAATGTGTTAGCCGCTCTTAGATAGATACGTGATAGGTTTATAAAGATCTGATAACCAGTTTTTCATTTTTGTCTATTATTGCTAATTACCTCAACTGCAAGATTAGTCATTTCTAACATTTGCTTGTTGTAAAGTTTGTTTTGTGCATCTCTTACATTCAACACCGTGTATCATAGGCATTCTTATCCATGATATAGCGTTCGTTGGTTTTTATTCTTTTCTTTTTGTTTCTCTTATGGCAATTTACAAGTGAGACAATATCGTGTTACAAAATGGTTGTTCTATTCTTTCATTTTTGGTATGGTATCGCGTTCTTAGAAGCCGAAATTAGCTACCGTTGCTGTCGTTTTCAGATGGCCATTATTGAATTCTCTCCTCTGCTTCTGAAGATACAAAAGAAGTTAGCATTTTATGACATAGCTCATAGTGCAATTGCGTCAACATTCAATAGCAACACTAAACAGATAAAGTCCCTAGTGATTCCCCGCTGTAAGAATGCGGGTAGGACGTGACTCTAGTCTTGGGTTTCGTTCTTGTATTGTTGTTATTTGGGTTGAGTATCATGACTTACTTGATAGTTTGGTTATAGGGGTTTTTTTGCCGGGTAACAATCTCCGTGCCCCTTCCTTTATGAACCACACCTAAATCTTCTTCAGCAACATCACATTTGAACACTACCCTTGAATTCACCATCAAAATTCAAAGTTTTCTTACACATCATTGCTAAATTCCATCTCCAATTACATACTCTCCCTTGTTCGCTATGTATTCACGTCGCCATTTTGTATTCACAAGTGCTCAAAATGATGGTGGTTGTTATTGTTATATGCTCTCCCCTTCGCTGCTTCATCTTTACCTTCTTTAAACTGAAATTGAGAGACTCAACAGTTTCAGATTCTAAACTGAAAAATCACTTTTTTGGTTTTTTTGAAACGTAATTCCAATAGTCAAATTGGAAAACATCTTTAAAAATAATTTCATCATTTGTCAATATAATTAATTAAAAATATAAGGACCTCCATGCCTCACAAATTGTGAAGAACGAGACTAAAAAATTTTATTACCTTTTTTTTTTTGATGTTTTAAAAGTCAAGATTAATAGCATCATTACTTACAATGATAATCGTTAAATTGTCACCTACTAAAGATAAGGGTTACGAGATCCAAAAATAAGAGACAAAATAAAATGAAGCATAATTTTAAAGTTAATTCAAATTGGTCGACGAATCACGAAATTTTTGAATTGAGTTAGGTCCAAAAAAATTTACTATTTCTGATAGAAAAAACAGAAGGAGAGCTCCATACTAGGATCATAATTCTCATTGAATTTGATCTCTTTATAAAAAATAAAAGACCTCTTTTTAAAAAATAAAAAAGAAAAAAAAATAATAAAGGAACAAATAGTTGTTTACCCAACAAAAATGGTTTTGATTATTCGGACTTTCATGGGTTTCACTTGCACTTTAAAACCCAACAACAGTTGCATGCTACAAAACCCTAAGAAGGATAGAAAAAATAATAATAATAAATAACAATTCTCGGACAAAAAATGGTGAGATTTAGCAGGGCGGTATTCAAAAATGGAGGCCCTGACATTAACCAGACACTTCTAGAGATGCTTGTTTGCCCACTCTCCAAACAACCTTTGAGGTAAACTACTAAGTCAAGAAAAAAAAAAATTTTCTCTAATTTCTCTCATTTTATTTTAATGTTTTAATAATTTGGAAAATCTGTGTCTATATAGGGTATGTGAGAAGACAAATTCACTCATCAGCGATGCAATTGGGGCATCTTATCCTGTGAGTAAAATCTTGATCCTTGGCTTTTCTTAGTCTGGAACAAACATTTGCATGTAAATTAGCTCATTTATGCATATATAATTCAATATAATAATTTTGTTTATTAAATTATAAATTTATAATCAAGACTATTCAGAATCATTATGTATTTCCTTTCCATTCTTTTTGGATTTTCTTTTTGCACTAGAAGGAGTTGGTAAATTTGTAATGGTATCCCAGTCCCCCCTACTCTGCTTTTTGCTTTTAAAGTTATTGCAAACAAGTAATGTTTTTGTGGATTATTTTAATTATTATAGAATGGCCCTTTTTAATTATGGTTGCTTTGTTAAATAGGCTTGTAATAGTTTTGTGTTAATCTTTATGTTATCGTTTGTTATTCAGATAGCGGATGGAATTCCTTGTCTTGTACCGAAAGATGGGAAGATTATTGAAAGCGATGATGAGTTGAATCGCATAGGGGGTGAAATTAATGATGCATCTGACGTGAGAAAGGAACAGCAAAACAGTACTGGTGCCTAAGCTTACTGAACCAGCCGTGTGAAGTGGTCGGTAAGGTGGCTAATATGATTGGAAGAATGTGAAAGGCAGCTGATAGTTTTCATGCGGCTGTTACTTCTCAATTTTAGTCACCAACTTGCTCTTCTATGAAGTTTTTAGGCCGTTAAAGAGATCAAAAGCAAAAGAGTTGTCGATGCAGCCATGCATCTGAATTACGTATGCTGTAGCTGTATATGCAGATTATTATCAATAGTTGTTTGTATCAATGATTCAAATTTTCTTGCTTCCGCAAATATTCAATTACATAGTGTATTAGAAGTCTCCAACTTTTTTACCCCCTTATTCTTTTTCCTTTTAAATCAAATCCCATATCTTGGATCATTATTTTGCTTAGTTTCCTACTTTGTTTTACTTTCAGTGCATCAGGCAATCTGCTCTTTCATTTAAGGTCTGGAGCATATTCTGTACTTCTCTTTGTCTCCTCTTTTCTTGACAAGATATATTATTACCATCCAGTTGTGCTCAGTATGGCATCAAGAATTCCACAATAGTTTGTGCCCTAAACCTGCTAACTTGGATCGAGAATCTTGTGAGGTTATACTTTAGCTGGTACAAGGGGCTTTACAGCATCCTCTCTATCTTGAGTGTGGATAGTTTCTTCAGTACAGATTATTAACTCTTTTTCTCAGCATGTGGAGATTTTGGTAATATTAGTGTTGGCCTTCCAGTGTAGATTTCTGGGTGTAATGAAAACATCCAGCATTCAATTACTTAGTGCATGCCATCACAGAAGTCAATGAAGGATTTTACTGGCAGACCATTTCACCTCCTGAAAAAGAAATTTACCATTCTCGTTCTTTTATCAATAGTAACTTCCTGATGGATCTTCATATGTTTATTTGATGAAGACTGATTGAGTATTTTCCGAAGAGCAATCCTTTATTATGAGTTACATAATTTGTGAGAGAGGTGGAGCTTGGTAGCCCAGGACCTTTGGCTTTCAATATTTTGTTTTCTTTTTCACTAAGCCAAAAAGAAAAAAAAAAAAGGTGTGTCTTTCCTTTTCTTTTTGGGTTTTGGAATGAAGTTGAGATTTGGTGGTAACTGCTCTTAAAATCAGTCTAGGCGTCTAACTTCTCTGCATCAGAAATTGTCAAGAAATTATGGGTGTTCTTTGACTTCGTATACAAAGAACCATCTCAACGTTCTTCTCACCATAGTAGCCACCCACCATCGCCAGCAAGTTTCAGGTGTGTTCTTTCTGCTTGTGCTTTTCTATTTAGGTATGCGTGTTTATACACGTCTTCATGTATGATTTCAGGGAACATGCCTCCTGTCAACTAGTGCATTCGACCACTTCTCCCACCAAAAGTTGCAATCCATGCTCACTTCTTCAGCAACGGTTAGTGTCTGTAATTGGTGATCAGTTCTAAGTTTATATTTGTGGGGATAATGGTATCCAAGTTTGGCAGCAAGATGATTTGTTGTTCGAGGAAATAGTTTGGAATCGTGCTTTTCAAATATGTTCTGGTTTCAGTTGGGAATGTGTAGCTTAATGCTGGTTGGGGGATAAGTTGTATCTTGATGGCAAGTCACCAGGATAATTGATTGAAAATAGAGCTTATATACGAGTTGGTATATCCAATTGACTTACTTCGTCTCTTTGATAGAAAGCTTGGAGATAAGCAAAGCAGGTGTGGAACAGACGTGGAACATAGTATGAAATTTCTGTTTTCTCTGGTTTTTATGCGCCAAAATAGATTGATGGTGTGTTTGGAATAAACTAATTATAAGATGCTTATCTTATTGAGGTTAAAGAAGGCAATATTTATTGACTATTTTTATCTTATAGGTAGGGGACATCTTATCACAAGCATTTGTAAAAACTCGAAACAAATCATACTTTTTATCTTATAAAATAGCAATCCATCCTTGACTTTTTTTTTTCTTTTTCTATTATAACTATAGATAGATATCTTATTACAAGCATCTTATGGAAACTCAAAACAACCATACTTTCTATATAAACATCAAATAAGATAAGCATCTTTATTCCTTCTTTTTTGGAAAAACATAAACCTGTTTTTGTTTATTCATTGGAAACAAAACTTTTATGAAACAGAACCTATTAATGATCAAGAAATCAAGGTGAAAGATTCGCTTTTTTGTTTATTCTTTTCTGAGTACAAGTGATGCTAGGCAAAATTCACCAGTTAACTCATCGGATATCATGAATAATGCTTTGGAGTGTGGAGTTCAATGATTATTCAATGCTATCGCTTTTCTCTCTTATTGAAGGAAAAATCTGCCAGACATTTTAAGTTCTGTGATTATCCAAATCTAATTTCCTAATATCTGGAGAATAATGATCTGTCCACTGCTCCCCTCCCCATATGATATTACTCACACAGTAATTTCTTGGCAGGTGATGCACCAAAAGAAATTCTTCCATTAGACCATCTGGTCCACTCCCAAGCAGGTGCACATGGGGCTCACTCGTATCATGACCGTGTACAGTCATTGCTTGATGATAGAACTTCCTATTCACTGGGGTTAGGAAATTCTACCATTAGGCCATACGGTACACTCACAAGCAAGTGCATGCATGTCGTGTCATGACCGTATGGCCATTGCTTGATGGTAGGACTTCCTATTCACTGGGGTTAAGAATCAGATTACAGTGGATTGAGCACCAAAAAGTTGGTTCTTTCTCTTTCATTCTTTGAGATAGGATGGATGAAGGAAAAGACAGGATCTTGAAATGATTCCCTCTGCTCTTCTCCATTTCTACAGATCATCATGCCGACACAAAATCCTGAATGCATTATATTCATCATTTCATGTCAAATGAAATGATTCCTCTGCCTTTCTTCACTTTTCCAGCATCATGCAGATATGAAACCTTGAATGCACTGTATCCATTCCTCTGCAGGCGTGACACGTTCCGACTCCGGATTCTACCCCAATCCCGTGAGGAATAATGGCATAGACTTGAAGCATCCATGATGATCACAAGTAAGATCGTTAAATTTCAACCTAGCTGAGGAAGAATACATACGATTAAAGACTTTGTGTTCTGGAGTTGAGCTACGAAATGTTTACTTGAGGATGATTTGCTGCATACATCATTTTCATAGTAGTAGTTGATTTGCAAAAACTTGTTTTTCTTTTGCAGAACACTCTCTAGTCTGACAATTTTTATACTTGGCGAGTGGGATTTTGCAGAAAGAATATAAGATATGTTGAAAAGCTTAACTGAATTTTTGCAGTTCGCCAACTTGTCGAAGATGAGATCCAAACATGTTTCTAGAACCCATAATATCACGAGGACTAAATAGTAGTGAAGTTATGAATATCATGGAAGGAATAAACGGAACTGTTCACTACTTTTGGACCTCTCTTCGTTATGTATTATGAGAAAATTTAAAGCCACAAACGTAAAGCATTGTCATCGATCGAGACAAATTTTATCGAATATCGGTATCAACAAGCATGAAGTGTCAGGCAACTGCGCCAGACGATCAAGATCCGACGAGACTCTTGAAGACGAGTTAAAGAATTTTGTGGGGTTGGTATAAGTTACTGTCAAATTTCAGTGACTGGATCCGCCCCTGACCATGCTAAAGAATGTAAAAGTACAAGTTGCGTAGTAGCTAGCCAGAAAGGAGAATCAAAGATATGCAGCATGTTGATTTTAGACTCGCAACAGCCTTAGCAGAGTTGAAATGCATATACTCACTTCTTTACCGGACTGCCTAGTTTGCATCTTAATCAGATAAAGAGTATATTTTCCTTTTTCCTTCTACCTCTCACCCCCAACCAACTCTCGCCCGTTGTGTAATTCGAACTCAGGTCATCACTCTGAATAGTGTAATTTTAACCATTTGTGCTATTTCTTGAAACTCGGATAAAGAGTAGAAACATATGCTGAATATTCAACTTCCGAATTATATGAAAGACTAGTTATTTTCAAACCCCGTGCTTGGTAAGCGTCAAATTTTTTATTAGATAGTCTTCTTTTAAAAATTTCAAATTATAGTTTCTAAAATTCAAATTAAGTTCTAATTTTAGAGTTCTAAATTCCAATTCTTTATTGAAAATTTGAAATTTTTTAATACACATAATTGGAAAAATTCATTTATAAGTGAGTTCGGGTCACTATTGAAATAAATATATAAAAATACATTATGGTAACTTTTAGTTCTAAACTATTTGCACATTAATAGTGGTAAATTGAAAGGCCTCCAAAACCTAATGTAGATAAATACATAATGAATATATATATGTGTGTGCGTGTGTGTATGTATGCATTTATATTTAAGTATGATGTATTTTTTTGTATGTATCTATATAATAAAAGTCCGTAAAGGTGTTAAATTAAAAGATTAATGATAACACTTTAGTTTTGAACTATCTTTTGCACGAAATCTTTTGAACTTGTAAACTCATTTTTCTATTTATATTAATAATTGTATACTTGAAGGTCACATGAACTCTTATAAGACAAATAATCTATAATTTTACATATAATATATGTCTCTTTGTATTTTTTTTCATTGGATAAAAATCTTTAAAAGTTGTCAAATTAAAAGATTATGATAATACTTAGTTTCAAATTTTCTCATAGTACCTCTCATGGTACCAAATATTTTGAACTTTTAAACACTTTCTTTTATTGCAAATTAATAATGACACATCTGAGGTTACACCATGTCGATTGTTCTAAGGTCTTTAAACCTTCTTTAAGGTGCATACAATTTTATATAAATGATGATTATTATTATTGTTATTATTATTGTTGTTGTTGTTGTTGTTGTTGTTTATAATATAGATATAGATACATTAGTTGTTGGTGAAATAATTGCGAAAACATAATGTAAAAAAAAGAAACTAATATTAAGTAAATAAACTGAATAATATGGAAAATATATAATCTAGAAAACTAAAATATAAACTAAAGAAAATTGAATAACATATAAAAAAATCGAATAAAAGAGATTTGAGTAAGTTCAATCTCCTTAATGACTTTATTTCCCCGTTACTGTACTAAAAGTTCTATGACACAATTCTCCCATGATACAACGTTTATACTTTTTGTGAGTACTCCAAAGACAAAAATCTGCAAAATTTTTATTGGTGAACCCTTTTTTGTACATGTGATGAACGCTAATACAGACAAGTAGTGAACACTAAACATTGATATAGACAAGTGGTGAACATGATAAACATTTATGGTCTATATGTTACTTATGCTATAGAATTCGTCAGTAGAGGTGATTTTTGTTGTGTTATGCAATGCCTCGAAGAATCATTATACATAGATTTAGAAGAAAACCAAACCATTATTTCTACATTCATGAAAAACACTGAATGGGTCTCAAAACCATTCAAATTAAATCCATTTGAAGATAGTGGAAAAACTCAAAAGTTGCTACATTTGTGTAGGAAATCATGATTCAAAGAATCTATAACTCTTATGAATTAAATGAGTTAGTAAGAAAACAAAAAGATCTCTAGAGATAATTTGTCATTCACCTTATAATTTTCCAAAAATAGATAGATAGATTATATAGATATAGATCTAAATTTAAAATAAATATTTCTTGTTACAAAATTGTAAAATAAAATCAATCAAAATAATAAAATTCAAATTACTTTGTATATCACTATTTATAAAAGTGTAAAATTTTGACTTGCCCTCTCTTACCTTCGCTTATGTGCCATTTAGAAAATTCTATAATCACTTAAGTTTAATTTTATATAATCATATAGATGTAATGCAAATTCTTTTATTAAATATTTCTTGATATGGAATAAAATTGATTGTTTTTTGAAAATATTAAGAACTGATTTGGATCTTTCTTAATAATTAGGACTAACTTAAAAAACAAAAAAAAATGATGGGGACTTGTAGGATAATTTCTCATTTGTTAATATATAGTGTAATTAGTAAAAAAAAATCCACAAAAATTAAAATTTGATAATATGGTATAATTTATTTCTATTACACATAATATATAGATTGTGTATATTTTTTATTTAAAAAATTCTAGAAATATACTTTCTTTTGTCTTTTTTATTTTGACTAAACATTCTATACATGTGATGTTCTCACATTCATACACTCATAAGAACTTGAGAATCTATGTTTTATTTAATAAATGTTTGAAATTATAGAGGATAATCAAATTTACATCTTTTTATTTAGTTATTAGTAAATGTTTACAAATAGAGATTAAATTGATAGCTTTTCAAAAATATAAAAATTGATTTCAATCTTTTGAAACTATGAGACTAATTTGAAAAAAAAAAAGAGTGAAAAAAAAAAGAGAAAGAGTGGAGACTTATAAAATAATTTATGTAATTTGTTAGTATGAAATAATGATTATTTTATAAAATACTTAATCAAAATGAACCCACAAAAATTAGAACGTGTTGATTTAATATTATTAAAACACTCTAAATTATGACATGGGATATCTCTTAAGACAACCTTAAAGATGAGGTTCAACTTTATACTATTACTAGCTAATGCTTTCATACCCCGTGCTTTGCACGGGCTTATTTAGGTTCTCTGTATTTTTTTTTTGCTTTCTAAATATTTATAAATATGATTTTTTTTTATTTTTAGGTTTTTGTGTATTTTTTATTATTTCTAAATATCTATAAAAATTAATTATAGTGCTTTTTTATTTTATTTTTATTTTTGAAATATCCTATGAATATGCTACCATTACGTTCAAAAATCAGTTATGACAACTAATATTCACTTGAATAATGCAATGAAATGTCTTAACCATTTTATTTAGTAACTATTTCCAATTAAAGAATACTTTTAGTTTACCAAATTTGTAAAGTTATTTTAGCCATATTTGGTTAAATATTTAATGGCATGAGTTAAATTGAATGTTTCTTTAAAAAATATGATTGATTTGGATATTTCAAAATAATAAAGACTGAACATAAAAGAAAATAATGAGGAGTTATAGTGATCAAAGAGATTTGTTAGTATTAAAGACAATTTAATAGAAATAAACAAAAAAATCTTAATTAAAGATGACATGACATCTCTTAAAGTCTCTTAAATTTTGATGAAGTATCATCATCTTCATCATCATCATCGTTATTATTATTACTACTACTACTACTATTACTATAATAGTATAATTATATAGAAGAATTACTAAATATCATTTTATTTTCTGTAGAAATTTTTGCACCATTATTCTTATTTGAATCTTTAATAATAATAGGGACTAAATTAAGAAAAATAATGGTGCTTATAACATAATTTTCTCATTTGTTAGTGTACTATATCTCTAAAATCTGTATCATATAATATTATATTATATAATGGGACTAATTTGAATAAGTTGTAAAATATTAAGGACTAATATAAATATATCAAAATAATAAAAATTTTGACTATGTTTACAGGCTAATTTGACTATGTCCTAAAATATTATCGACCAATTTAAATAATTTAAAAGTCCTCATTATATTACTCATATTTGTACTAATTTGAATAACTTTATTAAATATAAAGGACCGATATAAAATTTCTTAACTAATAAAAGCTAACGTGATTGTTTAATTTAGGGAATAATTTGACTATCTAGTAAAGAAAAGTGTAAGACATTATACATCGGCCAACATTGTTTTTCTGCACTAAGGTGAGAAAAAAGACAAGGAAAAAAATATGTGAGGATCGTGAGCTTGATTCCAAATAACTACTTGTTTTATATTTTTAGCATTTGACCTCTTTTAAACTCAAAATTGGAAAATGCTTAAGAAATACAAAATAAATTAAAATTATAAAATTTTCCGTTGCCGGGAATCGAACCCGGGTCTCCTGGGTGAAAGCCAGATATCCTAACCGCTGGACGACAACGGAATTGTTGGTCAAAAGTTCCACAAGATCTTTGTAGTATGGGCCGTCAAACCTTTGCGTATGTTTTTCCACACTCTCTAAATTGTTGTACGTGAACAAACAGTTTGATCAGTTATCGCTTTTCAAGTCAAGGTTTCTTTAGTTAGGGGAAGGAATGATCAAAAGAATGATGAAAACCTAAAATTCAAAAAGATTACTCTAAAAAAATTTTATCTTATTGCTAGCGCGATTCATTTCTATTGAATTGGATTCACTACTGTTTTTAGTATGAATTTATATATTTTCAGTTAATTAATTAGACTCAATAAATTAGTAGGTCAGGAGTTGAACCTAAATTATTACCCATTACAGGTGGTGTTAGAGCAAGTTAATAGTTTATAAGTGGATTGCACAATAGAATACTTAGACCGACACATTGTTGTGGTCTTGAACTATAGTTCTACTTTATACGGCTTGATAAAGCATCACATATCTAAGGAGGGGTATGTAGCACTCCATCCCACATTGGTTTTATATAGGGTTGGAAATTGGATCAGATTTTCGAATAATCGATTTTTCGAGTTTAGATTTTTCAGGTTTCGGATAGGAAAAAATATCGATTGGGTAGTTAAAAAGTAACTATCCAGCGGATATTGGATTTTTTGGGTGCCGAGTTTTTCGAATTTAGATATTCGGTTACCCGACATTCTATGAAGCTAAAAAGTACAAAATTGTTTACTATTTTTTTGTGCTAAGTTAGCAAATACATTCATTGATAGTGAAACTAATTACATCCATGTACACAAATAGCAAACAACACCATGCTCAAAACTAAGCATTGGCTTTAATAAACAAAAGATGTAGGGTGTACAATAAACTAAGTATCGACCCCAATAAAAAAAAAAGATTGTTCAAAATGACGATAGACAAATCAACTATTTTAAAATATAAAGAACCAAACAAAAAGGAAAAATTAATAAAAATATTAACTATACAAATATTTTTTCACATTTATCTAACTTAAACATAAGAAATATTTATGTTAAATTAATGTTACATTTTGTTAATTCTAATTATATTACTCAATTCAGGGCCAGTTTGGATTGACTTTTTTTTAGGAAAAAATACTTTTTTTCTGAAAAATTATACTAAATTTGCAATAACTATTTGATTTGGCTTCCAAAAAATCTGAAATTTTGAAAGAAACTCAAATACAGCTTTTTTTAGAAATCACAATTTTCAACTTTTTAAAAAAAATATTTTTCAAAAGCTGTTAAAAAAAACTCTTTTGAAGAAAGCCAATCCAAACCGGCCCTCAATTGTTTAACTTATTTACAAATAGCTTAATTATGTTATTTAACGTTTTATTACTTTTGAAGAATACCTTTTTTCTCTCTTTTTAATTGTACATTTTAATATTAATGTTTTATATAAAATGTGTGTTTATATATCTATTATATTAGAATATTATGGTGAATGATTTACTATAGAGTGGTGTGTGTATTTTTTTGAGTTTTTTGGATCTGATTTGGGTAGGGAAAAAAATTACCCGATCTACTATCCGATATCCAATGATTTTATCGGATATCAGATTCAGATATATCCAAATTCGAAATTTTTTTATTTTTTCCATCCGATCGGATACAGGTTCAGGTTCAAATTCGAATACCCGATCGAATTTCCACCCCTAGTTTTATATCAAATTTCTAATTCTATTTTATTTGGTGTGATGTTCGGTGCTAGATTTATCGTTCCAGTCTATTTGGCGTGACGTTGTTGTGTCAGCGTATTCTACTCATAATGGTTTGAATACTTTACTATGATTATCACGGACTAATTAATAATATTCAAACTGTGGGCAGATCAATAATTAAGTCTAAATCATTACACGAGGTCCACTAAATATGGAATTCCTGTGTTTCAGCCCCTTAAAAACAAAATATCTGAAAGCAGCTTCGGACAAATAACAACATGCACTGAAAGCACTCAGGCAACCATCTGAAGTGACTTGGGTCCATTGCCAATAAGAACGTATACCCCTGCTTATAAGCAACTTTTGACGGATTGCGTTCGAGCAACTAATGAGAAAGCCTCAAAGTTACAAGTGTTGCCCCTAAATATTTACGATGTATTCACGCAAAATATCTTTATCGCAAAGACTTGTATTGGATCCATCATTATGACATTTTGTAATTGTAAAGGATAAGCCAACACTACCACCCACTTATCCCTTTGCAAAAGAATCCAAAATTAGACACGGGATAATTGTCGAATAATTCTTAGAAACAACCAAACATTTGTGCTCATTTAGGAGTGAGGCAGCAGACAAGAGAGAAAATGATGTGATGCGAGAAGAAAGAGAGTGTTAGCATAGTGTTTCAGCAAAGGTGTCCTAGTGCTTGCTTGATTTGGAGGTTATGTCCTAGTCAGGCTTAGGTTGTCATTTTCGGTTTAGGATTTCTGTTGTACATTTCTAAGTAATATTTTAATCCATTCGCAGAATTAAAAGACACGATAGATGGAATACTGAAAACAAATAGAGCTAGAGCTAGAGACTCTATTTTGTATTCAGCATTAACATATTGAATAAATTTTTCTTGTTTTATTTCTTGTTAATTCGTCTTGCTTTACATCTTGTCAAATCCAACTGAGAGGGAGAGAAAAGAAAAAGATATCGAATCTTTTAAGTTATTTTAAAACATTAACCTTCCGTCTATCTGTACACTTATTAATTTCTCAAAAACTTTTAGAAGTACGAGTGCGGACTTTTTGAGATTCAACCACGTCATAAAAAGTCCCCAAGAATAAGAATCTACATATGCTTGACCCCACATCACACCATTTTTCCCTCGGAGCACGAGCTAAGGTTTCATAAAGCATAGGTTGTTCATTATACTGCTGTCTAATCAAGAAGCACGAGGAAGTTCCTAATAAAATAAAACACAATGGTAGCATCCAATGATCTAATAGGAAAACCTTTTTCTCAATTTTCATTGCTTTAATGGAGGACAAGAGTGTACTTAGGGACGAGAAGATGATGAAAGTGATGGCCAATGAAGCAAACAAGCCAATTAGGCCACTCAAGGGTCCATCTTGCATTAACTCTTGTTTTTATTTTATCAGTGTTTATATCTAAGCCTCGAAAAGAAACCAAAAATACTTACGAGGGTGTCCAATAATGTTTATGAGCATCGAAATAAGCATAGTTGAACACCTTCTTAGTCAAAAAACAAGCAAAATAGCGCAAATTGGCAAAACATAGGCCCCACAAAAAGAAGAAGAAACCCCAGATTACTGGGAGATCGAGACAAAGGGATTAGTCTAGCAAACAACAAGTCGTTTACGAAATAATTAAATTTTGGATTTTTGCTGAGAGAGTTATGCTATTTAGGACCTTCTTACAACATTGGATAAATGGGACAGCTCCAACAAACATTGTTAATTCCCAAAAATAACACAATCTTGTCTCTGTAGTCCTCGCATCAACCATAACCAGCCACGCCATTGAAAATGTTATCCTGAAATCTCTGCTTCTTTTTCCACGTTGAGAATTCTCAAAAAGGAGCTGTTAACGATCTTTGCAGGGTGTGCTTTTTGGGAAGCTGAGCAGATGCTGCTAGGCGTGACTGGCCACAACAAAAAAATGTGCCCCCAGAAAATATCAGCAGTAGTTTTTCCTAAAAAAAACTTGTAATAAATTGAACGGGATAAAATACACGTTATTTTCTGTAATTTATATAATTAGTTGATTACTCTATTTTTTTAAAACTCATTACATTATCCTTTATTTTCCAAAAAGATGACATGTAACCTCCTTCCTCAAAATTTTCTATCCAAGTTAACGTCAAGTCGTCACATAGGCCCATTTCTGTATCTATCGACATTGGCGAAGATAAGTTCAACTTTCCAGTAAAAATACAATATTAAAATAATAGTAAAAAAGAGGGGATTATGTCACCTTTTAAAGGGTAATATGATAAATTTTTAAATACAAGATAATCACTAGTTAGACGAATCACGTGAGACTAACTTTTATCTTTCCTAATAAAAAATATACAGAAAATTTTTTCTTGCTCTGCTTTACTAGAAAATGTACTATAAAGAGTAACCTGCTGTCCCTTAAGCCTAGCATTCTCTTCCATCAAATGCGCCAGTTCTAACTCCAGTTCATTAGTGTAAGCCTGCTCAAATCATGCATGAACAGAAGCATAAGTAGCGGAGAAGAAAATGCAGAATAAGCGAAAGAAAAAAAAAATCCAATGATGAACATACATAAACATTTTTTTGGAAACAAATAAAAAAAGCTATACCATATATATAAACTTATATAGGCCTATTCAAGATCTAATATACTGCAGTCTTGATTTTCTCGTAGCACATAACCTTATAGAAAAAATTTGCACCACGTTGGGGGCAAGACAGATACTTTCATCAACAAATTATTAGTTAAAATGGTAGTTGCTTCACCCCGTAATGAAAAGAGAATACAAGTTTGAACTTCAGAAAACATATTTGTTAGGAGAACTTTTCTTTACCGTTTTCGGCGGATAAGAATTAAAGGTAAAAGACAGATACTTTCCTGCTTTCTGGCTCTTGACCTAGCAGCAGACTCACGATTCTTGATGATGCGCTTACGCCGTCTGTCATCATAAGAATTACTATCAATGTCTTGAGACCTTTTCTTCCCACGAGGACTCGAACTCGAAGAGGAACCAAAAGCATCAGATGGCAGATCAAGTGAACAGACATTTGATGATGAAAATGGTTGAAGCCGCAGAAGATGATGATTTTGCCTCGAGAAATGAAAATGATCATGATCATGATGGCCGGAGTTCAAAGTGAACATGGCGGTGGACGGAGGCACACGCGAGGCGTAACCGGAGGAGATGACGACGGAGATGGGGAGAGGGTCTTTGTCAAAGGGTCGAGCTAAGAAGTCTTGAAGGCTCATTCCTCGAGAGTTGGTGATGGTGAGAGAATCACCTCTTGATGATGATGGATGATCATGAAGGGAGGCAAGATTGATATCTTTCCATACTTCTTCCATCTCTTGGGTTGGTGAGAGTTGTTGCGAATGGTGAGGCTTGTGAATGATGATGATAATGGTGATGGTGAGCAGTCTCTTCCTTCTGCTGCTGCTATCAGTACTGTTGTATTTGTTGTTGTAATTGTTGTTCCGATCCTCGCGGCGGAATAACAAAATCTGAACGGGTGACACTTTTCTCAAAATTTAATTTTTTTAAAAATAATTTCAATCACTTGAACTCGTTACATGTTACTTATCCTGCGCCTGCAATCTTATACTGGATCAACGGATACATGGAAATGAGAGAGATCTTTTGTTTCAGCCTCACTGTAGATTTTGTCGTGTCAAAAAAATTGTCGCTTTCTGACAATGAGTCAAAAAGGAAATTGTTTCTCCAGGGTTGTATCAACTTGAAGGGCTATAGCCGTTTTAACTCTGGCTTGGCATTTGGAATAGCATTTAGAGGGTTTTTGATTTTGCTTAGTTGGTGTTTATAATTATTTAAATAATAAAAAATATATTAAAAAAATATTTTTTTTAAATATTTATAAACATCCAAAATAAACAAAGCCAAACACCCTCTTAATGCTTTAGTTAGATCAAAAATACTATTTTGTCTAATTAACAATGTTTGTTCAAAGGGTATTTCATAGAAAGCTTTAAGGACCATTTAGCATTGCAGGAAGTATATCTCAAACGTTATATGTGTTAACATTTCAAAATGTAAAACAATATTTTATATTTCTCTCATAATCTTACCTCCTTTTTTTTCTCAATCTTATCTTATCCTTATTTTCTTTTCAATCCTATTTATCCCCCATAAACTTTTATATAATAATTTTTTATTCTACTTTATCCTACATAAACTTTTTTATGCAAATAATTTATCCATTTATTTATTTACCAAAAAACCTATGGATATACTAGAAATATATTTTTCGTCATCTTGATAAAAATAATTTATTAAGAAATTATTTTTATAATACTTCATAATAAATTATTATTATCATCATATATATTTAATTATAAATGTATCGTCTTATTCAATATTATGATCAATAATAATTATAATAATCATAAAAATAATAACAAAAATAAAAATGATACCTATGTCTTTTTCCATTATTTTATATCTACCAGTTAACCTAATAACTATTTTTACTGAATATATTTTCTTTAGTCACCTAGTCAAACCGTTATCCGTTAACAGTTAAAATTTAATAGTTATCCGTACTACAAGAGCTATCAACTATCTAAACAGCTATCAGTTATGTAATTAGTTATATTTGCCGAAGAGGGCATGAAAGTAGACTAGTAGAGTTTTGCCAAAAAAAAGACTTGCTGTAGATTTATTTTTTCCTTTTCATGTTTGCAGTTATATTGCCATGTTTAAGGAATCCTAGGAAGCTCTATTTCTTCTCTGTCTTGTGAAAATCGCGGAATTTGGTAGTCCTAACCAAGACAATGACAATAATGAAACGGATGTATTACTACGTAAGACAATTGTTTCAAATAACCAATGAATCCATTTTAATGCTATGTTGTTATAGTCTTATTTTAAAATATTTATCCTATTAAAATGAGAGTATATCTTATAAGATTTAAAAAATCTTATTATGCATTCTATGAAATTCAAAATAAAACTATACTTTTTATATTATAAGAATTAAGCAATTCATCCTATCTTATTTTTTATAACTATAAAATGCATAGTATATGTAATAAAATATATTTAATCTTATAAAATATATCTAAATTTTAATAGGATAAATATTTTAAAAAAATATTATTCCAAACACACTATGAAGTGTTCGAAAAGAAACAATGATATAAGGTAAAATGATGCTAGACTGAGAGAGACAAAAAAGAGTCTTTTAAAAGCGAAATCATATTTCGTAGTAGATTTACATTTGAGTTTATCGGATGCTTAAGTGTGTATTCGGTAACAGCTTGTCAAGTAGCGTTTAGCGTTTTGACCAGTCAAAATGCTATTTTGCTAAATTATTGTTGTTCGGTAAACTAGCGTTTCAAGTAGCTTTTTTGGTAACTTTTAGGGCCTGTTCAGCAAATTTAGCTGTTAGAGTAGCTGATAGCTGTTTGAGTAGTTGATAGCTGTTTGGGTAATTGATAGCTGTTGTATTTTGGCTGTTAGCGGATAGCTGTTTAACTAGCTGATTGAACAAAATGTGTTCGGTAAAATTAGCTGTTAGATTAACTGATGAATGTTAAATGACGTAAAAAGACATTAATATCATGTTATTATTATTATTGTTATTATGATAATTGCAATTTCTATTACTATTATAGGAATAAGATAATATATTTCACAATTAGATATTTATTTTCATAATCATATTTTAATATTAAAGTATAACTAATTTTTTTATAAAACATTTATGTCAATATTACAAAAATTAATTTTAATATATTCAAAATTATTTTGTTAAAAAATGTACTAATAAAATTTATGCTTTTAAAAATGTTGATTATATAGAAATTGAAATTCATTTTTATATTATTTCTTATTTATATTTATGAAATAAAAGATAAAAATATAGAGAGAAATTGGAAAAAGAATAGAAAAATCAAAAAATGCAAAAAGGGTAGAATTGCCAAAAAAAACATGAAAAGCTAAAAGTTACCTGAAATGCTAAAATTTTAGCTTTTGAGAAACGCTAGTTGAAACGCTAAAAGTTACCTAAAAAGCTATTTGAAACGCTAGTTTACCGAACAGCAATAATTTAACAAAATAGTTTTTTGACCAATTAAAACGTTAAACGCTACTTAAAAAGTTGTTGCCGAACACGCACTTAGCGTTTCAACTAGCGTTTCTCAAAAGCTAAAAACTTTAGCGTTTCAGGTAACTTTTAGCTTTTCATGTTTTTTTTTTTGGAATTCTACCCTTTTGCATTTTTTGATTTTTCTATTCTCTTTTCAATCTCTCTCTATATTTTTACCTTTTCTTTCACAAATATAAATAAGAAATAATATAAAAATGAATTTCAATTTCTATATAATCAACATTACTAAAAGCATAAGTTTTATTAGTAAATTTTTTTTAACAAAATAATTTTGAATATATTAAAATTAATTTTTGTAATATTGATATAAATATTTTATCAAAAAATTAGTTATACTTTAATATTAAAATATGATTATGAAAATAAATATCTAATTATGAAATATATTATCTTATTTCTATAATAGTAATAGTAATTCCAATTATCATAATAATAATAATAATAATAAAATGATTTCAATGTCCTTTTACGTTATTTAACATTCATCAGCTAATCTAACAATTAATTTTACCGAAAACATTTTGTTCAATTAGCTAGTTAAACAGCTATCCGCTAACAGCTAAAATACAACAGCTATCAGCTACCTAAACAGCTATTAGCTACTCAAACAGCTATCAGTTACTCTAACAACTAAATTTGCCGAACAGGCCCTAAATCTAAAGTAGGATGATTAAATTTCTAGTTTGTGACAAAACATAATTTAATTTAACTTAATTCTTCCGCTTGATCCATTATGACGATAAGTTTTGATCATTAACATGAGACGTGCAATTGAACATTTAATCGTCTCCATAATGTCTATCATTATTAGCAATGAACAAAGGACTACTAAAATATGAAGTATGAAATGTCGTGGTAATAACTATATTTGTAACTCATGGTTGTGCTACGAGTCTCAATTTATTTTCCTTATTTCTTCTATAAGTGACGTTAGAAGTTTATTCGACACAAATATTTAATGAATTAATAGTAAGCAATTATAGGTTATAACTAAATACAAAAAATTACATCTCTGAGTAATTATCCGAAATAATGTTTAATAAATTAATAGAAAGAATTACTTGCATTGATATTTTCATGCTACTCGTCTGCCTAGAAAACTAACGTGTCAAGTACTCCTGTCATTTTTTTCAACTATATTATTCAGGGCGATAAAAAGAAAATAAAGTATTATAGGAGTATCAAAAATCAAATAATAAACTTACTCGTTCTTTTTCTATCCATCCTTAGAAATGTCCTACCTAATTCAATGCTAGATAACCAAGTTAGTATCCTAGTTCACCATTTTCTTTAGCCCTCTTTCCAGCTGAGTCTACGCCTTCGAGTCGAAAATGTATATATGTATATTTCTACGTATGTATATATGCCAGTCGAAAATGTATATATGTATATTTCTATGTATGTATATATGCCACGGCAACAGAGACAATTATTAAGGGAGAGTGCAATAGTATCAGAGTATTCGATTCTTCTAGCTAATAGACGTATTCAAAGAATATCGTTTAGCTAGTTGTTTCATAAACTTAGGTCAATTTGATTTATCTTTAGTATTGTGAACATGTATATATACCTTACGAAATGTATCATGTAAATGTATGAATAAAATACATTTCCATCTGTTAACCATTCTTGTTAACTATACCTGTTCGGTATAGTGCTATTTTTTTTTTTTTTTTGGGGGTCTCTCTATTTGGCCTAGGTCATTTGCAGTCATTAGCGGCAACGAATGTCAGTAAACCCCTGAATTTAGCAGTGATGTGATTTGCTTGATTATAAACTAGACAAATTTTAAATAACAAAATAATTAAATTTGTAAAAATTATTAATCAAAACTAAATTGAATTTAGGGATTAAGACGTAGTTCAAGTGGTTGAAATTACTTTCCTAAAGAGTAATAACCTGAGTTTGAATCTTATGAAGGATCGGAGGTTGGTTGGCGGTGGGAGTTTTTTGGGAAAAAAAATATCAAATTTGTATGATAGTGGAAATTCTTGAATAGAAATTTTTGAGTTTGGTTTCAATTGATAACACAAATAACATAATAACATATAATTTGGATGTTGATCGAATTCCCAAAATAATGTGGATAACTGAATAATGAGTTTTAATTGAATATCAAAATTAGCAACTTCAAGAATTAAAAGAAACGGAGAAAAGAAATATAACAATAATTGAATAACATGCAATTATTTAGGTTTCCAAGTAACCAATTTTCACCAAATACCCGAATTAAAACTTTGGAAATTAGAAGAAAAGGAAAAGATGTATGATTTTATTTCAGTCACCTTAATTTTTAACCAATCTCACCCTTTTTTTTTTTTGCCTTTTTAAAGGGGACCAATGACGGTGTCCCACCTACCCTCTATGATAACCCAAACTCAAGACCTGTAAATCTCAAGTGAAAAATGCTACCACTAGACCGGTATTACTGAAATTAATAACCAAGTTACACAAATTTTAAATTCCAAAATTAAACCAAAAGAATTCCAAATTAAAATAGCATTTTGGTTCGATTGAATTTTTAACAATTAATAATCGAATTATGCTTACCCCTACCTAAAGTCATTTGAGGTAATATGAGGTTGGCTCTTTAGCTCTGTTTTGAACTATAACTAATTCATTTTTCTTTTGGTAATTAAGAATTGACTTGATCACTGGAGAATATTCTACTATAAAACCAATAGATTAGTCTTCCTTCAGTCGAACTAACGTTAGTTCAATAGAAAATTTTGTAATTTTTGAACAAAAATTTATAGGTCAAAAATAAAAATTTTTACCTATGAATATTTGTTCTTGACCTATGAATTTTTATTTGAAAACTTCAAAATTTATAAGTAAAAATTTTTGTTCTTAAACTATAAATTTTTATTTTTAACTTAAGAATTTTTGTTCAAAAATTACAAATTTTACTATTGAACTAACATCATTGGACTGACAGAAAAGTTTTCCAAAACCAATAGTCCAGTATTTTACTAGTACACAGCTGTCCACCCATCCAGTTGACAAGACGCATCCAATCGAATTTGAAACGGACCTAAATCAAGTACAAACGTATAGAGTATATACTGTCTATTTCTGCATCTCTTAGCGACAAACTAAAATATAGCTTAGTTTTTTAATAAACAAAAAATAAAAAAAATGTGGAATTAAGAATAGTACAAGTGATGGAGATTATAACTCTTAAAAATAATAATTTAGGTTTGAATTTCTTGAAAGATGAAGGATTGGATTAACATTAGGAGATTTGCTATAAAAAAGTAATATAACTTGTGCAATACACAAATAAAATTTAGTATTTTATTTAAATTTTTATAATTTATGACATCGTAAAATGTAAATATATCTTATAAAATTTTATTCTAGATAAGCCTTCAATGATAACCATGTCTTTCTATAAGATATTTAGAGTGATTAAATAAAATATTTAAATAAAAAAGGAATCTAGTTTAGATTAAAAAATAATTTTAAATGGATAGTAAAAATATTTTTAATATTTTTTACAAATAAAAAATTGTAAAGAAAATGACGTGCGATAATAATAGAAGAGACGTATATTCTCTTTCGAATAATATATAAATGAAATTACAAGAATTTTATATGTTTGACACCTGTATACTAGAAAGTGAAAGGAATATTTTTCTCTTTTTCTATTTTCATTTCACATCACATCACATCACATTATTTTCTTTTTTGGTGAATTGCACAGCTCTCCCGTGTGATTTGACTAATGTATACGACACTCCTTGTGTTTAGTGAATTAGCAAAAACACCCCCTAAGATTTTAACGAGAGTGTATGTCAACCCTTCCCCTAATATTTCTGTCCAAGATGACGATTTTTGAGTTTCACGCTCATGTAATGAGATGCTGCTTATTTATTTTTCTTTCAGATATAATGAATAGACTATTTTGTCCCTAATAAATGTTAAAATAAAAGATATTATCAAAGAACTTTTTTTAAAAAATTCATCTTCTTCTCCCCTTTCCCCACGCCCCACATGGCACCCACCTGCTCCTACACCTAGCACCCCACGCCCTTCCTTATGCAGCATACCCGCCCTTTTCTCCCCCAACCCACTGAGCAACCCCACACTTTCTTGTCTTGCGCTTCTCGCCATCGATGAACTGATCATAGGTTCGGAAAACTTTGTCCAAAATGGCATTGATTTGCTCCTCATTGGATTTCCCCCTGGGGTTTACAGCCACCACCAACTTCGCTATCTCCTCCTGGTTGAGCCCTCATCGCGGTTATTATACATTTATGGAACTCACATTCAATCCATGGATTTTTTTTTTCTCAATTCTCTCATCCAAAGAATTAAAGACCAATATCCCAAAGAGATCTACCAAGCTGTGAGACAAGTGAAAAAGTACATGAGTTATCTTGAGCAATTGTATTTGCGAATATGCCTAAGCATTAGAGGTGGGGGAAAGAAAAAGGATGGGTGGCAACTGATATGGGGAAGAAGAAGGTTTTTTTTTTCTTTTCTAATTTTAATTTTACAAAAGAATTTTTATTAGGGATTATGGATAAATTAGATATTCCACACACTAATGGTTAAAAAATTAATGTCTATTAGTTTTAGGGGGCGTATGCACTATTTCTAAAATCATAGGGGATGTCTTTGCTAATTTCCTAAATACAGGGGTGTTATACATATTAGTCAAATTATAGGGGGAGTTGTGCAATTCACCCTTTTTTTGTACTTTCTCTCTCACAAATCTACCAAAATGACAAAAAAATGTTTGATGTTGAGAAGAATTCTATGAAAGTGTAGAAATGGTAGACAGTAATGGGCAATGGATTCCCCATTGGAAATTTTGGAGTCCACAAAAAAAGGAGATGATTATTTTCTTTCTTGTCATTATTAATTGTCATGTCAAGTCTAGCACGCATCAATAATTTAAGTGCTCTCACCTTGAAAAACCATATTTCCATGATTTTTCTTTTTTTTTTTCCAAGTTCACGAAAAGATTAAGGCCATTTATATAAGGGTTTATCACTGAAAGAATCCCTAATATTATTATTTTTTTACAAATTTCAAATTAGTACTCGATGTTTTAAAAGCATTCCAAATTAGTATCGATATTTTGCAAACTTATTCAATTCAGTCCCTAGTGTTCTGTATTTTGCAAACTAACTTAAATAAGTTTATAAAATATTAAAAACTAATATAAATGGCTTAAAAATGTAAGAACTAATTTAATTATATTTGTGAAATATTAAAGATTAAATAAATGTTTTAAATAATGAGATCTAATATTAAGAAAAAAAAGTGACAAAATTGAAAACCTTTAATATAATTTAGCCTAATGTAGAGTATATATTTATTGAAAATTAATTTTAAGAATTCTCTCATTCGAGTTAGAGACATAATATACTGAACCATCATAATTTCATCTTTTTCTAGAAATTAGAATTTTTAATTTTTTTTAAAAAGTACTTTTTTCAAAAATTCCAAAAAAATAATTTTAAAAAATGTCAATTCAAATAAGCTCCTATTTCTGATCATTTGTTTCGTCTAATGATCATGTCATTTGATATTCCTATTTAAAAACATTGAAAATTGACAGGAAAATACTATACCACCACAAGCTTAAATTACGCTCAAGTCGTGCTTTAACTCAAAAGCAGTAGATAAATTTAATACGTGAAAAAGATCCAAGTTTTCACATAGTTTTGTGGGCACTCGGCAATTGGTGATGAAATATTGCTGCTTTTTCTTGAATTGGAAATACACCATGACGTGGGGTACAAAAAAAAGATTCGCCTTTTTCTTTTTGGCTAAATTACACCCAGAAACATTCAGGTAGACATGGTTTTGCTTTCTTTTTCTCTTGATTCTTGATTCCCTTTCCACCTTCCAGGCGGAATCCTATAAGGGATAATAATCCATATAGCTCTGGAGACATATATCCTTGTAGATATTGTAACGTGATAGTAATCGATATAGATCTAAAAACAGATGTTCTTGTAGATATTGTAAGTTCTACTTCACATAACAATAATCCATATAGTTCTGGAGACATATATTTGTAGATATTGTAGCCTTCTACTTCACAATAATCCATATAGCTCTGGAGACAAATATCCTTGTAGATATTGTAACGTGACATATCATTGTAGATATTGTAGCCTCCTACTTCACAATAATCCATATAACTCTAGAGACAGATATCCTTGTAGATATTGTAACGTTCTACTCCACATTAGTTCTGCATAAAATTTGTACTAAATTAATAATAATTTTTAACAATTTGGTAAAATTTTGATTTAAGTACTATGGTCATCCTGAATTTAAACATGTTTTACTTCACATCAGGTATATACATCATTTGTACTAAATTTATAATAATTTGAGATCACATACTAATGTCATAATGAACTTAAACATGTCAAATTTAATTGATTAGGTTCAATTTTAGATAGATAAATAGTTAGTGGTACATTATTAAAGATAGTTTCAGAGCATGCTACTAGACAAACACGTCCTCTAATCTTATTCTAGGATTATTTCTTTTTTACTTCTTTGTTATCGAGAGGAACCCAGTAGATGACGCTCGACTACCACACATCTAGCAAAGCTTGACCGACAGACATCTGAAAGAGTTCGACCAGTAATTGATAAACCCTAAACTATTGCAACAAGTAAAGCACGATACTTGATTTAATAGTAGTCAATGCAACTCAAATTCATTCACAAATAGTGTTTTCTCAACTCCTTTAACACCCAGGCATTTCTAAGGGACTTCTAGGATCTCTTGTTTGAGAGGTATAGAATATGCTCCTTTAACAGCTAGCCAATCGAATGATGACATACAAGCAAACATCAAACCAGTTGAAAGGTGACACCAAAATCTATTAACTTGGTACCAACAAATGCTTGGCCATTAGCAGACAATCACAAGTGGCCTTTGAAATGTTACGGGTACGTGTTGGATTGGGGTATAAACAGCCGCCCCCCATGTCCAACTATTATTATCACCATTACGTTCGAAACTGCTGCTGGGGACGAGTACGAGTAAGAGTGCTTGCATGAGCTTCATAGCTTTGCATTTAAGCCCCTGTGAAGTAAAGGGCCAGGGGGAAATTAGTGATTGATTTGATTGACACTAGTGGGATGGTTCAAACCCACCAAAACATTGCCAAAGGTACGGGTTCTTCGAATATTGCTAAGCATGTAGGAATAGGAGGATGGAAGTGATTGCCGATTTGCCTGCGATCCGCCGATTTGCATGATCTCCATCGGATCTTATATCATCCGCCGTATATAATGCGTGAACAGTACGTGTGTTCATAACTTTTATATTATATATGCAAAACTTATATTGTGTGATTACAACTTTTAATTTATTCACAAGTCTCATAATATATGTTCATTTTTTTTTAATACTTTATATTCAAAACTTTTAATGATGTATAATTTTTATATGATATATTCATAGTTTAATTGTTCACTACTCTTACACTATATGTTTAGAACCTTTTTATCAATTATAAACGTTATGTTCACAACTCTTAGCTTATCTATATTTTTATAGATTATACACAATATATTCACAAATATTTAGTGGAAGGAATAAACAAGCTTCATTCAAGCAAAGTATCAAACCCTTTATATAAGCTCTATATATATAGTTTCATCAACAACACGACAACATAACATTAACCACAAGAGCTTCATCAACAATACAATCAAAGAATAAAACAACACAGCAACAACAATAAGAAAACACACACACACACACACATATATATATATATATACATATATATACATACATATATTTAGGAAAAGTTGTCCCCACAAATTTTGAATTGCAACAAGTTATAAGGTTCACATTATTTAATCTGACAAACAATTTTGTTTGTTGTTTCTCTTACAAAAATGAAGGAGATTTTCCGAGTATTAATTCTAAAAAACTAATACAACTTAGGAGTTATTTGGTTATGGTTCAAAATCCAAGTCTATACAAATTAAGAAACTTAACAAAGGCAATTAATTATACTACCAAATTATAAGTTGTTTAAATTGTATAGGAAAAATCTTGGGAAGCAAGGATATCTCTCCTATAAATAGAGGGTCATGTAGTCTGTATTGGTATGCCTTAGTGGCCGCACCCCATAGAGGGTGTAGAAGAGAGAGTTTGAGAGCATCGAGAGTGTCTTACATTCGTTCTAGTCCTATTGAGAATAGAGTCATCATAAGAATTTTGTGGGGCAAGATTTAGACTTTTTTAGCCATGCAAAAAGTTATCACTATGCGTAACCCGTTCTAGGGCTCGTTTGGATTGGGTTTTTTCAAAAGTACTATTTTTAACAACTTTTGAAAAATAACTTTTTTTTAGAAGCTGAAAATTCTGGCTTCTAAAAATAGCTGTATTTGAGCTTTTTTCAAAGTTTTTGCTTTTTTGGAAAGTAAATCAAATAGTTATTGCAAATTTAATATAACTTTTTCAGGAAACAAAGTGCTTTTTCCTAAAAAAAGCCAATCCAAACAGGCCCCTAGGGCTCGTTTGGATTGGCTTTTTTCAAAAGCAGTTTTTTTAACAGCTTTTGAAAAACAGCTTTTTTTTAGAAGCTAAAAATTCTAACTTCTAAAAAAAGCTGTATTTGAGCTTTTTTCAGAGTTTCAGCTTTTTTGGAAATCAAATCAAATAGTTATTACAAATTTAATGTAACTTTTTCAGGAA
The DNA here is from genome assembly GCA_028554755.1 of Cordia subcordata. Taxonomy (NCBI): domain Eukaryota; kingdom Viridiplantae; phylum Streptophyta; class Magnoliopsida; order Boraginales; family Cordiaceae; genus Cordia; species Cordia subcordata. The sequence continues at coordinate 4,905,643 of JAPTOF010000022.1, read as the reverse complement.
AAAAATACTTTTTTCTGAGAAAAAAGTCAATCCAAATAGGCCCCTAGTCCTATTGAGAATAGAGTCATTATAAGAATTTCGTGGGAGAGGGTTTAGACTTTTTTAGCCGTGTAAAAAATTATCACTATGTGTAATCCATTATTGTCGAATAGTGAAATAGTCCTATTGAGGATAAAGTAATTGTAAGAATTTCGTGAGGAGGGTTTAAACTTTTTTAGTCGTGCAAAATGTCATTGTATAACTCATTATTATTGAATAGTAGAATTTATTCTAAAGGAGATCGCAGACGTAGACAGATGGTCAAATTATGTTAAAAATATTGAGTATTCTTTGTGTGTGTTTCCACCGTGACTTAACGTGTATGTGTGTGTTCTCGATTTTCTCAAAAAGAGTGATGAACAATTCTTAAGCCTAACAATTGAGAAAGCCTGAAGATTATTGTTTCCTCAAGAAATTATTGCCTTTGACACTGTTTTTTCCTGTAACTCACTACGAGGAGCACAAGTGACTCATGATGGTTTTGAAATCCCCTGTCCATGGGCTTGGGTTCCCCCGACATAATTCTTCTCAAACACATGCATATTTGTATGTGAACATGGAAAGCTGATGGGACTAGGGAAAAAGAAGAGAGAGGAATGAGAGGAGCGTAAGAAAGAAAAAGCAATGCAAATGTGTTTTCTTTTTCTTTTTTTTTTCCCATAGCGTGTTTTACATGCATAAGAAGTAACATAATGCTCTTGTGGTACACAATGGGTAGATGCACGATAATATTTGTCCCAATACACATAATAGACTCAACATAATGCCTAATTATAGAATAATTAGGATTTCAAAAATGAAAAGAAAAATATATACAACACTAAATATACAAAACTAGAACCTAAATTGTAAATTCCAAAAAGACAACGGAGGAGAGATGACACTGAATAATCTAGAAACATGCTATATTTATATCGACAAAGGTAATAGTTGTAATCTTTACTGTTCCCAGGATCAATAAAAGGTTCATTTTAGTTCTGACCTCTACATGTCCTGAGGAATAATACAAGGTTCATTTTTTCGATTTGATTCTAGAGAAAACATTTTTGGATACAATTTGGACATTCATAAATCGTACTAATGTACAGTTTTTTTCTTTTTGGCTAAATAAGCAAAGTACTGATGTATTTCTTAGTAGTTTTGACAACTTTGAAGTATAATCAATTTAAGAGCCCATTTGAATTAGAAAGAAAGAAGACACCATAATTAATATTCAATAACAAAAGACATCAAAACCAAATTTGGAAAACCTCAATATGATCACAATAATGCTTCCAAAAAAAAATTGAAATTTGTTTAAAATAAAAGAAAATAAAATTTTTCTTCTTACCCAATCAGGACTGTGGGCCTGGGGGTGCTGCTATGGGGTGGTGCTGTGGGATGGTTTCTTTACTTATTAATTTTTTTTTTCAAAAAAAAGAAGAAGAAAACCTTTTTCTTTTGTTGGTTTTTAGTCTTGAGACTTTCTAGAAGAATCTGATTGGTGGGAAGGAGTCAAAAAGTTCTTATCCAAATATTCACTTTTTTGGTTCTTTATTTTCCATTTCAAATATTTTGGATTTTATTCCCTTAACCACTAGTGGGAATTACCTCAAGGACCTTTACTTTTGGGAAAAATATCTTTGTTTAACATTAAATACTTAAATTAGCCTTTTTATTAAATACTTGAATTGGATTTTTAAAAACAAAAGCAAAAATTTTGAAGAAAAATTCAATTTTAAATTTTCCAAAAAGTTAATACTTTCCCTTTTTAGAAAACACTTTTATTAAAAAAAAATTATATAAAAAAAGTACTTTTGAAAAAACCAACCAAACGAGCCGGGATATGAAAATTAAGAAGCAACTGGATCATTACAATAGACCTCCGCCTAAACAATACAAAAGCCGAGCCCACGCAGGCCCATGTTAATGCCATGGGCTAAAGAAATGAAGCCAGGCCCAGCCCAGCCCACTATGCCATCTGGTTATCATCTAGCCAGTCACTACTGTGGCCAACTGGCAACTAATTTTGGCTCCAAATCATGGAATCAAACGAACAGCACGACGACGACGTGTCTGCCGTCGGTTCGCCGGCCGACGAGTCCATGACCACCATTTCTAGGCACCACTTCGGCGACGGCGGCGACGGCGAGGGCTTCTCGGTCACAATCATCGAGGCTTGTTATCTCCTTCTCTTCTATGAATTACTAATTTCAACTCTATTTCTAGCTTGCTATGTTCGATAAATAAAAATTTTGACTTCTTTTGTTTTTTTTTTTTTAATTTATTTATCAGAATATGAAAGAAGAGTACGGCTTATTTGTGTGGCCATGTAGTATTATTCTAGCCGAGTATATTTGGCAGCAAAGGTCTCGCTTTTCCACCGCTAATGTGCTTGAGGTATTTATCATTATTAGTAATTAAATTAAATTAATAATTATGATAGTAATTGTTGTTGTTATTATTTTATCGTATGTGTTTTTAATGAAAAACTTGGAATTGCAAGGGCCAGTTTGGATTCAAAGGTATCTCTGCTTTGCAATAAATAATTGGATTGGCGTCAAAAAAAAAAGCTGAAACTAAAAATAGCTCAAATTTAGCTTTTTTTCTGTAAGTTAGAAAATTCAGATTCTCAAAAAGCGTTTTTTTCTAAAACTGTTTTTGAAAAAATTGCTTTCGAAAAAAAAGCCAATCCAAAAGGGTCCTATCTGTCTTTTTCTGGCCAAGCGTTTTTTATCTCTTATTTTTATTCTTTTTGCAAGTAGCTTGGTGCTGGAACTTGTTTGCCTGGATTGGTTGCTGCAAAAGTAGGAGCAAATGTTACGTTGACCGATGATTCAAGCAGACCAGAGGTGGAAATTTCATCACGTTTTATTCTCTGCTTATATTAATTTTTTGGTTTTTATAAATTTCATGTGCTGATCAAATGTAGAGTAAAATCATTTAAAAAAAAAAAGAAAAGATTATGTATTTAGTCCTACAAATTATTTGTAGACTTTAATAGATGGCCTTGTTCGTAGGGTTCAATAAAGAGTTTGAAGTTTAGAATATTAGGCAGCATATGAGGCTAAAGATTTGTTTTGCTGTTCAAAAAATGGCATCATAGCAATTATGGTGGGTCAACTATTGTTATTTGATATTTAAATATGTTATGCACTCCCGATTGTGATACAAACTTCAGTCTGCACTATAGGCTCACTATTTGCTCATTTTGAGTATATTACTAGCACTCATCTTTGCGCTAATAACAGAAGATCTGAGATTAAGAGTTTAAGACACAGTTCGCAGACTTGTTTGAAATAAACATAGGTGAAGTCCAAGGACTGAATAGGGTTCATAAGATTTAAATGCTCAGCTGCAAAATTTTCGTCTTAAAGATTGCTTGAATTTTTGCTCTTGATGTTCGTTAGTGCAGTTATTGGGTCTACCAATTTTCTCTCTCACTGCAGTTGTTCTACTTGAATGAGCTTTTATTATGATTAGAATTTGGCATGTGCACCGTCATTTTGATATACTTATACTGTGGATATGCAGGTGCTGGCCAATATGAGAAGGGAATGTGACTTAAACAACCTCAAGTGTAAAGTATAGCATGGCCCTTTTTTTTCCCTTGCACATAGTTTCTGTCAGTTCATGTCATTATTCTGCATACAAGGATGGTTTTTGATTAGTTTCACATGGTTAATTAGAAAAATAAGTTGCAATATGAGTATCAGAAGAATGACCTATGCATAATTTTGCATGGGGGAGCACCCCAATCTGTTGGTGTTCAGCGATCTCATATGTCTTGTAGGTACAAGGGCTCACGTGGGGTTTGTGGGATGCACCTATTTTCAGCCTATGTCCCAATATCATCCTTGGAGCTGATGTACTTTATGATACAAATGGTAGGAATTATTTCATATTTGCTTTCATTTTATCTAACTTTGATTTTTCTTTTCTTCTCTGTACTGAAAATATATTATTTCATTGCACATCTTGCTAAGCCTTTGATGATCTATTCGCCACTGTGACATTCTTCCTTCGGAGTTCTCCTCACTCTGTTTTCATAACAACATATCATAATAGAAGGTATTTTGAAGTTTGTTATTCCTTTTGAAGACCCATGAAGTATGCTCCACCATAATATGTCTCTTTGGTCAATCTTCATTATAATGTCCAGTTATAATAAAACTATCCTGGATTATGATCATGACTCTTTTGATACACAGTGGACATCACCTGATTGAGTTTCTGATGGTCAAATGGCGATTGAAATGTGTGAAGCTTCTTGATGGATTCTCATTATTGCCAGCTAGCAAGGCATTGGGATTAAGTGGCAATATCCAATTGGCAGAGATTGCTTTGGATACTAGCTGAGCCAAATCACTCAACCCGTGATCAATGACACTGATGGTAACAGCATGAAATTTGTGTCCTACTTCTGCGAGTGCATTCCTCATATTTGTGTTAATTGGCTTAGCTTCTTACAAAATGTTCATCTTGCTTGTATCGTCTAAGCCCTTAGCCTGGAAGATATTGTGTCGTTTGTGTGTTTTGGCTAGAAAAATCAACAAAAGCTTTGATTGGAGAATAATTTGGTCAAATGTGTACAACGAGGAGTTCAGAAATCACTTTTTACCTTTTCTTTGTTTTAATTTTATTTTTTCGTTGGGTCTGTTCAGTAATTCAACTAGCTTGAATTTGAACACGTCAAAGGATTAGCAGTCATGAACAATGTCTATATTCTGCATGTCCTGTGATTACTGAATCATGAACCACAGATTTAAATTACTTTGTGTTGCAATTTCGAAGAATAAAGCTGTATCAAATGATGGTCTGCTTTCCTCAGGATCCTGGTGTATTACTGAATTAGTCAAAGTCATGAAAAAGATTGAAAAATCATTCTCAACTTGGCACACAATAATACTTAATGCATCTTATTAGTTACTTAACACTGTAATTTTTTTGTTGCCTAGTTGGCACCTTTCAACCTGTTGCCTTCTTAATTTTTAAGTGGCTTCTTTGATGAATTTATGATTGCACGCTTGGGGTAGCTGAACGGTAAGTCTAGCAGATATCTTGATGTCAATCTGGACATTCGTCATGCCTGAAAACCTCTGGTTCCTATCTTCCTATTTCCAGAATATAAAAACTTGGAATTTGATTGACTAAAATTATATTATTGTACTTTCACATAAGATATCAAAATAATTGACGACAAGGCATTTTGTTGGATAATGCTTATGTAGTTGCAAAGTATTATCTAGATGCCAACACGCTAAACCAGAGTGTTTAATTTGCCACCCTACAATCCCTTCTAACTTCCTGGCCTCCTGTGATACTACTCATCTTGATCATAGAGTTCACAAAAGCTTTGTAGAAAGCTTTTTTTGAGCTTGCAAATTGATTAACCAAACCTCTGGTTTTTGGATGAGCGAGTAAAGCCTGATCTGAGGAAAAAAGGGCTTTATTCTGGAGAATTAGCTTGTAGTATGTATTATCGAACATTGTTGAAGAAGGATCCATAGTAGTGCCAGCATTCTTTGCTCTATCTTTTGCAGGACAAATGCTTCTTAAGCTCACTGCGAAGGATAGATGAAGTGTAGGATCAATGTCGTGCGTGGAGTTGAAGTTGCGGATCCTGTTCTGGAAGGATGAGCAGTGTGAGAAACCTAGGGTATGGCCACCTGCAGAGAAGGAACAACTTACAAGTGTCAGATGTGATAAATTATTTGTACTAGAGAGAGATCTAGAATATTTGAAATCAAAATGAGATGTAGGTGCTTCTGAGACAAAATGGTTTTGGAGACTAAAAATGTGAATGCTTTAAAGCATTTTGTGCGGTCGGTATGAGTTATAGCTCCCATAACCACAAAAGTAGATTCGCTCCTGTGTAGGGGCGTTCTGAAATTTGCTGTCATCTACCTGAGAGTGCCACTAGGTCGTCCATTGATAGACCCCTTTGAGAGAAACTTTGTTGAAGTTGAGATATGTTGAAGGTTGGAGCTGGCAATTGTCTGGTCTCACTGGCCCTTGATGTCCTTCCATCTTTTCTTCCTTTAGGAACATCCCAGTAAGGCCCGCCACTCTGCAAAATTAAACTCAATTAGACCACTAGAAAATGCTGTAGACTATAACTATTTGTGTTATTGTAGGTTAACGTGTGAAGATAACATACAACAAACATTCGAAAGAATTGGTTTACTATGTCTAGTTGTTTGTCCAATACATGCACATGCAGTGAGTGGAAGGCTAATGCCACTGCAATTAAGGAAGCTAAACAGTTTTGTAGCAGATCATAGTTGATGAACTGAGAATGAAGATATCTAACTTCCCAACGAAGTGAAGTAGGAAAGTTGCCACTCTTGCAACGAATAATGAGGATGAAAAAGCAGATGATGGTTGTGAAGATGAAGATATGAACCTATTGATGAATGGTAAGGTGTAAGTACTCGGCCATGGCGCGAGTACTCACTCACCTTGGTTTATCCATTCCTACAAACAAGACTTGAGTTCGAACTCTAGAACTATCCTACTCTTAACATGCATATGAGTTGTTGTAGGAGGCCAATCAAGAGGTAAAGTTGGTTCGAGTGATTATGCTTTTCACTTTTGGAGTTTGTTTTACTTACTACTACAACGGCATCTCTTGCAGCCAAGGCCAAGATATCAGCACACGAGACTACTCCGGGGCAAAGAGCTTCCACTGCTTTTTTTGCAGCGTCAATGACATAAAATGCATGCAAAGAAAGGTTAGGTGGTCCATTCTTCTCTGCAGTGTTTTCCTTCGAGTTCAGCAGCACAGAAGCATCACATCCCTTATTGACAGCAAAGAAGAAAGTTACTTAGGCACAATACAGTAGCAATAGCTTTCAAGTCCGAGCTTAAAATCCTAAGCTCATGAGCATGACTAATGACACAAGCTTAAGAATGAGAAAATGTTGTATACAAGTACCCGTATGAAGCAGTCATGGAAATGCATCCTAAGCAATGCAGCTGGCACGGTTTTATCTTTCTTCGTCGCGTCCTTGACAACCTTTGTAATGGCATATTCTGCACCAGGGCATGTCTTCGCATGGTAATTTGAGCTAAGTGCATTCCCTTCTGGGAAAACTGAGAATATGAACAATGCAACAAACAGTGATGCTGTGAAAGCCATTGGAATTGACTAGCTAGAGACTCTTTTTTAGCTATTTGAATGTTTTGGTCAAGCCTGACTCAGAAACAATGATATTTATAGATAGAATATAATGATTGTGAGACATAATTATTGTTGGAATTGAAAAAAAGAAAAAGAAAGAAAAAAGTTAGCTCTAATGGTGAATGTCATATCTTTCATTTTGGTGATTGATTATGACTAATGAGTAGTGTAATTTAAGCTACCTCACCATAGATAATTCTGCGACCTTCTTCTTTTTTTAAAATTTTTTTGGTCTTATGATTATTGTAAAAAAATGTGGTAATCAGTTTGCTTTCAGTACTGCATTATCTTTTTGAAAAGGGTAATCTGATTGGTGATAATTCAGTTCAGTTTACCTATTTGCTTCTAAAAGTTGATTAATTTTAACATTTTGGTTATCGATGATTCCCGAGTTTATCATAAGCTTAATGAGACGATACAGGGCAAGGAGAAAAAGAGAGAGAATGTGTGGCCGGATAGTTTTGAGATGAAACTTCATATCTTTTATGATTTTCGGTTATTCTATTTAATACCAATTGATTAAAGATAGAACGAATATTTTCTTGAAAACGTACGATGCCGGACACTACCCGACCCTAAGAATTATGTTTTTTGCACAAATGATTATAATTTAATGGAGGAATTGAACAAAATCTAATCCAGCTCTGACCGGTGAAAGAAAATGAAACGTGGGGTTTGAAGGTAGTTAAGATGGACAATCAATTTGTTATTCATTCAATTATATCTATCTTGGAAACTAAGTCTCAGCTTTATTGGTTGTAACATGCAGTTGCTGTCCTAAAGTCTTAAGCCTATTTCCCCGGTGATGTGATTGGTTTGTTATTGTGTGTAAGTTGGGCTCAACAAACTCAGGTTTGAAAAGGCTTGAAGCAGCGGCATAATTCTTTTAATTTTTTGGCCTAACAAAATGATAAGTACGTGAAAAGGATTAGTCTAGTTATAGTACACTTAAAATACGAGCAAAAACTTGTTTATGTCTTGTGTTTAAGTCAATTAAAAAGTTAATTTATTTTAGAATCGGTATTAGTAGGATTTGTATCGAACTAGAACTAATTTAGACTATACTGTTTCATTAATAACTCACTTTGAGGGACGTGAAGTAAAGGAAAGAGGAGGACAAAAAACAAAAGAAAGGGAAGGGAATTTTCAGTTTGGTTTGCGAAAGAAATGAAAGGTAAAGGAAAAGAATTTTATAATTTTTTTGCACAAATTAGAGAAAGAAGGGACTATTTTAAATAAAAATTATTTAAATATTCCTTTTATTTTCACAAGTAATTTTGCTGGATCCTCCTAGCTAACTTTTTGGCGTGCTTGGGCCTTTCAAATCCAACACCACACTTGTCTACTTTCTAATAGTGCTAAAAGAGCCTCATTTGTTCTTGTGAATCATTATTAACCGTTCTTCACCGGAAAAAAGCGTTTACCAATAATATTAACTTTTGTTTGTGTATTTTCTTTTTTCCTTTGGCTCAAAACAGTAGCCAAACTGACAATTATCTTCTGATAATTGCGTAGAAATTTTTGTCCTATCTATCTTTCTCTACTTGAGTCTACAAAAATTGAGATGCTTAATCCAAAAAATGTTCGCCAAAAGAAGATGTCCAGCTAGATAAGATGGGAGAAACTCATCTGCGCGGCTTAGCCTTTAGAATATTTAAAAAAAAAAAAAAAAAAGAAGACGCCAAACTAAAGTTAACTTACCAATGAGCACATGTATTAGCCTCACGACAAATGTACTTCACACAAAAGTCCGGATACAAAAGAAGCCTATCTCTACAATCATTACTGCAAGGCTTTAAGGGATTGATGGGAGGGGTGTCTTTCTGAATGTTGTAATATTGTAACAGAATTCCAAAAAATTCAAACTATTAATTATTTGATTTAATAAAAAATAAAATGACAACGAGAAAAAATAATTATTTCTTTGTCAAAATGATGAAGACCCTGTTATTTTTAAGTCCAATAATTCATGATTCAGATATATTTCATCACGTATTAAGAATATTTTTTACAAGGAAATTCAAATCCGACCAAGATCATATATAAGAGAGAAAATATAAAGAAATGGAATCTTCTAGGGGCCCAGAAAGCGGAAAGATCATGTTCAATGCTCGAACATTATTACTAATATAATCAGTTGTCGACAACTTATTTGCATGGTACTGCAGTTACTAAGTTGCATTCTTGAAAGTTCAGTTGACCCAAGACTTATCTTCTATCTTTTAATGATTACACAATTTGCAGCGTCGAAAAACAACATAATTGTCATCATTAGTTGGGTTTAACCCTAAAGATGTGATTAACTTGCAAATTAAAAGTCTATAATTATCACTAGTTTTTACTGCTAAAAACTCTTAGACTAATGTGATAATGTTAATTGCCTCTTTTTAATGTCCAGAATTTAGTATAATTGTATTTTGTCACATTTGCTTTCATGGAAAAGATTTTATTGAACAATCAAATTATTGTTTAGCTTAATCGGATAGCTTGCCTCATAAATGGGGTAGGTTCATACTTTTTCTCTCAGCCATACTATTCTCGTTACAATTCAAAAGTATTATCAACCAATATGACACTTTTTATCTATTTTCAAAAGTATAAGATGTTGTAAAATTTTAAACTCTCCTTTGGTAAAAGATTTTATTAGGTTTCGAAAACTAGCAAAATCAATATGCTTTCAGGTATCAAAGTTTCCCAACTCAGAAAATTATTCTTAGTGTAACAAAATATAAGAGTGCTTATGAGAGATTATCTATATTTCTTCAACTAGAATATTAACTTCCCTTTGGGAAAAATAAAATTGGAAACTGTTGAGCTCTAAGAGAGAAAGGAGTAGCATTTTCAAAGAGGGACAGATTTTGTAAAACATTTTATGTCAGCTTAGCTTTTTGCTAGTTTACTCAGAAAGAATTGATAAACTATTGGTAAAACTTCTGATCAAAGCTCAGTTAAAGACCTTGTACTATTGCCTTTGAACAAAAGGGGCAAATTCATATTAAGGGATGTACAATCACCTCTGGTCAATCCTCACTAATACGATATTCTAGATTCACCCCTATGAAAATAATGTGTAATATTTATCGTCAATTGCTGAATGAATTACTAAAAGAAAACATATATATATATATATATATATGGTCTGGAAAGAAAATATGCAAGAAATTACATAGTTTCTACTCTATGCGTTTACATCATATATAATGCTAAAAAAAATAGCAAAAATTTCTTCTCATTGGGTGGCTTTTGACAATGTGTGCTAACATGGATACCTAAAAACTATGGACAAGGCATCTAAGAGGTCAAAGAACAATAGGACCATTGAACTGCTATAACAATAGAAAAACAAAAAACATAGATACAAGGTTAGATTGAATCAGATCAATAGTTTTTGAATAATGCAGTGGTGATGCAACCGAATTAGAAGCAGCGCTCCTCTTCCTATCTTCCGGGCTCATTGTAGTATCATTATTTAGGCCCGCAGCAACAGCTGGTGGCACAGTAGTTGAGTTCCGCGGCCTCGTTGGAGATGCATGTAAATGCTCAACTTCATAACCTGCAGGTCTCAAGCTCCTGTTATAGTTCAATTGGTAATTTGTTTAGGAATTGAGTCACATTGGAGCAATGAAAATGACACTCACAGTCAAACTTCTTCCATCCGAGGACTAGCTTCTCGCGATCAAACACGATGCGGTAGCCTGTCATAAAATTTTCTGCATAAACGGTCAAGAACCTCATTATCAGCAAACAAGTTTCAAAGAGAAAAGGAAATTGCTGTCACAGTTTTCTGCAAAGGAATAGAGGAAAGCAAAGAGACATCACATCTAGTTGCTATATTTTGGAGTTGTAAAGCATCAAGCTTACCAGGTTTCATACAAATGAAATAAATTGATTGTACTTCAAGTTTAACTCTCGGATTATCCTTTATTTTCATACTCTTAAGCACATGACATGAAAGTGAATGGAGTTGTATAGTGTGCTTGGAATAATCTTATTTTAAGATACTTATCCTATTGAAATTTGGAGATATCTTGTAAGATTTAAGATATCTTATCACATACACCATGCATTTTATAGTAGTAAAAAATAAGATAGGATGGATTGCTTATTTCTTATAAGATAAAAAGTATGGTTTTGTTTTGAATTTTCATAGAATGAATGATAAGATTTCTTAAATCTTATAAGATATATCCTCATTTCAATAGGATAAGCATCTTTTAAGACTATAACAAATAGAGCAACAGTCTATGTGCACATGAGTTTTGGATTCTGGTCTTATGCCATTGTTATGCTACTTCCACACCAGATGTAGTGTCCTTCAAGATGTACTAACAACCTACTAATGGTAGTTAAATGACCAAACTAAGAATGATATGCTATACATAGCTGCGGACAAACATTCTTATCTAGAACTTCATTACAAGCCACTCTTATACGAAGTCAACAAATATCCCAAGGCAATGCAACAATGAGCATGCAAGAATTCACTCACAATAAGGCTTTAGCTTCTGCATGTTGACGGATTTCCCACTATGTGGATTTGCTTCATATCTATGGGGGACATGAAGAGAACAGAAAAATTTAGATAAATTCCTGCCATAAGTAAACTTACGTCCAATAATATTAAGGTCTTGACTCTTCACAATTGCCAGGCAATATACGAGTTCATTCTGCAAATTAAGAAAGTAAGTATTATTAGTTTGCATCACATTAACAAAGCAGCATTGAAGAAACCATAAGATTAGTAGAGTTCATACCTGCGTTGAGATGACAATTACTGGATCATTGACAGTAAATCTGCCTCCTCCCTTCATAGTAAGGCTCAGTGTAGGAATCAAGCTGGTATTTGCTTCAGGGCTGCCAATTGTAAACAATATGGGACGAGAAACCAAAAGTTGTTGGAAGTAACTCAAAAAAGAAAAATGAGGAAGAAAAAAAAAAAGAAAAAGAAGAAGTTTATCACAAATTAAGTATCACCTCATATCATAACAAAATTCAAAAGGGATCCTTGGATCCGGTGGGCGTCGATTATCTCGTGCTTGCCTATGAAACTGCGGATGATTGAAAACCAAACAAACAAAAAAAAAATTAAAGCTTAAACGGATACAGAAATAGAGATCCTCATAAACTTCCATGTAAAGTGCTTACACTTTCTGAAAGCTTTGTATAGGATGGGTCAACCAGATATGTGAAGGAGGTGCCAGAGTCAAAAAGTGCTGTAAATTCTGAATCAATTAGACTGGATCCAACACGAATTTGAGCCACCGTGATATCATAGGTTGGGCTGCAGATGGTTAAGTGAAACCAATAAGGTTGACGAAGAGACAAAAAGGGAAGGGAAAAGATACTCAATTAGTTGATATCGCACTTTGTGTTCTAAACTACTGCTTGGCTACCACTTACTGTAATGGTTTCATGTTGAATGGGGTCTCTTCCTGGTCAATGCTACCCTTATCCCCGAAGTTAATTCTTCCTGTTCCATCCCGTCCAAAGCACATGGAGAAAGAATCTGCTGTATAACCTTCACGAGACAAAATGCTTGGAACTGATATTTTCTCAAAACCAAGCCCAAAGAGACCATTTGGTGCCGCAATATCTAGAAATGAACCAGTTTGTACCTGTCCACAGCTGCACAAATTTATTAAAAGATTCTTAATATAAGCATATTGCTCAATTCATAAAACTGAAACTGCTTATTGCTTATATTCATACAACCACTGTGGTACATTGACAGGTGAGAGCAAGAAACATATTCAAAGTGAAAGATACCAAAAGGCTATAACAAAGAAGAGAACATTGCTATAAATGATGAAATGCTAAAAAGCACCAAAATGACGATACAATAGGAACTAACCCAAATATAACTTCTGCCTTGACAAATTTTTGATCGCCTCCTTCTGTTTTCAAGTGAAGAACATCCTCAACCAAAACTCCAGAAGTTGAAGTTTCAGATGAGACATAGGACACCGAGTAAGGGCAATGGCTGAGTGTATTGATACAGCTATTACGGTGTGCACACAAGCTATTGCTGCAAGTGACTTTGTTGCTTGTTGCTGACCCATTTGGGCTGTATATGCTAAGCTCAAAATCCTGCCACAATGAAACCTAATTGAGAATACATTCAAATCTAGAGCCAATGAATGTGACAAAACGACAATGTATCACTGCAACCAACAAAAAATGTTCCTTGAGATCTGATCCGGGAACATCCATGGGAAAATAATGGCATGAGTCAAGGGCATTAGTAAAGGTTCCACATCAGAATTACATTATCTAGGCTGCAGATTGGCATCTGTAGCTGTCAATTGAATATCCACCCTGAATAGCCATTTCATCATGATTCATGAGATTCCAATATGTAATTCTCAAGAAAGTTAAGATTTTCTTTCAACTTCCATTCTCCCAATAAGTCACTTTGGATGGTGAATAGTGGTTCTTTTCATGTAAGCCCCCTGAGATTGACATCTGCAGGTGGAGTGAATATTTAGTAATTTCTCATTAAGAAACCTAGTGAGAAGTTCAATGTCATATTCATCAGAGACAGTGATCTGGTCCATGCTCTTCTTAAAATCTCCTTTTCATTTATTGACATGCTGCAGTACATCATAATACTGAAGATCAGTTATCTTTGTCACTAAAGATTGTATCATACTTCTTAGTTGTTTAACCTTTTGCATTAAACTTCTCTTGTGTCGTATTACTCTTGCCATTTGATTTATGATTCAAACAATTCTGTACATCAACATGAGATATGCAATCATCAAAATTTCTATGTTCATGTAAGTCTGTTCTATGTGATGATGTCATATTTACAAGGAAAATCTGTCTATAAAAAAGCATAATTCAGGAAAAAAGTTAAGAAAAAACTAGACAAGTGTAAACAAAATATGAAGAGCAGAAATCAGGTGAGGCCACTCTGATAGTTAAGATCCTAATCTTCAGGAAACAGTGAAATGGAATCAGTATCATCAGAGCTCAAATACTGCCTCTGCATTGTAAGTTCCATTGGAAGCTGCAGCCATGGCTGTTGTGACATATGAAATCTAAACTCTGATGGAAATAAAGATCATATGCACGATTCATACTTACAGTGAACAAAGTAAATTGCCAATATATTAATCACTCTTATATGTGGTGCTAAGTCAAATAACACGAACTAGATTCTACCTAGAGTTCAGCCCAAATATTGAGGTCTGATACCCTGAGCACTTCACTGTTTATGAGACAGAACATTTCCGTAATTGAAGTACACTAGCAATAACAAAATTCATGTGCATCTTGTAACACAGGAGTCTTACACTTCTACTCAGTGTTGAAACAGCAGATTTTGCATTGATTGATACCACTTCATAAATTCAAAGCTTTCTTCTTTACTTACCTTCTGCATTTATTATTAATCATTCTGAAAATAAGAACTATAACACTACCATTGCATTCATTTCCAAAGAACTATCATCAAAGAATTAAAGAATTGAACTAAACAATCAAGCATTATGCTAGACAATATACAAGTCAATATGTCATTTACTAAGCAAAACAGAGAGAGAACTTACGGAGCTAGAGATTGCATCCATGGACGCACATCTGCTACATTCACAAGGCACCCAAAACAAATCGCTCCCGGTATCCAGCGCCACCATAAACTTCAACCCCGGCGTCCCCAACGTCACAGTCGTGTAATGCAAACTGCAAATTAGTCAATATTAACAAAATGGGGTGGGAAAAACAGTAAATGCATAAACTTTAATCTCAACAATTAGTCTCCCAATGTTTAAGCCAATCTTGATTATAGCAAAAAAAAACTCAAGTTATTATAAATTCATTGACAATTAAAAGAACAATTAAAGACCCAAAAGCGAAGACAAGAAACAAGAAACTAAAAACCAAGAAAACAAATTAAGAAGAACACTAATCTTGAGTTTTTTCTTTAGCTTACAATCCTAAAGAGCTAATGCGAAATGTCGAGTTGCCATCTGAAAATGTGAGCATTCCACTGAACTCCGACAGCCTCCGACCACGTAGGACGCGATCATGGTCTGCCAACTGCGCATAGTAATCTACACTACCCTTCACCGGCCAGTGATGGGCCGGAAAGTTGGTTCCAGTTCGTTGAGGCCATTTCTTGACCGGTTCAGAGAAGCGGTGGTGCATTTCCAGGCTGAAAATGCGAGCATTGGAGAGCTGGAGCAGAAGTAGAAGTATGAGTGAGATGAAAGTGAGCAAGAAAATGTGGAAAAAACGCATTTTTTTTTTAAATCTCTTCCTTTTTTTTTTCTGGGGTTGTTTAGGAGAGCTTAATGAAGATGCATTTGAAGATGGGGGGCTCAAAGATCTTGAATTATTGTGTTAGGTGTACAGAGAAGAAAGAGGGAGAGAGAGAGAGAGGGTACTGTGGTGAAGTTGAAAATTGAAGAGGGTGGTTTTGGGGTTTCACTCAAGAGTGTGTGTGTGTGGGTTCAGTGTGGTTATATTATTTTGACAGTTAAAAGTAGTTGGTAGGTATGTTGGTTGGAGGGAGGGGCTTGTAATTCAAGTCTTGAATTGCTTAGAGATCTAACTCTATACTCCTTTTTACCTTGGGCTCATTTAGATTGAGGTTTTTTCTAAAATGCTCTTTTTATAATTTTTTAATCTATAGTTTAAATGAATTATACAAATTGTTCGATCTAATAATTTAATACTCAGTGTCTTAAATTTATTCGGGCTTCTTACTTTTTGATTGTGCAAATTACTAATGTTTATTCTGATTGGATCGCAAAATCGAGAAATTTATTTTTAACTGTAAAGAATACTATTTTTAAAAGTAATCAATAAACTAGACGACTAATAAATTATAAAATATTGGGGTTAATTTCTTGGCTTTTCCCCTTCCATTTTCATCTCATTTGAGTATATTTGTTTATTACTTGATTGTTCCTAGGAAGCCAATTTCTTTTTAACTTTTCCGCTGTTATTAGGTTGAGTTGGACCTAGATAGTTTTAGACCTTGGCGTAGGTACGCAAAGAAATCAACTCAAGTTTGAATATACGATGTTTCCCAATTCCAATAACACTGTAGCATGAACCAGGTTGATTTTCCAAATGGAAAATAAGGCAATTCATTTTCAAATTTTCATCTTTGAATCAAGGTAAGTGATATTTAACCTAAGTCTAGCACGAGATTTCCTAGTCAACTCTTTGATTGTGTAGCAAAATCGCTTTTCAAAAATGCTCCTTTACTAATATATACTCAAATCACGTTACACTTAAAACTAATTCCTATAAGGTCAAGAGCACTGATCAAAAAGCCATATCAAGTGCGCTTCCCAAAAGTCAAACTTGTATTCTCCTTTTCGTTAGAGTTTGCAAACTTTACTTTGAACAAAAATATATATAAAAACAAAACAAATATTTTAAATTCTTTTCAGGTTTTTCTTCTTATAGCTGGAGCATGCATGCCTGCATGAAAGCAGAAAGAATTTCACAAGGCTAGCAATCTCTGTCCCATAATGGACGGCAAACAACGGGCCGGGCCATTTACCAAAAATTTTTGTTTTTATTAGATGATGCCAATAATAGTTCTGCTAATAGCTAGAAATTGACAAACATTCCATGTGTGTTGTAGCAGTGAAACAGTTAATGCAGACAAAAACCTGTATAGGTACTTTGAAATGTGCACTACTACAAGACATTTGGCTAATGTGTAACCGGTAATATGTAGGATTTTACACTAAAGTCCTTTGATTATATATCATATTTACAAATAAACAGTACTGTAACAACTAACGGCATTACTCTTTTTCTTTTTGTCGAAAAAGTAATTTTATTACCAAAGACCTAAGATTTAAATGGTATATCTATTATATTTAGTATAAGTGATTTAAGAATTAATTTTTATTAAATACAAATTATAATCGATCTTTGGCTGAAGTAATTTCATTAACAATATAGAACACTAAAAGCAATTACAAATTTAACCGACACCCCCCTAAGACATGTTAAGAGTTCAAAATCCTGCCGAAAGGAACATGGCTCACCTATGCTCTGTCCGGTATTAGCTTGTTATAAAATATATTTTTATGTGAAAAAATGATTTGATTTAAATTTTCATAAGATACTTGTGATATGATATTTTACTATTGTAAAATAAAATAAAATAATGATAAATTACCTCTTATATAATAAACAAATATGATTTGTTTTGAATTATTGTAAGATGTTTATGTTAAGACGTTTTATATCTTACAAGATAATAAGAGACGCAAAACATTATCTCATCATGTCAATAAAATAAGCATCTTATGCTGGGCTCATTCCAAACCCAACACTAACGTGGGACTCATTTGAATTGGCTATTTTAGAAACGCTTTTTCTAAAACTTTTGAAAAAAAGTGTTTTTTTTAAAAATTCTGAATTCTAGAAAAATTGAAATCAAACTTTTTTTCAAAATTCCTAACTTCTTTTTAATCCAAAACCTTGTAGCAAAAATGATGTATTTTTATCAAGAAAAAAAAGAGTATTTTTCTACAAGGGAAAAAAGGGGCAATCCAAACAAGCCCCTTGAGGCAAAACATCAAATATAAGGATGCTGTTTGACAGGGCACGGGTGACAAACGCCATACTCGCAATTTCCAAAACTCCTTTTTTTTTGGTGCTGCAAAACTCTCATTCTTCTAAATGAGTGTGATTGTCATTTAGGGTTTATCTATATTCTTGATGGGGATCCTAAGAAACACGACAGTAAGCACCCGAGGCAACATCAATTCTAGTCCAGCCGTTGTCTGCATTTCAACATCTTTATCAAATCACAGAAGCAATTATGCTGAGAGGTCCAGTTCTTCCATCAGCAAAAAATAATCAATTGATTTAGTACACCACTGATCAATGCAGTTCTGTATAGCACACTCACATAATCACATTGTATATTTCGTATATGCTTTAGAACTGCAATTTTACGTTGGAGAAATAATGGAGTGCAGATTACCGCGAGGCTTGTCCCAAAGAACAGCCATTGCTCAGAGGAAGAGGAAACGCATAAATATCATGGACAGTCCTCTTTAAAGAATGCATTCCATCTATACACAAAAGTGGAGAATTCTTATCCCCCAAAAATCACAAGGGACGGGAAGAGGGCGTCATACGTGTTCCTTTACACGACGCAAACTAAAAATTAAATATGAGCAGTTTCAAGAAGTAAAGGTTATTCAAATCTCTAATGTGCACAGCATATATCAAAATGTTAGCAGCAAGAGAGACAGATACCTGTTGCCAACTGAAGCATTACTATTTGATAAACGGAATTCTGTAGAACAGACATGAAACAACATGTACAAAATGAATATCTCAGATGAACCAATGACCTAACAGAGTTCTGCAAGGTATAACTGAAACATAGTTCATCAATTAGTCATGCATTATGAAAACACATGTAGATATAATCAGATTGCCATCTGAAGCATTATCACACAGAATTCTGAGCCATAAAGGAGCATATGCACGATGCTGCAAGAATGCAGAACATAAGCTTCAAAACATACTCTTTTGCCATGTTCACTAGTAAGAGGGTGTTTGGCATTGCTTATTAGGCAGGAAGTTGACCTTAAGAAAAGAACAAACTATTCTTTTCCTCCTTTATTTCTTTCTTCTTCTCGTTTCTTTTCTTTCTTTCTTTTTTTCCCCCTCTCCTTCCTTAGATATGTAAAATAAAGTGACAGGGATTAAAATCTTAGAAGGCAACGCGAAATCCATTAGTAAATAACTCAATCTTAAGAAGCTATTTGGTCATTCATCAAAAGAGAAACTTTCAGGTGAAAGTCAACTTCCACACATTTTGGCACGTACCAAGGTGTAAATATCTGGAATAGAGAAACCACTTTGAAGTATCTGCTATCCACTGTCTGCCGCAAAACCAACATCAAGCATTTTCAAGTTCTCTACGTGAATCATATGAACAGCAATGTATATGCCAAAATCAATTGAAATATTTACACTGATAACTCAACAAAAGATTTCATTCAGTGCTTGAGAAGATGACAACAAATTTTCTCGATGCATGAGTCATGAATTATATGTATCCCACTCAAATGTGGGTTGTGAGAAAACCTCATAATCTAAGGGTCCATTTACAACATTGTCAACTGATTGTATGCCTTGTAAAAGAGCTGGCTGAAAACTGTCATTATCAGAAGGCAAAAGTTTATAAACTACTAACAACCCAAGTGTAAATATGGCCTGAAGCTTTGTGGAGTCCCCATGTACTGAAAAGAATAATAGCATCGAAATGAGGAACAAGTCAACACAAAACCGCATGATAAACAATACAGTATCTATCAGCCTTCCATCATTGCCAGCCGGAAAACCTCGAACTCTGTACACAAACAAGAAGTTGTACTTGTCGACCAGATACCTATATCCAAAATATATAGCACCAACAGGAACGACAAGAGGAGCAAAGGAAGAATATATCAGAGTCAAAGCAAATATTGTGAGATTGAAAGCGTAATACTGTGCAAAATCAAACTTCTGTTTGGGCACTGGTGAGGTTCTGCTGACAGGAGGATATTCAGATAAATTTTGACCCCCAAAATCAATATCATTCTGAGAGGAATCACGCAAGACACCATTATTGCTTGTCAGAGTTTCGGATATTCTTTCTGAGATCAAGGGCCGCTCCAGGCTTTCTATATGATGGTTTTCTAATGGATAATCTTCTGTTCGTTCTGGTACCAGCTGAAGCATGTCATTCTTCCGAAACTTTCGAAGCTTATTCTTAATCCAAGGTATCGGAGCCAGTAAATCAAAAGATATTCCCAGGAACGTACTTGTGATAAGAAATGCAAGTGATGAAAGGCATGATCTTGACAGAAATGAAGCACTCAAATACTGCTCAATCTTTTTGCAATCTTCTCCATCCAAGTAACACCGACCCATTTTCAGGATTGCACTCTCTAACGAGGACTCTACAAGAGCCCTCAGAAGAATGAGGTTGACCAGGAAGAAACAAACCATCTTCAAAAGTGCAGCCTTCTGCTCTCCGGACACAGTAAGATGCCGTTCAAATTTTGAAAGATAGGAGAGAGCTGATGGGATAATTATATACATACTCACAAATATGAGAACATTGGGCAGAAATTGAAAGATGATGCTCCCTAACCAGCTTGAGCTCTGAATCCAAGCCAGCCACATCTGAGCATTATCCATAGCTTCTGCATTGATTATCCGTCCGGCACTAGTAATGGCAGTGATTATAGCAAGAGGAGAACTGCAGAACAAAAGCATCAATAGCAAGCATGTGTTCACGAAAACCCTCCGCAATTTGAGAGAGAATTTCGGTGATCCCAAATGATTCCAATAGATATCACTTGCCAACGGAGCTCTCTCTACTTTCCATTGGTTCCTTTGTAGTTGCAACTCTACAAGAGAGAAGAATCTTCCAATCCGCCTCCTTTTCTCATTTCGCAAATCCTGAACTGCCTTATTTGCTGTATAAACATCCTTAAACACCACAAACGCAACCCCAGCACCTCTAGCCCGCCCCTCTTTATATGCTGCCATTTCCATCTCCAAATCAGCCCTTAATTCCTGCAACTTTCTCAACCTCTCCTCATCCGAAAACCCCAACTCGTTACAAACCCGATACAACAACTCCTTCGCTCTATTCCAAAACATCCTCACCCTATCCCAGAATCCCCTCACATCATCACCATCATCACCCTCATTCAGAAAGCCCCTCAACTCAATCCTCGCCACCAACTTCGAGATATCCTCCCTAACTCTAACCAATTCAGAAGCTAAATCATCCAATGCACACAAATCCATCGGCACAATCACTTTATATACTTTCCCTGGATACTTATTCTGAAAATATTCCACCAGAGGCGCATTATTGAAACCCAAAGTCTTCGGCAATCCATGTATCATTATACTAAAAATGGCGCTCGTGTTTGCCGTTGCATCACTCGGATTACCATAACCATCCCTAAGCCTGGTGACTTTCAATCTTTGTTCAATTTCATTTGTACCGTAATGAACAATAGAAACAACAATAACAACAAAGATGAAATGTATCCAAAGCAAAGGCGAACCTTTTTCGATATGATTAATCGTAGTTTTCGAGAATTGATCGGCCATTGGAACGTTGCCGGCATGGATATTGGCCGGAAGCATGACGGAGACGGCGAGCACGGCGAGGGAGAGGAGCACCGCGGAGCTACCACCTTCTATGACGAGGAACTGGGCAGCATCCGCTCCACAGTGCCGGGCAATCTCACGAACCGTCACGTGCCACGCAGCCAGCAGCTTCGACGCGATGGCCGTCGGCCCAGGCATGCGGCGGTGGTCGCTCCGGAGCTTCACGAAGACAAAGATAAATAAGCAGGTCAGCGCTCCGATGGCGGAGATGTTGAGAAGATACTGAATGTTTCCGTACCATGCCGTGTCAAAACCGCCCTCTCCGCTGCCTCCGGCGGCGTACGGCGGCGGAGAGGATGAGGTAGAATTCGTCACCAGGAACGGCGACGATAAAGGCGGCTCCATCACAATTTCAAGATTGGAGAATTCAATTCCAATGGTTTTGAGAATTTAATCGAATTGAAGTTGAAGAAATTTGTACTAATAGGATTCAAATTCATCTAGGGTTAGGGTTTGTAAAGGGGGCTCGAATTCGAGAAGAAGAACGGAAGAGAGATTTGTGTTGTTTAAAATAAATATCAACTTTTGAAATAAGCCAGGTAAAATAGCTTAACTTTTCAGCTGTAAACAATGCTGATTTCATAATTACATTATCATGATTGATTAGACTAATAAAGTAAAGAAAAGGATTACAAGCGAGTTTGTGGGGCCCATTTGGGAGTATATATGCTGTAACGTATGGAATCTAGCTGGAGATGATGATTCTTTATTCAGAAACAAAAAAAATACTATTTTTTTAAATAGTATATTTTTTAACAAAGATTTTGCTTAACTTTTAAAAAAATTAAATTAAAATTCTGAAAAGAAAAAGTTTTAATTCCAGGCTAGTTTGAATTTTAGTTTGAAAATACTATTTGCTAAAAAGGTATTTAAAAGTGAATTTTTAGATGAAAGACTTCTGGTAAAAACGGATATATAATTGGCTATTTTTATATCAAACAACTTTTATTAAATTATATGATGTTGGTTTTATATTTGAAATAAAAGTAGGTTGTCAAAGTTATTAAAAGAGTATTTTGAAATTTATACTGACAAAGTATTATTTGCTCTATGTGATAAACATCTCTATGTCAATAAATTTAACTTGTCTGAATGATTTATAAAGAAATCATGGTTGTAACTTCTTAAAAATTAAAATTTATTAGAGTAACATCTAAAATTTAAAATATTATTAAATTAAAAATAAAATTTAATTTTCAATTAAATTATTTTTTTACATTATTTTTCTTTTTATTCATTTTTTTACTAACCATATTAATTTTTGAGTAATTATCAAATAAAGTATATGTTTGCTAATTTGATTTTAAATTAATTTAATTATTTTTATTGTTTTATTAATTTTTATTAAATTTAAAATTGTATGTTTGTTTTTTATTTTTAATTATTATATTCGATTATTTTATTTACTTGTTAATTATAATTGTAACTCAAAAAATTAATAATAAAAATAATAAGAATATTCTTTCCCAAAATTTTTTTCGAACTTGTTCTAGTGAACTGCAAAGGAAGAAGTAAAATTTTTTATTTCTTTGTTTAAGTCCAAAACCCTGTAGACTTTGGACTCAAATCAAATTTCAAGATGAAAAATTAGACACACTCTTTTTTTCAGGGCAAATTTCCAAACTACAAAAGTCATTTTGACTCTTTAAAATGAAAAACTTGACTAACTCTCAGCTTTTTAATAAAAAATTTTAAAATTCCAAAAAAAACTTATTTTTTAAGTATAAAAAATGTTTTTAAAAAAGTGAATCCAAATGAGTTCTTTCTCATGTGGCTTTTGCTTGGACAACCTTAATGGGCTCCTCTGAGTCCCAAATTTAAGTTTGGTCTGAAAGTAGGCACTCCTTTGATGTTTTTGGCTGGCCACATGAGATATTTAAGGCCTATTTGGATTTTGTTGTGAAAAGATTAATGTGAACATTCATAAATTAAAGTCAAATATAATGGTTTTGAGATTAAAGATGGGAGTTGTCTCTGACAATGGAAATTGAAACTAGCACATAAGAGCTATATGCCGATTTGCATTGGATTTTCTTGCACCTAACATTTATTGTATTGTACCCCCATTCTTTGCTTATATATATCATAGGTTTGGATGAATCTTGTAATGTTAAGAAGTAAATTTTTTTGAGAGAAGTGGAAAATATATTTGAGAGATTGAAATAAAGTTTAGTTCTCTTCATATTTTCTCTCTTCATACTTCTCTTTTTCATAATTATTTTACAACACATTATGAACACCAGTCTCTGCCAATGAGGTGTTCTACAAATTATTAAAAAGAGCACGATTCTACAAAAAAAATTCGGTAATGGTTCTTATTTTATTTTTGATATTACATCATATCTATAGGATAAAGTTTTTACTATCCTATTGTTTTACATTGCATTTATTGTAGAAATAAAATTTATGTTATATTATTTCTTCTAGAATATATTATTACAATATTTTCTCTTTAATAAAATAATATAATAATAGAATAAAATATTAACAAATATGGTAATTTTTCTGAAAACCTAATTACCCTGACTTTTGAAGACGTGATCACCTTGACTCTTGGACACGTGATTATCATAACTTAAAAAGTGACTCCTAAGAACATAAACACTAATATAATTATATAATTATTATTAATTGTAATAATTACACCAACATGTTATTTACACTTGAAATTAATATCTTATGTTATATTATGTCATGCTTTTAACTTTTATATGCCATGTTTGTAATATTTTAGTTTCTTTTTATATGATTATATTTACTAATCAACAAGGTACGTCAGGTAAATATATTATTATTTCACTTATTAATTTGTTTTTGCAATACGCTAGATTTATATTGTCAAACCTCACAAAACTTGAGTTTGTGACACTTGATATTTTTGGCAACAATTATTTATTATGGATCCTTGATGCCAAAATACATCTCAATGTCAAGGACCTTGGAGAAACAATTAAACAAAAAAATAATACATCCTTATAGAATCGCACTAAAATATTAATATTTCTTCAACATTATCTCCATGAATGGCTTAAAGCCAAATGTCTTACAATAAAGGATCCACAAGTCCTTTGGCATAATTTGAAGGAAAGACTTGATCATCATAAAATAGTGATCCTTCCTAAAGCTCGCTACGAGTGGATTCACCTGCGATTGCAAGATTTTTAAATTGTAAACGAGTATAACTCTGCTGTATTTAGAATTACATCACAATTGAAATTATGCGAAGAAAATATCACTGATGAAGGCATGTTAGAGAAGATATTCTCTACTTTTCACACATCTCACATGCTCTTATAACAATAATATAGAGAGCGTAGCTTCAAAAAAATATTCTGAGTTAATATCATGCATTCTTGTTGCTGAGCAAAATAATGAGCTTTTGATGAAAACCATCAAACAAGACTAACCAGCTTAGAACTATTTCCTAAAATGAGTGGAATTGTATCTTTTAAGGTAAATGCTATATCATCAAATAATTATATTCATGGGCATGGTCGTAGATATGGTCATAGTCGTGGTCGTGGCCGTAGTTATAGATATGGTAATGGTCGTAATTTTCATAGGTCAAATAGACCAAATTTCAAAAGACAAAAAAACCACGACAAAGGAAATAATCCACAAAATAAATCTTTCCAACATACCAAAAGTACTTGTGATAGATGTGGCATAAAAAGACAATGGCATCAGACATGCTGTACTGCTAAACATCTCGTGAAGTTTTATCAAGCTTTGTTGAAAGGAAAAGGTATAGAAACAAATTTTGTTGAACAAAATACTCAAATGAATTACACACACTTTAACTGCTCTAATTTCTTTGAGGATGCCACTAAAAATATTGAGCAATTGATTGGTGATTAAAATGTCCATCCAAATTCATCTTTATATTAAAGTAGAATGTTTTTATATCGGATTGTTTGTCATTTTAATGCTTAATTTTAGCTTAAATATAATATCTATCTTTTATTAAATGAATGTTGTATCTTTGCTAATGTTTTTGTATTTTTTTTTATTATTATTGTAAAGAACTATGGATTTGCATCATATCAATGATGGAGAAATATGTTTGGCAAATAGTACTTCAACACATACTATTCTCAAGAATATGAAGTATTTCTCCCAACTGAAATTAGCTGATGCAAATGTCAATACAGTAGCTGGTTCTATAAAGCTAATTGAAGGCTCTGGTAAAGCTTGTGTTATGTTCCCCAGAGGAACAAAAATAATAATAAGCCTTGCCTTATATTCAAGTAGATCATAACGGAATCTACTCAGTTTTAAAGATATACAAGAAAATGGTTATCATATTAAAACCATGAAGGAAGGTAATAAAAATTATCTCTATATCACATCACTTAT
Organism: Cordia subcordata; assembly: GCA_028554755.1. Taxonomy (NCBI): domain Eukaryota; kingdom Viridiplantae; phylum Streptophyta; class Magnoliopsida; order Boraginales; family Cordiaceae; genus Cordia; species Cordia subcordata. Next base: position 4,879,920 of record JAPTOF010000022.1, on the reverse strand, counting down.
ATCTAGCAAAAAGCATAAGTTAGAAAAATTACCAGCATTATCTTCTGGACTATATTGTATTAGAAAAATTACCAGCATTATCTTTTGGACTATATTGTACTTATATAAATCTTGTAGAATCACATGTTGTGATAAACTATAAGATAATTGATCCAAAGAGTTTTACTCTTTGGCATGATTGCCTTGGACATCCGTGTGCAATAATAATGAGACGAAGTATTGAAAATTCACACGAGCATTCATTAAAGAGTCAAAAAATACTCTCATCAAATGAATTTTCATGTACTGCTTGTACCCGAGGGAAATTGATTATAAGGCCATTCCCAACTAAAATTTATGCTGAAAATCTTACATTTTTAAAACGAACTCAAAGGGACATATGTGGGCCTATTTTTCTAGCTAAAGAACCATTTGGATATTTTTTGGTGTTAATAGATGCCTGCACACGTTAGTCACATGTCTCCTTATTATTCGAAATATGGTATTTGCAAGACTCCTTGCATAAATAATCTGCCTACGTGTACAATTTCTAAATTATACAATCAAGAAAATTCATCTTGATACTGCAGGAGAATTTACATTCCAATATTTTAATGATTATTGTGTATCAATTGAGATTATAGTTGAGCATCTATGGCTCACACGTATACTCAAAATAGTTTAGCAGAATCTTTTATTAAATGTCTACAGTTAATCGCTAAACCACTATTTATGAGAACTAAGTTGTCTAGTTCTGCTTGGGGACATGTCATATTGCATGCTATAGCACTAGTTCGGATAAGACCAACTGCTTATTATAAATATTCCATTTTACAATTGGTTTTTAGCCAAGAATCAAATATATTACATTTAAAAATATTTGGTTGTGCAGTATATGTTCCAATTGCTCCATCACAGTGCATAAAAATGGGACCACAAGAAGACTAGGAATATATGGTGGTTTTGAATCTCCATCAATTATTAAATATCTTGAACCCTTAACTAGAGATATTTTTACAGCACGTTTTGCTGATTGCCAGTTTGATGAAACAGCATTCCCAGTATTAGGGGGAGAAAAACAAAAGCTAGAAAAGCAAGAAATTACATGGAATGTATCATCTATGGCTTATTTTGATCATCGCATAAACCTATCTGAATAAGAAGTTCAGAAATTATTTATCTACAAAGAATTGCTCACCAATTGCCAGCATTCACTAATATAAAGAGAATGACTCTGTCACATGTTTTAGCCCAAAATGCTCCCGCTAGAATTGATATTCCAAAAGAGCAATCTACTAATACTTTAGCAAATGAGTCTATAGCACGCCAGAAGCGTGGTAGTCCAATTGGTTCCAAAGATAAAAATACTCGAGAAAGCAGAGAACCGAATAAACAAGTTGGAATTTTTAAGGTTCTTAATAATCTTGTAAATGTCACAGAAATAGCTGGAAAGGCAACTCCGATAGATAATCAGATACCTAAGCATGAGAAAAATAACAACAATATTGAAATTGAAGAGATCTCAATTAATTATATCTTTACAGAAAAAAGATGAAACCGAAATAAAATTGTTGTTGATGAAAAATTTTCATACGCAATAGCTACTGAATTGATGATAGAAAACAAGAATTATGAACCAAAGTCCATTCACCTTTTTTATTTTTCACAAAAGGAATAAATTATTCATGAAAAGAGCACCCTTTTAAAAAAATAAAAGTGTTTGAATTAACTTTTAGAAAATTCCAAAACTCTTAAATAAGAAGTCAAATAGAGCTTCTCAAATATACATACATATATATATATATATATACGTATGTATGTATGTATGTATGTATGTATTTTCTCTCAAAAGTCATACCAATCAAAACCATTTTTTTAATAATTCAACCCAAATGGACCGTTGTTCGTTTATACTGGTGTTTGACTTGTTTCGTGCACGAAATGGAATATAAACTTTAACGTAGAAATGTGACAATTAAAAATAATTCAATAATTAAAAAAAAATATATATATATATATATATATATATAATTGAGCATAATTAATTTATTCTGGATAATAGTATTAATTTGACATATTTGGAGAAAAACGCTATTACATATAACCCCAATAAAGAGTTCTAAGATGTTCGTTTGTTATAATTTTCAATGATTTTGAAAGAGTAAAACCAAAACCTTATGAATGTCTGTAGCCGTGTGTATATTAGGCATAAAGTGTATAAAGTAATCAAAACTCAAAAGCTATGTATTTATACCATTTCATCGTCAACCTATAATTTTCAATGATTTTGAAAAAGCAAAATCAAAACCTTATGAATATTTGTAGCTGTGTGTATGTTAGGCATGAAGTGTACAATGTAATCAAAACTCAAAAGATGGATATACAAAGGGCTTGTTTGGATTGGCTTTTTTTTAGGAAAAAATACTTTTTTTTCTAAAAAAGTTACACTAAATTTACAATAATTATTTGATTTGATTTCCAAAAAAACTGAAATTCTGAAAAAAGCTCAAATACAGCTTTTTTCAGAAGCCAGAATTTTCAGCTTCTCAAAAAAAGCTATTTTTCAAAAACTCTCAAAAAAGTGCTTTTAAAAAAAGCCAATCCAAACGAGCCCAAAATCTTGAAACTATCATTCACCTGTCTGCTTCGGATGACATGAAAAGAAGAAAATAGGATAGGTGGTAGTTTCGGGAAGAATGGATTCTAATTTGGAGTATTAGAAATAATAATATAATGGATGAGATATAGGTATAGATAGAAATGACTATGCTTGTGTGTTTGAAAAAAAATGAAAAAGATTTGCGATAGTTTTGCGTCCATTTTCTAATAAAATTGATGTTGCTTTGAATATTCAAATTAATTGATTGGGGATGTACATGAACAAGGGCGCTATCGCTTTTCATTTATCATCGAGTAATATTAGTTTAATTTTACACGTTTTGTTTGTATTTATGAAAAGTAAATGGCTTATAAATCTGTACTTCTTATTTAAATGGTGCAAGATATATATGAGGATATATTTCTATTAAAATACATAACTGGATTGTCGACGTCTCAATTTTTCCTTCCTTAATTTAGGCCTTGTTTGGATTAATCTTTTTTATGAAAAAATATAATTTCTTTTACAAAAATATATGTTTCATAATAAGTAGTTTAGATTAGTTTTGGAAAAAGGTCAAACTTTGAAAAATATTTAATTTAATTTCTTAAATTAAAAATTTTAACTTAAAAAAATATATTAAAAAAACCATAAAAACACTTTTAAAAAATTAATTTAAATAAGATTTCTTAAAAAAGTTAATCTAAACGAGGTTAGTTGGCAAATTAACTTCTAAGGCATGGTAGCTCTATCACATTCCTTTGCAAAGTCACGTTAAATCCTTCATTAGCTAATAGTACCGCCATCTCATTACCCTCTCGAAAATTATGCATCAGTTTCCATTCAAAAGAATTGAAGAAGCCCACAAATTTATTTACAAAAAAAAAAAGAAAAGAAAAAGAGGGGCTAAACCGATTAGAGAGTAACTAATCTCCGGGTTTAGCATATGCTTCAGGTTACCATATATTCTAACCATACATAAAAAGAAAAAAAACAATAAATTCTAAGTTTATCACGTAAAATTCAATTACTACCCTTTTAGTACCAATTAGTTTTGAGACATAATTTTATGATTATGTAAATAATATTAGAGTTAAGCTTTTGGTCTATTCTTGGTTATTGTACATATTTATTCATATGTAATCATCTTTTTTCAAGTCTTAATCGAGTCTTCTCTCTTAAGTGTATCAACGTGTGACTAATTATCATCAATCCTAATTCAGCTCTCGTTCACTTGCAACACATAAATTATCTTTTAAAAAGTGCACTCTATACCGGTTCATAGATAAACAAGAGCTATAACAATATATTTTTATCCTATATGAAAAAAATCTTAGACCTAATTTACTGTTAAGATTTGGCCGGTCATAGTTATTGACCAAAAGTTTTGGAATCTAATTTAGAAAGATTGCACCTAATTGAACGTATCTCCACAAATATGGAGCTTATTACATTAAGCTAGGTGCAATAACAAACACAGAGATACTTGAGAGGGGATAAAAAGAAGGGTGAGGACTCTTTGAGCCCTCTCCACCACGTATTCGTACATTAAATAATGAAAATATTTTTATTTGTAACAGTATACTTTTGAGGTTAAACCACTAATCTTGTTGTATCTCTCGCATTAATTATTTCCTTTTCAATATTGATTATATGAAAATTTTAAATGACTTTATTTAACACTAATTAATTTTAATATACAATCTCATGATTCCGAACACTCCAATTTCCAAATCCTATATCATTGACTATTCTAGGTGAAAATATGTCAAACATACAAAAACAAAAAGAAAAATAAATATAAAAAGGAGAAACGAAATGTGTCTAAAATATTATCAATAGAAGACACCATGGTCGAGATTATATCAACAAGTCATACATTCGTGTAGAGCTCTAGCCAACGATTGACACTTCTGAATACATCGAGTCTTTATCGCTTTTGTTTTCTTTATTAAATAGGATAATACTATGCAAAAGAAAAGGAAAAAAATCAGCTTTTGACTATAAGGGTGCTTGATAGTATTTATTTTGGACTTTTAAAAGAATTTTTTATAAAAACAAGTAAAAGAAATCTTTTTTATATGCTTATAAGTACCTAAATAAGTACAACAAAAAGAATTATATATGGCAAAAAGAAAATAAGAAAAAAGCATTTTTGCACATGATTACCTTCTCTGTATTTTAGAATCTCTTTTAATTAAGAAACAATTGAGGATTTGGCTCAAACAAAAAAAAAGAAGAAGATTTTGAGCGATTGTGTGAGGAATAAACATGGATGTCTACATTTTTCAAAACATTAAATAAGCAGCAATGTGCAGTCTGCACTAATAATATTGACTTTTGTATTTTCTTAATATTTGCATAAGACACTTTCAAGATAAAATCGTATGAAAATAATATAAAATGGTCAGAAGTAAACATTAGCGAGTTCTTGGCAACAATACTTGAAGTCAAAGCCGACCTTGCAATAGCCACATCAAGCTTTCAAGCCATCGAAGACGGCAATTTAAAAATTTTATAAGTTGAAGAAAGACCGAAAGAAAAAAAAAACACAGGTACGTTACCCCCTATAATTTGTTTAATTAGTGGGTAACTTTCTGTGTGTTAAAATTTATCACATTAACCTTTATTCTTTTCAAAAGGTGGTACATAATATCCTATCTTAACTTTTTTTATTTAAATAAATTTATTGTGCACCACAAGTATATTTTTTCTCGTATCTATGAGCATTGAAACTTGTAATCTGTCTACAGAAATATCCTTATTTTTAACTAATGATAATTAGATAATAATAATAATAATAATAATAATAATAATAATAAAAGAGGTAATAAGAGGGTAATGTAATAAATTTTGAAAACATTAAGATGCAATTAGCTAATTAGACAAATCACAATAGAAAAATCAACTAATTAGATAAATCACAAGGGTTCGCATGCATTTGACTCTAAAATAAAATAAAGAAAAGGAGCACGGCCACGGTGAGCTAAAATTTAAGGAACATGGAGATTTAATGTTTTGTAAAAACAGTGTTATGTAATAGATTTTAAAGAAAATTTAATTATTTCATATGACAAAAAATTGTATACCAATTACGTTTTATGTATTTATATTCGTAATAATTTTAATTTATCACGCGCGCATATTGAACAAAAGTTATTATCTTTCCATGCATTTCAAGCTTTTTTATTATAATATCATGATAACTATATAAGAACACATAATGATAACATCTCAATTTAAATTGTATTTTAGCCTCTTGCAACATTATAATGTTACAAGATTATTAACATCAAACATCAAATAAAACTAGTTCTTTTTGCTTTAGTTTGGATTGAGGGGAATAGGAAAGGGGAAAGGAATTGAAAGGACTAAGAAATTCTTCCTTTATTTTGTGTAGGAATAGATAAAAGGGAGTGTATAGAGTGGATGAGTTTGATCCCCTCAAATTCTTTTATTTTCAATTCCTCCATATTAGAGTAAAATGAGGAGAGGGGTTTATTCAAATCCTCTATTTTCAATCATTTATATATAAAATTTATACTTCCTCTCATTTTCTTTCTAATCCATATATAAGATATTCATAATCCTTTATATTTTTTCCTCAAAAAAAATACCCCAATCTAAAAGTAAATTACCCATCCCCTCTATAATCATTTTCCTTTCCTTTATCCTCCCCCCAAAAAAAATCCGAACAGGGTGTTAGGGCTAACTGATCAAAATGGTTATGATTAATTAATCTGACAAAGATGTTGCCTTATCCGAAAAAGATTTCATTTAGATCAGTCTAACTCAAATATAAATCCTACCTAATTGAGAAAAAATTTTAATTTGTTGACTAATTTAAATTTAAACGAAATAAAACTTCAATTCAAACACCCACGCTAATTAAATAAATCTTCAACTCACATCCAATCACCAACCCTAGACCAGGGGCTCAGTTAGATTGACTTATTTAAAAGTGTTTTTCCTCTAATTTTAGAAAAAGGTTTTTTTAGAAAAAGTTTAAAAAATTTCCTTTTGAGAAAAGCTGAATTTGAGTTATTGTTTCAAAATTTTAAACTTTTTTTTAAAACAATTTAAATATTTATTGAAAAAATATGTTCTCTTCATACCCAAAAAAAAAAAAAAGGTGTGATCTAAGCATACCCTAATTTCTTAGATAAAGGAGGATCTTTCTTTTTCTTTTTTTGGGTAAAGTGCGTCAAAGTCCTGGGGTCCAATAACAGTGTATCAGACTCCTCTGTGGTTTAAAATTCCCTCATAATCCTCCTATGGTATATCCGCTATATTTAATTATAATTGCATTTCATGCATCCAAATTGTAGGTCGTGAGAATTTTTTTAATCCAAATTAATTACTTTTAATAAACCATAGGGAGGTTATGAGCGGACTTTTAAATTACAAGGAAGGGTTGATGCTCTTTTGATGTATAATAAGAATTCCGATGCATTTTTCCCCTTCATTTCGTAAAAAAAGTCAACATCAATGTCAAAGATTTGACAAACACAACAATATTTGGAGTTAGTCCTCAAAAAAGATTATGCAATTAGTAGTAAGCCAACTACCACCTCTATGGCACTAATTATGAAAAGGGGAAATTATGGACGTTGAAGGCACTAGTTGTGATGATTAACAAGATCGAACTGGATCGCTAATAGGTAATTAATTAGGCACTAGTGTCTTTTGTGATGCTAGATTTCTTTTCCTATTAATTGCTTTCATCATTTTTTAAGGTTTTTTTTCAACTAAAGCCATTGATTATTCCAAGTTTCAATTGATGGTTTCCATCATTTTGTCAAATTAAGATAGTAATCATGTGGTTTGGTTTTCTTGGGGGCACTAGAGTGGTGAGCATATATTGCCAAGATTCAACTTTAGCCCGAATGGTAAGAGGGATAAGATAATGATTTAGGACTCGTTTATATTGGTTTTTTTTTTAAAACGCTTTTTTTTTAACAATTTAAAAAAATTATTTTTTTGAAAAGCTAAAAATTCTAACTTGTGAAAAAAGCTGCATTTAATTTTTTTTTTTTCCAAAATTTCAACTTTTTAAAAATTAACCCAAATAATTATTACAAAAACAATGTATATTTTTCAGGGAAAAAAATATTTTTTCCCTAGAAAAACCTAATTCAAATAGGCCCTTATTATGAATTTATGATCAAGATATTTAAGTTTAAATTTTTTGTCCTCTTATTATAAATAAGATTACTCAGTCTTTAACGTGAAACAAGCCTTGAAGTTCATTACTGTATCATGGATCTGATAATCTTAAGGTAGATTTAATATAATCTTATATAAACTAAACGTTTCATTAGATATATAATTTCAAAGTGTTTTCTATTTATAAAACTTTATCCTATAAAATAAATATTGAAATTATGCACCTCAAGGTAGAAGAATGCTAGTTAGCCTAATAGCAAAAACCACAAACCAAAAATTATATTGATTTTCATTTGCTTCTCAACTTTCTATCCTTTTTCTTCCTCAATATTTTTTCTTTTTTGGTATAAAATTGAGAGTAAATCATAATTATCCAATCCCAATAGAGACAAGATATACAAGCAACATCAGATGCTTGGGATTCATGAAAAGGTCGATCCATTGACACCCATTTTCCTTGCTGGCAGTAAGCCATCAATTTTTGTATTTTCCTTTTGTTTTCTTTTATAGGAGTTTGGTTTACATACATATGTGGGCTTCTTGGATTGGTTTTCAATAGAAAGTATTTTTTTCTTATATATATATATATATATATATTAATAACTAGTGTACTCGTATTTGTGCTTGATAAGATTTGTTTTTAATAGTAAATATTAAATGAAATTGAATTTATTTATTTTTAATAGAAGATAACTAATATAGTCATGAATTTTTTGCTCTACACGGCTAAAATAATAAATGCTAAATTTACTCAGGTTTAATCATTGGAATTTACAAATGAAAAATACTTTAAGGCTTTTGTGTATTAATTAATTAGTAATTAAAATTTTAATTAAAAATAATAATATATCTATAATGGATAAGAAATGAACCTTTCGAAATTTACAAATGAATATTATTTTTAATAATTAATTAATTAGCAATTATATTTCTAAATGAAAACTAAGAATATATATATCCATAATAAACAATAAGTTTTGGAATTCACAAATGAATTATATTTTAAGCATTAATTGATTGATTATTTAATTTTTCAATTAAAACTAATAATTTAATTATATCCATGAATATAAAAATAATAAAAATAATAAAAATAAAATAAATAATAAATAGTAAATTATTATATAAGTTAATAATAAAATAGCCATTTTCATATAAGTGCTGATATGACACTTACATAATGTTCAAAAAAGTATTTTCTTTTATTTTATAATAAACATAGAGAGTGACCAAGGGAGCACAATTTGGTTTGATCTTTGATATTTGTTTTCCTTTCTTTTGTAATGGACAAAGAGATAGTAAAAGAAGTAGCACAATTTTATTTCGTTTTTAATGTGTGTAATGGAGAGAGATGTAATACAAATTTATTACTAATAATAATATTAGAGAAAGAGAGAACATAAATTTATCTCTAATAATAAATTATTTTTAACTGAGTTGGCATAATAATAGAAGTTGATATGACATGCCTTTTTGAGCTCTATTCTATAGAAATTTAAACTCTACTAAAGATTATTTGGCTCAAATTTGAATTTTTTTTCCCTTGTCAATGAATATATTTTTTTTACTTGTATGACTTATTTTGGAGAAAAGTTCAAATGTAAATTTTCTTTTATAAGTCAAAAATTTTAATTTGTCAAAGAAGCACCTTTCTTAAAATTTGTTATAAAGTGCTTTGAGAAAAAATCAATCTAAATGAACCTACAGAACGTGTTTGAGATTGAGGCTAAAAAAAAAAGTTTTTGCGAAAAAAAAAAAAAAGTGCACAAGTTGGTCATAGACGAACTTGTTGAGTTTTAAGAGGCCTAAAACGGGGTTTTGGAAAAATATATATTATTTTTCAGACTAAATTTTTCAAGTAAGAGTATATATATACTCTTCATTAACTACAATAATTATGACACACTGATTTATGATTAAAGATTAAACATATTATTGAAACAAAATTGAAAATTTAAAAGAAATATAAAAAATTAACATTAGAATTTAAAATTATTATTTAAAAATAAAAAAGAAATAAAATTTAAAATACAAAAATAAAAGTTACAAAAAATTTAAAAATTAAAAAATCTAAAATATTAAAATTAAATAAATAAATCATAAATGGCATTTTGAACAACAATGTCAATCACAAATTACTTTTTTGCGGATCAACTTTATCAAACAGTATTGACCAAAAAAAAAATCAAATAGTCAAACAACTTTTGTCAACAGTACATTTAAATTTATTAGTACATTTAAAGCAGTAACAGCAGCTCATAGAATATTATATAAATATATAAAAAATATTATATAATGCAAAACAATGTTCCTTTGGTTCAATCACACAGACACACACTGATTTAAAAGAATAATAATAATAAAAAAAAGCAATCCCATTTCTCTCTCTCTATCTGCTTCTTTCCTATATCTCCTTTCTTCTTCCTCATCGCACCACAAAGCAGAACAAGAAAAAGACAGACCCAAAAAGGAACCCAAAAACAAAGAAAAAGTCTTCTTTCCTACATAATATATATATATATATATAACTCTATATGCAAGCTTATATTAACCAAGGTGGATGATTTGATGGATCTATAGATCTGATACTTCCAACCCCACCTGTAGTTCTCCATTTTAGTTCAGATCTCAGTCTTTTTTCCATTTTGGTTTAGTTCAGTAGCTGATCAGGAAACAGAAGAATTAAATAGAGCATACAGGGGCTAATCATACTGTAAGTTTATGAATTAGTCAAAAAGCTCTGAGCTTTATGTGTTTGGTATTCTTTTTGCTTATTTCTTTACTTTGTACTGTTATTTTTGCTTGTTGATGCAATTAGCTTTACTGGTATTTAGTTGTTTGAGCATGGAGTTAGCTTTACTGGTATTTAGTTCTTTTTCAGTGAAGTGGGGTGTGGTTTTGACTGTTTCTTTTTCATCAAATTGCTTCTTGTTTTCATAATTGTAGACCATTTTAGGATGTGGGTTTTGTTTTCTTTTTCTAATGGAGTTCAAAGTTGGTAGGGCTCTTCCCTGGACTCACCATGTAGTGAGAAGTAGAGATTTTTGGATTTTGGGCTTGAGGTCTTTTGCCTTGCCTTGATGATGTATTTTCTTTGGATTTTACAGTAAAATTGTAATCTTTGTTGAGATTTTTGGTCAGAGAACAGATATTGTTGTTGTCATGATTGGGTTAAGTTTTAATTTCTTGTAACACTGTGGGATTTAATCTGCAGAAGGAGGGGCTTGTGGGTAGGGAATTTAGTTGGAAGTGCTCTAGCATCCATTTTGGATGTTGAAGAATTAAGGGTAAGCAGGGGGTGAAATGTGGGATGTTATCAAGGTTGATAAACCTTCTTAGGGCCTGTTGGGGCCCGTCATCTGACCGTTATGTGCAAAAGGATTTGGATACTGCTGGCCGACACGATGGACTTCTTTGGTACAAAGACAGCGGGCAGCACTTGGTTGGTGAATTCTCCATGGCTGTTGTCCAGGCCAACAATTTACTGGAGGATCAAAGTCAGGTTGAGTCTGGTTCTCTGAGTTTGCTTGATTCTGGCCCATATGGAACATTTGTTGGAGTTTATGATGGTCATGGCGGTCCTGAGACTTCGCGCTACATCAATAATAAATTCTTTCAGCATCTTAAGGGTAAATGATCATGACCTCTACACGTCCTTCTGTTTTAATAGATTTGAATTATTTAGCTCCTTATGTCATGGAAATGGATCTTATCACGAATCAAACTTTTACATGTGTTATTTTTATGTTGACTTGAATCTGCATCTGCAGGGTTCACCGCAGAGCAAAATTCCATGTCAGCTGATGTTATAAGAAAAGCATTTCAAGCAACAGAAGAGGGATTTCTATCCGTGGTTACTAAACAGTGGCCACTGAATCCACAGATTGCTGCTGTTGGCTCTTGTTGCCTGGTTGGTGTGATCTGTGGTGGGACTCTTTATGTTGCTAACCTCGGTGATTCCCGTGCGGTCTTGGGGAGGGTGGTCAGGGCTACTGGAGAGGTTCTTGCTATCCAGCTCTCTACTGAGCATAACGCAAGCCTAGAGTCTGTCAGACAAGAGTTGCATGCCTTGCACCCAGATGATCCAAAAATAGTAGTTCTGAAGCACAAAGTTTGGCGTGTGAAGGGCTTGATACAGGTAAATACTTCTGTTAAATAACAACAAGAAGTGATGATGCTTTAAAACTATGATTTCCAAATGAAAAGAAGCATTACACAGGAAACATGGGGAAAGAAGATGAATATGTTAGTTAGCTACCAAGGAGTTTGAGGAGATTCTATTGAGGACAGGGTGAGGACTGAAGAATAGGTGATATAGTTTGTTATTCATATGTATTGATGTCTGTTCACTGTGGCTATCGGCATGTGACAGCAGAACTATTTGTTGCATATGGTTCCTTCCACATTTGTAGATGTGGAATGCATATCTCATGGTGCTTGGTCAAAGTCTTACGCAAGTTGTTATGCCATCATAATCGCATTATGGTGCTTAATTCTTGGTTTAGATGCTTTTTTGAATCTGAAAGATAAGTGGGTATAATTGGATTTCTAATGGAAAGTAAGTTAAATCATAATGGCTCTGATGTAATCAGCCTAAATCAAGAATAACATACAAATCAAAGATAAAAGTGAAATTGGATAGCATGTATGTGTATGCTACTTAATTGAACTACACAGACTTTGTTGCCACTTTGTATAATTTGCATAGCATTTTTTTGTTTCCCATTTTCCTCTAATTGAAGAAATTCTTATTTCAGGTTTCTAGATCTATAGGCGATGTATATCTTAAAAAAGCGGAATTCAACAGGGAACCTCTGTATGCTAAGTTCCGTCTTCGTGAACCTATTAAGAGACCTATATTAAGCTCCGAGCCATCTATTTCTGTGCATGAACTTCAACCTCACGATCAGTTTCTCATATTTGCTTCTGATGGCCTCTGGGAGCACCTGAGCAATCAAGAGGCAGTAGATATTGTACAGAGTAGACCTCGCAGTGTGAGATTTCTTTCTTGGTTTATTGTAGATTCTTATTCATATAAGTACTCTAGTAACACTTTTGAGTGTTGGTCCAGATCTTTCTGTTATTTTTTATATAATTCTTCTACTATTCTGGAATATGCATAAAATAGTAGAACACATTAATCAGCTGGTTCTCATTTCGGATTTTCTATCACATGCCTGTTATTCCTGATCCTTCTTCTGTGATAATTAGGCAGAACCTTTAACTTTTAGACTCTGCATGTCTTTTTATTTTATTTGGCCCTTGTGGTTAGGTATGATGAAGTAGCATCACTTCACTCTGTGAAAGCAAACTAATGGTTTCAAACCTGGCATCCTTTTTTTTTCTTTTTTGGGGTTTTTTTTTTTTTGGGGGGGGGGTGGGGCTGAATATTAATATTAACACGATTTTCAATACTAAAATAATTGAGAATATAGTTCTGCTGCACCCATCCCCCAATATGCATAAAATAGTAGAACACATTAATCAGCTGGTTCTCATTTCGGATTTTCTATCACATGCCTGTTATTCCTGATCCTTCTTCTGTGATAATTAGGCAGAACCTTTAACTTTTAGACTCTGCATGTCTTTTTATTTTATTTTGGCCCTTGTGGTTAGGTATGATGAAGTAGCATCACTTCACTCTGTGAAAGCGAACTAATGGTTTTCAAACCTGGCATCCTTTTTTTTTTGGGGGGGGGTGGGGGGTGGGGGCAGGGGGCGCTGAATCTTAATATTAACACGATTTCCAATACTAAAATAATTGAGAATAAACCCAAACCCAAAAACAAAAGAAAAAAAGAGCCATAGGTTATGTGCTTGGGTGTTCAATTCTATAGTTAGTTTAATTAAAAGAATGGATGGATTTGAGATGATCCATCTCCATGTTGTAGTGATTTCTGGAGTCTTCAAGATATGTCCTCTTTTGGGAGTTTTACTTATTTGTATATTTTGCGTATACAGGTTTGTTAACGACAAACTAAATGTAGGTAAGGAGGTATTGCAAACTGTTCCTTACAGGGAGAAAAATCAAAGCTGTTCTAATATTAAAATTCTATTTCTTCTATCCTAAAAAAAGAAAAAATGTTTTTCCTCCTTCCCTAATAATGTCCCATTCATCACGAAATAGGACAGTAGCTACACTATTATAATTTTTTTTGCCCCATTTGAATGGTTTTTCAGACGATTTGAAATAAGAAATGTGATTCTCAACCCACTTATTTTCCTAAATTTGGGATGTCCAGAAAGTATGTTTTCTCGTTTGGAAAGTCCGAAAGTCTTCTTTCATAAAGTCCTTTTCATGTCTCGATGTCATTTTGATATTCCAACTTGGAGGGGATTTTTCCAGTCTAAAATATTGAATCTTAGTTTAATTTTTTGAATCTTAATTGTTATTGTAAAAAAGTTGAGGCTCTCTACTCCTAATGAAATAATTGGAAAAAAGACAAATTCTAGGATGGAGAAGCATATATTTTCAATGGAGAGCTAAAACATTGTTCTGAGCTTTTGGGGTGGATAGAGTAATATACTAGTATATAAGCATAAATGATTGTATCAGGTTCACTTCTAGTGTTAAGTGCTCATATGGCATATTCTTTCTAATTATCATAATCTATTTTCTAAAGAAATTATTATGAAATTTTGTATTCCTGGGTAGTGGGAGTGAGATCTCATGTGCTGTTGATTAGTATGATATTCTCAATGCTCTAAGTGGGGAATCAATGTTCTTCTTTCTATATATTGTAATTTTTTTCAAGAATTTAGTAGCGTCATCATCACTCGATCAGGCCATACCATTTTATAACTTTGTTCAATACTAATATAATATGAAAACTCTTCAGGTTTCCGCCCTTTCCCCACCGTCCCTCTCTCTTTTTTCCCATCCCTCTCTTTCTTTCTCTGGGGGAGGGACTGGGGGCTGTTATGAGGTTATCTCTCATGTGATTAGAGCCGTTAAATTGGTGGTAACTTCCCTCACAATATGCAGAAAAAATGCCATGTTGATTAGCATAGAAAATAATGTTAATTTACGTAAAGTAGGGAAGCGAAAACTTAATTGACATGTGGAGCTGACTTATCCTCTAAGTTACTAAGTTACTAATTGTGGATATATGTCAATTTCTGAAAGAGGTTAAAAGGTTCCTGAAGGGAGAAGCCTTATTTCTTATGCATGCAAATGCTCTTGACTCTTGCCATTTCTTTATAGCACTATCCTTTATTTTTCAGGTTTCTAAGTAATGATAGAAAACTGTGAGATATACGTAGTCTCTAATTGTTGCCTAATGTGTCTATGCACCACTGGAAGCATAATCAACTAGAGAACTAGAAGTTGTTATTTTTAGAGTAATGAAAAAGTTAATACCGTGATGCTAACAACTCCTGGCATGCAGAGTAATGAACAAAGTTATATTGTGATGTGAACTCTTGACTTCAAGTAAATATCAGATACACCATGGACTGTATTAATGGTTACCTAATCTCCATGCTGCAAATGTTGGGATACTGTGCCCTCTATAACTTTTCCAATTCTGTATATATTATCAATATCTGTAAAGGCCTGAGGGTTCTCTAATAGATGAGAAAAAACTCATGAACAGTGATGGAGCTAGGATTTTGATGTAGCGGGGTTGACACATTAAGCTTTTTTTACTCAAAAGAATCAATGAAGAAATTTGTAATAAAATATCATATACACAAATGCATATATATATTTTTCTTTTGAGTTAGCGGGGGCAAAATACACATATAAATTTGTTTTTTGATAAATATATATATAGAATTTTTTTGTGATTTATTGGGCTGGGGGGGCTGCTGCCCCTATTTGCCTCCCAGCTCTGCCACTGCACGTGAAGGTCTCGTTTGGTTATATTTTGAGGCAGTATTGATAATGGATGCGCTGTAAGAATACAAGTGTTTTCTTGTCTCATTGCTGAAATTAGTGGGACACTATGTCCCTTATCACCTCTCCATGAACTTACTTTATTTTCAATATTAAGAGAAGCTTCCGGAGTCTACATTATATTAAAAAAGTATATGAAGGTTATACATGGCAAGCTCTGTTCTTTACGGGCCTCAGTCTTTAGTATTGTATACGATTTGCTCTTCGTATTTATTATATGGTGTCATTGCAGCAAAAGAATATGTCTTCATTGTCAAGACCGTTAGTTTGGACTTGATGATATGCATGATAGGGAAAGGTTATGAGATCATTTTGTGGAGTAAGTGAACTAACGATTACCCCTTTTGCTGATGTAGGGAAGTGCCCGTAGGCTTGTGAAAGCTGCATTGCTTGAAGCAGCAAAGAAAAGAGAGATGAGATACTCTGATTTGAAGAAAATTGACCGTGGGGTGCGAAGGCATTTCCATGATGACATCACGGTCATAGTTGTATTTGTAGATTCTAATCTTGTGAGTAGAGCCAGCTCTTTGACAGGCCCTACTTTGTCCATAAAAGGAGGTGGAGTCAACCTACCCGCAAAAACTTTGGCACCTACACTGACAGAACTTGGTACCACTTGAGCTTTTCCTTTATTGTATACTATGCTTATCCTTCTTTAAACTTCCCATGTGACTACATCTGATGGTAGATGAAACAGGGACTAAAGAAGGTGCGGCACTAATTTATTCATTGATGTATAATGTAACACTTAACATGGAAGGGGTGTTTTGTTTACTTCTGAGCATTTGAAATAGTAAAGTGAAAGAATCAAAAAGGAGAGCTTGGAACTTAATGTAGAGATTCTTTCTTAGGGAACATAATTTCTACTTGTATTCATTCGCCTTCTCTTCCCACCACCTCTTTTCTTTGCAGACTTCCGGCCTTTTAAGGTTTGTTCTATGTATGTATGTTACTGAACCCTGGAAATTGATTATTTTTTTTTTCTTTTTCCATTTGCACGCCATAACAGATGAACCTTGCTTGTTGTGAGAATATAACTCGCCTCCCAAGTTTCTGCTTTTTATTTGTGGAAAAAATAAAGCCGTCTGGGGATCAGTTGTAACTATTTTTGGTGCTTACTCTGATGGTTGATGCAGGCTTGTATATATCAGCCAAATGTTTTCCTGTAGTGCACAATCAAGTGTTCGTTCTTAATAACTACACTAGACAGACGATTAGCGGGTAGATTGTAATGTTGAACAAGTCGGTAAGCCGATGGTGTTTTGTACAAATGATACCTTTTACTAGCTTTGTTACTGCTTTCTGAAGTGTGATTAAAGTAAGACGAGGGAGATCTCTGATTGCTTGAATTGCTCATCGGTAACCTTTATGCATGTACTAAAATTGAATACGATGACTTCATATTCCTCTTCATTGTGCCCGAGCATGATTATTTTCACCATGATGAA
Source organism: Cordia subcordata (assembly GCA_028554755.1). Classification (NCBI taxonomy): domain Eukaryota; kingdom Viridiplantae; phylum Streptophyta; class Magnoliopsida; order Boraginales; family Cordiaceae; genus Cordia; species Cordia subcordata. The sequence continues at coordinate 4,862,831 of JAPTOF010000022.1, read as the reverse complement.
TGAGGAAGGAACACATGCTTGGTCCTCTGGAACTTATTTTCTCATCAATCTTTGATTTAGTAAATGCTGCAATATCCTGAGCAATGAGGGGCAGTGAATAATGGCCTTCGACACTCGTCGCGGCCAGTAAATATTGACTGCTCAAGCTGTCCAAAACCATGAACTTTGAACTATCTTTATGTATCACCTTTTAACTTTCACAAGCACATTTTTGCAGACTGCAGAAAGTGGAGAAGATTATGATTTATGCATCTACTGGTGTACTCATTTTGAGTTGTTTTGATCAATATTTTGCTCTTTGCAGTTGATCTCGACAACTCATTATATATTTAGCCCAAGTATGCTAACATCTTTCTACACGTTCACGCCTGTTCCTTCAGCAGTACCTCTCCGGTTTGTCCATGTCTATCCTAGGCTTTTGAGTATCAGTCTCCAGGTACCTTCATGCTGATATAAACCTTATTCCGAAACAAGATTCTTTTATAATATTATGATATTACGACTGAGAGTGATAGTGGCAAAGTGATGGTGCAGTTATTTGATTTTTACGTTTAAAGGTCCAAATCTTTTCACTGTAGCTGCATCGTGGCTTAACCACCCCTAGTGCTCCCAAATCCAGTTGACCTAGCTGAAGTAAGCGTATACATCAATGAACATGTACGAGTTATGGTTGCTTACTATTGCAATCAACATTACCCCGATAGTTAACTATATTGTCTAGGCTATTTAATGAGGTAGCTCAAAAGTAATGGTTAAATAACTGGATTTGGAGGGTGTTTGGCTTTGTTTATTTGGTGCTTACAAGCACCTAAATATTAAAAAATATGTAAGAGGGTGAGTTTTTTTTAAGTGCTTATAAGCATCCAAAACAAGTAAAGCCAAACACCGTCTTGGTCAACCAATGCCTGTTTGTGCTGTCTCTTGTTTGTGCTTTTCTCTGATCAATGAATTCTTTCTTCTTATTGTACATAAGAAAATAGAAACCGGGGGGGGGGGGGTGGAGGCAATGGGGGAGTAGATCTGTGGTTAATATGAATGTGATCTTCTCGTATCAATATAACGTTAAATTTAACACTTGCATGATCCGACGGAAGTACTGTATAAAACTACCAAAAGTTGTTTAATCTCGATGATGTTGATATATGCACTTTGACCTTTGTTATTGAAGATACCATTTTCACAATTTGAACGTTGTATAAAATAACTATTTTCAAGATTTGAGCATCACCCCAGGTACGATCTTATTAAGAATGAGCTTCCGCCAACACTTAACCGCTGTACCATGAAACATAAGGACAAGGTACCCATCATTTTTGTCCAATATTCCGGGGAAAAAGTAGTAAATGCCATTCATAAATTTAGCCAAAGTCTGTTGTAATTGGGCCCCTCCATTTGTCCGGGTTATTCATAGCAACTAATGATATACTTTGAGCTTGTTTGGATGGGTTTTTTTTTTAAATAATCTTGAAAGTGTTTTTTTATTAAAGAAATTTATCAAAAAAGTTAAATTTGAAGGGTTCTAAAAGTTTCAGCATTTTTTGAAAGTTAAGCCAAATACTCATTGTAAAAGACAAACGTATTTTTTAAAGGGAAAAAAAGGTTTTCTTTCGTGGAAAAAAAGCCAATAAAGATAAGTCCTTTTTCACCTCATTAAGAAAATGTACAAAGTCATCAAAGTTTTCATTAATGAGAAGAACCTACCATCTCGGCAGAGGCATATGAGTTGGTCCCCATTAGCATGATTCTGTTATGGAACGATTGAATATATTTGCCTCAGCAAGGCTTAGATCTTTTCAGCAAATTGGGTTTCAGACTCATGCAGGGAAGTTGTAAGTGGATACGATTTCACCAAGCATTCCAAGGGAAGTAAGTAATCGAGTGGACCCCTTTTTAGTGGAGTGTTGATTTTCTCGTAATGTTATTACATCTATAAGTAAGATTTGATAATGGTAATTGAGTGGACCACTATCTAGTGGAGTGTGTGAAAATCTTCTCCTTATTACATTTATTTTTCAAATATAATTTATACTTATTGTAAAAAAGATATGTTTTTTTAGAGAAAAATATATAATTTTAAAAAAAAAAACCAATCTAAATAGACCCTTATAACTCTAAAAAAAACTCAGTTATAACTTTTTTTTAGAAGTCAGAATTTTTAACTTCTAAAAAAATACTTTTTCAAAATTTTTTTTTTTAAAAAAACTTTTGGAAAAAGGCAATCCAATAGAGCTCGAAAGCTTAGCCACTATAACATAACATATGTAGCTAAGCAGTACAGTTTTTATTTTTTTGACCAAAAATCTAACTAGCAGAGTCCAATCACCAACTGGCAAATCTCAGGTATCCAGCACGTCCCCTATACTGTGCACTAGTTAAGTCGAGGACATTCAATCCAATGCAGGGGATTGGACTCAAACACAGGTCATGAGTTGTCTTTATTTTTATCTCTTATTGTTAAGACATTCTTAGGGCACCAGTCAAGTAGAATAGTTGTTTATCATAAAATATGCCGAAACTTCAGTAGATCTATTTAAAGAAGGATTTAGCAGAATCATATCCAAGGTCTACATCTTCTCACTGGAAAAATGAATTAATCTATCATCACCCTGTGAAGCTCTAGAAGAGCTAATGCAAGGAGGATTGAATCCCTTCGTAACATTTTAATGTAACGAGAGAATTTGGATGCTCTCAGGGTTGTTACGAAAGACCCAAGTCAATTTCAGATGCACCCTTCTCTGCTCCAACCTGGACTAATCAAATCAAAGATACAGAGAAAGAGGAGAACAACTTTTCCACTTTTCCCTCTCCTCTTGAGCCAAATTGCATAGCACTTTCCTCTTCATATAGCCTTTTGCCTTGGGGGAAAAGAGATTTGCCACTTTGCGAAGATTAAAGTTGCACCACAATATCAAAAAAGCAAATAAAAGTAAAATTATAAAGAGAAACAAGAAAAACCATCATGATTCAAAATTTTTATACAGGATCGTGATTAGATACAACGCACGAACTCAACTTTACACACACAGACTACATGCGGCTGGTGGAAGAATATACTATAAACGATGGGGTTAAGCAGAAGAAAAAGGAAAATGCTATGTGTAAGTATGAAGGATTACTCAAACAACTCTGTTTATCATGTAATTTACACCGAAAAAAATTTACAGATCCCTTCTGCACAGTGGGCAAGAGCCATGTCTAACCAGCCATTTGTCGATGCAAGGCAGGTGAAACATGTGGTGACAATGAGGCAAACTCCTAACGGTCTCCCCGACCTGGAAGTCCTGTATTTACCAAAATAGAAATAACCATTGAGATAAGGATTCTTCACATTCCATTTGGTATTGTTCACAACATTAAAAGGGGCAAGCAAGATGAATAACAGTGGCAGTACCTGAAGGCATATTGAACATGAGACTCTCTCCCCAGAAGCATCAACGTTGTTATCACTGGTAATTACGATTGTTGGGAGCTTTTCTACAGAATCTCCAGGGCAGCCCTTAGCCCCACCAGTGTCAAAAATGTTTGGGATATCATCGTATGTGGTCTCAACTGCTCCCATCTGGTTGAGAACAGAGTGTAAGCAAATCAAAAGAGATGATACTAAGCCGTGATTGCAAAACTGCTAAACATCTGCAGAACAATACCTGGCTTTGCACTGCACTTAACATAGCTGGACCAATACGTTCGCGAACCAGTCTGCCACTCAAGAGGCTCGCAATGACATCAATCTACAAAATTTCATGCCATGCATTTGTTGATTCAGTAAGTTATATAATTCTTACTATCTAGTCATATTCTCAGCCAGAAAATGCTTAACCAGCCTGTTCATCATCCAACATTCACTATTAAACTAGTCTCGGCAATAACCATGGCTAGGTACTTACCAAATAAAGCAGACACCCGATCCCAGACTCATCCGATTGCCATAGAAGCAATGAAGATTCGAAGACCTCAATCGAGAAAACAGCACCAGAAATGGCACCGACTGCAGCACCTCTAACGAATCCACTTTCCGTTTCCTGGCCTATTAAAGCTCCGGTTAATGCTCCTAATAATGTCCCAACTGCAGCAAAAGAGGCAATACCTTATCAGCTTTTCGATGTTCAACCGGCAAACAATACTAATCACCAAATGCAACATCTTTCCGTACATCAATTCCTCCAACAACGTCTAGAATTTATACCCTAAACATCTAACAGCCTGATATTGGAAATATTGTGTTATGATAGTTTACATAATAAAAGGGTCATACAATCCTAAGAGCAAGAAAAGCATAATGACCCATCTTAATGCTAATTTTGCCTATCTATCCAACATGTTTATAGAAAATCAACCACCAAAACCTTAACAAAATTGCAAAATTAACACCATAGAAAATCAAATCCTAATTTTCACATATGCACATTTATTCTACATATCTTCAATGGCTTCATAAGGTTTCAAGATCAAAACTTTTTCAAAAACCAAGATCACATTTACAAAATCTCGGATCAGATACCATGAAACCAATCAAGAATTTCCCTCAAAAATCACATTAATCTCAAGAAAAAGCCCTCAATTTTACTACCCAATAACATAATCAAGAATATATTAGCACAAGAAATGGGAAAAGAGAAGATCATACACACCTAACGCAAAGAAGAAGGTGAAAATTGCAGAGAAAACATTCCCAATCACTGCAGAAACAGCAGAACTGAAGAAATCTTTGACCTTTTCCACCAAATTCCCAAACGAAAACGAAGAAGAAGATGATGATGACGGCATAGAATGAGATGGGTATGCATAAAACTCCATAGATTTTTCCCTCTTTCTCCCTCTAGAATTCAATAACAAGCAAAACTGCAAAAGGGTTGTTGCGTTTTAGTACAAGAATTAAGTTTAGCTCAGGCCTTTAAAGCACACACCTATACGTACATACACACATATATAATATATATATATATATATATATATATATAGATAGATATATGTGTATAATGCTAATGTGTGTTTTATGTGATATTTGCACACACATAAATATAAAGAGAGGAGGGTTGATTAAAGGTAATAGTATAAAGGTATAGCTTAGTCGCTAAGAGAGGCTGAAAGGTGACCACATAAAATAGACTCGCATTTAATAAGCCTTTTGGATCCAAGGAAAAATGAAATAAAAATAAAATAAAGATGTTATATTTTTATTTTGAAAATTAATTTGTTTTAGTTTTAACTTTCTTTTTTCCAATAGCAAAAGGGAGAAAAGGGCAGCTTCTATTTGAATAATTTGAGCGTTGACTAAAGAGGATGTTTGGAAGTACTTATTTGAGCGTTTATAAACACTTTAAAATAGAAAACTTTGCTTACTAATTTTTTAGGTTGGGCAATTATAAATATTTTTTCTATAAAAATTTATGAAAAAACAAATATTTATTTTCAGTGGTTATAAATATTTAAACTAGTACGGCGGAATAGAAGGTAAAACATGGAACACAAAATGATCACATGCAAAGTTTTTGCCTTTTTCGTCTTTGATTGTGATTTGTGACATCAAAGGGATGAAAAAAAGAAAGAAAGCCAAAAGGGAGATGATCTTCTTTTATTTTTTTTGGTCAAAACTGGAATTGATCATTTTTAGTTTACAAAAAAAAAGAAGAAGAGGGATCAGTCATTTTAGACAAAGAGGAAAAATTGAAATATCTTTTATGACATCATTAGGGCCCCACAAACGTGTTCGTAGAATTTTTCAAATTTGTTGAGTAGGCAAAAGGTCATGTTAGAATTGTTCATATTTATTATTTTGAGACAAATCTTCTCCTTTTTGTTTGTTTATTCATATTGTTTTCAAGAGAAAATTAAGAGAGGAAAGAAAAGGGCTGGTTTGGTCGGGAGTTGATAGATCATGAGTACCTTTAGAAAATTAGGGGCACATATTTAATTATCCTTTGATTTCTTAGTCCAATTTTATTATTATTATTATTTTTAATAATTGGTGGAAGATAGTCCAGGTCAAGATAGAGGACGTTAAGATATTATCTCAGCAGTTTGGTTGAGGCGCCTTCTCTATATGACTTTCATTCATGACATTTTCTCTTTTTCGAAAAACGATACATGTCTCAATGTATACTTTATATTCAAATCGGTACAAATTTAACAATATTTGTAATACAAAAAATATAAAATTTAACTTGGAGAACTATTTAACTGATCTACCTAACCATTTGGAATAAGATGATAGTACTATTACATATTGCAATTCTACAAGATTTTGCTGCTTGGATTTAGAAAAGCCAAAAAAAAAAAAAAAAAGTTGATGATTTGAAACAAGTTATTCTATAGATGTATGTTACTCTTTGTTTGTGGAAAGACCAAACAAATGCGTACTAACAAGATTTTGCAGAAGTAATCTCAGAGATTAAATATTCTAGGAAAATGTAAAATATTTATGTACATCAATTTATAAATTACCAAAAAAAACTAGTAATTCCTTGAATTTATGGTCTTTCAAGTTATATGATGATAATTTTACCGCTCCACCAGTCGTACTCAAATTACTTTTTCAATTCATGTCGATGTATCTAGCAGTACTAAATCCGAGTTATAACCATCTCGTTGAAAGTTATTTAAATTTGTCACATTATTTATGATGTACTTTTTTTTCAGCGAGAATGCCAACACTTATATAACAATAATTATTTTATTGTTTGTTATTTATTTTATTTTATATTATTTCGGATACATTGTCTTCCTGTCAATATAGTCTAGGTTTACGGTCTAGGCACGACTTGCATGCAATAAATGCCGCAAATTTTCAGCGCTTCAAGTGGTCATAATTATTTTGTTTTCAACTCAATTAGTGTTTGATAATTACAATTAAGAAAAAGAAGAGACACATAATCGATTGTGACATCCCTAAGTCCTAAGAGGACAGCTTTGTGGCTGCAAAAGCATTTCTAAACGTTATCGACTCGACATGCATCTTCACCCAGATGTAACTTTAAAAAAGAAAATAGGGAAAGGAAAAAAAAAAGAAAAAAGAGAAAAATCAACCAGGAGCTAGACAATAGGAGTTGGGTAAATTAAACTTATTAGATAAGCTGGTACGTAGAGTTCACTTGTCAGAGGAGCTAGCCAAAAGGCTCTATAGCCACCAAACAGAACTTAAGTCTAACTAATTTTTAATTTTGAAAAACTCAGGCCAGCGGAATTCGACTATTAATTGATAACTCATCAAGTGTATCTTGCTCCAACGATATCCCAATTGGGTTAGAAATCTCAGCTAATAGAATTCGACCACTAATTAGTAACTCGTAATGTGAAATCTTGCTCCAAATATACTATTTGGCAACTTGTCAAACATAAAATCTTGCTTCAAAGATACTTGAGTCAGAAAACTCAACCAATAGAATTTGATCACTAATTGTGAACTTACAATGTAAAATCTTGATCGAAACATAACAATCAGTAACTTGTTAATCGTAAAATCTTGCTCCAAAGATACACCAATTGAGTTGATAAAATCTTTGGGGAACCGTACCAGTTGAGTTAAAAAGCTCAGCTAGTGAAATTCAACCATTAATTGGTAACTCATCAAATATAAAAATTTACTCCAAAGATACACCAATTGAGGTAAAAACAAAACTTTCAATGACGTGAGAGAAGATTCAAACCTTAATTTGCTCAAAGGTGTCCTCAGCCTTAACCGACTGAACTATGGCCCAGGATAAAAACGACTTTGAATTTGTAACCAGAGAAACACAAATGCGAGAATTGAAGTGTCTAAATAAAAGACACGCATATATAAAGACCTGTTCAAGGTCTAATGGGTCGGTTTGTCAAACGGGCAACCACATCACCCAATCTCCTGGCTTGATACATTTACTTGGAAGGTGTTGTTGTTGGCATCACAATGAAAATAAATGCACATCTCCAAAGAAAATATCAGATCACAACTACCAATATTTATTTGGTCTCTTTAATTATTAATCACCTCTTTCCTGCAGTCTTAACGCGTAAGGAAGCTTTATCACCCATTAATGGAAACTTATTTCAATCATCTGTCTGCAAAATTTTGGCGAAAATTATCCTGTCTCACCATTATTGGTTATTTGGTTCGAGCTGTGATGTAAAAATTCAGAAGTTAATTTGTAATAATAAGTTACTGTTGGAAAATTAAAGGGTGTCTGAACGAAGAATTACAAAAAAGACAAAAACCAAGATTTTACATGCAGTCATTGATAACCATGCTAGCTAGGAAGAGGCCGGAGCTGGAGTATTCTCGCTAGTTAGCTAAGTCTAAACTTAGCGAGATAATATCATTGATAAAATTACTAACTTGTCTAAAAGTTTAAATGTGTAAATACATTACAAGAAATCAAGTCAAGTTATCCGTATTTAAACTCCTAGTTACACTAAGTGCAAGGGTTTAGCATAAGGGTTTTTCGTGTAACTAAAAATTAATGCTAAACTTGAAAGTGTAATTAATCTTTGTTATATTTGAAAGTGTGACTAATTTTTTTTAGGGTTAGAAGTATAGTTAAGTAGGTGTGCACACCAAATGAAATTCAAAATTTGTTATACTTTAAGATGCAACAAATTTATTGTTCAAAGTTATATGAATTACAATTTTAAGCATAATAAATTTTTTTCTATTTTACAAAAAATTAATTAAGTATAATAACTCCAATATCATAGTTTCAATTGAAAATGTGATAAATATTTTGTTACACTGAAAACTATAATTAGAATAAAAGTTATCATGACGTAATAGAAAATACATAGCTACTAGGTTAAAATCTTGTAGTGAGAGAAATTTGTAATTTATTGTATTTATTTATTGTGCTTAACATATTTCCTCGCAAGAAGGCGTGATTTGTTTAAAGCCTTATATATGAGTACTTATAATATTTTTAAATGAGCGTTGTTGGGTTTTGAATCTATAACTGAGACTCTTAAGATCATATCGAGTTACCACCTTATTTAAAAATATAAAATTCTAAAATGAGTTTAATTATACTTATTTATTATACTTAATAATTGGTTCAACTCATCAAGAAAAAAAAAAAAAATGAACCAAGGGCAGAGACATTTCATCTTCAGAAGTCACCATTCCTAGAAATCCGTGGAAAAATGAATCATGCAAATCCTCGTGGCATGACTAGGTGCAAATTGGTTGGTGAATTGTAAGAAAAGTTAGAATATATGTTGGAGTAAACCATTACCATTATTCTTCAAGTTTGGTAGCATCCTCAAAGGCTTTCAAGTTTTGGATTAATATTGAATTAAAAGTGCATATCTGCTAACATTATTCTCACATGTCGATCTTTTGCTGAATAAAAATGGAAAACTAATTACGTGTATTCCAGGAAAGGGTTTCTTGCATCCGAGGTCACATTGCAGGAAAGCATGATCGTTTACCACAAAGGAATGTTAGAACAATTTTGAAGCAAAAACATTTTTGAATAGTAGTTCTTGTTATTGTTACATGTTTTGAAATTAGATACTTCACAAATTCTCATAATTTAAAAACCCAATTTTCAACAATGAATTTGGTAGAATGATGAGGGTCGACGATCGAACATGAGCTCTGCTGCATTATTATACCACGAGGTTTACAATTTCAAATTAATCAAATATAGTTCAACTCAGGACGAGATTTGGTTATTTTGAAAAGGATAAATTGTACTAAATCCCTTATAGTTTATTATAAGTACATAATGCCACCTATTTAGTTTGAAAATAGGCACGAAATCTTCCTGTGGTCTTAAAATATATATCACACGTGCCCCCAAAAAATATTCATAAAACTTTCATGTGATTGTCAAAATGTGTAGCACATGTATTCCTTAAAATGGTGTCTATCACCTGTTTTAAAACTAAAAAAGGTTAACATATACTTATAATAAATCATAAAGGGGCTCAAAACAATTTATACACTTTTGAAAAAGAGAGAGAAAGTATGACAGCAGTGCTTGTCTCTTGTGCAGTTGTGCTTAAACCTAACTAGAATTTCCAGATTTTTCATCCGATTGTATGATCAATAATGATCCCATATTGCCTATGCCTTTCTGCTACCAAGCTTTACTATAATGCTAATAATAATTGACAAAAGATTTAAAGGTGTTTGGCTTTGCTTATTTTAAGTGCTTATAAGTACTTAGAGAAAAGTATTCTCTCACATGTTTTTTACTATTTAGATGTTTATATGTATCAAATAAGCAAAGCCAAACACCCTCTTAGATTTTTCTAGTATGGGCGTTCAATGCCATATTTTCTACGATTAGTTTGCCCGTTCTAGCAGATTATGATCTTCAACACACACAGAGACCCAAAGCCTCTTGTTTATAAATTGTTAATTCAGTATTTTCTTCGATTAGATTCTCGCCTCTACCAAAAATTTACCCAGTTTATGATGTAATGACATTGACTTGCGCACGCTTTCTTGATTCAATTTTTCTACATTTTTGAGTATACTACTTTTGATTAGACCATCTATTGAAATAATAAAAAAGATACGAACTGTTGATCACTTGCCCTAAAACTTGAGTTAAGATGATAAGATAATGATTCGTCATGACAAAAGGTTTTAAGTTACGAACTTGTATCCCTCATCAGTATATTGTTGAGGGATTTGGTGCATGAATTATGGCATGGTGCTACATAGAATAAAGTTAAATGCACTGGTGTTCAGAGTGGTTTGCCTAAAATATACCGGTACCTCTATGTTTTTTTAGAATGGATGAAAACCCTTGAGTTTTTTATGATGTATTATATCACTCCCTACCATTAATTAAGAAACCCCCTCAAATGTGATTGTGCTTCACGTTATTTCTATGTGATTGTTTTATTTTTTATCACAAATTATTTAAGCAAAAATATGCACCACACCTCATGTGGTTTTATTAAAAAAATGCAAAGTGCCCCCTATGATTTAGGGAAGAGCTCATTACCCCCTCCCAGATTTGATATTTTCTGTAGCACCGTCAGCGAAAATGGTAGTTGAGTTGTGTGTGATACATCGTAGAAATCACAAAGGGTTTTTAGCTATTTTAAATAAAACATTGGAGATACCAATATATTTTAAGCGGATCATATGAATAGCACGCTTTTATTTCAAGTATAACATGGAATTGGTAAGTTTAAAATGAATGTCATATGACTTTTTTAAAATAAAATTTTAACCATAAAAAAATGAATGAACTATCTCACTCTCTCTTGTTCGACCACAATACACTTTCCAATACAAGAGAGGGGAAAAAAAAGAAAAAGGAAAAGGAAAAAAAGAGGAGACCAATAAGACTTGTCAATGCCTTTTGAAGTGGGGTGAATTAAATTGCCATCAAAAGGCTCGAAAGTTCGAACAACTTGGTCATTTTTGAGGATTCGTCTGCCTACTATAATTAATTAAGAAGAAGACTTATTCTTCACTTTCCAGAGCTTTCAAGCACGCACTCTAGCTATAATGCTAATAATAATAATTCATAAATTAAAAAGAATTAATCTAGATTTTTCAAGTGTGGGCGCTTTGTTCAATGCTATATTTTCTATGATTAGTTTGCCCATTATTCTAGCAGATTATGATCTTCCACACACAAAAAGTACTGAACCAAAAACAATTGTTTATGATTTGTTAAGTCAGTATGTTTCTTCGATTAGATTCTTGATCTTTACCGAAAAGTATCTAGTTTCTTATGATTTGATGAACATTGATTTGCGCATGCTTGCTTCATGCAATCGTTGTATACTTGAGTGTACTTCTTTTGATATTATACTATACATTACCCTCTCTTTCCTACTGTGTAGACCATCTATTGAAATAATAAAAGAAGATATGATCTCTCACTTGCCCTAAAAATTTAGTTGAGTGATAAGATGATGATTCGTTGTGATAAACGGTTTTTAAGTTACGAACTTGTAGCCCTCATCATCGTTGAGAGATTTGGTGCATGAATTAGGGCATTGTGTCACGTACCTCTAAGTTTAATACACCAAGATCTTTTATGATTTGAATATCAATATTTTTTAAAATAATTAAAAGCCTCCTAGTATTTTCTATAATATACATCATATTGTACCTTGCCGTTAAGAAAACCGTCAAATGTAACAACTTTTATACATCACATGATTTCTATGTGATTGTTTTGTGTTTTTATCATAAATTATTTGAGCCAAAATGAAGGTTAAGCTACGTGCGCACATTACAATTTACAAAAGACAAGAAATTTTTTTGGGTAAATTTCACAAATAGTCCCTATTATTCAAAAAAAGTGTTAATTTAGTCTCTATTATTTTAAGAGTGACCCATTTGGTCCTCAATATTTACAAAAAAAAGTCAACTTATTCTTTCAAATGTAACCCATTTAGTTCTTAATATTTGCAAAAATATCAATTTTCTCGAAAAATATCAATTTTCATCCTCATTAATTGGTTATGTGATCATCACATGATCATTTTTAGGATAAAATTAGATCACATTACTATTTGTAAGGTTGAAATGGGGATCCATAAGGTTACTTTTTGGAAACATTGGGGACTAAATTAATCAATTTTGAAGCAATAGGGACTAAAGTAACACTTTTTGAAAAACAATAGGGACTAATAGTCTAATAGCATGTTTGAAAAGCTACATTGTAATGGATTTGAGTGTAATTGAGAGTAATTACACAGTTGGGTGTGTTTGTCTAACTAAGTAATTACTTAGTTAAAGATGAATTTAATGTAATTGGAGTTCCTCAATTATACTCTCCAATTCTCATAATGGGAGGTGTGAATTGGTATAATTACACTATGTAATTACTCTCTAACAACTTTTCGTACTCTTTTATTTATTTATTTTATATTTGACATGTTTTTTTATAAAATAAATATAAATAATAAATAAATAAATCATCAAAATAAATAAATTTAAATAAAATTAAAACAAAAAGTATAAATTAAATAATTTTAAATATATACATATGAAATAAATAAAAAAAAATATTTTAAATTTGAAAATATTAGTAGTAGATAATTTTTAGTTTCATATATTTATATTTATAATTCGTATATTTTTAATTAGTCATATTTATTTTTATAAATAATAATATTTTTATTTTTAATAAATTGCATCTTTAAATATTTGTTAGTATGTAATTACCATCTGTGTTACCAAACATGTCATACAGAATTAAGGTGTAATTATGTTGTGATAACCAAACACGTTGTGTGATTTAAATTACTATGTAATTACTAGGCAACGCAATTACTAGGGTAGTAATTATATTACCTAGTAATTACATTGTAGTGTCCAAACAGGCCCTAAATAGGTCATTTTAAAATAATAGAGACTAAACTAACACTTTTTGTAAATAATAGGGGGTTATTTGTGAAATTTACTTCTTCTTCTTTTTTTTTTTTAACTATTTTAAAAAACACAGAGAATACTAGCAAATATTAGGCAAATCACCCAGGCACGCCAGTGTATTCATCCATGTATAATATGGAGATTGTAAGTTTGAAATGAATGTGATATGACCTTTTCTAAAATTAAATTTTCATTATAAATAAATGAAAGATCAATCTCCCGATAAAACTTTTATTATAAATAAATGAAAAATCTATCTTCCTCTTCTCTTGTTCTATCACAATCTAGTTTCTAATATGAGAGAGACAAAAGAAAAGGAAAAAAAAAAAAAAGGAGGCCCAATAAGATTTGTCAGTGCCTTACGAATTGAAGTAGCGTGCATTAAATTGCATTCATAAAGCTCGAAAGTTCGGACAACTTGGTTTTACAGCTTGTGGTTATCTTTGAGGGTTCGTCTGCCTGCTATAATTTATTTAGGAGACTGAAATTATTCTTCATTTTCCAGAGCCTTCAAGCACAGATGTACACAAGTTATGGTGATTGTCAATCTCACACGTCCTCTAAAGGATTGTTTGAATTGAATTTTTTCAATTATTATTTTTTAAAAAAGTATATTGTTATACTAATTATTGATTTGACATTCAAAAAAATAAAACTCTAAAAAAAAATTCAAATACAATCTTAAAAAGTTAAAATTTTTAACTTATCAAAAAAATATTTTTTAAAAAAAAATTATTAAAAAACATTTATAAAAAAAACCAATCAAAATGAGGCCTAAATCTTCTAAAGATCCTCCCTCCTGTTATTCTTCCCTTCTTCTCCTCGGGCAAGGAAACAAAAAAAAGAGAGAGAGAGAGATTAAAGAAAAGCCAACAGACTAATTATTTAACCCTTTTGCCAATCATCTTAAGGTTTCTTGAATAAAAATGACTACTTCTTGAATTGATCCCGGAAGTTATCATTCTTTGAAAGATTCCATGAAAGAGTCTACCAACAAGACAAATGAAATAAAAAAGTAAATCAGTCAATTGTGACTAAAATAATTTCTTATTTATTTTTTATCTTTATCTCCTTTGCGTCCCTCGAGGTTGGTCAGCTAAAGATGTTAACAGCATTGCACCAAAAAGTATAGGTCCTGCGTACTTCAAACCTACTGGGCAATTTTTAATAACGAAATCAGTATAAAGAATTATAGAATAATCTGGTGTAACATGATAGCTGTTATAAAATAATTTGAATATAATATAATATACAATAATTTGAATATACTCTCTTTTTAACATAATATAATATCACTCTTGAATATAATCTCTTTCTAATAAAATATCACTCTTGCTTCTTTCTAATTCTCTCAACTACTACTCCTTCTCTACTTCTTCTCCTTTTCTTACCTTTTTCAATTGCTCCCAAGACTTGGTATTTATAGGCAAAGATGGGAGACAAACAATTAATGCAAAGCTTAATCTTTTTCATCACATTAAATGCCATGCATGAATTTTCTTTCCTAGCTTGCATGTAGCTTCATATTATTTTCAAATATTGCATGTTATGTCAAGATTTACCACTTGACTTTTGTTCCAAAGAAATCACTCTTTCTTTTGATGATTGTCCATTTCACAACACTCCCCCTTGGACATTCATCATAAGGATATGCCTCGTTAAAATCTTACTAGGAAAAACCCAACGGGAAAAAAACCTAGTGAAGGAAAAAAAGTACAATATCCTTGTTATACGCTTCATGCTGCCTCATTAAAAACCTTGCCAGGAAAACCCAGTGGGACAAAACCTAGGCTAAGGGAAAAAGAGTACAGCGCGTATAATTCTCCCCCTCATGAAGGCAATCATGAGCAATCTCTGAGTTGTCGCATGCTGATCTTGTGTACCAATTTCTCCAATCTTTATTGCAGGTAACGCTTTTGTAAACAAGTCTGCTAAATTCTTACTTGAGCGAATTTGACAAACATCGATCTCACCTTTCTTTTGGAGTTCATGTGTAAAGAAGAACTTTGGTGAGATATGCTTGGTTCTGTCACCTTTAATGTAGCCTCTTTTAACTTAAGCAATGCATGGAGTATTATCTTCATATAGTATAGTAGGTCTTCCTTTGTTAGCTGAAATGTTGCATTTTCCTTCAATATGTTGAGTTAAAGACCTTAACCATACACATTCTCGGCTCGCTTCATGTAGTGCAAGTATTTCAGCATGATTTGAGGAAGTGGCAGTAATAGTTTGTTTCGTTGAACGCCAGGAAATAGCTGTACCACCATATGTGAAGAGATATCCAGTTTGGGATCGTCCTTTATGTGGGTCAGATAAATAACCAGCATCTGCATACCCTATTAATGCAGGATGTGTATGCCTTGAATACAATAAGCCCATATCAATTGTTCCACGAAGGTAACGAAATACATGTTTAATACCGGCCCAATGTCTTCGTGTTGGTGCAGCACTAAATCTTGCTAACAGATTTACAGAAAATGCAATATCTGGACGTGTATTGTTAGCAAGATACATCAAAGCACCAATTGCACTAAGATACGGTACTTCAGGGCCAAGTATTTCTTCATTATCTTCTCGAGGACGAAAAGGGTCCTTTTTGATATCAAGAGATCGAACAACCATTGGGGTACTCAATGGGTGAGATTTGTCCATATTAAATCTCTTCAAGACTTTTTCAGTATAAGTCTTTTGGTAGACTAAAATTCCACTTGACAAATGCTCAATCTGTAGGCCGAGACAAAATTTAGTTTTGCCTAGATCTTTCATCTCAAATTCTTTACATAAATATGCAACTGCTTCTTTAAGCTTTGCAATAGTCCCTATGATGTTTAAATCATCAATATATACAACAATAATAACAAACCCTTTTCCTAATCTCTTGATAAAAGCACATGGGCTTATGGGACTATTAACATATCCTTCCTTTAGGAGGTATGTACTTAGACGATTGTACCACATTCGTCCAGATTGTTTCAATCCATATAAGGATCTTTGCAATTTAATGGAGTACATCTCCCGAGGTTTTGATCTATATGCTTCAGGCATATTTAGTCCTTCAGGGACTTTCATATGAATATCACTATCAAGTGATCCATACAAATATCTTTGTCACTACATCCATGAGGTGCATATAAAGTCCCTCACAAATTGCTAGGCTGATTAAATATCTGAATGTGATTGCATCCACCACAGGAGAATATGTCTCCTCATAATCAATTCTAGGCCTTTGTGAAAAACCTTGTGCTACAAGTCGTGCTTTATATCTTACAATTTCATTGTTTTCATTTCGTTTTCGCACAAATACCCACTTGTAGCCTACAGGCCTTACATTTTGAGGCGTTTGGACGACATGTCCAAAAACTTTACGCTTTGTAAGAGAATTTAATTCAGCCTCTATTACGTCTTTCCACTTAGGCCAATCATTTCTATGTCGACATTCTTGAATGGACTTTGGTTCATAATCCTCGCTTTCTATCATCAATTCAGTAGCTATTGCATATAAAAATTTTTCATCAATAACAACTTCATTTCGGTTCCATCTTTTTCCTGTAGAGATATAATTAATCGAGATCTCTTCATTTTCAATATTGTCGCTATTTTTCTCACACTCAGGTACCTGATTCTCTACTGGTGTTGCCTTTCCAGTAGTTTTTGCGACATCTACAGGATCATTAAGAACCTCGAAAATGCCAACTTGCTTATTCAGCTCCCTCCTTTTTCGAGGATTTTTATCTTTGGAGCCAATTGGTCTACCACGTTTTTGATGTGCCGTAGAATTATTTGCTAGAGTATTAGATTGCTCTTCTGAAATATCAATTCTAGCGGGAGCATTTCGAGCTGGAACATGTGACTTAGTCACTCTCTTTGTATCAATGAATGCATCAGGCAATTGATGAGCAATCCTTTGTAAATGAATAATTTTCTGAACTTCTTGTTCAGATATATTTGTGCGAGGATCAAAATGAGCCATAGATGATGCATTCCATGTAATTTCTTGCTTTTCCAGCTTTTGTTTTTCTCCCCCTAATACTGAATCTTGTTTCATCAACCGGCAATCAAAAAGCGTCTTTGTAAAAGATCTCGATTAAGGGTTCAAGATATTTAATGATTGATGGAGATTCAAAACCAACATATATTCCCACCTTCTTTGTGGTCCCATTTTTGTGCGTTGTGGTGGAGTAATTGGAATATATCTTGCACAACCAAATATTTTTAAATGGGATATATTTGGTTCTTGACGAAAACCAATTGTAAAGGGAATATTTATGATAAGCGGTTGGTCTTATCCGAACCGGTCTTTGCAAAGATGCAATATGGCATGTCCCCAAGCGTAACTAGGCAACTTAGTTCTCATAAGCGATGGTCTAGCGATTAGTCAGAGACGTTTAATAAAAGATTCGCTAAACCATTTTGAGTATGTGTATGATCCAAAGGATTCTCAAATATTATCCCAATTGATGTATAATAATCATTAAAAGTTTGGGATGTAAATTCTCTTGCATTATTAAGACGAATTTTCTTAATCGTATAATCCAAAATTGTGCACGTGGCGGATTATTTGTGCAAGGAGTCTTGCAAATGCCACATTTCGAGTGGATAATAAGGAGACATGTGACCAACGTGTAGAGGCATCTATTAATACCATAAAATATCGAAATGGTCCACATGCTGGAAAAATAGGCCCACATATGTCCCCTTGAATTCGTTCTAGGAATGCAGGATTTTCAGCATCAATTTTAGTTGGGGATGGCCTTATAATCAATTTCCTTGAGCACAAGCAGCACATAAAAATTCATTTGATGAGAGTACTTTTTGACTCTTTAATGAGTGCCCTTGTGAATTTTCAATAATTCGTCTCATCATTATTGAGCCTGGATGTCCAAGGCGATCATGCCAAAGAGTAAAACTCTTTGGATCAATTATCTTCTGGTTTATCACAGCATGCGATTCCACAGGATTGATATAAGTACAATATAATCCAGAAGATAACGCTGGCAATTTTTCTAATATAAGCTTTTTGCCAGATAGAAACGATGTGATATAGAGATATTCTTTATTGCCT
Organism: Cordia subcordata; assembly: GCA_028554755.1. NCBI lineage: Eukaryota > Viridiplantae > Streptophyta > Magnoliopsida > Boraginales > Cordiaceae > Cordia > Cordia subcordata. The sequence goes on along the minus strand of JAPTOF010000022.1, from coordinate 4,844,454 downwards.
TCCGTCATGGTTTCAATATGATAACCATTTTCTCTTATATCTTTGAAACTAAGTAAATTCCTTTGTGATCTACTTGAGTATAAAGCATCGCTTATTATCATCTTTGTTCCTTTAGGAAACAAAACACAAGCTCTACCAAAGCCTTCAATTAATTTTGCAGAACCAGCTATTGTATTGACATTTGCATCAGCTAATTTCAATAGGGAGAAATACTTCTTATTCTTGAGAATAGTATGTGTTGAAGCACAATCAGCCAAACATATTTCTCCATCATTGATATGATGCAAATCCATGTTTCTTTTAATAATTTGCAGAACTCCTCGTTGGCAGAGACTCGTGTTGATAACGTGTTATAAAATAACTTGAATATAATATGATATACAATAATTTGAATATACTCTCTTTCTAACACAATATAATATCACTCTTGAATATAATCTCTTTCTAATAAAATATCACTCTTGCTTCTTTCTAATTCTCTCAACTACTACTCCTTCTCTACTTCTTCTCCTTTTCTTACCTCTCTCAATTGCTCCCAAGACTTGGTATTTATAGGCAAAAATGGGAGACAAATAATTAATGCCAAGCTTAATCTTTTTCATCACATTAAATGCCATGCATGAATTTTCTTTCCTAGCTTGCATGTAGCTTCATATTATTTTCAAATATTGCATGCTATGTCAAGATTTACCACTTGACTTTTGTTCCAAAGAAATCTCTCTTCCTTTTGATGATTGTCCATTTCACAACAATAGCTAGATTCTTAGTGGATGAAATCAATCGAATTGTACGAGGGCTTGTTTTGATTGATTCTTTTAAAAAGAATTTTTTTATAATTTAAAAAAAAAATGATTTGTCGAAAAGCATAATTCAAACAAGCCTGAGTACGAGTTTATGTGGAAGCCCATATAAACGTATTTTAAGGTGAGGAAACTCTTATTATGTGTAGAGTTTAAATGTTCGTAAGACCTATTTTGAATTTATTGTTGTGTGTAACATGCTAATATATACGCAAATTATACCATATATCCTACACACCATATGCCTATTAAGTATTGTACACTTTATGTTGCGTGTATAACACGCGCTTTAAAAGAAAAAAGATCCGCTAAACACTACACAACACACGAGACTACCTTCTCTCTTCTTTGTAGACTGCCTTCTTTCTTCTCGCTTCTCTGTTCTTCCTCCTCTCGCTTCTCTCTTCTTCTCCTTCTCCTCCTCAAAAAACACCCCAAAAAATCTATTAGTTCAACTCATATTCTATTCAAATCACTGTCTAAAAGGATTGGTCAATCTTCTCTACACTGTGAGCTAAGAAGTTTTGAGAAAGAATCACAACAACAGCAGCAAAAATTGACAGTAACATGATGGTGGCGGTAAAGACCCAACAGTCATGGAAGAAGACGGAACAAGATGGAACGAGCTACTTTTTTCTTTTTTTACAAATTTATGTTTTGTGTATGTTCATAGATTTGTATCTTTTGTGTGTTTGTGAGAAAAAGATTCAAAGAAAAAAATTAATGAAGATGAAAGAAGAAGAAGACGATGAGAAAAATGAGCTTTTTCTGCAGATATGTGCTTTTGTCTATCCAATGTGTGTGTTTATAGAACTGTAGAGCTTTTTTTACAGATCTATAAAGTGTGAACGTATATTTTAAAGGTTGTGAACGTATAGTTTATAGATTGTGAATATATAATTCACAGGTTATGAATGTATCTTAAAGTGTAGTGAATAGGTAATTTATCTTTGTAAACATATAATTACAATGTTGTGAACACTTAACAGACTTATAGTTTTTGTTTGTCTGTTATTAATTATTTATTTTGAAAATTAAATTTTGAGTGATTTCTGATTTATTTTTCATCTAGTAGTGCTTTTTTTGTTCAAGTTGTAATCAAAGGTGTTTTTTCTTTGTTAATTGTTAACATTTTTTTTCTATTTTTGTGGCTTTTGTATATATTGTTATATATGTTCGCTTCCTAACTTAAAGGTCGTGGATTCAATGGCAGAAATAGTCCATTGTAATTTGTAAGATAATGTGTGTAGAATAGACCAAAATGGATACTTTGATCACTTCTGCGGAGCTCGCGTATGGTGGGGTTTCCTCATCAGACTGTCATATAAGCATGAACAGGAGGGTAACAAGTTATGAAAATAGAGTATAAAAATTATGAACATATAGTGTAAATATTGTGAACGTATGAAATGAGGGGTATTGTTTATGTGTGCACAGTACGCGTACAGTGTTGCATAGCACTCCTTGGGTATACTGTTCATAAAGTGTATGGTATTCAGGCTATAATATATATATATAATATATATATATATATATATATATAAATATATATATGTACCCATCTTAGATAACTTGTCAATTTTATTTCTGTAGTTACATTCTCGCTTTTAACTTGTAATTTTACACAACATCATGCCTATATATCGCTCTGATCTTAGATAACTTGTCAATTCTATTTCTGTAACTGATATAAACTTAAACGCGTAGATGGACCATAAGTCAAGCAAGCAATGCTGTTTGACCGAAAAAGAAGGGAAAAGAAAGAAATGCTAGGAAGGAAACACCTGAACTGCCAACCAACATCATCGACGAAAACAAAGACATATATGATATCTTTTTCTTTTCTCTTTTTTTTTTTTTTAGTAAGAGGAGTTCAGTTCGTAAAATTCGATCATCAAAAAATTTATAGAGCTCGAACATTAACTGATAACTCCACAATTTTTAACTTCGTTCTAAAAATGTACGAAATGAATTAAGAATGAAATTTTCAATAACAGGAGAGAAGACTCGAGTTTAGGTATATCTCGTAGGCTTCTCAACGACATATATGTGATCTCTAAATGTGAAGTAAATCCGTTAACTTCATGTAGCACAAGATTCCATATTTTTGCTGACATTATTTCATGTCACTACCAATAAACAATTCTTCCAAAAAGTACAAAAAAATTTTTCTTTCAAGTTATCTAAAAGTTTTCCAGTAGGTTATCCAAGTTACTTGAAAAGCATGTGAGTATCCACATTTTCCACCAATGAAATCTCTTGGAAGATTCAGTGTTGAGTGGATGTTTTCAATATTTCTTTGTTTTAAAATTTTCCGTTGGTGCCCTTTTTGACAGTTCTTGCAACTTGCAACTCTTTTTTTTTTTGGGGGTCAAATTGCAATATTTAATGGCACTGTGGTGTGTAGAGTATAATCGACCTTCTTACTTTCTATCTCTAGAAGACTCTATAATTAACCTAGCTTGAAGTTTCTGTAGAAAAACTTGTGAACTGCCAACCACTCTACGCACACGAACAAATTTATAAAATTTTTAATTTTTCCTAATAGAAATTTTGATACATAATTTAAGAAGTATATAAATATAATTTTTTTGGGGGGTCTTGATCAATTAATTTTTTACTTAAAGGGTTTTTAATTTGGCAGAACTTATTTCAGTGTTTATATGAGCATTCAAATAAATATCTCTTAATATAAATTACCTTGAACGTATACTAGGTCAGCCCATGTATATAAACTTCATACTAAATTTTTTTAAAAAAAAATAAAGTAAAGGAAAAAAAAAAAAGGAGAAAAGTTAGGAAAAGAAAGGTAAAAATTGTAACTATTTCCTTTTTCCCTACTAGTCATGCGTACTTTACCGAGTCTTCATCGTGCAGCTGTCTTCACATGAACGTATACCAGCTCAAGATGAGACGATTTCTTTTCTTTTTCCTCCTTTCTCTTTTGGGTCAAAAAGATGAGACAACTTGGTGATAAATTGATAGATCATGCATGATACATCATACATTTCATATATCCTCCCTCCTTAATTTCTTAATTTTACTTGGGGGGTACTGGATAAAAATAGAATTTAGATTTTGTAGTCTGAAATTCGTCTAAGATTTTGTTTGATTCGACCTTCAAGGTGTCTCAACAATAAAAGTTGAAAATGAAAATAACTCGTAATTTGGGTTCAAATTTAGTTCCTTTTTTTGGGTTAAGCGCTCTCAATTTAACCGGTGCACAATATAGGAGACGTACTATGTACCCAAAGTTTACCAGTTGTGGTTGGGCGTTGCCTAATGTTGCAGTGATCGGGCTCTGCGAGCTGGATTTCTCTTGTTGCAAAAAAAAAAAAATTGTTTGATTCAATTTTTAAATTTAAAATTACTCTCTAGGAATTCAAAAAATAAAATAAAATTTGTTTGGCACATTTTCTACAAAAAATTTCAAATAAAAGGCAAAGTTAAAATATCAGATGCTGTACATTAGAATTTCCTGAAAAGGTTTTAAACAACCATAACAATCTTAGGGTGTAACTTAAGAAGCATAAAACAAGGTCATACTCATACATTTAGGGTTTGTTTGGATTAGCTTCTTTTTTAATGGAAAAACACTTTTTTCTAATTTTTTTGGAATAAGTATTTGAATTAAATTTTTAAAAATTTGAAATTTTGAAAAGAAAAAGAAAACTCATTTGTAACTTTTTCTAGAAGTCAAAATGTTTAACTTCTCAAAAAAAAGTACTTTTATAATTTAAAAAAAAAATAAAAAAAAACCAATTCAAACCTTTAATCTGAAAAACTTTTTAGTGATAATTAATAAATTAATCCCTTTAAAAAATGTCGCATATGTTCATATCACCAGAAAGAAGTAAAATTTTGCAAATGCTATTCATGAAATAGGGTCATGCATGGTTTTCAAATCTCCCAGTAGTTGAAATTTTATATTTTCTATGTCAAACATGATATTGGTTCCTTTAATACCCAAAAGTTGAAATACTCGTCTGCATTGAAGCCTCAAATGACTTTGTTAAGAGAAGACTCACATTAAACAAAACCATGTTAATTTTATTCTAAAGTTATAAACTTTGCGAGACAATTACAAGTTCCAAAATTATACATTTAATGAGTCAAGGTCGAACTACATTTGAGATACAAAGCTGAAAATTTGAATTTAAAATCTCTAATCATAATAAATTATTACACGATTATTTCACTCAGATGCTTCAGGACACTCCACTTATAATATTTGAAACGAGAGTTAGATGAACACTGATATTGTATGAGACTTCGGACAATAATAAATCGAGAGATCAGCTTACATTCTGATCTCAGGCTCGAAGGAGATGGAGAATCAAAGGTGATGGCAAAATGGACCTCAGATTTCTCTTACTGGCAAGAAATCATGTAAAAAGAACAAAATACACCTAGGGCCGATCCAACTTCTAAAGAATTTCAATCTTCCTTGAGTTGCAATATTACGTGAGAACTTAAGAGTCTATCTGATCCAACTTCTAAACACTCAAAAAACCTTATGTGAGATTTAGAGCATTTTTAAAAGAACTTTTATATAAAGCTGAAGCTAAAAAAAAAAAAAAAAAAAGCCTGCAGATCCAAAATTTGAAACTTTTGAGAAGCTATTTTTATATTATGTCAATTTTTTTTTTTCATTTTTCTCAAAAATATGATTACATATTTTTAAAAGTCCAATATTATCCTCAAAATAACTAAAAGTGCAACTCTTAAAATACAAGGCCAAACAATGATTAGATTAGATTGTCAACAAGTAACATATATTTAGAAATAGAGATATTACTCTGACATAAATTTCTTAATAAATAAAATAACTGGAGAACTCAATCCTAACAGCTGAAGGCTACTAGATAGCTACAACATACTTGAAAAAATAAAGCATTTCATGCATTATTTATAATCTATAAGCATTCTCAAATTTCAGATTTAAGTATTTGGATAGTCTTTCTCCTACAAGCCTTCTAACACGAGAATATAAATTCAAAACAAAATCCTCATATTCTCTCAATAAACTTCTCATCACAATGGGCTCCCAAGAACATGAAAAGGTTAGCAGAAACATGTCGAGTGTAAAACTGTTGGTGTGAAGATATGACCATAAATACGAAGTTTACATTACATCTGCGGCCATTGAAAGAGGAAAAACTGCTAGTTCTGATCATATTTCTGTATTTGATACAACACGTAGGAATCCGGAAATTAAACCTGAACCTGCCAGGAAAGAAGTTATCATCAACTGTTAGGAGGATGACTTGATGGGATATATGAATGTTCGAATTTCGGTTGAAAGATTTTCTTCTGAAAAACTTGTTTGTTGTTCTGCTGGTAAGTCATCACACATTTAAGTTATTTCAAAAGCTCATAGTGCAATAATTTGTAAAATCATTTAGACTAAAACAATCTACTTAGAATATTGTTAGCATGGTCTTATGTTCTCAATTAATCATAGTGATGCAGTGCCACAATGATTACCTCAATTTAATAACACTTCTGTAGCAAATAAACTAACAAAATATGATGACTCTAGGACTCAGCGAAGGAAATACAGGAAACACTGTCAAAAGCATATATAGAGCATTGAAATATCTCATGACTTCACGGAGATCGTACACAAGTAAGGAGGAAAACATTATAGGAATATATAAATACAGTATGTGGTGGGCTGGTGGCCAGGACATAACCAATTATAGAGACTACTGAAGCTCTCATCTGGATTTCATGTACCTTAGCAAAGTGAGTTATGCCTTGCACTCATGGACACGGATCCATTTTGTAGATGACCATTTGTTCCCTTTAATAACAGGACATCCACCTGCAAAACGACATTAGCAGATTCAGGTTTTCAAATTCAGGATTTTCAACAAAGGTTACTGAATTATGTTAGAACCATATCCCAGAAACAAGCTTATGTGAAACACAAAAAACAACAGATAAACCTCTTGGTGGTATCTGCTTGCCCAACCTATGGTTGGCAGTAGCTTTGACACCAGAAAGGCACTATTTTTGCTATATTTGTTATATGCTTGTATGAAATCTTAAATCTGAAAAGCATATAATTTCAGATAAGCGTATAACAAACATAGCATTTATCAAATAATAGCCATAACTAACCATGTAAACTTGAGGGGTCTAGACTTGCATCAGGCTTCATGCTCCAGAAAAGTAATGCATCACCCATCTTGGGTTTCACAGAGAGTCCTCCTTTTCCACATTCAGATAGTTCATTCCAGTAAGGTAGAGAACTAAAATTTCCTTTGGCAGCAGGGAAAACAGTTTCACCACCTTCTTCAACATCTGACCTGTAAACAGAATTTAAGATCAAACGTTAAATGAAAAGAATCAGATAAATAAACTAGAAAAGAGAAACAGAAAGAAGGGTAACTTACAGGTACATTAGAACTGTAGCAATGCGCTGACCCCCATTCTTTGTATTATGTTCGTCAAGAAAGTAATCAAAATGAGGCTCATATTTTTGGCCCACTTCATAGTGAAGAATTTGGAGGCCTTCTCCATGCTCTGCAGATTGTAAACTCTATTAATAAATGCCAAAAGAAGAATGCCTAGAAAAGGTCATAACATGCATAATGAACCCAATATACCCAAAAATGGCTGAGAAGTTAGAAAACTGGACATGATGAAATAAATATCTGGCTTCGAGGAGGAAATTAGACCAGCAAAGAGGTGCACATAAATATTTATAACCTAATACTCAAGACTGAAGGGAATTGGAGGACCAAAAAAGAAGACAAAAGTAAAAGTAAAAATTCCTGACATGGCAATAAGAATAATTCCTAGTCGCTTTAGGATGGAATTTGAAAATGGCCACATACAGCCAACGAGTATCTCCATCATTCAAAACTCAGTTGTGTTTGTTGGACTATGTGTATTAATTCCTAATGTAATGAGCTAGTAAAATTATTATTTATCTCTTAACTGTTTCAGCGCCAAGGATATAACAGTCCACCAATAAATAAGCCCTTAGAAATAACTAAGAAAGAGAAGGTCACCCAAGTAAAAGATAACTAACCGAGGAAATGCATACTTGCGTGTATGCATGTGTATATATGTAAGGTCAGGATGTTCTGCTTCTACTTGAAGTCATTCAAAATACATCCTAGCTAAACACATAGACCAGCTCATTCCTATAGCTGAAGCCATTAAAAGTACATCCTAGCTAAAAAGCATAGACCAGCTTATTACTATAGCTAAATGTTGTCCCACTGTTCAATAAATCCAATCCAACATTCTACAATTCAGTTATGATCTCCTTTCTTGCCCACATTTGCTTTCCGAGGCAACAACACAACTTTTCTCCTTCTTATCTGATACACCAAGTCATAACATGCTTAGTTATCAAAAGATGTGTTTGGAAACAGTGCCTTTACATGACTATAAAATAATTGTGCATTAATTTTCAGTGGAATCGGTCTCCATAGAGCTTAAACAAGTAATAAATTAATGATAAAACTCCATCTTGAATGACACATTATAAGATTTTGAGGAAATAGTATCATAAGCTAAACAAAATACACACCCACAGGTAGAAAGGTAAAATCTGCGATCCTTTTCTCAATATTCCTTATAATTTTATCACGTCCTCTAGCGAGAAAAGTTCCAGAACTCGTACGTACTCTGCATCGAGAAAATAACAAAAAAGGGCGCTACAAGTAAGGAAATGGAACATAACAACAGTTAATGACAGGAGAGATAAGAGGTAGCAAATGCATACCTACTATCTTTACTCTTGCCAGTGGCACTATCCACGACTGTTGACTTTTCCATGTGTGGCGTTGCAAGTTCAATCAAATACTCACATTCTTCCTTCGACTGCATAAATTAAGAGGGAAAATAACTATATTCAGCTACAACTACATAAATCTAGCCTTCTAAATTCAGAATGAAATAAGGCTTGAAAGAAATCCCATTGCATAAGTGATTAGACCCGTTAAACATTTTGACCTCCTAGGGAACTTAATAAATAAATTGTCTATATGAAATACATATTGCCATGAATAACATGAAACTGGATTTAAGTATACTCATAACTCTAGAACGTATCATTTTGGGCAGAACAGATCTAAGGATCTTGAAATAAGAGATAAAGCCTAGAATGTAAAAAAGTTAACGAGAACAATTGCTATAATCAGGTTTGTTGATATATTATAGCTTCAAGCACATTTAGTTGGATGGACTAGTATGATCATAAACAAAATCTTCTATAATTTCGTAAGAGACTGATTATGGAGAGAGAACTGTTCATTGACATCTTATTTTTTAGTATTATACATGAAACAAGAAATCCCACAAAATTATATGTAAAAATTCAGATAAATTCGAATTAAACACTAGAGATCTGTACTTTTCTGCATATAATAATTCAAAAAACTTAACACAGCTACAGATACACAAATAGTGAAATACATAGTATAAATCCAACTATATGTATGTGTGTATATATGTGTGTGTTTATATATACATATATATACCAGAAAATTGTGATAAACGTAGGCTCTAGGCTCCCAAGAAATGACTTCAACCCATTGATCTCCTCTTCCATCATCTTCATCACCTCTGCACAAATTATTAACAGCATTAAATCAAACTAAACATTACATATCGATTAATTACCAAAACAGAATCTTTTAAAAGAAAAATAAAAGAAAAAAGAAATTTAGCTGAAAATGATTTTCGTCACCTGTTGTGAACTGAATTGCGAGAGATGGAGGTGAGATCATGAACTTTAGAAGAAGAGCCTCTAGAGGGCATCGAGAAGATTCCGAAAGCCAAAAGGATCAAGACGAGGAAGCAGAACGTGATAAGCATAGCGAACGCCAGCGTCCAGTACGAGGCGGACACCGCCGCCGTCCTCCGCGACGGACCACGGCCATGCCGCCCTTTCACCACCATTTCTGATTTAATCAAGTGAAACGCCTACTGTATATTGAATTGAACAATCGAATCGAACTGAAATCAAACCCTAATTACGCCTTTGCTCAACAAGGATCTGATAATTAAAGATTCAATTTTTGAGTTTAATCAAGTTCTAATCGAAAGATTAAGAGATCGGTTGTGGATTAAACATTAACAAATGCCAACTGTTCTGCGGTGTATATACTTAGCTGTCTTAATGCGTAATTTTCTATAAGTTTGGTGGCTTTAAAGTCAATGACGTGTAAAAAAACAGAGTATTTGTGATATTATTATATTAACCCCACAACTTTTTTGTGATTAAATTTTTGTGAAAGCGATATTATAGATTTCGGACAAATTAGAAAAATATTTTAGTTTTTCCACTTTAAAAAAAAAAAAGAGAGAAAGTGTAATAGCTTTATGCATGTCTTTTTTGATGTTTTCTTCTGTCAAATATGAGTTTTTTTTTTATATGTCTTATATTTTCACGACTTAATATTAAAAGTTCTCTTAACAATCCTTCTCGATAAGAATCAAACTTTTTTTCGATAGAAAGAGAGAAATATTTAGTTGATATAGGATATCGTGATCGAGTGATAATGAAAATTTTCAAATAAAATTATTGAAGAGATAAAATGTGAATGTTTTTCTTTCCAAAAAAAGAAAAAAAAAAACAAAGGTCGTTATTGATTATCAAAATCTTGACCATTATATGTTACAATTAATTGACATAATAATTGAAGAGAAGCAAAGTGGTGGAACTAGAATAGATTTAGTATGTAATATGATGATCATTTTGTTACCTTTGGGTCTCCATTAATGATCACTTCATTTATATTGAAAAAAGGTTTTGAAAAGAGTAGGCAATAAGTGTGCTCTAGCTTGATTTTCTACTCTAATTAATTAGCTCGTAATACCCAGAATTACTTTTGCTTGATTGAATTGCTTGGAACAAAGCTACAAGACTTGGTTAAATCACTCATGTTGTAATGCCCCATCCTATTTTATGTTCAAATTATAATGACTAGTACGTTGTCGAGTTTAAATATTTATACCAATTAATTAAGCTTAATATAGTGACAAATCAATAATTGAGTTTGGATCATTATAAGTAATACCAAAACAAGCTCCGGGCACATTTCATACTACTTTAATGTCTTGTAAAATGATGCTTTGGGTAGATTCCATGGCATTGCCTAGGGGGTAGAGGGACGAGACCAGGGGATCTGGATTGGAGTTTCTTGGCATAACAAGGTGGTCATGCGTCTAAGGGACAGTAAATGACATCTTATCTTAGGTCAGTTCACATTGCAAACTCATTTTCTTGTTTTTTCCCCATTTTTCGCTTTTCTTTTTCTTTATAAAACTGATCCATCTTACAGAAAACTGTCCCTACTTGATTCATTCCATTCAATTAGAGTTACTTGCTATTATATAGAGTAGAGTAGAGTAGTTATGGAGAAATCGTGCTTATGCTTGGAAAATAAGCATATTCTAACGTTCACAGGTAATTAATCGGACTGGAGATTTAATTATTACCGTACATGCATGTCATTTCCAATTTGATATTTTAATTTCCACCTAAAATTGGCTTTTTGACTGCCAGCTCAGATATTGACCTGTCAAGGTTCTACAAATAGTTACAATAAAACAAATAATGGACACTACTCATACATCTCTAGTCTGTGAAACCATTGACTTAACTCATTTTTATTAACTTTAATCTCTAGACTTGCTTAATTCCTACCGATAGAATAATTTAGTCTCGTCTTTCATCAAATTATAAACAACTCTTTAACCATGAATTACTAGTTAGATTTACATTCATTAACGTTGAAGATAGTTCTGGCTTATTTTTGCTTGTCTTATTTCTGTTTTTCTCTTTTCAAGCCTTATAATTTTTTTTATTTTATAATAAAAAATATGAATAGTTTATAATTATTGAATTCTGTTTATAATATTGTAATACCATGAACCATATTTTCTTTATTGGTTGGGGTGTAGAGCAAGATCGATCGCCTTCTCAAACTGGAGTCAAGCAACTGGAGGCCTCTGGCTATGGAATTAATAATGAAAAATACATCTCATAGCTGGCATATATAATTTTATTAGTACAAGCAGTAGGTAACTAGGTGTGAATCATAATACAAATGAAAAAAAAAAAAAGAACAAAAAGCAGCTCAAATCATATTTCTTTTCAACAAAAAGAGGCGATATTGGAGCTAAATAATTAATTTAGGATTCGAAACCCTTAAATAATCATCCCCTAATAAGGATTTAAAAGCATTAAAAGGTTTTTAGGACCACAACAATCCCATAGTAAATAAAGATCATAATTTACCAATCAATCCGCTCAAATTGTTTTAACAAATGCCAAATGTGGTCGTTGGTGGCGTAGCGGAGTCGCGATTATAAAACTGCGGAACATATGAGTATGAAGAGCCCCGTCGTGGGGGACTATCCATACACTTGGTGGCTGGTTGATTTAAATATGCATATGTGCTCTTTGTCCACCTGCAAATCATAAAACACCTCATAAAATTTATCTACTAATTAATAATTAGGAAAGATAAAAATACAAAAATTTATACCTCCTTTTTATTCAAAAAAAAAAAAAAGATTTCATCTGAAAATACTTTAGACGTATATAATATCTAGCCTGAACAATTGTTATATTCAAGAAATGCCAAAAAATTAATGCAATGAACCACCTTATATCCTAATTAGTCCTAAAACAAGAAAACGACACTCCAATTCAAAATACGTACGAAATTTTATTCTCCAATAAATCGTTACAATTTATAAATGTGAAATAAATTAGATTCACCAATTTAGATGTACCACCTATGCAGTCTCTCTTTGATCAATTAACTTACCAGTCGATTATCCCCACTCGCATCTCTTTGTTAGCATTAGGGTTTTCGGCGGTGGTGACATCCTCCTTATGATCATCATCGCCCTCTTCCAAGCACTCCTCGAAGCGTTTGTATTCTTCCTCCTACACAAAAGAATGTTAATTCCAACATTGAAGAATTAAAGACTTGAGATTTTAAATGTACGTACTATACTCTCATTATCTATATAATTAGTTACTAGAGAGATACGTCCATGCACGTATGATGAAATGATAAAACTTGAGTAGAATGATTGGAACGTCCATGTACTTGTGATACAATAATCCGTTACTCGAAACACTCTTGTCGAACAGGGCTTAAATCTTACCGAGAGATTGCGTGCCCGAACGCGAGCTGCAGCCTTAAGAGCAGCAGCCAAATGATCCGCCTCAATCATCTGCTTCCGCTTCCAGTAAACTTCAATTTCTTGCTTCGTCACACTCATTGCCATCACTGCTTGAGGCTCAACTCCTGGCCGTTTTGTAGCAGCCCCGTTACAACATTTAACTTTCAGCATCGGCCCCATTTTAGCAAAACTCTCGACCAATAATGTTTCCAGATTTCTAGTGTTTTTTGATGGTATGAGCAGTTGAAGATGATGATCACCAATGAATATGATGAGTATTTTGAACCTTGGAGCGTGAAATATATATAGACACATAGTCAACTACTCATCCAACCTAATCTCCATAGAAAAAGTAGACCAAGCGTAGACTCCATTAGTATGATCCAAATGCTTCGAAACGCCCATTGACTTTGGTTGCTTTGAAAGTTCTGCAAGAGATATTTGAACTGATGTGGTGTGAAAAAGCAAGGAAAAGATTAATAAAATAAAATAAATAAATAAATAAATAAAGAGAAAAATAATCGTCTAAAAAACTTTGCCTTAACATAAAAAGTAAATTGCATGTTACCCTTTTGTACTCTGACCTATTTACGTCATACTTTCTAAAATATTAAAACTAGCTAATCACTCTCCTATACTCTGACCTATGTGCACCATACTTTTGTAGTATCAAAACTCACTAATTATCTCTTGAAGTTTTTTAAAATGTGCAAAGTACTCCCCTACCATCATATATTTCAGGGGTATTTTACACGTTTTGGGAAACCTTACGAGAGTATTTTGCACAGTTTTAATAATTAGCTAGTTTTGATACTACAGAGAATATGGTACACATAAATCAAAGTATAGGGATAATTAGCTAATTTTAATATTATACGGGATATAGTACATATAAATTAAAGTACAAAAAAATAATATGTAATTTTCTCTAACATAAATTTTCTACACTAATTTTATCCATAGAATCTTGAATCTTTCAGTGTTGAGCTTTTTGACCTTGGTGGACGTGAGAGACACAATTGAGGGTTACTTTTCTCCCTTCAATTTAATTTTTGGCCGTAGTCGCGTAGCTTCTCTTGAAAAACAAAATAATAATAAAGAAGTATAAGCAGTAGAAAAAATTGGCTCGTATACCAGAAGCCGATATAGTGGGTATTACTTCCATTTCCATGTATCTTGTAGTTCAGCTTATTGCATTAAGGCGAAATAATTAAGCCTGTACAATTTTAACGCTATTACAAGTATTACTTTAATTTGTTTGTACTTTTTCTACAGCTAAACAGAATTTTTATTTATTTTTATCTTAGAACCCCAATAGAAATACAATTTTTATCGTAGAAAATTAGCAATGGACTTAACTACTGACAAGGAAAAAAAAAAAAGTCTCTCTCCCGTACAATGCATGTGAAAGTGAAATATAATTTTATGTCCATATAATGTGCAAAATAATTAAAATAAGTCTCATTAGATTAATAATATAAGTATCCAATAATATAAGAAAAGAAGATTTTATAATACATTAATTGAATTCAGAATACATAATTTAAATAGTGTAGTACTCGTGTGATACACGGGAAAAATGAAGACTTTTATGTTTTTATTTTTTGTAATGGTTAATTTTGACAATTAATTTGAGGGATAAAACATAAATATATTTTGTTATATTAAATTTTTAACATTGATTACAACTTTTATATTTTTATAAAATAAAAAAAATCATGAATAATATAGATTGGTATGTTTTCATCATTTATTGAGCATGTTTTTAATGTAATAGATTAGTTTTTTTCTTTTCAATATACAGTGTAGTCTTTTCCTTTTTAATGTACAAATGACATGTGACTATATTATAGGAATAGTAAAATTTAGAGAGAATGCATATAGTGCATCCGGTTCTGCTTTATTATATAGTATAGATAGTCAAATCACAACGAAGAAGGTATAATATTTAGTTTTGTCGTTTTCTTAATTTATATATGTTACCAAGCCAAAAAAAAAATTCTTAATTTATATATATTCTTGAAGTATCAATATGGCAAATAATCTTTATCTACCAAAGTTACATACTTTTTTAATGTACATGCAATCTGGCAAAATACCCCTTGATATTTAGTTTGTATTTCTTCAACTCGCTATCAACAAAAAGAAGGTTATAATTAAAAACACAAAATATTAGGGTATATATAAATTGTTACACTAATTATACATTAAGTCAAAGCGCTATTAGATAAAATCTCACAATTATTAGGCCCTGTTCGGCAACAGTATTTTAAGTAGTGTTTAGTGTCTTGACCAAGTCAAAACACTACTTCCTCCTATTTTGGTTGTTTGGTAAAACAGTATTTTAAGTGGTGTTTTTATTCTAAATAGTGTTTGAAATAGTGTTTGTGAAAAGCTAACATTATTAACGTTTCAAAATAGAGTTTAGTGTTTAACCTTTTTTTTGGCAATACTACCCTCTCTCTAACATCTTTTTGGTAATTGTATCCTCTATCTAATTTCATTTATATTTTTACATTTTCTTTCACGAATATAAATACAAAATAACACAAAAATTATTTTGAAATTCTATCCATATCAAAATATATTAAAAAGTATAGGCTTTTTTTGTCCATTCATTATTTTTTCAAAAATATAAATTTGCAGTCAATTAAAATATTTCTATAATAAAAAATATTTGATTATAATATTAATAAAATTAATCTTCAAAAAAAGTAACTTTATTATGCTTTATTAATAAAATATTATTTTAATAAAAATATATTTAATTATAAAATAAATTACCTTAATTATTTAAATAATAATAAATTATTATTATTATTATTATCATCATAATCATATCACAACAATAATAATCCAATACCGTTGTCTTTTTTGTCATTTTGCATTCGCCAGCTACCCCAACAGCTAGTTTTATCAAACACATATAAAACAATCCGCTAGTGAAATAGCTATCCGCTAACTATTAAAACACAATAGCTATCCACTACGCAAACTATTATCCGCTACTCAAACAGCTAATCTTCTACCTAATCTGCTAATTGTGCCGATCAGGCCTTTAGACGCTAGAGACCAAAATTATGAACAAATTCAGCAGAGACGAATATATAAATGGAAGTAGATAATGTTGTAAATTAATCGTTATTTTGAAGCATCAAATACATTTCCGAAACCACTCGGTCAACGTGCATATAATTTCGTAAGTCGACAAATGATAGCTTGTGAATGTCTTTAAAATATTCGAACGGTGCTAGCTGTGAATTGTTAATCAGCAGCTTCTCAAACTATTGAAGCTGAATTATAGGGGGGTGTTTTTGTGAAATCGTCAGCTCGTGATGTAAAATGTTGATTTAGTCTTAACATTATCGTCAACTAATGTCGCAAAATGTTAGATTTACTTAAATTTTCCTGATCAAATTGCCAGTGTAATGATAATGACCATAACCAGGGTTCACATGAATTTCCTAAACAGTTGAGTGGGAACATTTCAATAGATTTTGAATTTGGTGCTCAATGAATTTATATATAACAAAATCTAGTTGACATATAACTACGTTCAACGCGGATTCCCAGAGCAACAAATCAAAGCAAGAGTCAATTCAATTACTTGAAAATCAGTGTGATTAGAGTAGTGTGAAATGTGTAGGATCAACCATAAATTGAACCGTTCAACAACTTGTATCACAATAAAAATAAAGCATCAAAGAATTCGAAGGTGTTTAGCTTCGTTTTTTTTAAATTACTTATAAGTAATTGTTACTTTCAAGGAATTTTTTATGCTTATTGACAGACCACACATGGTTGTGGTGAGAAAACTTACACCTTTTCCATTATACAATGAACGCTATATATACACATACAGTTTCTTTAAAGCTAACCAATCAATCAGCTATTGCCAGCCTTAATTACAGCAAAATAAAATCAATACATATGCAAAGTAATAAAATAAAATCAATGAATTTACAATGAGGGGATTTGATCTAAGACTTATAAGTAAATAAAAAATAAGTAGAAAAGTGTTTGGATAAAATGTACTTATAAGCTATATATTGAAATGTTTGTAAATATGTGTTTATAAGTAGTAGTATTCGTTAGAATAACTAAAAGGACCTTTGATTAATAATTTTCTTGTGCATTTAAGGAATATAAATGTTATTGTCTTTGGTCAACTCTTAATGCTTATAAGCAACAAAAGAAAGTTAAGGGTGGGTTTTTTTTTCTTTTTCTTTTTTGGTTGCTTAAAAACAAACTTTACTTACTTACAAACAGAATTTGCAAAACACGTAAATTTTATTTTTTTACTTATAAGCAGATTTGACTAACTTATAAGCACTCCTAAACACCCTCTAATACACGTTTGTCACTTTTGCATCTGTTGTCATTTGGATTATAATCCAAATAGATGAGTTGATACTCGTTCAATTTACTATTGGGTTTTATATTTTTCAATCAGAAAAGACCCTATATTATGTGTTTTATCTTTTTGTTAGATGATCATAATGTATTTACTCGATTAAAACAAGTCAAATGGGAAAGGGGAAAATGAGCTCAAAGTTGAAAGAATCAACTTGGAAAAGATGAATATCCAACTTTGAAGAAGATGAAACTAAATGTACTATATTGAAGGAAGTGATGAAGTTATTCTCTTCATCTCTATTTAAATAGGCTAGATTTTAAAACTAGCTTATTTAAATAAAAGACCAAGGGGAGAAACCCTTGGTGGAAAAATTTGAATAGTTCTCTCCAAAAAGAGAGCACCCAAATAAAAAGTTTTAGGACGAGACAATTAGGTCCTCCAAATTAACTTTTTATCTTGAAAGGTCCTTAAGAACTAATATTAAAACTTTTTTAACCAATCAAGTAAAAGACTCTTTTGCCCTTGTTATGCTTCTTCCCCAAATATATCATTTACACACCGTTCTTGCACACCATCCATACACATGATGTATACCACCATGCCCACCGGCCTCAATGAACTACAAATTGGCTATTAATAACAATATAACATTAACAAAATTCATCCTTCCTTTATGTCTCCTGAAATTAAGCTCCAAATCTCAAAATTTATTTACTTAGCAATATAACTTGTGAACACTAAATAACAATCCCACACACTAATAAGCACAAGCATGCATATATGCGCACAACATAACACCATTCGCACGAGTTGGGTTTGGGTTTTAGGATTATGCTTAACACCAAACCACACAATTTTATAACCTTTGCTTTAAGACTTCAGCTGCGTTTGTTATAAGCGTATTTGAAATCATAAAACCGAAGAGCAGATTTGCTCATTAGTTATAACTATCATTTTACTAAGTGATTCGAAAGACAATGACTTAATTGTTCAAAGGTTACCTAGACAAATTTTAGAAGGCAATTTTTTATGGTCATTTGTGCCCTACTCCCAACCCAGCCCCCAAACTACCTACTCGCCCCGCTCCCTCTTCCCCATAAAAAAAAAAAAAGGAAGAAAAATCACCTATTACTATTATTATCTAAATAGATATGAGAACAAGTCAGAAGTTATATAATCAAATTATGTTTGGAAAGCGGTCATTTTATGGCCTAAAGTTTTTGAAGTACGGAATTAAGGATTTGAACTTGAAAACGTTTAATAAAAGGCTGAAATTTATGAAAATGTGATAGTTTACACACAAACAACCAGGGATGTTAATTTTTCAACTAGGGAACATTATTTTTGCTTTTAACTTTTACATGGTATTTTTTAATTCTAAATCGTATGTGGAATTCTTTTTAAACACCAAATAAAAATAATCACAACAAGACTTAAATTCAACAAAAATAATATGTTATTGATACCTCCCATTCTACATTTTTCTTCTTTTGTTAAATAAAAAGTTTATGCATATTTGAAATCCAAAAAATATAAATTAACTATGCCTTTTAAGTTTTAAGTATTAAAAATAAAAAATTGATTAACATCACAATAGACTAATTAGGAAAAACTCATAGAAGCACGTAGATATAAGATTTTGTTATTAATTCATTATGATTTTATTCTTTTATTTTTATTTTCTAATGCATAAATAGCATACTTAATTTATATTTTTCAAATTTCAAATATATATAATTTTTTATTTAAAAAAGGGAAAACGTAAAATGGTAGGTATATGTAACATATTAGGTTTAGGTTTGTTGAATTTAAGATTTTTATAATTATTTTTATTTTCTGTTTAAAAGAATGTCATGTAGAATGTAGTATAGGGAAAAAAAATTTCACACAAGATTTAAAAGAAAAAAATACCACGTAACGGAAAAACTAAAACCATTATTATTATTTTTTTTACAAGTTTGAACATTTCTATTAAACATTCTAATGACATTCTGCCTTAATATATTAATATGCATTGCGAGAATATCTAGAGGTGGCAAAACAAGTTGAGACCCACGAGTTGACCCTTCTAACTCGTTAAAAAATAGGGTTAGAGTTGATGATTTAGTGACCCGCTAGACAAACGAGTCAACCCCTACCCAAACCGCCAAACTGGCAAACATGCAAAAAGACTCATGAACCCGCTTAACCCACATAACCCGCCAAAACGACCCGCCTAACCCGTAACCCATTAGGATTGGTTTAGGGTTTTAATAAACATAGCTCGTTTGTTAAACGGGCCACCCGACCCGACCAGCCCAACTCGCCCCAAGCGGGCCGGGTTGATCCGGCGGTACCCGTTTGCCACTTCTAAGAATATACAATTAGTCGAAGTCAATACCAAATTGGGTCACGAAGCCCAAGTCCTTGGGCTCTAACATTTTTTGGCCCACATTAAACCATAATGGTTACTCATATTTTTTAAGCAACTATTTATAATGAAATAAAATTAAAAAAAAAGAGTAAAAAGCAGGCTTTAATAGTAAAACCCTCCATCTCCAATCTTTGCGATCTAGGGTTTCTTCGTCGTCTCTGCTCTCAAATGGTATTTTCGCTTTTTCTCTCTCTTCATCTCTTACACACACGATTTGCAAATGTTTTTGTTTATATGTATATATGAATATCTATGATTTTATGGTAATAAAATGATGTTACTTCTTATTTTTGGTTAATTTTTTTTGATTCTTCGCAGGCTGATTCTCCTCGTAAAAGGTAAATCCTAGCTCCACTTCGAGGCGTTAAATTTAACTTTTCGTTTTTTCATTTATACGTCTAATAATTGCATTTTAGGGCACGTTTGGATTGGCTTTTTTGAAAAGTGTTTTTTTAACAGCTTTTGAAAAATAATTTTTTTTGAAGAAGCTGAAATTTTGGTTTGAGTATTTTTCAGAGTTTCAGTTTTTTTAGAAGCCAAATCAAATAGTTATTGCAAATTTAATGTAAATTTTTTAAGAAAAAAAGTGTTTTTTCTTGAACAAAAGCCAATCCAAACAGGCCCTTAATGTGTAAATTAGGTTTAGGGATGGATTTTGACATGCTGTATTGCAAATAATAGAAAAATATATATGTATCAAATATCATTTTCTGTTTTTTGTTTTTTATTTTTTTCCTTCTTGTTGTGATTTAGCCATTTTGGTATACTTTTCCTTTTATTTTTGTTGGAAAATTTTTCTATTGTCTTGGATGTCTGTAAGCAGTAGAGAATTTTAGGTTTCGAGATCAAGTTTGAAGATATGATTTGGTATGACAACATTTGTGTTTCTTGCTTTCTGTGAACATTGATTTGACTTTTTGGAATATATTTGTGTCTTTGTATATGTATACTTGTTATAAATACAAAGGTCCTGTTATTTGATTTTCCAGTTACATTTTGTAATGTTAATGTCTAGTTCGAGAATTCCAAATTTGAGGCAGAATTATGTGTTTTACATGCATGATTAGTTATCATTCGTAGTTTGTTAGCTAGTTTGGTTGCTTTTTTGTGTTGCCTGTGTTTCCTCTTATTGATTTGGAAGGAATGATACCCGCTTTAGTTGTAGCTTCATTTTAGGACATTATGCCCCTTTACATCAACTTCATGTAAGTAGACTCCTAATTTCGGTTAAGCAATCTAAGTGGAAGAGCCCTTCTCTTTAGATGAATGGTTTCTAGCATTATGCGTTGCCTGGTGGGGGTTTGATACTTTATGTTTGGAAACTCCACGGTAGAAGTGGCATTTAATTTCTATTTCCTAGAATATTTTTGTAAGTTGTTGCTTTTTTGTAAGTGGTTGGGAATGTAGCCATACATTTCAGGATAGAGAAACTAAATTCAGAGCTGAGAGTTTGAATGTGGATGGGAATATTTATTGCTTTATGCTGCTCAAAATGAATTTTTGGGGTCAGCAGTTCAGTCAAACATTGGAAACACGATTCTCTCTTACACGAAATTATAAGCTGCATCTCAAACTTAGTTTGTGTTGTTAAAGTTTGGAGAGCTTGGTTTCCCTAATCTCTCCATGTTGCATTATCACCAGGCATTCACGCTCTCCTTCTCCTTGGGAAGAGAGGTCAAGATCTAGATCTAGATCGAGATCGTGGCCAAGGACCAGGTCCAGGTCCAGGGGCAGATCTAGGTCCAGAAGCCCAGGCAGGTATGATGTTTTCAACTTTGATGGTCTTTGTATAGCCTTTCTCCAGTATTAGTTGATGCCTTTAAGGTCCAGGAGTACTCTCTTAATCTCTATTAATTTTGCAGGAGAGAGGCTACTAATGCTGGAAATACGCTTTATGTAACTGGCTTATCTACTAGGGTCACCGAGCGGGACCTTGAAGAACACTTCTCTAAGGAGGGGAAGGTTGGTTTTCTCCTAAGTTTCTACTAATTTTACTTAAAAATGCTGCTAGTCAGTGTAAGTAACTCCTTTTCTCAAGATCAATAAACAGTTTCATTCTGTTCATTAAATTTGATCGATGAAAATATGAATGTCTTCATGCTTTCTAGTCAGTTGAATGGGTTTGCATTTATAAATTTTAACATCTTCTTTCACTTTCTTAGGTGAAATCAGTTTTTCTGGTTGTGGAACCGAGAACACGCATATCTCGTGGTTTTGCTTTTATAACGATGGATACTGTTGAGGATGCCAGTCGGTGTGTTAAGCATCTTAATCAGTCGGTTCTTGAAGGCAGATATATAACTGTGGAGAGGGTAAGCTATATGTGAACCCAATAGTGAAAGATATACTTTGCTTTATCTGTCTTCTTGACTTGGAGGTTCTCTGGTTACATTCAGAGGACATTGCGTCAGCTCTGTTGGCAGCAATCAAAGATGATGACTTCAATCATTGCAACACTTATTCAAACAGCTTGATCAATGGCCAGCATAAACAGCTTTTCACATGCATGTGATCAACTAAATATGCAACTTTATTGCACAAGAACTATACAACCACAGCAAATACTTTCAACTCTCAACTAATCAACGGTCATTATCAACATTCTAATGAGGCCTTATGGTACCTAATATCTGGCACATCTGCATGGGTTTTTTTTTTATCTTTTTTATTTATTGTTTGCATATTAACAAAATGGTATATGTAATAGTTTGTCGTGGATGTGAATTTGTTTATTCTACCAAAGCAAAATTTCTATTTTCTGCATATTGACATTTCTATTGCTGAAATTTTCTTATCTCAACTTTTAGTATATTCAGGTCTCTGTTGTGTTATATGGTGATGATCCTTGATTCATACTCCATAGTCCCAAGAATGCTTGATGTGTTCAGTTTGTGAAGATTGAGACTTTCCTTTTTTTCAGTCTCGGAGACAGCGTCCAAGGACTCCAACACCTGGTCACTACCTTGGGCTCAAGAGCAGTAGGGGTGATGGTAAGTTTTCAATTTTTATCTTCCCCATTCACAAAAACACTTTTTGCCTCTCAGTAGTTTTTGATTCCATCTGTTGTAACAAATTCTGACGCGCTGAATTTTTTGGGTGAAAGGCTATCGTGGCGACCGTGGTAGGTATCGTGGTCGTGATGACTACGGGTATCGGAGATCTCCAAGGCGCTCACCGTATCGAGGAGGTCGTGATTACTCTCCTCGACGATCACCATATGGGGGGAGGTCAAGAAGGGAAAGATCGAGGTCCTATTCTCCTTACCGTAGTCCGGGAAGGAACTATGCTCGCGGTTCTAGGTAGAACTAAATATTAGTCAGAGGCCCTCGTATTCCATGATCTGGACTCTGTAGAAGCTGTAAGCTATTATCTTTCTGGTGTTTGGTCTGCTTATTACCTGCTTGATGTAATCCGATTCCTGGACCTCTTTTCGATATGCCTGGTGGTTTGCTGTAAAAGTCGTTCGTCTTGGTGACATATCCTGTTTAAACTCGTGTTGATGGTAGTTGATTGTTATTGCTGGTCGTTCATTGTCGATGAGTGCTAGTTTGGGAGATTTTTGATCCGAGCCATGTGTTGCGTGCGGTGTCTAAATTATCTTATTGTGACTATATAATTAGTTTGTATTTCTATCGAGGAACATTGAGGACGTGATGAGACATGCGCGGGGTGGGTGAGTTTTCAGGTTTAACCGAACCGAAATCGAAATTGAATTTTAAGGGCCGAACTTTTCGTAGTTTTAAAATTAATAACTGTAATCAAAATGAATTATATTAATAATTGAAATTATTTAACTAAATTATTTTTGTTCTGAATCGTCTAATTTATATATTACTCAAAACTAATCATGTATTTATAATAATTAAATTTCAGTATCCATTATCATAATTAACATTATGAATATAAGTCTGGCCCAAAATTAAATAAAAATTGCCTTGAAGAAACGGTTATTTGGTTATTAACGGTTTTTTAAATAAATAGTTGAAACCGAATTAAAAATTGAATTTTTTTATTTGATTATTGACTGACATTTTTAAATAGATAATTGAAATTGAGTTAAAAATTGAATTTTTTATTTAAATTTTTGATAATTGAAATTAAACTAAATATAAAAATAAGTAAATCAAATTTTATATTTTAGTTAAGTTCAGCACGATTATTAGATTCTATTCGAGGAATACTCACCACGAAAACGTGGTGACGCGAGGCGAGCTGGTGAGGACACAGTGGATGAATGGACGCGGAATTACTAAAGGCGTGGGGAACACATTCGCTTTGTTGGAGGGCGTGTTGACTGCACGATGCCAACGTGATCTCACCACGTTCCCTCTTCGACTCAGGCTTTGTTTGGCAATGATGACTAAAATTCAAGTCAATCAATATCATTTACAAATATATTTCATCTAAATTTGTAAATTGCTTTTTACTTGAAGTTGATAGATTTACAAGCGTAACATTTCTTTAAATGTAATAAATAGTTACTTCTGTTAAACTTTTAGAAGTAATAATAATAATAATAATAATAATAATAATAATAATAATAATAGAGATTTATGTCAAAATGAGTAAATGGAAAAGAAAAGAATTAGATTGTGATAACTGCGTAAGTATATAATTTGACGAGGATAATACTGAGTTCAAAATAATTAGATTGAGTTAATTTTCTATTGTAACACAATTAACTAGGCTGTACATACAATTAAGATACAAAACTTTTCTCTTTTTATTTTTTCGCGATGAGAAAACTTTTCTCTTAATAAGACATGTAATGAGTGTATAATTCGACAAAAATAACATTGTAACTCTCTAGTCCAAAAAAGTTAGATTGAGTTGGGTCGTTCTTTAAATACTGCCCCCGTGGTCCTTGTCACTAATTTTTTTTGCCCTAAAAGCCTCTTTGTTAAATTGTTTACATTTTATACCCTTGTCAATAAATAAAAGTTTACCAAAGTACCCTCAACATAGTATCTCCTTCCCTTCCCATCAAATCTAATTTGCCTGACTATTGCATTTCCATCATAGGCGCATACATGCAACCTACTATGGATCTCTTCCTCGGATTTTTTTTTTTACCTAAATTTTAAAATGTCATGCAAAATTAACCCTATTTTTAAAGTATTTTTAAAAATAACCCAAACTAGTTCCGAAAACACGTTTCACACATTCCCAGAACGCGAAACGCAGTATGTAACGGAAAGATGAACGCGACTGCATTTCCAGAATGCGGTCGCTTGGCGCATTCTGGGAACGCGGCTCGCGTTCCATAAATTCGTAATATCAGTCCTTTTCGCTCATTCTTTCCATTGCATTTTGAAAAAAATTCCCCCAACCCCCTACATACGAAATTTTTAGTTTTTTCAGCGTCATTGCGAGGATATAGCCTTGATCTTGTAAGTTATCTTTATTTTATGTTGTTTTTTGCAATTGTATTTAACGTTTTAAGTTATGTAATTTGTTTTTAGATTGTGTAATTTTTGTTTTGATAGTTAATTTTAGTTTGTGTTAATTTGTATTTTAATTGTTGTTAGAATTATAGATTAGGTTTTTGAAAATAATTTTAGCATGATCATTAGAAATAGAAATAATAATAATAATAATAATAATAATAATAATGTTATTATTATTATTATTATTATTATTATTATTATTATTATTATTACTATATGAATATTATTAATAATAAATGTTATCATAATAATTATTATTAAGATTATCATTATTATTAACAATATTATTATTTTTATGATTAATGTTATATGTTAGATGTTATTATTAATTTTATTATTACTATTATTGATATTATCATCATTATTTATTATTATGATGATGATGATGATGATGGATGATTAATGTACCAGCAGCTTGACCGTGCCTCCTTCCGTCAGTGTAAGGGTGTATACAGAGCCGTGACACTAGTTCAGGTATTGGTTTGCATTATATCATGTAGTTACATTTAGATTTTATGAATGTTAATTTTATTATTACAAGTGTTATTATAACATAACACATATTTAATGCTTGCAGTTTTTTACATGGGATAGATTCACGGCTTTTTGGCCTCAGCTCCTACATCCCACGCAAGAGCGGCTACAGCGACAACAGCATCATCTGGAGCCTACGTTTCAGCTCCCTGGCGTTCCACGAGGTGCACTGTTTTACATGAAAAAGGAAATGACAGATGCATCCAGAAAGTCAGGTCATGTTGAGTGTCAAGATGTTATAGACCATCTGCAGCCGGACGAGATATAGTACATTGAAGTTGCTTTATTAAATATTCATATCCTGTATTATTGAACACGTGTGTGATGCATGTAATTAACTATCCGATGCTTGTTTTAGTTACAGTTCATATGGTAGTCGTTCAGGACGATACTGGGCAACCTTCCACCGTATTGTGTTATCGATAGTGACGTCTGGCGTGCCCGGATCTCACTAATATTCGGGCATACTGTTGAGTGGTACCGTCCGGATCGTGTGTTGCGGCAGTTTGTACTAAGGTTGGTAATCCCTCCTGATCCGCCTGCATATGAGAAACACAGGGACTGGAAGGAAAAGGTTGAGGGAGATGTGTTGATAGGGGCTGTGGCGATGTAGAGGAATTGGCAGCAGTATGTTTTACATGGACAGGTGGAGAATGCGCCGACGGCAGCAGCACTGAGGAGTTACATGACTTGGTACCGTCGGGTGACTATATTACATATCGGTCATCCAGGTACAAGTCATAGGAGAGATGATTACGTGGCGTTTGTACAGGATGAGACGTCATTAGTGAGCTGCTTTTGTACTCTTTTTTATGTTCCTCAATGAAAATTATGGACTATTAGTTAATATTAACCACAATATGATATGTTTTGTTGCCTACAGGCGATTGTTATTCAGCATGTGGTCCACCATTCCCGTGATTTGCTGCAGCGTTATGAGTAGGAGGACCTTCATAGCGATGCACATTTGATGGAACATGTGATGCAACATTTGCAGCTCATGCAGTTACATGGCGAGATTGTACTCTGACACACACAGCACGAGCATCTCATACAGCAGAGAGCCATGTGGGAGTTGCCTGATGGGCCTCCGATGCAGCCGTTGCAGCAGCATAGAGAGCATCGTTCACAGCATGCTCGACCTTTGCATCGCACTCACATGTATCCCACTAAGTCATCACAGCCATTCACCCCCGATGCACCATTGCCAGCATATTGCCCACCGACACGGCCGCAATTGCAGCGACCCACGTGGCGATTGTTCCCCGTTGACTATTCCAACATACATATAGGTCAGAGCAGTGACGGTAGACATGGTACCTTCGAGGCTGGCGAATCATCCAAGTCAGTGATTGATGAGCCAGATAACGGCAAAGAGGATGACGAGGCGATGCAGACCGTGTCATCGGGAGGGTCTCCGAGCAGATACATAGGGTCTCTGGATTACGTTCACGAGCAGTTGGTGGATAATGGTGTTGATTAGCAGGACCTGCCGCCGCAATCCAAGGCACATGCGACCCAGGCACTAGCCATACAACCACAGGTACATAAGCCTCCGCCATGTCAGACACGTTCATCCAGAAAACGCAACGCACTATCCCCTGTTAGACGTCATTTACCTGACCGTACTAACAGGGGGAATGGGCCGGATCATTGCACACCTAGATGATGTATTCAGTTTTGGAGCACTTTTTTTTTCATATGTATTTGGTGACACATTATTTTTAGTTGATTGGACTTTCATTTGTTTTTTTAATTTATTTTAGACACGTTATTTTAGACATGACAATGTTAATTAGACATTAACATACAACGTCACAACAAATAAGCATAAAATGATTACACAATAACATTACAACGTTAAAACAAATAGACAAAAAATGATTACATATGGAACTTGTGGCAACTGCTAAACATAACGTATTACACATTTTGGTGTTGGGGCAAATTGGAGTAGTGTGACCTAGTTGACCACATGCTGTAAACCTTCGTCGTCCACGGTGGTTCGAGTGTTCCATCTCATTTGGGATGCACCGGCCTCCGACTCATCCTTTTCTCTATCGAACACGACTTGGGTTCGGATGCAACGTCTATGCAGGTGCTGGAGGCCCATAAAATTGGTGTCCAAGAGGCTCGAATGTCCGCCAATGGGTCTCTTTGTACGATTTCACTGTTAGCTGTTGAGGTATCATGTTCTCCACATTAAACTCCCTAAACCGAGCAATAGTTTGCACATGCGAGCATGGCAAGTGATATTCAACCCACTTTCCGCATGTACACGTACTTTCTTCCCAGTTGACAACCTGGTTTGGCGGATTCTCATTCTATCGCACTAGCAATCGACCGACCTGGTATCTGTCATCCTTTATGAAACTAAGTACGTGATGGCGATGTGACGAGGTCTCCCTCGACATCCCCAAACAGAAAGATGCTTGACCATCTAATGAATTTGCCTAACGTAGACCATTCTCTTTTATCCTCCATCATACCCAAGTATTTATAAAGGGTAAGAGGGGTTTAGATAAGAACCATTGAAGGTATGGAAGAAGGGCAATCTTAAACTTACCAGATTGTAGCAATCGATCAAATTTCTCAAAAGAACCTCTATGCCAATGTCCTATATCAGCATAAGAAGTGAAAAAATTTGCAGCGTTATTAGGAATTTTTTTGTAAAACTAAAGAAATAAAACAATATATATTTGAAATATAAAGACTACACCTAATACAAGCATCTTTCATATATTTGGGATTTATATATATACAAAGATATTTGACATTGATATCTATGTATAATAGTAAATTATGGCATCAAATTTTAGTTTTGTTGGGTTTTATTTTTGTTAATTACAATTTAATATTAACAAATGAGAAACTTATCGTACAAATCCCCATTGTTTTCTTTTCCTTTTTTAAGTGAGTTTTGAATTCTTTGAAAGCCATATAAGCAAACATAAGGAAAAATAAGTCAAAATTTTACACTTTTATAAATAGTGATGAGCAAAATAATTTTGGATTTTATGATTTTGACTCATTTTATTTTACAATCTTTTATCATATTATATTTATTTTATATCTATATCTATTCATATTTCTTCTAATATATCTATCTATATAAAAGTAAGAAAGTTATACTTTATGAAGTTTAGAAGGCTTTAGAAGAGGCCAAATCATTAAATTTTAATTTTTCTGGGTTTCATTTTTCTTAATATCTCTTTAATACTAACATATGAGAAAATTTTCTTATAAGTCTCCATTGTTTCCTATTTGTTTTTTTAAGTTAATCCTCACTATTAAAAAAATCCAAATTATTTTTTATTATTTTCAAGGAAGCAATCAATTTAATCCATATCATGAAATATTTAATAAAAAATCTATATCTATTTCTATACAATTATATATAATTAAATCCAAGTGAGTTTGAAACTTTTATAGTACCATATAACACAAGAAAGAGAAAGTGAAATTTTCCTACTCTTATAAATAGTAATGTGGAAAGTAATTTTTGGATTTTATAATGTTGACTCATTTTATTTTACAAAATTTTATTACATTATATGTATTTTGTTGGATGCCAAACACTCTAGAGGAGGGTGAATAGAGCGATTGGACCTTGAAACCACCTTTTACAAATCGATGGAAACTTAGATCGAGCGGTTGGTGTTGAAATCTAAAGTGCAAAGCAAACTAATGAAAAGCAATAAATAAAGCATACATGCGATTTATAGCTATCCAACGTCTAACTTACATCCGCTCCTCGATCTTTCCTAATTGAGATTTTCAACAAAATGCACTAAAACTCGTGCTTTTCAAAAGTTGTCTCAGCATGAAGCAACTTAACCCTTAATTCTTCCCCAAATCAAGAAACCCAAATATTTTTCACAATTGTTTGAAATGTATCCCAAGCTATCTATCTCGCTTCCAGCTTTCCAAGAATAAATACAAAGATATGAAAGTGATTGAACACAAGATTAAGCACATGGTTGGAGAGAAACGATAATAATACAATTTGATTTGATCCTAAAGTTGCTCAAATTTTGTGCAAACTAATGTTTTTGGCTCTTCTATAGTATGTGTGTGTGTGTATGTTCTTTCATAATATAGCTGTTCGATACATTTAGGAATAGCCTACTCTTAACTTTGAATGTGTATAGATAAGGTTGTATCGCTATACAAAAAACGGCTAGTTTTGGATAAAATTTCACATCACAGCACATATCTATTTGAGGTATCCTGTGTGGCAGATGCCCCATATCTCTCATATCAGAGAGCAATGTAATTCTTATCTGGTCCAGCCCCAGCATATGTAGGCGCCCTCATGGTTCTCCCGCATCATAATCCATACCTCACTGAAGGGCGAGGTGTTCTCTTTTGCAGTCGATCGCATACCTTCACCACCAGAGAGTTTGAATTATGCTTTGGAAAACATTTTGGTTTCAAACTCGCTTTTGCAAAAGCTAAGTTTTCAAAGCCACTTCCTTAAATCATAGAACATTTGAAAAACACATGGATGCTTTGAAAACACTTTAGCGTATATATATATATATATAAATATATATGTATATATGTATGTATGTATGTATGTATCTTAAAATAAGCCAAAAACGACA
This sequence comes from Cordia subcordata, assembly GCA_028554755.1. NCBI lineage: Eukaryota > Viridiplantae > Streptophyta > Magnoliopsida > Boraginales > Cordiaceae > Cordia > Cordia subcordata. The sequence continues at coordinate 4,814,131 of JAPTOF010000022.1, read as the reverse complement.
AGAAATGCATAAAATTATCGACTCTACATTGAAAATTCTACATATGCATCCCTTGTGTCTTTTGTATCCATCCTTTCTTTTCAACTCTTCAAATATACTTCAATTAAGCTTTTTAATTTGAAAGACCAGCAATGGCATAGATCTTTCAAGGCCAATTGGATCAAATACTTTTTCAAAGACTTAACAAATACATTAGTACGTATAAGAGCAGAAATGGAGTCTGAAAGTCATTAATTTGTGTAACCATTCATTCAAAGCAATTTCCAATATATTCATTTTTTCCATAGTGAGCATTATTCACATCAATAATTATCATAACATTATATTATCATCAAAACATGCAAATATGTCAGTAATGTTAAATATTTTAAATTTAAATCTATATCTATATAATCTAGCTATAAATCTATATATAATAATTATAATCTATATATACGCATTACAAGAGTTTCGGAGGTTGTAAAATGATCTGATGATGATTAGAAGTGCAAATGTGTCATTGTTGATTAGCCAAAATATAGAGTTTAAAATTTCAAAAGATTTGGTTGCATGGGATAGCTTGAAGCCAAAGATTACCTTAATCTTTTAATTGACACCCTTTAAGGACTTAAATCACACAAACAACAAAAAGAGACATATGTTACATGTAAAATTGTAGATTATATGATACCGGATTGAATAGAAAAATAGGAGAAAACATAAGGCACCACTCAAATGAGCACTACTTTTTACTCGAAGGAATCCACCCAATAATTGCGAGTAACATTTAGACAGAATGTAACAAGCTAAAGGCTCAAAATATATTCTATTTCTATTTCAATCATCTGCATGAAGATTAAACGAGATGGCCCTTTAAACATTGTTTTTTAGCACTATTCTTTTCTTTGGAAATTATACTTATGTGGCTTTCCAATGGTATAGGGTTTGCCTTTCAATCCCTTCTTAATCAAAGCAGTTTATTCTAAGAAGTTGACCCAAAAATTATCTCAACAAGTAGAGTGTCGACATTTGTTGGTGCCTCTTTTGTTGTATCATCTTCAAGTTCATCTTACGAGGCTCGTTCCCAGAAATATAGCCATCCATGCGCCTTCACATCAATCCCACGAGCCTCTTATCCAATTTCGTTGAATCACGACGGGGGAGCAAATCCAAATAGAAAAACTCACACTGGGTTTAAGGATACTCAGACTCGAACTAACGACTTTCACCATGTCAAGCTGACACTCTACCGTTGAGTTATATCCCTTCCCTACCCCCTATCAAGAAATAGAACTGATTAATCCTAAGTTAAAGGGTCAAGAAACGCAACGCCACTATTCTTGAACATATTGGAGCCGGGCCTTCTTTTCGTACTATTCCGGATATGAAAATAATGGTCAAAATTGAATTCAATTGTCAATTGAAACTTCGAATATGGAATTCAAAGGGATCAAATAGGAAAAAAAATACTTTGAATCATCGAACTATAATAAAATATACGATCAACCAACATTTCTTGAATTTGAAAAAGAGTCAGAAGAAATAGGTCGATCCTTTTGTTTTGATTTCTCGAACTGAGAGATCCATGAATTGTGATGCATATAGATCACCAAAACTACTATTATCAAAATCACCTATAAAATCATTATCATCATCAACTAGAAAAGTATTGTCATCTAATCGAAACGAGATGCAACTATCCTATAAACATATGAAAAACACATACTCAAAGGCATGCAACAACACAAAGCAATCATTTAGAACAAGGTCAGCCAAAAAAACCACTAACTTTTTAAATTAAATACAAAAGAAACCCTAATTTGTTGTTACCAAGAAAAGCCCTAATTTTCTGTTGTTAAACCCAAAAACGATACCCTAATTTTGTCATTATCAAGAAAAAGCCTTATTTTTTTTTACTGTTAAACCAAACATGTCAACAATGCATGTCGGGTTTGAAAAAGCACAACAAATCTCCAACAATGCACAAGAAGGGGACCACTTGCTTAAATAAGATTATCTTTTACCCGAATGCAACAAGATGGGACCACAACATGGTTGTTTGTCTAAAAATTTGGAGACTGTCTACGATATCCATCATGATGCTTACCTGTGAACTTGGACCTACCGAGTGCTTTACATACGACGAATGATGCTTGCCTTCAAAGGCTTCGGGATGGGGGGTAGTATAATTTAGGGATTTCAGTTCACGAGGGTTAAGGATTCCGGGTGTTTCGAATTGGGATTTCAATTGGGTTAGGGATTTAAGATTATTTCAATTTGAGATTTCAATCAATTTGTTGGATTGCATTTTGAGTATTGAAAATTGAGGGTAGTATATATATTTATTTAAGGGCATGGAAGTCATTTTACGACATCCGTCATTTTCTAAAAACGTTGTCAAAATGAGACACTTGAACTTACCTTTAAAAAGTAAAAAAAATAACCTGATAGTTTTAGAAATTTAAAGATCATTATACACTTAAATCTAAGTTCAGAAATAATATGATATATTCTCAAAAAGAGAAAAAAAAAGAAGGATCTTTATATCACTTTTCACCACCACCGTCCACGTTTTATGCTAAAAAGCCAAACAAGGCCTTAACTGCGTGGCTTCTCGTGCAACTACCCCAACTTTTAACAGACAAGAAGATAAGAACACTAGCATATCCAGATAAGCAGATTATTTACATAAATTCCAATGCCATATATAAATATATATATACACACACAAACACATATACATAGAGAGATTCCAATTGGCAAGAGAAGGAAGATGATGATCGGAGCACAATTAAGCGGCGTCCGTACGATCGCCGCCGGCGGAGCCGTGGCGGATCGAACAAATCCAAGCCGTTCGATCTCCAGCTCGCGTTCTTACTCCTCCATTCACTTCTCGTTCAAATTAGGCCTTCATACTAGGAAAAATTTGTGTAAATTAAATTCAGTAATGATTATAGGCATCTCTTGTAAATCTTCTCGCGGAAGCTTTAGTCACAAATCAAACAATAGCGAAGCTCGCGATGATGGCGATCGTGATGATTATGTCGAAGCCGTCGTTCTCCTCTCAGGTAATCGATATACATTTTATGTATTTACATGCTTATGTATGTATACATATGAATTTTCATTTGATTATTAAGATAAAGAGCTGTTCGATGCACGAAATTTCTATTATGTGCGGTTTTGAAGAGAAAAGGCTTCTCCTTTTTTCTTGTGTTTTTGCCTGAAGCTACTTGCACAACTTGTAACACTTCCAACACCTAAACTAGTCAAAGAATTGTTACTCTGTTTTGGTCAGATTACGTATTTTGTGATACTATTTTACATTCAACATTTTAATGTAGTTTCTGATTATTTTATTTTATTTTATTTGGTTAAACACCATTTTTAGTGTCAAATTTCAGTGTCATTTTCTTTCTGATTTGCTAGTGCTGATTTCTCTGTAATTAGATGCTACATGAAGAATACTACTATTTCAAACCGTGAGATTAATATGGGATGGGAATTAAGAAAATTTTGAACTTTTAGTTGATTAATTAATTATCATGTTTTCATTTTCCTGTAGTTGTATGAGGGTGGCCGTACACTTCATTCATTGCGAATAGGCTATGGATAGATCAAAAATTGATACTGGGATGAAACTTATGATGATTCTTTCTGCAGTTCTTAGTGATGCATACTAGAATGTGTGTATCACACTTGTAGTTCTCAACTGTTGCAAACAGTGTGGAAAAGGATTCTGGGTCGATATATACCTGAAGTGTGTCACATGTTTGCACTACATGTTGCTTTTAATATGTGGAAAATATTTTGGAGATATATATATACCTGGAGCGTGCCAAATTTGAGCCATATGTGCTTTTAGTACTCATCAATGGGGTGTAATGGAACAACATCTGCTGATGTCTAAATTCTGTTTCTTGGGGGACCAATATGATAAACTTACAACATTATGAGGACGAGCATTTTGAAATATGACTTGAAGCATGAAAATGAGGCTTTTTGGATAGTATAGGACTAGTGGTGTAATTAGCTTTATAGGACTTAGAATTGTATTCAATCAACATATGCTCCTAAGTCAAACTGTTTGTATAGCAAATGTAGTGAAACTGTGTTCAGTACTGGAATCGTGAAGTTTCCACTTGGAGTATTCGTTTCTGTATGTGCCTTAGGTGTTTGTAAGGAAAGATGTGTATACTTATGTGATTACTGAACGAATTCTAGAACTTCCAAATTATTCTTAATGTGTTTAAATTTCTGCTCCTCCTGTGAAAGTTTGCAATGTTTCAGTTTTATCACATCTTTGTCTTTAATCAGACATTTGAACCGTTAAACAAGATTACATGAGAGATGATCTGAAACTGCAGAAACAACAAAACACTACCATATGCTTACACATGGGTTTCAAGAAAGGCCAAACTGGCAGTCATCTGCTGAACTGGGTCCCTTTTCTGTGCAAGTAAAGGACCCTAGAGCTAATGTCAACTCTATAGGAACAGGGTTTTTTCGGCGCTTTCAGCACCCCACTATATTTCTGAAGGTTTCCTGTGATGGAGATTTTGTATTACCGATTATTGTAGGTATTGAATTTCAACCTGTTCTGGTTTCTGATTACGGGAGATTGTATAGGATATCGTAACTGACCTTACTGCTATTTCAGGAGAATATGCAGTTGAAAACCTTATAGACTCTGTGCATGAGGATGAAACTGGGGTAATTTCTTGGAATATGACTTGGAACTTTTTGATTCTATACTTCATATTCGACACTCATTTACTACCTTCTTGCAGGATTGTCAAAACCATTTTCAGCTGTTGAGGAATCTCTTGGAGAGACTTGGCTATGAAGTATGTAATTGATCTTATCATGTTCTTGAGCTTAACTTTAGTCATTCTCCTGCTTATGTTACCCTCAGTTTCAGAATTCTTAGTGTCTGTGCATTGTGTCTTGGATGTTCGCTTGCCACTCTATCTGCTACACCTGTCAAGTGATCAGTGATGATGTGATGTGTCTTTGGCCCTGCACTGGCTCTTCTTTAGCATTTGCCTGCTCCTCTTTTAGAGGTCTCTCCTTGCATGTTTTAGTTGTGTTCCCCACTTCAACACCAGTTGAGTGGATAACAGTCTCGTTTCTGCATAATAACTTGTCAATCTTCTTCATCTTGTCAGTCTTATGCACTGTTCAGTCTGACACTGATGTCTTGGTCTACATTACCTCTCTCTGCTAAAAGTTGACCCTTGCAATATCAGGGGATGGGTATCTTCTTGTGTTGCTTCACTTTTCCCTTTAATGTGTCTTTGGCCAGGGAACCTTAATTCCTATCCTTCTTTTAGCTCCCACTCAAAACTAAAGAGGAAAGTCAGAAAGGATCCAGTATAGTACTACTGCAAACTCACCCCCCATCCCCTGGCGAAAAGGGCTATATATATACATATGAAGTGTTGATACAGCTTAGATACCTTGTGACTATTTTCCTGAGAAGTAAATGGTTTCTTTTATATATTCCATCATCTTCCAATAGTTAACGGTAACATTTTGGTTCACATACACAGATGTTCTCTACAAACTGTTGTAGTAAATTATGTTTTGTCTGTATATCTCGTTCTTCCAGTGATTTCGCATAGTTTTGCTTGTATTAATTCTTAATCATCTTATTTCAGGTGAAAATGGTTATGATTACAGAAAGAGTGGTTAATACTTACTTTGCCAGGATATTCTTCCACAAGGTACATTCATAGCATATAATATTTCATAGAATTCTTAGCTATATACTTAAGGTGTATCAGTTTTTGAGTCTTATGTGACATAATGTTTCTATCAATTATAGGCAGGGGAAAAAGATATCCTTAGTGTGGATTTACGTCCTTCAGATGCCATTAATATTGCTAGAAGATGGAAGGTATGTACTATTGCTTCTGGAGATCTAAGACTGTGACATGAATAATTCTATCAAGAATATGTGAAAAGAGCTCATACGATTTGCTTAGTCAATTTGAGAATATTATTTAATGCCGTTATTTCTTTGGCAGTCTTGGTCTCCATTTTCTTCCGAATTATGGAAGAAAAAGAAATACTATATTGCAGTATGTAAGTTATTTTGAACTGTTTTACATTTGAAATCACTAGATCTTCCGTTTTTAGCGCCAATCTCCTGGACGACCAAAAAAGAAAAGCAGTGATCTCCTAGAGTACCTGCTGGATTGCAAAATTTGCTGCTTCTCTATGGATTCTCTTGATTAATCAAATGTTTGTTGTTAATTGCTCTGATGTCATAATTCAGCGGTTGTTTGTATAAGTCTATACACACTCTAAACTGGCACACTAAAAATAAGTCTTCTAGTCTAGCTGTCCGTGCTTGTACAACATGGTATTTCTGACTTGAGTCATTATTCCAGAACATATTGTCGACTGATTCCAAAATAATGGTGTGATAGGCAAACGAAAATTAATTTCTGGTCTTCTTTTGACACCTCCAACATGTACTATGTCACTCCTCCCGTCTTGGGCATCACTTGTAAACTCAGTGGCGGGTCTAGGAAATCAACTTTGTGGGGGCAACGCTTACATGTATTTGCTTGGAATTTCAAAACTGGAACGAAATTGGGAAATACCAGTATGAAATTTGAATATAAAACTCTCCAATTGTAGTTCCCCAATCTCTAATCATTCAAACAATACCTATAAATAATTGAGTGAAAACTTAAAATTGTGCAGGGTAGTTGCCACCCCCTGCACTTCATGTATCTGCCATTGCTTAAAGTTGAATGACCAAACAACCGCAGATTAGACTTATTCAAATGATTTACATGCAAAAGTCTCTCGACACAATTATATGTTTCTCCTTTGTCTATATTGCATTTTTTCCTTTTTAAAATCTGAAAGGTCCTATCTTCATCAAATCATTTCTCAATATCATGCTGCTTACTTAAATTTGTCAACTCTTGAAAAAAACATGATGCGCAGGCCCCAATATTTGTAAATAAACATATCATCTTGACTGATGCAATCAGAATTGTCTATGGGATGAGCAGAACGGGCAGAGTGAAGTGCACATACGATGTTCTGTTGGACAGGTTAGTTGTAGATTGTCTTAAAGCACACTTGTTCTTGCTTCTCTGATGCCACTCCCCTAAACACAATTTTATAACTCTTAATAGTGCAATGGAGGGTCCAGATCTACTCTCTCAAGAGCTTAATCTGTTGAGGAATATGAATTTAGCTGCCAAAGAGGAAAGATATGGTGATGCAGGTATTGTTGAAAGTACTACATCGATAGTGTATATCTTTGCCGATTATAGAGTGCCTGTTCTTCATTTTATGTTAATACTAGGTTTTTACAACTATAACCCTTTAATAATTTTGCAGCTATGTGGAGAGACAAACTCATGGAGTTTCTTCGCTTGAATACATAGATAATAGCTTGTTGAAAGGTACACGAATGTCTTGCTTCTTCTGTCTGCTTATGACCCGTTACTTTCTCATGTTCATTGAAGTTCAAATTTTATTTAGCAAAATGTTTTCATTTCCGCAAATTTTTTCTATATATAATACGTTGTTTTCCGTGATTGCAGTTTGTAAGCTGTTGTTTGTCAAGATGTTGATAGGCTAACCTTCCTCAGGATGATGAGATTATCAAGACTGATGCTTAAGCAGTGGAGGCCTTTGGCCGGGCATTCAATTATCAAAAGCATTTTTCAAGGTGTCGGTCCATTGCTTACAGCTTGCACAACAATAAGGATGTTCTCTTGTAAGGTGTAAATCATATACACAATTATATTTTTAGTTTCAATGTTCGAGATAATTATTTTTATTAAAGATTATTAAATTTTTAGTTAAAAAAAAATTTACATGAGCACACACACGCATGTATGGATCATGAGCTGCACCTGCCTGAACACTCTGTGATTGATCTATTAAGAGGAAGAGGGGGAGGGTTGATTTAGAGGGTTTTCTTTTTTAAAAAAAAAAAAAAAAATCCCCCCACAGCCAATCTAATTCTCTATCATTAATAAGACGCAAACTCAAGTTATCTGCTCTTAAATTTGAATTTTCTTTTTAAGTTAAAGGGAGACCAGCTATTTTACATAACTTACCAAAGAGATGTTGCATAACTGGTGATAATCTTGAGAAGAAAAACTTGAGCAACGTGTTATAGTAGTAACCTATAAACTAGGTAATCCCTCTCTCTGACCAATTCTTCTTATATGGCACTCCTGCATTGCAGCTCTTAAAGTAACGTATAAACCAGGTAATCCCTCTCTCTGACCAATTCTTCTTGTATAAAACTCCTGCGTTGCAGCTCTTAAAGGGACAAGTTAATCCTAATAGTCTATTTATACACTCAGTATCATGAATGGGTCTATTTATACACTATTAGTATTACGAATAGATGAGAAGATCTAGTCATAAAAACTTTATTGAGCGCCATCAAGATTTGCCAATAGTTTAAATAGACTTACACCTTATATAATACATATCAAAGCACTAGAAATAATAATATTAATGAGACAGACAATAATAATGAGACAGATAGCGACCCAATTGGATTGGATGATCATAAATAATATTTTGAATTTTATCAGCCAGCAATTTCAACCTGATTTTCCAAAGTATCTCAATCAGTAATTACCCACAATTCCATAAAAATTTTAATATTCTTCCACTTGCGCAAATACTGATTGATTTTATTTATATAAATAGTTATATTTTACGGAAAAAGACTCTCCAATTAATACAAATTTAGTTGCCACATTCCATCAAGCAAGTACATATATGTCGAACTTGTTATTCCATTTATTAACATAGGACTTTTATGATCACAAACATTAATAAGTCATCAACGTAGGATTCGTGGGGTGATAAAGTGTAGTGCATATACAAAACAAGAATTTCAAATATTTTCACAAACATTATAGACATGAACTTATAGGGCAATGACAATGGAAGTTAAGAGGGTCAAGCACTTATAGGGCAAAAACATTGGAACTTATAGTGAATAGGATAATATAAATATATTCAAAATTTTTTCCCCCCATAGGACTTTAATTTGATCGATTTATCTTACCAGATAGTAAATTCTTTATCCCTAACCTTTCTTGACTCTCCACATTTCACTATTAATTGCCTTCACATATCATTCTCTGAAGTCTATACATATTTTATATTATATTAAATAAAGTCTACATTTCTTTTTAGTGTTCAATGTTAATTCAATTAATTATTTTGCTCAAAAAAACAAGTTAAATTCTATTAAATGCAGTAATCCAATTAATATTCTTGCTATGCTTAATATTAATGTATTATTCCTCATTTGCTTGCTATACTTAATATAATTAAGTATGCCAAAAAAAAAAAAACACACACACGCACACACACGTACACAAAATTGAGTGTTATTGGCTAGGTTTTTGGTAGGAAACTTATTGTATATATACCAATTAAGCATTGTTCATCATCTTGAATAAGCTTACATTTTGAAGAACCGGAAGTTTTTTATGATTTATACAATACTAGCTAGCTTTTTTATACCATGTATTTTATACGGATTGATTTATACTTGTGTAAATCTTTTACAGTCTTTTACAGGTCATGAATAATAGTGTTCTAAATACCACATTAACTAATTGGTAATTAATTAAATACTCTAGGGGTGTGTTGTCCCCTAGAGTAGTGTATTTGTGAGCGGCTTTACTTCCTTAAAAGAGAAAAAAAGAATTGGTAATTAATTAAATTCCTTTCCCTCTATATTAGGTGCTAGCTAATAGCTATGTCTTTCCTCCGACTTGTGCAAGATAAGTTATAGTATTTTGATCTGAGTACTGCAAAGTGCCAATTTGAACACCAAAAAAAAAAAAGAATAGAAAAGGAAGATTTAAACCAGTGCGTTCATAATCCTTGGATGAAGTATTTTTCAGGCACATAAAGCAAAAATTATTTCCAAAATTAATTAGTCTCATCAGGGAATTGTAAGCCCGACATTAACCCCCTTATAGATATGCTCGGGCTTGGGCTGATTAGCCTGAATTTAATTTACTATAGATCTTTTTTTCCCCCTTATCTCAGCTTAAAAAGCTATTAGGCATCAAAGTGTGACTTGAACAGATCAATTACGCTCTTATTTGTTGCAAGATATAGGACCTATTTGGATTTTTTTTTAAAAGAAAAAACTGTTTCTTTTAAGAAATTCAGATGTTTAGCTTCTAGAAGTTCAATTTGAGTTTTTTGTTTAATGAAATTTTGAAAAAGTTAAACTAAAGGCCTGCTAAAAATTGTTCTTTCATTGAAAAGATGCTCTTTTATAAAAGAAAAAGAACAGTTCAAATGGGCTCCTAAAATGTGCAGAAACAAAAGAAATATATATATATATATATATATATATATATACACACACACATACATATACATACACAAGTAGCTATATATATGTTTGTCTGTATAAATTAGCTTAAACTCTGGGTTCACCTTCGTATGACTGACTGGCAATTACTAACAATTCCCATAGAGATGGATACTGAGAAAGACCAGACCCTTTTTTTTTTTTTGTGATCTCTTTTTTTTAAAATATAAAAAAGAGGAGGAGAAACCTTGAACTGAAATAGATAGTTATTGGACTGCTCTCATTCTTCATTTGAAAGAGAAGTTTGATCCCACTATACATATAAATCTACTTACTTTTGCTTTATATTTCATCCATCAAGCGATTATATGTTGAAAAAGGATAATATATAGGTGACGACTTACTTCAAAAATATAAGCCTCCATTTGGCTTGTAAGCACTATATTGAACATGCTTCGCCAAACACTCAATACGAGCTTATCATAAGTTAATTACTTTGAACAAGAAAATTATTTTAGCTAAATACGAGCGTTCAAGTCTATTACTTTGACCAAGAAAATAAACTTATTAGCTAAAAACAATCTCTTGGGAGTTTGAGAATGAACTATGCTATGTCCCTTGCTTGGAAACAGTCACACATACACACAAATGTTGTGTTTTATAGACAAGAGTCAGCTTCCGAAATCCTTACTTTTTCTTTTCACTTTAAAGGAGGTCAAAGGCTGACATACATCTAGTAGGAATTGATTTTTAAACCACCTACACTAAACGTGCGAGATATAACACATGACCACTAGCCATTAGGTCTTTGGTTCCAAAACCTTCATTTTAGTGTACACACTCGAATACAAACAGAAAGAATGAAAAACAAGAAGTGAACAACTACACACAAGTCTTGCTAAAATTAGAGGTCGCGACTTAAAGGGAAATTAAAGCTTTAACTTTTGGGGAAATTTAAATATTATTCGGTTAGTATAAATATTTTTAATTTCACGAGATTCACAATATTCAACAAGTAATTGATCATAATATTTCACGAATCACGATTAAATAATTAATTCTTAGTAATAATATTCTTCTACACGAGGCGTACATGCTTTAACGAACAAGGAAAATGATGTCATGTAACAACATGCACATATTATCATAATCAAACTATATACATATATGATACAAAATAGATTAAGGGCCTCTTCAGTTTTTCTTTTTATAAAAAAAATACTTTTTTCTAAAACTACATCTTTATCACAACAAATATTCGGTTTGACTTACAAAAAAGGTCAAAACTCTAAAAAACTGAAATTTAACTTTACTATAAGGTATAAATTTTTACTTTTCCAAAAAAAAAAAAAAACTTTTTCTTTAAAAGTTAAAAAAAAAAACGCTTTTACATAATACCAATCTATGCGAGCCCTAATACTTATGAAAACCCTAAAACACTAATAGCTGCAAACCATAACTACCTGTTCATGGTGAAGAAAACCTTGCTGATAATTTTCTGCTCCACGCAGCAGAAATGAAAAAGAACTGAGATATTGGCACGGCTCAATCAGATCAATGACAAAAACATCATCCTTTTAGTATCATCAAGATGAGTTTTACATAAATATATAATCAAATCTGAGTGAACCAGGCCAATATCAAAGTTGCCATTTCATGTATATATATGCATAGACTTTTATCAACACGTAAACACACAACAATCTTTTCAACAATCAAGAAGAAACTTTCTAAGTAACCAAATATGTGCGTGTCTGTGTGTGTGAAGATGGTGAGAATGTCTGGGGGGAATTTTAAGGATGCGTTTGGGGGTGGGGGTGTGGGGGGAGGGGATTGGGGAGCGGGTGAGGTGTGTGACGAGCATTTAAGACTGCGACTACCAAAGCAGAAAGATGGACCAGCTGCATTTAACTCCATTGCTATTAGTATCTCCCTATTTTCTGCCTCTCACAACTACTTGGACAGGGCCATCACCAATCTCACCAAACTCTGTTACAGCTCCCCATTAAAACAAAAAACAAAAAAGAAAAAAGAGAGAGAGAGAAAAAGAAAAAAAAAGGCTAAATTTGCCCTATGCCAGATTATTTGAAATCATGACGCATTCAAATTTAGTGTTCTTATTCTCTTTTCCTTTTTGAATAGAAGTATTAATAATTGATAAGTTAGCCTTATTTGTATGGTAAAAATTCGTATACTGAATGTTAAATTTCTCCATATATATGATCGACAACTCTATCATGCCATTTTTACCCACAAGTTGTCCCCGAATCATAATTCTAGCCCCCCTACAACTCGATCGCATCTCATCTGTATTTAGGGGTACGTTATTTGGTTTGGTTTGTTTTTATCATATTTCAAACCAAAACCTGTTAGTTTACATTTGAAACAAACTAATTAGTTTTTGTCATGAATATAACCAAATAAAACCAATATATCTAAGTTGGTTTTGTTCGTTTGGGTTTCAATTTTCTTAAAAAGAATTCGAAAAACTCAAATTTCATAATAAAATAACTCAACTTTCATAGAACTTATTTAATATTATATTATTATATCTTACTATTTATATATATATATATATATGTATGTATGTATGTGTTAACTTTGTTAGATTTGGGGTTTAACCGAAACCAACAATGGATGGATGAAAACCAAACTAATTGGCCCATTTAGCCAAAAAAATAAGTCAGAGAATGCTTTCCTCCTAGAAAAAATCAAACCAAATGAAAATCTTGGTTTGGTTTAAATTGGTTGTGTAAGTTTAACCAATCTATTGTTGAAAAGAAATAATTAAATAATATAGATAGGCATAATGAAAGACTAATCTTCCCAAAGAGGCAAATTATATATATATATATATATATATACACACACACACACACACTAGTCTAACACCCGTGCCATGCACGGGTTGCGAAATATGTGATTGATTTTTTTTTTAAAAAAAAGAGTATTTTATATTACTAAACATTACAATCAAATATTTTAAGAGTTCAATAAATGCAGATTTGTATAGAAATTAAGACGTTAAAAATACCAATATTTACAATAATGGCACATTGTATTAAGTAAAATATACAATATAAAAGTAAAGAGAGTATATTAATGAAACAAAATAATCATCTATGACAAAATTTCAAATTTTATTTATATATTAAGTAAAATATACAATACAAAAGTAAAATTTATTATGTAATAAATATTGCTTTCCACAATGCGAATTTCCCACTTTGGGATCAAAGACATCAAAATGGAAGCCTGTATTGTATGACCTTGCAAGAAAATTTGATGAATTAATAATAAATCAAAATTACAAATTGAAATTAAACAATAACCATAAATATGATAATAGAAAAGTTAGAGAAAATAGGATAAATCGGTCATACATGTTCGTCCAACAGAAGTAAATCGATCCCTTTCTTCTCATCTCTATCCATAACATCCCATTTACGAACCACCCATACTATAATGCAATACATTTGACGTGGTGGTCTCAGATCGGCAATGTAGTTCATTGGGGGTGCCATCTAGATATAGTCTACAGAAAAGTAAACATAAGCATTTGTATCTTTGTACTCATCATTTCACCAAAGAGAAAATAAAAAAGAATTCGTGACCCACACAATATATTCCAACTTTAAATTCACCAATAATATCGTGTCCCCATCAATAAATTAAAACTATTAAATTATCTTAAGTACCTAACAATCACAAAAACTATTCATGAAAATATATTGATTCATCAACTAAATTTAGGAATTTAAAGTAGATCAGTTGTTTATTTTCTCTTAAGAAAACTAAAACAAAAACAATGCTCACTGTTTTAATATGATCAAGTTGCATTTATTTCTTTGTACTCATCATTTCACCAAAGAGAAAATATAGCGTACAGAAAAGTGCTCATCATTTCGCCAAAGAGAAATTAAAAAAGAATTCGATTTCCACACAATATATTCCAACTGTAAATTCACCAATAATATCATATCCCCATCAGTAAATTAAAACATCTACTTTTTAATTTATTGAATGTGCATAGACAATCTAAGAACAAACTAATGGAACATCTGAGTAGGCGAGTAGCTTCAGTGAATATATATACAGCAGAGCACTAAAATCTATAGAAATTTACTCTGTAGTTTAACCACCGGAGAAGTAGTAATCAATTGAATGTATTGAACATGAGAAACATATATATAAACGTTTCAATTTGCAGCAGCATATAGCCAATGTTTTGCCCTACAGTTTGCAATAATTACTCTGAAACACGAATTTCACGTGAAATTAAAAAAAAAAATAAAACAAAAAGAGAAATAGACAAAATCAAACGAAAAACAAACCAAACACGAATTTCATGTGAATTTTTTAAAAAATAAAGCAAAAAAGAGAAATAGACAAAATTGAACGAAAAACAGACCAAACTTGAAATATATATACATCAGAGCACTAAAATTTGTAGAAATTTACTCGGTAGTTTAACCACCGGAGAAGGCAAAAGTTTAACTAAACGTCACTAGTACTAATCAATTAAATGCATTGAACATAAGAAACATATATATGAACGTTTCAATTTGTAGCAGCATATAGCCAATGTTTTGCACTGTAGTTTGCAATAATTACTCTGAAACACGAATTTCATGTGAAATTTAAAAACAAAAGTACTCTAAAACATGAATTTCACATGAAATTTTAAAAAAAAAAGTAAAGAAAAAAAGAGAAATAGACAAAGTCGAACAAAAAACAAACCAAACTTGAATGGAAAAATAGACTACTTGATATGAATAATATAAGATAAAGTGAAAACTTTAACACACCTCAAACGCAGAATACTTGTAATAGAATGACGAAAGTCGTGAGTGAGGTAGATCCATAAACATGCCTTTAAATAACGTGATAAAGTAACAGTATAAGGAAGGCAAATCCGACAGCAGTGGGAATTTTTGTTAAGTATGTAAATTGATCCATAAACTTCCCATAAAACTTTGAGGATGTGATGCACAAATTTACCATAAATCTTAGCAGATTTGAAGGCAAATTTTGGGATTGCAATGGAGAAATTATTTTGGTAAGCAATGGCGGTGGAGGAGTTTTGAATGAAAATAAGGTTTGAGGATTAGTTTATGCAGCATTTGAGATTGAAAAGCTGGAGATTTGGTAAGATAAAGATTTGAGGCGGTGGATTTTCTATATTTTATTCTATCTAAAAGGTAGGTTATTATATTTGTAGAATTTATAGTTTATAATTTATTTTATATATTTTATATTTTATTTTATAAATACTATAATTACAGAGAATTATATTCATATGAAACTTGTCATTATATTTAAGTGACAATATAATAGTGACAATATAATTATATTCATAAGAACCTTTTACAATATAATAATGACAAGTGTCGCATAAATAGCATTCTTAACATCTTTTTGTCATTTGGCGCTGTTACATTACGTTTAGTTGTAAAAATCGTGTTTTATTTTAATGAGATTTACATTGATTTACTAATTTATTTTAATATTTATATATTACATTCCAAAATTATGATATGCAATCTGTATTGATTGCAGATATATATGGTAACTCTCCAATTTGGTTTTATCAAATCGTGACCTGTTTTAATTGATATATTTTTTCTTATTTTAATCTTCTTCCCATAATTCTATAATGCTTTCTGTTAGTAATTTTAATGTAAATTATTTTACCAAATGCTTTAATTATTCATATTTTATTTTGTAATTTAACTCAAATATACATGATTTAATTATTTGAATCTATTTTTTTGTAATTATTTAGAAATAATAATGATACTTATTTCAACATAATGCCACTTATCTTAATTTTTTGAAAAAATGCTATGTATATAAAATAAGATTTTAGTTCCCCGTGTATCGCACGGGTGATTGACTAGTATATATATATCTTCCTTTTCTATAAATTATACTATTTAATTTTCTTTTATAATGGCAATCAAGGAAATCTAGCTCTCTTGAAAAGTGCTATTTCTCTTTTACTTTTTGAATGCTAATAAGTTATTGAACCTAGCTTGGTAGCACCCTTTTGTTTTCTGACAAACAATGACCTAGCACCTCATGATACATACTCTTCAAGCCTCAACTCCCTTAATGGTAGACCTGGCCTTTGTCATTTCCTTATGAATGGTGTGCTTTCAATATGATGCCACATTGAATATTTAGGGACAGAATTGTCTTAAAGAATTTTGGGTTTTAAATATGTGGGGGCTTCCAAAATTCAAAAAGAAACCAGGGCAATTGTAACTCAAAACGGATTGCCACATGATGGTGATACTCACTGTCCTACCAAACCACTAAGCCCTTGCCATAAATGAGGGAATCTCTCTTTATTTGTTCACATATGCTGCGTCCAGCAGCGGAGAATGGACAGGTCCAGAAACATTAATGCCAAACGAACCAGGGAATCAAACTGTCGATGACATGCATTTCAAAGTCTTTTTTGTTTTTTGGCGCGGAATAATAAATCTACTCGTAATGTTATAAAATATCATAAGTTAAATTTGATGACCGTGAACTATTAATGTGCATGTACATGACTATTAATAGTATTATAATATTACCAGGGAGCTCCTCACTCTCTAATATAAGCAATTTAATTAGTTTTTTTATAACATTGCAAAAGAAATCCAATGGTGATGAAACAAATTTGAACCAATAAAAATGTCATGGATTTAAATTTTAGACGGAAAGGTATTTCCCGTGAACAACTCAAATATGGCTCGTTTAAGAGAATCCGTTTTGTTTGCCAGAAGAATCTAACAGGTTCAGATTAATTGCCCATATAAAGGGGAAATTTGACAAGTTTGGAGCTAACCCTAATCCCTGTTGTAAAATGAACCCTAGTACGGGAGCTTGACGAATATTGTTCAACTGTAAATCCAGGCCCCATAAATGCCAGAACTTTGAATTTAGTCATCAATGAGTTATTTTTTGCACGTTTCAATTCTTTAAGTTTCAAGTAGAACATATTTAAAACGCATAGCAGAAAAAATATTATATAATGATTATCTTTACATATTTTAAAGAATGTTTCTAAAGTTTCCCTAATAATATCATTTCAACCAGAGATTCTTTTTAACTCTGTTAAATCGTTTAAAATTATATCCTTCTATACGTTGCGACATAAGGGCTAGATAAATTTGTTTATCTAAGCTAAGACTAATTTGAAAGATATAGATTACGGAAGAAATAAAGAATCTGACAGAATAGCTTAGGTAATTTACCAAATAAATATAATATTTGAAGAAATTAAAAGAACTATTTAAATTTGATCTTTATAATAGTGAATATGATTATATACTTTCTATTAATCACATGGATGATTTTCAAATTTCCGTTTATCTAATAAAGGCAGCAAGTCAAACGATGTCTTGTTGCTTGAAAACACGGTAAACCTACTCATTCTTGTCTCATAAATTCTTTTTCTCTTTATTTTGTCGTATTCAAAGAAACGCATTCAAACAATAAAAGATATTTGATCGAGACATATTGTGGTAATAAAAGAAAGGAATCAAAATAACACTATTTGCCCTATCAAATTATTCTGCATCTAAAGCTTTAGCCTTGAAGCAAGCCCCTTTAGTTTGCTTCTCAGCTGCGTCTTAATTACATCGTATTGAGAATGATGCACAGATTGTCCATAAAGTCATCATCGGGTTTGGCTGAAAGCTACTGATGAGTGCTACTCAGATCAACTTTTTGAGATTTCAATTAGTTAAAAGGACAGCCAATAGAGCTATAGATTGGGTAGTTAAACATTGTCTTGCAAACGGAGTTAGCAACTGAATATCTAATTATCGTCCTCATTTAAAGGGGATTTTTGTTAATGATTTGTGGCCTCGGGTGTTGGTTAAAGTTGGTGTAACTAAGTTTCATTAATTTGAAATTTCTTTCTTCCAAAAAGAAAAAACAAAAGGAACTCTTTGTATGTATATAAATTTGTATATGTTTCAATAGGGTAATAATGTCCCTTATGATTTTGTGGATTAGTAATTAACTCTCTACTGGAATGTCTTCCTGTGCCATGCACGAATTTCAATATTTATATAATATAATATAACATTAAAAATTTACATTCATACTAATATATTTTTTCTTTTTAATTTATAATTCTTATTAATGGTCATTACTTATAATAACAAATAATCTTTTTTTTAAGACTATTGCAAAACTCACCCCATGCAGGACACGGGGTAAAAACTAATATATAAAGTAGAGTCCATGCATAGTTTAGCTCTACCACGTATCATCATGTCGTTTAATTTTTTCCTTCCTTAATAAATTATTCATCAACTAATAAATATAATTCTCAAAATAAATTGGGTACTATTTTAATTAATAAAAGCACCCCTATCATATTAAATTTATTGATCTTTTACCATATATAAATTTAATTAATACTAATTATAATGAATTATAAATTTGATTTTATTGATCTTTTACCATATATAAATTTAATTAATACTAATTATAATGAATTATAAATTTGATTTTATTAATCTTTTACCATATATAAATTTAATCGGTATTAGTACATTTTTTCTTTCAAGTGGGCATGTGTAATAGCGTAAGATATACCACATGTCGCAACGTAGCTTAACAGCAAAAAAGAAGGGAAACGCTGTGATGCAACAGTTCTACTTTAATATGTAGTATAAATCTTTATAATCTTATTTGAAAGCCCCCTTGGTGATTTTTAAAAAGTAGTATAAATTCTGACCAAAAAGAAAAAAAGAAAAGTATTAAAAACAACTTCCTTGGGTCACATTTAATTTTCTACCCAACTTTGTGTATCGTACATCCATTTTCTGTCCAACTTAATAGATTATGTGCCATACTGTCATATGTAAATATAGTTATAAATTTGGACAAAATATCTTCAGCCTTTATGAACCATTAGCTATTTAATAAACTGTGGCTTTTCCAATTACTTATTATCTCCTGCATGTTAGCAATAATTTTGTCGACAGACTCAAGAACATAATGCAAAAGGTGTGAGAATTATGCCACCTTCTTAAAAAAATACAACACAATTATGAAGTTAGTTATGTAGTATAGGGGACTGGCAACTAATTAGACAAATTACACCACAGATACATTTTACCCAATTCAATAAGAAGGGTAAGGGATTTGATATCTAATATGTTATCAGTGCTTAAGCTATATCATCATTCTCTTTCAATTAACTACAAGCTACTAGGAACCATCATTGAGCTATAATTAGCTTTAATTTCAAAGGTATATCCACATTTTCTCTTAGTTCTTTATGATATTGCATTATAAAGCAACATCGAATTCAATCCTATAATCAATTGATATTAAGTGAAATAGTTCAAATCTTATATCAACATTGGAATTTGTATTTTCACATATGAATGTTCACAAGTTTTAGATTAGACATTCACAAAATAATAATTGTATGCTAAGAATTTGTATTAACATCCATGACACATCAGATTTGGTCAAACCTTTAATTAGGGAAACAGACAAGCATGATCTAGGCAAAAAATAAAAAGAACACTTTATCTACAATATTTTCCTTCAACAGAGAATTAGCTTTTAGCTACACACCCTCCGCATCATCTTCTTGACTTTCAAATCCTTCTAAACAATTTCTTCCACAATTGCAACATCATTTAAGTAAAGCTTCAAAAAGAGTTGTGTCCTTTTGGGTTGAAAAAATGTAACTCTCTGCGTATTCTCTTATTTATATAAACCTTCATAGGCTTCATTTGTATCCATCAATATCACTCTCCAGATTCACTTTATAGAGAGAATAATTGGAATAATTGTGTTGTCCAACTTTGTTTGGCCTAGTTGTGAATTTTTAACTGTTGAGCAGTAGAGCTTTGGATAAAAGTGTTGTTGAATAAAAATAGTTGATTATTTGGTCTTGTATTTTAAGAGTTAAGCTTTCAATTATTTTGGGGTTAATATTAAACTTTCAAAAATATAGAATAGTATTTTTGAGAAAAAAATGGGAAAAAATAATTTTTGACATAACATAAAAATCGCTTTCAAAAGCCATTTTTGAAAAGCTCCAATTTGGAGTTTCTGATTTTTCAGTTTTTTTCAACTTCAGCTTTTATTTAAAAATTCTTTTAAAAGGCCAAACATGTTAACTTCAACTTTTAGAGTTACAGAAATATTTTTGAGTATCCAAAAGCTAGGCTAAATAGACTCTAAAACTTAGTTTGTAGTAGTTTACCATACTATTAGAAGACCAAAGGAAGATACATTAAACAAGTTTTGGTTCATAAAGATAGCTTCCATTTTAAGTTATATTTTGTGTCTGACAAAAGTGGGATCAGAGCAATTTAAACTCGTTTCATTCTTCCAAGTTTTGTACAAAGAAAATTTTTATCAGAGTTACATAATATGCATGTATATGTATACATGAAATAATATGTAATATTTTTAATGGGTTGCTGTAAAAATTTTCAAATTAAAAAGCTATGTAAGTTTTGGAAAAATTATTTTTCAGGCCGTTAAACTACTTTAATAAGGGTAAATTATTCAACTAATCTAAAATAATTACAAATTTGAGCCACTATAAATGATTTTTTTTCATTTTTGCCCTAATATAAATTCTGAAAAGCCACTGAATACAAATTATTTGCACTATAACCCCAGTCATCATATATCCATATTCAGTAGTTTTTTCTTTTTTTCTATGTTTACCAAAGGAAAACAAAATCCAGTTTCAAAATTAGGCCTAGGGTCTTCAAAATCAGTCAAAATCTCTCCATGGTTTTGTTCTTGCTTGGATTTCGTTTAAGTTCTCTTCAATTTGCACACATGTCATGGGTTATTAGGCAGGAAGGCTTGGAGGATGAAGATTCAGAACTGATATATGATTTAAAATCATTTATTTGGAGCAAATGTTGTCTTTCTCATTTTGAGTGCTTATTTACCATGTATGTGTGTTAGCAGATGTGTGTATAAATGTGCCAGGTTATGTGTATGTGTGTAAGTATAATTGTGTAGTGTATTTGTGTGAGCAAATCTTTATGTCATGTGTTTAGCAGAATTTTTCAATATCGATTCATAGTTCTCTAGTATCTTTAATATTTTTTAAAAATGAAATATGATGATTTTTATAGTAATTCAGAGACATTTTTGAGAAACTTACAAGAAATTTGATTGATTTAAAAGAATTTAAGAATTTCAGGATGAATTTTAAAGAAATTTAATATTTTTTCTAAACAAAATTAAGTGAATTTTTTGGAAAAGTTTAATTTTCCAAATTTATTTTAATAATATAATGAAGAGATTTACTACAAATTTGATTTTCTTTTTGTCAATGTACAGATTTGATGAATTATTAATCAGGAGAAGTCCGCAACGAGTTTAATAATTTTAGTTGTTAATTTTGAACAAAATTAAAGTCACTGTAAAAAGAATTATATAACATGGGTGGCGGTTGAGTCTAGTTTGCAAATAAATAATAATTTGGTAGTAGTCTTGCAATTAATTCAAATCAATTGACTATTTTACCCTTATTAAAATGCATGTCAAGCATGTGCACATGTGCCATAACTACTTTTTGGATAGAAAAATACGAGAGAGGGCAAAATGAAACTATTTTATAAAATTAATAGTTTTTTTAAAACCAAAAATAATTAAATAACTAAAATAGGACTGGCAAAATAATCTAATAACCTAGAGAATAGTACCCTAAAGTTTTTATCAAAATCGACCAATACAGCTTAAGTGCAGAACTTTTTCAAATTTTTGGTTTTACCTATTCTATAAACAACATATCTCAATAATTAACTATTTTCCTACTTTTTCATTTTTTAAATGTCAAAGTTGTAATAAAAATTCTAAAAGCGATCAAAAATATATATATATGTGTGTGTGTAACTACATAATGAATATAATAAAAAGGTTTAATCTCATAATTATTAATAACTTATCAGACATAGATCTTGATATTTGTGAACGGAAAATATGAAAAATGAAAGATATTTTTGGACTTCTTTGAAAGGAATGATGTATTAAAGTTGCTTTGCCTTTTATTCTTGGAGTTTATGAGATTTTATTACTACATCTTATATATTGATTTTGAGAGCCATGATTTATCCACATTGGACAAGGGTGTATATTCTAAAAAAACTTTTTATTGTAAAGTTAAAAATTGGTAAATGTTTATTAAACTAAATATTATAAATTATGAGCCTTTCTTCGGATGATAATGAATAGAAAGGGCAAAATTGATTTGTCAATCAGTTCAACTGGGGCAATTTGGGCCCTGGCCCCAGAATCTTTTTGGGCTCGTCTAATGAAAGAGGAAAAAGAAAAAACAACATTTTTTGTTTTTCGCACTTTATATACACGTATATACATAAGATCTTAATAAAATAAAAAAAATAAATTTGGAAAAAGAGACCTTTGTTTTACGCTAACTAGCTTGTTCTTGCTTTACACAGTCATGTATATATTCTAATATTTATGTTCATAACATCGAAAGTCAAAAGCTTCTTATTCAAATATGAAAATAACCTATAATTTATCAAGAGTACAAATTATGATTCTATTGAATTATTTTTATTATTATAAGTGACACTTAGAGTAAATTGATGTGTGCGGAACTGAAGTTAAACGCTTTTAAGGGGGAAAAAAGTTTTTCTTGTATGGAATCTTATACCATTAGATGTAGAGAGAGAGAGACAAAAAAAAAAAAAAGATGAATGTATATAATGTATTTTGTTGATTGGGCTCTTGATGCATCAAGAACTTTTGACCCATATAATACTCGCGACCCATTTTTAATTTTCTTCCCTTTTCTTCTCTTTTTCTTTTCTTTTTGAGGGGAGATCGGAAAGATTAAAGAAAAACAACAATTAAAATTAATTTGATTGCAATGATTCTTTTGCATACCACGTTTTAAATCTTTGTCTGACATCATTATGCTTGGCTTAAACTAATTCAATCAGTACAAGTAGCAGGAAGATATTTTGTAGAAGCATGATTAAGCAAATTGATTCATACTTTGAATCAATGGTAGGTACAACACGTGATCTCTGTAGATATTCTTCAAGAAGCCATAAGAGAGTCAACAATACTCCTCATCTAACCATTTTACGATCATGTTATGGTTAAACTCGACTTTTTTATTCTTTTTTAGGAAACCCTAAAGTTAAAGCCTGTTGCATGATTGCATTATTTATCAAATCTAACAACTAATGATTCAGAGATTGGTTGATAGTTTACACAGAATAGTTCGCTCAAGGTTTGCTGCATACAATGATTACTCCGGGCTGGGGCGTGTGGTCAAGCCTGATCTGCTAAAATAATCAAATGCTGATGCATTTTACATTTATATTATCCATGCCAAACTCTTTTACATTTATATTATCCATGGCAAACTCTTCCACATACATACATGTGAATTCCACCTCAGCGATTTCAGATTTTGCACCGAGAAAATATATATATACACACAGAAGGAAAATATAATTCAATACATAATTGAATACAAAAGTTATGAGACTTACTAGTTTCTCTTGAATACAAAAGCAAGGTTTAATTTTGAATGAACCAAGATTAAAAAAAAATACTAAAACAAAATAGAAACAAATAGAGCAAAAACTCACTTTTATAAAGACTAGGGACTAATGTGTCAAAAGGCAAAAAATAATAATACTGATAAAGGGACTGCTGGGTATTACCAATGAAGCAAGTACTTATTCATTGTAATAAATCAACAAAAAAAAAATTCAGGGCTTGTATTTACAATGTTTAGTGAGAGAGAAATAATAGAATCTACAACAATTAATCGAGTTTGGAGGAGCATATACTTCAATTGATTTTTCCCGGCATTAGGAACAGATCAACTTAAGTAAAAATACTTTGGAGCATAGTTTTTGCATAAAGCACTGTGTAAAGTTTGAACCAATATTTGTCTTTTATCTCATGAAGTAGAGTGAATTGGAGATTAAATTGCCCAGAAAAAAAAGAAAAACGATCAGCAAAAACATGAACAATGAGATAAACAAAAACCAAAAAAAAGTATTGCCTAGTACAACATACAGTTTGTCCTACATGGAAAAATTCTAAGATTCAAAATCATTATATTAGGTCTTGGCCCACTTCTTACATTGACTAATTAGTTTTTATGATAAAACCTCAAGATCCTTCACATGGTATCAAAACTGGGCTTTTGGTGTAGTTCTCGCACTGCGCATATGTCCACGTATAACTCGTCGAACTCATTTATTGTGCACATCTGTTTACCTAATGGCCCATTCCTACAAGCTAGCTAGATTGCATTTGTTCTTGGTCGTGGTGGTCCATACTCTATTTTGGGCCACACGATAATCCAAGTTCTGTTCTAGGTCGTAGTGACTCATCAAGCTATTTCGGGTCACACGACCATCTAAGTCAAGTTTCTAGTTACCATCCAAGTCCACCAATTACAAGTCCAGTCCAGTCCAATCCAATTCAATCCATCCACGTGTAACTAGTCAAGCTCGTTCATTGTGTATATCCGTTTACGTGATGGCCCATTACTATAAGCAAGCCGGATTGCATTTGTTTTGGGTCATGGTAGTCCATACCCTATTCTAGGCCACACGACAATCCAAGTTCTGTTCCGAGTCGTGGTGACTCATCAAGTTATTTCGGATCACACAACCATCTAAATCAAGTTTCCAGTTATCATCCAAGTCTAAGTCCATCAATTACAAGTCCAGTCCAGTCCAATTCAATCCATTTGTCAAGTGGTGTAAGCACTATTCTGGGTCACAAGTGAGGAGGTATTACAACATACAATTTGTCCTACGTGAAAAAATTCTGAGATTCAAGGTCACTACATAAGGTTCTTGGCCACTCTTCATATTAACCAATTGGTTTTTATGATAGAACTTTAACTAATGTATTATATTGTTAGGAGACTAGCATCAAAGGACTTGCATCCTAATAGTATTATAAGAAAGGTTAATTGTATATGTATACAAATATGATTTAAAAAATGATTTGAATACTTTTTTTAATGGAAGCTAAGGCCAGTTATTCAATAATCCTTCTCGGACAGGTCAACTCTTTCTTATCTTCTTTAAGATTGTGGTTTGTTAGCCAATCAACGCTTCTATTGACCTCTCTATACATGTGCCTAAATTTGAATCCCATTATACAATTAAAAAGGCTACAGCAATCTTCCAGTAGTAATCTAAAAGGGCTCTTCCTCGGGAAAGGACCATCCATCAATTTGAAAATAACTATCGAATCTTTCTTAACAGCGAGCTCATCCAATGATTTGGATACTTTACTGATGTTAAATTAATATTATGAGTGAACTTAGAAATCTAAATTTGTTAACATTAATGTAGATTTAAACTAATACAAAAACTTTGGGGGAAATAATTATGGGAGCCGACAATTGTTCTTCACTTCAACTGACACAATCTCTGTGTTCACATCAAGAGTATTGCATAATAGATTTTAGATATATAGTATATTCTCTTTTCCGTAAATTACTTCTTAAAAATCTTATATTTATTACATAAAAAGCTTATCTTTTTCATTAAAGAAAAAATCACTCCAAAGTGAATTCATATTCCCCCTTTTTAGAGTTGCAGCACGACAATAGAGAAATAATCAAGTATTACATGCAAGTAAAAGGAGGGGAGCTTAGTTCATTTTTGTAAATTATTTTCTACATGAAAAAGAAAAAAAAATTGATTATATATATGTATATATACACACATATATAGTTCTAATCTTCTGAAGCATCTGAAACTTTCAAATCATATCCTTTGAATTGTTACAAGCATATAATATATCCATTAGCCCAAAGATCAACTAAAACTTGGCATCGTCACCCTATAAAGCTCATGTAATAGGACCTAACGCAATCTAAAATTGTTGACATTTCTCCACAAATCTATCCATAGGGCCCATGTACCACCAGGTTCGTATATCTACGACCAAAAAACGAAAAATGTAAAAGAAAAAGAAATACTAAAGGAAAATTACACAAAATTTAAAGTATTAAAGAAACATTGAGATCAATCATGTAGATCGTAAAAAATAAATTGTTTTGGTTGTGATTTGTTCATAGTTTGTTCTTTAACTATAAGTAGGTCTTGTGGTTTGTTCGACTTTTAATTTGAAAATGCAGGTTTTTAGAAAGGTCTTGTGAAAGTGACTTTTGTTAAAAGGATTTTTAGTGAAAATAGAGATGTGGTTGGTTATTTTTTACGTGAAACAAACTTTTTTCAAATCATATAACGTTTAGTTTTGCGTTTACTAGTTGTCTTAATTACTAGAATGACATTTTAAAGTCAAAATAATAACAGAAAATTATTTGTTTTATTATTATTATTATTTTGTTTTAATCATATTTTAATTTGTTCAAAAATTTCCTAAAGAAGTTTTTTTCCTAAAATTATTTTTATTTTAAATTAAAAATTAATAAATTGTTAATTATATTTTTATTTTTAATCAAATTATCACTTTACGTTGTTTTTTATTTTTAATTAGCCAAATTAAATTTTTAGCAATTATTAAAATTTTTTATTCTTAATAAAATTTAGTTAAGATAATTTATTGTTTTATTTTTTATTGTTTTTATTTATTTAAGTTTTAAAAATTTTGAATTATTATATTTTTATTTTTATGTCCAAGATGATAAAGATAGTTTTGTCCAAAAATTGCTAAAAACTCCATCCCTCAAATCGAAAAAAGAAGAAGTAAACATTTTCAACTTATCCATTTAAGACTAAAACTCTGTTGACTTCAGACCCAAATTAAATTTTAAAATAAAAAACCAAACACCGTCCTTGTTCAAGATAGGCTTTTAAAATTTAAAAGTCAATTAGCTCCTGAAAACAAAAAACCAAACTAGCATTTACTAATAAATGTATATTGTATGCATTAAAATTATATCTATTTTATTAATATAAAATTTTATTGTTTTCAATCATTTTTACATTAAATTTGTATTTTCAATTACTCCTTCAAGAGTTAAGTTATATTTAGTGTGAGAATGATAAATCATTCAATTAAACAGTGCAATGGAAAACTATAACTATATTTTGTCAATAAATTTAACAAGATATATTGACAAACATTTAATCAAATAAGATAGGTTGACAATCAAATTTCCTATATTGTTCATATACAGAGAAGAAAACATCAACTAATGACATATAACATGAAAGTTTTATTCATCAAACTTTAATGTTTAAAATAATGCGATCTTATGTGACATATATCCATAATTGTACTGATATTGTATATTATTTGCAAGGGGATTGGTTGTCCAATCTTCCCTCCTTACTTTATAATATACTTAAGTGCGTGTTCGGCAACAACTTTTTAAGTAGCGTTTAGCGTTTTTACTGGTCAAAACACTATTTTGCTAAATTATTGCTGTTCGATAAACTAGCATTTCAAGTAGCTTTTTAGGTAGCTTTTAGCGTTTCAGGTAGCTTTTAGCTTTTCATGTTTTTTCTGGCAATTCTACCCCTTTTGTATTTTTTGATTTTTCTATTCTTTTTCCTATCTCTCTATATTTTTATCTTTTCTTTCACAAATATAAATAAGAAATAATATAAAAAATAAATTTCTATTTCTATTTAATCAACATTACTAAAAGCAAAATTTTATTAGTACATTTTTTTAACAAAATAATTTTGAATCTATTAAAATTAATTTTTGTAATATTGATATAAATGTTTTATCAAAAAATTAGTTATACTTTAACATTAAATATGATTATGAAAATAAATATCTAATTGTGAAATATATTATCTTATTCTTATAATAGTAATAGTAATTACATTTATCATAATAACAATAATAATAATAACATGATATCAATGTCCTTTTACATCATTTAACATTCATCAGCTAATCTAATAGCTAATTTTACCGAACACATTTTGTTCAATTAGCTAGTTAAACAGCTATCCGCTAACAGCTAAAATACAACAACTATCCGCTACCCAAACAACTATCAGCTACTCCAACAGCTAAATTTGCCGAACAGGCCCTAAGTAAAGTATATTTAAGTAAACATTGAGTCAATTAATTGGTGTTGATTAGATATGTCTTGACAAGTTGGATAATATTGAAAATGGTATATTACATTATCTAAAATTAATAATTTCATATCCCTTGACTTGGATAATATTATTTGTAAGGGGATTGGTTTTTGTGTATTTTCTAATTTCATTAGTAGTCAATTATACTTTGTTTTATTAAGATAGTATTTTTTATAAATATTATTATACGGAATTGCATCCTTAGGAATCTATTGGATCGGCATTATGATAGTATTGCCCTATAAATGAAATCGCAAATTATTTTGCAAATTAAAGTCTAATAAATTTAAATAAAGCCAAAAAAGTTCAATAAAATTCTCTTGCATTTGAATTGCATCGTAAAGCATAAGTTACCAAATAAACCAAATATTTATTTTAGCTTTCGAGCTAGCCGAATATAAAAGCTTAAACTTTTAAGCAGTCTTGGAAATAAAATTCTTACAATCAAAAGAAGGGAACCTACAATTCGTCCAAAATTTCTTACGTGTCTAATTATTGTCCATGATTTCTAAAACATAGTTTATTAGTTTAATTAGTTTGTGTCTTACATTAAGAAATGAAAGTATTGATACTTGTCTAGTGAGGTATATGTATATAATATTGGTATCCTATAAAAAAAAGAAATTGTGTAGCTCATGCGCTTTTAGATTATTAGGCTAATACCTATATATAATAATCATGTGTAATTAGTTAGCGTAGTACGAAAACAAGTTAAATTCTTACGACACACCAAAAAACTTACATGGCACGCGATCAAACACCCACGACTTTGCTTAAGATAGAACTTTGTGATATTATATAAATATAGACACATTTTACAAGTTTATATGAGATTGAATTTTATAATATTATACAGATAGATCCTAATTTGTCTTTACATCCAACAACCAATGCTAAATAATTGCATTCTATTTATCCAAATATGAATCTATTATTAAGTATTCGTCACATTGAACCATTCTCATGAATTGACCAACGGTACAATTTAACGTAATGAAAAATAAGTTCCACGTGCATATATGATTGTCACACAATACTAAGTCAAATAGTCTTATTTATAAAAGGTTGGTGCCAGAACTTGCGCTGAGAGATACAATTTATTTTAATTTTGGAACTTTTATCTTTTACATTGGAAGGAAAGAAATAGAAAACTACACAACCTGACTGCACTTTCGGAAGAATAGATATTCTTGGATATCTCTTTTGAGGTCAAAACCATGTTGTAAAAAATTAAGAAGATTAAGAAAATACTTATGAATAGATCTATTTATAGAAGGTTGGAATATTGACGAAAGTCATTTTGTGTAGTTTGTACAGCCTTTCGAGCCACCTATTATAATTTCTGATTATTAATGAATCACTTGCTCAATTAGCAAAAATAAATAAATAAATAAATATGATTTGATCATTCTTTTAAACAAACTTTCATTCACACCATAGATTACTTCAGTCATTCTACTAAGGAGAAGGAAATTTAAACCTATTTATTTATAGAAACTATTTTTTTTAATTTTCAATTGTTAATAAGAACTTTATTTTTTTTAAAACTAGAATTATAAGGTTGAAAGTAGGTTTCTGTAAGGAAATAGGGTTTAGATTCTCATGGTAAACCTAAATATAAAATGAAGAGGCAAAACTTAAAATCTATCTCTACATTATGTGTGTGTATATATATGTGTATGTGTATATATATATATATATATATATATATATATTATAATAAAGTAGTATTTTTTATCTTTTTAGCTTATGCCACATGTCATCATGTCACTTCTTTCTTTTCTCTAAATAAGAAATTTGTCCATTTTTTTGTCAATAAAAATTATTTCCTAATTAAGTAATTATTTTTGTAATCTATGCCATATCTATAGATATTCAAATCTATATATGCTTACATTTATGCTTATTCTATCAATTATTTTCCTTCCAACAATAAGCTAAACTCTAATAAATATACCATTCGTCTATTGCTTTCTTTTAGACTAATCGTTATTTGATTTTACTTTCGATCTCAATTTAAATATTTTATTCAATTATTGCAGATTTATTGTAAAAAAAATGGATAGTACTAATTGAGTATTTAGATTGGTGTATCAAAAAGCTATTTATAGTATTTTTGGCTTTAAGCTATTTTGTTAAATAAAACTTATGATTTTAAGTATTTGAAAAGAAGTTGTAGTTATAAAAACAAGTACTTACATGTTTGGTTAAAGTGAGTTGAAAAGCAACTTATATTATTAACATAACTATTAAAAACATGAAAATAGAATTCAATTAAAAGACAATACAAACAAAGTCTTTTATTTATTTCTTAAAAGTATATTATCAAAATGTTATAATTTAATGATTTAATTTATATTATATGGGCTCATTTGGATTGACTTTTTTGAAAAGTGTTTTTTAAGCAACTTTTGAAAAATAGTTTTTTTTTAAAGCTAAAAATTCTGGCTACCAAAAAAAGCTGTATTTAAGCTTCTTTTTTTTTTTTTTTTTCCTCCAGAGTTTAAGTTTTTCTAAAAGCCAAATCAAATAGTTATTACAAATTTAATGTAATTTTTTCAGGAAAAAAGTACTTCTTCTTAAAAAAAAGTTAATCCAAATAAGTCCTATATATAGTTGAAGTACATATTAATTATTAAATAAAATATAGTAATAAAAATAAAAAAGGTAAGTATAAGATAAAAAGAAGTGTTATTTTAGTAATAAAGACAAAAGAGTGAGGGTAAGATAGTGAATGATTTGGTAAAATTTATTTTTTTAGTGCTTAAAGCCATAAAAAAAATAGAAGTTGAGAGTAGAGAGTTTTTTATGTTTCTACTTAAAACTATTTAAAAAGAATTTATTTTAGTTGAAACAAACACGTATATTAACTTAAATTAGGTTTTAAATAGATTTGACCAACTTAAAATCAAACCAAATACCCTCTAAAAACTAATTAAAAATTAAATTTTATGAAATGTATTTATATTTTATCATCACATAGAATATACAATTTTAATAATTGAAAAAAATTAAAAATACACATTTATTCCGTATATCGCACAAGTTTTAACCTTGTTAAAATAAAGAAGATTAAAAAGAAAAACCTCATCTAAAAGCAAAAAAGAGCAAGACACTTTGAAATGACGAGTTTACCCTCGTTGGGGATAAACTCATGATCCCATCAAAGGTGGACATGACGTGGACCTTTGAAGCGTATAAATAAAATGGCCCGTTGGGTTTCTCTCGTCACCCAAAAATGGCTTTCTCGTTAATAAAAAGCAAATGGGCGCATCAAAAAGCTTAATCACACCGGAATCTTTCACCTCTCTTTCTTTTTTGTTTTTTTTCACACTCTTCATCAAAATCAAATCCTCGTAAAATTTTCACGTGATTATTGCATTTGCATTAATTAAAGCAGCTTAGCGTTTAAGTTGTTTTTCCGTTTGTGCTTTTTGTGAAATGGCGTTGGATGATAATGAGAGCTGCGGAAGCAGAGCGACGGCGCCGATGTCGCCGAAGCGGAGCCGGCACCATAGGCAGCGGCTCGAAGTCTTCAACGAGGTTTTGAGCCGGCTTCAGGACTTGAATCTCAATGAGGTTAAACTTCCCGGCTTCGAAGACCAGCTATGGCTTCACTTCAACCGCCTCCCCGCTCGGTATACTAAACCCTGCCTTCTTCATTCACACACACTCACACACACACACATGCATGATTGTTTGATATGTTTAATTTTGATTTTTGAATTTTGGATTAGTATTTTTGATTTTATTTCGATATGTTTAATTTTGAATTTTGAATTAGTAGTTTTGATTTTTGTTTATTTGTGTTTCTTTGTGTGTAAAATTGGTGATATGAAAAAGATATGCGTTGGATGTGAATGTGGAGAGAGCAGAGGATGTGTTAACGCACAAGAGATTGCTGGATCAGGCGGAGGATCCTGCTAATAGACCTGTCTTTGAAGTTCGCCTCGTGCAGGTAAGTAAATAATCGGGTGATTTACGCGAGCATTATGCGATTATTAATGCCTATTGAGTATTTGCTTCTCTTTACGTGATTGCTTTGGAGTTGTCATATACAATTGACAAATTTTGAGTTGAACAGAATGTTCCGTTGAGTTTAGAATGAAGATTTCTTATGTGAACTATAGACATCACTGAAAGATCGTGTTTTTTTAGCGCGATGGTCAAGTGTGCACTTATTGAAACGGATTTTCTGGTAGCAAGAACTAAGGCTGTTTATGTCTACCATTTTCAGTAGTGGAATCCTTGTGCACTGAGGATGTCCATCGGCTATAAATACTATTGCTTTTCGAAATGTTCTTGTTAGAGAAGTCTTATGTCAGAACTGTTTATCTCAAATATGATGATTTAAATAATCGATTGCAAATTGGTCATTGTCCTGAAGAACAAACTCATGTGCCTTAAGTTTGTTTCAGTAGTATGAAATTAGAAGGAACACAATTAAGGGTAAAGCTGCTTTACATATGTAGACATCTGTACATCTGCATCTCTTCCTAAGATTGGCACTCGTGATCATATTTTTAAGGTCTATGCAATGTAGTGTGGCTACAAGTCATCTTCCAGTTTTCACTTCAGGATGATGATAATCACTAATAATCCAAAAAGAGTTACAAGGTTTGTCCATTTATGTCTTTTAATTGTGCAAGTTAGTGTTGTATTTTTTTCCTGCAAGTGAAGAGAGGCATAATTTGAAGTGATTGAAGATTTAAAAGGTAAACTAAAATGGCACTAGGGAACAAATATGGTAATCCTGCTTTTATCCAATTCTATATACAAATAAGTACAACTTTTCCCTGTACAGGTTCAACCTACCATTGAAAATGGAACTGATTCTGACCAAGTAGATTCTCCACTAAGAGAAGATGCTCAGAGTCATTATAATCTTTCTAACCGAAAGGGGTATTGATTCACTTTCACTCTATTGCTATTTGTTCTCCTTAATACACATGGTATCATACTGAACTTTTGTCTTTGTTATTTCTTGTAGTTATTTTTCTTATATTTCTTATTCTTCATGTCTGGGCCCAACCTCACAGAATCCATCCACCACCTACTTTTGGTTCATCACCTAATCTTGAAACCCTTGCTCTTCAATCTAGTAGAGAGAATGATGATGTTGATGGTGATATGGACTCTACTCAACACATATCCAGGTAAATATGTTGGAGAAATTGAGTACAAAAGAATTTTGTATTTCCATCTGCACATACAGCTTGCTCTGATCAACCTTGATTTAATTGACAGTTTTTGTTGCTCACTAATGGCTTGCTTCGCTAGATTTATTTCATATATGGCCAGTGAAAGTTAAATTCTTGCAAATGCTATTCATGATATTATGGAAATCCTTTTAGTTTCAAGATGGTCCCTTAGTTTGTACTCTTGCTCTCTATGTTCTCTGTTAGGTTTTGAAAGAGAAAAGTCATAGATGCTAGTTTCACTATTTGCTTCTCTCTTCCTATTATTCTGTTAAAAGCAATAGGATGAACTGGATCTGGAGTAAATGAGATCATGCCAGGGGCTATCACTTCTCCCTATAATCTGAATGCTTGAACCCCATAACCTCTTCTTACTCAATCAAAAGATTAAATATCATGTCTCAGCTGGACCAAAAGGTTGTTTTATTCTATGCTTGCATATTATTTGTTGGTTAAGTAATTCAGCTCTCTGCACATTTGGCCTTTTCTTTCTTGGACTTGGCTCCGAGTGTTTGGTTTTCGTGACTGGTAGCCAGGCTATCTAGTTAAGCATAATAACCTGTCAAACTAGGAAAGGGCTCCAAGCCGAACTGGAATAAGCATCATATGTAAGTGAATCTATGAACAAGAATAGCTAGTCTTCAATTGTTCTGTGAATGACTGCATAGTTTGGTGAGGTTAGAAGGGTATATTGGGGCTTTCGGTTTTGAGTGTTCTCCAGTCTCCACTTTTGAATTTCTCTCCTTTCTTATTAGTATTTCTCCTTTGCCAGTGGACATAGGCTATACTGATTATTGAATTTTGTGCATCTCTTCACTCATTATTTTTGCTTTAGTTTGTTGTTACTTATTCCATTTGCTTCCCCAGTTGAATGTTCTGAAACTAAAAGTACTGATCACTGTGGTTCTCTACACTTCTTTGTTTGACAAACTTCCTTGCCTTCTCATTTCTGTCAGTTTCCATCATTTTTATGAGAATGAAAATGAACTTTGCACATACTGTTACCAGAGGTACCAGTGCTTACCTGTTCTCATCAAACTCGCTATTCTATTTTACAGAAATGCTCTTGTTGCTTCTTTCTTTGTTCTTTTCTTTTGCTGCTGGAAGTGTTAAAAATTGAGCTAATTCCCATTTGATACTTGAATGAGCTTACATCTTGTATTGCTGTTATTTATGTTTATCTCATTATGCAGGCCAATGCATGAGATCACTTTTTCAACAATTGACAAGCCAAAGCTGCTAAGTCAGGTGAATGGAATTGCTGGTACCTTCGTCTTGGTTACTTCTTTTATAACCTCATTATGGAGAGGGAACAGACTTTTTGTTATTGTTTGCGCTCTAACATAGGTTTGTAATTGCAATAACAAGTAGTAAGGAACTAACTAAAGTAATATTGTCAGGGTTTGTTATTAGATTGGGTTTATAACTTTGGGGAATGAAAGAATACATATTAGTGTTATGACCTGGAGCCTGTGAAGGAAAAATTATTAGGCGGGATTATTAATTGGAGCTGATTCTCTGCTGGATAAGTAGCTCGATAGATCTCTATATGGTTGGAAGAAAAGAATCATATTTGGTGAATTGTGGGATACAAATAACCATAAACATTCCAGGAAATGATGTTTCTGACATGCTTCCTGGGACCTCCTCAAAGAGGGTACATTTATTGGAATTCTTTTGGTCATCCTTGTGCTCCAAACTATCCTGTAGCTGTTTACAATGGAAGGGTACCCTCTATTGTGGAGGTACACAAATAAAGTGTTTCTGAACAGGAAAATGAGCCATATCCAAATTATCGAGAGTTCAATTTAACCCCAGGCAGTTCGTTTGTTTAAGATTGAGATAAAATTGTACTTTTACAGACGAGGGTTTTCAGGAAACCTAGATCTCCAATTGGTGGTCGATGTGATTTCGGTAGCTTGTGAATTCCTATTGGCTCTGGATCTTTTCCTCTAAGATTAAAATGGCTATGTGCTTATTTCTTATAGTTGATCCAGAATTTTTCTTTAATAGTTTTTCTGTCGTCAATTATTTCATTTTCTTCACTTGGTCTAATAAGGATTTAGTTTGAAAACCAGTTTTCTTTTGATTCAGCATCCAATTAAGAAGCAATCAGCATGATTCCTTTTGTGGGGGATTAGCTCAACTTGGCAATTCCCATTCCTCTTACTTGGTCTCAGCTTTATATTTCTTGTTTCTTCATTTTTTCTGATGTACACTAAGATCATAGTTGAATTTTACTTTCTAATGTCTCTTTTTCAACCTTGTTTATTGAACATCCCTTGGTATTATGTTGTCATATACGAAGCAATGGCCATCATGTTATCATTCTATTACAGATTTGATACCCTGTCATTTTATGTTATATTGTGCCACCAATAAAACTGTAGTTGTGCTCGATTCAAGGTATTCGATGATATCGCCTTTCAGTGACTTTTTTGCCTATAGCTCTCGCCTAGGTTTCTCCATGACAACCGGTGCATTGCATGTGGTGGTAATTGATGGACCATAATCATTTTGGTGTACTTGAGATTCAAAGCTTGTGTGTGCTATCAAATAGTAGAGCCATCTTGGTGTACTTGAGGTTCAAAGCTTGTGTGTGCTATGAGATATTAGAGCCATCTGAAGTGGAGTTTATAAAATGAAAAGCCAATTAATATAATAGTAAAGTTGAAGTGAAGAAAAGTTAAGAGCTAATAATGGTGAAGTAGAAGTAAAAACGATGTAGAACTCTAATACCAGCATAGTGAAATCATTTCTGACTCGCACAAGTCTACTTGGTGAAGTGAAGTTCTGTTAGCTCTTTGGTATGATGCATCGTTTGTCATTGATTGCCTGCTTGAGAGCTATAAAATGGACTACTGGTTGATTTTTATACTTTGCCATATCCTCAATCTACACTTTTGGCTTGACTTAGATTTTCAGCCAGCATAAATTTTGACCTCGGTTAGAGCAGCTATCTTACAGAAATTATGTTGGTTAGCTTTATTAAAGTGATTGTCACTTGTATGATCTCCCTCTCTGTTCAGTACTGATTATATGGTCTTCATTGCAGTTAACATCCATACTTGGTGAGCTTGGATTAAACATTGAAGAGGCCCATGCTTTTTCCACTACTGATGGTTTCTCCTTGGATGTTTTTGTTGTAGTTGGGTGGCCTTATGAGGTATAGTCTACCCTTCTTCTTGTGATGGCTTCAGTTGCAATACTGTTCTCTCTGATTAATGATTCTGCCAGCATCTTAGGATTATGCTTGCCATGCTTAAGCTGTGCGGTGTGCATGTTTGTACATATACATAATGCATAAGATCTATAATTGTACTTGCGTCTTGTTTGACTTTCTTGCTCTGTGAATTCTATCATAATTTTCTTTCCAATTCTTAGACATGATGGATAAAAGCACCGTAAGCTTTCAAATTTCACATTCTTCTCTTCATCTTTAGGTTTTCTTTCTTTCCCTTCAAGATCAAGGTACTAGTATCAATATTAATACCATATTGGGTCTGTTTGGATTGACTTTTTTTTTTTTTTCAGGAAAAGGTACTTTTTTTTCTTGAAAAAGTTACATTAAATTTGTAATAACTATTTGATTTGGCTTCCAAAAAAGTTGAAACTCTGAAAAAAAGCTCAAATATAGCTTTTTTTAGAAGTCAGAATTTTTAGCTTCTCAAAAAAAGTTGTTTTTCAAAAGTTGTTAAAAAAAGCGCTTTTGAAAAAAGCCAATGCAAATGGGCCCATTGTGTTAAAGATAAATGTGGACTACCAAAATCAATATTTTGTTGTGGATCAGTTTATATTTTGGTAGATATAAGATATTGGTCATGTACTTATATGAAATGTAATACATCATATGTATCTATGATAAAACTTATTTCTTTTTGTTTTCTAAAACAATGGCACCTGTGACATATTGG
The DNA here is from genome assembly GCA_028554755.1 of Cordia subcordata. Classification (NCBI taxonomy): domain Eukaryota; kingdom Viridiplantae; phylum Streptophyta; class Magnoliopsida; order Boraginales; family Cordiaceae; genus Cordia; species Cordia subcordata. Next base: position 4,776,630 of record JAPTOF010000022.1, on the reverse strand, counting down.
TGGTTTTTATCTTTTGTACATATTAAGAAATGTTAAACATTGAATTTATCTTTTATATATATTAAGAAATGTTAAACATCGAGTTTATTGACCCGAGAAGGGTAACAATTACCTTTAAGTTCGACAATTTCTAACTTACCAAACAAAAGAAAAAGTTGATTCCTTTCTCACTGTCTATTGATGAATAGAAGAGGGATGGTAGAATTGGATGTTCCGATATGAATAACCACTAATTCTCTGAAGTGCTAAACAGTTTGAAGGTCCTAAAATAGAAACCATTACATAAAAATAGCAATTATATCATCTAAAATGGGTAGAGGGAGTAATATTTAATTTGTTGTTGATATAGCACCTTTGAAGTCCACGAGTGTGACATTAGTTGCATTCACATGACATGGGGGTGGTTGAATCATAGTAAAAATAAGAGTATATTTTGAGTGCAAATATGATTTTTCATTTGTTACATATATTTTGATTCTTCTGCACTTGCTTGCCTGCTTCTCTTCTCAGTTTGCAATTTGTCTAATAACATGATTTTAGAATTTCCTATTGATGCAATTATCTTTGTCTTCTTTTCATGTTTTAGAAATTAAATATACTTGATATTGATACTCGTAATTGGTATAATGGACATTAGCAGTGCACTGCATTTTGTTTTTCTTTGTTTAATATTTTCTCTTGTGCCAATATTGAGCAAGGAGGAATGTTCCTTTTGAATTCTTGGCCTACTTCTTTTCCTTCTACTATTCTGTTGTTTTTCTTTCTGTGCCTTTTTTTTTCCTGCATCCTCTTTCATCATAATTTTTCCTATTAGTTTATTGCCTGGGTCCAAAAATATATACTCACTCATTTATCCCATTGAGTCTTCTAGGAAACTGAGTTGCTGAAGAATGAGCTGGAAAATGAAATTTCAAAGATTAAGGTAAATTTTCTTCAAAGTGCTCTTACTGGGAAAGAGTAGCCCATATTTGCTATATTCCTATCTGGACTTGATTCAGTACATGCTAGATTTTCACTTACCGAGTACCATCCTGGTTAAAGCTCTATTCTTGTACCGAGTTTGCCCATATGATGTGAGATACAGAATATTCAATTGTATCTAGTTTTTAGGACTTGGCCTGTCTATCCAATCCTGGTCAGGACTGCTATATCATGTTTCCATCAGATTTCTTATAATCTTATTTGATCTTTATAACATAGTTATGCCCCTTCCCTTACCTTCTCTTCTTATGCCCCTTCCTCCCCATCCTTCTCTTCCTCGCTTCTGAATGGTGACTGCTATTGAACTGGTCCAATCTTGTGCAATCTGGATCTAAACTTGGTGAAATGTGCTTGATCTGTAACTTTTGACACGCACACAAACATGTTGTATCTATGTCCAAGTTGCCCTTTGCATGGGCTTTTTCAAGTCTGTTATTGGTGAAAGCTATGCTGGTGAAGTTCCTCTTCCGTGCTGCTGAACCCCAGGATAACATTTCGAATTACATGAGTTTTCTTTTGATGTTTCTTCTAGTGAAAAGAAGAAGGGCAATCCTTCATGAGGCGTAATTGCCATATATTTGTTAAGAACATTAAGCTTGTGATATCTGTGGCATTTCTGTGGTTGGTTAATTCTTTGCCGTGAAGCATGCTATACTACTAGTGTCTGTTTTTATTGTATAATGTTTATGACTAGACCTGCTAAATGATGTGGAGTTTGATAAAGAGAATGGCATATAAAGAACCAGCAACAAGTAAGAATTAATATTACCAACAATCATGAAAAGGATGCTCCACGGGAAATATAAAGAACAGTAGGGATAAGAATAACCTTAATACAGAAATTTTCAGGATAACATTTCTGCACTCTCTCTTTGTTGCCAGGCTCTGTTACTAGAATTAAATTGAAAGAATGTTATGGTTGACCAGGACACATCTGTAGCTTGCGTATTATGTTAAAACTTGTGCTTTATATGTAGGAAGGACCTACTTTTAGACAACATTCTCGGCCTGCTATTAGTGTGCCTAGCCAAAAGGAGTCCAAATCTATCTCTGAATGTTTGAAGATACCTACAGATGAGATTGATGTCTGGGAAATTGATTCCAGCCTGTTGAAATTTGAAAACATGGTTGCATCTGGCTCGTATGGTGACCTGTAAGTTCTCCAGAGTTTTGGACATTTATAATGAGGCTTTCTCGTTTGAATATTTGGAAAGCTGATAATGTCTTTTTCCAGATATAAAGGCACATATTGCAGTCAGGAAGTTGCTATAAAAGTCCTCAAGCCAGAGCGAGTTAATGTAGAAATGTTGAGAGAATTTTCTCAGGAGATATTTATTATGAGGTTAGAATCTGTGTCCTAGTGATTGAATATTCTTCCAATGGAGAAATTTTCATCATTTCAGGGCAGACTCTAAGAGGGAAACTCTCTCTTTTTCTCTCCCTCGGAGATGTGCATACTCTTTGTTGGTACAGAGGCTCTATACTGTGTCTCTTAGCCAATTTAAGAGTTCTATACATGCTGACATTTTGCAATTGATATTTGAACTTCTCTGTTTAACACACTTTTATTAATATTTAAGATCTAGGGGTTTGGTGTTGGAAGTCTGATTTCTTTTAATCTCGAACACTAATTGAAGAAGCTATACGTAGTTTTAATTGTTGTTTCTTTTAATCTCGAACACTAATTGGAGAAGCTATACGTAGTTTTAATTGTTACTTGTGATATCCATGTTATATAATTTCTGCTAAGGAGCAAGTTCATTCTCGTTGCACATCAAGCAGACTTCTTTAGATACTTCCATTCAAACTATATAGTTTCAGGATTTGAAATCTGATGGAGCATACCAATAAATCTGTGCCTTCGAATTTCAAGTGACTTTTTTTCTTTCCCCCTTTTTGCATTTGAAATTTTTGCTGGCCTTTTGTGCTTTGCAGGAAAATTCGGCATAAGAATGTAGTTCAGTTCTTAGGTGCATGCACCAGACCTCCTAACCTGTGCATCGTAACCGGTAACTGTATCTGAATTTCCTTTTATACTTTTATCATGTAATATGGGTGAAGTTTTTCACTTCCAAATGGTTCTGTGAATTGGAATTTTTGAGCTTTCAAATGTTTTGGACTTTATCTTAATGAAAAGAGCTTTACACAGTTGAGTTAGACTTAGAAGACCGGCAAATTCAAAAATTGATCACAGTGTCTATATTATATGCTAAAAAAAGCTACCAAAGCAACCAGAGTTGTTCCCTCCAAAATATAAATGCACTAGCTGATGCCATGTGGCACTTATTGCAACATTTTTACACTGTTACGTGGTGCCAAGCACTTATTGCAACATGTTTACACTGTGACGTGGTGCCAAGTGCAACATCTTTCCATCCTGATAAAAAAATTGACTAAATATGCTATGGCTTGCTAACCAGGTGTTCCGCACTTTTTTACATATAGAGATATCCTTGCCACGTGTCATTGCATGCAACAACTTATATTACACACATTTTACTCTTATACTCTCAACTGTGTTTACGTCTTCCATTGATACCATATTTTCCTGTAACTTTCCTATATACCCTTATTTAATAATTTTAAGCCCAATTGAGAAATTTAAATAGAAAATAAATGTGGATTTCAATGAGATATCAATTTAACTTATTGACAACATATAAATTTGGTTTAGAATTCAATTCATTAAAAAAAAAATCCAATTTATAATGTCCTTAGCTATGAAATTGATACTAAGAAATATATTTAAATAAAATCCTGTAAACCGTACAGGTCAGTAAACTATTATCCCTTCTTGTTGTAAGTGAAGAGTGTCCTTTTTCCTTTTTATCAGAATTCATGTCCAGGGGAAGTGTCTATGACTTCCTTCACAAACAGAAAGGAGCCTTCAAGCTTTCTACACTTCTGAAAGTTGCAATTGATGTTTCCAAGGGAATGAACTATTTGCACCAAAACAATATCATCCATCGGGACCTGAAGACTGCGAATCTTCTAATGGATGAACATGAAGTAAGTTTTCCATGGCTATCCATGATACTTGTTTATGCTCCTTGATGTATATGTTGTTTGTGATCGTTGTCATCATATTCATATCTATTTGTTCTTCCACTGCCAAATTGGTTAGTTTGGTTCTGCAGATTAAAACCCAGTATTGGAAAACAGGGGGGAGGGGCGTTGCAAAGTTATTATGTGTTCTTTTTTTCTCCCTGTCTTTCATTTTCAATTGGTTTCTCCAAAGTCATTGCATGTGTGCTTTCCAAAGTTTGTAATGGTTGGTTGGCATATTAATGTTTTTTCTTTTGCTTACATTTTACGGCCATGTATGTGAATTTGGTGGTTCGTCTCCTCCTTTGCATGGGTCTTCTCATCCCTTCATGTTCTTAGTTATTTATAATTTCATAGATTCTCTTGTAACTAAATGTCACTTGCAAATATGCGTTTCTTGTGTAGTAATGTATAGATGTGTGAAATGTTAAGTAAAACAGGTTGCTGCTCTTGGCATGATGTAATAGTTGGGCTGTCCTTTGAATTTTGTGCCAATCTTAACTCATATATAGTTCTTCCTGAAGTTAATTTGTCAGTTATTACAATGTTACTTTAGCTGTCTCTACTTGGTAATTAAGGCTAAGTTTCTCGAATCTGAAATTTTTATGGCAATGTAACTCAAATACATATTTTCTTGAAAATTCTTTTATAAATGCCTGACGTGTGTATTTAAAAAATTAATTCTGATTATAGTGTGAGGATTTCATGGTCATTTTGGTCTAAGCTATGAGTGTCATTCTGTGTACCTATTGACTTTATGCTGAATGAATGGTTTGATAGAAATGTTTGCCAAATTCTTTGACCTTTTCCTGTGGAGTTGGGCATAAGTTTAGGATCAGTATCTAAGTCTCTTCATATTAATATGAGAGAACTATCTTAACCACCATTTAATTTTATTCAACTATTAAAATTATTTAAAATCTTTGAAGTTCAGCTAATAAAAGAACAAGTAAATCCAAAGACAAAAAGCAATATATTGAGCTGTAAAAAGGGAAAAAATATAAATTATTAGTGTTGTTCTTCTTAGATGCTTCTTTCCTCGGCAAAAATGGTGGATGTGTGTGTGTGTGTGAGAGACAGAGAGAGAGAGAGTGGAGAGTGGAGAGTGGAGTGTGAGATATTTGTTAAATTTAAATATAATGGATGATTGAGATGGCTTACAATTAAATGCATGGTCAAGATACTTCTCTCATATTGATATGAGAGGATCATACTACATAAATTTAGCCTTACAGCTTTCTTCTAAGAGTTCTTTCAATTATTACATTCTGGTTTAAAAAGCAGTATCGTTTCCTGAACAGGTTGTTAAGGTTGCAGATTTTGGGGTTGCCAGAGTGCAGGCCGAGACGGGAGTAATGACGGCTGAAACGGGCACTTACCGTTGGATGGCTCCTGAGGTATGTGAATATCTCCTAGATGACAAGTCAGTCAGGCTTGACCAACTGCTTTTTGCAATATGAACGTGCCATACTTACATATTGCATTGACGAGAAACAAGGAATACCAAAACTAAGGTAGAAATGAAGCGAAAGAAAACGAAAAACAGATCCATCATCTCTCTTTGTCGTCTGGAACTTGCCTATTGTTGATTTTCTGGGTTTGTAGACTGCACATGCTTCTAAACCCTTGAATTGTATTTGATGCATGTGTTACATTTTTGAACTCCCACTAGATCTTGAGGGATATTCCATATTAAAGTAGAAGATATCCAAGATATTTCCAAAACTTTATGCAATAAAAAATAATTGACATCTATTAGACATCTTCTATTTTTAGTCATTCTGATCAAACATCTTTATTGCAGCATCATGAGAAATAATCATTGATGACATGCTTGCTGGCTGTTGATATGTAGAGTTGCTTATTCATAAATTTGATCTTTGTCATTGAAGGTAATTGAGCACAAGCCATATGATCATAAAGCTGATGTTTTCAGCTTTGGTGTAGTGCTGTGGGAGCTCCTCACCGGAGAGGTAAGTCTTACGTTTTGTTCAAAAGTAGTTGGACTTTGTGCCGTCATCTGATGTTTTGTTTTATGTATCACTCGGAGTTTTGCATTCTATGATGGATTTACAGCTACCATATGCCTTTTTAACGCCATTGCAAGCCGCAGTTGGAGTAGTACAACAGGTATTCATGTATAAATTTTTCAGTCACTAGCACAACTGCTTTGTCTGCTGAGAAAGAAGTCTTAACTTTAAATATTGTACCAACCAGGGTCTGCGCCCAACGATTCCTAAAGAAACTCATCCAAAGTTCACAGAACTGCTCGAGAAATGTTGGCAGCAAGACCCAAATCTAAGACCAAATTTCTCCGAGATTTTAGAGATCCTACGGCGTCTGACCAAGGAGGTATAGCCACCTATGATCTACTTGAAGATCATTCGGTGTTAAAAGAGCGGTAGCCTCTTACTTAATTTTATTTGTTAATGCTGTGAAAGCAGATCGGAGATGACGGAGGGGATCGGCACAAGGATAAATCCATTGGTAGTTTCTTTTCTTCGTTCAAGAAGAGGGCAGGGCATAACTGAGAATTTGTCAATAATGGATATGCCAATGGTTAGTCAGAGATTTTGTATCAGTGTACAATATTCATTCTGATGGTCCATTTCAATGTAACGCACATTTTTAGCAAAAAGAATGTCCTGGTGGTTTTGACTTTTCCTTGTTCGTGCTCGTCTTCTCTCACAATCACCCACCAACAATTGCTTGCAGCTTTGGTAGGCTTCTCAATGCACGATATACCCATCTTGCCTAATTAAGATTAAAAGACATCTCATTAGTTTGATCCAGAAAATGTGAACTGTTGAACAAAATAAATAAATACAACATTCTGATTTCTACGAATTTAAACTTTTTCATGAGGTAATAACTTAAAATACTGTTAGAGCTTAGTTCATTGGTTCGTGTCTCACTAGCCTTCTATTTAAAAATAGAGTAAATTTGCATTTTTATCTCTATATTTTGTTGGAGTTACGTAAAATCTAGTGTTTCATCACTTTAAATAATCCCCTATACTATATAGAATGTTGCACGAGACCTCCAATATTTGGGGGTAATTATGTAGTATTTTTTATAATGTAAGAGAACAACAATATTCTTTATGACATTAGGGGTATTAGTGAGTGTTAATTCGAGACATTTGCATTCGACTGCGTGCCCAGAGGACCCCCCCATAGACATCGGACCATGTACCTAACCAAATGGTCCATATGTTTAATATAAAGTAGTCTTTCACATAATGTTACAATGTTCTGAAGAATTGTTGACGATGAAGAGATAATGTCATCACTTTAGTACCAATTTGAGAATGCAACAATTAACACGACACAGAACCATTTTGCAGAACAACCACATAGGGAAACATACTTCAGACTAAAATATCAATGTCATCTATCCAGAGAACACCATACAAATACATACGAGGGATTACGATACGCCATTATTCTTTATACATATATAGTGTTATCATTGTGGCTAAAGTTATTTCAAAGTTGACCGGCGTATGGTTCTTATTCGATCTAGAGTAGTCTCAGTAGTAATGCACCGGCAGGAACACCACCTTCCCTTTCAGGCTTCTCCCTTCACTAAGTTGTTTCTTGTCGTGCTCGTCATGACTCTGTTGGAAGTCCAATCTGTGCCCAAGCAGCATAGCCACCAGCCATGTCTATAGCACCAGTAAATCCCTGCAAACATTTTGAACTAGTTAGTGAAATCTTCAGAAGCGCGTGATCAGAGAAAACCGCGAACAAGGAGAGTGATCATGCACAGAGGATCCAGTAGATGGTGATCATCCTTGGAGCAGGGCTCCTAGTAAACATTTCAACTCAGGCTACGCTCAACTCTTTTGGTGGAGATAGAACGATAAACAAATGGCTCAGATGACATGGTAATAAACAAGTTCCCCTTAGCCAAATCATTGGCATATACAGTATGCTAAGATAAATTAGCATCGCCGAATCAACAATGGTGACTGTAAACACCACTGCTTGACTTTTCGCTAAAGGTCAGCCAGTTAATCTTGTATGTGGCTAAAAAGTAACTGCTAGCGAAGTAACGATTAGAGATAAAAACATGTTCCTTTGCCAACAGAGCTTCCAGTGAACACGATTTTATGCAGATTAATAAAACGAGTTTTGAGACCAGAAGAACTTACAGCAGATAAAAGTTCAGTTGTAGCCACAAGCGACCTTTTCCCTGATTGGCACCCCTGGAAAAAAAGGTAGAAATTAAACTCGCAATTGTGATAAGTAAATCGATAGGAAATATCAAGAAATATTTCACCTGAAAGGATTCATAACTGTTTGATTTACCATTTCTTCTGAAAGCTTAAACTTGTAAAGAGATATTAGTGTATTTATTTATTTTATTAACGATAACTTACGATAATAATTTCATCATCCTTCCCGAAATGCGCCAATACTTCCTTCAAGAAATTCGGGTTCTTAGTCATACCTGTATTTTGATAAGAAGGTTAAAATTCATAGTATTGGTAAAATAATCAGCTACTCTATGATATAGAAGGGTGCCAACTTTTACTAATCCAAAAACCTTTGGCATGTTCAAATGATTACCCAGAATTGATATGGACATCTAGTAGAAGGCAGCTTTTCATCACAACCCAAATAAAAGAGACACATTTGAGGTTCTATTCTATTGTATTAACCTCAAAGGAAGCAAGAGATGCAGAGACATGCATTATTTTTTATTTTTTATTTTTTATTTTGAGTACAGAGACGAGCATTATTATTATTAGACTATCAAAACTGTAATCTGAAAAGCCAATTCTGAATAAAGACAGCAAAGGCAATGCCAATGTCAAAGTAAAACTGAAAATGATCCAACTAGACATGCATGGCAGGGCATCTTGCACCAAGCTCTTAGAAATGTGATACACATGCCTAATATTAATATAGAATAAAATGCGTTTTAACTCCGTCTCACACAAACCCTCTAGTGGTTTTAGAACTCATGATAATCCCTGTGCTTTCAACAACGCTGTAAATTGACTCTTGTGGTTTTAAATTGGGTACATATTCCCTCATCTCATTTTTGCATATTACTCTTGTTATTTTACATTCGTAGAGGTTAATGTGCAATATTTTTTAAGCCATAAAAGTATTAATGAATTTTTAAGCTACTTGCGATTTTATACAACTTTAATATACAAAATATAAGGGGGTAAGATGCATTTTACTTAGTTAGCACCCTTCTGGTGCTTTGTCAAGCATAAAAGTAGTGAAGTTCAATCGATGAGCGACTGGTTCAATTTTTTGCTTTAAGAAAGAACAAATTGTTACAAAATTTTCAAGAATTTTTTGGCATTATAAACCTGATCCAACTCTGAGCATGTAAGGAACATTAACAGCCCCGACAGAATGTCCAGCACTAAATTCTTCAGGAGTTCTACAGAGAACATTTAACACATTGTTAGGCGCTACTGGAATTTTTTGCTACATGCTTATAAAAAGAATCAATTCTCGATTATGTAGGTAATTTCACAAAATATTCTGAAATAAAAGACACATTCCGACCCATTAATCTTGACCTTTAATTTTGACATTGTCCTTTGAGTATATATACAACGTTATACAAGCTTTTTAACTAGTATTTTTCTTGATATAATTCCAAATAATGTACAAATTTGAACAAAAACCAATTTATTATGTCAACAGTGCCTTACCCCCCCCCCCCAAATGACAAGTTAGTGATTTACCTTTATAAGTAACACTTTTTAGTTCCTTTTATTTTGAACTGATGTTAGTCTTTCCCGCTCATTAAAAAATGGATGAAAATGTCATGGGACTGTAGCAAGAAACATTAAAATTTGAATAAAAGTCTACAGTTGTGTACGGTTTACTTGTTTTCTGTTTTCATTTTCCAGCTTTTATTTTTCATTTTCATTTTCTGAAAATGGTTTTCATTTTTTGTTTTTAAAAATTTGGAAAATGTGTTTAACAAAAGTGTTTTTCTTTTTTTTTTTTATGTTTATTTACGAAATTGTTACTTTATTTTCTAAATTTTTTAAAATTATTTACAAAATTGCTACTTTATTTTTAAAATTTTTAGAGTTATTTACAAAATTGTCACCTTATTTTATAAATCTTTTAGAGTTATTTACAAAATTGTCACCTTGTTATTAGAGAAAATACTTTTTTGAAATTTTCTGATTTCTTAAAAAATCGTTTTCTGTTTTCTGAAAATGAAAACAAAAATAGTTAACTAAATAAATTTTCTATCTTAAATTCCATGTTCTATGAAAATGAAAATAGAAAACAAATAAACCAAACTTATGCAATACCCCCATCCATTTTCTAATGAGTACTGATATAAGGACTTAAGGGTGGCACAGAATAGAAAAGGCGAATAAAATGTGGCACACCTGACGTCCAAGTAGCGATGACCAGCTTGGAATAGCTCGTGTGCCACACGAACTGGCACCGAGGTCGGAGTTGTTGGGCACTGGACCTTCTGATCTTTCAGTGTTGTTATCCCACTGCAGAACCAACATCTATGTGAGTTGAAACAAATTCCAGAAAAAAAAAAAAAAAAAAACAGTTGTCAAGAATTAGAACAAGAAAATGAACCTGGAGCTAGATGATGATCTGTTAACGTTGTTGCTGCTAAACATACGTCGTCGTTTCGGAAGCTGGCATTGAGATGGCAGTGACAACGTTGGTCCATGCCTGTTGAGAATATTATAGAATTTCAAGGCAGATATTTAACAGATGAAAATTAATAATGTAAAGACTTTTTCATATATGTTCAAGCCATCAAGATCACCTGTGGGTGAGATGCTGCGGACAATTCAGTGGAGTACTAATTGAGGAAATATCAAGCGCCCTCATCGTTTGCCTTGTGTGAATATAATTCATGGCTTGTTTGTTTATATTCTTGCCAAGTTTTGCACCATTTATACCGAGGAAGAGAACAGAGAGTTTACGTTTTTTTTTTTTTTTTGGGTTAAAACTCCACTTCTAGGAATTGAACTTAGGACTTCACGGGAGATTGTCTTAACCATTTGAGCTATACTTTAATTCCGAGTTTACATTTAGTTTGTGGAATTGATATTTTTTTTTATAACAAAATATTTACCCTAAACAAATAAATAGAATTGATGAGTTGAAATGTGGGTTTGGATTGTAACTACTGCATGTCTAATCTTGAGTATGGACACCGGACACCTATGCTTGTGTGATGTGACACCACCATGCATTAATTTAATTTTCACAAATAGGTTTAATATTTATAAAAGAGTATCATTTTGTTTCTTATTATTTTGGATGTGATTCATTTAGTTTTTGGTGTTTGTAAAAATATAAATTTAGTTCATATTATTTCAAGAGTAATTTATTTGGTCCTTTAATGTTTACAAAAATGTCAAATTGATCTCTATTTTGACCTTAAAAATAGTCATATTATCAACAAGCCAAGTGACCAATTAATGAGGATGAATCGATACCTTAGCAAATATTAAAAATCGAATAGGTTATTTTTGAAGTAATAAGGACTAAATTATCACATTTTCTAAATGCTAAATATCAAATAAATCATTTTGAAATAATAAAGACCATAATCATGGTTTGCAAATAATAGGAACATTTTGAAATTTCCCCTCGTGGATAATTCAAAATGTTCTTTTTTATTCTTCTTTGGTCGAAATAATTCAAACTGTTGGGGTGAGGTAAGGTTCCAAACTGTCCTCTGACAGTTTATATCCACAGTGCACACTTCTCTATGCTTATATGATTTATTTATTAGTTAATATGTTAAAATAAAAAAAGTTTTTAGATTTTCCTTTTCTTTTTTAGTATGCTAACTGAATTTTCAATCAAAGAGATGTAAACAAGTGCTAAAAATAGAACAATATTTAAACATTTCTCATAAATTTTTAAAGTTTTCCTTGGAAAATCCAAATTTGGCAGATTTAATGTTTCTTTCTCTTCTTTTTTCCTTTCTTATTTTCCATTTAGTTAAAACTTATAAATTATACAGTTTATGAACGTGACTTAATGCATGATTTAATTCAATCATGGGTTAGCAATTTTTATAGATAAGAAAGTATAAGTCTAGTTGGGCTTATTTAGATTGTCTTGCTCTAAAATAACTATTTTTTATAATAATTTTGGAAAAAAATATTTTTTTTAAAAAATTAAAAATTCTGACTTCTGAACAAAAGTTGTGTTTGAATTTTTTAGAGATTCAACTTTTTTAAAAGCCAAACCAAATAATTATTAAAAAAGAAGAAAAAATATTTTTTTCTTAAAAAAACCAATCCAAATAGCCAAATAGTTATTGAAAAATAAAAAAAAATGTGCTTTTTTCCCCAAAAAAATCAATTTTTTTTTTTCAAAAAAATCAATCCAAACAAGCCCATTATCACTTATATCCAAACACATCATTAATCACTCGACCTTTGGGAGGGAGAAAGATATTTTAGTTCCTGAGTTTTGAACAAATTTCCTAATAGGTCCCTTAACTATGAAAAATACCTTTTTTAGTCCCTTAAGTTAATGGATAGTTATCATAACTAATAATCAACCATTTGACTTGTTAAAAGACCCCAAGATACCCTTGAACAATATTTATATATATTTTGGCTCCATATGTTTCCTGGAAAATATTTTCATGAAAAATAATTTGTTGATTTTTTGGTATTTTGTAGTATCGAAAAATAAGTCAACTGTAAAATATTTTTTGGTCAACAAAAAACTTCAGTTATAAATGAAGAAAAATATTTTCAGTGGCCAAGAAGACGAAAATATTTTTCGCATAGTGATTTCCTCTCTTTTTATTCCACTAGGCCTACCCTAACCCTACCCCACCCTAGCCCTAGCCCTACCCCTTTAAAAAAATAAAAAATTGAAAATTAAAAACTAATAAATAAAATTTTTCAATACTCTTTAAAAGATATCATTTAAAGAGTAATTGAAATAATTTTCTTTTTTAATTTTTAATTTTTACTTTTTTATTTTTCAAAGGGGTATGGGTAGAGGTGTGGGCGGGGTAGGGCGGGTTGTGGTTGGGGCTGGGGATAGGGGAAGGGGAAGCTTAGTCGAAGAAAAGGAGAGGAAGTTGATGTGTAAAAAATTTTTTCTTCTTTTTTATACTGAAAACATTTTACTTCATTTATAACTAAGGTATTTTGTTGATCAAAAAATATTTTTCAGTTGACTTATTTCGTGGTGCTACCAAACACTGGACCAAATATATATATATATACCCTTTGCCTTTGGACCAGAAAAAAATGGATTAGGCTTCTTTATTTCAAGATCCTACATCCATAGCATGAGTAGTTAAAGCGAGTGAATGATTTGGAATCAACCAAGGTCAGGTTGACAACCTTATTAGGATGCACTCAAGCATGGGAAGAAAGCTCTTCAGAAAGGGACTCATAAATCAGGTGAGCGGGCTTTTGGACACACGAAAAAGAGGATTTTCAACTGAAAGGGGTTCGTTTTGTTTGGGATGAACTTGCAAAGACTTGACTCGAAGCCAAGTCAATTTAAGGCCACCAAACCCTTGGTTGACAAACATGGTTTATGCGCTGCTAATGTACCGGCTTGGCTTTCATACGAGGGTCCTGCGTACTGTGCCATCGCCCAACCAGTACAGTAATCAAGCCCCTAAAATTTCGTGTATCCATAGTCCAAGATGCGAGTAGAAAAACATTAGTTTAATATTTCCCGAAAGACCCCACGGAGTTTAGCTTAAAGAAGGAGAAATTCTTGGTCGGTAAAGAAAGATTCATAAAGTCCTTCCAGGAATCGGGTAAACAAGGACTGCTTTCTTGCTTTAAGAGCTAATAAAAGACTTTTCCTTCAGGAAGAAAGCAGGGAGCATAGTCCCTAGTCTCGTTTTTGGTGAGCCTGATTCTCTATTGCCGAGGACTGGAGCGATGTCCGACATCCCGTAGGGGAGGGCAACGAACTTTCCCTTCAAGAAGACAAGAGCAAGGGGAAGTTTGAAAGGCCTGGCATATTAGGCTTATACAATCAAGAGTCCTGCTATTCCCCATAGGGAATAAAGTAAGGGACACCCTTATTCCCTCCTCTCTCGGAATTCCAATATTAGAATGTAAAGCCAAAAATAAAATTAGCAAAGACAGTACTGTGAGCGAGTGGTGGACGAAGTGGAAGCGAGAATGTTGGAGCTCTTTTGGCTTTGTTAGGGCCATGTGAAGCTTAGCTTACTTTAGCAGCATGTGATGATCCAAGTTTGTGGTAGGCGTAGGAGCTGGGCGAAGTGGTAGCGAAGCTCAAGTGGTAATGCAAGTGTGTGGTGAGCATAGTAGCCTCCTCGGGCATGCTTTTTGTACATGACAACGAAGAGCTAGTGAGCGCTAGGAAACAGTCCTCCTTGATCCAATTTCATATTGGAATTGTGGGAGGGAGACGACAAGGAAGACATGGATGCCTCCTTCCTTATTTTTCTGAAAAGCCTTTTACAACTATAAAGGGCTCAGAAATTGTTACCCTTTAATGTAAGCCTTGTGGTGAATCTGTTGTATTTTGGGATTTTACAACAAGTAAATGGTTGACTATTAATTTTTATAATTATTTATTAATTTGATGGATTAAAGAGGATATTTTTCATAATTGAGGGACTTATTTAAGAATTTGTTCAAAACTCAGGTACTAAAATATGGTTCTCCCATCTTTGGGGCAAATTCTAGATTTCTATAACTTTAATTCGACTCTGCTTTCATATAACGTGTTGCTGCGTTCATCTTTGTTTTTACCTTTACGCCTAATAAATTTATATGGTGATGCAAATTAATGCAAGGCCGATTTCAATAGGGAAACTCCTAAAATTTTACTCTCAAACACTTGTGTGATAATAGAATAGTATGTGACAAAGTACTATAAAAAATATTATTTTTTAAAGATTAATAGCATCATAAATTACAAAAATAAACTATTAAAAATATTAACTTTTTTTTTGACGTTTTCAAAACTCAAGATTAACGGTATGACTCTTGCAAATATAAAGATCGAACTATTGCGTTTTAAGAATAAAAAAAAAATTTACTAATGAATCATTCCCCCAAATTAGAAAAGAACTATAAAATCCCTCTTAAAAGCAAGGCCCAAGAAAAAGGAAGTAGCTTTTTGGCTTATAAGATCCGTCCCTGTAGCTTATCAAATGCTTAGCAACTTAAGTACTTAAACTGCTGTTTTACAAATCGCATTTGCATTACGTCGTCATCACTAAACCTACTACCAACTCGCGCTCTGAAGGTAAATAATCACTTCGATTACCAACGGCTGTTAAATTCAAATTTTACTTTTTTTGTTATTGTCTTTTTTTTTTTTGGTTTTCCCTGAAAATTTTTGCTTTTGTAGTTCCTGGGCTTTCGATATATGCTGCTGATTATAAGAAACACATCTTACCTTAGCTTTAACAATCCTTAATAAATATAGTTTGGGATTTTATTTGTTCTTGGACTCACCACATATTCGATAAAATGCTGCACCCATTACAATAAATAGCATGACCCTCTTATGATTTGTGTTACTTTAATGTTTCTTTATCGGGAATTTTTGAATATATTTTAGGAAATATTGAATTAGTGTGGGAATCCATAATGGAGAAGAACTGTTAAGCTAAAAGTATGTTTGTAGAATTTTGATCTCTAATGCTATATAATAAAGAGTGTTCATTTCCTCTTTGATTTATATATGTTTTACAAGCAATTTACTCTAAGGATAGGTGTTATGTGCGTACGCTTACGTTACTGAAATTGTGCTTCAGTTTGTATACTTGGTACCACCTTTCTGTGTAGTGGAATGTGGAAGAACATAATTCACAATTTTTATTGTAATAACATTAGCGGCATAATGTTTTTTTTTCCCAACGTTGTCCCGCGCGAACACACACACAAATAATTAAGGTTATGGGATGGCACTTCTTTTGTCTGAGATCGATGTATCTTACGTTTTTGGATCATCGTTGGCTTTGCACTAAAGGCCTGTTTGGATTTGTTTTTCCTTTTTCATGAAAAAGCCCTTTTTTTTCCTTGAAAGAAAAAAATCTTTGTTTTCAATAAGTATTTGGTTTGGTTTTCAAGATAAGTTAAAAACTCTGGAAGCTCAAATTCATTTTTTTTCTAGAAGCTAAAGATTTTAGGTTCTTAAAAAAGTACTTTTTTGAAAAGTTATAGAAAAGGGCCCTTATAAAAAGACCAATCCAAATGAGTCCTAAAGCTAAATTATGAGGTGCTTGCCTGCGTCTTTTGTCTGATCTCGCCTGCATATGAGTTTTGGTTGGTGTTTTTTCCTTCTTTCATTCTTTTCCTTTTTTGGGTTTCTTTATCCTTTTGGATATTTCTGGTTTATTTGATGAAAATAGCATGAGTAATTGGATTTGATATTCATATTCCTCCTTTAAAATGCTTATGAATATTTGGAGAAAGTGGACCTCAAAGTTCATGGTGATAGCTGTACTTAGCTTTGGTTTCCTTTTCCATCATCTTTATTTGATCCATCCATCTCCTGTTGCAGTCCAAGGAATTTTCTTTATAAAAGGAACAAACCTCTTCTTCCTCGCACACTTGTTTTTACTTTGTCAAGTTAAACCAATAGAGATCTATCTGTTTTTCTCCCATCTTGTTTTCCCCCTTGATTGTAAAATTGCCTTTTCGATGTGCTGATGAGAGTATAGAATGTGGATAGTATTGCAGTTTCTGGGTGATGATTGATGAACCTTCTCATTCTTTCTTTACTTCGTCTCTTTTTATCGTTTGGCGGTTTGTCTTTCTTCAATTCTTTTCATATGTATCAAACTTGCTTTTAGTTATGTTCTTCACTGACAAGAGAAGCAGGTTTATTCTATACTCGATAAGTACCAATACGCAATGGGGGTTGGTACCATTTTCTATGAGCAAATGTGCCCAAAGTGTGGGTGCGATGAAGGCTCAATTAGGTTAATGATCATTTTTCTGCATCGTATTCTGTGTTGGGTTTGAGAATGTTGTTTGTATCAAAACACCTGCCATGGTTATGAGAGAGTAAAATACATGGTGTCATAAACTTATAAAGCTAGTGAATTTCACCTAGAAGTTTTCAAGAAAATGCATCACCATTGTTATTTTATGATGTTTTAATGTGTATTACTTCAATTAATTAGTTTTCTAATATTTCTCTTTGTGATGACCTTTTAACAACATAATAACATCATTGTGGACTTGCTTTCTTTGTCTTTCTCTTTGCTACAGTATTGAAGTGCAGATCTCAAAACAGCATTGCATATGGACGCAGTTATCTCAAGCAGTTGGCTATAAGTTGCAGCTTTTGGAGCAATTACATATTTTTCATTTTGCTGTAGGAAATTGATCCGAGAGTCGAGCCAGTTATTTAAGCATTTTAAGTTGCAACGATGGTCGCCATAAATTTAAGAACTCTGCTTTTGGTCTCAGCATTTATTCGTGTATTCTTAATTCTTTATGGGGAATGGCAAGATGCTCATATGGAGGTTAGGTATACCGATGTAGACTATCTTGTCTTTTCTGATGCTGCTTCATTTATGGCCTCTGGGAAGTCCCCATATGAGCGATCAACATATCGGTATTCACCCCTGATCGCATTTTTTCTCATTCCAAATTCGATTGTTCATCACTCATGGGGAAAATACCTCTTCTCAGCTGCGGGTATAGTTTGTTATCCTGTAAATGGACTTCTTAATGATTAACAAGGGAAAGACAACATAAAACACAGAAAATTAGATTCCCCTTGCTTTATACAGCAGCAATCTATTGTGTAAATGCTAAGCTTAAGGATGTATTGATGGTGAAAAAGACCCCAAAATTCAAGTGGTTGACATATCTTTTGCGCTCAATTCTAGAATATTGGCTGATACATCTCTATGTAATTGTTGTAATCCAATGCAAAAAAAAAAATGATATTTCTGGTGAATTTTTGTTCTTGCCTAATTCTTCCTTTGACTTTATATTTAAAATAAAGAGGTAAGGATAAGCTTTTTGCTGGTGACCTTTAAGTTTTTCCTTGAGCCTCTGCTGTTTCTGCATCCTTCTGTCTTACTAGATATTTGAGATCTATATGTTGCTTTCTGTTTGATTTTTTGTAATAGGTCTATCTCAACAAGTTAAAATACATAGGCCAAGATATATGGTATAGATTTTCTCTTTTGGGGTCAAATGACTGTAGTTTAGAAATCCTATCTTATTGTATATATTACTCTGCACTGGATATCTGCACATGAAGTTTCTAAGAAGGTCATGATCACTAGGTTATAACTTACATTCTGTTACATGACAGATCTACTTGTAGGGTTGCTTATCCACACCATTCTAAAGCTTCGTGGGGTTCCTGAGAAGCTTTGTAACTTTTCCATGGCCATATGGCTTTTCAATCCGTTCACCTTCACCATTGGAACCCGTGGGAATTGCGAGCCAATCATTTGTGCCATGGTTCTCTGGATGATTCTCTGTCTCATGAATGGTACAAAATCCACATCTTTACATTTACTTCCTCAATCAACTGATGTCAAATTTTCTTAGAGTTTGAGTTAGTTGATCGTGATGTCAGTTTTAATAGCCATTGCCTTCTGATCCACTTTTAATGGAAGGAAATACGAAAAGAAAGAAAACGCTTCATGATATTAGTGGATCAGAGAGGTAACTTATCAGATGTTATAAACAGAAAAAAAATACCTGCATAAATATGGCCCTTGCATTCAATTATCAGTTCTTTCCCCCTCTTTTCGAAGCCTTAACTGATCTCAAACTGTGCAATACCTTAGAAGGTGTAGTGGAGAATATCTTGTCAATTTTCCAGGGTTTCTCTAACTTGAGTTGATATTTTCTGGATCACAGGTCGTCTATTACAAGCTGCATTCTGGTATGGGCTTGTTGTCCACTTAAGAATCTATCCTATCATTTATGCACTTCCCACGATCTTAATTCTTGATCCTCTATGCTTCTCATCACATAAGAAGCCTGCCCTTAGAAGTTGGAGTACAAGTAAAATGAAGCCAACCCATGGTTCAAGTGGCATTACAGTTCCTGATCCACACTGCATGTTGGTTTTCCTGATGAGCATGTTTACTAGGACTCGGCTGATGTTTGCACTAATATCTGGCGCTGTGTTCTTCTTCTTCACTGGGTTATTCTTCTATTTATATGGATGGGAATTTCTGCACGAGGCACTGCTCTACCATCTCACACGCACAGATCCAAGACACAATTTTTCTATATACTTTTACCATATATATCTCCATTATGAACGTCAATTTTCAGTTGCAGAGAAGCTCATTTCTTTTCTGCCTCAAATTATAGTGCAATTAGTACTCATCATCTGCTTTACAGAAGACTTGCCTTTCTGTTTCTTTTTGCAGACTCTGGCATTTGTCGCTTTCAACAAGGTTCGAGGGCTTTATTTTAAGCCTAAATACTTTTCTTTCTTGGGCTTGTCAATTAGCAATTTCCCAGTAATGTTGTTTTCTGTTTAATACTTTACACAGGTCATCACGGCACAGTACTTTGTCTGGTTCTTTTGTCTATTGCCATTAATACTGCCATGGAGCAATATGAAGCTTAAATGGAAAGGCTTGTTTTGCATCATTTTATGGATGGCAGCTCAAGGCCATTGGTTGATGTGGGGTTATATGCTGGAGTTTAAAGGAAGGAATGTTTTTATTCAGCTCTGGATTGCAGGTTTGCTTTTCTTGGCTGCCAATACATTTGTTCTAATCAGCGTTATCAGGCACCACACATACTGTCCAGTGTTTGCGCGATTGGAGACTGCAATTTCAAAGAGGAGTATGAAACGAGAGTAATAGCTTTGCCGAGATAAAGCTGTATGTTCAGCTGAACAAGGTTTTCACTAGGCTTGACTCTGTGGAAAAGCACTTCACAGGATTACAAGCTTCCGGCTGGCCAATTCAGTGTGCTTTTCCTCCTCATACTGCTGAAACACTCTATTTAGAAGAATTAGGAATCAATTAATATGAAACATTTTGCAAAAATCATGTCTCGCGGTAAAATGATTTTCATTCCATGTGAAGGCAAAATTATCACGTGTATCTCTCAGTGATTAAAGTTCAATTTGCATTACCGTGTGAAATGCCATTCTATTATTTTGACAGGTTAAACTTGCAGAAACATGAGCGGCTATATTTGCTTTTCAACGAATAGAAGAAAGCTTGGTCATAATATCAGAGTTCATTAGGTAATTTTTGAATGACATCCTGTTGATTTTCCTATCCAACTTTTATGAGCGTTGTTGGGATCTATTGAGAGGGCTAGTAAGCTAATTCTCTACCTTTTGCCATGTTAAAGAACTCGTATTTTAAGTATTTATTCATGTCAAAATGTCATACTCACTTTGTATAACTAAAAGGTTCGTTTGAGTTGGTTTTTCTTGCTTGAAAAAATGACATTATTTTTTGGCAATAAGTACTTGGCTTGACGTTCAAAGAAAAGTTAAAACACACAAATTATGTCTATACTAAATTTATGATTCTCTATTTAAAGCATAATACGACTTTAGAGTAAAATTACTCCATTATTTATGATCTTGTGAGAAACATAATATAATTTCTTTGAATATGTGGATGATATTTTTGTACTTCAAGGGAGAAAAGTTGCAAAATCTGTAAATCTGCATTATTATAAATTGAGTTATTTTATGTTTCGCTTGGCTTATAACTTAAAGAATTTAATAGTTGTTTTATTGAGAAATACGTAGTTTTCTTTATATATGACTTAAATGATTCATTTTTGTTTTTGATAGGTAGTAGTTGATCTTGTTGATTATTTGGTTGAAGCAAAGAAAAATATTTTGTATCCTTTAGTTTTTTTGCTAGTTAAATTAGCATTAAATAATACCAATTGTAATTCCAAGTGTTGAAAGATCATTTATTATTGTGAATATTGTTAAAAATCAACTGAGAAATCGAATGAGAGATATGTCAATAAATGATCAATTAGTCATTTTCATTGGAAAGGATATACTGAAACTTTTTAAAACAACGCTATTATATAACGTTTCTGAAATACGAGCAATTGTAATATTTATATTGTATAAAATATGCAAGCTTTTACTTGTATAAACTGATGATTTTACATTGATTTCAGTGAACAAATATCTTAACCCCAATAATATTATAGGGTTTTGTCAAACTTATAATTGTTTATCCAGCAAAGGTACAATCATTATTATTTGGAAATGAAAAGTAACTTTCTCACAAAATGATAAAAAAGTATTAGAGGGTGTTTGGCTTTGCTTATTTGGTGCTTTTAAACATCTAAATAGTAAAAAACACGTGAGAGAGTGTTTTTTTAATGTGCTTATAAGTGCCTGAAATAAGCAAAGCCAAACACCCTCTTAATCATCTTAGACATCGATATTAGCCAACTGACTAAAATTCATTGGGGTGACAAATTCTTGGCCTTCAGCATAAACTAGCGTTAGAGCTGCTAGTTTAGAGGCAGCCTGAGTGGGATGAAACCAGTCCCAGAACAAGTATTTGTTATGATCCAAGCACAAGTTTGCTGTTTGACTGCATTTGTCTGCTCCATTGTAATCTCCCACTCCACAACAGGCATCTTTGACATTCTTGAAACCTGAATTCAATTAAAATGTGAAAAATACGATTCAGGGTTTTTTGTTTTGACAGATATAGCATAAGAAAAAGCTTTTACCAATTGAAATTGAACCATTTGCTTGGAGTGGACCCAGTGGTGGAGCCACTTGATAGTGGGGGGGTGCACAGGCACTGCTGACCTCTTGAGAAAAAAAAAATACTATTTTTGTTTACTTTTTTTTAATAATAAGAAAGCAACTCACGAAAGGTGCACCCCTCACAAAAAGGACGAGTGTGTATCATCTGGCTGTTGTGATGAGATTATTACCATTATCGATTTTTTATAACACCGAAAATAAGTTGAACATTCAACAATTTTAAAATATAAAGCTATGCCAAGAACAATTATACAATATAATTTTATTTATAATGACTATAGTTTTTTATTTATATTTATTGTGTGCATAAAGATGTTAGTACTATATTAATTATTTTCTATTTTTACAACTATCTTTTAATTTATGACAAAAAAAATTTAATTAAATGGATTTCCATTGACTACCGAGTTCTAACTCTGCCACTGAGCGGACGAAGAAAGAAAAGACAACTTACACAACTTCCACCACTAGCAAGAATGGAATGCATTGAAATTGACTAACGCCAAGTGATATGGCACACTACGTAACTTGTATTCCTTAATTCTTTTTCTTTTCCCAATAATTTTGCTTACTTAAAAAAAAAAGTTCATTATATATGCCCTAGATTTTTAATTTCATAAAGAAATAGTTTCTCAAGATTTCTAGCTTTGATAAAATTTCCCTTTTTTTGGGCTCTGTTAAATCCTTTGTTCTTTTCCTTTTTCTTTTTTTTGGTAGTGCATACATTATGCAGTATCTAATTGAGAACTTTTTGTTTGAAATGTATAAATATCTTTGTTTTTTAACCTTGCTTTGTTTAAGCTGTGTCTGTGTTTGTTTGGGCTTGTCCCTTTTTGTAATGTTTATATATATATAGTTTAATGAAAAATCTATTTTGGCCAAAAAAAAAAAAAACTAAACTTACCATTGGAGTTCAAGTTAGGGGATATTCTTCTATGTCTTGAAATGTAATAAGATTCTTTCCTAATTATTAATTGAGAATTTGTTAAACTAAGTAGAATATTTCTAAGCATTGCAAAAACTTAAAATTGATGTAAAAGTACATAATAACATAAACTCCTACATAAACATGATGGGCGATTGAAAGAATAATATTGAAAATGACATTCTAGTGCACTTCTCCTAAATATTAAAACGCAATTGCTTTTTGCAGATATTAATGTTTTCATTTGTCGGCAATGCTTACTTGCCTAGATTAATCCAAAAAGGTCAAAAAAAAAAAAAAAGGGAAAAAGTTACACACTGTTAAAGAGGGGAAAAAGCCAAACGCCCTGCTTTTTGGATGGTGAGGTAAATAATATTTGTTAGGGTAAATTGCACTGAATTCCTTTATAATTTATCACAAGTACATGTTATCTATAGTTTCAAAATAAGCGAGAGACTCTCTTGTGGTTTTAAAATGTATAATATAGATACCCTAAAAAATAGGTACGAAACCTCTTTGTAATTCCTAAAACACGTAGCACATATGTTCTCTGGAAAGGTTATGTGTTAAAACTATAGGAGAGTAACATATACTTGTAATAAATTATAAGGGGGTTTAATACAATTTACCCTATTTGTTATTTAATTGAAAGGTTTATCATAACAATCTTTTAACTTTTTAAAAATTGATATTATTTTTGCCTTGATTTTCATTTTGTCGTTCGTGATTGTTAATTCAACAATAATGTCCTGTAGATAAATAATGATAGAAGTGACTTGCACGACAAAAGATGCATATTTTTATTTTTTTTTAAATAGTGATAAATGATGGTTAATTGTGCAACCACAATCCTTTATCCAAAATTTGAAGGACCATAAAGTAACAATTGAAAATTTTCAGGACCAAATGTCACTTTATGAAGAGTAATGGACTCGTTTAGACTCTTGTGATAGACACTATCAATTGAAATTTACCTCTTGAGTTTGAGTAAGAGTAAGTAAAGAATCACAATTAATCTTGAGAAAGGGAAAGGAATAGTACGAATGATTCTTACCGGTTGCTTTTGCATTGTCGATGATATTCATGGTCATTAGATAAGCATTTCCTAGTGAATACTTCACTCCAAATTTTGAACTAAAATTTTCCAAAAGACTCAGAGTCAAATTGTAGAAAGTTTGCGCATAACCGTTCAAATCGACCAGACAAATACCACCGGTTTTGGCACGTAAGGCCGGGATGCACCCTATTGCTGGTACACTCACTATGCCAAATTTTCGAGCACCCAAATTGTATAAATTCTGCACGATGAATCCAGAAAAAGTATGTAATTTTTTGCTTTAGAAAGAAACAACTTTGAATACGGGACCCGAGAAAAAGAAAATAATAGAGAAATAAATAGATTATTCCGAACCTCTAAGTGTTGAGTGTAGTTATTGTTCAAATCGGTAAACATGTCTGGCTCGGATATATTATTATAACGGTATATTTGCTCATACTCGAAGAGATCGTTGCTTCCTGCACTTATGAGGTACAAGGAACTTGAAAGCAGATGCTTTCCTTTAGCATCACCAAGTACCTCTATGATAGCCTCGCGTACTGTTGCAAATTGCTGAATTTGTTGTCCTAGAGGAACAACCACATTCTGTAGGGTATGAAACATTGATGATTTTAATCTTTAGTTTCACATTTGTACTAGTCATTGAATGAGTGGTTTATAAGTGAACGTCGTGAGCTTAAGTAATAATTTAGGTTTAGTCATTTTAGAATGGTAAGTTTTAAGGTTCAAGTAGTTATTTTAAGCTTATAATTACACTAATTTTGATCGTAAAAATGAGATTCTGGGTTTGTAACGTGACGATGTGCTTGTGTGTGTAAGGGTGCTAAGGGGTCTTACAAATAATAAAGATCCAGTTCGATCGAGAATTCCTGATCCTCCGGAAGCGAAGTTGACTCCACGCAGTATCTTGCTCTTGAAACTGGAGTTGTGTTCCTTCAACGCCAGAAAGGGTGGCGGGCTCTCTTGGTAATCGCCCAATAATCTCACTAAAGCAAACAAACATCATCAACTTCGAGAACAGAAAATCAGATGTTCGTATTTTACTAACTGGTATGGGGTAAATTATATGAATGGTCCCTTATTTTTGCTATTCATAACAATCTTTTCTCTTATCTTTCGCTCCCGACAAATTAATCTTTTATGTAACATATTTGTGTCGTCATTAGTCCTACCTTGATTTCTGTTAAAAAATTACGTTACATGTCTTGTGCACCTCATTTGAATTGTATTTTTGTTCTTTTGCCAAGGCTAATTACATGGTCCAAAATGCAACTCATATGAGGTGCAGGTCACATGTAACATAATTATTTAATCGAAAATCGAGTGGGTTTAACAGCGACACAAATATATTAAATAAAGACTAATTTGTCACCAATAAAAGAGAAGGGATAAAATTGTTACGGATGACAAAAATAGAAGACTATTCATGTAATTTACCCACGATATAATATCTGTCACGCCCCAACTCATGAACTCTTAACTCTAGGGCATGACACGCCGCAAAATTAAATTAGCAAGGCAACTAGCACTATACTAGGCAAAACAAACGCAAGTAAAAATGTCTCAAAGCTCCATGTATCATCGGGGCTAGTCGCCTTGTAGGCTTAGGTCTACGGCATACCATGCATTATGGTTAGAACGTGCTAGTTAAGGCGTAATAATACCAAACCGTAACCACAAAAAGAACCATGTATATAAATATATATATTTACCGATTAAGTCAGCGGTGTTATAGCCATTGCTGAACCTTCCTGTTGGCTTGGAGTAGGGATAATCAATCCCATAGAAAGCATTGTTCGCAGTGGCATTAATATTACACCCTTTTAGATAGTTGTTTGTACCAACATCAGCTGTTGAATCTCCAAAAATGAAGACAGCAGGCACCTCTGCATTAGCTAACTGCACCAAAATAACAAAGATCATGCATATGCCAAAAACCAATTTTCTTTGCTTCAATATGATGATTTTTTCCATTCTGTGTAGTTTGTCTTCTAAGCTTGTTTAATTAGAGGCGCGGAGATCAGGGTTAATTAGAAGTTGTAATTTATACTAGAAGGGGTCAAAAATGAACATACACATAGTGCCAATTTATCATTTTCGCCAACCTGGAAAGAATATATATAGATATTTTTCCAAAACCTGGAAACTTTAAAGTGAACTAAACTGATTTGCCTTGATATAATCTACAAATATCAGAAGAAGTTTGGAACATTATGTCATGGAGTTAATGTTGTGTTTGGTATAAGCTTATTACGAGATATTTATCGTATTTGGTGTGTTACATATACAAAAAAGTATGGTTTATTTTGAATTTTTATAAAATACTTGTGATAAGATGTCTTATCTATCACTTAAAAAATTAAGAATGACGGTAGTTTTATTACAAAATAACAAGGAATAAGCGACGGTTTTACGATATAGGTAGGGGTTTAGGTGATATATAGATATATTGTTATGCAAGATAATTAATGAATGTATTCTTAACTTAATTGGGGGATGGTATAACTATAGAGTGTTATAATAAGAAAAATTTAAGCTTTGAACCGTAGATGGAACATAATATGATTTTTTTTTTTTGGGATTTTATATAGGGGGCGCTGTAAATAACCTACGTTCATACTAACGGTAGTTTTAAAATAACTAATGCCCATATAGGCTTACTTATATTTTATAATTATAAAAAATAAGTCAATGATGGATTACTTATATTTTATAAGACAAAAAGTATGACTTATTTTGAGTTTTCATAAGATGTTTATGATAAAATATCTTATGTCTTAAAAAAAAAAATTGTCTCTTTCACATTAATAAAATAAGTATATGACAATTATTAAGTTCATTGCAAACACAGCATGAGTTAATGTGCCAGGTTCAAATGGTATCTGATGTTTCTAGGCATGTTTTCGGGAGATTTCTCGCCCTTTGCATATTCCCTGTCTTTTAGTGAAAAACACGTACTGTCCTCTTCATGTTTGTGTAGGTAGAATACTTTCTAAGATTCATCAATTTAGGAATCCAATAAGAGTGATAGGTGGAAAAGGACATTAAGACTTAGGAGGATGTTTTTGCCCAACTTTTAGATGTCAAAAGCGTCTTAGGGGAATTTAAAAGTTGAATTAATTTATTTGACTAATTTTCAAAAGCATAAAAAGTTTAGAAGTTTGACTTTCAAATTATAGCTTTTCGAAAATGTTTTTAAGAAAATTATTTTTATGTATCAAGTGAGTTTCTTTTTACTTTTCCCAAATATAGCACGTTATAGTCTTTAGATCCCAATATTACCAACCAAAAAAAAAAAAAAAAACTCATACACTACCAAATCTGTAGAGCTTGCGAGAGTGAGTTAGTGTTGCAACTCAGGAAGTTATGGTTGAATATTCTTTTCTTTTAGTTATCAATTAATTTAGTCCCTTATTTTTTGATAATTAAATTCCTTTGTTTCTAAAACATGGACAAATGGGTTATTTTTATAAATTATAACGCCATTAATTCTCAAGTCAAAAAACATAAAAAAATTTAACAATTTGGATATGCATGTAACACGCACATAGATTGGAAACATATAGTTGGCTTGGATAGGTTTATAATTGAAAAAAATTTTGCGTTCTTGCTAACTGCTTTGATGTCTCAAACTTGTTAATTATTTGACAATATTTTTAACCTTAGGATTAACAACATCACAAGTTGTTAAGGTAAGGAATTGATTTTTTGTGTTTTAATAAAGATAAATGATTTAATTATCAAAAAGTAAAGATAAGTGATTAAATAGATCATTGTCGATAATGAATGACCACCAACATTTGCTATTACTTTTTGTTTTTTTCTTCCCTAAAATTGTTTAACATTGTAGCTTCGACTCAAAAGAGGTGAAGCAGAGAGAGAGAGCAAAGAATTTGTGTGGTGATGCGTAAGGGCTCTCTCTGAACTCGAAGTACTCGTCAATTAATGCAAATTGCATTTTAATATTAACTCCTCTATGAGAATCAAAATTCCCAAGAATCCAAGAATGAGGTTCGAATATTGTATTGTTCCAATCCAATGTATTTATCAGCATAGACCAATCGCTTAAACCCATACATGTTAAGCGGAGGGGGACAAAAAAAAAACAAAAAACAAAAATTCTACTCCTTTATGTACTCTCCAAGGGTTTGATTCTTGCTGAGATCTTAATTTTTTATGTCACAAGGGCAAAAAACTATAAAATCTGGTGAAGTTAAAAATTAACTTGAAAAAAGAATTAAGGTTATTAGATCTGACCATGGTGATAAATCCTACGAGAGATACGGCGGATCATGAAAGAACAATGTTTATGACTATTTGCCAGTACACCATACTGGAAAGTCCGACGATGAATGGATATCCAATTAAATTACTGAGGTTTAATTGACATATTTTCACTCCACATGGATATCCAATTAAATTACTGAGGTTTGAAGAAATTTGTCTTAACCCCATCTTTTATAATTACATAAATCCCGGCTGCAACTATCAACCCACTCAATCCCATACCCAACAGTCCCAGCACCCAATTAAGCCACCACATACCACCATACATTTTTGGCTTCTTGATCTTGAGCCACAGAAAACATGGATAGGCCAAGGTCACAGGCAACCCTATCCCTCCGATTAGACCCCCCACGCTTGCCAGGAATGGAACTGCTACGGCCACGAAGAAGCAAAAGTACGCGTAAATCGCCCGGCTGATTGCTCGTAGCCACCATGTACACGGCCGCTTCATCCTCTTCACGTATACGGTTTCCATGTAGTCAAATATTGGCATGCCGTAGATTTGAAAGGAAGTGAGTGAGTTTACTATTACGAATATGCTCATTAGGCCTATCACGGACCGCGACGTGTCGAGTGAATGAAATGCATATACGGCTGTTAACATCCCTCCGTTTGGTGGTATCTACGACAACATAAACATTAATCTTATTCAGTAAATAATTAAAGTCGTGAGTTTATTTCTTTTCTTTTTTTTCTTTTTTCCTTTCTTTTTAATGGGATTATGTAAATTTCATTACCATATGGCCATAAGCCCAATAGCCTCCGATTGATAAGGGAAATAAGCACATAGCAATTATGACATAAGCAACTTTTACTCCTCTCCACATTGGAATTCTGGATGGGTGCTTTTCGCTAGAAGGCATGGTGCCCTGCAATGTACAAATTAGATCCCCAGAGTAAGTGAGTCTTTCATTTTGATGTTCGATCTTGAACAACTAATTAATTTAGCAGCCTATATACCTATACATTGTATACAAGTTTTCTTTGTAATCCAAGTCAAATTAAAGCAAGTCAACTCAGATGTCAAATTGCCATCTAGCTAGAAATTCAACTATTGATGGGCCAGACAGCATATTGCCCAAAAATAAAAAAAAATTAAAATAAAAAACTTTAAATTTATAACTAGATTCTGAGGATTTTGTTTTTCTTCATTAGTTAAAAAAATGAACAAACATACTGCAACTAATAAACTTGGCATTAAATATAACTCACGGCACACGACTATCAAAATGTGTTTTTAATTAGGACAATGAGCAGCTTTTTCTTGAAAAGTCTTTGGAGGTCACGTCAAAGATATCAAAGTTTCTCGTGTTAATATATTAAGCGTTGCTAAGGCAGCTTAGTTTGAAATTTATCACTAGCTTTATTCAAGGTGGTTTAATTTAATTAAATTCTAATTTCTCTGTTTCCTTATTTCTGCCACTATTTTTTGAATTTTTACTTTTTGGCGTGCAACTTTTGTGCAGTTTACTGTCAAATTATCAGCCAGCTAAGAAAAGTTATAGATGGAAAACATAATCTCACATATGACTCGATTTTTATTATTCAAATATAACCTGTATATGTATGTTGGTCGGGAGTGCGATTATTAATTACCTGTATCTCAAGTATAAGATTGTGACCCCGGAAAGCAAAAGCAACGATCCCAAGAGCATTAAGAACGCCGAAGAATCTGGAAACTTCGCTGCCGAAGCTCACCGGATCATAAGACACCCCTGGAAGCCTACCTTTCACTACTGACACAATCCATATCAGCGTACAATACCCAATTGCTGTGACTGCACCAACCAGAGACACCCCTGCAATGGAGTTCATATTCGGAAGCTGAGACAGAAGCATGGCTCCGCTTGTGAACACCAGGTGCCATTGCACCGGCGTCAATGGCTTCGCCGTGCACGTCGTGGCGCACATGATCTGGTAGAAGATCTTCGACGTTGAACCGCCGATTAGGATCAGAGCCACGCATGTGCCCCACGATAGGATCAGGATTGGGAGTAAGGCCAGCAGGTTCCCTAGCTTGTCGCCTGGAACATCAAAATGGTGTACTGAATTAGTTTTCCAGTGTTGCCAAACAGAGGAAAATCAAAGAAAACATTTTTCCAGGAAAATATTTTACGACGAACCTACAAATAAACGGCGCTTAATAAAGCATCTAAAAGTTGTGTATCAAATGAGAATCTGGATGTGAATTAACTTGGGAAAATATATATGAAAGAAATTGGAGTTAGAGTGGGTTGACTATGATGATTGGGTCGACCAGACCACCCATCTTTAATAATTAAGATAAAACTAAGAGACAGTTTTTAGAAAAATTGTTTTGTCAATTTACTTGAAAAATAACTGCACGTACGTACAAAGAAAGGAAAAAGCACTTGGAAGTTCTTTTCTTCTCTCTAAAGTCTTCTTCACTTGAATACATGCACACCCAAAAGAAAAACCAGAGAATTTTTCCTCTTCTCAAGAACCAAGGGCATCTAGTAAAGTGGAAACCAGATTTGTCCTCTTGTAAGAAAATCAACGATCAGTGAACAAATTCTTTTTACGCTAGAGGAGGTAATTTCCTCTTCCTTTTAACAATATAGGACCATTAATTTTATCATACCTAATGTTATGGTACACAGCTGAAGGTATCTGCTGTATCTCATTCCTGTTTCTGGAGATTCATGGATCTGGACCAAGATCCACAGCGTGTACATTTGCCATACAAATGTTACCACCAAGCAGATTATTCCCCATGCCCTGCCAAGGCCGAGATAAAAAGTTCTGGTTAATTGATAAAATCATATATATGTATATATAGTTTCTCGTCGAAAAAATTAGCAAGTTAACCGACTCCATTTAATAAGATAAGACGGATTTAATTTGGACATACCAGCCTAAAATGGTGAAAGATACAGGAAGCACAAGGGCTTGAATCCCAATCCCAGAGCATAGTGCATGAAAAGCTGCATAATAAGCATTTCCATTCCTGGATTCAGTAATAGGTAGCCAAGCATCTTCAGGATCAAGTTTGGTCATACGCATAGCCTTCCTCACAGGGCTACCCAATGGAGTTAAAAACCTTGGAGTGAGTGAACTTTTCGGGGTTTGGATTTCAGGCGGCCGGGTTTTCGGTGCCGGAGGTGGCTGTGCTGCCGGAGGCGGTGGCTCAGCATTTTCCGGGGGGATGAGTGGTACTCTCGATAAGGATGGAGAGTAATACTTAGCATCAGCTGGAGGGGAAGGGACAGGGAGGACTGCAGAAGCAGCTACGGCTGCTGGTCTTGGAGTTACTGGAGCTGAGCTTATTTCTTGCACTTCACTACTCATGTCTGCAGCTCTCAATGGCGTGTGTTTTTGTCTATTGAATTGGAATTTTTATGCAATTTTGGCTTGTTTGATTTCTATTTGAACACAAAGTCTTCACGCTTTGTGGCTATATATATAGGGTGCTGCCATACGATTGATTGTTTATTATTTTAAATAACTAAATCAAGTCTTACTTCTTTGAGAGTTGTATGAATTTGACATAGTTGCTACCTCGAGTTCTAATATATTTCTCATTATCGATTTTAAACCTCGGTCATTATTTATTTATAAGTAATATTAAAAGCTTATTTGATAAGATATTTTAATTAACTAACAATGGGAATGTCAGCGTTTATCGACTAAATTTTATTAATAAATCCTAAATGGACAGGATGAAAACTCTTGATTTAGAATTTAAAAGTTATATTTCCAAACTAATAAATTACACACACATCTCCAACGCTCCATTTGTTTCATTGAAGAATGTTTTCTGCATTTTTCAATGTTTGGTTGTTAAATATGAAAAAGTCAACAAAAAATATTTTCATGACCAATGAAAAATAAGGTAATTTTTCTGAAAAATATTTTCCTAATCTGATGTTTGCTTGCTAAATATGAAAAAATTAACAAAAAATATTTTCTTGGTTAATGAAAAATAAGGTGATTTTCCTGGAAAATATTTTTTTTCTAAAAACAGGGAAATATTTTCCATACAATTAGCGAACATCCCCGCAACCCCCATCCCCACAGTGGCCCTAGCCTCTCATCCCTCAAGCTGGTGCCCCAGGCCCGACCCGAGGACCCGAACTCTGCCACTAGCTCTCGGTACTCGACTGCCCGATTCTCGGGCACCGAACCCCCGGCCACCAGGACCCGATGCCTCGGCCCAGGCCCCCTGATCCCAGGGACTCGAAGCCCCGGTCCGGCCCCGGCTCCTTGAGGATCCCGTTCTTGCCAAGGCACATAAATATATCTTTTTAGCGTCATTAAAAATATTTTTCAATTAATTTTATTTGTGACAATCAAACAACAAAAAATTTTTGCTGCATAAAACATTTTCTAGGAAAAATTTTTCGATGAAAAGACATTTTTCAAAACAAGTTATTTTTTGCAAAACAAACGAGGCCTAAATTAGATTTCACAATATGTGATGCCATTTTAAAGATCATCTAATATACATTTAAAAATAAGAGTTTATTGTATCTGTATCTTTTGACATATTAAAACATATTTATAGTTTGATTGTTTTCACTACTTTAATTGACATATTCATGAATAATATTATATATGTAGTGTCTGCTTTTAAAATAAAATTAATATTATGTATGTAATATTCGGGATTAATCCATTTGATTAAATGTATTGATTTTGCTATGCCATTAAAATCAGCATAATATAAATTTGCTCAATCCAATATATTGTATCATATTAAAAGTATTAACAATATTTAACAAAAATACAGTATGATCTTTTTAAGTTAAACATGTTAAAGCTCTCGTATATTTGGAGTGCTCCTGCACGAAGGTCTGATATCATTGTTCTAGCTTTAGGGCTTTAATACGTCGAAAGAATAGATAGATAAATAGATAAATAATAAATACGTGTAATTTCTACTATTTTTTAATGCAGAAGACAATTTCGGCAATTGGTGTGTACGGAGACCAGGTTCTTGGTAGGCGGCAAATATGGATAACGAGATATTATTAGGATTATTAATTACGACGACTGGATAAAAGAATATTGCGTGTTCTGATTCGAGGGACAACTTTGGCTGCCATTTAACATTTTATCTTACAAAATTTCATGACCCCACCCTATTCAATGATTTCATTTACGACTTGGTCAGTCTTAGGTAATTATATTTTCTTGAGTGAAATTAATGGTATTCTAGCTTCCGCTAATTGATAATATTAGCTCATATGAAGGTGTATTTTATGTTACTCGGGTAATATTTAAACACCATTATGGAAAAAAGTAAAATATGACCTCGGAATACTCCTCATATATAATTATATCTATCCAAAATAACCAATTAATTAGACAAATTTGTAACCAGTCAAGATTTGAATCCGTTTTTAGATATTAGTGCTTTCGAGTAATTAGAAGGTAATGATCACAATAATTATTCAATAGAAGTTCACTGATAAGATGGGGAAACCGTATAGACCATGTTGGCTGCTTTTTATTGGATAAAATTAAACAAGATATTGAAAATCTTCCATGTTCCATCACTCATCGCGATTCCAATATTTCTTTTTATTTTCACATTGAATGCAAATAATGGACAATCCCTAAAAGAATTATTGCTTTCTTTCTTTTATTTCTTTTTTCTTTATTTTTTTTTTGTAAAAAGAATACAATTATGCAAACTACATATCTTCAGGATCCAAAATTCGCAACAGAAGTCAAAGCAAGTAATTAAAACATATCAGCGATGTTGTTTGGCTAAGCGGCACACGAGGCGAACGAGAAGAGCCAGCAAAACATGCCATTAAGGTATATTTGGTTTGGATCCAGTTTCTCTATCTTAAATTTCACATTTCTTCTAATTAATTGAATTAGGGTTGAACGTGATTTGATTAAATAGATTAAACCTAAACGTGCCGTTAATGTGTTATGGGTTCCATGCATTTTCTCTATCTTAAAGTCTATATTTTTGCTAATTAATTACTCTAAATTAGAGGTGAATATAATTTGATTAAACTGATCAAACCTGCTCGTCAATCCAATAGTTTCTTTTTTGTACAATAATACAAAAAAAAAAAAAAAAACACCAACAACATACACTTGTACATATCAATAGCGGGGCTTGACCGCCTCCTAAACCCCAACCCCCAACTTGAAGAAACAATGATTGTCAATTGCTTACAAAAATAAGCAAGGAATAAATATTGTTTTCTTTTTTCTTCAATAATCAGAACAAATTGTTAATAAGCCACGTTCAACTGCGCTCGCAGCTAAGGTGACCGAGAAAAGCAGCCAGCTTTTTTTTAATATTCCCTCCTCCTCCTTCATATTAGGGATTCGACATCGTTTTTAAAACTACTTGAATTACCTCTAAATCTTGAAAGATATTTTTTTAAAAAAATAAATCATATTTTTTTATTTTTTTATTAAATTTTTTTAGGTCTTTAAGTTCGTATATATGCAAGCACACCTCCAGAATTGATTTATCAAAAGTCAAAAAACTCGTCTATGCATGTAACATATATACTTTTACATTGCTGCAAAATGATCTACTTAATTATCAAACTATCGAGTCTAATTGACCAATTCCTAACTTCAACTAAAGAGCCAATAGTATAACATTAATACATCAAATATCAAATGCCAACTAAAAGTCTTAGCTTATTTTCCACAGAATCCAATCTCCAGCGATCCTTGTGAATGGTGTGGCAACGACAGAGTCTTTGAAGCTGGATTTTTTTTCTTAGCCAACCAATGCAATTATGTCTACATATCTAGCTAGTGTGTATATACATATATACACCGTGGCGAAGGAAGTTTTAAGATGAAAAGTCGATCATATTAAAGAGTAATTTCACCTTCTTTTAACGTTGGACAGAGTGATCTGATAACAACTTATTAATAATTTCACCTACTCTTAATGTTAGACAGAGTAATTAGATAACAACTTATTGCGACAAAAATTCGACCTATCCTTGATTGACCTAAACTATATAATTTTTACCTGAGACGAGTTTCTCTTCATAAGGGAAAAAGAATAATCTCAACTTTGGACATAAGTTGAAGATGACTTCAAGTGCTAACTTATTTCTTTTATTCACGGCCGTTTTACACAATGTATTCCACAGACGATCACTTTTCCACTTATCATGGGCCGGCATGGTTAATGGGTACGTAAGAAAGATGATTTTTCCACTATTGTATGCATCAGGAGTTTACTAGAGATTTTTTTTTTCTTTTGGAGGTTGAAGATACTTGAGAATTGGTCTCATCTAAATCATAGAAAGTTGAAAAATCCACTCTTTTGATCAGATTTCAGGATGTTTTACGTCTATTAAAAATTCTTTATACGTCCAGGTGGTCCACATGCTTTAATACATCTTAAATTTTCAAAAATCTTGAATGGCTTTTATCAATGATTACTTAAAAAGGAAAAGTTAAATATGTCAGGGTAGAATTTATCTTTTTGAAATATTTTTTTGTGTTTATTTATAATTGCAAAATAATTAGAATAGAATGTCTATTTCGTCTAATTTATTTGGTAAAATTATCTTCAAACACTTGAATGCGATGAAAATCAATTGAACAGGGTAAAATACCCTCAATTTTTTATTTATCATAAATTTAATGTTATGCATAATAGTTAATTCTTTTTTGTGCAACTTAATAAAGTTTGGTATATCCAATAGCGTACATATATAATTAGATATCAAGAAAAGTCATTGTTGGTCAATGAATATTAACATATTGTTAATCAATCAATTATAGAATGATTGTCGATTTAACTAATGACTGTCGACTTCCATTTTGTTCGAACTACCTTCATAATTTAATGATGACTGTCAATTTATTCTTAAGTCATTAATTGCAAATTGTATTACTTGCATCAGCTAGTTTATACGTTTTTTTCCCCTTTTGTTATAAAAGTCTAGTATATGTATCTTTGGTTAAATATTGAAATCATGAAGATGTAGCATATGCATATTCTATATATCCATGAGGCAGGGAATATGGGAGGGTTTGAGTTGAAGCAAACGATTGAGAATTTTTTAGATGAGTAAATAGAGAAGAAGTTGACCATGCAAATAGGACGCAATTCAGATTCTCTCCAACTGAAGCCGCCGGCTAGTAGGTATTGGAGTAGTAGGGGCAGGAGGAGGGGTTAGGTACACGTTAGGAAATAGCAAGTGTTACAGTCTCCACTAATTTATCACAAAACATATATTAAAATGGATATGTAACAATCTCACCTGCAAAAGAAGTAAAACTAGCCCTAGGTGAGGGTTGGGTGTTGACGATGGCTAAAATAACTGGTTTCCCTTCCACTACAGCAACATTTTTGTGTTCATAGATAAACTATTACTCTTTCGTATGTGGCATGCAATTAATATTAAAAGTCAAATTAAATCCTAAGTACGTATCTCTCTTCAAACTTTTATCTTCAAAGTCCAAACGTTAATTCACCGTTCAAAATTTTGGAGCTTATAATTCAAAGCGATGATTCTCCATTCAAAACTCTCTCAGCCAAAAAAAATAGTTATTATGACGTTACTTGGAGGAATTTAGAAATGGTCAGTGGGAATGTTTTAGATAACATATGAATGGAGTTGTTTATGATAGCAGGATTATCAGGATACCAATATGGCAAATTAAAAATTAGCTTCCAAAAGCCTGTAGGAGGATTCATATATAAATAGTGTGTTTGGAATGATCTTATTTTAAGATACTTATTCTATTGAAATTTGAAGATATCTTATAAAATTTAAGATATCTTATCACATATACCATGCATTCTATGGTTGTAAATAATAAGATAGGATAGATTGCTTATTTATTATAAGATAAAAATTATGGTTTTGCTTTGAATTTTCATAGGATGTATGATAAAATTTCTTAAATCTTATAAAATGTACCCTCATTTCAATATGATAAGCCTCTTAAAATAAGACTATAACAAACAGAGCAAAAGTTAGGAGTAAATATGGTTTGGTTTGATTTAGTTTGGCTTTGAACCTATTTTGAACTAAACTATACCAATTAATTTTCATTAGAAACTGTTATGCTCTAGAGCAAGACCTTCGACCCGCAAACGAGACTAGTATTGCAGGCATAACAGATACTTACTTGGACTATCAAATCAACTGACCCAAATAGCTATTTGTTTTGATATTGATATATTTAAAACAAGTAAAAAAGAAAAGGGTCACTAGCACCTCCTACTCTTTTTACTTGCTTATAAACAATTTAGATTGTCCAAGTAAAAGACTTTCTTGTTGCTTAGATATTAATATATTTTCACAACATAAAAATATTTTTCAATTATTTTAATTAATATTACTATCTATAAATACATATTTATTACACAAGCTAACTGCTTAATTATAAACACGTAAATATATATAATCCAAACTACTTATTTATTACTTGTTTATTAACATAAAAATTACCTAAAATCAAACATCAATCACTTCTAATTAAGCACATTCAAGTAAACAACAGATTTGACCAAAACAAAAAAAAAAAAAATGTAAACAACAGATGAGCAATAGGCCTCCTCATTTTGAAGTTGCCAAGACCCAACAATGCATGCCCATATGCGAAACTACAATAAGATGGTGATCGAACTCCTCATATGGCTCTAGCACAATTCAAGGAGAAAGAATGGAATTGGATTTAGTTAAAAACTAGAAAGGAGTACTGTAAAGAGAGCAAAGAGTCAAATTGTGTAATTTGGCGTTCAGTATATAAGATAAATATTTAAAATAAATACGTGAAAAATTAATACTTGAACCTATACCATATTAGTAGAATACTTCTATTAATTTTTTGGAATGTTTTTCGAAAAATAATGTTTTAGTCATTTTTATAACACTTATCACAAGTTGATGCGAGGCATTTAGTTCCATTTTAAAATTTTGCAAATGTTAAATATCATCGGTAAAATGTATTAGATATCTTTTGATCTCTAATTACTTATAGGTTAAAAATAAAAGGTAGCTTATTTGGGAAGATAACTATATTATTCAAACAAAATACACAAGAAAAAATATAGAATGCCACGTGGTAGCAACACAATCACGGCACATGGCAACAAGAGGTGCTTGTGGTTTGGGAGGGAAAATCCTTTTGCCTTGGTTGTTGCATTCTTGTTATAGAATAAGAAGATCTCAAGATTCGGTTAGAGTACAATGACGTTATAATATTACCAGAACGTTTTTTTCAATGGGTCGTGTGCAAAGTGTTGCACGCGTTATGGTTAATTAAGTGACTTTATATGTATATGAAAATTTATCATTTTTTATTATTTTCATATTAAATAAAACTCAATTCTTGAAGGAAGGAATAATTAAAAATGGTGAATTTAATGTGAGAATTATTAAAAATAGTAAATTTTCATATCAATGGAAAGGTTCATCTAACCTTAATGAATGCAATAATAAACTTGTTGACAAAGACCATAAGGAGGCATTTGGTTCGCAGAGAATATTATCTTGGAAAATGTGTTTTTCTTGATTTTCAGTGTTTGGTAGTATCAGAAAATAAGTCAACCAGAAAACATTTTTTGATAAACAAAAAACTTTAGTTATAAAAGGAGAAAATTATTTTCCCGTGACTGAGGAAGAGAAAAACATTTTTTACACAGTAACTCTCTCTTTTTCTCTCTCACTAAGCCCACCCTCTCTCGACTCCTAAACCCCATGCTTACCCCTTTCAAAAAATAAAAAGTTGAAAGTCACAAAAATAAAAAGATAAAAAGTTTTAACAAATTGACAAATAAAAAAATTAAAAATTAAAAGATCTTTCAAATTTTAAAAATTAAAAATTAAAAGACAATTAAAGACAAAAATACCTAAACTAGAATAAAAATAATGTCTTTTTCTTTTTCTTTTCCTTCTTCTATTCTCTTTCACACATATGCACTCAATCAACACACATAGAGGCAACACATACTCAAGGTTAACATAGACATGTGGGCCAAGCTGGGGGATCATTGGTCGACCCATCGACCACAACGTATATGGGCTCGACATAGGCTAAGCCATGGCCTGTGTTGGGGTAGATTAACAAGTTTCGACATAGGCTATGATCCCCCACCAAAGTTAACGTAGTCATAGCGTATATATGTTGGACTGAGAGGTTTTGGACTCGTCCATTTTCTATGGACTCATGGTAGGGATCTTGGCCTATAAGCCTGGTCCATATATAGGCCGACTACAACCTAAATCATGGATGGTGTTGACCGAGCCAATAGGCTCAGACTAACCCACTCGTTATATGGGTTTGGGCAGGAGATCCCGACCCACCGATTCGACCCGAATCGAGGCTCAGAATGGGTCAAAGCATGCTAATGTAGGTTGGTACAGGAGATTCTAACCCATTAGCTCTTTCTCTTTATGGGCTTGGACTTTGGCTCGTGTAGCCAATCTAGAGTATGCTTTGCACAGTTTTTAAACACAAAAAAGTACTTTTTATGAGTTTAAAATTTAAACTTAGGACTTGACTATTGGGAAAGTAGTTTCTATTGAGTTATCACCTCATCTAATAAAACTAGAGTGTGTCCATGCAGTGCACGAGAAAAATGCATGTTTTTAATATCTTTGTCTATTATCGATAGACAACTTTTACATTCTATGTCAGAATCAAATGCAAATTTATTTTTTAAAATGTAATTCGTAGTAAGTTTTCAATGCTAATGATGTTCTTATGAGAAACTTTTAGTAATTGAATAAAATATTTAAACTAAGACTGTAATATAAAAAATGATCTAATATTAAAGAAAGCAATAAAGCATTTTTGAATATTATTAATTGGTGATTGAATAAATTTAAATTAGGTAGTAGTTTTATATATATGAAAGGTTAGATTATATGTTTTGTTGGATAACGAAGAGGGTTTATTATTATGACATGTGGCATTACCAAAAAGGCATATACCTTCTTTCATGTACAAATATATAAATACAGAATTATATCTCAAAAACTCAAGAGACTTTGGAAGAGGCTACATTATTCTTCTAGAAGCCTTTCAAGGTGACATATCATATTAATTATCTTTCTATTTGAGGAAACAACAGTAATTTTTAATTTTTTTGGCCTCTGTTTTCAATAATTATTCAATATCAAAATTAAAAATGCAAATAATATAAAAAATCATGTTTACAGAATGGTTAAAATGAAAAATTACATATAAAATTATGTTTATAGAAAAAAATAAAAAATATAAAAAACTTAACAATGATCATTTTAAAGAATATCTAAGAGGTGCCACATCACTGTAAGAATCTTTTAATTTGAGCAGAATTAGTAATTTTTAGTTTTTGTTGGCTTTGTTTTTATTAATTACTAATAAGAACAAAAGATATAAACACATAATTACAAAAAAAAAAAATAGAATTATAAAATACACAAAATCTGAAAGAGATTATCAGTTGACCACGCTAGTATCCCTTTTAATGTTATTCCGACTTCGTTAAATTTGCTTCCGTCGAGGTGAGCAATAAATTTTGGCCAAGAGAGAGAGAGAGAGAGAAGGGCATTGCGTGGGTAGAGAGAGATTAGAATTAGCAAGAGAAAAAAGTATTATTATCTTCATCATCAGTCTGGTATCAAGGAGAACAAGCAAAATACAAAATTATTAAAGAACTACGGTAGCAAAAAATATTATAAGGTGTATAGAGGGGAAATGAGATAATGTATTGGGAAGGTAAGAAATACAATGAAAATGTAATAATTAAATTGAAGAAATACATTGAAAATGTAATAATTAATTGAAAAGTAATCATTAAAGTAAGAAAAGATTAAATTAAACCATTATATCTTTTTTGGTTTTGAGTAAGGGAAAACTTGTAACAAGGATAATGAAATTTTATATTTGCCCCCATTTTGGCCAAGTATTTTGAGCCACAAATTCTTTACCTTATGGTATCATAGGAAATTGTAGATATGGTTCCTCCTTATGAAGCACGGATACCTATAGAAATAAGCGTATAACATATTAGACGTGTGAATTTTAGTTTTTTCTTTTTGATTTTCGACACGCTGCCACATTCCGGCCGGGCAGGGGACGCGCCGGACAGGCGAAACGGACACACGGGTCTTTTACCGCACACGGGTCTTCTTGCGATTTTTAAAATTGTTTGGGGTTGTAATGCAAATTTTAAAATTTAAAAAAAGAAAAGAAAAAAAAAAAAAACTAATATTAAAACAAGTTCCCAATTCAATATCTCATAATCCCTAAATCCCAAAACAAGTTTTCTCAAGTCTGAAACTTGTGAAGCAAACGAAGCAAATAAGGAAAAAAAAGAAGAAGATAAACTCACGCTTAGCAATCGGCAAAGCATCTTCTCTTCTTGACTTCTTAATCGGCGATTGGCTTCGAGGAGTCGACGAGGACTCGAAGGTAAGTTGTCTTAGTCGGCGCTTGTGTGAGTTCATTTTCATCTTCATTCGTACGTGTTAATTAAGTTATTAAAGAGGGCTGTTAAGTGTTAATAATAGTAAGGGATTTGTTTGGTATGAAACAGGGGTTCTTAGTCGGTGCTTGGAGCTGTTAAGTGTCGACTGTTATATATAAATGCACTATTTATATAAATTTAAATATTTTTTATTTAACATATTTTTTTGGAAAAAAGAGGTATTTTCGTGTCGCATCATTTCGTATCTGCGTATTTGCGATTGTGCTTCTTAGCTCTCACAATAGATATGATTCTATCACAAATTACTATAAATGACAATACCAAAGCCCCCGGAGCATTCACTTATGGATAAGAATTACAAACAACTAGCACAACTGCAGAAGTAGCAGCAATGGATATGCTGAATGGTGCAATAGGAATATCAAAAGGCATGTTGAGTTTTGCTGAGTCCTCGGTATTGAAATGTGCTGTGGAGCTTCGCGTTGCTGATATTATACACTCACATGGCCACTCAATCACAGTGTCTCAGATTGCTTCCGCCATTGATGCTCCATCTCCAAATATTAGCTATCTTCAACGTATCATGAGAATGCTAGTTCGTCTTAAGATATTCGCTAGCTCTCAATCTGATGATGGAGTTGTACTTTATGGCTCAACACCTTTGTCCATGATGATGCTGTTGCATGATGCTGAAATAAGCTTAGCGCCAATGCTCTTGATGCTGAACCATCCTTTGCTTTTGTCAATGTGGAATTACCTTAGTGATTGTGTGCGGAATGGTGGTTCTGGGTTCAAGAAAGCTCATGGAGTTGAGGTGTTTGAGATGGCATCAGCCAACCCTGAGTTCAACAACCTTTTCAACGATGGTCTGCAGAGTTTCTCCAAGATTATCGCCAAAGGGGTTGTATCAACTTATAAGGATGGTTTCGATTCGATTGCATCGGTAGTTGATGTCGGCGGCGGCGTCGGACAGCTGGTGGCGGAGGTTGTCAAGGCATTTCCGCATATCACGGGGTTTAACTTTGATCTTCCGCACGTCATCGCGACAGCACCGGACTACAGTGGAATTTCAAAAGTCTCTGGTGACATGTTCGACTGCATTCCTGCTGCTGATGCAATTCTATTGATGGTATTATATTGCCACTTGAACTCTTTAATTAAATTAAATCACAAATATGGCTTTTTATCTTTGTTACTTATCAGAATTTTATTTTTAATTTTTTTGTTTGTGGCAAATTAGTCCCTTAAGTAATAGTTTTATTTCGCTATTAATAATAACTCCATTTTTCATTTAAAAAAACATGTTGAATTTCATGTGAGGCACACATTAATTGCAAATCTCTCTTTTTTTTTTTAAGAGAAAAAAACTAAAATTGTGTATCTCACGTTAGATCTAACGGTTGGAATATGCATTTCTCTTATATAGAAAAATCAAAAAATTTAAGACCATTATATAAAATCCTTGGACATTCTTTATATCAACCAATTGATTTTTATGATAGAATATCAGTGACTCTTAATTTTTGGTTTGTGGATTCTTGCCTTAATTTGTTGAGCTTAATCCCACCCTTGGCGTTCCTGGCTCTCGTTTCGGGTCACACGTGAGGGGTGTTGGAAAGAAAAATCAAAAAATTTAAGATCACCTTATAAGGTCCTGGATCATTCCTCATATCAATCAATTGGTTTTTGTGATGAAGTTTTAGTAATTCTTCAGGCTAACGTGTTTTTAAAATGGAAAGTAAAATTTGGACAAACGAAAATACAGAACTATTAGTCCGTTGTTCGGGTCATACACGAGGGATATTGGAATATACATTCCTCTCGTATAAAAAAATCAAAAAATCTAAGACCTCCTTATGAGGGCTTGGGTTATTTTTCATATCAATCAATAAAAAATAATAAAACCTTTGTGATTCTTTACACTAGTGTGTTTATCAAATGGAAAGCTGAGTTTGGACAACTGACAAAAATACAGAACTATTAGCCCATTGTCATTTGTATATAAGAAGACATATGGTTGGATTTGGTAGATTTAAAATGGATAGAACTATTGTGTTTTTTAAATGGAAAGTACAGTTTGGACAACTGACAAAAACACAGAACTATTAGCCCATTGTCATTTGTATATAAGAAGACATATGGTTGAATTTGGTAGATTTAAAATGGATAGAACTGTATGTACTAGCTATTTTGATGTGTTCAAATTGTGAAATTGCAAACATCAAAGATTAACTTGTATCCTTGTAATCTTTATGAATGCAGCATATTCTCCACTCTTGGGAAGATGACGATTGTATCAAAATATTGAAAAACTGCCTAAAAGCAATTCCAAAAAAGACTGGAAGGGTCATAATAATTGATTTTGTTTTAAGAGCAGATGGAGAGGATGAAGAACTATTTGGTAACCTAGATGTAGTGTTTGATCTTCTGATGATGGCTATCTGTCCTGGCGGGAAGGAAAGGACTGAGGTTGAATGGAAGAAAATATTGGAGAAAGGAGGCATTCCTAGCTACAACATCATACACTTGCCATACCTTGGTTCAATCATTGAAGCCTATCCGTAATTAATTTAATTGTTGAAATTTTATAATGTTTAGCAATAATGCAGAGGATATAGATATAGAGAAAATCTATGTTAAGCCTCTAATATTGTCACAAACTACAAAGATAAAAGATTAATTTGTAACCTTGTAATCTTTATGAATGCAGGATATTCTCCACAACTGGGGAGATGAAGATTGTATCAAAATATTGAGTAATTGCCTAAAAGCAATTCCAAAAAAAAGACTTGAAGGGTCACAATGATTGATTTTGTTTTAAGAGCAGATGGAGAGGGTGAAGAACCATCTAATAACCTAGATGTGGTGTTCGATCTTCTGATGATGGCTACCTGTCATGGCGGAAAGGAAAGGACTGAGGTTGAATGGAAGAAAATATTGGAGGAAGGAGGCTTTCCTAGATACAACATCATACAATTGCCATACCTTGGTTCAATCATTGAAGCCTATCCGTAATTAATTGAATTGTTGAAATTCATAATGTTTAGCAATAATGCAGAGGATATAGACATAGAAAAATCTATGTTAAGCCTCTGATAATAGTAATTTGTGTTTTACGGCATTTAATTAAAATTGTTTTCTTTAGTATCTCATTCTTGCAGCTCTCGGGCGTGATTTACATATACTATTCTATTAATATTTGTGTATCAGTAATTAATTATATGTTCTTTCTTTCTCTTTCTATTTGTTCTTTCATTGTTAATATTAGATCATGACTCGAATTTAAGGTCTTGTTCCGCAATGCTAAAATATAGCTTTTTCAAGTAACATAACGAATGGAGAGCAAAAGAAGCCATAGGCATTTCGCAATAAAACGTGGCCCAATTG
Organism: Cordia subcordata; assembly: GCA_028554755.1. Taxonomy (NCBI): domain Eukaryota; kingdom Viridiplantae; phylum Streptophyta; class Magnoliopsida; order Boraginales; family Cordiaceae; genus Cordia; species Cordia subcordata. The sequence continues at coordinate 4,731,856 of JAPTOF010000022.1, read as the reverse complement.
TAGGGGAGAGGTCGCCTGACGTGCATACACAGCGAGCAATCGCTTTGAATGCAACTGTTCGTGCATTTGGTGTCGAATCGTTTGAAGCATCTTCAACCAACCGAAGGCACTATTTTTTTTTTAAAAATTTTTTGTTATGTCATTTTGCTTAGATTTTTGTCGAATTTATTTTGCAAGAACATTGCAACTTCCAGATTATTCGCCAGCAAGAATTGGAAGCTTATTGAAATAGTAGGAAGACCCGCATCGCGATTAAAAGCATGCATGTATGTATGATGACCAAATACAAATGAACAAACTAAGAGGTATGGCTATACTGCTTAATATTATTGTAATACAAAATTTAAATTATATAATAAATAGTTATTAAAAAATTTAGTAATCTTGCAAGGAGCCAATTAAGTTGTATTTATATTTACACATCTCTTCGTAAAAATTAAAACCGAGAAATGTGTTATTTTTATCTTTTTGCTGTTTTGACAAATTTAAGATAAGATTGATTGTAAAGTAGAAAAGAATTTGTTGCATTAGAGAGGAGTTTGGTGAATATGAGGGTGGAAATATGTAAATTTTCTTTTGAATTTTACTTGATCTAATCGAATTAGAATTTCGTATATAAAATTTATATAGAAATCGAATTGAATTTTTTTAAAAATTTTTATCCTCATAAGTAGTTTAATGTAATTTGAGATGATTTTGTAATTATTTGATTTTCTTTAATTTTTCATAGCTTTTTAAATTTTATCTCAATTAGCACAATATGAGTTAATGAAAAATCAAAAACACACAAGAAAAAAGATAATGAGAAACTCGAAGACCAAAACCCAAGTATTTTAATTATGGTCAAGATTTATAATTTCTAGTATCTAATTGAATAATCTATTTTTGCTTTTGAAGTTCAAAATTCTAAACTTGAAAATTCAAAGATTCAAATCAATTTCTACTTTTATATGAAAGCCGATATATATTTTCAGACATAGTATAACTTAGCATAATACAATTTAACAAATCTATGTACTTTTTTAATCAAGTCTAAATTAGCATAATATATTTAATAAATAAAAAAATTAAAATCAAAACTTGAATTTAGAAAACCTGAAACCCAAATATCCAAAAATACTCAAGTTTATAATTTTAAATGTTTAATTTAATATTTTTTTGCTCTAAAAAATCAAATATTTGAACTTAAAAATCCAACCGAATTCCCATTTCAACTCGATCGAATAGTTTTTCGACTTGAAATAGGAAAAAGTTAAAAATCAAGCGAAAAAGTGTGATTTGTAGAAATGAAAAAGAGAGTGCACGTCATTTTGATTCAGAAGAAAGGAAAAAGGAGGTAGAGTATATATAAAATTATCTAATTAAATAGTTTCTTTTATTTTAATAATAAAAATTTAAAAATTTGAACTCAAAAACTCGAACTAATTCTCTTAATCTGATTTGAGCTTTATGACTTTTAATACCTATCAAAAAAAAATTTTATAGCAAAACTCAAAATATTAAAAATTTAAACTAATTTCTATTCCAGATAAAAGTTGAAAGACGTGATTACTAAAGAAGTAGCAATAGAAAGAACAAATTATTTTGCTAGAGAAGAAAAAAAGAGTAAATATAAAATTATAATTTTGCCATAATAAAAATAAAAATATTAAATTTTTCATTACAAATATTATAAGAATTTTCATTAATAATCATGCCTTTTTTTTAAAATTTGTTATAATATTCCTATTTTTGAGTACTTCTCATTCATGGAAGAGGACCATAAATGAATATTACCTATAAAAAAGTAATTTTTTTAGTGGAGATATCACAGACGAATTGTAGATATGGTTCTCTCACAATTTCCTAGAAGTCACACAATTTTATAAAAATTATAAATTATAGATATGATTCTCTCACAAATTGCTATAAAATAATAATACCAAAGCCCCAAGGCATGTTCAGCTTTGCGGACTCCATGGCATTAGGGTTGAACGTGATTTGATTAAGCCTAAACGTGCCGTTAATGTATTCTGGTCTCGATGCATTTTCTCCATCTTGAAGTCTATATTTTTCCTAATTAATTTCTCTAAATTAGAGGTGAACATAATTTGATTAAACCGATCAAACCGGCTCATCAATCCAATAGTTTCTTTTTTGTAAAATGATACAAAAAACAACAATATAGACTTATACTTATCAACAGCGGGGCTTGACCGCCCCCTAAACCCCAACCCCTAACTTGTGGAAACAATGATTATCAAATGGTTACAAAAATAAGCAAGGAATATAAATATTGTTTTCTTTTTCTTTAATAATGAAAACAAATTGTTAATAAGCCACGGTCAACTGCGCTCGCGGCCAAAGTGACCGAGAAAAGCAGCCAGCCTTTTTTTTTTATACTCCCTCCACCTCCTCCTTCAGATTAGGGATTCGACCTGGTTTTTATAACTGCTTAAATTACCTCTAAATAAATCTTGATAGATATTTTTTTTTAAAAAAATTATGTTTTTTTTCTTTTTTTATTAAAATTTTTTAGGTCTTTAAATTCGTATATATGCACGCACACCTCCAGAATTGATTTATCAAAAGTCAAAAAATTCGTCTATGCATGTAACATAAATACTTTTATATTGCTGCAAATGATCTACTTAATTATCAAACTATACAGTCTAATTGACCAGTTACTAACGTCAACTACAGAACCAATAGTATAACATTAACATATTAAAAAATCAAATGCCAACTACAAGTGTTGGCATATTTTCCACACGATCTAATCTCCAGCGAACCTTGTGAATGGTGTGGCAACGACAGAGTCTCTGAAGCTGGATTTATTACCTTAGCCAACCAATGCAATTATTCTACATATCTAGCTAGTGTGTATATACATATATACACCGTGCCAAAATAAGTTTTAAGATGAAAAGTCGATCACATTAAAGAGTAATTTCACCTACTTTTAATGTTGGACAGAGTGATCGGATAACAACTTATTATTAATTTTACCTACTCTTGATGTTAGACAGAGTAATCAGATAATAACTTATTGTGACAAAAAAATTTGACCGATCTTTAATTGACCTAAACTATATAATTTTTACCTGAGATGAGTTTCAATCTCAACTTTCGACATAAGTTGAAGATGACTTCTACTACTAACTTAATTCTTTTATTCACGGCCCGTTTTACTCAATGTATTCCACGGATTATCACTTTTCCACTAATCATGGGCCCGATGGTTAATGGGTACGGAAGAAAGATGACTTTTCCACTATTGTATGCATCAGGAGTTTGCTACAGATTTTTTTTTTCTTTTGGTGGTTGAAGAAACTAGAGAATTGGTCTCATCTAAATCATAGAAAGTTGAAAATCCACTCTTTTGATCAGATTTCAGAAATGTTTTATGTCTATTAAAAATTCTCTTTGCATCCTGGTGGCCCACATGCTTTAATACATCTTAATTTTTCAAAAATCTTGAATGGCTTTTATCAATGACTATTTAAAAAGGAAAAGTTAAATATGGCAGGGTAGAATTTATCTTTTTGAAATATTCATTTTTTGTGTTTATTTATAATTATAAAATAATTAGAATAGAATGTCTATTTCGTTTAATTTATTTGGTAAAATTATCTTCAAAAACTTAAATGGGATGAAAATCAATTTCACAGGCCAAAATACCCTCGATTTTTGGTTTAGCATAAATTTAATTTTATGCACAATAGTTAATTCTTTTTTTTTTTTGTGCAACTTAATAAAATTTGGCACATCCAATAGCGTACATATATAATTAGATGTCAAGAAAAGTCATTGTTGGTCAATGAATATTAACATATTGTTAATCAATCAATTATAGAATGTCTGTCGATTTAACTAATGATTGTCGAGTTCCATTTTGTTCGAACTACCTTCATAATTTAATGATGACTGTCAATTTATTCTTAAGTCATTAATTGCAAATTGTATTACTTGCATCAGCTAGTTTATACGTTTTTTTTCCCTTTTGTTATAAAAGTCTAGTGTATGTATGTGTGTGTATATATATATATATATATATATATATATCTTTGGTTAAATATTGAAATCATGAAGATGCAGCATATTCTATATATCCATGAGGCAGGGGATATGGGAGGGTTTGAGTTGAAGCAAACGATTGAGAATTTTTGAGATGAGTAAATAGAGGAGAAGTTGACCTCGCAAATAAAATACAACTCAGATCCTCTCCAACCGAAGCCGGTGGCCAACAGGTATTGGAGGAGTGGGTAGGCGTTGGAGTAGGGGTTAGGTGCATGTTAGGAAATAGCGAGTGTTACAGTTTCCACTAATTTATCGCAAGACATGTATTAAAATGAATATGTAACAATCTCACCTATAAAAGAAGTAAAACTAGCCCTAGGTGAGGGTTGGGTGATGACAATGGCTAAAATAACTGATTTCCCTTCCACTACAGCAACATTTTTGTTTTCATATGCATCTATCAATCAAAATCTCAACTGATAAACTATTACTATTTCGTATGTGGCATGCAATTAATATTAGAAGTCAAATTAAATCCTAAGTACGTATCTCACTTCAAACTTTTATCTTCAACGTCCAAACGTTAATTCTCCATTCAAAATTTTGGAGCTTATAATTCAAACTGATGATTCTCCAATCAAAACTCTCTCAGCCAAAAAAAGTTGTTATCATGACGTTACTTGGAAAATTCAGAATTGGTCAGTGGGAATGTTTTAGATAACATATGAATGGAGCTGTTTATTATAGCAGGATTATCAGGATACCAATTTGGCAAATTAAAATTTAGCTCCCAAAAGCTTGTGGGAGGATTCATATATAAAGTTAGGAATAAATATGGTTTGGTTTGATTTGATTTTACTCTCAACCTTTTTTGAACTAAACTATATCATTTAATTTTCATTAGAAATTGTTATGCCCACGGACAAGATCTTAGGACCGCAAACGAGACTAGTGTGATAGGCAGAACAGAAAGTTACTTGGGCCCTCAAATCAACTGATCCAAATAATTATTTGTTTTGATATTGATATATTTAAAACAAGTAAAAAAGAAAAGGTAGCTAGCACCTCCCACTCTTTTTACTTGCTTATAAGCAATTTCGATTGGCCAAGTAACAGACTTTCTTGTTCCTTAGATATTAATATATTTCACAACATAAAGACATTTTTCAATTATTTTAATTAATATTACTATCTATAAAAACTTATTTATTGAACAAGCTAACGGCATAACTATAAACACGTAAATATATATAATCCAAACTATTTATTTGTTACTTAAACATCTATCACTTCTAATTAAGCACATTCAAGTAAGCAACAGATTTGACCAAAAATAAAGTAAACAACAGATGAGCAATAGGCCTCCTCATTTTAAATGTGGACTTGGGCTGTGAAGTTAAGCCCAGACCCAACAATGTATGCCCATATGCGAAACTACAAAAAGATGGTTATCGAACTCCTGATGTAGCTCTACCGCAATTCAAGGGGAAAGAATGGAATTGGATTTAGTTAAAAACTGGAAAGGAGCAGTGTCAAGAGAACAGATAGTCAAATTGTGTAATTTGGCATTCAGTGTATATGTTAAATATTTAAAATAAATACGTGAAAATCAAATACTTGAACCTATACCATATTAGTAGAATACTTCTATCAATTTTTTGGAATGTTTATCAGAAAATAATGTTTTAGTCATTTTTTATAACACTTGTCACAAGTTGACTAAGGCATTCAGTTCCATTTAAAATTTTTGCAAATGTTAAACATTATCGGTAGAATGTATTAGATATCTTTTGATCTCTAATTAGTTATATGTTAAAAATAAAAGGTAGCTCATTTGGGAAGATAACCATATTATTCAACCAAAACACACAAGAAAAATTTTTTTTAATGCCACGTGGTAGCAACATAAGTGCGACACGTGGCGACAAGAGGTGCTTTTGGTTTGGGAGGGAAAATACCTTTGCCTTGGTTGTTGCTTTCTTGTTGTAGAATAAGAAGATCTAAAAATTCGGTTAGAGTATAATAATGTTATAATTTTACCAGAACGTTTTTTTCAATTGGTCGAGTACAAAGTGTTGCACGCGTTATGGTTAATTAAGTGACTCTATATGTATATGAAAATTTATTATTTTTTATTATTTTCACGTTAAATATAACTCAATTCTTGAAGGAAGGAATGATTAACAATGGTGAATTTAATGTGGGAATTATTGAAAATAGTAAATTTTCATATCAATGGAAGTGTTAATCTAACCTTAACAAATGTAATAATGCACTTGTTCATAATGACCATAAGGAGGCATTTGGTTCACAGAGAATATTATCTTCGAAAATGTGCTTTTCTTGATTTTCAGTGTTTTGTAGTATCAAAAAATAAGCGAACCAAAAAACATTTTTTGATAAACAAAAAACTTTAGTTATAAATGGAGGATATTTTTTTTCTGGTTACTAAGGAAGAGAAGAACATTTTCTGCATAGTAACTCCCTCTTTTTCTCTTTCACTAACCTACCCTCCCTCAGACCCCTAACCCCCACCCTTACCCTTTTTAAAATATAAAAAAAGTAAAATTCAAAAAATCAAAAAGATAAGAAGTTTTAATAAATTAACAAATAAAAGAATTAAAAAATAAAAATAAAAATTTAAAGAATCTAAAAAATTTTAAAAATTAAAAATTAAAAATTAAAAATTAAAAGACAATTAAAGACAAAAAAATACCTCAACTAAAATAAAAATAATTTATTTTTCTTTTTCTTTTGCTTTTCCTTCTTCTATTCTCTTTCAGACAAATGCACTTAATCAACACACATAGAACTAGAGGCAACAGATAGTCAAGGTTAGCATAGACATATGGGCCAACCTGGGGGATCCTCGGTCGACCCATTGACCACAACGTATATGGGCTCGACATGGGCTAAACCATGGCCTGTGTTGGGGCAGATTAACAGGTTTGGACCAGTGCACCTTTTACGTTAACTAAGGCTGGGGAACTAGCCAAGTCCATGTATGGGGCCCACTACAACCCAAATCATGCGACCCATGTGGAATCTATTACATGGGTCGAGACATGAGATCCAACCAACCCATCCTATGTAGGCTCAACATTGGTGGAGCCATAGCGTCTATAGGTTTAACTGACTTCTTTTGAACTCGTCCATTTTCTATGTCATGGTAAAGGATCTTGACCTATAAGCCTGGTCCATATATGGGCCGACTATTAACCTGAATCATGGATGGTATAGACCAACCCAATAGGCTCAGACTAACCCACTAGTGATATGGGCTTGGGTAGGAGATCCTGACTCACCAATTCGACCCGTATCGGGGCTCAGAATGGGTCAAAGCATGCTATTGTAGGTTGTTGGTACAGCTGATTCTGACCTATCAGCTCTTTATATCTTCATGGGCCTAGACTTTGGCTCATGCAGCCAATCTAGAGTATGCTTCGCCCAGTTTTTAATCACAAAAAAATACTTTATGTGAGTTTAAAAGTTAAAGTTATCTTATTTGGCAAATTTTTAAAAGTATTTTTACATAAAAGCTAAAGTTAAAAAAAAAGTTGAAAGATCAAAAGTTCCAAATTGGAGTTTCTTGAAAATAGGCTTTTGGAAAGATGTTTTTACTTCATGTCAGAAATTATTTCTTTTCCTCTTTTTTCAAAAAATACTATTCCATAATTTTAAAATTTCAATATTACCCTCAATACAGCTAAAAGCTAAACTTGTAAAGTATATTCTCTCATGTTAGAAGAGAGAAAAACTTATTTTCACTTAATATTATCATCGATGATGATTTCTATACAAATGCAAAAATAAATCTCAGTCCTCCCACTTAAACATTTCTCATTCTGCCCTTGGTTTTATATATTAAATCATATCACTTTGAAGAAGATGGAAAGAAATAATTAAAAAGCAAAGGCACCAATCAGGTTTTGGCTTCTTTTTCTTGTCCATTTTCCTTAAGCTTACTCCATCCGACCATCCTAACTTTTGTATATGTTTTCTAACCCAAAAAAAATAAATGAATAAATAAAACCAAACTCTCACTAAAGAAATACTAGTGTAAATAATTATGACTGAAACAAAATTTTAAATCTGCCCTAATTGTTACCAAATGTATGCAAACAAATCTACTAATAATTACAAATTACATTGTTCGGGAGACACAAGTAAGCAATAATTTCAAAGGGATTTTTTGTTTTCTTCCTAGTTTGGTAGCCTTTACCGACTATTGATTTTTTATACCTACGATTAGACTTAGATTTCTTAAAAACATCTTCTAGAATCTAGTGACGACATGCAACTTATTGGGTTCCACACCACTTTTTTTGGTGCTAGGACAAATAAACTGTCACCAAAAAAGCGAGTTCTAGGTAACCTGATAAAGTATAAGCTTAGCTACCTAGTATTTTCACGCAAATTTGCTTTTTCTTTTGTATGAAAACTCATTTATGAATAGATCAAGCAAGTTGATTTTAACTGAAAACTTATAGAAAATACTTTTTTATGTGTCCAAAAAAATGATCAAATAAATCCTTAATTATTAGTTAGAAGGGCATTCCAAGATCCTTGATTAGCAATTTTTTAAACAAGTTTTTAGGTAAACAAATTTAAAATTCAAAATTAGAGTTTTTCAAAAGAGTTTTTTTACCAAGTAGATCATTTTTAAAAGGATAAAATGTATCAAACTCCCTCTTATAATCTGCTATAAGTGCATAACACGCCTTGTGGTTCTAAAAGTTTCTCATCGCACCTTTAAATTTTTTAGAAGTATACTCATACATCCTCAAACCATTAACTATACTAACTGAGTTAAATTTTACAACAAAAAAACTTTAATATCCCTTAAAAGAAGGGCTAGCAAATGATTGACCTTCTTTCTCCTTTCTTGAAATTTATATTGTATACTAAACCAATAACCCCAAATTTTAAATTTGCTTCCCTCTAAATTTCCAAAACACTACATTCTATCATGTGACATGTACAATAAAATATTAAAAAGAAAAAACACACATACATGCACAGAGAGACACACAAGCTTCCCTTGCCAAGTTTCAAGTCTCAATCAATAACTTTTTTTCTTTTGATAAAATTTATTTAGTTAACAACTTTTTTTGCAGTCAACAATCTTTTCTCTACATCTAAAAATTCTTTCCATGTTCAAAGCTTTTCATACCATTTTCTTCTTCAACCTATCTTATCTTTGCCACCAGAGAGAATGGAGAAATAGGAGATAGCACAATGCACCACTCAAGTGATCACCACTCTTCGCTCAAAGGTATCCATCTAAGAGTTATGAGTAAAATTGAGAAGGAATATAACAAGCCAAAGGCTCAAGATATAGTGTATTCTATTTCAATTGTCTCTTTCAAATATTACATGAGATGGTCCTTCTAAAGAAATACTTGGAACAACCCCCAAGCTTAGATAGACATGAGTAATAAATACTAAAATTTATTGTCATTTCTATCATGACTTAGAAAATGAAAAATAATAAAACTTGCTAGGAAATAACAAGAAAACTAATGGCTCAACAATAACTAAGGAATATAGGTGAAAAGAGCAAGTAAAAGAATGAAAAGAAAGCGCTGGAAAGTCACGTTTCCTTGTAACTTGCTACAGGAAGCTTAAACCCGATAGCCTGTAGTAAAATGGACATAACTTCTTGTAGGAATATTATTTTATAGCACTGTTTTTTTCTTTTTTTTTTGGTTGGAAACTAGACTTCTGTGGCTTTCCAATGGTATGTGGCTCACCTTCCAATTCCTTTCCAATCAAAGCAGTTTATTCGAGAAGTTGACCCATGTTGGCATTGGAGTTCACTTGCGATATTTTGTCAACTTCATCTTGCAATATCTTGGTGTCAATCTTACACTTAATTTTAATCAAACTATTAATCAAATCAATTTATTCCATATACAATAAATTACTCATGTAATTTGGTAATGTTAAATTTATTTCAGAACTTGTGCATCGTAGAGATCACATATTAGTGTATAATATATCCTCTCACGTCAGAAAAGAGGAAAACTTATTTTTTATACTTGATATTATCCCGATGATAATTTCTATTCAAATACAAAAATAAATCTCGATCCTCCCAATTAAAAATTTCTAATTCAGCCCTTGATTTTACATAATTAAATCATATCACTTTGAAGAAGATCAAAGGAAAAAATTAAAAGCAAAAGCACCAATCAGCTTTTGGCTTCCTTTCCTTGTTCGTTTTATTTAAGCGTATTCCATGTATATCTCCAACCAAAAATAAATAAATTAAACCAAACTCACACTAAGGAAATACTAATAGTAAAATAATTATGATTGAAACAAAATTTTAAATCTGTGCCTATCGTTACCAAATTTATATGCAAACAAACCTACTAATAATTAGAAATTACATTGTTTAGGAGACACAAGTAAGTGATAAATTCTAAGGGGATTTTTTGTTTTTTTCCCTAGTTAAGAAGTCTTTACCTACTCTTGGTTTTTATATATTCGATATGAATTAGATTTCTTAAAAACATCGTCTTCTACGATCTAGTAACGACATGCAACTCATTGACAAGTTTCACACCGACTTTTTTGGTGTTGTGTCAAATGTACCGTCACCAGAAAAGCAAGTTATGTGTAAGCCGATAAAGTATAAGCTTAGCTAGTATTTTCACGCAAATTTGATTTTTTTTTATATAAAAACTCATCTATAAATAGATGAAGCAATTTGGTTTTAACTTTAAACTCACATAGAAATACTTTGAAGTGTTTAAAAAATTGTTAAATAGATCCTTAATTAGCACACTAACAAATTTTTAGGTAAACAAATTTAAAATTCAAAAGTTCAAAATTAGAGTTTTTCAAAATTTGACCAAGTAGATCATTTTTAAAAGGGTAAGATATATTAGACCTTTCTATAGTCTACTATAAAATTCTATTTGGCCTAATTGTGAGATTTCAGCGGTTAAGCAATAGAACTTTTAGCGATATAACTTTGAATAGAAGTGTTGTTTAATAAAAACAGTTGATTGTTTGGCTTTAGATTTTAGAAGTTGAGCTTTCAGTTGTTTTAAGATTAATATTGGACTTTCAAAAATATAGAATAGTATTTTTAAGAGAAAATAAAGAAAAATAATTATGACATAAAAATAGCTTTTCAAAAGTCTTTCTTGAAAAGCTCTAATTTGAGTTTTTGGTTTTTTAGTTTTTTTTTTTCAACTTCAGCTTTTATGTAAAAAGCTCTTTTAAAAATGAGCCAAACAGGTCAACTTTAATTTTTAGACTCACAGAAAGTACTTTTGAGTTTCTAAAAGCTGAACCAAATAGACTTTAAGTCCATCATACTCCATTAGAGTTCTAAAAGTATCTCATGACACCCTTTAGATTGTTAAGGAAGTATCCTTATACTGTAAGTGCAATAGAAGGATCGTATACATGAATTTATGGTAATAAATTCAAAGACATAATTGATAGTAGAATCATGTACTTGTTTGAGCCATTATTATTGATGAATCATTCAATGACATAATGTTGAAGTAAACTGTTAACTAGTTTTGCTAGGATCGTCCTCTCCCTGCTCTACTCAAGATTAATAAATATCTATAGGAAACAAACTGTTAGGGTTAAGAGTAGGAGAGGGGACCTAGCCCTATTTATAGTAAATTTTGACAATCCTACCCATAAAAAGATTTATCAGAATATATGGACCTACGTATAAAAGAACTGTATGAATTTATGAGGTGGGCTTAAACCAATATGATCACATAGCCAACTTGTGAACCAGAAATTCAGCTTATTTTTATAAAACCAAAAATAATTAACGGTAGCGCACTTTAAATAGAAAATTTTCAACAGTCTCCCACTTGGACAACAATAATTGTTTTATTTAAAAAATGTTGTTGAAAAAAAAATTATTTGGCTAATTAGGAAAACAAAATGTGGCCACAATTTTAAAATATTCTAATTCACAAGATTACATCTTGAGCGCATATCTGGACTAATAAGATTGTTAAATATCAAATCATGGCAGTCATAGTGCTCCATATTAACACAAGTTTTCCATAGTTATAAATGTCATCCAACCTTATCATCATGGATGAAACATACGGTAATATAGCTAGAAACTAGCACCAATATGTGATAAAATAAAAAGTGCTATTTCTTTGTTAGTCCTCCACATGGTTTCTCTAATATCAGCATTTAAAGCAAAAGAAATCTATTATTTTTATCCTCACAAAGTAGTGTTCAACATGCTAGAGGAAAGAATACATATCCTCACAAAACGACGTTCAATAGGCTAGAGAAAACATTATTCTTAACCTTACAAAACGGCAATCAACATGCTAGAGATAAGAATACATATCTCCAACCAAAATGTGTCCTTATAGAAATATTAAACTCAATAGGGGATCTTATCTCAATGAACACTAAATATAAGATCCTCAACAAAACATGGATATGAGTAATCGCATTATACAATTATGTTGTAAACTATAAAACAACATGCTATTGTACGAATGCACTGTGCAAAACAAAACATAAAATAATGGGAGCATCTAACAGTACATGATGATATAAAGCTCCCATTAGACAATAGCATCAAAAGATTGTAAAATACTCATATTCCTAACATGTTTCACAAAAATCATAAGTTAAAGACCCTTGGACAACGAGTCAACTAACATGTCATCAAGAGCGATTTGTTCTATATAAATGCCACCACTTTTGACAAAATTTTTGACTACCAAGAACTTGATATCTACATGCTTGCAAGCTTCAATATTCTCATTATTCTTTGAGAACAGAACAACAACTCTATTATCACAATAGATCTTAATAGATCTAGTAACAGAATTTATAATTCTCAAAACTAGATATCATATTCTTAAACAGCATAGCATGATATGAGGCTTCATGACAAGCCACAAATTTGCATAGTTGAAGAGGCATTAAGTTGTTATTTAGCACTCTTCTAAGATATAGCTGCTCCGACTAACACAAAAGTATACCTAAGAGTAAATTTTTAATCATCTAAGCATTCAGCATAATCAGAGTTAGAATATCTAACCAATTCTAGATAATCTACTTTACAGTAAACAAGTGTATAATTTTTGATCTTTTATAGGTATTTCATTACCTTTTCAGCAACAACGCAATAGTCCCTTCCAGGATTTATCGTCAACCAAAAACTCTTACCACAAAAGTGATATTAGGTGTAGTGCATACTAGATCATACAACAGGCTCTCAACAGCACTAGCACAAGGTATATCTTTCATAGATTCCCTCTCTATATCATTTTGAAGATATTGCTTCAATTTGAGTTGATCACTTTTTACAACAAATGCACACAAGACTTACAATTCTTCATACCAAAATGTTCTGAAAATTCAATCAATATAAGCCTTTTGTAAAAGATTCAAAAACTTCTAAGAGACATATTTCAACAAAACTTAATACCAAAAAAGCCTCCTCAATATCTTTCATATCAAAAGCCTTAAGTAAATATTGTTTAGTCTTATGGAGCATAGCCAAGTCATATATAACTAGCAGAATAACATCAACATGCAATATTAGAAAGATAAATTTACTCCTACTGATCTTGAGATCTATACATGGATCAACTATATTTTCTTCAAAATAATAAGAAGTTACCATTTCATCAAACTTCAAATATTTATTGCCTTGAGGCCTGATTCAAAGCCATAAATGGTTTTTCTAAGTCTACAAGACATGTTTTCCTTATCAGTAATAGTAAACCCCCAAGCTATTTCATGTAGCTTTATAGATATATATCACTATCGAGGAAAACTGTCTTCACATTCATTTGATATAGTAGCCATTAATAGCTCAAAGAATATTTTATAGAAACATGTGACAAAAAAGGATTTTATTGTAATCCATACCTTCTCTTTGGGTAAAGCTTTTTGTAACTAATCTCGTCTTTGGCCTCTCAATCTTCTGTAGGGGATCTTTCTTGGTTTTGAAGACCCATTTGCAACTAATAAGATTGTGGCCTTTAAGAAGATCAACAAGTTCCCAAATTCATTTCTATCGTAAGTTGCATCTCATCTCTCATAGTACTCAAGTAAATGAGATAATCATTAAGATGAAAGGTCTCCTTTCTCTAATGGACATTTTAAAATATTTTTCATCATTAGTCTCATGAGGTTGTGAGCTTTCAACATGTAGATTGTCATTAGCTGTAATATGATCATCTATTATAGGATACCTTGTGAGCAGAGTACTAGCTTGCTTATTAGTAGTAGAATTGAGATAATTTCTCTATCATTATCCTCAGTAGTATGTTGAGGACATACAATATTACCAATATTTAATCCTAAGAATTTGGGCATTTGAGATATGATAATTCTAGAAACACATGTAGGAGAGTAAAACCTATATTATTTAAAATAAGCTAAATGCCTAATGAAACAACAAAATAGGTGAAAATGTTTCATTATAATATATTCTTTTTCTCTAGGTAAAGCCTTTCGCGACTAATCTCGCTTTAAACCTCTCAATCTTTCCTTAGGGATCTCTCTTGGTTATGAAGACCCATTTGCAACCAATAGGCTTATGTCCTTTAGGAAGATCAACAAGTTTCCAATATCCATCATAGACTGCATTTCCTCTTTCATGGCACCTATCCATGTCTTAGATTGATCCCCATTAATAGCCTCATAAAAGTAACTGGGTCAACTACACTTCCAGAATCATAATCTCCTTCACCTAGGTAAATAAGATAGTCATTAGAGATGATAAATCTTCTTTCTCTAGTAGACCTTCTAAAATATTGTTCCTCATTAGGCTTATTAGGTTGTGAGCTCTTAACTTGTGGATTCCCATTAGCTGTAACATGTTCATTTCTACATGTTGGCCACTAGTGTCTTGTTTCTCAGTTTGAAATTCTATTGGTAGTTGAAGTGAGGCAATTTCTCTATCATTACTTTCAATAGCAGGCTGAAAGCATACAATATTACCAACATCTAATTCTAAGAATTTCACAGTTTGAGATTCAACAATTTTAGTACCACGTGTAGAAGGGTAGAACCTATATCCTTAAGAGTGACTTGGATACCTAATGAAATAACAACGAGTAGTCTTAGGGTTAGTAGCTTTCTCATTTGGATTGTAAATCCTCACTTCAGCAGGACAACCCTTAACTTATAAATAGTTCAAACTAGGCTTTCTCCCTACCTAAAGTTCAAAAGGAGTTTTGCGGACAAACTTGTTGGGGACATGGTTAAGGATATAGCAAGCTGTTTTAATGGCTTCACCCTAAAGATACTCTGGTAGGTTAGTAACACTCATCATGCTCCTCATCATATCCTTAAAGGCGCGATTTCACCTTTTCGGCAACACCATTTTGTTGAAGGCTACCAGGCATGGTATTGAAGGAAATAATGGAGCATGTAAAACTAACCCTATGTCAAATTTTAAATTATTAACCCTAGGTGCAGTGGAAAAATAAATACTTGCATACAATAATACCACACATGCATAGAATATACAAGAACACAAAGTAAAAATGTTAAAACAAATTTACCTCCTGGAGCAGAAAAATGATAAAATTTTTTTATTGATTATCGCACTACCTTCTAGATCTCTGATCAACAATGCAACCATTGGATTTGAAGCTATGGAAATGTAGAACATCCTCCTAAAATTTCAGAATGATCCAATAAGTGATGGATACCTGATCAAGCCCAGATCTAAGATTGTGCAAGCTGTGATGGGAAAGGACAGTTTTTGTCCTCTTGTGTTTTTCTCTCCAAAAACCTCTATAAGAACGACCCAAAAAGTTTTTGATCTTCCCTACTATGATTGGGAGATGCTATCAATAAGAAAAAACAAAATTTTTGGTGAAAGAATTGGTCTTTAGAATTGTAGAAGTCTATTTTAGGTTTTGGTTGATCAAGAGAATAAGAGAATTATTTCTTTTCTATACTTCTCCAAGAATGTGCGTATCTCCAATATTTTTGACATACAAAAAACTTTTGCATTTTATCAGACTTAGTTGATCCGCTTTAAGAGTTCTCTTACTAATTGAACTCCTAGGTAGACTAGGACTTTATCTTAAGGAGTTTAAATTCAAGTAGAAGATCTTTAGGTGATAAGAGTTTCAAACTAAAACCAATTCTTGACCTAATCTTCTAGAATTTGAATTTCAACAAATCTTCTAGAATACGTGGGGCCCACTATCTCTTTTTTATTTCCAAATTTGGACTCCTCCCTACAAGAGGACTTGACAAATTGACTATTCCAATATAGGAAACTTGGAGTTCAAGATATTTGAATTATCTTGTAAAAATATAGCAACTATATCCTAATTTGGAAACCTTACTGAAAAGTCACGTCTAGAACACCTAGAAACTTTAGGAAAGAGATTAAGACATTTTCTAATTAACTACATTAAAACTTAGACTAATAAGAACTAAGAACAAATCTTATTTCCTATTTCCAAGAATCCTAATGCAATTAGAACTCTTATGAAAACACATATTTAGCAATTGACCAATAAGAAAATATTCAATAATAGACTTCTCATGCTTAAAACAATATCTGGCTAGCAGAGGGACCAAAAGACATAACTTCCCTTGGCTCCCAAAATGACCAAAATGCCCTTGCCTCCATTTAGGCGACATAATGACCATTTTGACCTTAGTCTATTTCACCACAAGACTAAAGCCGCACTGCAAAGATATTACTGGATGCCAGAAGCTTCTCACAACAATGAGTGACCTTTGTCTTTGACCTACTAAGCAAAATGACCAAAACACCCCTCTATGTACCCTCGTAGTCAAGGTCGGTCCTTTGACTATACCATCACCTCTTTAACTACCTTTAAACCTTAGAATAACTTGTCCAAGGTATCAATCATCTTCTGGTCACATTAATATTGACCTTGAGAGCGACCCATAAGTTAAATGACCAATATACCTTGAAGGGTTATACCACTAGATTAGATTTAGATGATCATACGGACAAGACCAAGGGGGCACATAGAATCTACTATTGCATATGCATGTCCCAATTATCTAGAACTTAACACCTAATGCATAGACCTGTTGACCCTGGCCAAGCAAGGTCTCACTCATAGTGGATCAAAATGCTGAACCTGACTCCATCGGTTCATCCACATATACTCAAGATTGAGAGCATTAGCCACTTAGCAGCAATGAGTATTGTGTTTTCTGACTTTGATACTATAGTTATGAGAAAACTAACTCACAGTGGTCCGATCCAATGCGTGACGCACGCACTAGATAGACAAGTCCGGAAAGACCTCCAAGACCTAGATAGGTCACCCTTACAAGGAGATTTGCTCATTATAACCTTATCTTGGTAGAGTGCCCAACATTACCATACGGTTATGGACTTAAATATGACATTACTGAATCTTGACTTGGACCTATTGCTTGTCCAGCCTC
The DNA here is from genome assembly GCA_028554755.1 of Cordia subcordata. Taxonomy (NCBI): domain Eukaryota; kingdom Viridiplantae; phylum Streptophyta; class Magnoliopsida; order Boraginales; family Cordiaceae; genus Cordia; species Cordia subcordata. Next base: position 4,714,438 of record JAPTOF010000022.1, on the reverse strand, counting down.
GCTGCGCACCTAAGTCCTCAATTAATGTCATTGGGCCTTTACTAATGGACCGCATAATCATACACTAGAGACAATGTATAAAAATGAAATTCAAAAATTGTTATTAAAGTAATTATAACAATATCCAGAAAATAGTGTCCAAGTGTTAGGGCATACTAATCCCAACAAGTATATAGGGCAACAATCCCACAATCTTGTAAGTACTTGGCAAACGACTTTATATGCTGTCCGGAGACCACATGTCTACCTTAGTACTCATCTTTCCAGTCAGATTTAACAATTCTAATAACCTTCCCAAGTTATTTTTCTACCTTTGTTTTAAAACTTTTAAATTTGTCAATCGCTTCAGATTTCTCTTTAATTAGATAGATGTATCCATAACGAGAAAAGTCATTAATGAATGTAACAAAATATTTATTACAACACAATGTAATAGAATAAGGTCCACTAATATCTGTGTGTATTACTTCTAAAAGGTCTGAACTACGGGTAGCATATTTATTTTTAGTTTTAGTAAGCTTACTCTTTATGCACCCAATGCAAGTTTTAAGATCATCAAAATTCAGAGAAGGTAAGATGTTACTTTTAATGAGTCTTTTAACTCTTTCCCTAGAAATATGGCCTAACCTTTTATGCCACAACAAAGAAGAAGTTTCTTTAGTTAAACTCCGTTTAGAAGCAAAATTTCTATATGAAAAGAGTCATGAGGACTTTTTGGGAACAAACACAATTGGTATAACCATTTGATAAAGTACATTCACTAACAATTTTGAAATTGAAAAACAATTGTAATTTGCTATTGTAAAAGTTAAAATCGTAACCAATCTTGTCTAAAATAGAGATAAAAATCAAGTTCCGTCTAAAAGACGGTACATAGGAAACATTTTCTAAAACAACTTCAAAACTAGTGTTCAAACATAGACTAACGGTCCCTATGTATTCTACTCTAATGGCAACATTATTCCCAACTTTGATTTTGGACCCTAATTCACTTGGCCTCCGTTTGTTTTTTAACCCCTGCAAAGAAATAGCAATGTGAACCATTGCACCACTGTCAATCCACCAAGTATTTGATGGTACATCAACTAAATTGGATTCTAAACAAACATAGACTAGTGAATTACCTTCTTCTACTTTCTTTTTCGTTAACCATGATTTGTATTTAGCGCATTGAGCTCTCTTGTGACCTTTTCTCTTACAGAAGTAACAGTTTTTGTCAAACTTATTGACAGTAGATTTAAGGCCTTTCACATTGTGCTTTTGGTTTTGTTTTTGACCTTTATCACGCTTTTTAAAACCCTGAACTTTCTTATGAGCATGACCCTTAGAATTTGAGGTACTAACCTTATCAGAGTGGGGTTTAGGTTTGGAAACAAGCAATACTACCTCAAGTTTTTGACTCTTAATTTTGCTTTCCTCAGTAATATAATGGGTAATTAAGTCATTAATAATCTAGATTCCTTTTGGGTATTGTAGGCAGTCTTTATGTGAGAAAACTCAGAAGGTAAAGTGTTAAGAGCATGGCATATTGGAGAAATCATAACCAATCTTGTTTTTTATTTTTTTGAATCTTAGATGACAAGTTTGTTGTTTGTGCAAAACTCAAGGCCCTTATTTAAGGTCTCCATCTACACGTAGAGTGTGGGTTTTTTGACGTGTGGATGGAGATGGATTCCTCTTGGGCGGTTAAACTCATGCATGGGATTTCTCACTCTTAGGAGCTCACTCATGTGGTGATGCGAGCTAAGACTCTGATGGCTATTAGTCAAGCATCGATCTCACATATTTGCAGGGAAAGTAACTAGGTGGCTAATTTGCTTGCGAATATGGGTGTCTCTACTAATGGTTTAGTGGTTTTGGATAGCAATAATGTGATTCCTAATCTTCTGGGGCTGCTAAGGTATGATAAATTTGGTTTGCCGAGCATTAGATTATAGGTGTTTTTTGTAAGAGTAGTAAATACTACCTTTTTTTTTATATAGTTTTCTTGTATTACATGCATACTTTTCTGTTCTTTGTACATTAATTAGCCTATCAACCAACCAAATAAGTGATAAATTCTTTTAGAAAAAATTTCCCCCTAGTTAGGTAGTCTTTACCGACTCTTAGTGTTTATATCTATGATTTGAATTAGATTACTTAAAAGAAAAAATCTTCTACAACCTAGCGACATGCTACCTATTGAGGAGTTTCACACTTTTTTTTGGTACTAGGTCAAATAAGCTGTCACCAAAAAGGACGTTCTGGGTAAGCCTATAAAGTACAAGCTTATTATTTTCACGCAAATTGGACTTTTCTTTTATATAAAATCTCTTTTATGTAAATAGATCAAGCAAGTTGATTTTAACTTTAAAATCATCGAAATTATTTTTAAGTGCCTAAGAAATGGTCAAATAGATCCTTAATTAGCACATTTTAAAACAAATTTTTAGGTAAACAAATTTAAAAATCAAAAGTTCAAAATTATTGTTTTTCCAAAAGAGTTTTAGACCAGTAAATCATTTTCAAAATGGTAGATGTATCAAACTTCTCTATAATCTACTATAAATGCATAACATTTGTGTAATTGTAAAAGTTTCTCTTATCATATTTTTAATTTTTTTAAAAATATTTTTACACGCACACCTTCAAATCGTTAACTATTCTAATGGTGTTAAATTTTATAGAAAAAGACTTTAACACCCTAAAAGAAAATGCTAGCAAATGATTGATCTTCTTTCTCTTTTCCCGAGATCGTGTCAGCTACAGAGGATGCAACCCAACAAATTTGCTCCGTGCTAGCATCAGCTGCGCTCATCTCAATTACTTCTATTATAATAAGACTTCTGATGAATAAGACTTTTGATGAATTAAAAGAGGATTTTTAAATTATAGCAGGATTTGATAAATTTTTAATGAATAAAATGATAGTTTGGTGTATTTTACATTTTTTAAAATAAAAGAAATTAAAATAATACTTTATAAAATTATTTTTACAATTTTCCAAACAATACATGGAAAACGCCAAAAGAATTGTTCACGGGACCGTTAGATCATGTCAGACGAGACGTATCAGTAGGAGTCTTGTAACAATTAGGTGCAAGTAAATTTAGGGCCCGAATTAGTTTTTTGTTTAAAAAAAAGATATTTTTTTTAGAAAAAAATTACATTAAATTTACAATAATTATTTAATTTGACTTTTAAAAAAAATTAAAACTCTGAAAAAAATTCAAATATAATTTTTTTAAAAGTCAAAATTTTTAATTTTTTTAAAAAAATATTTTTTTAAAAATTATTAAAAAAATACTTTAAAAAAAAACCAATTTAAACGGATCCCAGAGCTGAGAGCATTCTTGTGCATAGGTTGATTTATTTATATTATAGGAAATCGCAAATATGATTCACTCGCTATGAAGTACGGATACCTATAAAAGCAAGCGTACAGTGTCTTAGGCATGTGAATTTTATTTTTATTTTCTTTTTGATTTCCGACACGCTGCCACGTTCCGGACAGGTGAGACGGACACACTAGTCTTTGTGATTTTTAAAATTGTTTGGGGTCGTAATGCAAATTTTAAAATTTAAAAATAGAGAGCTAACATTAAAACAAGTTCCCAATTCAATGTCTCATAATTCCTAATTCCTAAAACAAGTTCTCTGGAGTCTGAAACTTGCAAAGCAAAAAGGAAATAAAAGAAGAAGATAAACTCACGCTTAACAATCAGCAGTGCATCTTCTCTTCTTGACTTCGTAATCGGCGATTGGCTTCGAAGAGTCGACGAGGACTCGAAGGTAAGTTGTCTAAGTCGGCGCTTGTGTGAGTTCATTTTCATCTTCATTCGTACGTGTTAATTAAGTTATTAAAGAGGGCTGTTAAGTGTTAATAATAGTAAGGGATTTGTTTGGTATGAAACAGGGCTTCTTAGTCGGTGCTTGGAGCTGTTAAGTGTTATGTCATATTTGTAGCGTTAACGTGTGTGTATATATATACATACATATACATACATATATATATATATATATATATATATATATATGCATATGCATGTGTGTAGTGTCAAACTTTATGAACATGTTATTTTATGAATTCTAGTTTTTAAATTTTATATATATGTGCATATGCATGTGTGCAGTATCATCACATCTCAGGTGTCTGCGTATGTGTGGTTGTGCTTCTTAGCTCTCACAATAGATATGATTCTGTAAATAACAGTAGCAAATTAAAGCCCCCAAAGCATTCAGTTACAGATAAGAATTACAAACAACTAGCACAACTGCAGAAGCAGCAGCAATGGATATGCTGAATGGTGCAATAGGAATAACAAAAGGCTTGTTCAGCTTTGCTGACTCCATGGCATTGAAGTATGCTGTGGAGCGTCGCATTGCTGATATTATACACTCACATGGCCACTCAATCACAGTGTCTCAGATTGCTTCCGCCATTGATGCTTCGTCTCCAAATATTAGCTATCTTCAACGTATCATGAGAATGCTAGTTCGTCTTAAGATATTTGCTAGCTCTCAATCTGATGATGGAGTTGTACTTTATGGCTTAACACCTTTGTCCATGATGCTGAAATAAGCTTAGCGCCACTGCTCTTGATGCAAAACCATCCTTTGCTTTTGTCAACATGGCATTACCTTGGTGATTGTGTGCGGAAAGGTGGTTCTGGGTTCAAGAAAGCTCATGGAGTTGAGGTGTTTGAGATGGCATCAACCAACCCTGAGCTCAACAAGCTTTTCAATGATGGTCTGCAGAGTTTCGCCAAGATTATTGCCATGGGGGTTGTATCAACTTATAAAGATGGTTTCAATTCGATTGCGTCGGTAGTCGATGTAGGCGGCGGCGTTGGGCAGCTCGTGGCGGAGATCGTCAAGGCATTTCCCCATATCACGGGGTTCAACTTTGATCTTCCGCACGTCATTGCGACAGCACCGGATTACAATGGAGTTTCTCATGTTTCCGGTGACATGTTCGACTGCATTCCCGTTGCTGATGCAATTCTGATGATGGTATTTTATTACCTCTGGAACTTTTTAATTAAGTTTATTCTTTATTTTTTATTTGTGACAAATTACTCCAAAAAGTAATAGTTTCATTTTGCTGTTAATAATAACTCCATTTTTTATTTTAAAAAAGCACGTTGAATTTCATGCAAGATGCACACTAACTGCAGATTTCTCTCTTTTTTTCTTTTCAAAACAAGAACCATGCGGCTCACGTTAGATCTAACTATCTAACGTCTTTTTTAAAGATAACTTAGAGATTGGACTGATGAAAACGCGGAACTATTAGCCCATTGTCATTTGTATGTAAGAAGACATATGCTTGGATTGAGTATATTTAAAACGAAAAAAAAAATTGTATGAGATAATTATTTTTACGTGTTCAAATTGTTAATCAATTGATGATTTTTGACTTGAAGCCTAATATTGTCACAAACTGCAAAGTACGAGACTAATTTGTGCCTTGTAATCTTTATGAATGCAGCATGTTCTCCATGACTGGGAAGATGAAGATTGTGTCAAAATATTGAGGAACTGTCTAAAAGCAATTCCGGAAGAGATTGGGAGGGTCATAATAATTGATTTTGTTTCAGGAGCAGATGGAGAGGATGAAGGACTATTTGGCAAACCAGATGTGGTGTTCGATCTTCTAATGATGGCTCACTCTCCTAGCGGAAAGGAAAGGACTGAGGTTGAATGGAAGAAAATATTGGAGGAAGGAGGCTTCCCGAGATACAACATCATACAATTGCCATACCTCGGTTCAATAATTGAAGCCTATCCATAACTAATTGAATTGTTGAAATTTATAATGTTTATCAATAATGCAGAGCATATAGATATAGAAAAATAAACGTTAAGCCTCTGAGAAGAATAATCTTTGTGCTTTACAACACTTAATTAAAATTGTTTATCTTAGCAACCCATTCTTGGAGCTCTAATTGCACTTGCAGAGATGAAGATTGTGTTAAAATGTTTGAAAAAACTGTCAAAAAGCTATTATCGGAAAAAGGTAGAAAGATAATCATTGTGGATCCAATCTTAAAGGTAAATATCATGCATGATATAGGTGTAATACTCTACTACTACGTGTGTATCAGTAATTAATGGTATGCTCTTTCATTCTCTCTCTGTTTGTTCTTTCACGTTTATTATTGTAAGATCATGGCTCGAATCTAAATCCTTGTTTGGCAACACCCAAAAATAGCTTTTTTAATTAGCTTTAATATTTTGATTGGTCAAAATATTGTTTCTCCAAGTTATTATTTGTACCACCCTCCCACATTAGTTATGTGTAAGATTTTTGTGTACTTTATAATAGTTTGAGTTTATTACTACCGTCATTATAGAGTTTAAGCATTTTAGGCTATTTAATTAGGCTTACTTGTGGTGGTAAGCTCGTAGTTGGGCACGGATCATTACAGGTGATAGCAAAGCAGATTTTGGTTAGAGGCAAATTTCGCGCCCTCTGGGAGTCCTAGTCTATAGTTAAGCATCTTGGGCCCATTGACTAGGCTCACTTTAGGTAGAGGCGGATCCCATGTTGCCTGGGTAGAGGCAAATTCCATACCCCTGGGGGTCTTGGACTATAGTTAAGCATTTTGAACCCATTGATTATGCTCATTTTAGGTAGAGGTATATTCCACGCTGCTTGATAGAGGTAAATTCCACGCCCCTGTGGTCTTGGTCTTGGACTGTAGTTAAGCATTTTGTTTTTGTTGATTAGGATTACTTTAGGTAGAGGCAAACTCAATGTTGCTTGGGAGTCCTAGGCTATATAGCTAAGCATTTTGCCTATTTGATTAGGCTCACTTGTAACATTTGTGATGACAAGTCAATAGTTAGATTTGAGTCATTACATTTAACCAACTTATAAGTTAAGCTAAACATCCTCTTAGCCTAGTTAGGGATAATTTGAAGAATTCCTAGTCTAGTTAGAGGTAATTTGAAGAAAAAGAATACATAAAATTCAAAAATATAAGAAATCATAAAATAGTTAAGTGTCTCAAACTAATCATCCTTTTTATTTGAGATTGAAAGAGAATGTAACCGGAAAAAGAAATGGTTGTGAGCACGAGCTACACTTTAGACTTCTCTCTGTGCAAAAGTGTAACGGTCGTTTACCAATAGTAGATTTTTTTCAGGAGTAAGATAATGATCTATCAGTTGAAGTAAAGAATCGAACCACGATGATTTTTACATGTCACCTTTTGCTGCTTTATATGGTGGTTGTGAATATGAGGTACAATTTAGACTTCATTCTGTCAATGCAGAAGTGCAATCATTGTTGAGTAATAGTATATTTTTTTCAGAAAGTGAAATAATTAATGGTCAGTTACTCAGTTAGAGGGTGTTTGGCTTTGCTTATTAAACACACTCTCACATACTTTTTACTATTTAAGTATTTATAAATACCAAATAAGCAAAGGCAAACACCCTTTTAGTGTAAATAAAAATTGAACCACAATGAATTTTGCGTGTTACCATTTGCTGGTTTAAGGGAGAGTATAATTTGGTTAAATTGACCTAATCAATTCAAGCTAATTTAAAATTTGGTTATTTTATAAGGTTAAAAACTAACTAATTAAATTAAAATGAGTTAGTTTGGTTTAGCTTTTAAAAAGATTTACAAAACCAAACTAAATTAAATTGAACTATATTCACCCTCAATTATATATATATATATATATATATATATATATTAGTTAAACTTGTAAATCAAAGTTGATCTTTTGGTGAATGTTTTGTCTTTGAAATTATTTGGTAAATTTTATTTTTCTGAATCTTTTAGTGAACTTTAAAATTTTTTCTATAAAAACCAAAACTAGACTAAACTAAACTAAATTAACTCTAGATATATTGGTTTGGTTTGGTTATTTTACTTGATTAAAAATCAAATAATTAGTTCCTAATGAAAATTAACTAGTTTGGTTTAAAATAAATTTAAAACCAAACCAATTAAAGTTAAGAGGGGCACTTGATATGGGTATAACTCGTCCAATGCGAGCACTTCCAGGTCTGATACATAAACTGGACCAAAGAAGGTTCCAAAGTAAATGGGACTGAGATCTTTAAATGGAAATCCATCATTTCGGTGTCGATCGACACAAATCATTAAATTAAAAAAGAAAGAAATAGAAACTGGAACCACATCAATTATTTTCACTTCTCAACCTCCCGTGGTTGGAACATATAACAGATTGTTTTGATGAAGTCACATTCGCCAAGTTCTTGATGAAAACAAAGCACATTAAGTTCCAAATCATTACTTAGACAAAATAGAAAAGCAACCCTTTTTTAAACCCACAATGCCCTAACCCAACCTAATCCTCGCTCTTCAAAGAATTTGAACTAAGGGGGGCTAGTGGGGGCCCAGCCCCCTCAAGCGTCAAAAAACTATATATTAGTGTTTATAAAGTTTTATTTAAAATTCTTCTTATGGCGCCCCTAATTTTTTCTCTTCATTTCTTTTGTTTGAAATTATTCTTTTAATAATCTTTTAGCATATATTTTTTTCTATTAGATGATATTTCAATGATTAAATTTTATTTTGGCAAAGATTCTTAATAATCCTTAATTTATTTGTTTTGCTAGTTAGGTATTTAGAGTTTTTTTTTCTTGCAATATAAATTTAAAAAGTCATAAATTTTAAATAACTTTTTCATAAAGAATTTATTTAAATAGGGAGTTTCTTCATATATTATTTATGTATTTATTTTCAATTTATAGTTTCATAAAGGAGAACAGAACTTACTTTTGTCAACTAAATTAGTAAATCTTTTCTTTACATAATTTTCTGTTAATTTGTTAAATGGTATTTTCTACACTTGTTTACGTTAATAATCTAACATTTCATTCTTAGTTATTGTGATTATTATTATCTATATATATATATATATATATATCTATCTATCTATTTATCTATCTATACCTTAGTTATACTATTTGTAAAGGTTCTTCCATATGTTTTTTGTCACGCCCCTGAGCCCAGACCCATAGGCCCGTGAGCGAGACTAGTGTTATGGACATAACTAATAACTACTTGGGCCTCTAATCAACTGGCCCAAAATGGTTAACCCAAGTTATTAGTTATACCAACTTCACACACTTATAAACAAGTCACAAGTCACCCCACAAACCGATGTGGAATATCACATTCACCCTCCATTGAGGACTTGATGTCCTCGTCTGAGGCACACAATCACACACAAGACTAGGCGGTGCAGGACTCTAGAGGTGACTCCTACGAGCTCAAGAGGTGGCTCCCACTGCACATTTGGTGTAGTACTTTGTCCCGCATAGTACTTAGCTTCCGCAACTGGCTGGTAACTAGCTCTGAATACCATTCTGTCACACCCTCGAGGCTAAGCCCACGAGCGAGACTGGTGTTGTAGGCATAACTAATAACTACTTGACCCTCTAATCAACTGGCCCAAAATGGTCAACCCAAGTTATTAGTTATACCAACTCTACCCACTTATAAATAAGTCACAAGTCACCCCACAAACCGATGTGAGATATCACATTTTTCCCTTTAATTCTACTAAAATCTGGTGCAGCCATTTCATTTCATCTAGGACCGTCTAATTGTTTTTTGCATCAACAGTTGGTGTATCGCTAAGGTATAGATAATATACTAGCAATGCCCCGTGCTTTGCGTGGTTTTATCTTTTATTTTCTAATTTATTAACCATTGTTTTCTTTTAGAGGTTCCAATAAGTTCTTACACATTGTCTTTTCACTAACTGACAAATCAAATCTATATTATTGGTCATTTCATTGACATAGTAATATATTATATTATTAGTTGGTTGTATAAGTCTCTAAGATGGGCCAAGGTATGACATTTTATTCAAACGAAAGGATTGTCTAATCATGCTTATCCTATTCTCACTTATTTAACAAACATGAAAATTAATAAGTTTATAACTAAGTTAAAGAATTCATTCTTTACACAATTTAGATAACCAAAAAATTAAAATCCCCAAAATACCACATATAATCATTCAGATCATTTATCATTCATATTTCAATATCACATATAATCATCTAGACATGGGTAACACTTCACATCTAATTATTCTTGAGTGAACATTAATATGTTTAGAAATAAGGCAAAGAATTCATTGTTTAAGTATAACACTGGTTTTTTATTCCAAATCTTGTTCTCTATGGATGTTGCTTTTTGGCTTGCATCTGTTTACTACATTGCTTTTGATTGACTTTGCAATATTGCTTTTAGACATTTGGCAAGACACCTCCTTTCTGAACCTGTAAGACAGCTATTTAGTTGTTATTAATGATCATATATTTGCAATTTTATATAAAAAGATTGATTTGCAGTATCATCATAAAGCAAAGAGTACCCAAATTGACAATTGCTACAATAGTAATATCTAAAAAGAATCTATATAAAAGAAAAAGAAAAGAGAAAAAACCACTAGAGTTTTTGTTAAACACAATGAAGATGGCTTGATATTCTTACCCTTCCACGTGGTTTCTGTTCTGCCCGCAAGATTTTATTTGAATGGAACTTCATGAGAGTATCAATTGTTTCAAAGCTTGCTATTCCAGTTTCTTGATTTAGTATGGGCACCTAAAATCATAACATTATTCATCTTTAACATGGAGTTTGTGACACTACAAAACAATAAAAGCAACTCCTATTTAGGCACTTGAAATGGATAATAAGCTACAAGTGAAAGTAAGAGTTTATCAGATTGATTACAATGGCTTGTTCATTATATTGAGCTGAGAGAAAGTATTCCACAAGATTTAACCGAGTCTTAGAAGTGCTTGTTACATTGCATCAGATGATTTCTCAATCTGAAAATCTTATTGCTACATGCTAGAATTTCTCTGGACTTTTATATCATGTATGCACAAAAAGTTTTCTACACTGTACTAGAATGAACTTAGACAAAATACTAATGATGATCCATTATTAAGCTATATGAAGATGAGCAAAGGAGACATTACAGAGGAGAAGAGCATACCTTACAATGATAGTGTATCTCAGTAGCATGGAATGTTAATTAGTTTATCCTGGTCTTTTTTTCCACAAATCCTCATAGGATGGTCCATATCGATTTGCAAGGATACTGTGATAAGTCAATTATAATGATCTGAGCATGAGATTGTTATTAGGATAAGTCAATTTTTTGGGCATTTTGGGAGTCATAAGCCTTTTGTTAGTACTTTTTATTCAATTAAAACCAGTGGTTAAATTGAAAATTATAGAAGTTACTAAATATCAATTATTGATATTGGTATGGTATAAATATCTCAAGTCTAATAGAATAACACATGGTTTTGGATTTTTTAGATAGAAGTATACATGATAATACTCTTTTTCTAAGTAGCTGAAATTAAAACTATAGTAATTTAAGACAATTTATCTTGTCCATTTATATTTATTTTTATCTTAATTATTGTAATATTTTTATTTATATATTTTATTGTACCAAAATGTATACACTAAAACAATGACCCCAAACTTCAAATTTGCTTCCCTCTAAATTTTCAAAGCATCAGATTTTGCTATGTGACATGTCCAATAAAATATTAGAAAAACACACTCACACATGTACAAGCTTCCCTTGCAAGCTTTCAAGTTTCAAACAACAACTTTTTTATTTTGATAAAATTAATTTTAGTTAATAACTTTTTCTTCAAAATTTACACTTTTTCTTTACATATGAAAGCTTTTTTCTTATTCAAGGCTCTTCATGCCACTTTCTTCTTCAATCCAACTTATCTTATATTTAATTATAATTAATCTATTAATCAAATTAAATATTCCACGTATAATACATTACTTTTATAATTTGATAACAAATTATATCAAAACATGTGCATTGCATAGGTCACATACTAATATATAATATATTGTCTCATGTTAGAAATGATAAAAAAAACTTATTTTTTTCCTTAATATTCTCTCGACAATAGTTTCTATTCAAATACATAAATAAATCCCGATCCCCCAATTAAAAATTTCTAATTTTGCCCTTGATTTTACATAATTAAATCAGATCACTTGGAAGAAGATGAAAGGAAATAAATGAAAAGAAAAAGCACCAATCAGTTTTTGGCTTCGTTTTCTTGACCGTGTTCTTTAAGCGTATTCCATGCAACTATCCTAATTTTCGTATACGTATTTCTAACAAAAAAGAAAAAGAAAAACCAACCTCTCACTGAAGAAATACTAATATTAAAATAATTATGATTGAAACACAATTTTAAATCGGCGCCAATCGTTACCAAATTTATATGCAAACAAATCTACTACTAATTAGAAATTACATCGTCGGGAGAGACAAGTAAGCAATAAATTCTAAGGGGATCTTTTGTTTTTTCTTTCCCCCCAGCAAGGTAATCTTTATCTACTCTTGGTTTTTATATCACAATTTGAATTAGATTTCTTAAAAACATCTCCCTCAATCTAGTATTGAGGAGCTTCACACCACTTTTTTTTTGGCGCTAGCTAGGTCAAATAATTAAACTGTCACCAAAAAAGCAAGTTTTGGGTAAGCCGATAAAGTATAAGCTTGGCTAGTATTTTCAGGCAAATTTGCTTTTTCTTTTATATAAAAACTCATTTACACATAGATCAAGCAAGTTGATTTTAATTAAACTAATAGGAAATACTTATAAGAGCCTGTTTGAGATTGAGTTACAGCATGAAAAAGTAATTTTTGCAAAACAGCAAGTGCATAGAGTGTTTGGTTACGGGAAAAATTGAATTTTGAGGCCCAAATAGGTTTTGAAAAAGCATCAATAATGCTACTTTTGTCAAACTGTGTTTTACAAATTATACATATATATATATATATATACACACACACACACTTTATTAATTACAATATATTCATTCATGATTAAGATTAAACATATAATCTAAACAAAAAATATAAAATAAAAAATATAATTAAAAATAAAAATTAAACAATTAAATTTTAAAAAATTTAAAATTTAAATTTAAAAACTAAAAATATCAAATATAAAAAAGTAAAAAATTAAAATTTAAAAATTTAAAAAATTACAAAATAATTGAAAACTTTATAAAATTTAAAAAATAAAAAAGTTACAAATAATTGAAAACTTTATAAACTATAAAAATCTAAAAATATTGAAATCAAATAAATAAATAAATCATAAATAACACTTTAAAAAGTAATTTTAACCAAATAGAGTAGCAACAACTTTTTTATTCTACAACAGTTTTATATTCTTTTACCAAACAGTAAAATAACTTTTTTTAACCTGCAACCGCAACTGCAATAATAGATTTCAACATAAATGCCAAATGGGCCTTAAGTGTTTAAAAAGTGGTCAAACAAATCCTTAATTAGCACATTAATTCTTAAACAATTTTTTTGGTAAACAAATTTAAAAATCAAAAGTTCAACATTAGAGTTTTCCAAAAGGGTTTTGACTCAAGTAGCTCATTTTTGAAATGATAAAAATTAAAATAACACTTTTAACCGTTTGTATAATTTTTCCAAAAAAAAAAAAGAAATACATGGAAAACGCCAAAAGAATTGTTAGTGGGACTGTCTGGATCGTGGGTAGCATGTAAGATGCGACAAATTAGCATGTCTCCTTTGGCGTCCTGCTTGATGATGCTTACCAACCCCTGCCGTTGCCAGCTCACAGTATTGCAACTATGAATGGCGAGGAAAATTTTCTTTTTTATTCTAATTTTAAATTTTTATGGTAAAAATACCCTACTTTTTAAATTTGTTTTAAAAATTCCCTTTTCGTTAGGTCACCTACTGTTTCGGTAAAGCAAAGATACCCTACTTTTTATCGAAAAGGGTATTTTTAAAACGAATTTAAAAAGTATGATATTTTTGAGATAAAAATTTAAAATAAGGGTAAAAAAAATTTTTCCAAATGGCGATTGAGTTTGACGACAAGTAGCAATCGAAGGAACAAAGAAGAACAAGGACAGTATATATATATATATATATCCATCTCATGCAAGTTGAGTAGAACACTCATAGTCATAATTGCAATATAACAACTCAGGAATTTTGCAGGGATTTGGTTAAACATGCTTAAGATTTCATAGATATGCCCTCTTTAAATCTTGTCTAAGCCATGCAACTAAAGTGATCATCATGCAACTCAAACACTTAATGTGTAAAGCTATACTCTTAGTTAAAAATACTTACATCATATACTTATACTAATACACATATACACTTATATACTAATTATAAGAGATCATGTGAGCATGATAAAGCTTATTTACACCAAATTTATGAAAAAATATGCAAAGAACAAATATAATTTAGCATAAGAAGTCATTTTAATAATAAACACATTAAGATGATCTATAATACAAAAATGCAAATGCAATGCAAAGAGTACTTTTGAGCTCGTAATATAGACTATCTTCAAATAGCAATTTAACAAAATAACCAATAAGATCTTCAAGGATTCCTTTCATGCTTTCCAAGCTAAAAAGTATTCATTTGGCTCCATCTCTTGTAGTTGATCATCATCACTTCACATAACTCATAACTTCAAGCCACCCACAAATATGCTCAAAGAAACAATAATGACATCATCAAAACTTAATTATAATAATAATTCCAACACTCTTGATTCTTGATTCTTGGTTTGTGGGATTTTTACTGTAGCTTGTTGAGTTTAATTCCATTATTGGTGTTTTTGGTTTTCGTTCTAAGTCACACGTGAAGGACTGTTGGAATGCACATTCCTCCTGCATATAAAAAAATTAGTAAATCTAAGACTATTTTATAAGATCCTGGGCCATTCGTTATATTAACCAATGGGTATTTATGATGGAGTTTCAATGATTCTAAAGACTAATGTGTTTTTAAAATAGAAAGTAGAGTTTGGACTAATGAAAACATAGAACTATTAGCTCATTGCCTGGGTCACACGCAAAAGGGGTATTGGAATATACATTGCTCCCTCATAGAAAAATTAGAAAATCTAAGACCAACTTATAAGGTCTAAGGTCATTTTTGATATTAACCAATTAATTTTTAGGATGAAATCTCAGTGATTTTTCACACTAACGTGTTTGGACAACTAACAAAAACACGGAACTATTAGCCCATTGTCATTTGTATATAAGAAGACATTTGGTTGGATTGGATAGATTTAAAATGGAAAGAATTGCATGTGCTAGCTAGTTTGACATGTTCAAATTGTTAATCTTTTGTCGATTTTTCACTTGAGCTCTAATATTGTCACAAACTACAAAGATAAAAGATTAATTTGTAACCTTGTAATCTTTATGAATGCAGCATATTCTCCACAACTGGGGAGATGAAGATTGTATCAAAATATTGAGGAATTGCCTAAAAGCAATTCCAAAAAAAAGACTTGAAGGGTCACAATGATTGATTTTGTTTTAAGAGCAGATGGAGAGGGTGAAGAACCATCTAATAACCTAGATGTGGTGTTCGATCTTCTGATGATGGCTACCTGTCATGGCGGAAAGGAAAGGACTGAGGTTGAATGGAAGAAAATATTGGAGGAAGGAGGCTTTCCTAGATACAACATCATACAATTGCCATACCTTGGTTCAATCATTGAAGCCTATCCGTAATTAATTGAATTGTTGAAATTCATAATGTTTAGCAATAATGCAGAGGATATAGACATAGAAAAATCTATGTTAAGCCTCTGATAATAGTAATTTGTGTTTTACGGCATTTAATTAAAATTGTTTTCTTTAGTATCTCATTCTTGCAGCTCTCGGGCGTGCTTTACATATACTATTCTATTAATATTTGTGTATAAGTAATTAATTATATGTTCTTTCTTTCTCTCTCTATTTGTTCTTTCATTGTTAATATTAGATCATGACTTGAATTTAAGGTCTTGTTTCGCAATGCTAAAATATAGCTTTTTCAAGTAACATAACGAATGGAGAGCAAAAGAAGCCATAGGCATTTCGCAATAAAGCGTGGCCCAATTGTAGGGGAGAGGTCGCCTGACGTGCATACACAGAGAGCAATCGCTTTGAATGCAACTGTTCGTGCATTTGGTGTCGAATCGTTTGAAGCATCTTCAACCAACCGAAGGCACTATTTTTTTTTTTATAATTTTTTGTTATGTCATTTTGCTTAGATTTTTGTCGAATTTGTTTTGCAAGAACATTGCAACTTCCAGATTATTCGCCAACAAGAATTGGAAGCATATTGAAATAGTAGGAAGGCCCGCATCGCGATTAAATGCATGCATGTATGTATGATGACCAAGTACAAATGAACAAACTAAGAGGCACGACTATATTTCTTAATATTATTGTAATACAAAATTTAAATTATATAATAAATAGTTATTAAAAATTTTAGTAGTCCTGTAATGAGTCAAATAAGTTTTACTTATATTTACACATCTCTTTGTAAAAATTAAAACCGAAAAAGGTGTTAATTTTGTCCTTTTTGCTATTTTGACAAATTTAAGATAAGATTAATTATAAAGTGGAAAAGAATTTGTTGCATTAGAGTGGGTTGGGTGAGTATGAGGGTGGAAATATCTGAATTTTCTTTTGGATTTTACTTAATCTAATCAAATTAGAATTTCGTATGTAAAATTTGTATAGGATTCAAATTGAAAAATTAATTTTTTAATTTTTTATTCTCATAAGTAATTTAATGTAATTTGAGATAATTTTGTAATTATTTAGTTTTCTTCAATTTTTAATATCTTTTTAAATTTAATCTCAATTAGCACAATATGATTTAATGAAAAATCAAAAACACACAAGAAAAAAGATAATGAGATACTCGAAGACAAAAAAACCCAGGTATTTAAATTATATATGGTCGAGATTTATAATTTCTAATACCTAATTGAATAACCTATTTTGGCTCTTGAAGTTCAAAATTCTAAACTTGAAAACTTAAAGATTCAAATCAATTTCCACTCTTATATGAAAGTCAAAATCTATTTTCAGATATAGTATAACTTAGTATAATACAATTTAACAAATCTATGTACCTTTTTTAATCAAGTCTAAATTAGCATACTATATTTAACAAATAACAAAAATTAAAATCAAAACTTGAATTTAGAAAATCTGAAACTCAAGTATCCAAAAATTCTCAAGTTTGTAATTTTAAATATTTAATTTAATAGTTTTTTAGCTCTAAAAATTTAAATATTTGAACTTAAAAATTCAATCGAATTCCAATATGTAGCTCAATCATACAGTTTTTTCAACTTGAAATAGGAAAAAGTTAAAAATCAAGCAAAAAAGTGAGAGTGCGTGTAATTTTGATTGAGAAGGAAGGAAAAAGGAGATAGGGTAGATATAAAATTATCTAATTAAATAGCTTCTTTGATTTTAATAATAAAAATTTAAAAATTTGGACTCAAAAACTCAAACTAATTCTCTTAAACTGATTTGAACTTTATAACTTTTAATACCCTATAAAAAAAAATTTTATAGGAAAACTCATTATATTAAAAATTCAAACCAATTTATATCCCAAATAAAAAGTTAAAAGACGTGATTAACAAAGAAGTAGGAAAAGAAAAAACAAATTATTTTGCTAGAGAAGAAAAAAAGAATAAATATAAATTTATAATTTTTCCATGATAAAAATAAAAATTATAAAATTTTCATTACAAATATTATATAAATTTTCATTAATAATTATGCCTTTTTTTGAAATTTATTACAACATTCCTATTTTTTAATACTATTTATTCATGATGGAGAACCATAAATGAATATTATCCAAGTAAAGTAATTTTTTTTTTTTAATTTTAGTAGAGATATCACCGACGAATTGTTGATAACTCACACAATTTCCAAGAAGTCACACAATTTTATAAAAATTATAAATAATAGATATGATTCTCTCACAAATTGCTATAAAATAATAATAGCAAAGCCCCCCGAAGCATTCACGTGGTACTGCAGAAGCAGCAATGGATAACGAGGCCATGCTGATCAATGCTGCAATAGGAATAACAAAAGGCATGTTCAGCTTTGCGGACTCCATGGTATTGAAGTGTGCTGTGGAGCTTCGCATTGCTGATATTATACACTCACATGGCCACTCAATCACAGTGTCTCAGATTGCTTCCGCCATTGATGCTCCATCTCCAAATATTAGCTATCTTCAACGTATCATGAGAATGCTAGTTCGTCTTAAGATATTCGCTAGCTCTCAATCTGATGATGGAGTTGTACTTTATGGCTTAACACCTTTGTCCATGATGCTGTTGGATGATGCTGAAATAAGCTTAGCGCCACTGCTCTTGATGCAAAACCATCCTTTGCTTTTGTCAACATTGCATTACCTTAGTGATTGCGTGAAGGAAGGTGGTTTTGGGTTCAAGAAAGCTCATGGAGTTGAGGCGTTTGAGATGGCATCAACCAACCCTGAGCTCAACAAGCTTTCAACGATGGTCTGCAGAGTTTCGGCAAGATTGTCGCCGAGGGGGTTTTATCAACTTATAAAAATGGTTTCAATTCGATTGCATCGGTAGTTGATGTCGCCGGCGGCATCGGGCAGCTGGTGGCGGAGATTGTCAAGGCATTTCCGCATATCACGGGGTTTAACTTTGATCTTCCGCACGTCATCGCGACAGCACGGGAGTACAATGGAATTTCAAATGTCTCTGGTGACATGCATGTTCGACTGCATTCCTGCTGCTGATGCAATTCTCTTGATGGTATTATATTGCCACTTAACTTTTTAATTAAGTTAAATCACAAATATCACTTTTATCTTTGTTACTTATAACAATTTTATTTTTAATTTTTTGTTTGTGACAAATTAGTACCGTAACTAATAATTTTATTTTACTATTAATAATAACTCCATTTTTCATTTTTAAAAAACACGTTTAATTTTATGTGAGACACACGATAATTGTAGATTTCTTTTTTTTTTTAAGAGAAAAAAAACTGAAATCGGGTATCTCACGTTAGATCTAATGGTCGGATTATGCATTTCTCTTATATAGAAAAATCAAAACATTTAAGACCGTCATATAAAGTCCTGTGACATTCCGTATATCAACCAATGGGTTTTTATAATGGAACCTCAAGTCTCTTGATTTTTGGTTTGTGGGATTCTTGCCTTAACTCATTGAGCTTAATCCCATTCTTGGAGTTCTTGGTTTTCGTTTCAGGTCACACGTGCGAGGGTGTTAGAATATACATTCCTCCTGCATAAAAAAATTAGAAAATTTAAAACTATCTTATAACATCTTAAGTTATTCTTCATATCAACCAATTGATTTTTGTAATGGAGTGTTAGTGATTCTTCACACTAATGTTTTTTTAAAATGAAGAGGAGAGTTTGGACTAACGAAAACACAAAACTATTAGTCCATTGTTCGGGTTACACGTGAGGGGGAATTGGAATATATATTTCTCCTACATAGAAAAATCAGAAAATTTAAGGCCACCTTATAAGGTCTTGGGCCATTTTTCATATTAATCAATTGGTATTTAATAATAATACTCCAATGATTCTTCACATTAGCGTGTTTTTTAAATGGAAAGTGGAGTTTGGACAACTAACACAAAAAAAAAAAAAAAGAACTATTGGCCCATTGTCACGTGGTTTTTAAATAGAAAGTAGAGTTTGGACAACTAACAAAAACAAAAAAAACTATTAGCCCATTGTCATCATTTGTATATAAGAAGGCATATGGTTGGATTTGGTAGATTTAAAATGGATAGAGCTGTATGTACTCGCCATTTTGATGTGTTCAAGTTTTTTTAAATGGAAAGTAGAGTTCGGAAAACTAACAAAAACAAAAAAAACTATTAGCCCATTGTCATCATTTGTATACTAGAAGACATATGGTTGGACTTAGTAGATTTAAAATGGATAGAGCTGTATGTACTCGCTATTTTGATGTGTTCAAATTGTTAAATTGCAAAGATAAAAGATTGACTTGTATCCTTGTAATCTTTATGAATACAGCATATTCTCCACGACTGGGGAGATGAAGATTGTGTCAAAATATTGAAGAATTGCCTAAAAGCAATTCCAAAAACGACTGGAAGGGTCATAATAATTGATTGTGTTTTAAGAGCAGATGGAGAGGGTGAAGAACTATCTGGTAACCTAGATGTGGTGTTCGATCTGCTGATGATGGCTAACTGTCATGGCGGAAAGGAAAGGACTGAGGTCGAATGGAAGAAAATATTGGAGGAAGGAGGCTTTCCTAGATACAACATCATACAATTGCCATACCTTTGTTCAATCATTGAAGCCTACCCGTAATTAATTGAATTGTTGAAATTTTATAATGTTTAGCAATAATGTAGAGGATATAGATATAGAAAAAACCTATGTTAAGCCTCTGAGAATAGTAATCTGTGTTTTACGGCTTTTAATTTAAATTATTTACCTTGGCATCTCATTCTTGCATCTATCGGGCGTGAATTATGTGTACTAATCTTACTATTTGTGTATCAGTAATTAATTATACGTTCTTTCTTTCTCTCTCTATTTGTATTTCGTTGTTAATATTAGATTATGGCTCGAATTTAAGGTTTTGTTGGACAATACTAAAAGATAGCTTTTCAAGTAACATAACGAATAGACAGCAAAAGAAGCGATAGCCATTTCGCAACAAAATGTGGCCCAATTGTAGAGGAGAGGTCGCCTGACATGCATACACAGCGAGCAATCACTTTGAATGCAACTGTTCGCGCATTTGGTGCAGAATCGTTTGAAGCATCTTCAACCAACAGAAGGCACTCTTTTTTTATTTTCATTTTTTGTTATATCAATTTTGCTTAGATTTTTGTCGAATATGTTCTGCAAGAACATTGCAACTTCCAGATTATTCGACAACAAGAATTGGAAGCATATTGAAATAGTAGGCCGGTCAGCATCGCGATTAAGTGCATGCATGTATGTATGATGGCCAAATACAAATGAACAAACTAAGAGGCTGTTTGGCTAAGCTTATAAGCTTATAACCACTTTTTGCTAGTCTATAAGCTAGGAGGAAAAAAAAAAAGCTCTATTGGACCAGCTTATAAACATTTGGGTCAAACCAACAAAAAGATAATATTACCCTAAAAAAAGGAAAATAGTTTTAGGCTACCATTAATTAATAACATGTTCTTTTTAGTCATTTTAATTATTATTGCTACTTGTAAGTACTTATTTACCAAATACATGTCTGATTATTTATCAGTAGCTTATAAGCACAAGTTGCTTGTAAGCACTTAAAAATAAACTTAGCCAAATGGGCTCTAAGCCATAAGTCAACTTTAATATTTCCTCCCGAATTCGTAGTTAGTTTGGCTTTGCTTATTTTTATTTGCTTATACACAATTGGTGCTTATAAAATGATCGATGATGAATGCATAAAGATGTGTTTAAAAAATATGTTCTTATAAACTTTAAAATTTTTTGTAGAAAGGCACTTGTAGGTAGTAATATCAATTAAAATAACTAAAAATGGTATGCCATTAATTAATGTTAGGAGAGAATGGCTATATTGTAATTATTTTAAATCTTTAAAGGGTAAAAATCTCTTCGAAGGGTTAAAATATTGTTGTCAATGGTCAGATTTGAGTGCTTATAAACTCTTAGGAAAAAAAAATTAATATGAGAAGCTTGTTTCCTATCTCCTTACAAGCTCCAACAAGTGACTTATAATAAACCCTATTATCAAATACGTCAAAAAAAATTTTGGCATATAAGTTGATTTGACCAATTTGTAAGCTTAGCCAAATAACCTCTCAATGTTGTTAGAATCATCCCATATTATTGTATCTTTGTACAAAATGGAGATTAATTATTTATATAATTATGATAAAATAAAGTGTATATTTCACTTCTTAATCGACACCACCGTTGACGATCAACAAGTATCAATCTCGATTAGAGTACTTAGACAAGCTAATGCAGTCAGCATTCCCATTTTCCAATCAGTTTTGGTTTTTCTGTCACCATCTAAAGCAAAGCAAAGCAAAGCAAATGGTCAATTTCAAGATTGGTGCACAGAGGAGTTAAAGTAGCATGTGAAGAGCAAGAAGATTATGAGATGAATGAGTTAGAAAGTATAGATAATATCTATACATCTCTTAAAGTTAGAAATCTTCAATCGAAGCAAAGATAGTTTCATAGATTATAGAAGCTTATTTTTTTGTACTTCTTCTTCAATATTGGTTTCTCTCATGATTTTAGTTTATTGCGTTGATAAGAGGAAAAACACAATCATTCTTAATAGGAGCTCCAGCCAGCATGATGTTTATTCTTAATTACAATTGCATGATGATGAATTTCATGTTCCTGTATGATTCTAAACAATTAACATACGTTTATACTTGGACAGTCCAACTATAAAAGTTACATTGATACTTCAAATTTTTTCGAAATTTTTAGTTTAAAAGATAACTTAAATCTATAGTTCCAAGAAATTAAATTTGGTTTTCAAAGCTGGCCACCTCATCTTAATAATTTCTATCTCTAAAATCATCTTGAAACCTGTTTGGCAATACTCATAAGTTACTGAAAGTGCTTATAAGCACTCAAAATAAGCACTAAAGGCACTTAGTCTATTCTCCTACAACATTCTAGATCCACCAATAGTTGGATGTGAAAACAGAGTAATTATGTTAATGATAATCTGTGAAGAAGAGAAATGAATTTTTTGTCCTTTTTAATTGGTCAGTGAGAAATGAATTGGTATTCTTGTTACTTCTAATGGCGAAGTGATTGAGCTACGTTTTTAACTATCAGGCATTATATACTCAGAGGAATGAATACCAAGAGGGAATTATTTGTTTGATATGACGCTGTTCAAAGGACTTTATTGCTGATTGCTATTCTTTGCATCCCACATCGAACTATGAAACAGAGCTTCGGTTTGGAGAGTGCTATATTACGGCAAGCAAGTGCAACAAGTTCCATACTTACCTGGACGGGGTCGATGGGCGATCAAGAAGGTCCATGGCCTAGGTTGGTGACCTCCATTGCACTTGGGAGGGGCGCCCGCCTAAGGTCAGCCCAAGTGGCTGAGCCTACGTCATAATTTCTGGCAGCGGGGGCCTGCGTTCGCGCGGCCCCCATTCAATTCTAGTATTACTATTTTTATGCTGAAGGCCCATTGGTCTTTTTAACGGGGCCCAATGGAGGGGTGTAATTGTTTATATGAAAGTAGGGGTGGAAATTGGATTGGATTGGATTTTTGAATGATGGGTTATTTTGGGTTCGGGTTTTGGGTGGGAAAAAATACCCAGTTGGATAGTTAAAAAGTAATTTTGGGTGGGAAAAAATACTCAATTGGATAGTTAAATAGTAATTATCCCGGATGTCGGATTTTTTAGATGTCGGGTTTTTTGGATTCGGATGTTTGGGTACTCGATATTTCTATGAAGCTAAAAAATACAAAATTGTTTACTATATATATATATATATATATATTTGCAGTAAGTTAGCAAATACATTCATTGATAGCCAAACTAATTACATCCATGTATACAAATAGTACGATGCTCAAAACTAAGCATCGGCTCTAATAAAAGAAAAGAGATAGTTCAAAATGACGATACAAATCAACTCTTTTTAAAATATAAAGATATTTCTATCATAACTACGAACCAAACAAAAAGGAAAAATTAATAAATATTAACTATACAAATATATTTCCACATTTATGTAACTTAAACATAACAAATATTTATGCTAAATTAATGTTACATTTTGTTAATTCTAATTATATTACTCAATTCAGTTGACTAATTTATTTACAAATAGCTTAATTATGTTATTAACTTCTCATTACTTTTGTAGAATACTTTTTTTTCTCTTTTTTTAATTGTACATTTTAATATTAATGCATTATATAAAATGTGTGTTTATATATGTGTTATATTAGAATATTATGATGAATAATTTACTATGGAATGATGTGTGTATTTTTTTTAGGTTTTTCGGATCGGGTTCGGATAGGAAAAAACTACCCGATCTACTACCCGATGTCCGATATTTTTCGGATATCGGATTCGAATATTATTCGAATCCGAAAATTTTACATTTTTTCCACCCGATCGGGTTCGGGTTCGGATTCCGATATCGGGTACCTGATCCGAATTTCCACCCCTATATGGAAGGCCCGATTTTTTCTTTAATGAGGCCCAATTGTAGGGTTTGTTTTCTGTGGGCTCGAGATTTTCGAATTTTTAACCCGTAAGCACTGGAAGTTTTTAAACTTTAGTTTGGCATTTATCGAAAAATTATTTATGAAAATAACTCTTTGAGGGAATAAGCGAGATAGAAAGAATAGAAATTGAATTGAGGAGAGAAATTATCAGAGATAAGTTTTTACATTTAGGTTGCGTTTGGTTTGCTTGTTTTTTATTTTTATTTTCTAATTTTTATTTTTATTTTTTAAAAATAATTTTTATTTTCTGTTTTTTAAAATATAGAGAATGTGTTTGATTACTAAAAGTGTTTTGTTTTTTTTATATTTATTTACAAAATTGCCACCTTGTTTTTTAAATTTTTTGGAGATATTTACAAAATTACCATATTGTTTTCTAAATTTTTTGGATATATTTACAAAATTGTCACCTTATTTTCTAAATTTTTTGGAGATATTTACAAAACTGCCACCTTGTTTTCAAATCTTTTAGAGTTATTTACAAAATTGCCACCTTGTTTTCTAAATTTTTAGAATTATTTACAAAACTGCCACCTCGTTTTCTAAATCATTTAGAGTTATTTACAAAATTGCCACCTTATTTTTAGAGAAAACGCTTTTTTGATGTTTTTTATTTTCCTAGAAAACTGTTTTCTATTTTCTGAAAATGAAAACAAAAATAGTTAACAAAATGAATTTTATCATAATTTTTATTTTTCATGAAAATGAAAACAGAAAACAGGCAAACCAAACGCACCCTTAGTTTTTTCAAGTTTGGAATTTGAGATAATTCTTTTACAATCCTATAGAACCTGGTTGCGTTTGGTTCGCCTGTTTTCTGTTTCCATTTTCTAGTTTTCATTTTCCATTTTTATTTTTTGAAAATTTTTTTTATTTTCTGCTTTCGAAAATTTAGAGAATGTATTTGGTTACCAAAAGTGTTTTGCTTTTTTATGTTCATTTACAAAATTACCACCTTGTTTTTCTAATTTTTTAGAGATATTTACAAAATTACCACTTTATTTTCTAAATTTTTTTGATATATTTACAAAATTGCCACCTTGTTTTCTAAATTTTTTAGAGATATTTACAAAACTGCCACCTTGTTTTCTAAATCTTTTAGAGTTATTTATAAAATTGTCACCTTATTTTTTGAATTTTTAGAATTATTTACAAAAATGCCACCTTATTTTTAAAATTTTTTAGAGTTATTTACAAAATTGCCACCTTATTTTTAGAGAAAACACTTTTTTTATGTTTTCTATTTTCTTATAAAATTGTTTTCTGTTTTCTGAAAATGAAAACAAAAATAGTTAATCAAATGGGTTTTCTATCTTAATTTTCATTTTCTATGAAAATGAAAACAGAAAACAAGCAAACCAAACGCACCCTTAGTTTTTTCAAGTTTGGAATTTGAATCACAAACGAATGGTAACGTGTCTAAATTATGAACCAAAATACTCACATCTTTTATTTAAGTTGTGTATTTTTTTACTCTCGACAAACAAATGTCTCGGATTCGTTTAAAGTTTATCTCACTTGATTTTCATGTGATTATGTCTCGGGTTCGTTTAAGGTTCATGTCACTTGGTCTTCATGTGATTATTATCCCTTTTTGACAAAAAAGAAGAAGAAGAAGAAGATATATTCACATAAAAGATTACACAAGTTAGCCTATACTCTCGACAAAGGCTAAATGTTGCGTTTACCTTAAGAGCTAAGGCTAATTGTTGCGTTTACCTTAAGAGCTCTCTTAATTTATGCAGCATTATGATCATTCCTCCAATTACCTCCGAATCCTCGTCTTCAACAATATATATTTTTATCAAATTTTCACCCGACATCTTAGAAGATTTTATAAAATTTTTATTACTCTGTTTTGACTTTTTACGACGGTAGAAAGTTTAAAAGTAATAATGTCAATAAATTTTTATACAATAAATAAAATTTGAATGCAAATTTCTTAGACTAAGCAGTGGGCTGATTTTGAAACCCTTCTATTTCTACTCTTTTTGCGGATGGAATACACGTTCTTGCTGATATAACACCCCCAAAAAAAAAAAAAAGCAAAGAAAAGAAAAGAAAAAAAAAAAAGATAACAAGTTTTTCATGCATGACCCGTGTTGTTCCAAAAATAGATGTTTGACTAATGAAAGATATTATCATCATTTCGATGCTATCACTGTCAGGATGGCCGAGTGGTCTAAGGCGCCAGACTCAAGTTCTGGTCCTCGTGAGAGGGCGT
Organism: Cordia subcordata; assembly: GCA_028554755.1. Lineage (NCBI taxonomy): Eukaryota > Viridiplantae > Streptophyta > Magnoliopsida > Boraginales > Cordiaceae > Cordia > Cordia subcordata. The sequence goes on along the minus strand of JAPTOF010000022.1, from coordinate 4,688,082 downwards.
GGGTTCAAATCCCACTTCTGACACTGAAACGCATTCATTTTTTCTGCTTTTTTCTTTTTCTCTGGGCACGCCTTCAATTGTCACTTAAAATCACAAAAATGAAAGATGAACATTGGGACAAGAAACAAGGACCGGACTAAAGAATAACAGAAAATAAATAAGTAAAGATGTTAGATGATCGATTACAGAATAATTCTTGATAGGGTCTAAAAAAATGATAAAAGTTCCCAATAATTTTCAATTACTGATGCATTTAACATGTACTTTTGTGCCGTACGATGAGCTATAATGGTGCACTAATTGATGATGCGCATTTTTTAGCAGTGACGCTTCGTGATTACAAATTTTCTAGTTCTAGGAATGATGGGAATCACAGTAAATGTTTCCAACCCTTTGAAACTCGAATTTGCCCCTCGCAATAAAACTACGACAACTACGTGTCATGCTCCCGAGCTCAGAGCTCAGTCCCATGACCGAGATTGACATTGTAATCCCAAAGGAATAACGTGTATTTTTTTCGTTTCAAAGACTACTTCAGGATTATGAACTTATGACGGCTATTATGATTGATATTCCAGTCACAAAGGGATAATGTGTATTTTTTCCCGTTTCAAAAACTATTTGAGGATTATGAACCTATGACGGCACCTGGCCCCGAGGGGAGGGGTATCATGCACTCTTGGCCATCTTTCTTAGCTTAACAATTAACGTTAAAAGTATATGTTACAACTGTTTTCTGCAATTGTACAGTATACGTTACAATCAATGTTGCGAAAAACTTGATCGATCCCTGGTGGGCTCATGCAGCAGTTTTTTGTAATGCCAACTGCTGTATTAGATTTCAAAACTGAATAATACTAACTATATAAAAATTGTTGCAGTGTATCATCTGGAATGGATAATGATGCTGTACTATTGTTTAACAAGTGAGGACATTAAGAAGGGACACTCTGCTTTGAATCAACTGCCTATATACACAATCTACTCCTGTTTCAAGAGCTTGAATGTTAGTCTCCAGGGCCTGCAATCTCTTTTGAAGCATTTGCAAATGCAGCTTAGATGGACTGCTATGGATGTTTTCAAGGAGGGATCGAAGAATAACATTGACAAACTCGATTTCATTGATCATTTTCTGATCTCTGCCACTAATTGTTGATCTTGTGACCATCAACTTTGAGATCAATGCCCAGCCACGGAACTTTGAATTCGAATCTGGTGAGGACAAGTACATAAAGAGAGATCGGAAAACTGACATTGTTGCAGTGGTTGCTTCTTTTAGAAAATTGATTAAGACTAGTAGCTGATGATCTTCCACTTTAGGAGAAGATTTGATGTTGTTTTCCCTTGTCTTAAGCATTCTGAGGCTCTTGGTGATATCTTTCTTTACTTTCTTTCTGATGGTCAAATAGCACAGATGTGACTGTAGATGCTGGAATCTCCACCTTTCCTGCGCAATGCAGACTGAATATCCTGCAATTGTTCGTTCAATCTCAGGAGTGCTTCTTTTGTTGTGCTGCAAAAATCCAGCAATCCAACTGAGGCCTCGAGTGCCTCTCCTATTAATGGTCTATGTTGGTGTTTGAGAGGAGTTTGTCGCGCGGTAGGAGAGCTGACGAGGTCTTGCACAAAATTGTACAACTCCGCAATCCCAACAAGGCCAGCTTGGATGGTCTCTGGGCTCACGGAAGCTGCGCTTGAAATCGGCAATTTTTCCCAAGTTTTTAGCTTGTTTTGCTCGATCTCAGCTTTGCTGTAATCTGCAGGCTGTAACCGAGAAGGCAAGCTTATGGATCTAACATGATATTTCAAGGGTATTGATGAAGATGAGTAAGCCATTTTTGGTTTGGTAACTTATGCTTAAGATAAATAGATGACTTTATAGAATGATGCTTGAGTGAGAAGTGAATCTATAGTCTACTTATATGAGAAGCCACTCTACATGGCTAGCAGCAAGCATGACAGGCTGTTTGTTGCAGTATTGTCAACAAATAGCAATCTAAAAGTGCTTTTTTATTTCAAACTTAGGTTCAAAAATGAGAAACGTTTCCATATTGCATGCATCTCTTTATCTTTCATGTATTATTTCCGTTTTGTTTAAGCTTCAAGTTGATGCAGGGCCAGAAGTTGTTATTCTCATTGCTTTCCCAATCATTGGCCTTATTGACCCCTCAAAACAGAATCCAGTGGAATTTTTTAAGAACGCCTTTTGCAGATAACGTAAATTTCAGAAGCACAAGTGGAGAAATAATAGCCTCCTGATGCATGGAATGACAAATTTCCTCTAGGCCAACATAGGGGCAGATCTGGGATTAAGGTATAACTTAAGTGGTTGAGATATTTCTCTTTAGAGTGACGACCTGGGTTTGAATCGCACGGTAGATTGGGTTAGGAGTGAACGTTTTCCAAAATAAACACGTAGGGGTAGTTCTAAGTGCGAGGTTGTGCGGGTAGCAGCCTACTAATTTTATTTTCATTAACCCTATAAAATATTTCAAAATACCTTAATACTTTTTGTATAAAAAATATACCAATAGGTCTAGTTTTTAAAATTTTTTAATTTTCCCCGCTAAAGTATCCTAGATCCAAACCCTCAAGCCTGCATTCTAGAGTGCATTGCAGTGTGTAAGCCATTGTTTTAACAAAGAGGGATAAAAGGGATTAGGTGATAATTCAAGTGGTTGAGACGGCTCTTCACGAGTAAGATCCTCTGTCAAATTCTATAGAAAATGAGGGCAAAGGGTGAAAAAGGAAAAAGAGAGAGATACAAAATACAGATATTTTGATGACAAAAATCGCATGTGATGGCAGAAATCTTGGTGCTCCAAGGGAACAAGGGAACTTTTGTAGATCCGTTGTTCCCCACATTTTTGAAGCATCACGAGATAACTATGAATTTTTCTATCAGATGCAGATTTAGTACATTCTCCATTGTAGTAAATTTCCATCTGCATAGTCAGATATGTCTCCTCATGATACATGAATGCTCATTGGAAATATTTAATTTTTCAATTAGTAGCTAGCTAATTAATTAGCATCCAGGTGCTTAGAACTTGGCTGATTCAAATTATCTAAACTTTTTGTTTATAAATTTTTGATATTTTAAACTTTCCACTAATCACAAAATGTAATTATTTTGAAAGATATAGTTTGTATTTGTCAATTGGCAATACAATTAACAAGCTGAAATGCTGAATGAACCTATATATATAATTGCTTCAAACCTTGAAATTAAGCACCCAGTAGACATAATTTAGACAGGTCTAATAAAACAATTAAATCATGGACGGGCATCTTGCTGCCATGTCTCCGCCAATATATGTTTATGTGACTAATTAAGATAATTCTACTATATTAATTTAATTTGTCTAATAATTTCTTGCCTGAAGAATAGGGAAGATAGATTTAGAAGGATCTACGCAACGTTAAATACGACCTTACAAAAATAATTGTCGGCCTTCCTAATAGTATCATTGTAGCTAAATGACTAGATCATGAAAAAAAGAAAATATGAAGCTCAAAATTAATTTTCTTTTCTATTTTTGGCATGTTGTTTAAAACATAACTCAATATGTAGGTTTTCTAAAATCTGACTTTTTATGATTTTCAGCAATAATATGTATCATCTTACTCTTTCCTGAAACTTTAATTAGTTAGATTGAAGCTTTGACATGCATTTTCATTAATTACTTTTTTCTTAATAATGATATCTTTAATAAAGAAAGAGATAGTTGATAACTCAAGTAATATTGATTCTTTATCCATGAAAGGGCAATTAATTACAACAATTTAAGAGTTAGGGTTTGTTCGGCGCAATTAACAGATTAGGTAGCGGATAATTGTTTGAATAGTAGATAGCAGTTTGAGTAGCGGATAGTTATTGTGTTTTAGCGGTTAGCAGATAACTGTTTCACTAGTGGATTGTTTTAGATGTGTTCGATAAAACTGCTTGTTGGGTTAGATGATTAATGCAAAATGACAAAAAAGACATTGGTATTAGGTTATTATTATTGTGATGATGATGATGATGATGATGATAATAATAATAATTATTATTATTAATAAAATAATTAAGATAATTTATTTTATAATTAAATATATTTTCTTAAAATAATATACTATTAATAAAGCATAATAAAATTACTTTTTCAAAATTAATTTTATTAATATTATAAACTAATGTTTTTTATTATAGAAATATTTTAATTGATTGAAAATTTATATTTTTGGAAAAATAATGAATGGACAAATAAGACCTATACTTTTTAATATGTTTTGATATGGATAGAATTTCAAATTAATTTTTTTGTGTTATTTTGTATTTATATTTGTGAAAGAAAGTGTAAAAAATGTAAATAAAATTGGATAGAGAATACAATTACCAAAAAGATGTTAGAGAGAGGGTAGTATTGCCAAAAAAAGGTGAAACACTGAACTCTATTTTGAAACGTTAATAATGTTAACTTTTTAGAAATACTATTTCAAACACTATTTAGAATAAAAACACTACTTAAAACATTATTTTGTCAAACAACCAAAATAAGAGTAAGTAGTGTTTTGACTTGATCAAGACACTAAACACAAATTAAAGCACTATTACCAAACAGGGCCTTAAGATATTTAGACGATGTACTAATATGCAATATATAATTTTTTTTAGGGGAGGGGGGGTCAAAAGATTAAAATTTGCCTAATCTATGTATTCAATATTCTTTGGAGAATAGAGAGTATCTTTTGGTTTGTTTCATGTATCATGTATGCATATATGTAATCTAGTAAGAATAGTTGAGTACATATATACATGTATATTATGATGAAATTTTCTTTTGAACTTTGACACCGTATTTATGTTATTTTCTATGCATGATGTTTCATTAAAAGTTTATTTTTTTTTTTCCAATTAAAAATTTTTTAACATACTTTGGTCCCACTTAGTTGAATTTTTTGCTCCACACTACATAAATCACAACAGTATGTGGCGGTTTTTTTAACCGTAGTCTGGTCGCTTGTTAGCGGCTGGAAAACTATCACCTATGATCAAAAAATTCACCGACTATTCCCCTCTTTTTCCTTATTTATTTATTTATTTTGAGTACTGCACTAGGATAATATGGTTACTTGTGACAAATGATGACTATTGGAATCCTTCGGGTCGCCCAAAAAAGGAAAAATAAAAAATAAAAAAAGCTATTGAAATCCTTCAAGTTCAAGGCAACTCCATCTAACTCAAGCCCTATGCATACATGATTCCCATATCACTTTGATGATCTTGTTTTATTTCGAGCATTGAAAACAACCAGCAATACTAATAGACAAGATCTAAATTTATACTCATTGAAGCCTTTGATCCTAATTCATAAGCCATTTTGGGGAAAGAACGATGCATGAAGTAGCAGTAATTTTGATGGCAATATCCGAGTTGTTGATATAGTATTCCCCATCATAGAAATATAAATTCTCAATTCACCTATAAGATTTCAGACCCCTTTACTTATCACTAATTAATTTTTACATGTAATTCTAGGATTTTTTTTTTCGTTGCTCCGTTTTATTGCACATGGTTGTAAATTTTCAATATGATACCATATTGTAGAATATTAGATCAATCTAATTCATCCATGTTTGACCAGGTTTTTGTCTGAATTTCCGTACAACATTGTAATGTGTTAGATCAATCCACTTGAAATCACTACTAGAGAAAGAGACACCGGTGATGAAAATTAGAGATGGAAAAAATTGGCGTTTAAATAGAGAGGGATTTGCGACAACAAAAATTGCCATTGCCATTTCAGGATCAATTAGTGGCTTTATTTATATGGATCTATACGTTGATATTGACACTCTTTTGGGTGAATGACATCATTTTAAATTTACAGCAATTTTTTTCTTTATCTTCCTCTATTTTCAATTTTTTTATAAATTTTTTTTGCTTGAGTTAATATATTCTATTTATATGTTAATATTGAACTTCTTTAGTTTCCAACAACATTTTGTGTTTTGTTGTGTTTTCTACTTTTAGATTTTTGTGTCCTTTTTTATATTTGAGCGTATATAATTATTATATGGTGCATTGGCCTTTTCGGGTGAACAACATATTTTCTAATTTACGGGAATTTTTCTATATTCGAGTGTATATATTTTATTTATATATGTTAGTATTGCTTTTTTTTTGTAAATTGTCAATATTTTTTTTAAAAAAATCCAGATTTGATGAATATCTTTGTTTTTTGCTTTTTTAATTAGCCACCAACTAGAGACGGAATATTTTTTATTACAAATTAGTGACTAAATTTCTGTCTCCACTTAGCGATCAAAAATTTACTCATTAATTAGAGACCAAAATTTTCATTGCCAACTAGCAATTGTAATTTTCATCTCCAATTATACCCAAGTCTTTTGTTTGCTATCCGTCTCAAATGGCGACAAAAATTTTGGTCACAAAATTAATTAGCAATGGATTGGAAACAAAGAAAATAAAGAGGCGACCGAAATAATATTTAGTGACAAAGGATTTAGAGAAGGACGTATTTGTTACCTTTCTATTGTTAAATAATTGGATATAATTATTTGCTTTTGGATCAACATTGATTTGGTACATTCCCCATTGTACAATGATCTAGTAGCGTACGAAACCATTACATTGTAAAAAGAAAAAGAAAATGAATGCATATCAGTCCTGTGAATTCAAATTTAATAACATTGTGGACATCTTCAGACAAGATTGTTAAACATGTTGAACCATCCACTGTCCGAGTTACGCGTCACGTTGCCATGTCATTATCAATTTGATGACAATTAATTAATAAGATAATTAAACTCTACTGATTCAAAAGATTAGAAACAGTAAAATAAGGTATTGTTGTGTGTAGTTAGCCTTTGCCACGTGTTCACACAAGTCAAAGGTCTGTCCTTTATGCATGTAATGTGTTACCTTTAACATCACAAAAACCTAGACCCAATGACCATTGGCTTAAAAGAAAGGTAATGAAACAAGGGAGGAGTTTTGACGGTACTTATTAATAATAATGTATAGATTAAAACAGGCTCACAAGTTCAAATACTCGACAAGTCTATAACCCCAAGCACTGTCGTAAAATCATCGCTAAATAGGTGATTTTAATTAAGAGTCTGTTGCACCTCCACCTCGCCTTCCACATACATATTTGTCGAAAAACCAATAGATGTATAGATTGCTAACCAATTTTAGCTTGCTGTAATCTTGGGGTGAAATTTTTATGAATTAATCTCCTAAACGTCTAAGGCTCAACCTGATGAAGACTGAAATCGAGTAGCAAAATATCGTCTGGTGAAATGTGGTCGTTTCAACTTATTAGAAGTGGTTAACCCTTCTCGGTCAAGGCCATAGTAGCCGTTCGTTTTAATTTTAGAGAGGGCTAATTGTGCAAATATATAGTTCCCAATATATATTACCACGTTTTTCCAATTTAGTAACCAATGTTCAAAAGATATAAATCAATCACTTATATTCTCCAAAATTCGTCAAAATGATCCCTTCCGTTAAAGAAAACTGAATTGTTAGATTTAATAGATATCCCACGCATTCTCAGTAGACATACATAGTTGCTAGGGTGGGCTTAATTGGGTCGCAGGGGTTAGGGGGTGGATCGGGGTTGGCTGGGTAGTACGGAGTAGGGATGGGCGTCAAAGTCGTAAGTAATTTATCGGGATGAGAGAATAGCTCAAGTGGTTGAGGTTACTCTTCCCTATAGTGAAGTCCTCATATGGGGGTGGGGTTTTTTCTTTTTCTTTTTTTTAAAAAAAAGAAGGTCGTAAGTAATTTACTAAGGTATTTTTTTAAAATATTATCTTAATTAATCTTCTCTTATCTTAATTTTAGGTGCACAATATATTCTCTATATTGAGGATCAGGTAAGCTGAAGGCACTTACTCGGGACAAAAGACTAGAATAGACCTTGAATCAGAATGAATTGAGTTCAATCTCAACTTGAACTTGTATTTGATTCAAATATGCTGAAGTATAAAGGGTCTCATGACCACCATAAAAAAGTATAATAGGAGGCGCGCGGTTGTTAGCTTTTTCATCAAAGAGTCATGATAGTACTTAACTACGGAAAACTCATAAGAATTGTCCATATCATCAAATTCATGCCACATGGTGAGGTTACTCTACACTCTATAAAGAGAGGCTCGATAAACCTTTGTGCTCTAAAATCAAATCAAAGAATTATATTAGGAGATCGTTCTTGGACAAAGGGCTCAACAGCCTTAGATTTCATGCCGACTTTGGATTAAACCACTGCTTGCATGAGCATTATTTTTTTTTTAAACTGCTACCTATATATAATTCTAGAGAAAAAAACACACACCATGTTTTGCCTTGGTCCGAACGTTTGAACCTTTAAGGCTCTAAACGCATATCATTCACCAATCAAATTAAGAATACATTCATTAATTGTCCCGTATAATAATATATCCATATATTATTTAAATCCCTACTTATCTAAAAAAACCGCCACTATCTTTCATTATTTTTGTAGTGAAATTGTCAATTATTCGTTGTTTTTTGTAGTGGGCATATGCAAACCTATATACCTTGAGAGACTTTTGTTTTTTTTTTGTAGTGGACATGTACGAAACTATATATACCTTGAGAGAATTATATGTTAAGAGTAATACTAAAACACCACGAATGGTTTGAATTTCTAATGATTCCATACACTTAACTCGTAAGGATATTGAGTAAGCACACCCTATTCTGGACTAGTTTCCTAAACAAGCATTCTACACCATCATCAAGACTCGCAATGCTACAATGGAGCACGTCTAATCTTTTCTGTGCCATTTGCACAGCAACTTTGGCATCACTGCTGCCAAAGTGTGCATGAAGAATCGAGCTAAGAGCAATATCAACACTGCCTATGTCACCTACAACATGCCCTGATGATCTCTCTGCTGCTGCTGCTGCTGATGATGATGATTTTGTCAGCATCAGCTTCGAAATCCGCGACCACCCACCAGGCTTCGCCGCCTTAGAATCTGGCCAAGACATGAAAAACAAGAGAGACCTCAAAACTGAGATGCTCACAGAAGTTACTTCTCTCATAACTCTAATCACCATTGGTGAATGATGATCCATGTCTAAGATCACAGGTGAAGAATTTGAATGTCTGCTTTCTATATGCTTCAGTTTTCTGAGGCTTTTCAATACATCTTTCTTTGTTTTTTTTCTAAAGCTAATGAATGATTTGATTTCATTTTCGGTGCTTGAGTCTCCACGTCTTCGCCTCAGTGCTGACTGAAGATTCTGGACATGCTCCGTGATTGTTAGTAGTAGGTCATGTATGTAACTACATGATTCTAATAACTCAACTGATTCTTCAAGTTCTTCTTCTAGTATGATCATCCCATGTTGGTGTTGGAGAAGAGCTTGCTGGGTTGTTGAAGACTGCATGAGTTCTTGAACACAATTGTATAGCTCAGCAAGTCCAACCAGACCTGTTTGAATAGCCTCTTCACTCAATGGAGTATTGGCTATTGAAAAAGCTGATATTTCCCAGCTTTTCAGCTTGTTTAACTCTGTCTCTATGGTTATGGCTTTTGGGTGTAATCTTGAAGGCAAACTAATGGATCTAGAAGCATATTGCATGCAGCGAGAGGACGAAAAACTTGCCATTGCAATAGTTAGACTTGGATTGTTACACTTTTTGGAAAAGAGTATAGTAAGAGCTTGGTGCAGAATTATTAAATCAATCAATTTATAGGAACAATCTCCTTAAAGCATTTAATGATTTAATAATTTGCATGTGATGGAAAAGTTGATTCCCCTTAACGCTTTGACAGATCTTGTTGCACATTTTACCAACAATCGGCGATGTTTTTATCTTTTGTTTAACTCTTTGGTGTCTACACTGTTGACATTTTGCTATCATCTTGAACATTGACTGACCAGCTGTTGAATGCTGTGGCTTATTGCCTCCCCAATCATTAGTATGCGTACCAGGCCACATGGCTCTCGATTGCGTCACTTTTTGCAAATTATTTTATCTTGTTTGTTAGGAATGTTCCCAATTGCCGCCCATGCATGCACGTCTGGTACAAAGATCCTAAGGCGAGTAGGGCATCTTAGGTATAGATATGATTTAGAGGGTTTTCATCCCTGCTTATTTGAGTGTTTATCAATATTCAAAATAAAAAGTTAGTGTTCTAAGTATTCAAATAATCACTATTATACACCTGCTTAGTTTTAAAAAGGGGCTTCAAATTTCCAATGAGTCACTCTAGTCATCGTCAGCGGCGACAGCTCGGTTTGGTGGAAAAATGGACATTCATAGGGCTCGTTTGGATTGGCTTTTTTCAAAAGCGTTTTTTTTAACAGCTTTTGAAAAATAATTTTTTTTAGAAGTAGAAAATTCTGATTTTTAAAAAAAGCTGTATTTGAGCTTTTTTCAGAGTTTCAATTTTTTTAGAAGTTAAATCAAATAGTTTTTATAAATCTAATGTAATTTTTTTAGAAAAAAAAGTGTTTGTTCCTAAAAAAAAGTCAATTCAAACAGGCCCATATTATTTCTCTTAAATACAGAAAATGAGAATAAGGTATTTAGATAGTTGGTACTCAATGTGAATATATTGAACTTTTCGTACAAAGTTGAGACATCTTTATCAAATAACGTTCGTTTCTATACTAAAAACAATATTACATGAACAAAGTTTGACCTTGAATATTTATGATTTGGTTTATCATTCTTGAATCCGTGGAATGATAATATCCCCATGAAATGATCATGTCTAGATGGCAGAATTGGTTGTGTTTTAGGTAGACATAGGGGTGTTATTTGCATTATACTAACATCCATAATGGTAACTAACTTTGACATATCTTGGAAATTGATCTTGCTTTGAAATACATATTACTGCAAAATAAAAAATAAAAAAAGAAAAATCATTTGATTGAAAGTGGACGGCTAATTATTGCCAAACAAGAAAACATTATAAGGACAGGCGCCTCATTTCTGACCATCACCTTATCATCCTCTCCAATTACTGAATTTCCGCAACGAAACAGCAAGCATCTTCAACCTCCACCAGCGCACCCATCCCAAAAGAAAAGAGACAGCTCATATACATATACATATACAAATATATATACACACTAAAATCATTGAAGTTACTTTAAAACTTAGTACATTAGTTTTGTAAATATAGAAAGCTTCACACATCAACTTAAAAATTTATTAATTTTGTTAGATATTATTAATATTTTTACTATGATACAATATATAAGACTCATGTTATATACAATGTATATATCATGTTACTTTTAGTTGAAAAATATATTACATTTAATTAAATTGATTAATATAAATAAATACAACATACATGATGCTGAGTACTTTAATTCAATGATAGATACTGCATATATATTATCATTCATGAATATGACTATTGAAGTTGTAACGACCCAAACCCAACTATTGGTTTACCACACATTGAGCCTAATCAACTGGCCTAAAATACTTAAACCCGTGATAACAGTAGTAGTAAACTCAAGTTATTATAAAGTGCACATAAATCTCACACAAAATTGATGTGGGATTAGGTGTTACAGACTCCCCCCTTAGAGACGCAATGTTCTCGTTATGACCAAAATACAAATAAAACAGAACTACAGTCCAGGACCCCCAAGTGGTGTGAAATCCATCTAGAGTCTGCTCTAGTACCACTTACTTAGCATGGCAATCTATCTGACCATGATAAACTGCTAACCAGTCCATACTCAAGACCATATCAAAACCCTTCATGTCTATAACTATAAGATTAGCAAGCAATTCCCTTTCCCTTTCATAGATCCTAACTGAGCAATTCTTGAATACTAAGCTAGTCATCATAGCCTTCCTCATAGGGGTCTCCATGATTCACTTATTTCCTAAATCTTGGGCTTGCAGTCAAATGAAGTAACAAATTTAGAAGACATAAAGGAATATGTATGTGAAGTCGATATCAAATAAAACATGTGCATAAGAAATGTTGACCTAAATAATACTTTCCACCATATCTTCAGGAGCATGAGCTTCCCTCTGATTAATAACATATAACTTAGCACAATTCGGTGGCCTTATCCATTGTTTCAATGTCCAGGGTTTCTAGCATTTTATGGGACATTCCTCTATTCGTTTTGTTGTTGCTCCTACATCAGAGGCCAGTCATGAATACAGTGTTCAAGACTACTACGACGAAAACAAGCTCCTGCAATCCTTTTGCAAGCCTCGATTTCATGGGATCTACCACAAATATTACACTTAAATACCCCCTTATTAGCCAAAGTCTGACCACAAAGCTTCTCAGTTCGGCTTCCAGAATTAAGTTGGTTGCTACTCGTGTTGTCTTTTCAACCTTTCCTCAGTAACTATAGTTGTATCCGAAACCTCGTTATATGTTCGATGACAAAAGGATACTACCATGTCTCGAATATCGGCACGAAGGCCAAGTTCAAATTTCACAGCCCTTGCGTACTCATCAGCCACAAGTGTAAGGGCAAAGTAAGAAAGCTTAATGAAATTTTTTGCATACTCTCTCACAGTCATATCTCGCTGTTTTAAGTTAGTGAATTCTGTCACCTTCTGATCTCGATAAGATTGAGGGTAAAATTCAGCCTTAAACAATTCTCTAAATCTTGTCCCAAGTAACTGGTCCCTCAAGTTGATCCCTCTTAATGACCCACCAATCCTTGGCATTACCACGCAGCAAATGAGCCCCAAAATATACACGCCTCTCATCAATGTAGTTGAGAACAACAAGGCTCTCGTCTACTGTGGACAACCATTTAGCAACTTCTTGAGGATCAACATCTCTTTTAAACCTTGGAGGTTCCATTCAGAGAAATTTCTCCAAAGCCACATGTTTATCATCTCTTTGCTCATTATACGCACCATGTTGAACTTGCCTTTGACCAGCCCCAGCTCCAATTTGTCATAAGAGAGCTGCTATTAAATCATCCATTTGTGTTGTAGCTATGTTTAGCTGAGCTTGTGCCACTGTAGCATTATTAATTAGTGTTGGGAGTAGTGGAACTTCACAGATGATGTTCACTCCATCACTAGGGTTACCATTAAGGTTTGTTTGACCAGCCCTAGCTCTAATTTGTCGTAGAAGAGCTGTTGCCAAACCATCCATTTGTGCCGCAGTTATGTTTGGCTAAGCTTGTGCTGTTATAACATTATTAGTCGGTGTTGGGGGTGGTAAAACTTCATGGATGGTGTTCACTCCATCGATAGGGTTACTATTAGGGTTTGCCATACTTCTCTACAAGTAAGCATTATATCCAATAAGATAAACAAAAAAAAAAAAACTAATTTGAATAAATATACAATTAATACTCTTTACACTTAAATACACTTTGCTACCCATACCCAGTCTTGGTAGATCAAAACCTAGGCTTTGATACCACCCTGTAGCCCAGTTACTGGCCTCCCGCCACATTGATCCTAATTAACTAGCTCAAAATGCTTAAGCCAATAATGATAGTGGTAGTGAACTCAAGTAATTATAAGGTATATACAAATTCGATACGGAACCAATGTAAGATGGGGCATTACAGAAGTGGTATAGTGGAAAAAGAAAATCACATATATTTTTGCCATGACAAGAAACATAATAAATGCTTATTTTTATATGCATGATAAAAGATTTTGAAAAGGAAATGATTGTCAAATTCAAAATAAATTTTGAATAGTATTGATTAATTTGAAGATGTAATTTGCAAATTCTAAAGTAAGTTGTCATTTTTTCTTTTTTGTTTATGATTTATTAATAAAATTTAGTTCATAAATTGTTAATAGTCCTTACTAATTTCATATAATAACTTCATCAAAATCCTTCTAGTATCACTTGCAAATGAAAAAAAAAACAAGATACAGAATCGATAGGAAAATATATTAAAACCAATGCATAGCATAAGCATGAGTGCTAGTTTATATACAAAGAAATTAGAGCTTGATATATCAGCTTTCTTAAATGGAGAAAAAGCTTGGCATGTCAACTTGAAAATATTGACACAAGCAATTTTCGTTAATATTGCTAGGATATTGTTTAAGAAAATAATTCACAAATATATTTTTTAATTAATTTAGCAAACCATTAGTTAGCTCTCTTAAATGGAGAAAAACTTGACATTTTAACTTGAAAATATTTATACAATCAATTTTGTTAATTTTGTTGATATCGTTTTGGATAATAACCATAGGTATATTTTTTATTTTATTTTAGCAAAACATTAATGAAATATCAGATACTATATATACGCATGATCCAATATAAAATACTACATATATAATTTTTTTCTCAATTTGTTTAAAATCACACCCCCAAATCCAACCCTTCATCCCCGTCAAAGTTGAATGCAACTCATTATTCCCAAATGAGATAACCTCAATTACTTAAGCTCCCCCTTATTTATTACTATAGATATAATGTTGATTTCAAATTAATAGCAAAATACTTTGGCCGCATGGATTGATATCAAATATTATGTACATAATAGTAGCTTCAATTCACCTGTGACGTGTGTGTGTGTATATATATATATATATATATATATATATATAAGGGGAGAACTCCACAAATAATCTCTATTGTTCAAACAAAATGCCAGTTTAATCCTCTTATTTTAAAAGTGATTCACTTGGTACTCAATTTTTGAGGAAAAAATCATTTTGATTTCTATTGTTTCAAAAGTAAACCGCCTAGTCCTTAATGTTTGGAAAAAGTATCAATTTGCATCTCTTTAATTGGTCATGTAACCGTCATATAACTATGTTTAGGGCTATAGTGGGGACCAATTAGATTAATTCTTGTCAACATTGGGGATTAAATAGGCCATTTTCGAAATAATAGAGACTAGAGTGACACTTTTTTAATACATTAGGAACCAAATAAGTCACTTTTGAAATATGACCGAATTAACATTTTTCATAAATAATAGAGACTATTCGTAAAATTTGCCCCATAAAAAAGTATAACATATTATCTAATTCAAGTTAGAATAGTGTGAATATATACAGGCTTCACTATGTGTGTGTTCGACAATAACTTTTTAAGTAGTGTTTAGCGTTTTGACTAGTCAAAACACTATTTTACTAAATTATTATTGTTCGATAAACTAGCGTTTCAAGTAGCTTTTTAGGTAGCTTTTAGCGTTTCTCAAGAGCTAAAAATTTTAGCATTTCAGATAGCTTTTAGCTTTTCATATTTTTTTTTTGGCAATTCTACCCTTTTTGCAGTTTTTGATTTTTCTAATCTCTCTATATTTTTATCTTTTCTTTCCCAAATATAAATAAGAAATAATATAAAAATGAATTTCAATTTCTATATAATCAATGTTACTAAAAGCATATTAGTACATTTTTTGTAACAAAATAATTTTGAATCGATTAAAATTAATTTTTGTAATATTGATATAAATGTTTTATCAAAAAATTAGTTATACTTTAATATTAAAATATGATTATGAAAACATATATCTAATTATGAAATATATTGTCTTATTCCTATAATAGTAATAGTAATTACAATTATCATAATAACATAATAATAATAACATGATACCAATATCCTTTTACGTCATTTAACATTCATCGGATAATCTAACAGCTAATTTTACCGAACACATTTTGTTCAATTAGCTAGTTAAACAAATATCTGCTAACAGCTAAAATACAACAGTTATCAGCTATCCAAATAGCTGTCAGCTACTCAAATACCTATCAACTACTCTAACAGCTAAATTTGTCAAATAGGTCCTAAATGATGCGAGAACAGTGAAATCACTAATATTGAAACGCAATGCTTCTGAATTCTAAGGCAAGATACTCATTTGTGTTTGTGATTTAATTCCTTTGATAAATATTATCAATAATTGCTATTGTTAATTCATTAAAAACGTACACAATAATAACAATATTTGCGTAGTACGTCCACTAGTTCTAATATAGCGATGAACTGTCAATGTTATTATTATATAATAATCTGACCGGTCCAATGCCATAAAACCTAAATCCTTGTAAGAACACCTTTCTAATTATTACTTTTATATATAATCAAGGATATATCCTTGATTCTGGTTTTTGCCCCCTAGCTTATGCATTTAATCTTGGCTTTTCTTTGGCATTTCTTAGGCATATAGTGTAGATTGTAATGATTTTTCTTCATTCTCTACTAAGATAACTACATAAACTTATATACCATAAAATTTCTTGTACAACATTTTACCAAGTTTCAAGGACAAGAAACTCAAGATTACTCATAGAATACAATAGACATTGGCAGTGGCAATAATCAGTTCAGGACTCCAGAAGTCCAAATACCAAGAACCAACATCAATGTTGACAGAGGAGGTGGCAAGGATTTGTTGGAACTTTTGAGCCACAACCTTGTCAACATCAGAAACTAAATTTTTTTTTAATTATTATTATTTTTACAAATTGTTTCTCCAGCATGGTTTGTGGATTGCTGTCAAAATTGATGCACAGCAAGAGACACCAGCATGTGACACACTTAAAAACTATTGCAAATTTGACAGAATTTAGTTCCAGAAATTGTTAATGAATAGAACATTAGTATATATACACATGGCCAGGGCAAAGAAGCTATCAAATATGAGGAGACATTCACCAACTCGACAAAAGCAGGCAGCAGCTCTTATGAAGAGTCCCTTGATTACTTAGCTCTTTACTGCGTTTGATACCATCAAATTGCATCATTTCCAAGCACTCCCATGGCCATATAAGGAATAGATTGCGACAAATTCATGCATTCAGGCTTTCTGAAGTATAGACCCTATTAATATTAACTCATTCTTTCTTTCCTTTAGGTGAGGCCTCAGTGTAGTGGTGGAGGAGAATTCCAGCAAAGTCCAGTGAAAATATTAGCCTTTAGTCCTGCAGATCTGCCAACAGCAGCTAGCTTGTTGCACACTCAGGAGAGGGCAGCATATGTAAAGCCTGTTACCACATTAGCAATACCAAAAAAAGAAAATGCATAAGTGCAGCACCATAACCAAGGCCAGAACCTAGAGCAACAGAATAGCAGAACAAAAGATTAGCGTCAATGTTTTTTCTCTCTTCCTATTACAAGTAAAAAGAGTGAAAACAGCAGTACAAAATCACTTGTTCCAACACACTTTAGTTTCAACTCGGTGAAAGCAAGGAGTTGTGAAAAGAAGAAAAGCGTAAAAATGTCACATACAGCAGGAGTTCACAAATCTGAAGCAAGATGAATGAGATACACACATATATGTGGATTTCATACTGCAAGATAGAACACCTAGTCAAACAGCTGATTCGGACCAAAAAGAGAAAAAGGAGAAAAAAAAAACAGCTTATTCGTAAGATGGAGTAGTGTAACGCAGAGAAATGATTAATAATGTCAACAATTATCTCAATGCTTACTCTATATAACAATCACCAGTCCCTCAGAAGAAGGTATTTCTTTTTGACTTCCCATTTATGGAGAATTCGGTACTTTCTGCAAGGTAAGAGAGCAGCTTTTGCAGATACGAATCTAGAACTAAATTCCCCCACTATACAATCTCAAATTATTAGAAATAAAACTAATGATGGAGTTGCGAAACAACTGATGCGTTCAGCAGGGGCAAGGCAGGTAGCCAACGGAAAAGCCTACAATTGACAAGTGCAAGAAATATGTAGTGGATTATCACAGTTGGACCGTTCAGCCAAGATCCTTGGCAGGCTTGAGCATCCAAAAATAAATTTTAAGCCTAAATGATACATCAAGTCCATTGAAAAGAGTGGATAGTTCCATGAAGATATTGTGAATTCCCTTGTCAACACACATTGTGCCCCCTGATTTCTGTTACATGAGAATGCTGAATCCAAAGAAGAAGCTGTTACTGACCCTTCATCAATCTGAGAGCAATAGTCAATATGCAAGGATTCCTTTTGCAGGACCCTGCAATGAGTGCAGCGGGGTTGAGAATGCCTTACATGCAAAAATCCATGTCTGTGACATCAGATTTCTTATCAATGCAACTATGCCTCCCCCCATCACCCACCCTAAATAAATAGGAAAAGTGTAATAAGGAAAAGGACGGAGTCTTGCTATTACTATTTCTTTACCTTCTGTAGCATATGTCCCGTTAACCGTAGTGGGGGTTTCGATTGCCTTAGATACTGAAGGATTAACCCTTTCTTATCGAAATTTATGATCTTATTAGGGTATACAAACTGTAATTTCAGTCTGAGAAAAAGTTGACTATTGCTTCTAATTTCTAATCGGTGCAACTAGTCACCCGCCCTACCCCAAACAAACAGGAAAAATCACTAAGGGAAACGGGGAAATCCTATTTTTATTATTTCTTTACCTTCTCTTGGATATGTGCCAAATTTCAGGGCCTGGGTAACAGGTCAGCACACATGCATACTGGTACCTAAGATAAAAGCATTAGTACATCATAGATGAGTTTGATGTCTTGTAATAGTATTAAGGGCAAGGGAGAAAACCATCTAAAATGTTTTGGACATGGTAGGGGCTGATAGGTGGATGCACTACCTACTAGAAGGTATAGACATATAGAACTAGTAAATTGTAAGAGGGATAGAGGGAAACAAAGTAAAGTTGGACAGAAATACTAGGTAAGAACTTGCATCATGAAGCTAACATATGAGATGACCTTCGACATGAGTAATTGGCATCATCAGATCCAGAACACCACACCCATCTAGTGGACAAGGCTGGGTTTGGTTTACACACATAGAGACACATATATAGACAAATAACTAGAAAAGCATGAGTTGTAGCAAAAACTCAAAACTAGATGCCTCAATAGAGAGTTTAAATCAAGTGTCACCATGTTATTATAGACTTATAGTCACAATCCACAAGATCAATCTCTCCCTCTACTGATTGTGCCCATCAGACTGTCTTCAAACTACTGCCTTGAGTGTAATGAGACCAGAGAGACTGTTCACAAAAGCCAATCCCTGAAAAGCGTAAGATGAGGGGAGAGTATTTCACCTCTCCTCTAAGGAGAAGGAGCTCAATATATCTTAACAAATAGATGATCCAGCAAATGTTGGTGAAATTGAGAAATTGACCAAAAGTGGCAAAAATAGAATAATTGAGAAAGATAATTTTATGTCTCAAACTTCATCCCTCAACAACGTTATGTCTCGAACTTCATCCCTCAACAACGGAGCTTTGCCATCGCCATCTAGAGCTTTGCCTTGCCTTGGCGTGTATAGCAACTTCGCCTTGCACTTGAGCCTCAAGTCAATCTTTGTGTGCCTTGCTCTAATTGGGCCTATTTCAGCATTTGCTTCATAAGACATGCAAATATCTTTATTGCTACTCCATGGATAGTACTTCGAGCACTTTACGAACCAGAATAGGAAAAAGTACATGACAGATTAATGCCGAGATGAAAACACCAGGGTCATGTGTCACCAGTTTCTAACACACAATAACATTTGTTAGAATTTCTAAAATTTTGCCCATCATCTCAATGCTTTTGTGATTAAGAATGGCATTCAAAAGTGATTCCAATCAGCAAAATCCACTTCCAATATGGCATATGCAGTACAAAATTGACCTCCAATCATCAAAATTCACTTCCAAATGCATCTGCTTTTACTAGATCAATATGTCAAGTAGTGCTTTCTTTCAGACCAGAAATTCTAGATATAGAGCCATTCTCAGTGTGCTGCTCCATTTATTGAACGAAAATGCAGTAACACTTGTTGCCACACGAAAAATGGCCACTCCCTCCAAGTCTACTTCTCCTGAGCACCACTCAAGTTTCTTTCTTTTATTATGTAAGTATAACAACCAACTCTAATTGATAAAAAGATTAACATTGAGTTCTTATAATTTCACTAGAACTTGATTTAATTTCATCCACCTTTATATCCCTCCTCAGGATGTATTCAATTCACTAACTTGACATGGACTAACAATTAGAAGAGTTAAGAAAGAAACTCGTCATGGCATTGAATCCTATTCTTTCATTGAGGTACAAGAAAATTCCAGCTTCACCAAAAGTATGGCTTTAAAAATCCACAAGTAAAAAGGCTACCTAGCTAGTCAACAGTATAGTGCCTCCCCGCCCCTGCCCCCGCAGGCGGCTGGACCAAAAACAACGCGCGCACACACACACACACAAAAAGAAAGTAAATTAGAAAAGCATGTTTTACCAAGTCAACGTTTTCCCAACACGTGTGAATAACTGATTATGCTGATGAGTACAGTAGAATAATGAGAAGTATAAGCAATAAACACAGTAATTTCTCTGTGATAACTGGACGACAAATGCACAAAAGCAGTATTAGAAATTGTTTGTCATGAAAACTCATCGTAAAACCATGTAAATAAGCTTCCATAATTAAAGGAATTACCTTAGAATTTCTTCATGAAATAAACACATAATAATACTGGAAAGAATACAGTAGTATATAGGGAATCAAAGATCAGAATAATCCAAGCTTCAATATATCAACCATCTTCATAATAGCAGGAAGCATATACAAAAGATAACAGCTGACATATGGATTTATTCTCTAATTGAGGCTTAACAAGATCAGAAAAGAGCCACCAAAAGACCAACTTTAAACAATCTCAACCATATAGTGAAAGTTCCCAGAGATGATCAGATAAATTATGTTTTAAGGAAAACTAACCATCTAATCTCTCAAGCAGCAAGTCCTTGTTCTCTGGCTTTCTTCAGCCACTTTAAGGTAGTCTCCAATGTGGTGTAGGCAGAAACATCTGTCAAACTCTTGCTATCCACAGCATAATCAAACACTTCATAGGCATCTGGCACCCGGCCATTCCTACAAAGTGCCCTCAAAAATGTCCCGTATGATCCAGTCTCGAGCTTCATACCGCCCTTCTTCATCATTTCATATAACTCAATCCCTTTATCCAACAATTTTGCCTTAGATAACCCATGAAGCAATGTATTATACGTGCAATCATTCGGACTACATCCCTTCGCTTCCATCTCCTCCAACAATGCCAATGCCCCCAGAGCATCTCCTTGCCGACACAATCCATTCATTAATGAAGTATATGTAGCTGCATCAGGGAAATGACCCATATCCGTCATAACACCCAAAAACTTCTTGGCCTCCTTAACTCTCCCAGACTTTGACAACCCATAAATCAAAGTATTATATGTCACGAGGTCAGGCTTCACACCCTCCTCCTGCATTTTCTTATAGACACCCAAAACCTCACTTCCTAAGCTCAACATACAATACCCCTTCATGATTGTATTATAAACATAAACATCAGGCTTAAAACCTTCCTCACTCAATACTCCCAACAACCGCGTCGCCTCCCTCAAATTCTTACTATTACACACATTATCAATCATAATCGTATATGTCACAAGATCAGGCTTTATGTTGAACTCCTCCTTCATATCTTTAATAAAGCTATTCACACTACTCACTGCCCTGTTCCTACACAAATACCTAACAAGAAAATTATACGTATACGTATCAGGTGGCGAATTCTTACAAGAAAGCTCCTTAACCAGTTCAACAGCATTCTCTTCGCGGCCAGAGGCACAAAGGATCCTCACAGCAATGTCCAAAGACACCTTATTAGGTGGAAAACCATTAGTTGTCATCAAGTTAAGAACTTTATGAACCGAGACCAAAGAACCATCATCAGATGGCTTGCAAGACTGCATTAGAAGAACATGGTAAGTAGACCTATCAGGAGAGAAAGAAGGGTGAGCTTTAACCATGTAATTTAGCAGAAAGATGGAATCTTGGAGAGTGGAAATTGATGAATATGATTGTAGAATTGAGTTGCAGTGCTTGAGGTCTAAAGGTGTGGCCTTTTTGGGTGTGGAAATGAGTGATCTGAAAAGGGCTTTTGCATCTGAAAGATTTGGAGAAGTAAAGGTGACTGGTGGCGGTGATGATTTGGTTTCTGTTAAATCTTTTGTGGGTTTTCTTGGGGTTGTTTTCTTGGTTAAGTAAAAGGGTTTGTTTTGAGGTGGTGTTGGTGATTGTTGAGATGAATTACGGTTCTTAAGAAGAGTGGTCACTGGTGGTATTGCTGATCTGAATGAAGGTGCAATTTTTCCCATTTTTGTCTTCCAATTTTTTTTTCCCTGATTTTTGATGTTTTTGTTTGCTTTTTTGGTTCAGAGTTGTGTAAAGTTTATAGTAGGGTTTTTGCAGGGGGTTTAATGGTGTTGATTTTCATGAATCTTTGGCAGGGGAAGTCAGGGAAGAAACTTAGTTGTGAAAGTACAATATTACCCTTCAGGGCAAAAGTGACATGCACTTATTTTGATTTTCTTTTTCTGTTTCACCAGAAATAAGTGATGATTATGAATATTTTCCCATGTGCATACTCATCTCTCATTTGCTTTTGCTTAAAGAAAATGGTTTATTACTCTAATCGCGTTAAGAAATTATTGGCAAAAGACAATTAAAAAAACCAAGTGTGTGTGTATATGGTGATAGGTGTTTTAGGTGGTGCATTGTTCACTCCTAAATATATAATTTTGAGAGTCGGTGATGGCAAAATTTTAGTGAATAAGTCTATTAAATTCTTATTTGGACATACTTGTTAAATCTAATTTCTACATAATTAACTAGAGATGACTTTAATCTTCTTGAATAAAATAAATGCACACCTAATTCTATTCCAACGCCTTCGAGTTGGAGTTACACTATACCTAGCTAGCAAATTAACAAAAACAGAAAGCGACATCTTGCCTTGTAATATTAGCAAAATAAGTCTACACAACAATTGCACTTAAGGCCTATTTAGATTAACTTTTTTTTTTGCCCTTAAAAAACTAACATTACTTTTGCAATAACTATTTGATTTGGCTTCTAAAAAAGCTGAAACTCTTAAAAAGTTCAAAAACAGTTTTTCTTAGAAGTCCGAATCTTTAATTTCTTAAAAAAAATTATTTTCTAAAAACTATTAAAAAAACACTCTAAAAAAATCCAAAATGGACCCCTAGTTTTGGCATATCAGGACAAAGTAATGTTTCACTAAATCTAGAAGACAAAACAATCTTTTATCTCATATCACTATGAGAAGTCGAAAACTTTTAATATGAAAGGATTTTAATCTTACATGCACCCTTAATATAAAAGAATCTTAATCCAACATGCACTGTCGCCTCCTAGTTTGTTGGACTCTACCATCATGCTTTACTTTCCCTACTCGTTTTCTCCATTGAGTAATGGACTAAGCCCTCAATTATTTTGGCGTAGGGCCTGGTCAGCCCATTCTCACACTTGGAGTGTCTGCATCAATTGGGTTTGGAGCATCCTACCTTGGTGCCCTTGTTGGATTGATGTGTCTGCTATACATATCATTTTATATTATCAATTTATAAATAATTAGGTGTACATATAGTGTACGAATTTTGATATTAATTTATTATTATTGAATTAGAAAGGTAAAATAGAATAAATTTAATATTGTATCAATCTATTCCTTAAAAATTTAAATTTGTTTAACAACTTAATAATAAATTATCTTGTTATTTCACTGAAAACAATATTTATTTCTTTATTGCATCTTTTTATGAAATAGATGATTGTGTTTTCGTTTAGATTGTTACATACTAAATGCCATGTGGATATTTATATGAACAAAATATTTTAATTATGAAATTAAATTGATCAAATTACGATTGAGATTTATTTTAAATTTTCATAAAAATTACAACAAACTTGACTAATGTGTATGAAGACACATTGAATATCACATACTAATAAATTAAAATTTGAAAAGAATTTTTTTGATCAATTTGAATAATTTTCTTGCACAATCTATTTCATAAAATTTGATTAGTAGAAAGGTCCTCCAAAAGAAAACCATTTGCAATGAGTTCATCTTAAAAATTGAAATGTGTAGAGCATGTGAGGAGGCATATCAACTTAACTTCTAGATAATAAAAGAAAAGAAAATCAAAACATCTAAGTATAGGGTATGAATTATATGAGGACATGCTATAAATTATCTTTTCAGCTTAAGAATTGTATGTGAGAACATGCTATAAATTATATTTAAAATTAAAACATTTACTTTTATTTAGTGTAGTTCTTTTACTTGTAAAGTGGATGTGGGAATGAGTCTTAAAATTTAAATTGTAAAAAAATTGGCCAATATGTTAATTTTTATATAATAATTATATAAGATGTACAAATAAAAATTTTCATAAAGTTCTAATGGAAATAAATAACTATAACTTTATTTTTCAACTTTTTTTAGGAAAAACATTATGGAGTTAATTAACACATGGCTCCAGCTTAACTGTCAATTCAAAAAACTTTGCCAATTGTATTTTTAATTGTTAGCTACATATATATACAAACATACATATATATATATGTATGTGTGTGTATGTATGTATGTATGTATATATTTATATTA
The DNA here is from genome assembly GCA_028554755.1 of Cordia subcordata. Taxonomy (NCBI): domain Eukaryota; kingdom Viridiplantae; phylum Streptophyta; class Magnoliopsida; order Boraginales; family Cordiaceae; genus Cordia; species Cordia subcordata. The sequence continues at coordinate 4,663,680 of JAPTOF010000022.1, read as the reverse complement.
TATTTATAAAATTATACCTCAAAAGAATGTGTGGCCTCTAGAGATTGCCACATAAGCTCTTTAGGTAATGACACGTCATCACTTTTTTTTTTTTGAGGCATTAAAAAAAACTTAAAAAGACACAATTGACATAAGCTAATTAAAATATTTAATAAATCATTACTTGAAAAACTAAAAGTCTACTAACCGTACATTTTCCAGATTATGTTAGAGTTCAAATAAACATAAAAGTCCCATTTGTATCAATTAATTAAAAAATTTAATGAAAAATTTCTTACTGATCCAAAAAATCTAATAATCATACGTTTTTATAAACTAAGAGGGTGTTTGGCTTTGCTTATTTTGGGTGCTTATAAGTACCTAGAAAAAAACACCCTCTCACATGTTTTTTTTACTATTTAGGTGCTTATAAACACCAAATAAGCAAAGCCAAACACCCTTTAAATCAGGTTTCAAATCAAATTTCTCTCAATCTCTCCAAATTCACCAATCTTTCGCATGATAGGTTTTCAATTATTACGAAGACAGAATGTGTTGAATTTATGGGTTTTAATCATGATAATTATATTTTGATGATATCATAATTGTATCTTGTATATCTTAGTTATAGTAGCTTGAGCAAGGTCAAGGCATTTGAGCAAAGAGAATGGCGCATGGAGCATGAAGATTGAAGTCCAATGGAGATTTCTTGAAGAATTAGTATAGCTCTTGTTTCTTAGCTTTTGTCATATTGATCTTAGTACATTAGTAAATACTATGAGCTCAATAATTTATTGCACTGCATACATACTCATTTAACCTTGCTTATGGTTTTTGTCTATACTTGATCATCTTTCTCCTTAACTTACACTTGCATGAAATGTCTTATCCTGTAAAAAGTTAAGTCTTATAGTTCATATTCTTTCATTATGGAGTTGTATGTACATAGCTTTTTCTATTGCATTGGTATTTGATACTTTGGTGCACTTACATGTTTATGTATATATGTCCATACTTGCATAAAATTTGTAGTAAAAGTGCATTATCTTGTATATAAGCTTTGCATTACAAGTATATGAGCACTTTTATATAGGGTGGATACCTATAGGATAACACGATTGCATGTAGAATCTTTTTTATGCTCAAAATCTGGAAGAAATCGAGTTAAGAAGTGATTTGATCTTTGCATTTAATGTTTGGATGCTTGGATGGTATTAGCATTTATTGTGATATGATTTTATAAGCACAAGTAGCTGCATTGAGCTTCAAAATTCTGCAAAAAAATGCTTTTACTGTTGACTTGATATGTAACAACTTTTTGATAAAAAGTTAAAACAGCTTTTTCAGCTTTTTCTGCAATTACCAACCTACTTAGACGGTCGACTGGTAGTGTCTTCTAGCAAAAATAGAGAGCATGAGAGCTCTACCGGAACACTTAGGCGGTCAACCGGTAAAGTGTTCCGATAAGGCATTTTGGCCTCTGGAACTACCGGAACACCCAGGGGGTTGACCGGTAGTATGCTCTGGTAGTCTCTCTGTGTTGTTTTTAAAAAATTGACCGTTGGAAGATTTACTTTTTTGGCTTATAAATACATTCTACTCTTCCAAACTCAATATAACTTCTTCAAAAACATCCTTCTAAACTCTCTAGTATTTAATATACTTTATCTACTACAATCTTACTCTATTAATTGCAATTTTCATTGATTGCATATCATTGGCATTTAAGAACAAGTTCTTGAGCTTCATAAATTGCTTATCTACTTAGAGCAACATAGGAAGGTTTAAATACCTTGTATTTTTGCTCATAAGAAGTTCATTATATATCAAACACTTTACTATCATATTGAGAGAGAATTTCTTTACTCTTGGGTAGCATAGGTGTGAGGAACTATTCTCAAGAGTGAAGGGTAGAAATCCTCAAGTATAGGGTTATACTTGTGGTCTTTGTAGAGAAGCAAGGGTTGTGATCGTTGTTCTACGCTTCTACAACGTACTAAGCAAGAAGCCGATACGCTAGTGAAGTTTTCGAAACCCTAAGGGAAGACCTTAGGTAGTGGACTAGACCCTTGGGAGTTCGAACCACTCTAAATCGTTGTGTTTGATTTTCTTGACTCTATTCTCTTTAACTTTCAAGTACTTATCTTGATTGTTGCATGTGATTGTGGTTGAGATTATTGTTAAGTTCTTTATTTTGTTAATTGTGGTAATAATCCAATTCACCCCCTTTTTGGATTCATTTTCTGGGTAACAGAATGTTTTTGCTTCAAGATGAGTTTCAAAATTTGGTCAATCTTCTTAGCAAATGAGCGCATAAGAACTCAGATATGCAGCAGGCAAAACGAGTATGAACAACTATAGTTTTCTTTTCATTTTTATTTATGTTTATTGTTTGATCATTTTATTTGATAGAGTTGAATGTTTATTAGAATGTTTATTGGTTGATCATTTTATTTGATGGAGTTCAATGTTTGTTAGAATGTTGCAATAAATAATTTCTGGTTTGATATATTTGCCTAGGCAAATTTATTATTTATTTTGAGTATAATTTTTTGGCACGTATGTATAGATATTATGATGGGAGATCTAGAAAATGAAAATCTATGATGGAGTATGAGGTATGGAGGTGCATATTTGGGAAGAGGGATTGCTATGATCTATGAAAATATGATAGGGAAGGTTGGTGATGAAGAAAATTCGGTTTGAAATTTCTTTGATTTTCATTTTTCAATTGATAGAAAATCCTAAAACTAGGATGAATTTCAAGTCTTAGTTTTTACATGTGATCTTTTTTAAGATTTAGAATTACATTGAGAAGCCAAAAATAAAGGGTCCAAAGAGGGTTTCAAAGGTTAGGAAACTCTTTAACATTTCCAAGGAAGATGATGTGAAGGATTATGTCTACATATATTGTAGGACTTTGATGACCAAACCTGGTGAGCCCTATATAATATGCTTTTCAAATTTGATAGTTTTATAGTCTAATATAGTATTAGTTCATGCAATGATAGTCGTATGATGCATATGTCGATTTTGACATTAGTCATGAACTAAATGATTTTGAGACTCTATTATCATGAAATAAATAATTTTATGCTATTCTTTGTATTGATTTTAAGTGTGTGTGTTTTACTCTTTAAGATAGATGTTAAAGTCATGTACATCACAAAGGAGTTAGGTCAAACCAGTAAAGATGTTGGTTAAGCAATGTAGTGTTATATCAATGAGTTAATATTTGTGATGTATTAAAAAAGCTTTCACTCTAATGGTTCAAAATGTCCTAGAAACAATAACATTTTAGAACCTTATAATGTTCTGCAACGTAATTACTATAGTAATTTAATTTTAATGTGCTTCACAGCATAAACATCATACATTTCAAGGGGCTTAGACAAGCAAATTCAAGTCTTTATAGTCATGTAGGTCATCCTATTGCCATCAACAACATATAAAAATTGTTATTCTGGGTAGGGAAGAATATTCACATGTCACTTTGAATATGTCCCAAACGAAATGTATGACTAATAATAAGTATATTTTTAGAGACAAGATGTCATTTCTACTTGCTATCTCAAAGGATGAGGAAAAGAAACAAAATGAAATTGAATAGAGGTGTAATACTACACAAATAAATAAAAGCTTCATACTCTTTTTTGCCCTTAAGAAATCAATTGGCATTAAGTTAGAAATTAATTAGGCCACCAATACAAATTTATTAACTTCAAAATTACCAGCTCTACATCAATTAAAACTTTTCTATTTAAATTACTTCAAATTTCATTATATGATCAAACTTAATAAACTTTTGAGATTGTACTCTTTTCTCCAATTAAAAAAGAAAACAAAAAAATTGACCCGTGCAAAGCACAGGCTTCAAGATAACTAGTACATATAAAGTAGAATTGTCTGGAACCACATGTCAGCTCCATAATTTTTCCTCTAGAAAAAGTTAAAAAATAAAATTACAGTTATTTTTTTCTAATGGAACTCTATCAAAAGCTACTTATTTATGCATATAATATAATTATTATATGATAAAATATCTTATTGGCCAATGTTTCCGAGATTAAATTTTCAATATTCAATCTCTCATTCACTTTACAAGGAAAAAAAATAAAATATAAGTAAGTAATCCAACTTTAAATTAATTTATAACATATACTTACATAAATAATTATGTTAACATATATGGATATACATATGTTCATAATCCAAACATCTAAGTGTAGGAAAGGTTTTTCAGAAGTAGAGAATATTTTGTTAATTAAAAGTGAGCAGGAGAAGATTTTTTCGCTTTTCGAGTCAAAGTGCAATGGAAGCTTTGCTGAATTAGTTTATGGCATTTTTATGCATGAGATAGCTGTTGTTTAATATGACATATGGCTTAAGAATACTTTACTGTACTACGTGGCATAACATAGTGCTTTGAAAATCTGGAGTGGAAGTAGATTTAAAGTTTGGAAGTTGTTGTTTTGGTGAATACTGTATATAGATAGATAGATAGAATATGATTTTTTTTTGGGGTTGATTATTAGTGTTTGACTTTGTGCGATACAAGGGGTGCAATATAAATTTTGTTACAGTAAAGTATATAAATGTAAATATTAAAATAATTTAGATAAAAAATAAATATAATTGGACACAATAAATTATCTTAAATTATTATAGTTTTAATTTCACATATTTGAAAAAGAGCATTTTCACGTATAATCCTATCAAAAGATTCTAAAACATCTATGATTTTATTAGAATTAAGATATTTAAGCCATGTCAATAATGACTTCTAATATTTAGTCACTTCTATAATTTTAAGTTTAACCGCTGGTTTAATTAAATGAAAAGTATTGACATCCAAGAATAACAGTTGGAAGAGGGGAAAGGACAAATTCCTTTCCCACCTATGACCCCCCCCCCCCAAAAATCCTATAAAGTCCTTTCTTACCCAATTTCGTACTGGAATTGCTAGAGAAGAGGGGAACAAATCTGCTCCTAGAGCCGAATTCTTTATTTTTTTGAGTTAAACACTTTGGGTGCTGAGGCACTTTCAAAGGGAAAAGGAAGATTCCTTTCCCCCCTGTAACTCCCCCTTACCTAAGCAGTCCGACCTTATTCTATTTTCTATCGGGAACAGCAGTAAGGTTTATGACTCCCAAAATTAAATATTTGATAAAGAAAAAAGTGACAAAGCTTATTCGACAAGTTTGGTTGGTGATGGCTTATTCCATACACTTCAGTTTAAAATTGGACAAAACTAACGACAAATCAAGTCAAATACACACACATATCAAATTAAGCAAATAAACCAAAAATATGTTTATACCTTAACTATACACCAACTGTTGATGCAAAAACTAATCGGATGGTCATAGATGAAATGATGTAGCTGCACTAGATTTCAGTTAAATTAGAGGGAAAACACATATGGAAGAACCTCCACAAATGGCATAGATAAGGTATAGATTTTAATTGAAAATTGAATTATTTGATTTGGTTTGAGATTGGTTCAAGACCAAGTCAAACTAAATCATAGGCAAATCTCTTTCTTGTTATCTTAGTATGCAATTGAAAATAAATTTGTCTATTTCAGCGTGGTTGGTGATTTTGAAAACTGAATTTGTTATTATAGTATTATTTATTTTGAAAACTAAATTTCAACTCCAAACGTTGACCATCCTGTCCCTAAAAATTCATAACAGAAAAGAATGAGATGTAGACACTTATACTTGATTTCATTTCCTACCCCATGTTGGAAAACTAAGATTCTCTCATATTATTAGTTCTCTCATATTGATAAAAGAGAAAAATCTTAATCATTTATGTGTAAATTATATCATTTCGGTCACTGATAAAATTCAAATTTCAAACAAGGTGGATATTGAAAGCGAGAAAGAGTATTTAACACTGGTCCATTATTTGTAAGTATTTTTTATTAATATTCTTTCTTTAACTAGAAAAATAAAGTAAAATAAATTACTGAGGCGTGGACGTTTTTATTGCCCTTGGGCCAGCCAGCTTATAATGATTTTGGGAGCCCAAAACGAATCATTTCATTTCATTTCAGTTTAAATGCTTAAAGTCGAAAATTGTGGACGCCTTTTGAATGTGCAAAAATGGACTTATATATAATCGTACTTAAAGTCTAAATCTTACAATCTTTCTTTCAATTTTGATGTCTAGACATGAGGTACTCAATTTGAAAAGGTAATAACATATAAATTTGTAATGTTTTTAATTATCAAGCCATTTCATTTCGTCAACAAGAATGCCTATCAACTCATCATGCTCTAACTTGAACAAGGGTTTGGGCTTACTGGGCGCAAATTTCAAAATTTTTACAGAGAAATCTATTTTATAGTTTTTATTAGACATAATGAAAGAGCACAACCAAGAGGGATACACTTGTCATAAAAATAAATTATGGTGTCTCTTCCCATATTAATTTTATGTAAAATTTGTATTTAATTTGTAAAGACTTGATTCACTATTACTATACTCACATACGTAAGTATTTTTGACTAATTATTTAAAATTCAACGTGTTGATAAACTAATGGTTGAATGACTTTCACTACTACAAATGATACTCCTTTGGTACCAATATTGTTCCGAGTAATAACAATGAAACCAAGTCTCACTCAAGTAGTACTGTCCAAAGCTTCCACCATCGGAAGAATTTTTAAAGCCGGTGATTCATAGGCAATGCCTTGGTTAAGGGAGTTCTCCGGCGCTGTAGCAGAAGCAAGTCTTCATTATAAAAGGAAAAGAATAAAGAAATTAAATTAAAAAAGTTAAATATGTTTTATCATTAGTCAATAGTCACTAACGATAAAATGGCATGGTTAATGCGTAGTGGGCATTACAAGGACATCATTTAGATTATTACTTTCTAGAAATGGGCAAAGCTTGCATTCTAGTGTGTGTATATATATATATATATATATATATATATATATATATATATATATATATATATATATATATATATGGTCCGTTTGAATTGGTTTTTTTTAATTATTTTTGAAAAATAATTTTTTTTGACAAGGTGGAAGTTCTGATTTCTAAAAAAAAGTAGTATTTGAGTTTTTTTAAAATTTTAATTTTTTTAAAAATTAAATTAAATAATTATTACAAACTTAACGTAATTTTTTTTAAAAAAATATTTTTTTTAAAAGCCCATAGTCTGCATTTGTGGACGTGGTTGACTTGTGGAGGAGATGCTGCCAGAAGTAGCAGAAAAGATTGACTAGAATTCTGTGGAGTTATCTTCTTGTTTTCCTTGTCTGGCCAAAAGTGGAGTTATCTTCTACGCTGGGACGTTCGAATTAAGGAATAATTTAAATAATTAAAATTATCTTTTTTAATAAAATCTTGAGTTTAATTTTATGGAATTAGAGTTTAACCAAAAAAAAAAAGACCAGTGGACACAGTCACCTAAACTGATAAACTTGGTAATTTGAGCTCTCATTTCACATTAAATTATTATTTAATTTTAATTTCAAATTAAAAATTTATTATATTGTTCGTTTTTTATAATACGTGGATGCTTTATCAGACATCGTGGGTTGGAGAAGCACTATTTCAGATAGACTAGAGTTTTGCGCAAAAGACAAGATAGACTAGAGTGACGCTAACGTTAACGACGAACACGCGGATTTGCACTATGTGTAGCGTATTATATATTTTTTTTCTCTTTTAATTTTTGTATAATTTAAACAATTATACGCTAAAATAAATCAATCTTATAGATAAAAGAATTTATTGGTACATCTTGACCAAAAAAAAAAATTAATGGTATATCAGAGATATTTTTTTATCTTAATTTAAATACTTATGAGATTAGAATAAAAAGAATCAAAGTCAAAATATTAATTTATCTTTTATCTTTTATAATTTATCATTGACTAAAAAATTTAAGATTAATTATTAAGAAAACCAATATAATACTAAAACATTAAAGACAACAATTACGGGTATCACGTAGCATTCGTATAAATCATACCCAGACATCAAAAGAGAAAATATTTGAAAACGAAACTCTATTTTTTGGTCAAATTTGAAAAGAGAAACTCACCTGAGGCGCGGAATCGAATAAGAGGAGAAACACTCACATATATCACTAACACACTAACTTCTCGCGATTGGGGAAAAAAGCAGGAGTATAATAGTTGTGTTATAAAGAGAAGTATTGAGAAAAATGAAAGAGGAATCACAAGGCTTCATGCAACAATTAGAATCATGGTAGGGATATATAATAGAAGGCTAAATTGAATGTAAGAGTCGGTTTGACTTAGTTGTTAGACACTAAAAATTATTTTTTGTGAGTATAAAAATTGAAGCTAATTTTATGACTTATTTTTAAAAGAATTTTTATATAAAAATCGAAACTAAAAATGGTTGAAAATATAGAAATTCCAACTTTGAGTTCTTTTTCTTTTTTCATTTCAAGGAAGGCTAAAGGCCAATTACAATATGTATCTCGTAGAAATTAATCCCTGGACCTATTCACACTTAAGTCTTTCAGTTCTTTGAAGCTTTTTTAAAAGGCTTTTGAGAAGTTATTTTTATATCATATCATAATTTCAAAAATATAAAGGGGGCCCTATTTAGATTGGTTTTTTTTTTTTCAAGAAAAGTACATTTTTTTCATTGAAAAAATTATGTTATTTTTGCAATAACTATTTGATCTAGCTTCTAGAAAAACTGAAATTTAAAAAAAAAAACTCAAATATAACTTTTTTTAGAAGTCATAATTTAGCTTCAAAAAGTTATTTTTCAAAAATTATAAAAAAATATTTTTAAAAAAGTCAATTCAAACAGATTTAAAGGCCAAATAATTAATGACTTTTATTTCATAACATTTTACCCTAAACTTTAACTTTATAGCACTCAACAATTAAATGTCACAAATAGATCATCAAACAGAGCTCTAGTTCTTATCAATTGTCATCGATGAAAAATATGAAGTTGATCGTTAAAAGAATAACCAGAGTATTAAAAAATTGAAGAAGCAACCATTAGTTGCCGCCGCCCGAACAATAGACTACCCAAGTAAATTAAAGAAAAAAATTGACAAACACATCTGATCTTAGCAATCCAGAAAATGAAACAAAGATTAATTTTTTAAAAAATAATGTTTATGGTGTAATATATGATACTCCACTCAATTATTTTTAATATATGATATGAATATATATATTAAAAATAAAGGAAAACTTTCAGCATGAATGTTTTGTTGACGTCACCACGAAGCAATCAGCGAAGTGACGTCTTGATCTAAGTGTCTCTTTCTCTCTTTTTTTTTTGTCGGCATCTTACTGATCTCATCTTCGGGGTAAAAAGACTTATTTAATTTGTACATTCTTTTTAAATATGGGGCAGTATGATCTGACTCATTACTCATTATCAGTACACGTCGTAAACGCGTTAAGAAATCACTTGTTCAAGATTTTTGTTTATTTTAATAAAAATTTCAATTTCAGAATACTTTGAATACATAAATTCTTTAAAAGAATATAATTTCAACTTACTTTTAATAATTTTCTTCTAAAATCAATAGGTAGTACATATGTACTTAGTTCCCGGGTTGAGGAGTAGCTATAGAAATGATGATTTGGATTCTTAGTAAGAGGAGCAAGAGTTGAATTGAGATGTGTAAGTGTGTTAAAATAAATAAATAAATAATATTATAGCCTCGCTAACCCATATGAAAATCCCCATTGGTCGTTTACATAGACCCGACTATTTTTAAATGCATTACCAAGTGCCCCCACCTTCCCAAGGCCTGACTCAAATAAACTAGAGTGTTTTTTTATCCCTGTTAAGAAAGAAATTTAGTTAGCAGAACTCAACCATTAGATATGTTCATTGAAATTTGATCACTAACTAATAAACCTAGAACGCAATAATTCACTCGAAGACGACTATGTCAAATAAAGAAGGACAACCAAATAGTGTAGAGGACGGTTTCTACAATCACAGAAAAAGTTGATTGGGGCATTTATAACCTGCAAAACCAGAAAGCGAGATAAGCGGCGGGAACCTTTGACACCAATGTGGTGCTGGCCAAAGATACTCCAACGCTCAAATCAGTGTCATGCCGTCGAGGAACAAGAATTGGAAATAATTACAGGACAGGTTTAGAACAAACCGTATCTGTAGGTAGGGTAGGCTTAAGTGTATAGGCCATGTATGTGAGATATGTGCAATCTATCTCTCTCTTCTCCGGGTGAGCTATGCTTTTATAATCTCCAGAACGGAAGAGTCCTTCACACCCTTGCTAATCGTCTTCCAATCCATCTCTATTAGCTATTATGCTTGGCTTTATCATACTCAGATCAGGTATACCATTCAAGTATCAAGTTGATCCCTAGCTGCAATTATCTTTTAACATTCTAGAAACATAAAGCGATCATTATGTGTCAAGATCCCAAGGCCTTGACCCTGGGCTTTTTAGTATATGGTCCACCAAATTAGGCCTTAACCCAAGCACGATATGGACCTTCCAGGTTCGGCAAATTTTGTCCCAAATAGTTGTGCCCCCACTCTCTTAGTTGAAGTCTTTCAAACTAGAGAGCAGCATTTAAGAGTCTTGTCAGTTTTGCAATTTTCCATACCAATACTCATGACATCTTAGCCACCATGACATGCAATGACACAGAGGTCGCACTTTGATACTTCAGCTTTACGGGCCAAGGCGCCACTTACAATCTCGAGCGTTGACTCGGCTCTACCGTAATCTTTTCATGCCTAAACTGTAAATTTAAATGAACTCGCGCAAAATATTTCACTATCCCCTTGCATAATCTCTGTCAATAAGCTAAGGCATAACTCAATAACAAATTTGCAAAAGGTTAACCAACCTAACCTTGCATGACATATCATGGCTTGCGTCACGATATCATTCCCTAGAACCTGATATGTAGTGTCGCCATAGCACATCCAACACCACGATGCGACTTTATTACGTTCACACCAGTACAAAAATAACGAATTTAGTACCACCAAGCTAGCATATGAGCTATACTTTATTGTCATTATGACCCAGGCTTAATACGATAGGCAGCATGCTGCACCAAGCCTTTCGAATCCCATTGCCCACAAGGTGCTTGTGGCAAATCCAAAGAAACAAATTCAAACGAGTTAGATATGCATTGGATGTTGTATGACAGTTTGAGGTGCAAGGAATTAGTTAGCTCAGCGAGCAAGGTTATCGGCCATCAACTATTCGACAAAAGTCTTTAACTACTACAGTCTCAGAGCTTCACTTTTTCTAAGTACTTGAATTCATGTCAGAAATAACTCAATACCCATGGTGACTTGCTTGGCCATTACGATTCATGGATTTCAAATCTTTAACGCATTATCATAACTTGTGGGATAAAATATGGATTTTCTTGGAGGAATGTAAGCAAAGTCAGTCCATCACCTGTATGATAGTGACTATTGTTGTGTAATGACAATGGCGTGAAATGGCATGATATGTTATATATTTCTTCTTCCCTTTGCATGGTGAATCAGGATTTGATGATTTTTGCTAACTCCTCAAACTTTGCTTTCCAAGTTAGTGCAAGTCTTTGATGCAATAGCACAAAAGGAGTCGTGAGCGAGTATGATGGGCAAAAGTAATGGCTGAACACAATGGGCCAAAACTGCATAAACCACCTATTTGACAAAAATCCCCCACACACCTGTCCAAGGGCTCTCTGTACTCCCTAGGTGTTTGAAAAAGTATGAAGCGAATAAAGTTTGATGAACTTCTAACGTCGATGTACAACATCAGTAAACTCCTATGAGCATCACACTAATCCTGTATTTGTACAACCTTTTGCACACTAGCGCCCAACGAAATCGAGCAAGCTTGATGCGTTCTAAGTAAAAAATTTCACAAAGTTTTTTCTTTTTTCTTTTTACGTACTCCCGCATTTCCAGAGCTTAATGGGTCGGTTCTATTCAACAGGCACTTTGACGAGTGAAGTCATCGGCTGACAACGATGGCCTAAGGTAGTGCTCACCATTTGCTAGATAAAAGTTCCCAGCTGTTAAGGCCTCATAAACTTCATTCTTTCCATGTGCTCAATAAAAGTCCAAGATAAAAAAAGCACGAGAATTCACCAATTTTGACCATGACGCACCATGACATAACTTCTAAAAGCATGATATACAGTGCGGTCATGCTATACTTGACACTATAATGTGACTTTGCATGTCATAGCATCGTGACAAAATTTCCTGTACCACACATGTTATGTTGCAATTCCTTGTTATCAAATTCAACGCCATGACGCTAATCAACTAAGTCTTGCTTTTAATGCGAAATTGAGTTGGTCGTGGTTGCTTTCACCTTCATCACTTAGCTATAGTTTGCATGCATGTGGCGCTCTTCTAACTGGTAGTGTAGTTTAGGTGCAACACACTAGGTGGTATATTACCTTAAGACTCACAATCTTCTTACATGCAAGGTGCTTATTAAAAATCCAAAATAAACAAAGACCGACAAGTCGAGCATGTATTAAGTGCCTGAGAGGGGCCTCAAGTTCTTGGAGTTCAGCAAATTCTCACCTTATTGAATATTGCACATTAAGCGTTTGACCAAAGTTCGAAATGAAGGAGAGAATATAAAGATAGCAGGTGAGAATGACAGGTAAGGATGACGGGTGCCATTTGCTTGATAAAATTCTCCACAACTTGCCTAGGGCTTTCTTTAACCCCCGAGCATCATACCTTGCGAAAGCCACCATAGCTTTTACTAGCAACCTTCTATCATCGTTATCAAAGCAATGAATATAACTAGGTATACTTTGATTGTAACGAGGTATACAACAGTGGCCAAATACATTGATTAATTGCAAGTTTGTGTTGCTCATCATTACGTTCGTCTATGAATAAAGCATGTACATACCTTAAGTGCTGCCTAACGATCATGGCATGATAGCCATACCATGCAAGCGTGATGAGTTAAGCTAATGGGCAAGCGTGACGACCAAGCGTGACAGACAAGCATGACGGGCAAGTATGACGGGCAAGTGTGATAACTGCCATTTATTTGGTAAAATTCCCCGAATTCAGCTAGGGGCTCTATTACTTATTAGGTGTTTGTCACATGCTGCATATCGTTCCTAGCATACGTCCAGGCTATAGAGATGTGTCGCATGACTAAAAGGTTGTGCATTCAAGTTGCTCAACATGTTGTAAGCCGTAACGCTTACTTTTCTATGCTTACTCTTCTTTTTTTTTTTCTTTCTATTACTTTGATACAATGTCTAGAGTGTATGGTGTAAGCAAAACAAAGTAACAAACACTTAGATGGTAGTGGACACAACGTGCTCAGTGACTGTAACTTACTGTAATGTTTTGCATCAACTGTAGGCTTACAATCATGCATGCTTATCACCACAGTGACCTTTGTTCCAAAATGTGACTACGTCATATAGCTCAACAGATTCTATCCTTAACCTCTCGCTTTATTGCTAGAATCCCAGTGACATGCCAGCTGTCCGATAAAAGTTAGAGGCAAAGATATACAAGCAAGGACGACATGCTAAGATAGCATCCATTATTAAAGCGTGTTAGGTATTCGACAAAACTCCAAGGCCTGGTAAGTTTGCATTTTTAGCCGTAACATTCTTTCATTTCCCATTTACGAATAGCAATTTACTACAGAATGCAAGTTACTTGATAAAATCTCAAGACAGAGCTTGCTCGTAGCTTAGCGAGTATTTGGTAAGAGCCTGAGGCGATGGAGTATGGGCAAGGACTACAAACGATGATAGTAAGTGAGGATAGCAACCAAGGATAGCAGGTAAAACCAGCAGTTACTACCTATTCGAACAAAGTCCCCAATTACTAAGAGTCAAGAAGCTTTACCCTTTCCAAGTGCTTGATAAAGTTTCAAAGTAAGGCAGAGACTTTTAGGGTCAAGCAACAACACTTAGCATAACCAAATCATATCAAATATGTTTATGACATAATATAACAGTGTGCAACTTAGTATCAACTTTAATGTCAAATGCGCATGCTTAAGTGCTTATGTGAGTATATGTATCACATGAAATAATTCAAATGGCATCTTGTTACACGCCATACTTCAGAATCCGTAGCTTCTTACACGTAATGGTAGTTTTTCATGACACCTTACGGCTTATAAAAAACTACATGTGCCAATATAATATAAGGCCAACACATTGACCTCTTTACTCCATATGCTAGCACAATTACATTGCTATCTTTATCTGTTGTCTCAATATGTCGTGATGGCATAGGTAATATTGCCATGCAATACAACAAATGGAAAATAGTGTACAGTAGTTATGCAATTTACTGTAGCATGATGGCTTCTTTCTGAGTGGTCTAGTATCAGAAGATAATGTACCATCGTATGCTGGTCATTTTTCGTGGTGTATCATTTTTCTAGGGTCATCAGTAATCCATGCACTCTAACTATTCGATAAAAGTCAAAGGTAGAAGGGGCATAGGCAAAGACAACAGGCGAGGGCAGCAGTTGAGGACATTAGTCACCACCCATTCGAAAAAAGTCTGAGACGACACAAGCTCAGAAAGCTCGCAACACGCTAGGCATTTGATAAAATTCCAAAGCAAAACCTGGTAGGCTCCTAGCATGACTCACATTACTGACATTATGAAGTAAAATTTGAAGCACTTAATAATAGCTTTGGAGAATAGAGTCACGGAAAGATGGTAAAAATTGAGGATGAAGGCATACAGCGAAGGTGCACGAGCGAGAAACACGGGAGAGGAGCGTGGCTGAAGACCACCGTCAAGAAACGTAGGCGAGAAACGTAGCTAAAGAGATGCCCACAAGTGAGAAATGCAAGTGAATACTGCAGTTAAGGAGATGAGCATAGGCAAGTGAGTGCAAGCAAGTAGAGTGATGAGGTACAAGTAAGCATAGTGGTGAAAGAGTGTAGGCAAGGATGACGAGCAAAAGGAACAATTGCCAACTGCTTGACGAAATTCCATAACAGCAAGGCTCAAATAACTTTATTCCTCCTAAGTGCTTGATTAAGTTTCAAAGTGAATAGGCTACAAAAGATTGCAAAACACCAGTTGCAAGCAGTATCCCTATATTCAGCGCATAGCACATCGTGATACGTCATTATCACCAAGTGTTCGATAAAGGTCAAGGCAAACTAACCAAAGCCACTTGACACCTATCAAGTGCCTGAGCTCAAAGTAATATGCACATTCTAATGATGGTGTTTGCATTTGTCTACGCGATACAATTCATGCCTATGCGGCATCACTCTTATGTAAGCAACATGATACATGCCTGCACAACATTTTGTCAACATAAAGAAATTCATGCCTTCACAGTTTCAAATACATCAGGCGTGTCCACATGACACTTGAGTACATCTATGAGATGTGAGAATCAAATGCGATGTTACTCTTGCTATATAGCACGAGGCATGACCAATCGTCATATTTCACCTTGATAAGAAACATGTCCAAGCATGGTACTGCACATGTCTATCTCAAATTCAGCCTCATAAAACTTAGAACCCGCCTTCTTACAAATTTTGTTCACCTTAATGTAATATGTCATAAGGAATAATGTACCATTACACTAACATAGTGCTTACCTTTTTCTTTTAATGAGCTTGGCACTGACACTCGTCAGATGTGTAAAATGTTTGATTTGATTAAGATGCTGAATGACCCAAGAGGTTACATGGTGATTTTATGTTTTGCCTTAGTGCCTAAAGGCACATGGCGCTGGTCTAATGCGATGGACAAAGTACGCATGGCACTATTAGATCGTTACGAGTCTATAGTGCGTGAAGTGCTGTTGAATTGTTACGAGCTTATAGCACGTGAGATACTATTACAATGATACGAGTCTTTAGTATTCGAGATGCTATTAGCCTGCCACGAGTCTGCAGCATGTAAAATGCTATAGACTTTTATGAGTTCCGTAATATGTGAGACACTGTAGACTGTTATAAATCTGTAACGTGTAAGATGCTTTAGACTGTTACGAGTCTGTAACATGTGAGATGTTGTAAAGTGTTATAAATCTACAGCGTGTGAGATGTTATAGGCTGTTATGAGACTTATGAAGAATTAAGACTGTTATTAGCCTTTAAGAAATTTGAGACTATTAGTAGTCTTATAAAAAATTAAGAATGTGAAGCAGAAAAAAGTTGTCGTGCCTCACAGGAAGCATACAAGCTCAGTACCAAGGATGGCAAAGAGATACCAAACAGCAGGAATGTTATCCATCTCAAGAAATATCATTTCTAATAAGAAATTCTACTAGTATATTAGAAGCCAAGCACTGTTAGAGGTTTAGGTTCAATTAATAAATTAGAACATAGTACCGTTAGATGACTTTAATAGAATGCTTCTCTAGTTGGTTGCACCTGGTCTTTGTGTCTAATAAGTCTCTGCTAGTGTAGTGCACGGGAGATTGCTTCTTGCTTTCTTCTCGAACTAGAACGGCATTGGCAGCGATCTTGGAGACTGCTAAGTAAACAAGCAGGGTCTCTCTTTTTTGTCTCATGAGATTGCCACTGTATATGTTTTCCATTTGTATTGCATTATGTGAACGTTTGGATCTAGGGTCCCGTCAAGCGGCTTCATGTTTGGGAAGGAAAACTTGGTGAGCACCATCCACCATCGCGATGGCATCAACGAAAGGGAATTTCGCATAGATGTTAATCAGCATATCTTTTGATGGGCGCAAGTACTCCTGGAATTCTTTGGATTAAGGACTCCAATTCTGCGAATCGCTTAAGTATGTCAGGGTGTAATCCATTGTTTGTGCGATCGTGACACTCCTCTGTTATTCGTTGCCGTTGAGAGGCACTGGCATTAGCATTGGTTCTCTCAGTAATCATTGGGGTAAGGACGTTGATCGCAACTATTGGATTTGTTAGCGTTCCATCTCCAGGAGTTTGATTAGGCGTGAAATCCAAAGATTGCAATGGATCAACTAGTTCACTTAACACTGCTTTTCCTTTGTCATGGGGTGTCGCATTGGCTGAAAGGACGTGGATCCTTTCTTGCAAATCTAGATTTTCTTGGCGTATGGCATTGTTCTCTGCCTCAAAATCTTGGAACCTATTCTCATACTAGGAGAGTTTCTCCTCGTAAGTTATCTTAGCTAGAATAGCTTTTATCTTGGCGTTAATGCCTTCACTGGAACTGTTGGTGGATGCCATTTGCACTGTTCATTAGGTGCGGATATATAGCTTTCTGGTAGAGTAACAATTACCGAGGCACCACGGTGGGCGCCAAATTGTATAGGACGGTTTCTATAATCATGGACAAAGTTGATTGGGGCACTGATACCCTGTAAAACCAAAAAGCGAGATAAGCGGCAGAAACCCTTGACACCGGTGTGGTACCGGCCAAAGATACTCTAATGCTCAAGTTAATGTTGAGCCGTCGAGGAACAAGAATTAGAAATAATTATGGGACAGGTTTAGAGCAAACCGTATCTGTAGATAGGGTAGGCTTAAGTGTATCGGCCATGTATATGAGATATGTGTAATCCATCCCCTTATTCTCCTAGTGAGCTATGTTTTATAATCTCTAGAATGGAAGAGTCCTTCACACCCTTGTTGATTGTCTTCCAATCCATCTCTATTAGCTGTTATGCTTAGCTTTATCATACTCAGATCAAGTATAACATTCAAGGATCAAGTTAATCCCTCGTTGCAGTTATCTTTTAATATTCTAGAAGCGTAGAGCTATCGTCATGTGTCAAGATCCCAAGGCCTTGACCCTGAGCTTTTCAGTATATGGTCCACCAAATTGGGCCTTGACCCAAGCACAATATGGGCCTCCCAGGTTCGACAAATTTTGGCCCAAATAGACAGCAGCTAATACATCTCGAATTCACGCACGAGTAATATTCTCCCCATCCCCTTACCACTTGAGCAATGCTTTTTTTTTTTTTTTGGGGGGGGGGGGAATAAGCTCAAGTCTTCTTGCAAGTCCACATTCTTTTTCTAAGTCACCTGCAGTGATTTTAGGGCAAGTCTTTGTACTCGCAATACAAGTTGGCGACTAAGCTAGCGACTAAGCTAAGTTGGTCTGTCGATAGCGCCAATCAAGTTCTCTTGTTTCTGGAAAATTGCATACGCAAGAAGACTGCTGATTCAGACCACACACACACAAAAAAAAAAGAAAGCAAGACTGACTTTTTTTTTCACACGACCAGACGAGCTCTATCAAAGTAAAAGTTACGTTGTTTAATTATATACATATATAAAACTAAATCTAACGCGTCGTATGTCTGAATACATATGCATACATGGATACATATATTGTATATATAGTACGTATGTAGCATCTGATCACAAGAGAGGCTACTAAGGGAGTTTGGAAACGGCATATATAGGACTTGTTCAGTCCGGTCGATGAAACCAATGGAGGGCCTTGTTCTATGTTCGGCGAACTATGTGCCATTGTCTCCGATAAGCTTCTTAGAACATGCAGCATTTGTTTATCACGAAAGGGTCTCTGTAATCCATGGCAATACCAAGTATTCGTGGAAAGAAACACATGAAAGATGCATCAAGCTCGCGTCTGCTTTATCCCATCTCGGAGTCAACCGCGGCGACATTGTAAGTTTTCCATTTTCTTTTTTTTTAAGCAAGAAATAAGTCATCTTCATAAGTATACATATTGGGACTAGGAGATAATTTAAGTGGTGAACCTATCTACGTTAAGAGCGAGGCCCTGGATTTGAAGCATATGCTTCACCATAAATCAAATACATTTGACCTCAACATAAATCATAATCTTTTGTGACCCTTATTATCCATATTCCCTTCAATTTAGTGGCTTTCCCCCCTTCTCCCTCACCCTATTCTTTCATTTCTGCTTAAGCTTCCTTAGTTTTGGGGATTAATTGGTTGGGTACCCGAGAACCATAATATTTCTTAGGAACAACTTCTACGACGATAGATAGGGTCAGGTTTGTTTGGCATCTATGCCCCTTGCCCTCCAAATAGTATGGACGCCTTTCAGTTCGTATTGCTCACACTCCTAGATCTTTACTGCGCCTCCTCCACCATTGTGTAAGTTGGGAGCAGCTCCGAAAAGCGACACCTACAACAAAATTCACTTGCTTTCTTTCTTTAATCTCTTCTTCTTTTTTTGCATTGACCAATATATATCAATAGTCTTCCACTTCTCTTTCGTGATAATCATTACGTTTGCCATATTTAGACTCCCTTATCTAACATTTATTAATTATTACTAAATTGCTTATATAATTTATTGATTTGTAAAAATTAATTAATGAGTTAGTTCATTGATTTTATAAAGTTAATATTGTTAAACATATATATATATATATATGTATATGTATGTTATTTTGCATAACAAAAAATCTAATTTACTTTTTGTCTTTATTAAAAGATAAAATGTGAAATGGTAATGAGTCATTTATAAATTTAAAGTGTATCATATATGAATTCAAGATTAGTCAATTAATTTTACTAACATGTCAAGTTACATACAATAAAAATAATTTATCAAATACAAGAGAGTCATTTTAGATCAAGATCCTCTCATATCATCAGTTCTATCATATGGAAAGAAATTTTAACTATTCATGTGTATAGAAAATAATCTTAATTGCTTATAAAATTCATTGAACTATGAAATTAGCATACTCTGTGAAGATTCTTATCTGAATATGAATGGAAATCAAGAAAATTTGAAATTTTAAAATACTTCTAATAGAGGCTGAAATGGGTATAGAAACCCTTGTTTGACGAACGAAAAAATGGTTTTTTAAGTAGCTTTAGTGTTTTGATTGGGTCAAAAAATTATTTCTCCAAATTATTACTATTTGATAAAATAGTATTTCAAGTAGTTTTCTTAAATATTGAAAATATTAACCTTTCACAATAGCTTTAGTATTTTTATCTTTTTTTTTTGGGCAATTCTATCATTTTTTTTCTTTTTTTGGGAATCTTAGTCTGTCTTCAATTTCTCTATATTTTTTTATGTATAAATAAAAAATAAAAAATAAAAAATAATTTCAAATTCTCTCTATATCAAAATATACAAAAAGCATAGAAGTTTTATTTTTCTATTTATTATTTTATTTTGACAAAACAAATTCTAAATCTATTAATTTTTTTTATAATATGGATACAAATACTTTTTATCAAAAAAATAATTTTTATTATGCTTTGATAATAAAATAGTATTATGAAAAGTCTATATCTAATTATAATACAAATGATCTTTTTCCAATAACAATAGTAACGTGATATAAATGTTCTTTTACGTTATTTTACATTCATGAACTAATTTAGAAGTTAATTTTATCGAACATATTTTGTTCAATGAGCTAGATTAACAGCTATTTGCTAATAATTATAATATAATAGCTATTAACTATTTTAGTAACTAGTTATGCCGAACATGCCCAAAGACCCCTCCAAAAAGAGTGAATAATGGGAGAGAGGAGATTTTTTTTTAAAATTATCTTTTTTTTTCTTATAATTTGATTGTCATGAATGATTAACATGATATAATATATACAGATGAATAATTAATATTTTTTCTCAAGTGAAGATTTTAATTCGGGTCACAAAGCTATCTATCTCCGTGGTGAACTGTACCACAAAGGATGATTAAATTTGGGAACTAGGCAAGTCAAATTATATTTCTATGTACGTGTTCTACGTGTTCCACCTTGCATCAAGGGAAAATGATGCAAAAGGTTACTTAAGCACCTACACATGTATATAGAAGTACATGTTTTTCTAATTGATTCTTTACGATATGACGCTGCATCTTCTCTTCGCGCAATTGGTGGCTCTCAATTAGTCAACGTTGTATAGTGGGCAACCTACACTTTTTTTCCACATGCAGCAACGTCTTTCACGCAATGAGAAAGGGTCAAGCTTCTAGAGTCTCTGCCACATGTAGCACGACCAAAAAAACATTTTTACTCCTCTAACTAACTAAACAGTTTGGTACCAAAATGTTTGATAGTAGAGATTATTAGTAATTTAAGTAATTAAAATTATTTTTTATTTTAAAAGTGATAATTTGGGTTTGAATATCATGAGAAACAGTGATTGGTTTGGAGGGAAGGGTTTTGTGAAGACAAAAAATAAAATATGCTCCGTAGTGACTTGCTTGTCATTATGTTCGAAATTTGTAAATTTTAACACATATATTCTCTTATTTTTTCGACATTTAGTTAGTCTAGCTAGAAAATTCGGTAGAAACGTATTATTGTTTCACGACGTTTATAATTTTGAAATTAAATTTCTCATCCAAAAAAATTTTTGCATCACTAGTGGAGAGTGCGTGTTGCACGTTGTAGATGATGAGTTATATAATCAGTAGTGCTTTAAGGAAAACACAAATGAGGGAAAAAAAAAAAAAAACAGTTCGTCTAATTAAAGGTTGAATTGCTTGTGGCAATAATTGGTTTATTTTTTCCTTGAATGGTCTGGTTTTCCAGAACTTGCTAAAGTGTCCTAGTTATAATTCCACTATATTTGCTATTTCTTTAGTGCTTATTTGACGGTGTATATCGAATCTGCAAGGAATATAAGACTCGTTTGGATTGGCTTTTTTAAAAATGTTTTTTTAGTAGCTTTTGAACAATGACTTTTTTTTAGAAGATAAAAATTTTGGCTTCTAAAAAAGTTGTATTTGAATTTTTTTTCAGAATTTTAGCTTTTTTAGAAACCAAATCAAATAGTTATTGTAAATTTAATGTAACTGTTTTAGGGAAAAAAGTGTTTTTTTTTTAATTTTAAAAGCCAATCCTAATAGGCTCATAGTGTTCATGGTTTGAATATACTATATCAATTCATTATGTGTACTAAAAATATAATTGGTTAAAGATTTTTTTTTTCCTTTCAATCCATTATGTGTACTAAAAATATAATTGGTAAAAGCATTTTTTCTCTTGAGAGGAAAAAAAAATCTTTCTTGTCGTTCTGTATATCGGATAAAATAATCAGATAATAACTTGTTGTAGTTAAAAATCTTAATTAAGTTCAAACTATATCCTTCTATTACAAATATTATGTAATTCTTGATTGATGGTACATGAATTAGAGCCGTGGTTTGCGCTATGAAACCATGAAGTGGATCTAATATAATCATATTTAGGGTGATACATCTTTCAAAATTAAAAGAAAAGAAATCTTTTCATGCCTCTCTTGTGTGAAAGCTGTGACAATCACCTTAATTTTCATAATGAAACATGCCTTTCAATATGTACAAGGTACTAGAGATTAGTCACTTTCGAGCATGTTTCATCCCTGCACAGGTACATGGTACCTGGTCATCATCATCACTACTAGATTTTCCAAAGGTTTTTGTTTACGGAACCGGTTGTCAATCCCTCCTTGATTAGCGACAAATTATTTTTTATCATAACATTATTCTTCTTACAATTAATGAATAATTGACCAAGATCAGGAGTAAAGCACGGTTCGACACAACTGGTTATTATGATAATTGATAGTTATTTGGGTATCTAACTATTATTGTACTTTATCGGTTAGTAGATAGTTATTTAGTTAATTGATTGAATAAAATGTGTTCGACAAAATTATTTGTTAATTTAGTTGATAAATAGAAAATGACATAAAAAGATTATAGTATCACATATTATTGTTGTTATGATAATTGCAATTATTATTACTATTATTGAAATAAAATAATTTATTTTATAATAAATATATGTTTCCTATAATAACATTTTTTTAGTAAAACATATTAAAATGAATTTTTTGATAAATGATTTGTATTAATATTACAAAAGTATTGCTTATAGAAAAATTTATTTGGTCAAAGAAAAATAATAAATGGATCAATAAAAGTTATATTTTTTTAGTGTATTATAAAAAGAAATTGGAGAGAGGATAAGATTGCCAAAAACAAATTGAAGAGAGAGTAGGATTAACCCAAAAAAGAAAAAAAGATGAAACATAAAAAAATATTTGAAACTCAAAATTTTTAACATTTAAAAAAATCTACTTGAAACATTAAAACTACTTAAAAATTACTTGAAATATTATTTTTACTGATTAGAAATCAATTGAAAAAATAGTGTTAAAGACTGTTTTCTAGGTGTTGTCCTTTATGGACAGGGCCTAAGAATATTTTTCTTTTCTTGCAGCTTCCTATACTATGGATGATAACGGTACTCTATCCTACTCCACCCCGCAAAAGTACTAAAGGGGTTAGGATGGGGTTTTTGGCAAGTAGAGCGGGGTTTTTTGCCCTTACCCCGTTACAAGGGCGATAGAGATTGGGATTTATGGACCTCACTCCACCCCATCCCAGTATTATTTGTGTCTTTATATTTTATCTAACTATATAGTTTTACAATTCTTTCATCATTATTATATTAATAAAACTTTCTCTAATTTTGTGATTAAAATTTCTTATGCGACTTTGAAGACTAAAGTTCAGAAGTCTTTGGCAACCATTTGCTATATTTTTGTATTAAGATTTATTTATGTGTTATTTATAGGTAGGGATTTTAATCCGATATTACCACATTAACTTGCTCCGTTGACTTGTTGATCAGTACTTCATAGGAGCCAGGCGGGACGGTGTTTTTTGTTCATCCGTTAGGATTGGGATGGTGCTAGGAATTCACTCAAGTATATAGGACTGGGATAGGGGCAAAGATTTTTCTATCAAGTGTAGAGTAGGAATTGGCAAACTCCACTCTTGCTCCAGTCCATTGCCAACACTAGACCTATACTTCACATCTCCATGTTTGTTAACCAAAGGAATTAGAGGAGAAAATTGTTCAAGTTAAAAGTAGGGATGAGAAGCAACTTGACTTCTTAAATGAATGGAAACGAGATTTTGCAAAGAAAAAAGACTGAAAAAAACTAGTGGAGTTTTAAGAATTGGCATTACTTTGATTAGTCATTCAATTCCATTTTCCCCCTTTTACAATATCAAGGGCTATTTTCGGAATTATGGGGCAAAGAAAGTTTTACCAAAAGTTGTAATCACTGTCTCTTAAGAAGAAAATTGTTTAGAATAAATAATGGGTTACAGAAATTAGCTTTGATCATCTGAAGATGTCATGCCTTGTTTGTCTTTGTTTTCTTACTCATGGAATTGATTTATTCCGACAATAACGTTTATTAGGTGACACTGTTTGTAAATCTTTGGAATTTATAATTCAGCGTGATCTTTATTTTTTTTCCTCCTTTTTTTTTTTAAATAAAATTTTCTAGACGCCACTTGTCAATTTAAACTTTGATGATTCTAGAAAAGGTACTCCTCTAAAATTCTCACAGCAACTTCCTAATTGCATCTGAGGGGTTTAGAGTCGTCAAGTACGTGCACTCCTACAGGTGAATATGGTTAATTTCAGTTTGATTATAAGCCTATTTCAAATTAAACCAAATTAGTTGATTTTCATTTGAAAAGGATTCATTTAGTCGGTTTAACTAACCTATATTCACCCCGAAGCACTCCTAGCATTAACCAAAGTTTGCAAGAAATTTTATGCCGAGCTCCACTGATCCAGATATTGGACATTGTAATACAGAGAAAATATTTGCAATTCATCCCATCTCCAATGTCCATAATGCTTTTGCTTCACTAACTTAACAGGTTGCCGCAATAGCACCTAATATACCAGCACTATATGAGCTGCATTTTGGGGCTCCAATGGCCGGGGCTGTTCTTTCTGCACTCAATACAAAGCTTAGTGCAGACGTTTTAACTTTGAAGCTCGAACAATTGGAAGCTAAACTTATCTTTGTCGACTATCAATCAATCAAGGTTGTTACAGAAGCATTTGGCCTACTTGAGCAGAGAAGCAAGCCATCCATTGTAGTCGTAATACATGACAAGAATTCCGAGCCCTCCTCGACCGATCTGAGAGAATCATTAGCCGCAAGAATTCTTGATTACGATGAACTCATCGCGATGGGAGAGGTCAGTTTCAAGATCGTACAGCCAAACGATGAATGTGATCCGATCTCGGTGAATTTCACCTCAGGCTCGACAGGGGAGCCTAAAGGGGTGGTGTATAGTCACAGAGCAGCCTACCTCAATTCGATAGCGCAAATTTTTCGCGCTGAGGTGAGACAAATGCCGGTGTTCCTATGGACAGTCGACATGTTCCGCTGCAACGGCTGGTGCTTCCCTTGGACAGTAGCTGCTCTGGGTGGCACAAATATCTGTCTAAGAGATGTCACAGGAGAAGCCATTTTTGATGCTATATTTCATCACAAGGTAACACATTTTTGTGGCCCGCCTGCTATCTTGAAGAAACTTGTTGATGCAGCCCCTGCTGATCAGCAAAAATTACCTCACAGTGTCAGTGTAATAGTTGCAGGATCAATGCCACCATCTGAAGTTCAAATCGAACTTAAAGCTTTAGGTTTTGATATTAATCATGGATATGGAATGACAGAAGCTCTTAGTGTAATCACATCGAATCCATGGACTCAGGAAGATTTATATCATCAAGACAAAGAGGCAACAATTAGGCTCCGCAAAGGGACTTGCAGTTTCATGATGGAAGGAGTTGATGTAAAAGATCCCAAGACAATGGAAAGTGTGCCGCCTGATGGAAAAACCATGGGAGAAATTAGATTCAGGAGCAACACATTGATGCTGGGATACCTAAAGAATCCACAGGCGACATGGGAAGCCTTTGAGGGAGGATGGTACAGGACTAGAGACCTCGGAGTAAGGCACCCAAACGGTTGCATAGAGTTTAAAGACCGCGCTATCGACATCATTAACTGTGGTGGAGAAACCATTAGCAC
The DNA here is from genome assembly GCA_028554755.1 of Cordia subcordata. Lineage (NCBI taxonomy): Eukaryota > Viridiplantae > Streptophyta > Magnoliopsida > Boraginales > Cordiaceae > Cordia > Cordia subcordata. Next base: position 4,637,939 of record JAPTOF010000022.1, on the reverse strand, counting down.
ACTTGATGTTGAAGCTGTGCTCATCAGGCACCCTATGGTGTTGGAGGCTGCAGTTGTTGGAAAACCTCATGATGGCTTAGGGGAGACACCTTGTGCTTTTGTGAAGTTGAAAGAAGGATCGTCTCTGACTGCAGAGGAGATAATCAAGTTCTGCTCATGTCATTTGCCTAATCATATGATTCCTCAAACTGTAGTTTTTGGGGATTTAGTCATCAACTCCACTGGGAAGATTCAGAAATTTGCCCTCAGGGACAAGGCAAGAGCCATGAATGGTTATTAGAAAAAATCCTGGGGATTTCTGCAATTTGAATAATTTGTTTTTCTTTCTAAAGATCCCTCAGCGATATGATGTTTCAATAAAAGGTAAGACTTGAATTGTTTGTCTTGTTGTTTGGTGAATTAAAGATGAAAGGAACTGGTTGTGTACCTCCGTTTTCATTTGAATAAAATTTACCGTTTTCGCAAAGAATTAAAAGAGAAAAAAAAATAAAATAAAAGATGAAAGGATCTTTGTGTTTGATTTCCAAATCAGGATTTTCGAAAAATTTACCGTTTTGAAATGGAACTCATAGTTACTTGTCATGTTCTTAACCAGTATTTTTGTATTATGTGTTTTGCACCCGTTGATTTATTTTTAATGGTAGACTTGTAATGTATCCGATTTATTTGTTTTTAATACTAGACTAAGAATTCTGTTGTACATCTTTTGAAATTCGCCGAAAAAATTGTATTAAATATTAATTTATTGATAATTAAATAATAAATATATATCACTAGGGTGAAAAAACAAGAATAAGAGTATCTCATAGACTTTTGTGACGAGGGGATTAATAGAATTAATAAAGATAGGTTATTGTGGATGGTTGTACTAGTTAAAGGTAATGACAGTGGTTTTATAAGCTTACTTTTATTTTTTTACCTTTATCTCAAGTTAGTCCAAATATTCGTTTCTTAAGATCAAAGTCTAAAATAAAAGTTGAGTAAAGATCCGTATTTAGATAAACTGAAGTTTTATTTTTTTAGTTAATTTACAAGCTACTAGGCTTTAGGGAATACCTCAAATAGTTGAAACTATTTTTCAAAAAATAATTGACTTGGGTTCAAATCTTATAAGATGGTGGAGTTGGGTTAGGATGGTGATTTGGAAAAAAAAAACTTAACAGGTGGTTGACTCCCTTGAGTCCCCCTTGCTTCCGCCCCTAGGCTCACTAATGTCTAGCATCAAATGCAAAGTTTACCCCCCTTCTCTCAATTAATTAGGATCCTCTCATAGTTGAACGTTCGACTATACGAATAACGAGTTATCTGCAAAAAAACCATTAAGGCGTTGTCTACACGAAGATGTTCATTTATTCATTGCTTAGAAGAGTCAAATATCTTACATTACGCTGATATCTTTTCACCAACAGTACATAACCACTCCTAATGGTCATCTCACTGATATTTTAAACATTCAGATTATTATTTATGCTTCCTTTGTATCAGCTGCTACGCATCACCAACCATGGGAGCATCATTTGGATTGGATTCAGTAGCAATCAAATTAGCTGCCCCGCCGCACTGGCTTTGGCAACCAGACCCACAGTAGTTCGGACCCCTGCCGCAATACCCAAATTGGCTGCAACACATGCCTAAGGGACACACACGACCACCAAATTTTCTTCCACACTGAGCTGATATTGTTACTACTAAAGCTAAAAAGACGAAAATAAAAGTATAATTCTTCATCTTTTTATTTGAAATTTCCTCACGAAGCTATACTCTCTTTTATCACACTGTATGGTTTATGAATGAAATTGAAAGGTTATATAAATAATAGGTAGAGAGTCTCTGCATCATTATCACAAATAGAACCAATTTTAGGTGCGCGCTATCCGCCCGGGGGTGGGGGGGTGGGGCTGGGCTGGTCATATTTACCAAATTGTTGACAAAGTGAACACAAGCTCATTAGAATGAACCAGTGCCAGTTAACCTTATTTGGCACGTCATTCAGAGAGCTGGCGAATGGGCTTAACCTTATTTGGCACGCTATTCATAGAGCTGGCGAATGGGCTTCGCCCATTTTGGACTGGTTAAGTGGGTTAGTGTGCCGGGTTGGATAGTTTTTGACGGGTCAATAAAGTGCCAACCCCGCACCCGACCCTTGGTGAGTTGGTACAAGTCACAAGGTTTACAATTATGGTTTGAACTCTTGGAGTAACAAGTCTAAGACCCCATTTATCAATAACAGTTACTCCCGTGATATTATATGGTTGTTGTGTGCTTCGAGTGAGGGTCTTGTGTCTACTTAGGTACCAAGCCGCCCCATTTAAAGGAACAAGGCCCCGGATTAGCAGTGGTCAATCCCTCCTAGTCCACAACTTGAGGATCTCGTCCTGGTTGCGGTATGACAGTCGCAATATGCTAATTTCTTGTAGTCTTGGACCCTAGAGGGATGCAACTCGACATGGCTGATCCTAATCTTCCCCCTTTGGGCTCGTATCATATATATGGGCCTGGATAAGACTTAAACTATTAAATAGTTTGGGCCCAATGCAGTCGGTAGGTCGACGAGTTGACGAGTTAGATGGGTTGACCTTCCATATTTTCAAAAAGAATTTACAACTATCATTTTTAACAAAATAATTATGACATCAAATACTTAAACTCTTAAATTGTAGCATGAGACCATAATCAATCACAAATTAACAATTAAGCTTATATATCATATGAGTAGTTACATATGATTTCTTTTACATAAATGCAGGTTAGGCAGGTTAAAAATGGTCAATTGGTTGGCAGGTCAACCCCAGGTCAGCCCAACCTGATCGTTTGGCAGGTCATCAAATCCTCAATCCTAACTTCCTTTTTTTGCGAGTTAAGCGAATTGACCCACATATCTCAAGCCGTTTTGCCAACTCTAGTTGTTCATATAATATCTATGACTTTTTTAATGAGTGTAATGTTATACTTGATAAGGTTAATTAAAGGACTTCGTATTAGCGTTCTACTCAGGCGATGCATGAGCATTGATATTAATTTTGTAGTACAAATTTTTGTAAATGTCAAAAACTTTGAACAACATTGTACTTTAAATTTTAGGGTTAAAAGTTAAAGGAAGATTTAAAATTTGTAACATAGTTTCTGGAAACACTTTGGTGCAAAATTCATTTTGTGTATAACTGAATCCATGCAAATTTGTATTTTCAAATGAATTTTGTTTGGATCTATAAAATAGTTTTTAATCAATTATGTTATTTATAAATCTAGATTGTGTTTTGAACATATGTAGAATCAAAAGTAATATGTCTATTTTACTTAAATATCCTTTATTTATTATATTGACATTAAATTTGCTATATAAGGACTATCACCTTTATTTATTATTGTTTGTTATTATTAAATTTGACAAGAGTTCAGTAATTAGTGTTAATTGTTATGGTTCTTTTATTATAATCCTGTTAGGTTTACAAAAAAGATAAATTAAAAAAATAGGATAATATTGTAATATGTTATATTTCATAAGGACATTTTTGTCTTCATGGAACTGTAGATTCTACCTTTTGGACTATGATTTGAGTAAACATTGAATAAATCTAAAATTTGTAAATTTCAAATTTGCAAGCGGTACAGAAGGAACTACTTCTGTAGTAGCATTAGTGACACAAAAAGGTTGACTACATAAGAGAGACAAGGAGCTACCTTGTTACTCTCCGTGGATAGTTCTCCTAAATATTAAAAATTAGATTTCTGATGAACCTCAGAAAATTTTATGAAATTCAATTATTCATTCATTTCAAATATACTAATTAACAGCTATAATTCATTATAAAGGCGTGGTAATAAATGAATTATATGGGTAAAATAGGAACGCCATACACTTTTTGATGCTGCTTTCAAAATAAGGTCAAATTTGATACTGTACATGTATAGTGTTGTTGAAAGATTAAAAAAAAAAAAAATAGATGTCGCTGCCATATGATATAATATGATGAAGTAAATTTTTAGAGGAAGCAATGTGAAAGGTGTGGTTGTTTCTTTTATATAGATAATATATTATAGGTTATAGGTTATAGACGACAGATTGATACATTATAGATTATAAATTATTGATAGTTAGGATTTAATTGTCTTATTTATTTATTTATTATTTATTTTTCAGGTATGATTATCTCATCTTTTGCGATTATTCCACTTGTTGCCATCTCGCTCTTTATAACAAAATCGTAATTGCCAAATCTATTTTTTTCTTTTAGTTATCCAATTCTTAATAAGGATCCTAAAACATGAAAAACTTGAGGAAGACTAGATCATCAATCACAGTGTATTGTATCATTGCCTTCTGAATTTTTAAGTGCAGTTAAATGAAGTCGAATAATTATAATATAATTTCATTGTGACTTTGGATTTTTATTTTTAAGGGATTGAAGTGTGCTTATATTGCAAATAACACCATGCATCATAATGTACGTATATAAGAGGAGTTAGATACACCATCACACGCACCCATATTAAAAAAAAATCTCTCTTTGACTTCAGCGTTCTCTCTTTATTCTCCCCCCCACGCCCCTTCTCTCTCTGTTGTTCTCTCTCCATTCTCTTCTCTCTCTCTCTCTCTCTATCTTTGTTGTGGTTTGTGGTTTTCAATGAAGGATCCAAATGCTTCTACGTGGTGACGATGGTGAAGGTTGGGGATCATTGCTCTTGCTCTGCTGTTCCCTATCTTTCATTCCTTTTTTCTTTTTTCTTTTTTTTTGGCTTTTTAGAGTATTTTTTCAGATCAGTAATAAATCCATGTGTGTGTTAAGTACGTGTGGCGATAGCGACAGTGGAGGCTGGGGATTATTTCTCTTGCTCTGCTGTTCTTTCTCTCTTTCTTTTTTTTTTTTGTGCTTTTTGGAGTGTTTTCCAAATTTGTGTCTCATGTGGGTGAGTTCATGTGAGTTAGTGTGTGTGGTTGATGGAGGTCGTTGGTTGCATCTGCTGTGAAGTTGAGTCTGATCATGGTGAAAAACTAATCAAATTTGTTTTTTTATTCCTTTTTTGTATTTTTCGTTTATTTGGTTCACTAGTACAGGTTGGTTAGAATTATTGTTGATGTTGTTTTCTTGAGTAAGATGATGATTGATGAGTGAAGATGGTAAAAGAGATGAGTGGAGGGCAAAACCATTTCGTGCTGTGTTTTATTCTCAAAACTGTGAAGTCTTGGCTTTATTATTATTATTATTATTATTTTTTTGGTTGAAGTCTTGGCTTGAATCTTTTTTCTTCTTCTTCTTCTTCTTTTTTTTTTTAAATGAAGCTTGGCTTGAGTCAGAATAAATGGTGGATGAAGGTGGTATTAGCAGATGTTTAATGGAGAAGAATGACTTTTAGGAGTTGTAAACATAAAATATTGAAATTGTGAACATGTATGACACAATTTCTAAATATAAAATATTAAAATTGTGAATATTTAATATAAAATATGTAAATAATTAAAAATTGTGAACATAAAATATGAAATATGTAAATAATACAATGATATTTTTTTTTTTTGGGGGTGAAAACAATAGTTGGGTTGTAATTGTTGATGTTGTTGTTTTTTTAGTAGGGTGAGGATTAACAGTGCCATTCTTGTGCGGGTTTTAAGATTTGAGCTATTTTGGTTAAAAAGATGAGTGAAGGGCAAATCACCTCTTATAGAACTATGAAGTCCTGGCTTGAAGAAGAGATAACAATTTTTTTTTTTTGGAGTTATTCAACTTTTTCTTTTTTTTTTAGTCTGAAAAATAAAATATTTGCATGTTTGTAGAAGATTCAAATAAAAAAATTGCAAAGATAAAAAAGCAAAAATGTTGTGAATATGCTGTTTGCAGTTGTGAACAATCTCGTTTTGTTAACATGTTGCTCAAAGTTGTGAATATTTCAATTAAAGCTGTGAACCTGTAGTTTATAGATTTGAACATGTTGGTTACGAGTTATGAACATAAAGTATTAAAATTATGAACATTCAATATAAAATATGTAAATAATTAAAAATTGTGAACATAAAGTATTAAAATTGTGAACATTTAATATAAAATATGTAAGTAATTAAAAATTGTAAACATAAAGTACTAAAATTGTGAACATGTAATATAAAATATATAAATAATTAAAAATTGTGAACATGTAATATAAAAATTTTAAATGTATAAAAATTATAAATGTATAGTGTAAAAGTTGTGAATTGAAACATATAATGTAAAAATTATGAAAAAAAAATAGTATAAAAATTATACCCTAAGATATGTACTTTTTAAATAAAAAGTTTTAATTTTTTAAAATTTAAAAATAAAAGTAAATAAAATAAAATAATTAAACTTTTTTCGTTTTTCTCTTTCTTCCTTGTCAGCTTTCATTTCTTTTGTCAAAGAGATCAACTTTGTTTGTTCAATATTAAACAGCACAGCGGCTAACAAAAAAAGTTCAGTAGTACACTTTAATTCCGAGCAACACAAACATAGTACGAGTTAGTAAAACAAATGGCTGATTTTGTCCGTTTGTTTTTTTGTTTTGGGTGGACACATATCTTACGCGCCAAATGACGTGCATGTAGCTGCGCAGGTGCACTTTTTTTTTGGAGCACTTTATACAGATTGGGCTTATATTGCTAGAAAAGATGGACGTCGTAGCCTAAGCGGAAAAAAAATTAGTACTCCACAAGAATATTAAAAGTCTAGCACATATAATTTTTTCCATTCTAAACCTACATAATCCAACCGTACGTCCCTAAATCATTAATTCATGTGCATGTCACTTGTTCAAATTATTAATTTCTTTTATTATCTTTTACTTGAGAACCAACGATATTACAAATTGCAAAAGATTTAGGACTAATTTATTATATTTTAAAGATAAGTAACTTAATTATCAAAATAGTAAAAATAAAGGAGCAAATGAGTCGTAAACCCATATTTTTATTTTTTTTAGAAAGAGTAAAATATCTCAGATTACACAATGATATCTTCCACCAACAGTACATAGAAATTGATAACCTAATGGTTATCACACGGTTATTTTAACATTCATGATTATTCAAGGCTTTATTCTGCAATGCAAGTTAGCCCCTTGAAACACACGCACACACACATATATATATATATAGGCTTTATTCTGCAATGCAAGTTAGCCCCTTGAAACACACACACACACACACACACACATATATATATATATATATATATATATATATTAATCGGCTGCAGCTACATGCAGCTATGCACCACCAGCAGGCGCAGCATCAGTTCTTCATTTTCATTTCTTTTTTCTGACAAAAACTATATATACTCTCTCTTTTATCAAACTGTGATGGTTTATGAATGAGCTGGATTGAAGGACTATACACACACACACGCACATATATAGATGAGCTTGCCGCTAGCTAGGCAATTTTGTGCTCAACGATTGATAGCTGAGTATGACTTCTTGCAATTCGGCATGCTTTAACCTTTAGCTTCCATGGATGAAGACTGAGCTGTGTTCTCTGCAGTTGTCATCATTGTGGCATTTTCAACTATAGGTGCGCATTTATCAGGCGGCCAGCTTTTGCTAAATTCTTGACAAAATGAACACAAACTCATTGGGACGAACCGGTGGCAGTTAATTTCATACGAATAAGACATTCAAGTCTTTGACTTTTAGTATTGGGATAAATGAGAAGGTGTTTGCCTTTGCTTATTTTGGATGCTTACAAGTACTTAAAAAAAGTACTTTTTTACATATTTTTTTATTATTTAGGTACTTATAAATACCAAATAAGCAAAGCCAAACACCCCCTAAGTCATTCAATTAATTTTTTTTTTCCTCTTGCGAGGTTCTCCAAAATTAACAGTGTTAAACTATTTTAATAGTCAAATAATTGACCAATTAAAATTTCTTATTTGCCCTTATTATGGGCCTTTTTGGATTGACTTTTTTTCTAGAAAAAAATATTTTGTTCCAGAAAAAAGTACTTTTTTTCCTGAAAAAAGTTATATTACTTTTGCAATTACTACATTATTTGGTTTCCAAAAAAGCTAAAACTCTGAAAAAAGCTCAAATATAGCTTTTTTTTAGAAGCCATAATTTTCAGTTTTTAAAAAAAAACTATTTTTCAAAAGTAATTAAAAAAAGCGCTTTTAAAAAAAGTCAATCCAAACGAGCCCTATATCTCTTCCCCAAATATATATATTTAATACAGCTACCATTAAAGTAATATATGAACATTACATAAATCAATATATTCAGATGAAAAGTTCTTTCAGTTTAATCAACATCACCAAATCTCTAAAATTAACAGCAATAAAATAAAGACCCAATATTTAACCAAAATCATAAAGGGTCGAAGGCTAATTAACAACCCACCCATCAGGCTGAAAGTTATTTAAATGCCATTTTAGATATTAGAATAGTTAGATCTCGACAACAATTCGTAAAGTGAAAATTTTTACGCCTCTAGTTTTCAACCAAGTCAAATATCACGTCATCCATAAAATATTATCATATTCTCTTTTATATAATAATCATTGCCGATAAACAGTTGTATTGTTGGATAAAAATCAACTTCCGATATTTACACCTTGAAGAGGTCGGGCAGGGCTCTTTATGATTTTGGTGGTTAAATTGAATCAAATTGGATCTTTATATTGTTGCTATTAGTTTTAAGATTTGTCACTACAAGAAATGATATTAGTAATTACATATATTTTGATTTCTAGTTACATTTGAAAATGTAATTAAAAGAATTTCTTATACTTACTATAAATGTAACTAATATTAATGCAACAAAAAATATCACTACACTTGAAAATGTAACTAATATTTGCTACACTTAAAAATGTAACTAATATTAGTTACATTTTGAAATGTAACCACAATAAATTACTAGTATATTTATAATAGTTATACTTCAAGTATAATAATTTTTTAATTATCTTAAAATAAATTAAATATAAAAATTGTAATAATAATATTACAATTTAAAATATTTTAAAATGTTTATTATAACTTTAACTAAAATAAATTTCTAAAATAAAATGGTATGATGAATGAACACAAAGGAAAATTAAAATTAAGATAAAGTTTGAAGTGTCATTGCCGTAAGAGTTGGATTAAGAAGAACAATCTGTTTCCATTGCTTTTATAGATTGCATGTAACTCAATATCCCTAATGTTGTATCGATGTGGGCTTCATGCAAAAAACTTCATGTTCTATTGGCTTGTATGACTATTAATCATTCAGTTAACTTGCAAGCGTTACCATTTTAGTTACACATGGAAGTGTAACAAAAATTGTTAAACTTCCAAGTGTAACTAAAAAATAACTAAAAAATTGTTACATTTACAAGTGTAACAAATGATTGAAATACCAAAAATTATATAAAAATATTTGATTACACTTACAAGTGTAATTATAATAAAATACTTTTTTATACTTTTAACCATTTTAGTTACACTTTCAAGTGTAACAAAATGATTGAAATACCAAAAATTGTACAAAAATATTTTGTTACACTCAGAAGTGTAACCATACTAAAATACTATTTTACACTTTCTTCAAACGCAACAAAATTTCTGTAGCTATTGGTTGATGTAAATCGAATAAACTTTTTCGATGATGAATCTTCACTTTAAGATGTTGATCTATGTAATGTTCTATAAACTACTTAAATTGAATTTTTCTTTTTTTTTTTAAAAAAAAATATGGTCTATAAACAGTGGTGTATTCAACTGTATATTTGGGGGACGAAGTGCTGTAACTTGTAAGGGCAAAAGAGAAATTTTAATTGGTCAACTATTTGACCGTTAAACAATACAGTTATTTTTAAAAGACCTCTCAAAAGAAAAAAATAAACTAGAGAACCTAGTTGTGGCCATGCTAAAATGTCAAGCACTTAAATGTATTATTCCCTTAATTTTATCTGATCATTGACCCAAAAAAAAACTTTATCTGATCATGTTGTAATGATAAATAAATTGGGAACAAAAATAGGAAAAAAGACTGAATTTCCCAACTAAAAGCTGGTTGGATAAGAGAGAATTTCCCAACCAAGCGGTGAGTATTGCTGTAGCATGCGGTAAGGAATTTGATAGATGTCAAATTTCTGAAATTTTTTAACGCTTGGAACAATTATAGTATACATATATAGACTTGTTTGACTTGTGGAAGAGATGCTGCCAAAAGTAGCAGGAAAGATGGACTAGAATTCTGTGGAGTTATCTTCTACACACTAGAATACCGGAGATAAAGAATAATTTAAGTGGTTAAAATTATCTTTTAAAGTGAGGTTTTGAATTCAATTTTATGGAGTTGGGGTTTATCAAAAAAAAAAAAAACCAATGGACATATTCATTGAACTCGTTATAAGACCTAAACTGATAAATATGGTAATTCGAGCTCTCATATCACATTAAATTATTATTTAATTTTAATTTTAAATTATTAACGAAAAATTTATTATATTGTTCGTTTTTTTAATACGTGGATGCTTTTTCTACAATAGCAGACATCGTGGGTCGGAGAAGCACTAGGTTTCAGATAGACCAGAGCTTTGAGCAAAAGACAATATAGACTAGAGTGACGCTTATGTTAACGACGAACACGTGGATTTGCACTATGTGTAGTGTGTTATATATATATATATATATATTTTTTTTTTTTCTCTTTTACTTTTTGTATAATTTAAACAATTATACGCTTAAATAAATCAATCTTATAGATAAAAGAATTTATTGGTACATCTTGACAAAAAAAAAATTATTGGTATATTAGAGATATTTTTGTATCTTAATTTAAATACTTATAAAGACTGACTTTGTTTTACACTTTGACGAGCTCTATCAAAGTAAAACTTACACTGTTTAATCTATACTTTAGTATAAAGCTAAATTGGATACACAAATTTTGTTCCCGCTTATTCTGTTGTCTTCTCATAGTTAGCCATGTGGCACTTCCAGTCATTTGCCATGTAATTCTCAATACAAGCAATTCAATATTAATGCCCATTATTTTTCCACCAAAACTTTGCTTTCCAATGACATTAAGACCCATTGTTTTTCCACCAACGCATTGCATATTAAGGGGTAAACAGACTATTCCATATACTGCAACCCTAACACCCCCAATATGTTTGTCCACTTTGTGGTTGCCATTTTTATTTTACTATTAATTCAGCTAATCAGCAGAAAGTTGCTCTCAAATGTCACGATCTACACAAAGCTGTAATGAATCCTCAAATTCAAAAGACATCTTTGCAGATTTCAATCTCAATCAATTGTCAGATTTCCTTTTGGTATTTCGAACTTTTCATTTGGTTAAACCCTAGCGCCCCCCAAAAAAATCTTTACTTTTGTCGGTCCATTTTAATTATGGCTTATACGGAGACTGAAGATCAAGATAGAATCTCTCGAATCTTACCATAATTGTAAAGTTACCTGAGATCTGTGTTGTGTTTCCAAAGTTACATCGATAATATGATTCTTTTTTTGTGATTGGCATATTCAAATACGCCGCGTAATCACCGGATGCGGCATGTTTCCATTTATTTTTTTTATGCTCCTATACATATGTTCTTACTCCTTTGCCATCGTTATCGTTGCGGAACCAGTAGTTCTATTTCAACTCAGAGGTACAGATTATATTTGTCCTGTTTCGTCATCATTGCAGAACCAATAATTCTATTTCGACTCACAGGTACATATTTTATTTTTCGTGTTTCGATTTAATTTCTATATTCTGTTTAATTGCATGTATTTTTCTGCCACTATCATTTGATTTTTTAATACGAAAAATCTAGATTAGCATCCGTTAATTTTCATCGAAATGGATGCTGTAGACATTTTGCAAATATGTTGACTTGCTGTTCTTCTTTGCTTTAGAAATTTTGATAAATTTTATTACATTTTTCTTTTGATGTGGTTTTTTGGTTTGGATAGTTCAACATTTGGTTGTTTAAGTATCTCTGTTCTTTTCTTTACTGTGTGATTAGATATCTGATAATGTGGATTTTTGTGTATTGTTGAGTTATTAAGTGCGTATGACCGAAAGTATTAAACTTGAGTTTTTTTTTCTTTTTTATTTGTTCCGAGTGATGACCATTTGCTATTGAACAGTGCAATCATATGTTTGGTAGTGGCGCTAAATTTTTTTTATGTTAATTATTGATTCAAGAATTGTACTGAAATTCATGGTTATAAGATAGGGATTTTTATATTATAATCTGTTATCATTAAAATTGCTTATAATACCCTTAGTTTTCATCTAAATGGATGATGTTGACATTTTGCACATATGTTGACCAGTTGTTCTTCATTGCTTCACAATTCGGAAACTTTGCCCTTTTTTTTATATCAGTTCAGAAACTTTGCCCTTTATATGATGACAATTTTCTTCTGATAAATTTTATTACATTTTTCTTTTGATATGGTTTTTTGGTTTGGATAATTCAACATTTGGTTGTTTAAGTGTTTCTATTCTTTTCCTTATCGTGTGAAGTGTGATTAAATGTCTTATAATGTGGATTTCTGTGTATTGTTGAGTTATTAAGTGCATATGATCGAAAGTGAAGAACTTGAAATTTTTTTTTCCTTTTATTTTTTGTGAGTGATGACCATTTGTTATTGATCAGTGCAATCATATGCTTGGCAGTGGTGCAAAATTTTTTTTATGTTAATTATTGATTCAAAAATTGTACTAAAATTCATGGTCACAAGATAGGGATTTTTTTTTTGTTATAAGCTATCTAACTTTTTTTTCATAGTTCATATACTTCTTAGTAACTTATTTATCTGCTGATATAGGTATGCCTTATATAACTCTAATTTGTTGTCATTAAAGTTGCTTATAACATGACTAATAACCACAGATGATGTCAATTTTTTCCCACTACCCTTTCAATACGTGTAATTACGTTATCTTTGTATGTTAGATGGCACCTGTCGTAAACTACACTGCGGATCTCAAGCCACCCAGGCAAATGTATCGTATAATTGTTAGGGCCATTCGTGTCTGGTTCATTACCAAGGATATTGAACGGGCTGGGATGGATGTACTTTTATTAGATAAGCATGTATGTATTTCTCACTTTCTCCATTTAATTTTGAGTTTAATATTCTTAATTTTTAACCTTGAAATTTTTCTTCATCTCATACAGGGAGACGTTATTCAAGCTTCTATTTGGAAGTCGTTTATGGCAAAATTTGAGCATCGAATAGTTGAAGGAGAATGCTATGTTATTGTTAATTTTGCTCTAATCCCTAACAATGGTGTTTTTACGATAACACGTCATTTGGAACGCATCATTTTTAATAATTTTACTTTTGTCAAACACGTTAATTTAGACCTGAATCATTACAATTTTGTATCAATTGAAGAAGTGTTTCATGGTGGTATTGACGAATGCCATAGCAAAGGTTAGTACCATATTCATTCCTTCATTGTATAAAAAATCACTTATTTAATTACCTTCTGAGTTTTTTTTTTTTCAATAAGCACAGATGTTGTCGGTCTTTTAGTTGGTGTTGGTGACGTAGTTGGCTTGACATATGATGGTCGTCCTACAAAAAAAAGTTGATATTGAGTTGTAAGACAACAGGTTTACTCACTTCCTACTATACCATAATAATTTTATGGTAATTTACTTATGTATTTGTTATGCTTTATGTGTTATGTTTAGGGACATGAGGATACAATGTACTCTTTAGGGCAGTTACGCAGACCAAGTTGAAGCATATAAGAGGAATGAACCAAAAGGGCCTATTATTGTTGTTATCCTATCGGCTAAGCTGAAGATTTTTTATGGTTTTTATTAAAATTCCCGTTCTATTTACATTTACATGTATCATTTTTCACGAAATGTTTGTTGGTTTATTGACTGTATGATTTAAAAATTTTAGGAAGTATTATGATTACTAATGCATTTAACGCTACAAAGCTTCTATTCAACTCTAATATGGAAGCGGCTGTTGCATTCAAAAATAGGTATAAAAAACCATATTATTTGATTCTTAACATTTGATTTATGTCTATTTACTATATGATTTGTACATGTGTAGCTTAAATTATGATGCAAGTTCCTCATCTCAAATGGTTAGCCATTCGTCATTGAATCAATTGAGCCTTTGTGCTGACATGTTTTTATCTCCAAGCACCTTCAAGACACTTGCAGAGATAGGATCCATCACAAAGGTAATTATCGGTTATTGTTATTCATTTATTTCTATTTCTTTCATTTTATCTCCTCATATTTCTAAAACCACTGTCCATATTTTATACAGGAAGGAAGGTATATAGTTATGGTTGATGTTTTAACCATACAAACTGATAATGGTTGGTCATACATTGCATGTACCAAATGCAAAAAAAAAAAAGGTTGTGCCACAAGGTAGCAAGTTTTGGTGTGACAAATGCAAGTTTTCTATTAAGGATGCCATGATAAGGTATAATTTAATTTAATAATTTACCTTCTCAGTGTTATGTAATGCCTGTGTACAGATTTATTTTATCTCATATATATGGATCATTTTATTTAAATTACGAATCTCCTCTTATTGTTGGTATTAGGCATAAGGTTCAGTTGTTGGTCTCGGATCATACAGGCACATCGTCTTTTGTCCTATTTGATAAGCCAGCACTTAAGTACATTGACCGTTCTGCAACTAATTTGCTCGATAAGCTGATTGAAGTTTGTTCCCAAAAATGACATTCCCCATTTGTTTCTAAACATTTTTTTTATGGTTTTCTTTTTCTTTAAATATTAAAATTAAAATCTTCATTTGTACAGGAGGGTGATGAAGATTCGTTTCCTCAAGAACTTGAAGTTTTTGTTGATAAGAAGATGTTGTTCCAGGTCCAAGTAACTGGATATAATATAGACCGTAATAGCATGAATTATACAGTTGTCAACCTCACCGATAATGAACTATGGATATCGACTTGCATTGAACATTACAAGTCTATAGAGGTAATATGAATCTTATATTTTATGAATTAAATATAGCTAATAAAAAATTTAATAGCCTGATTTTTTTTTATTCTATAATTGACATGAATCTTTACTTACTTTATAGACTAATGCTGATGTTGGGCGAATTTTTGACCAGCATGGTAATACAAATTGTGTGGTATTAGAGGCTTCCAACAACATTTCTAGAACTATTGTAAGTATATTACGTCAATTTTATTGTTAGTACATGGTCTATTATATATTTCTATTGAACTTTTAGTCATCTTCATTGATATGCTTCCTGTTTAAATTTTTTGGTAGGATTCCCTATCATTTTCTGGTGATAATGATGTTGATGTTTCTTCGGCTAACAACTCTACTCCATCAAAGAGATTTTTTCAGATTCTGTTTTAGTTGTTGCCGATTTTTCTACGACATTGACCTCCCCCTTGAAGAGTGCTAGGAAGCTTGATCTTGAAGATGTGAAAATAAAGCTGGAAGATGCTTTCCCTGAAAAATGAGTGTTTCAATCAGCTTTTTTTTTTTTTTTGATGTCTAATGGATGCTTTATTTAGTGGTTTACTTAACGTATTGTTTTGAATACAATTTTTATGTTTTAGACGCAATTCCGTGAATTTTGTTACGATTTCAGTTGATGGTCCGTTCTACTAAGGCCACCAATCTTCGTGATATTCAATCTATTATTTCATTTTATAAGTGATTTTTTTCTTTTCTATTAATGAAAAATTAATATAAAAGGCTAAGCTCGAAGAACTTATATAACTATGAAGAAGAATATAAAATATGTTTTTCCTGAAATCAAACAATTTTCTCAAAAGGTATTTTTGTGAAAATTCTTTAAGCAAGTTTAATCTATATTTTAGACGTAATTGATTTGTGTATTAACAATTTAATTCATATAACAATGTTTGTTTTAATAATTCTATTAATGGAATATTAACATTTCTTAATAATTTGAGAGATATAAATCTCATTTTGAGAAAAAAAATGTATATCCCTGCACAAAGTCGTAAAATATTATTTTTTACGATCCAAAATCCAGCATTTTTCTCAAAAAATAATTTTTATGATCCAAAATCTCACATTTTCCCATAAAACCGCTTATTCTGTTGGCTTCTCTTAGTTCGCCATGCGGCACTTCTAATCATTTGCCACGTTGTCCTCAATACAAAAATTAAATATTAATGCCTATTATTTTTCTTTCCACCAAAACTATGCTTTCCAAGGACATTAATACCATTGTTTTTCCACCAACACACTGCTTATTAAGGGGTGGAATGGACTATTTCATATAATACAACCCTAACACCCCCATTTTGTTCGTCCACTTTATGGTTTCCATTTCCATTTTTCTATCAATTCAGCCAATCGATAGAAAATTGTTCTCAAATGTCACGATCTACACAAACCTGTAATGAATCCTCAAAGAAAACGACGTCATTGCGTATTCCAATATCAATCGATTGTCTGATTTCCTTTTGGTATTTCGGACTTTTCTTTGGTTAAACCCTAGCGCCCCTAAAAATTTTTTTCACTTTTGTCAGTCCATTTTAATTATGGCTTATACGGAGATGGAATATCAGGATTCAATCTCTCGAATCTTACCATAATTGTAAAGTTACCCGCGATCTGTGTTGTGTTTCTAAAGTTACATCAGCAATATGATTCTTTTTTCATGGTTGGCATGTGCAAATACGTGGCGTAATCGCCGGATGCGGTATGTTTCCATTTATTTTTTTTATGCTCCTATATATATGTTCTTACTCCCTCGCCATCGTTATCTTTGCGGAACCAGAATATCTATTTAACTCGGAGGTACATATTATATTTGTCCTGTTTCATCATCGTTGATCCACCAGTAATTCTATTTCAACTCAAAGGTACATATTATATTTGTCCTGTTTCAATTTAATTTCTATATTCTCTTTAATTGCATATATTTTTCTGCCACTATCATTTGATTTTTTATTGCAAAAATACCCGATTATCATTCCTTAGTTTTCATCGAAATGGATGTTGTTAACAAGTTGCACATGTGTTGACTCGTTGTTCTTATTTGCTTCACAATTTGGAAACTTTTCCCTTTTTTCTTTTTTGGCCAGTTTGGAAACTTTGCCCTTGATATGATGACATTTTGCTTCTGACAAAATCTTATTACATTTTGCTGATGATGTGGTTTTTTGGTATTGGATAATTGAACACTTGGTTGTTTACGTGCCTCTATTCTTTTCCTTATGGTGCAATTAAATGTCTGATAATGTGGATTTCTGTGTGTTGTTGAGTTATTAAGCGCATATGACCGAAAGTATTAATCTTGACAATTTTTTTTCTTTTTTATTTGTTCTGAGTGTTGACCAAGTGCTATTGATTAATGCAATCATATGTTTGGTAGTGGCGCTAAAATTTTTTTATGTTAATTATTGATTCAAGAATTGTGCTGAAATTCATGGTTATAAGATAGGGATTTTTATATTGTAATCTGTTATCATTAAAATTGCTTATAATACCCTTAGTTTTCATTGAAATGGATGCTGTTGACAGTTTGCACATATGTTGACCTGTTGTTCTTCATTGCTTCACAATTCGGAAACTTTGCCCTTTTTTTTTGCCAGTTCAGAAACTTTGCCCTTTATATGATGACATTTTGCTTCTATAAATTTTATTACATTTTTCTTTTGATATGACTTTTTGGTTTGTATGATTTAATAATTGGTTGTTTACGTGTCTTTGTTCTTTTCCTTATTGAGCAAATTAGAAATGTTTGATCATGTGAATTTTTGTGAATTGTTAATTTATTAATCGCATATGACCGAAGTATTAAACTTGAAATTTTTTTCTCTTTTATTTGTTCTAAGTGGTGACCATTTGCTATTGATCATCACTATCATATGCTTGGTAGTGCCACTAAATTTTTTTTATGTTAATTAAAGATTCAAAGATTGTACTGAAATTCATGGTCATGAGATAAGGATTTTTATATTATAAACTATCTAACTTTTTTTTTTTTCATATTTCATATAGTTCTTAGTAACTGATTTATCTACTGATATAGGTATGTCCTTTATAACTCTAATATGCTATCATTAAAGTTGCTTATAATATGACTAATTACCACTGATGACTTTAACTTATCCCCACTGCCCTTTAAATATGTGTAATTGCCTTTAAATTTTCTCCTATATTGTTTTTCCTGAATTTTTTTTAAAAATATTTCCCCCTTTGTTCTATCACATGCATATTATTTTCCACACTATCTTTTTTATAATGTGCTTTTTCACGCTTATAGTGTCAGTTCGTGTTGGAGATAAGGTGCAGAACGTTATACTTAAGTGTGTGCTTAACTGTAATTTTTGCTGGTCAACATTTTTTAATATGATATATTTAAGCTTTTAATTGTTTTAAGATATTTTATTTAGGTTTTATTGATTAATCTTATGATAGGCTTAATTAGTATAAAATAGGCTAGGTTAATCCATAAATGAATTTGTCAAATTATATTCTATACTAATGAGTATTTATCTGTTGATTAATTTTATGATAAACCAATTTTTTAATTTATTACTGTTAATTTCAAATAGTATACAATTGCTTATGTTTTATTGTTTTAAGGTATTTTCTTTAGATTTTATTAATTAATCTTATGACAAGCTTAATTAGTATTAGTTAGGTTAAGATGATCCATGAATGAGTTTGGTAGATTATATTTTATAATAATTAGTGTATATCTATTGATTGACTATAATACTAACTTCATTATATGCTTTGCTAACCAAATGTTGTTCGACATGTCAACGTATGAGGTTTACTAACATGATTTTTTCTCAGTTAGTCTTACTGCATACGGTTTATTGCATTAAGGCCCTCAATGATGGTGTGAAAAGCATTTAACCTTGACATTATGTTTTGCTTTACAAATTATATGCTTTTACTTTTTGATTTTATCTGTCCCATTAATGTTGATTTATATACAATCATTCTTCTGGTCGTTATCTTTACATGTGCTAACCTCGGATCCAAATTATATGTGATTTTGAGACTGAGAGGGCCATGCAAATACATACTTATTGTGTATTCCTTCTCCATAGTCTAATTATGTTCCCTTCGTTGTCGGTTTCTTTTTTGTATTTTTTAGTTTTTTATGTGTCGTATTAATTATTTCATTTTAATAATTTTCCTACAAACCGAGATTACTCTTACTCCTTCATAATTTCATAATTTATTTTGCATATACTATTTTTAAAAATATAAAGTGTTATTCGTAGGACAAGTTTTAAAATGGAATCATCGGATCCAAGAAAGAAAAATGAATTTAGGAAGTCTGTTCTTGAATCAAGGCAGCAAAAAGGTTTCACTTTTAAATAATGTTTTATCTCATATGTAAATAGTCTACATATAAGCGGATTCTGTAGTATTAATTTTGTCTTATCTTTTTTTTTTTTTTTTGAACAGTGGAGTCAATACTTCCTTACAATGCTAAAAACCATTATAAGAAAAATTGAGTTGGCATTCAGATTGGCCATAATCCAGATGTTATTAATACTTCATCAACTAATTGTTTACCAATTGAAAATTCAAGAATGCTAAATTTTTAACCAAATCCATCCCGTGCACAAAATAGTTATGCAGACGATTCCAGAATTTCTTTTCAAACTACCAATGCTAACAAATCAACTACCTCACTTTTTTTTGGAAATAGCCATTGTTCAACGAACCCATCAGTTGGATCAAAATTTGCCTGGATGAGAAGAAAACAAATTATGCTTTCTAAAGGATCAAAAGGTCTAATATTTATTTAATATAATATATTTTGCTATCAATACTTAGTATTTATCACTTTAAATGACAAATATATATTTTTATGTTAAACATTTAACTTTGATTATTTATTTGATTGGTTCAACTAGCGATAATGGTGTTCGTGGTTTGCCTACAAATGATATGGCAAATAGAGGAAAAAATGTTATATCTGATATCCCAAAAAGGATTGTGACAAAAGATCAACCTAAGAGGATTCTGTTTGGAGATATTTCGGATTTTGCGATCAATCTTACAAATGAATTATAAACTGTGCTGATAACAATTCAACATTGTCCACATTGGTTAAAAATTCTGACAATTTATCTAATGCATTGGTTCAGCAACACATGGCCCGAAAGAGAAGAAAACAAATTATGCTTTCTGTGCAAAATGTCTAATTTTTTAAATAAAATATTGTAACTTTTTTGTTTCATTTAATACTTCAACTTATCCTTGTGCGCAGCACAGTATAAATTTTTGTAAATATTTTTGTGCAGGATCAACTAATGCATCTGGTATTGGTTCAAAATCACCAATGACTATCTTGGATGATTGTAATGTTGTTCACAAACAATCAATGCCCAAAATTTTTGAGAATTTAATCGGGTCGCCGTCCATTAGTCCTTTGTCTATTAATGCATTGTTGAATCCACTCGATACTGTCATATTTAATAACCCATTACATTTTGTCACAAAAGACAAAGTTAAGGGGTCTACCAGTGAATGAAGTTTGAACAGTGTTGATAATCTTTCCAATGAATTCTCAAATTATGGTGAGAATGGTAAAATGATTCTTTCTAATATAAATTTGAATTCCCAATCTTCATTGTGTGGGTCAAGATTCAATTCACAATCCACGACAAATGTTGAAGATACCAGCAGATCTGAAATTTCCACATTTCGGTTGACACCTGGTAGGCATGTAATTTCAAAAAATGTTCATGTTGTCACTGGAGGTTGGTTTCCCATCTTTACTTTCGTCTTACTAATTGGAGTATTTTTATGCAAATAATAATGCGTATATTTAATTTAATCATGATTGATGTTTTGTTAGGCCATAAGTAATAATTTCATAACTATTTGTAAGGACATTTGTTTCTACATCATACCAACATAATGAGATCAATATCAATTACTGTACTATTACTAATGTTTCTATATGTATTACTTTATTGTTGTTCCTCTCATTAAACTTCTTTTTATTATAAATTTTATCTTATTTTCTAAAAATAATTTTTAGCTCAAATTCATACAGGAGAAATGGATAGAGGGGAAGAAATGGATATAAAAGAATCAGATGAAGAAATCAGTGTACAAGAAAGTACGTTATAGTACATATTTAGCCATTATATAAAGCAACTCATCTTTATTAAAATCCAATTTTGTGATTTCTTTTATTGTATAGTTTATGTAGACATCGGTGATCCTATTCATCATTGTGGACATTGTGGTGCACATGTGTGGTTTGATGAAAGAATTGAGAAGGACAGAAAATCTCCACCATATAAGTTCCCACTATGTTGTGGGCATGGAAAAGTTCAACTACCTTTTTTGAAAGATTCACTTGAATTTCTTAAGTCCCTTTTATTTTCAAAAGACAATCCATTGAGCAAACACTTTGTGGATAATATACGTGCATACAACATGATGTTTTCATTCACTTCGATGGGAGGTACAGTGGAGTCAGCCTTAAATGGAAAACAAGCCCCTTATGTTTTCAAGTTGCATGGTCAGAATTATCATCGAATTGGTAGTTTGCTTCCTTCTGATGGATGTAAACCAAAGTTTGCTCAATTTTACATCTATGATACTAGCAATGAAGTTGTAAATAGGTTAAATGCAATGAGGTAATCAAAATAATATTTGCATAAATTGTTTGCGAACATTGTTTTAACATTGTATTTGCATCCTTACTGAAATTATTCATATATATATATTTTCTTTATGTAGTTGTAATAAGGAGGATGGACCATTGGAAAGAATCATTGCTGAGAATTTGCAAAAAATGCTTGATGAGCATAATCCCATAACGAAATCATTTCGTATGGCACGAGACAGTTTTGCTTCGAACCCCAATGAGGCTTTAAAATTGAGGTTAATTGGGAAGAGAAACAAGGATGGTAGAACTTATAATCTTCTAACAGCATCAGAAGTTGCTGCATTGATTGTAGGTGATGTGGGTGAATTAGATAAACTAAGGGATATTGTTGTCGAAACATGTACTGGGCACTTGAAGAGAATTAATGAATTACATCCTTCTTATCTGCCCATGCAATATCCACTTTTATTCCCATATGGAGAAGATGGATATAGTACAGATGTGTTACATAGAGAATCACATGCAGAATCAAGTAAAAGGCCGAAGCTATCGATGCGAGAATTCTTTACATTTAGGATTCAAATGCGAGATGGGGAAGCAACAACTATTCTAATGTCAAGGCGTCTATTCCAACAATTCGTTGTTGATGCCTACACGATGATTGAAAGTGAGCGGTTGTTATATTTCAGAAATCATCAATTAGAGTTCAGAATAGAGATTTACAAGGGTTTAACTGATGCTGTATCTCGAGGAGAAACATCTCCTGCATCACTTAGTAAACGTATGGTACTACCATCTTCATTCCCTGGTGGACCGTGTTATATGGTTCAAAACTATCAAGATACCATGGCTATATGTAAGTGGGCAAGATATCCAGATTTTTTATAACATTTACTTGCAATCCAAAATGGCCGGAAATCAAACGAGCTATTTTAGACTTAGGCTTGCAACTAATTGATAGGCCCGACATTGTTTCAAGAATATTCAAAGTGAAGGTTGACCAATTGCTTCATGACTTGACAAAAAACAAGATTCTAGGCTCGACTCAAGCAGGTTGGTTATTCAATTTTTGGTTCTAATATAATTCAAATAGTATTTTTTAGTTATTTGTATGATAGTTGAATATATAAATTTTATCATCTACTCTTTGAAAGAATCTAATTTTTCTCAATTAATATTTACCATTATTGTTTGTCTTAATTAGGGATGTCAATGGTACCCCGCCCCGCCCCGTCCCACAGGGGTACCGGCGGGGTTTTTTCTTTATACACCGGTACCGGGGCTGGGCGGGGTCAGGGTTGGGGACCCCGCCCCGGTCCACCCCGGTATAGATATGTATGTATGTATGTATATTATATGTTATGTTTAATAATTATGATTGGAAGTAAGTTTAGATTTAATGTGTTATTATTGTAAAATTATGTTGAATTTTAAGTATTAGACTTTGAATTTGATGTGTTAAGGTTTGGTGCATGATTTATGTTATTTTTTATTTATTTTTATCTAATTAAAAAGTAGGGATTTCACTTGACAGATAGAAGTTTAACAAGTAGGTGTTTTGTCCCGATACTACTACCCCTTTGACTTTTGTTAACAGGTGTCCCGTAGGTAGGGCCATGGTGTAAAAAACACCGATATGGACCGGGATGGTAGTCGGGAGAAAACTCCGGTACAGGTATAAGGGCGGGGTAGGGGCAGGTGGAAAAATACTAGGTATGGAGTAGGGGTTTGTGAACCCCGCCCCTACCCTGCTCCATTGACATCCCTAGTCTTAACCCAGTGGTGTATACGGTGGAATTTCAGAAGAAGGGGTTGCCTCATGTTCACATTCTTCTTTTCATGGCACCAGAGGCCAAATGTCTTTCACCTGAATCAATTGACAAGATCATATCTGCTGAGATACCCGACAAAGAGAAAAATCCAGAATTATTTGAAGTTGTTGAAAATTTTATGATCCATGGGCCATGTGGTCATGCAAACATAAATGCCCCATGCATGGTTGATAAAAAATGTTCAAAGCATTTTCCAAAAAAGTTTGTTGACAAAACAACAATAAATGATGATGGGTATGCTGTTTACAGAAGACGAAATGATGGAAGAACTGTTACAAAGTGGGATATATTGCTGGATAACCGATATGTAGTCCCCTATAATGCAAAGTTGTTGCTAAAATACCAAGCTCATATGAATATTGAGTGGCGCAACAAATCTCGATCCATCAAGTATTTGTTCAAATATGTTAACAAAGGATAAGATAGGATCACAGCAACATTATTCTAGAAGTCAACAGATGATAATGATATCGAGGTTGATGAAATTAAGATGTATTATGATTGTAGATATATTTCTCCATGTGAAGCAAATTTGGAGAATATTTTAGTTTGAGATTACTAAGCGTGATCCTTCCGTTGAGAGATTGTGTTTGCATCTTCAAGATGAACAATCTATTATTTTTAAAGATTTAGATTGTATTGATGCTGTTGTCAACAAATCTTCAAACAAGGATACAAAGTTCACGTCATGGATGAAATGTAATGAAATATATCCTTAGGCAAAGTCATTGACTTACGCTAAATTCCCAACTAAATTTGTATGGGACAAGGATAACCGTAAATGGAAGCCAAGGATGAAGGGATTTTCTATTGGAAGATTGGTTTATATACATCCTAGCTGTGGAGAGTTGTATTTTATGCGCATTTTGTTGAACAAGATAAAAAGATGCACCTCTTATGAGGATATTCGAACTATTGATGGAGTACTTTATCCGACTTTCAAATATACATGCTATGCGCTTGGTTTGTTAGATGATGACAAAGAATATATAGACGCAATTGTTGAAGCATCACTGTGGGGTTCAGGAAATGTGTTACGAAGTATGTTATGCCCTTTGTTGATATCCAATTCTTTATCAAGTCTAGAGAATGTTTGGAATAATACTTGGAGATTCTTAAGTGAAGACATGTTGAGCAGACAACGAAGAATCTTGAATTACGATGGTAAGTTATACAAAGTTTAATATAATTACCCATTATATTTATTTTACAATTAAAATTCGTTTAACTTATAATTGTGTTTGTTTGTTTTTTTTTTTTTCCGTAGATTTGCAGCTTGATGATGATCAATTAAAAAAACTAACTCTATGTGAAATTGAGAAGCTTTTGAGGAACAATAATCGAAGTTTAAAGGATTATCCTACACTCCCTTTTCTAGCGGATATTCATCTATCAGATTTTCAAAACAAGTTGGTATTGGATGAACTCAATTATGATCGTACAGCACTTGCTATTGAACATGCTCAATTGTTTGCTGGGTTGAATGTTGATCAAAAAAGAAAATTTGAAACTTTGATGGACTCAATTAGAAAAGAACATGGTGGTATGTTCTTTGTTTATGGCCATGGAGGGATTGGGAAAACACATCTTTGGAAGACATTGACGTTAGCACTACGTTCAAATGGACAAATTGCTCTCACTGTTGCGTCAAGCGGAATAGCTTCTTTATTAATCCCTGGTGGAAGAACAGCACATTCGCGCTTTGCTATTCCGTTGTGTATAACTGAAGATTCAACATGCAATATTAAACAAGGTAGTCCATTGGTTGATTTGTTGGTAAAGGCAAAGGTTATTATTTGGGATGAAGCTCCTATGGTAAATTGTTTAAGTTTCGAAGCACTAGATCGAACTCTTAGAGATGTGCTTTGGTTTTCAAATCCTAGAAGTATTGAACTTCTATTTGGAGGTAAAGTTGTTGCCTTTGGAGGTGATTTTAGGCAAATTTTCCCAGTCATTCCTAAAGGAATTAGAGCAGATATTGTGGATGCTTCACTCGGCTTATCATTTCTTTGGGAACATTGTCAAGTGTTACGTCTTGCCCAAAACATGAGATTAATGTCCTGTTCTTTAGAGGAAGATGTAGAGGATTTGAAACACTTTTCTGATTGGATATAAGTGTTGGTGATAGGATGACTCCTAGATACACTGATTCTGACACATTGATTGAAATCCCTGATGAATTATTAATTAAAGATTACGTAGATCCATTGGCTGCAATAGTTGAAAGCACATACCCCAATTTTCAGGAGAAATTTAAGGATTCCAAATATCTTCAAGATCGTGCCATTTTAGCCCCAACACTTGAAGTTGTTGAGAAAATAAATGATTTCATGCTTTCTATGATTCCAGGTGAGGAACATGTTTATGTAAGTTCAGACAATGTGTGCAAAGCGGATGGAAGTGTTGATGGCCATCATGATTTGATTACTCCCGAATTTTTGAACAATATTAAATGCTCTGGTATGCCAAATCATGTTTTGAAGCTTAAAATTGGAACACCAATTATGTTAATAAGAAATATAGATCAAAGTGGGGTTCTGTGTAATGGTACAAGATTGGTTATCGCTCAATTAGGGAAATATGTTCTGGAAGCAGAAATTTTGATAGGTACGAAAGCTAGAGAACGGGTGTTTATTCCAAGGACGGTATTAACTCCATCAGATTTGAATCTTCCTTTTAAGTTACAAAGGCGACAATTCCCACTAGTGGTTTCATATGCTACGACGATCAACAAATGCCAAGGTCAATCATTGTCCAATGTTGGATTATACTTGCCGCGACCAATATTCACACATGGACAATTTTACGTTGCTGTTTCCAGAGTGACAAGGAAAAGGGGCTTGAAAATATTAATCCATGACGAAGACGGTAAACCATGCAACAAGACTGAAAATGTTGTATTCAAAGAAATTTTTCAAAATTTATGATACGTATTTGTGTTCTTTTGAAATTTATTTCCAGTCAATGTTACATTTTATGTTTTAATTATTCCACTACTATAATATATACTATGGTATGATAGTATTATTATTATTAATAATATGATTAGATTTGCTTTTAAAATTAACAAATTTTATTTAAAATTCTGAACTAAACAACTTTATAAGTTAATACAATAAACTATTTTATCTATGCACTCCCCGTACATGGCACCGGTGTTAGACTAATAGGTATATAAAACAAAATCTAACGCGTCGTATGTGTGAATACATATGCATACATATATACATATATTATATATATAGTTTGTAATTAGTATCTGATCACAGGAGAGGCCACTAAGGGAGTTTGGAAACAGCATATATTGTTCAGTCCGGCCGATGAAGCCAATGGAGGGCCTTGTTCTATGTTCGGCGAACTATGTGCCGTTGTCTCCGACAGGCTTCTTAAAACATGCAGCATTTGTTTATCGCGAGAGGGTCTCCATTATCCACGGCAGTACCAAGTATTCGTGGAAAGAAACACATGAAAGATGCATCAAGCTCGCGTCTGCTTTATCCCGGCTCGGGATCAACTGCGGCGACGTTGTAAGTTTTCCATTTTCTCTTTTTTAAGCAAGAAATAACTCATAAGTATGCATATTGAGACTAGCAGATAATTTAAGTGGTCAAAACTATCTACGTTAAAAGTGAGATTCTAGATTCGAAGCATATGCTTCACCAAAATTATCTGCACCTAGGTAAAAAATGGACTGATATGAACCAGAATTTTTATTAAGAAGGGTTGAGCATAGATCAAATACATTCGACCTCAACATAAATCATAATCTTATGTGAACCTTATCATCCATATTCCCTTGCTTTCTTTCTTTAATCTTTTCTTCTTTTTTGCAATGACCAATATATATCAATAATCTCCCACTTCTCTTTCGTGATAATCATTACATTTGCCATATATATACTCCCTTATCTAATATTTATTAATTATTACTAAATTACTTATATAATTTATTGAGTTGTAAATTGTTTAATTATAAAATTAAAATACCATGACTTAAAATTGATAATATTATTATCAAATTAACTTATAGTAGCATTTTAACTTATAAACCAAACAGTTTTATTGTATCATTGTATCAGATACTTATTTATTAAAAAACACTTATCAGATAAGATTAGAGTTCAGATTTAAGATAAGACTATTCTAAACAGACTATAAATGAGAAAATATTTAAAAATGAAACTCTTTTTTTGGGTCAAATTTAAAAAAGTAAACTCACCTCAGGCACCAAATCGAATAAAAGGAGAAAACACTCACATATATCACTAACACACTATCTTCTTGCTATTGGGGAAAAAAGCAGGAATATTATAGTTGTGTTATAAAGAGAAGTATTATAAAACCGAAAGAGGAATCACAAGGCCCCATGCAACAATTAGAATCATTGTAGGGATATATAATCGAAAGCTAAATTGAATATAAGAGTCGGTTTGACTTAGTTGTTAGACACTCAAAATTATGTTTTGTGAGCATAAAGTTGAAGCTATCTTTTTAATTTATTTTTAAAAGAATTTTTATGTAAAAATTGAAACTAAAAAATAGTTGAAAAATTAGAAACTCTAATTTTGAGTTCTTTTTTTCACTTCAAGGAAGGTCAAAGGCCAATTACAACATGTATATCATAGAAATTGATCCATAGACTTACTCACACTTATGAGAGACATACCATTTGACCACTAGGTGTTTGAGTTCTTTGAAACTTCTTCAAAAGGCTTTTGAGAAGTTATTTTTATATCATGTCATAACATCAAAAATACAAAGGGGTGATTTTTTTTTAAGAAAAAATACTTTTTTCCTTGAAAAAGTTATATTATTTTTGCAATAATTATTTGACTTGACTTTCAAAAAAGTTAAAATTTTGAAAAAAGGTCAACTACAACTTTTTTTAAAAGTCAGAATTTCTAACTTAAAAAAAAAACTATTTTTAAAAAACTATTAAAAAAATATTTTTAAAAAAAATTAATCCAAACGGGCCCAAAGGCCAAATAATTAATGACTTTTATTTCATAACTTTTAACGTAAACTTTAACTTTATAGAGCACAACAGTTAAAATTTCACAAATAGATCATCCGACAGAGCTCTAATTCTTATCAATTGTCATCGATTAAAAATATAATGTTGATCGTTCAAAGAATAATCAGAGTATAAAGAAATTGAAGAAGCAACCATTAGTTGCCGCCGTCCAAACGATAGACTACCCAAGTAAATTAAAGAAAAAATAATGAAAAACACTTATCTGATCTTAGCAATCCAGAAAATGAAACAAACATTAATTTTTTAAAACATAATGTTTATGGTGTAATATATGATACTCCACTCAATTATTTTTAATATATGATATAAATATAGATATTAAAAATAAAGGAAAATTTTCAGCATGAATGTTTTGTTGACGTCACAACAAAGCAATCAGCGAGTGACGTCCTGATCAAAGTCTCTCTTTTTGTTTTTTTTTTGGTCGGCATCTTACTGATCTCATCTTCAGTGTAAAAAAAGACTTATTCAATTTGTACATTCTTTCTGTTTAAATATGGGGCAAATTAATTCCGCCTTTTCCCTGCTCCATTGACATCACTAGAGCATACTCAACTAATGACAAAGGCAGAAGTGCAGAATCAAGGGGGGCCCAGCGGGGGCCCCGGTCCCCCAAGGGTCAAAAAATATATATTATTGTATATAATTTTTTTTAAATTCTTCTTGTGCTTTTCCACCTAATTTTTTTTCTTTTTTTTTGTTTGAAATTATTCTCGTAATAATCATTTTAATCATTTTTTCTATGTTCATGATATTTAAAAGATTAAACTTTTTGTAATAAATAAGTACATTTAACGAATAAATTTCAATAATCTTTAATTATTTATTTTGCTAGCTAGGAACTGGCATTTTTTCTCACAAGATAAATTTAAAGAACTCATAAATTTTATATAACTTTTTTATAGAGAATTTATTTACTTACGTTATTTCTTAATTGTCCCTGGTTTGATAGGACTAGTCTCAAGTCTAATGTAGCCTAGGAATACCTTAACTCAAAACTAAAAAGAAAAAAACACTTCGTTGTTATTATTACCTTTATATATAATATATTCTCTCACGTTAAAAAGGAAGAAAAACTTTTTTTACTTAACATTATCTTAACAATAATTTCCATTCTATAATATATTCTCTCACGTAAGAAGGGAGAAAAACTTTTTTCACTTAACATTATCTTAACAATAATTTCCATTCAAATGCGTACATAGAATCTCGGTCCCTGATGTAAAATTCCTGGTTCCGCTCTTGGCTAAAGAAAATGAAGAACTACACTTCTGTTGTCTTCTTACTATGGTTGCCAGAGCCAGTGCCGAGAAGCTGCTGCTGCTTCAATGGCTGCTGAGTCCAATCCAACTGCAGCTGCTGGTGGTTCAGTAGACGCGAAGTCCAACCCAACTGATCATGCCAATGCTGGTGGTCCTGCAAAGCTGTAGCTGCAGCTATTGCGTAATAAAGATAACCAGTAGGTTATCATTTTCTATATATATGCACAGTGGATGAGAGATGTGTGTATTGTGAAGACGTAATTTCACTCTTCTGTGCAATAAATAAAAGAATTCCTTTTCGTCTACATGTCAAGGCCATAGATTTTCGATGTTTAGGCCATTCTAATTCTATATCGTGCTGCTTGTGTCAACAAAATTATTCGGCTTTTTGATCCCCAAGCATGCACTATCAGGTCGAGTGTCTTAGTTAACTTGGTGCAGTAGTGTTCGGAAGATGATTCAAGGTTTATTAATTGATAGTTGAATTTTGTCAATTAAGTTTTCTCATATAAAAATAAAAATAAAAATGTCATTTACTTCTATGAATTTTTTCTTAAATCTGAAAGTCCCCATGAAATTAGTAAAAATATATAAAAAGTTATGAGCTACAAAAGGTTTTGTGTGGAAGTAGATAAGTGAGGTGTAGTTAATGGACAAAATCTAGTTTGAACTACACTAATGTTAAAAGTCAAAATTTTTAATTTCTAAAAAAAAACTATTTTTAAACAACTGTTAAAAAAATTGTTTAAAAAAAAAAAACCAATTCAAACAGGCCCCAAGGCTAAATAATTAATGACTTTTATTTCATAACTTTTTACCCTAAACTTTAACTTTATAGAGCACAACAAGTTAAAATTTCACAAATAGATCATCCAACAGAGCTCTAATTCTTATCAATTGTCATCGATTAAAAATATAATGTTGATCGTTAAAAGAATAATCAGAGTATAAAGAAATTGAAGAAGCAACCATTAGTTGCCGCCGTCCAAACGATAGACTACCCAAGTAAATTAAAGAAAAAAATTGACAAACACTTATCTGATCTTAGCAATCCAGAAAATGAAACAAACATTAATTTTTTGAAAAATAATGTTTATGGTGTAATATATGATACTCCACTCAATTATTTTTAATATATGATATAAATATAGATATTAAAAATAAAGGAAAATTTTCAGCATGAATGTTTTGTTGACGTCACTACAAAGCAATCAGCAAGTGACGTCCTTGTCTAAGTCTCTCCTTTTGTTTTTATTTTTTGTCGGTATCCAACTGATCTCATCTTCAGTGTAAAAAAAGACGTATTCAATTTGTACATTCTTTCCGTTAAAAAATGGGGCAAATGGTCTGACTCATTAGTCATTATCAGTACACGTCGTAAGCGCGTTAAGAAATTACTTATTCAAGATTTTTGTTTATTTTAATAAAAATTAAATTAAAATTTCAATTTCAGAATACTTTGAATACATAAATTCTTTAAAAGAATATAATTTCAACTTACTTTTAATAATTTTCTTCTAAACTCAATAGGTAGTACATATGTCCTTAGTTCCCGGGTTGAAGAATAGCTATAAAAATGATTTGGATTCAAGTCATAAGTGGAGCAGGAATTAAATTAAGATATTTGCAAATGTGTTAAAATAAAGAAATAAATATTATTACGGTCTCGCTAACCCATATTAAAATCCCATTTGTCGTTTACATAGATCCGACTATTTTTAGATGCATTAACAAGTAACCCCACCTTCCCAAGGCCTGACTCAAATAAACTAGAGTTTAGTTTTTCTTTTCCCTATAAGAAGGAAATTTAATTAGCGAAATTTAACCACTATATATATTAGTTGAAATTTGATCTTCACTACCTAGTAAACCTAGAGCGTGATAATCCTCTCCAAGACAATTGCATCAAATAAAGAAGCGCAACCTCGTAGTAGCTAACACAGCTTGACCTCACGCACGAGTAATAGTTTTTCCTATTCCCTTACCACCGGAGCAACGTGTGTTTTGGGGGGAGGAGGGCAAATAAACTCAAGTCTTCTCCCATGTCTACATTCTTTGTCTAACTCACTTGCAGTATTATTAGGGCAAGTCTTCGTACTCGCAAATTTACAAGTTGCTGACTGATTAAGCTAAGTTGGTCTTTCGATAGCCCCAATCAAGTTCTCTTGCCATCTAAAATTGCATACGCAAACAAAAAAAAAAAAAAAAGAAAATTAAATTAAAATAGCAAGACTGACGTTGTTTTACACTTTGACGAGCTCTATCAAAGTAAGACTTACGTTGTTTAATATGAATATAAAACAAAATCTAACGCGTTGTATGTCTGAATACATATATACATATATTATATATATATAGTTCGTAATTAGCATCTGATCACAAGAGAGGCTTCTAAGGGAGTTTGGAAACGGCATATTTTGTTCAGTCCGGCTGATGAAACCAATGGAGGGCCTTGTTCTATGTTCGGCGAACTATGTGCCGTTGTCTCCGATTGGCTTCCTAAAACATGCAGCATTTGTTTGTAGCGAGAGGGTCTCCATAATCCATGGCAGCACCAAGTATTCGTGGAAAGAAACACATGAAAGATGCATCAAGCTCGCGTCTGCTTTATCCCAGCTCGGGATCAACCGCGGCGACGTTGTAAGTTTTCCATTTTCTCTTTTTCAAGCAAGAAATAACACATAAGTAAGTATATAGGGATTAGGAAATAGTTTAAGTGGTTAAAATTATCTACGTTAAGAGTGAAGTTCTAGATTCAAAGCATATGCTTCACCATAATTATCTGCTCCTAGGTCAAAAACGGATCGATATGAACCAGAATTTTTATTAAGAAGGGTTGAGCGTAGATCAAAAACATTCGACCTCAACATAAATCATAATCTTATGTGACCCTTATCATCCATATTCCCTTGCTTTCTTTCTTTAATCTTTTCTTGTTTTTTTGCAATGACCAATATATATCAATAATCTCCCACTTCTCTTTCGTGATAATCATTACATTTGCCATATTTATACTCCCTTATCTAATATTTATTAATTATTACTAAATTGCTTATATAATTTATTGATTTGTAAAAATTAATTAATGAGTTATATCATTGATTTTATGAAGTTAATATTGTGAAACTAAAAGTAAAAATTAAAATATATAACTTATTTTGCATAACAAAATATCTAATTTACTTTTTGTCTTTATTAAAATATAAAATGTGAAATGGTAATGAGTCATTTATATATTTAAAGTGTGTCATAAATGAATTTAAGATTAGTCAATTAATTTTACAAACATCTCAAGTTGCATACAATGAAAATAATTTATCAAATGCAGGAGAGTCATTTTAGATCAAGATCCTCTTATATCATGAGTTCTATCATATGGAAAGAAATCTTAACTATTCATGTATAGAATCTAATTTTAACTGCTTATAAAATTCATTGAACTATGAAAATAGGATATTGTTTGAAGATTCTTATCTAAATATGAAAGGAAATCAAGAAAATTTGAAAACTTAAAATACTTCTAATAGAGCCTGAAACGGGTATGGAGACCCTTGTTTGACAAACAGGAAAAAAAAATAGTGTTTCAAGTTGATTTAGTATTTTGACTGGGTCAAAAAAATATTTCTCCAAATTATTACTATTTGATAAAATAGTGTTTCAAGTAGTTTTCTCAAATATTGAAAATATTAACCTTTCACATTAACTTTGGTATTTTATCTTTTTTTGGCAATTCTACCATTTCTCTATTTTTTTTAGGAATCCTAGTCTCTCTTCAATTTCTCTATTTTTTATGTATAAAGGAATAAATAATTTCAGATTCTATCTACATCAAAATATGCAAACAATATAGAAGTTTTATTTTTCTGTTTATTATTTTATTTTGAAAAAATAAATTCTAAATCTATTAATTTTTTAATAATATGGATACAAATACTTTTTATCAAAAAATTAATTTTTGTTATGCTTTGATAATAAAATACTATTATGAAAAGTATATATCTAATTTTAATACAAATTATCTTATTCCAATAATAATAATAACATGATATAAATGTTCTTTTACGTCATTTTGAGTTCATGTATTAATTTAGAAATTAATTTTATTGAACATATTTTGTCCAATCAGCTAGCTTAACAGCTATTTGCTAATAATTAAAATATAACAGCTATTAACTACTTTAGTAGCTAGTTATACTGAACATACCCAAAGACCCTTCCAAAGAGAGTGAATAATGAAAGAGAAGAGATTTTAAAAAAAAATTATCTACTTTTCTCTTATAATTTGATTGTCATGAATAATTAAAATGATATAATATATATATATATATATATGACTAATTAAGATTTTTCTCAAGTGAAGATTTTAATTCTTGTCATGTGATCCCACAAAGCTATCTATCTCCGTGGTGAAATGTTGACATGACCTTAGTATTACAAAGGATGATTAAATTTGGGAACTAGGCGAGTCAAATTATATTTATATGTACGTGTTCTACGTGTTCGACCTTGCATCAAGTGAAAATGGTGCAAAAGGGTACTTAAGCACCTCCACATGTATATATAAGTACATGTTTTTATAATTGATTATTCAAAAAGCAGCCTTAGACCTTGGTTTGTTCTTTACCTTTACGAAATAACACTGCATCTTCTCATGGCACAATTGGTGGCTCTCGAGTAGTCAATGTTGTATAGTGGGCAATCTACACTTTTTCCACATGCGGCAACGTCTTTCACGCAGTGAGAAAAGGTCAACCTTCTTGTGTCTGTGCCACATGAGTCTTGAGTCTGTGCCACATGAAGCACGTCGTCAAGACTGCAAAAAACATTTTTACTCCTCTAACTTAATTAAACAGTTTGGTGCCAAAATGTTCAATAGTACATATTAGGAGTAGTTTAAGTAGTTGAAATTATCTTTTATTTCAAGAGTGATAATTTGAGTTCGAATCTCGTGAAGGACAGTGGTTGATCTAGAAGGAAGGATTTTCTTAAGAGAGGGGAAAAAAAAGGCTTAGTAGTGACCTGCTTGTCATTATGCTCGGAAATTTTAAATTTTAATACGTATATTCTCTTTTTTTTTTTTTGAAATTTAGTTAGCCTAACTAGAAAAGTCGGCAGAAACATATTACTGTTTCACGATGTTTATAATTTTGAAATTAAATTTCTCATCTAAAAAAAAATTTTGCATCACTAGTGGAGGGTGCGTGTTGCACGTTGTAGATGATGAGTTATATAATCAGTAATGCTTTAAGGAAAACACATACAAATGAGGGGAGAAAAAAAAAGAGTTCGTCTAATTAAAGGTTGAATTGCCTATAATAATAATTGGTTAATTTTTCCCTTGAATGGTCTGTTTTCCCGGAACTTGCCAAAGTGTCCTAGTTACAATTCCACTATATTTGCTATTTCTTTAGTGCTCATTTGACGGTGTATATCGAATCTGCAAGGAGTATAATGTTCATGGTTTGAATACACCATATCAATTCATTATGTGTATTAAACATATAATTGGTAAAAGCTTTTTCTTCCCTTGAGAGAAAAAAAAAATCTTTCTTGTCATTCTATGAATTGGTTAGAATAATCAGATAATAACTTGTTGTAGTTAAAAATCTTAATTAAGTTCAAATTTATATCCGTCTATTATTAATATTATCTAACTCTTGGTTGATGGTACATGAATTAGGGCCGTGGTTTGTGCTATCAAACCATGAAATGGATCTAATGTAATCATATTTAGGGTGATACATCTTTCAAAATTAGAAGAAAAGAAATCTTTTCATGCCTCTCTTGTGTGAAAGCTGTGACAATCACCTTAACTTTTATACTGAAACGTGCCTTTGAATACGTACAACGTACTAGAAATTAGTCACTTTCAAGCATGTCCCATCCCTGCAAGCGTCCATGGTACCTGGTCATCATCATCACTAGATTTTCCAAAGGTTTCTGTTTACGGAACCGGTTGTCAATCCCTCCTTGATTAGCGACAAATTACTTTTTTTTTATCATAACATTATTCTTCTTACAATTAATGAATAATTGAACAAGATCAGGAGTAAAGGACGGTTCGACACAACTGGTTATTATGATAATTGATAGTTATTTGGGTATCTAACTATTATTGTACTTTATCGATTAGTAGATAATTATTTAGTTAATTGATTAAACAAATATATTTGATAAAATTAT
Organism: Cordia subcordata; assembly: GCA_028554755.1. NCBI lineage: Eukaryota > Viridiplantae > Streptophyta > Magnoliopsida > Boraginales > Cordiaceae > Cordia > Cordia subcordata. The sequence goes on along the minus strand of JAPTOF010000022.1, from coordinate 4,602,066 downwards.
TTGTTAATTTATCTGATAAATAGAAAATAACATAAAAAGATTATAGTAACACATATTATTGTTGTTATGATAATTATAATTATTATTACTATTATGAAATAAAATAATCTATAAATAAAATAATTTATTTTATAATTAAATATATGTTCCTTATAATAACATTTTTTTAAACATATTAAAATGAATTTTTTGATAAATGATTTGTTTCAATATTACAAAAGTATTTCTTATAGAAAAATTTATTTGCTTAAAGAAAAATAATAAATGACCAATAAAAGTTATATTCTTTTAGTATATTGTAAAAAGAAATTGGAGAGAGGATAGGATTGCCAAAAGCAAATTGAAGAGAGGGTAGGATTAAACCCCCCCCCCCCTTAAAAAAAAAAGATGAAACATTAAAAACAATTTGATACTCAAAATTTTTAACATATTAAAAAATCTACTTGAATTATTAAAACTACTTAAAAATTACTTGAAATATTATTTTTGCTGATTACAATTGAAAAAATAGTGTTAGAGACTGTTTTCTAGGTGTTGTCCCTTTATGGATGACAACGATACTTCATCCTACTCCACCCCGTAGAAGCACTAAAAGGGGTTAGGATGGGATTTTTGGCAAGTACGGCGGGGTTTTTTGGCCTCACCCCGGTACAGGGATGATAGAGATAGGGATTTATGGATCTCACCCCACCCTATCCCAGTATTATTTGTGTCTTTATATTTTTTCTAACTATATAGTTTTACAATTCTTTCATCATTATTATATTAATAAAACTTTCTCTACTTTTGTGATTAAAATTTCTTATGCGACTTTGAAAACTACAGTTTTGATGTCTTTGGCAACCATTTGCTATATTTTTGTATTAAGATTTATTTATGTGTTATTTATTGGTAGGGATTTTAATCCGATATTACCACATTACCTTGCCTTGTTGACCTTGTTGATTGGTGCTTCATAGAAGCCAGGCAGAGTGGTGTTTTTTGTTCATCCGATAGGATTGGGATGGTGTTAGGAATTTACTCCAGTATTAGGTATAGGATAGGGATAAGGGCAAAGATTTTTTTATCAAGTATAGAGTAGGAATTGGCAAACTCCACTCTTGCTTTAGTCTATTGCCAACACTAGACCTATACTTCACATTTCCATGTTTGTTAACCAAAGGAATTAGAGGAGAAAATTGTTCAAGTTAAAAGTAGGAATGAGAAGCAACTTGACTTCTTAAATGAATGGAAATGAGATTTTGCAAAGAAAAAAGACTGAAAAAAAAGCTAGTGGAGTTTTAAGAATTGGCATTACTTTGATTAGTTATTCAATTCTTTTTTCCCCCTTTTACAATGCTGATGTGGCAAGTCAAGCGGGCCAATTAGACAGCAACACGTGTAGGCAGGAAACAAAGGGGTGGACCAGTACTGGGCTACATTACGCGGAAACAAAGGGGCGTACCCTTCTGGTACAGGTCCGTATGGGCTACATTACATGGAAACGAAAGGGGCGAACGATATGGGTGTAGGTCCGCCAATGGTGTAACGTTGGGCATATCCATAAGCTACGGGAATGCTCCTTTGAATCTTCAATATATATTTACCAAGGCGAGGGTGCAGACCTTCAAGCGACATTTGAATATCCAAAGGTGAAAGACCCCGACCTCACGGGTATACCGACAATTGAGGAGAGCTTACCCTCGCGCTAAAGGTACGCCTAGGATGAGTTCGCCAGTGAGTACGTGACTTTTTTCTTGAAGTAGCTACCTATGCCATGTTAACAATCCAGGCTGGTCCAGTTAACACCCTACTTGGGGTAAACCTCGAGTGTCAAGCCACTATATCTATAAATACCAGGCCATAACTCAAGCAAAGCAAGTAAGTAAGGACCAGAATTCTCTCTACTTATCTTGTGCATATTCATAGCACATTCAATCATATATTCACAACTCCATAAATCTCAATAATTAACTTGACTGTTGGAGGCACAATGGGGGAAAAGCCCCGCTCCATCTTTGCTTCACAAGGAACGCTTGCACATCAACCCATCAGGTGCAAAGGGCTTACCCTCTCACCAACCTGGAACAGAGGAAGCTTATGTGTCCAATATGCGGGCAAAGGCTGGCCTTTGACTAACGTGTCTGTCTCCATCCCATCCAACTTACCTATAAGGTCACTATTGACGTGGGAAAAACATCTTTACCCACACCCTCTCACTAACCTAGAACAGAGGAAGCTTACGCGTCTAACACACGGGCAAAGGTTGGCCCTTGACTAACGCGTCCGCTTCCATCCCATCTAGCTTACCTACAAGGTCACCCGAATCACTACTGACGTGGGAAGAACATCTTTACCTACATTAGTTGGCGCCGTCTGTGGGAATAACAACTTTCTTCCGAAGACAATTCCTATTGAGAAGCACGTGATAGAAAGCCATGGTCAGATCAAAAAGACCGCACATGCAGCTTGATCCTATTGAACAAGGGGAGATGTCCGAATACCAAGTTGAACTCGGAGAGTAGCATGAAGAAAATAAGGGGCAAGTTAGACTTCCTAGTCATCAGGAGCCTCAAGAGGGAGGGAACATGCATAACCCGATACAGGCGGGAGTGGATTCCCAATGGGAAGCTATGAATAGGTTGTACGCGCAAATGCAAAGCTTGATGGTAGAGTATCAAAGGATTAGGGGACATCTCGTGACACTAGCCGTGGTAGGGCCTGGGCAATTCCCTTTTCCAGCGGGATACCCGTGCATGTTATCGTATTTTCCACAGTGTTGTCTGAACCCGGTACTGCCGATGTACCAGTATCACCCAACTTCTGGGGATCAAGAAGCGCAATCTTTAATGATCCATCGCACCAACTCGTCTAGGAGTGAAAGGAGAAGGGGCAATTGTCTGGGGTTATACCATAGCAATCACAAGTCAAGTAGTAGCTGGAGGACCAATAGCAGTTCTGACCAAACATTCACCACGAGGAAAGTGGGTCGGCGTTTTGTACCGAAAATAGAGTCGGAGAAGCTCCCACCTGGTGTTGTCCTCCCGCGCTTACCCCTTTATGATGGAACTACCGATCCATAAAATTACATTAGTATATTTGAGAGCACCTTGATGATACACGGCTTAACGGACGCCTTAAAATTCCAAGCCCTTCCAGCTACTTTAGTAGATGCCGCGTATCATTGGTACAAACACTTGCCTAATCGGTCAATATCTAGTTTCGACCAGTTGGCTCAAGGGTTGATTGACAAGTTTGCTAATAGTCAGGTCATTCCAAAGACGTCGGCTACCCTGTTTTCATATCAATTAGGACCCAATGAGTCCCTGCGGGAGTACATTGAAAGGTTTAACAGTGCTACTCTGAAAGTGGCTGATCCAAACGAGGGTGCTGCTATTATAGCCTACGTAGTCCTTCAAGTCTGGCATCTCTAGGCAAGACTACCGCTCATTCGGGGATTTAATGAAGAAAGCTAAAAAGTTCATTAAAGAAGAAGATGTCAATCGTGGAGCATGATCCATTGTCTGAGATGATGAAAGACAGTCAAGGGATCTGATCAAAGGAAAAGGAAAAGAAGACCCTAGCCAATGAAAAGCGAAAGCCTGCGTTAATACCGCTCATTACCAACCGAAGCTTGAAAAAAATACACCGCTTAATGCGTCCTGAACTGAGGTGCTGGTAGCTATTCGGAATGACAGGACCCTCTAATGGCTAGATAGGATGTACGAAAACCCGTCCAAAAGAGACCGAAACCTCAATTGCCACTTTTCCTGTGACCACGAACATTCAACGGAGGACTGTATGCAATTGAAAGATGAAATTGAAATGTTCGTCAAGAAAGGAAAGTTTGAGCACTTTATTGACCGCCCTAGAAACCATAGTGGTAGGTATCCGAGGGCGAGAGAAGAGGGATAGCATTGTGACCAACGACCGCACCTATGAGTAATTGAAGTCATATTTGGTGAAATGGCAACGACTGGAGAGACATCATCTAGGCGAAGAAAGTACATCAAGAACTTAAAGGAAGCAAGTCCCCCACAAAAGCGACCAGGAGTAAGGATGTCTTGACCTTCATTGACTTAGATCTTGGACCCGTGGTGACCCCACACGATGACTCGTTAATCATCAAAGCCCTTTTTGCTAATTACTTGATGAAGAAGATCCTAGTGAATACAGGAAGCTCGGCGGAAGTAATCTTTGTCATTCCTACAACTGGGGGAGAAAGTGGAAGATCTACGTCCATTGTCAACATCCCTGATGGGATTTTATAGGGAAAGAACGCGACCGTTAGGAGTTATGGAGCTGTCGGTGTCCGTCAGGACGGGGGGCAGATACGCTGATTTGAAAGTAGATTTCTTGGTGATAGATTGTCCTTCTTCATACAATGTTATCCTGGGAAGAGTGTTCTTGAATAGAATCCGAGTAGTAGCCTCAACTTACGATTTGGTGATGAAGTTTCCAACTCGAAATGGCGTGGTGGAGATTCGGGAAAACCAACTCATAGCTAGAGAATGTTATGTTGCCTCTCTAGAAGGGACTGGGAAAAGCAAGGAAGCTATGCAAGTTGAGATACCAGACTCTAAGGGAGGAGAGTACCGTGGGGCACCCGCAGAGGCACTAGAAGAAGTTGTCCTCGGAAAGAGCAACCAAAAGACCTATATAGGGTAGGGTTTGTTAGAAGAAGAAAAGAGAGAAATGGTTAGGTTCCTATCAAGCAACTGAGATGTATTTGACTGGTCAGTACTGGACATAAAGGGGATCGATCCGGAGATTCCATAAACTGAACGTGGAACCGAACATGTGTTCTATGTAGCAAAAGAGGAGGTCCTACTATGTGGAGAAAAACCAAGCAGCCTTAGAAGAAACAGAGAAATTCTTGGCGGCGGACACATTAGGGAAGTGGATTACCCTTGGTGGGCCGCCAATCCGGCACTGGTAAAGAAGGCAAATAGGAGCTGGGGGATATGTATAGATTACATAGAACTTAATAAAGCTTGTCCGAAAGATTGTTTCCCATTGCTTAAAATAGATCGGTTGATTGATGCGACTGCAGGGTTCAAGTTGTTAACATTCATGGACGGCTTCAAAAGGTACATTCAGATTAAGATGGCATCAAAAGATGAGAATAAGACCTCTTTCGTTACTGAGCAAGGTTATACTGTTATCGGGTAACGACTTTTTGATTAAAAAATGCAAGGGCGACCTACCAGAGGATGGTCAGTAAGGTTTTCAAACAACAACTATGGAGGAATATGGAGGTGTACGTGGATGACATGTTGGTAAAAAGTTAGCAGGCCCGAGACCATACAACAGACCTGTAGGAGGTGTATGATGTCATGAGGAAATGTAGTATGAAGCTTAATCCAGAAAAGTGTGCCTTTGGAGTAAAAGCCGAGAAGTTTTTAGGCTTCATGGTCACGTACATGGGGATTGAGGCCAACCCAGAAAATATTCAGGCCATTTTAGAAATGGAACCGCCTAAGAATACTTATGAGGTCTAGTCCTTGGTTGGCAGAGTGGCCGCCCTCAGCAGGTTCATGACCTGCTCAGCTGACAAGTGTTTCCCCTTCTTCAAGATCTTGCGTAATCCTAAGAATTTTCAATGGACCACTGAATGTCAGACATCCTTTGACTAGATCAAGCGATTTTTGTCTGCTCCACCCTTACTGTCCTGGCCGGAGAAAAAGAGGAATTGTTGCTATACCTAGTTGTTTCGGGGGTAACGGTGGTGGCTGTTTTACTTTGGGAAGACGAAAAAGAGCAAAGGCCCATATACTATGTGAGTAAAACAGTTCATGGAGTAGATCTAAGGTATCCTCCCAATAAAAAGGTAGCTTTAGCATTGATTGTGATGGCGAGGAAGCTAAAGCCGTATTTCGAGGCTCACTCCATAAGAGTTTTGACTGATTCCCTATTAAGACAAGTGTTGTATAAACCGGAAGTCTCCGGGCGATTGTTAAAATGGGCAATCAAGCTAACGCAATACGACATCACTTACCAGCCAAGGTTCATTATTAAAGCTGAAGCTCTCATGGACTTCATTGTTGAGTGCATCGGGGGTTCAACAGAGCCGTTGGAGTTAGTTTGGACCCTGTAGGTGGATGGGGCAGCAGGGAAAGAAGGATTGGGGGGTGGCATAATCTTACTCAGCCCCATTGGCAAGGAATTTCAGTATGCAGTAAAATTTGGCTTTCAGGCCTCGAACAACGAGGTAGAGTATGAAGCCCTAATAGCAAGGTTAAAGATGGCACCGAGGGTGGAGGCTGAAGCTATAACAATGTTGATGAATTTGCAGTTAGCAGCCAATCAGGTTTCAGGAAAATATGAAGCCAAGACCCAGTGATGATTGAGTATTTAAACCAAGTCAAGGATTTGATCTCCAGCTTTAAAAAGGTGATTGTACAACAAGTTCCCCGAGAAAAGATAGAGCGAGCTGACGCCTTATCGAAGTTAGCTGCAGGATAGGTTAGGAGAGAAGAGGTCCGCGTAGAGACTTTGGACAAATTGAGTATTCATAAAGGGACCTGTGAAGAGGCCAATTGCATTGATCAAGAGCCTAATTGGGCTAGTGATATCCGTAAGTTCCTAAAAAAAGAAGAGTTTCCCGTGGATAAAAAGCAAGTGAGAACGATAGTAAGGAAGGCGCAACGCTTTACATTGGCCAGGAGGCAGCTTCTATGTAGGCCTTTGTTGAAGTGTATTAGACAACAAGAAGGAAACTACGTACTCCGGGAGATTCATGAAGCATTTGCAGGAACTACACTGGGGTTAGGGTTCTGGTGCAAAAGGTGCTACGTTTTAGGTACTACTGGCTGAACATACAGAGGGACGCTGAGGCACTGGTACAAAAATGCAATGCTTATTAGCGTCATTCCAACATACAGCTTTAGCCATCCTCGGAGATGACCCATATGACGAGCCCGTGGCCTTTTGCTCAGTGGGGACTCGATATCATTGGTCCTCTCTCGACAGGGACAGGGCAGAGGAAGTTTGCTTTTGTCGTTATGGACTATTTTACCTGGTGGGTCGAGGCGGAGGCTGTACCTAAGATAACCAAGAAGGACGCTTGGGGATTTGTTTGGAAAAATATATTATGCAAATTTGGGATCCCGAACACGATTATAACTGACCACAAGCAGCAATTTGATTATACATTCTTCTGAAACAAATATAAGGAACTAAGCATTAATTTGAGGTTTGCTTCGGTTGCTCACCCATAATCCAACGGGCAAGTAGAAGTTACCAACCAGACATTGCTATAGGGGATGAAATCTAAATTAGGGAGCGCGAAAGGTTATGTGTCGACATCCTGCCAGAGGTGCTATGGTGCATGAGGATGACACCCAGCACTATCACTAGGGAGACACCGTTCAGGCTGGTTTTTGGGGCAGAAGCCGTGATCCCAATAGAGGTCAGGTCTCCAAGCTAGAGGGTTGCCAATTATAACTCAGACGCGTATGATCAGAGTATGAGAGAGCAGTTGGACTTGCTGGGCGAAGTCCAGGAAGCAACTTACCTCTGGACCGTGGTGCATAAGGAGGCCATGGCTCGGAGCTTTACCAAAATTGTGAAGGCCAAGGCGATCTAGGAAAGAAGCTTAGTATTACGAAAGACCCAGTTCCGAAGGGATGAGAAAGATGGGAAGTTGGGTCCTAACTGGGAAAGTCCCTACTTGGTCACGAAAGAAATGCGGTCAGAGACTTATCGCCTGGTGGACCTTGATGAGAAAAATCTTCACAATGCATGGAATGCCGAGCACCTTAGACCCTATTATGTGTAATGACTTAATATACATGCTGTTGTGTTTATAATTCAATCAAGGCATGAGTGCCATATTCAGTAATTCAAGGGACTAACCCTGCTCGTGTCTTGGAAAATGGGTACTGTCCGTTATACCTAAAAGATCATTGTTGTTCTAACATATTGATCTATTAATGCAAGAGATCTTTGTTGTTTTAGCATATTGATCTTTTAACGCAAAAGATCTTTGTTGTTTTAACATATTGATTTATTAATGAGATCTTTGTTGATTTAACATATTGATCTTCTAATGCGAACAATCTCTGTTGTCTTAACATATTGATCCGTTAGCCTAGAAGGTCTTTGTTGTCTTAACATAGCGTTACAAAAGACCTGCATCGTCTTGCTACCCAGATCGGTGCTTTCCCATATGGGAAAAACAATAAAAGGGCGAAAGCCAACCAAGAAATAGTATCCGTTATATGTGAACGAGAAGTCACAAGGATTCATTAGAAAGATACATAGATAATATAAAAAGGAAAGTTCAAATCCTACACAATAATTAATGTTAAGGGATGTAAACCCCCATACATACAGAGCGTGGAATAAACACTGAGAAATGTTGGCCAGCCTAAGCCTAAGAGGGGTCGCGTAAGACTATTGGGGGCAAAATACAAACTCCTAAGCAACTAAGACAAAAGCAGAGATACAGCATCATCAAACTAGATCAACTCTCTTGGTGAGGGATCGGAGTACCGAGACATCCCGGAAAGGGAAATGTGGCACACTCATCACCAGGGCCAAGCGTAGAAGAGGGAGTGAGGCGAACAAAGTAAGTATTTAAAGAAGGATGGAGGTCAGTGATCTCCTGAAGCAGGTCTGAGTAGATCTCCCAAACGTGGCTCCGAGCCTCGCGCTTAAACTACTCATAACCCTCGTCTATCGCTGTGAAGAACCTAAACGCCTCAGCCTTGTCGTGACCGATCTTATCGGCAATGACCTTGTATTTCTTTAAGGCAGCAAGCTCTTTGTCCCTCTCAGCGATCTCCTTGTCTTTCGTCTGGCATAATACGCAAACCCCATCCCTTTCTATTCAGGTATCTGCTAACTCCTTCTCCTTCTTCTCCATCAAATCACATGCCTTTGCATGTTGCTCCTCACATTGGATCATTTCTTTAGTTATATCCTCCGTAAATGTTTTAGCTAAGGCCTCTACTTTCTTCCATTCCTGCTTGGCAGTAACATGACCCTTCTATTCTTCCTCGAGTCGCCAGGCTAAGTGCTTTGCAAGTTCGACTGCGTAGAGGTTGCCGGTAGAATCCTATCCAAGATGAAGGGAATAGTTAGAAAACAGAGTGGCAAGTAAAAAGGGGTACAAATGAAATAGGGAACGTACCTGGCATAGCGTGTAATCTAGCTCCTTATTGAGATTTACTGAGCTAACTCCAGCTAGGGAAATATCTGGCCTGATGTGTTTCCAAGGAAATGAAGAGTGATCTCTCTGTTGGCCTTTGGAATGCTTTAACAAGTGAATGCGGAGGAAAGAGGAACGTGATCTATGGAATCCTCGAAGGTTCCCCAAGACCTTTCTTGAGGATTTGAGGAAGGAGCTGGGGGAGTCGATTTGGACGGTGATGCAACGTCGGCAGCCTTCTCCTTGTCTGCAAGTTTGGTGAGCTTACGTCGCCTGCGCTCTTCCGGGGGAAGAGCCTACGCCAATGTCTTTCGCGAATAGTGGAACGGGATCTCGTAGCAAAGCCAGAGCAGGGACACTAGTGGTTGCCGAGCCAGAGCAGGGAGAGGAAGCTTTCTTTGAGAGCTTGCTGAAAAGGTCCTTGCAGTTTCTTGTCTTGTCAGCCATACCTGCAAAAACAAGAACGAAAGATTGTCAAGTAACTTTATTTAAACATGAGCACGGAGGCATAGATCAAGATGAGAACCAAACACACTTTCTGGATTGGAAGGTGATATGCTATTTGAGCACAAGCCTAAATAGCCCGCAAGTGCACGGGACGTGTGTAGTACTGTGTGTGCAAGTGCGGGGTCGAATCCACAGGGAGGCTACCTTAGTTTAGTCTCTATGTGCTCGGGTGCCTTAAACTAGCTACGTGCGTGTGTGTACTTACTTTAGGAAGGAAGGGAGCTCAGAAAAAGGAAAATAAAAACTAATCTATGGAGGAACTTAAAGGAGCCAAACTAAGGAAGGAAACACTAATAAAGAAGAAGGGGACCTAGGGCGATTGCATTGCAACAAGACTTGGGCTATGATAACAGATGATATCTATATAAGGCTCGGGACTTCTATTGCCGTTGTGTTGATCAGGGGCTCTCTTAACCAATACTAGTGGTTCAACCCGTTAGCTGGATTTTAAGCTAAGGGCCAATCCCTCCTAGCCTACGCAATCCGTGATTAGAACTTATCCTCTTGGCTGGATTTAAAGTCAAGGACTAGCACCTAAACACTACGTGACATTAAGGCTCAATTAACCAACGCTAACGTGGGTGAGGGATACTCTAGTCTAGGTTAACTTCTCCGCTTGGCTGGATTTAAAGCCAAGGACTAGCACCTAAACTCGACTAAGCATAGCATGTAACCTATTAGCTGGATTTAAAGCTAAAGCCTACTCTACTAAGCAAAGCCACGAGATTAAGCACAATCACATCACCCATATAAGTAGATAAGAGCATTTGAATCATAAATAACACATGCATGTTCACTTAGGCATTTTAACAAACACATAGACATGTTTGATTTCCAATACATAGACATATTGAATCATGCCATAAATTTATGTAAATAAACATGTATTAAGAGCCAAAGATCTACACACATCCATTATTCAAAGCCCTAATCTAATATACAACAACAATCAACCTTAAATCTAGCCTAATCTAGCAACATATTTACAAGAAATAGAGAAAGAACAAGAAGAACTTCCCTAAATTCTTGCTTCCAAATCCGTAGAAATCTTTCAAATCTTTGTTTAATGCTTCAATCCTAGCTTGGTGTGGGGTTTAGATGGTGGTTTAGGGTGTTTTGTGAAGTGGGTAAAGGGTTAGGGTTTATTAGGATTTAAGAAATAAAAGTTCCTCCCCCGAAATTGAGCAGAAACAAGCTTTTTATAAATTCATCCGTTAGCTCATTTCTTTCTCGCATAAGCTTGAACCCTTCCAAAACACTCCTAAAACATGGAATATAACACTTAGTATAGTATTTATGCACCTAAATACATTATGTACAAATATTAACAAATATGCATAAACTTTATACTAAGCGCACTCAATTATACTCTAAACACCCTTAAATATGCATGCAAAAACTAGATGCAAACATGCACAAATGACACACATCAACACCCCCAAACCTTCCCCTTGCTTGTCCTCAAGCAAGCCTAAATGAAGTTTATCCTCATGCTTTTCAAAGAGTTGCCAATTGCATTGACTTGCTATCTTTTCGCATCCAAGGGGTACAAGGGGTCATTCTTTTCATGTAAGGGCTTCCCTAGTCTTTTTCGAATCCTCCCTTTGATCACAAGGGTTCTCACACCTCTTGGGAATGTCACCAAGTAGCTAGACCCACCACAAACTTAGGATTCCTACTCACGCACTCGGGATGTTGATACTTCGTGTTTTATCAACTAACATGGCCTCCCAATATGCACTTAGCCCCAAAGATACAAGAAAGAGAAGATACATCACAATGGCTCACATTGACGTAAGAGCCTTATTCATAACACATGAAAGAACAAAAGAGATACTTATGTCAAATTGACATTATGTCACTTGACACTTATTCAACATACTTCACTTTTCAATCTTTTTGTTGCCTTTTGGCTTTTCTCTTTTTCTTTTTTTTTTTTTCGTTTTTGTTTGTTTTTTTTTTAAATACATAAATAGAACAAAAAGAAAGGAAAAAGAAGAGGCTAAGGCAAACTAAAAGAACCAATCAAGGAATGGGCACTCATATCAACAACCCTTTAAAAACACTTTTTCCAACCAAGTTGTGGGGAAACTACAAGTTGCATTCTTAGAAATACTCACTCCCCACAGTTTTCAAAAGAATTCTCTTCAAAGTCTATGTTATACCCTACACTCCATTTACTCCCCATAATACACCCTTATCTTCTCCAATCAATAAGTCAATAAAAAAAGCCAACTCTCCAACCAACGTGGAGATAAACTAACTCAAAATATGCAAAAAAAAAAATGAAAAATTTGAACACATTTTAAGCAAAAAATAAGATATGGCAAGCAACTCTATCGCAAATATGATATAAACAATAAATGAACAACCACACCCCCAAACCTAAACTTTGCTTGTCCTCAAGCAAAAATCACAAAACCACATGCCAAGCAATCAACATGAAATACATATGGGGAATGTGGAGAGGGATGGATAAGGACAAGTAAAAGATGGATAGATACAACCTTGTTTCCATGTAGTCCGCAAATGCCAAAGACAATCCAATGATCTACTAGCCTCTATCTTTTGTGGAAAACACTAATGCTCAAAAAACAAAGAAGAGATTAGAAGATATGCTATGCAAGCTCATATTGACATTTGAAATGATAAACAAGGATGTAAACACGGGGTAAGGGATTGATGCACAAATGAAGGAAAGGAGCAAGAACAAGTAAAGGAGTAAAAATCTAACCTACTAAGAATGAAAATAAACAAAAGAAATCCTAAAATATAAAAAAGGTAAGATAAACAAAAGCAATCTAATCTATTATGTACAAAGTAAGAATAAGTACAAGAAAACTAATCTACTATATACAAAGGCAAAGGCAAAATAAATACAAGAAAAATATGAACAAGCCTAGGATGCCTCCTAGTAGCGCTGGATTTAACGCCTCCAGCCGGGCGCCAATGTTAGAGTAAAATATGTTTAAAGTTGCGTGACACAAATTGCCAGATAATCATCAAAGCACAGAATGTAGAGGGAAAAGGGTCATGCACTAAAGCTTGGGGCAATGAATGCATGATGCACCCCTTTTCAAGATCCCACCCTAAAATATCAAATGAATGCGCAAGTGTGGAATGAAGCATGCTTAAACGTGAAGAATCATGTCTCGCTTGCTCTTTAATTAGCCACCCCAATGCCTTCTTCTCATAATCAAGGGCTAGGAACACACTTTCCTCATAGGTCAAAGATAGGTCTAATGCATGCAACATGGGAAACGTGTTTTCTAACCCTAGATGAAAATGTTCTATGCATGAAGGCACAAACGTGAGCTCTAAAAAGGAAGACTCAATGGAATGGGAAATGGGCGTTGGAACGACATTTGGAGAAGAAGGAGCAACGATATAGGAGGTGGATGTACTACACTCTTCTTCTCCACAAGATATAACATGATCAAGCCTAGGTCGTTCTAACTCCTCACGAAGGGTGGATTCGATCTTAATGGGCTCTATTTCCATCAATGAATCATCAAACATCCAAAGAGACCCATGGATCATTCTTTCAAGCACATCAATTCCTTTCTTATGTGTCTTCTTAAAGTTGCTATTCTCTTCAACATTATGATTCTTAACTCCAAGAGACTTATCATTTAAAATCTCCGAAATTGATGTCTTGTTTTCCCTAGTGGATGACTTTAAACCTTCACTAGCTACAGTCTCTTTAAATTCATCAATACATTCATCACTAGTGGGTGTCATCTCGCCATCATGCTCTTCACCAGGGGTAGGCATAAATGGAGGGGGCAATGGTGACTCAACAGATTCCTCATCATGTATGCATGAATGCTCAAGGGGATACTGCTCGCTAAACTCCCTAAATGCCGACTCAGAATGCAATTAAGTACTATCAACACAAGACTCAACCTCCATGTGTACAGAGTGTGTGGGATGAGGAGAAAGAAAAAGTTCATGTGACTCAATGGGAGACATTGAAAGCTTAAGAGGATAGGGTACTACTTCTTCTAAAACATAATCACAAGAGTCATCAAGAACCAAGTTATCATTAAGCTCATCTTCATCCTCACTACAAGATGTTATCTCTCCATCAACCTCCCTTTCTAGTTGTCTCTCCCATACATCATCATTTCCACCCCTAGTCACCTCATCGTTAGGCCTCATCTCTATCCCTTCAACTCGTTCTAAAGGTATCGCAACATTCTCACTCATGAGTTGCACACTCTCAACCACTCTCTTCAAGGACACACCAAAAGATTTGGTGTCTCGCTTCAAACTTTCAAGTTGTTCTTGGTTAGATTGGATAAGAGATAAGAGATAGTCAAGTGTTTCCTCTTGAGAAGAAAACCTAAAAGAAGAGGGCTCTATCGAGTGAAAAAGGTAGTCATTTTGAAAATCATTTTGCACATAACCATCAAAAAACTCGGGAGAGGAATGGGTGAAAAGAGAAGGTATTGGAGGTGAACAATCGAAATTAGAAAGTGAATGGAATAAAGAGTCATCTTGACCCCATTGTGAAAATGCATGATGTTGCTCCCTAGAATCATGATAACTAGATGTAGATGCATGCATGGGCGTATGATTGCTAAGGGCATAGGGCATTGCATGCAATCGGGAATAAGAGTGAAAGGTGGGACAAGCACTAGACAAGTGAGCACGGCTTCCACAATGATGGCAATAACAAGAATATGCATCCCTATAGTGATGATTACTAAATGAAGATGCATGAGATGTTGCATGACTATAGGGGTCATTAGTAGCACTAGCCCTAGGTGGGGAATTCTCGTGGGGACAGAAAACAGTAGGGTGCATGAAACTTCCACACAAGCGACATGCATAAGGGACACGTTAGGGTGGTAGGGAAGAGGATACAAGTGACCACCAAGAAGCATTAGGGTCAGTCATATCCAATGAATCACTAGTAAAACCTCTTCAAAAATCAAATTTTTTTTTTTAATTTAAAATTTTTTTTTAATTTTTTTTTTTTGAAAAATGGAAAGCATGTAAAAATAGTGCACACGCAAGCAACCAATTGCAAACACAAAAGCACACAAAGAACCAATACTATGCCTCCCCGGCAACGGCGCCAAAAACTTGATATGCTATTTGAGCACAAGCCTAAATAGCCCGCAAGTGCACGGGACGTGTGTAGTATTGTGTGTGCAAGTGCGGGGTCGAATCCACAGGGAGGCTACCTTAGTTTAGTCCTTAAACTAGCTACGTGCGTATGTGTACTTACTTTAGGATGGAAGGGAGCTCGGAAAAAGGAAAATAAAAACTAATCTATGGAGGAACTTAAAGGAGCCAAACTAAGGAAGGAAACACTAATAAAGAAGAAGGGGACCTAGGGCGATTGTATTGCAACAAGACTTGGGCTATGATAACAGATGATATCTATCTAAGGCTCGGGACTTCTATTGCCGTTGTGTTGATCAGGGGCTCTCTTAACCAATACTAGTGGTTCAACCCGTTAGCTGGATTTTAAGCTAAGGGCCAATCCCTCCTAGCCTACGCAATCCGTGATTAGAACTTATCCTCTTGGCTGGATTTAAAGCCAAGGATTAGCACCTAAACACTACGTGACATTAAGGCTCAATTAACCAACGCTAACGTAGGTGAGGGATACTCTAGTCTAGGTTAACTTATCCGCTTGGCTGGATTTAAAGCCAAGGACTAGCACCTAAACTCGTCTAAGCATAGCATGTAACCTATTAGCTAGATTTAAAGCTAAAGCCTACTCTACTAAGCAAAGCCACGAGATTAAGCACAATCACATCACCAATATAAGTAGATAAGAGCATTTGAATCATAAATAACACATGCATGTTCACTTAGGCATTTTAACAAACACATAGACATGTTTGATTTCCAATACATAGACATATTGAATCATGCCATAAATTTATGTAAATAAACATGTATTAAGAGCCAAAGATCTACACACATCCATTATTCAAAGCCCTAATCTAATATACAACAACAATCAACCCTAAATCTAGCCTAATCTAGCAACATATTTACAAGAAATAGAGAAAGAACAAGAAGAACTTCCCTAAATTCTTGCTTCCAAATCCGTAGAAATCCTTCAAATCTTTGTTTAATGCTTCAATCCTAGCTTGGTGTGGGGTTTAGATGGTGGTTTAAGGTGTTTTGTGAAGTGGGTAACGGGTTAGGGTTTATTAGGATTTAAGAAATAAAAGTTCCTCCCCTGAAATTGAGCAGAAACGAGCTTTTTATAGATTCCTTCAGCGCACAGCCGGTCGACCGGCTCCTCTTTCTTGCTCGACCGGCTTCAATCATGATGCTCTCTGGACTGGCCGATCGACCGGCTTCTTGAGGAACTCGACCGGCTTCACTCTTTTATTCTCTGAAGCGGCCGGTCGACCTAGACGGTCCACCGGCTCTTCTTCTAAGTCGACCGGCTGGATCAGAATGATCTCTTCTTTATTTCTTTTCTTTCGGTCTTCATCCGTTAGCTCATTTCTTCCTCGCATAAGCTTGAACCCATCCAAAACACTCCTAAAACATGGAATATAACACTTAGTATAGTATTTATGCACCTAAATACATTATGTACAAGTATTAACAAATATGCATAAACTTTATACTAAGCGCACTCAATTATACTCTAAACACCCTTAAATATGCATGCAAAAACTAGATGTAAACATGCACAAATGACACACATCAGAAGGCCCAAGCTCCGTAAAAGTTAAAACTCGCTACTCTCACGAGCAGCTGTAGATTCGCGGACAAACCATCTCCACCACATCCACCAAGTGCATGGGACTCTTCTTTGTCAGACCCAGAGCTGCTATTAGCCCTGGCAGTGTCACTCTTATCTAAACCTTCTGAAAATTTGAGTAATCTAGAGGTCCTCCTATATAAATTGGCTTCCTTCATATTCACTGGGTTTAAGAAAGATTTAAAGTAATGGAGGTCCGGGCCTAGAGGAGTGACAGCCACCATGAGGTCCCGTATAGTTTCCTTCGGAGCCGAGCGAGACTTTCGGAACCTCCAGTGCACTGGAAAGCTCCATGAACCTTCCTTCAGAAGCAGGAAGTAAAATCAGCTCCTCCACGACATGTTCGGACAAGAGACCTTGGACATAAATCGTTTGTTCTTATGAGCTTGAAAATAGTACCAACCGAAAGAGCGAGGTGATTTTCTCAAGGTCATTAGCTCAACGAAGGCATCAGCTGAAGGTGTATAGCCTCGATTGAACAAGAGAACGACCAAAGCTGTCATTATTTTCCAACTATTCAGTGCCAGTTGCCCAAGTGCTATCCCGTAACAACAGAAGATGTCGCAAAAGATTTGCGGAAATGACACACGAATTCCCATCTTTAACGTAGATCCGTAAATGGAAATCTCGCCAATAGGGGGAACAAGCACGCTTGTTAGGCTCGGGAGCACGAATGTTGACTGAATCATCAATTTGCCAGCAGTCTTTAAACTTGTTTGCCCTCCCCTGTGCGGTAATACTAGAGATATACCTAGCGGTCCAATCTGGAAGGGAGGAGGAGCCATAGGGGGCTTACCCGGACGATAAACCGGACCACCTCATGAGCGGACCATTGGCAGAGAGGGGCAGTTAAACGACTGAGAGATTATGGAAGCACTGCAGAGACTACGAAAGGAGAAGAGAGACAGTACCTTCACAAATTCAGGGTGCACATAGAACGAGCCAGGGGAATCTGCCAAACAAACAAAAAGAACATATTAAGAAGCAATAATGGGGTTGTGTTTAAGGTAACCCAACTCAAGTGAAGAGAATAAATGCGGAGCTAGCCTAAGTATAAACGCACGGACACCCGAGGAAGTTTAAGCACGAGTGCAACTATAGGGGACCCTAGGACGTGAAGAGTGTTTCCCTACCATGACAAATGGACCAGAAGGGGAAAGTCAAGAAGGATTTGACGACGAAAAAGGCAGTAGAATCCCCGATAAACCGCACGACCTTAGAGGGATCGAAACGAGCCGAATCGTTGGGGGTTCATTCGTCCAGCCTAAGAAGGTGGTAAACTCTCTTCGATGGTAGGTGGACCCGTGGACTCACACCCGCCAGTCCTGAGAAGGCAACCGAACTTAGGGGCCATTCGTTATGTCGGGCGAAGGACGAACCGTTCCTCGAGTACCCACTAAGCATAAGCCACAACCCGTCTGCATGGCGTGGAGGAGATACTAGGAGCGGAGGAAGGTAGACTCTTTCCGCTTGCGTCCACCAGGTCTGAAAAATAAAAGAAAGGGTAGATCGCCTTTACTCATGCCAATTGAGATATTCGAAACGAGAAGGGCGATCCCTGAGTATAAGCGACTGCCGCTTCACATCCAAGGGAAAGCTAGGCGAATGGTTACAATAGAAAAGCTATGAAGGAGAGTGGGAGTTGGACCTGACCTAAAGGCATCCGGTGGGCAGTTAATGAGCATAAATGTTTGCTTACCTTGGAGAGATTTTGTGCAAAGTGTGAAATGTAAGTTTGTGAGATAAGGTATGAAAGAGGCCTATTTATAGGCCAAGCCCTGACCAGAAAATGAGACGTTAGTCACTAAAAAGGGAAAACAAAACATTTCAAGACAACTTTGATCTAGAAAAGAGGTACAATGAACTTAGCAGTTTTTGGCACTTATACGATCGATAAACATCATGCAAGACCTAAAAAGGGGGCAATTGATATGGCAAGTCAAGCAGGCTAATTAGACAGGGACATGTGTCAGCTAGAAACCAAGAGGCGGACCCTCCTAGTACGAGTCCACCTAGGCTACATTACGCAGAAACAAGGGGGCGGACCTTCCTGGTACGGGTCCTCATGGGCTACATTACGTGGAAACGAAGGGGATGGACGGTATGGGTACAGGTCCACCAATGGTGTAACGTTGGGCGCATCCATAGGCTACGGGAACGCTACTTTGAATCTTCAATATATATTTGCCAAGGCGAGGGTACTGACCTTCAAGCGACGTCTGAATATGCAAAGGGGAAGGACCTCGACCTCACGCGTATGCCGGCAATTGAGGGAAAACTTACCCTCGCACTAAAGGTACACCTAAGATGAGTTCGCCAGTGAGTACGCGACCTTTTTCCTGAAGTAGCTACCTATGCCATGTCAACAATCCAGGCTGGTCCGGTCAACACCCTACTTGGGGTAAACCTCGAGTGTCGAGCCACCATATCTATAAATACCAGGCCATAACTCAAGCAAAGCAAGTATGTAAGGACCAAAATTCTCTCTACTTATCTTGTGCATGTTATAGTGCATTCGATCATATATTCACAACTCCATGAATCTCAATAATCAACTTGATTGTCGGAGGCACAACAAGGGAAAAGCCCACTCCGTCTTTGCTTCACCGGGAAAGGCTTCCGCGTCAACCCACCAGGTGCAAAGGGCTTACCCTCTCACCAACCTGGAACAGAGGAAGTGTACGCATCCAACACACTGGCAAAGGCTAGCCCTTAACTAACGCATCCATCTCCATCCCATCCAACTTACCTACAAGGTCACCCAAATCACTACTGACGCGGGATGAACATCTTTACCCACACCCTCTCACCAACCTAGAACAAAGGAAGCTTACGCGTCTAACACGCGGGCAAAGGTTGGCCCTTGACTAACGCGTCCACCTTCATCCCATCCAGCTTACCTATAAGGTCACCCGAATCACTACTAATATGGGAAGAACATCTTTACCCACATCAAATATCAAGGCCTATTTTCGAAATTATGGGGCAAAGAAAGTTTTACCGAAAGTTGTAATCACTTTCTCTTAAGAAGAAAATTGTTTAGAATAAATAATGGGTTACAGAAATTAGCTTCGATCATCTAAAAATGTCATGCCTTGTTTGTCTTTGTTTTCTTATTCATGGAATTGATTTATTCCCACAGTAACGTTTATTAGGTGACACTGTTTGTAAATCTTTGGAATTTATAATTTAGCGTGATCTTTATTTTTTTCCCCTTTTTTTAAATAAATTTTTCTGGAAGGCACCATTAATTTAAACTTTGATAATTCTCGAAAAGGTGCTTCATCTAACATTTTCTCCCAACAACTTCCTAATTGCATATGATGGGTTTAGAGTCGTCAAGTATGTGCACTCCTAGGAGTGAATATGGTTAATTTCAATTTGATTTTAAACCTATTTCAAACTAAACTAAATTAGTTGGTTTTCATTTGAAATTTTCATTTGATTAGATTCATTTAGTCGGTTTAACCAACCTATATTCACCGCGAAGCACTCCTATCATTAACCAAAGTTTGCAAGAAATTTTATTAGCTCCACTGATCTAGATATGGGACATTTTAATGCAGAGAAAATACTTGCAATTTATCCTATCTCCACTGTCCATAATGATTTTGCTTCACTAACTTAACAGGTTTCCGCAATAGCACCTAATATACCAGCACTATATGAGCTGCATTTTGGGGTTCCAATGGTCGGGGCCATTCTTTCTGCACTCAATACAAAGCTTAGTGCAGATGTTTTAGCTTTGAAGCTCGAACAATTGGAA
This sequence comes from Cordia subcordata, assembly GCA_028554755.1. Lineage (NCBI taxonomy): Eukaryota > Viridiplantae > Streptophyta > Magnoliopsida > Boraginales > Cordiaceae > Cordia > Cordia subcordata. The sequence goes on along the minus strand of JAPTOF010000022.1, from coordinate 4,581,918 downwards.
GCTAAACTTATCTTTGTGGACTATCAATCAATCGAGGTTGTTAAAGAAGCATTTGGCCAACTTGAGGAGAGAAGCAAGCCATCCATTGTAGTCGTAATACAAGACAAGAATTCCGAGCCCTCCTCGACCGATCTGAAAGAATCATTAGCCACAATAATTCTTGATTACGATGAACTCATTGCGATGGGAAAGGTCAGTTTCAAGATCGTACGGCCAAACGATGAATGTGATCCGATCTCGGTGAATTTTACCTCAGGCTCGACAGGGGAGCCTAAAGGGGTTGTGTATAGTCACAGAGCAGCCTACCTCAATTCGATAGCGCAGATTTTTCGCGCTGAGATGAGACAAATGCCGGTGTTCCTATGGACAGTCGATATGTTCCGCTGCAACGGCTGGTGCTTCCCTTGGACAGTGGCTGCTCTGGGTGGCACAAATATTTGTCTAAGAGATGTCACAGGAGAAGCCATTTTTGATGCAATATTTCATCACAAGGTAACACATTTTTGTGGCCCGCCTGCTATCTTGAAGAAACTTGTTGATGCAGCCCCTGCTGATCAGCAAAAATTACCTCACAGTGTCAGTGTAATAGTTGCAGGATCAATGCCACCATCTGAAGTTCAAATCGAACTTAAAGCTTTAGGTTTTGATATTAATCATGGATATGGAATGACAGAAGCTCTTAGTGTAATCACATCGAATCCATGGACTCAGGAAGATTTATATCATCAAGACAAAGAGGCAACAATTAGGCTCCGCAAAGGGACTTGCAGTTTCATGATGGAAGGAGTTGATGTAAAAGATCCTAAGACAATGGAAAGTGTGCCGCCTGATGGAAAAACCATGGGAGAAATTAGATTCAGGAGCAACACATTGATGCTGGGGTACCTAAAGAATCCACAGGCGACACGGGAAGCCTTTGAGGGAGGATGGTACAGGACTAGAGACCTCGGAGTAAGGCATCCAAACGGTTACATAGAGTTTAAAGACCGCGCTATTGACATCATTAAATGTGGTGGAGAAACCATTAGCACACTTGATGTTGAAGCTGTGCTCATTAGGCACCCTATGGTATTGGAGGCTGCAGTTGTTGGAAAACCTTATGATGGCTTAGGGGAGACACCGTGTGCTTTTGTGAAGTTGAAAGAAGGATCTTCTTTGACTGCAGAGGAGATAATCAAGTTCTGTTCATGTCATTTGCCTAATCATATGATTCCTCAAACTGTAGTTTTTGGGGATTTAATCATCAACTCCACTGGGAAGATTCAGAAATTTGCCCTCAGGGACAAGGCAAGAGCCATGAATGGTTATTAGAAAATCAAGTTCTGTTCATGTCATTTGCCTAATCATATGATTCCTCAAACTGTAGTTTTTGGGGATTTAATCATCAACTCCACTGGGAAGATTCAGAAATTTGCCCTCAGGGACAAGGCAAGAGCCATGAATGGTTATTAGAAAAAATCCAGGGGATTTCTGCAATTTGAATAATTTGGTTTGTATTTTTAAAAATCCCTCAGGGATATGATGTTTTAATAGAAGGTAAGACTTGAATTTGATGTTTTAATACGAGGTAAGACTTGAATTGTTTGCCTTGTTGTTTGGTCAATAAAAGATGTAAGGAACTGGTTATGTACCTCTGTTTTCATTTGAATAAAATTTCCCATTTTCGCAAAGAATTAAAAGAGAAAAAAAAAATAGAAGATGAAAGGATCTTTTTGTTTCATTTCCAAATCAAGATTTTCGAAAACACTATATAGATTTTGGGTTATCGTCCTACCTAAAACGAACCGTTTTGAAATGGAACTCATAGTTACCTGTCATTTTCTTAACTAGTATTTTTGTATTTTGTGTTTTGCACCCATTGATTTATTTTTAATGGTAGACTTGTAATATATCCGATTTATTTGTTTTTAATACTAGATTACGAATTCTGTTGTACATCTTTTGAAATTCGCAGAAAAATTTGTCTTAAATATTAATTTATTGATAATTAAATAATAAATATATATAACTAGTGTGAAAAAAACAAGAATAAGAGTATCTCATAGACTTATGTGACGAGGGGATTAATAGAATTAATAAAAAATAGGTTATGCTTATGGTTGTGGATGGTTGTACTAGTTAAAGGTAATGACTTTGGTATTATAAGCTTACTTTTATTTTTTTTTCCTTTTATCTCAAGTTAGTCCAAATATTTTGCTTCTTAAGATCAAAGTCAAAAAATAAAAGTTGAGTAAAGATCTGTGAATACAAAAACTGAAGTTTTATTTTTTTAGTTAATTTACAAGCTACTAGGCTTTAGGCAACACCTCAAATAGTTGAAACTACATTTCAAAAAATAATTGACTTGGGTTCAAATCTCATAAGATAGTAGAGTTGGGTTAGGATGATGATTTGAAAAAAAAAAAAAAAAATTTAACAGGCAGCTGACTCCCTTGGGTTCCTCTTACTTCCGCCCCTAGGCTCACTAATGTCTAGCGTCAAATGCAAAGTTTACCCCTTTTTCTCAATTAATTAGGATCTTCTCATAGTCGAACATTCAACTATACGAATAATGAGGCATCTACAAAGAAACCATTAAAGCGTTATCTACACAAAGATGTTCATTTATTCATTGCTCAAAAGATTCAAATATCTTACATTGCACTGATATCTTTTCACCAACAGTACAATACCACTCCTAATGGTCATCGCACTGATATTTTAAACATTCAGATTATTATTTATGCTTTCTTTGTATCAGCTACTACGCATCACCAACCATGGGGGCATAATTTGGATTGGATTCAGTAGCAATCAAATTAGTTGCCTCGCCGCACTAGCTTTGGCAACCAGACCCACAATAGTCCGGACCCCTGCCGCAATACCCAAATTAGCTACAACACATGCCTAGGGGACACACAAGACCACCAAATTGTCTTCCACACTGAGCTTGTTACTACTAAAGCTAAAAAGACGAAAATAAAAGTATAATTCTTCATCTTTTTATTTGACATATCCTCACGAAGCTATACTCTCTTTTATCACACTGTATGGTTTATGAACGAAATTGAAAGGTTATACAAATAATAGGTGGAGAGTCTCTACATCATTGTCACAAATAGAACCAATTTTAGGCGCGCTCTGTCAGGTGGGGCATTGGACATCTTTACCAAATTGTTGACAAAGTGAACACAAGCTCATTAGAATGAACTGGTGCCAATTAACCTTATTTGGCACGCTGTTCATAGAGCTGGCGAATGGGCTTCGCCCATTTAGGACTGGTTAAGTGGGTTAGTGTCCCAGGTTGGATAGTTTTTGACGGGTCAATAAATTGCCAACCCCGCACCCGACCCTTGGTGAGTTGGTGCAAGCCACAAGGTTTACAATTATGGTTTGACTTTTGTGGTAACGAGTCGAAGACCCCATTTGTCAAGAACAGTTACTCTCGTGATATTATATAGTTGTTGTGTGCTTTTAGTGAGTGTCTTGTCTCTACTTAGGTACCAAGCCGCCCTATTTAAAGGAACAGGACCCTGGATTAGTAGCAGTCAATCCCTCCTAGTCCGCAACCTGAGGATCTCGTCCTGGTTGTGGTATAACGGTCGCAATACGCTGATTTCTTGCAGTCTTGGACCTTGGAGGGATGCGACCTAATATGGCTGATCCTAATCTTCCCCTTTTGGGCTCTTATCACATATGTGGGCCTGGATAAGGCTTAAACTATTAAATAGTTTAGGCCCAATACAGTCAGTAGGTCGACGAGTTGGCGAGTTAGACGGGTTGACCTTCCATATTTTCAAAAAGAATTTACAACTATGCATTTTTAACAAAATAATTATGACATCAAATACTTAAACTCTTAAATTGTAACATGAGACCATAATCAATCACAAAACTAACAATTAAGCTTATATATCATATGAGTAGTTACATATGATTTCTTTTACATAAATGCGGGTTAGGCAGGTTAAAAAGGGTTAATTGGTTGGCAGGTCACCCCAGGTCAACCCAACCTGATCATTTGGTTGGTCATCAAAAATCCTCAATCCTAAATTCCTTTTTCTGCGAGTTAAGCGGATTGACCCACATACCTCAAGCCGTTTTGCCACCTCTAGTTGTTCATATAATATCTATGACTTTTTTAATGAGTGTAAGGTGAATTAAAGGACTTCATATTAGCGTTCATCCCATGCGACGCATGAGCATTGATATTAATTTTGTAGTATAAATTTTTGTAAATGTCAAAAACTTTGAACAACATTGTACTTTAAATTTAGGGTTAAAAGTTAAAGGAAGATTTAGAATTTGTAACATAGTTTCTGGAAACGCTTTGTTGCAAAATTCATTTTGTTTATAAATGAATCCATGAAAATTTGAATTTTCAAATGAATTTTGTTTGGATCTATAAAATAGTTTTTAGTCAATTCTATTATTTATAAATCTAGATTGTGTTTTGAACATATGTAGAATCAGAAGTAATATGTTTATTTTATTTAAATATCCTTTATTTATTATATTGACATTAAATTTGCTATATAAGGACTATCACCTTTTTTTATTATTATTTGTTATTATTAAATTTGGCAAGAGTTCAGTAATTAGTGTTAATTTTTATTGTTCTTTTATTACAATCGTGTTAGGTTTACAAAAAAAGATGAATTAAAAAAATAGGATAATATTGTAGTATGTTATATTTCATAAGGACATTTTTGTCTTCATAGAACTGTAAATTTTACCTTTTGGGCTATGATTTGAGTAAAGGTTGAATAAAGCTAAAATTTGCAAATTTCAGATTTGCAAGCAGTACAGAAGGAACTACTTCTGTAGCAGTATTAGTGACACAAAAAGGCTAACTACATAAGAGAGACAAGGAGATGCCTTGTTCCCTCCGTGGATTGTTCTCTTAAATATAATAAAATAGATTTCTGATGAACCTCACAAAATTTTATGAAATTCAATTATTCGTTCATTCCAAATATACTAATTAATAGCTATAATTCATTATAAAGGCGTGGTAATAAATGAATTATATCGGTAAAATAGGAACAACATACCATGTATGATGCTGCTTTCAAAATAAGGTCAAATTTGATATTGTACATGTGTAATGTTGTTGAAAGATAAAAAAAAAAAGTAGATGGTGCTGCCCTATGATATAATATGATGAAGTAAATTTTTAGAGGGAAGCAATGTGAAAGGTGTGGTTGTTTCTTTTATATAGATAATATATTATAGATTATAGATTATAGACTACAGATTGATACATTGTAGATTATAAATTATAGATAGTTAGGATATTAATTGTCTTATTTATTTATTTATTATTTATTTTTCAGCTATGATTATCTCATCTTTTGCGATTAATCCACTTGTTGCCATCTCGCTCTTTATAACAAAATTGTAATTGCTAAATCTATTTTTCTTTTAGTTATCCAATTCTTAATAAGGATCCTAAAACATGAAAAAGTTGAGGAAGACTAGATCATCAATCATAGTGTATTGTATCATTGCCTCTTGAATTTTTAAGTGCAGTTAAATGAAGTTGAATAATTAAAATATAATTTCATTGTGACTTTGGATTTTTATTTTTTTAGGGATTAAGGTGTGCTTATATTGCAAATAATACCATGTACCCTAATCTACATATACCAGAGGAGTTAGGTATACCATCACATGCACCTATATTAAAAAAATCTCTCTTTGACTTCAACATTCTCTCTTTATCCTTTCCCCCCTCTCTCTCTATTGTTCTCTTTCCAGTCTCTCCTCTCTCTCTCTGTCTCTCTCTTTGTTGTGGTTTGTGGTTTTCAATGAAGGATCCAAACATTTCTACATGGTGACGATGGTGAAGGCTAGGGATCATTGCTTTTGCTCCGTTGTTCTCTATCTTTCATTCCTTTTTTTTTTTTTTTTGGCTTTTTAGAGTGATTTTTTCATATCAATAATAGATCCATGTGTATGTTAAGTAGGTGTGGCAGCGACGACAGTGAAGGCTAGGGATTATTTCTCTTGTTCCGCAGTTCTTTCTCTCTTTATTTTTTTCCATTGTGATGGAGTTGAAGAATATAGGAGTGATGATTGATTTAAAAGATCTTGCCCTTGTTTTAGTGTGTTCTACACCGCGCTCCTATAATAACTTCGTAGACACTCTGTTGTATGAACATGACAAGATCAGCTTAGATGATGTTTGTTTGGCATTGAAGTCTAAGGATTTGAAGAAACATTTCCTACATTTCGTAGGAAAAGGAGTGGATGTTTAGGAAGAGGGATTAGTGAGTAAAGCAGTAAACCACAAGAAAAGGAGATCTTGAAAGAAGTCAAAACTGAGATTAAAAGATGTGACATATTTTGAGTGTGGGGAACGAGGTCACCTTAAGCACCTTTGCCCAAAGAGAAAAAAAAGCATGAGTCAGCGAACATAGTAGACGATGTGGAAGATGATAGTTTTGATGGTACTGGAGGTGTTTTGTTTGTCACTATAGGACAATGGCGAGACCAATGAATTCTTGATTCTGGTGCTATGTTTCACATGTGTCCTGGGAGAGATTAGTTTTCTACTTATTCCAAAAAGAGTCAGAAAGTCTATTTTGGGAATGACCTCACGCTGGAGGTGGCTAGAACTAGCATCTTGAAGATCAAGATGTTTGATGACACTATCAGACCTTTTGAGTGTTGGCATGTCCTTGAGCTGAAAAAGAACTTGATTTCTCTTAAGCGATTGGATTCTCGCAAATGCAGGTTTCATTACAAGAATAGAGTTCTTAAAGTGTATAGGGGCTCCTTATTGCTTTTGAAAGGGTCTTTGACAAATAGTCTCTATGTTATTGATGGTTGCACAATCAAGGGTGTTAGGGCACAAGATTGATAGAGCAGTGTCGTTGAGCAAGTAAAGCTGTATAGTGATACTCCTGGGGCTCTGGAGGATGGCAATGAAGGTTCAATCCAAGAAGCGATATAAGGCAAATGTGTATCTCCAAGTGTACAGTGCAAGGTTGTTACCAAGCAGAGTAGACATGATAAAGAATCCCTTAAAAATGGAATAAATGAGATTGCTTATGCTTTCGATGCCGTAACGGTAAGTGTGCATGAGCAAGGGTTCCATGGTAAGGTTGAAGATGATCCAAGGGTGGCTTAATTGAGAGGCACTATGAGTAAAGAAATGCCATCTGTTTGTTGTTCTGAGGATGAGATGGAGCATGTGTATAATGTTTCCGAATGAGTGGTGTTAGTATTTAGGCTGAGGATGCTGAGGAGGACACTCAAGGTGTTTCACTTGCAAGCAATGTAGGTAGCGGGGATGTAGCACTACGAGAACATTGGTAGATAGTAAAGAGGTCGATCAGATAATTGTGAGGCATTGCCTGTGTGGACAATGCGAAGTAGTGAGCCTAATTGGGGTTGGCTGGCCAAGGATAAAAGCATTATGTGTAGGATCGATATTATTAAGTGTAGTGTATCCTAGTCCATATTTTCAAAAAACTTCTACCAAAAAAACATGCTAGGAAAATAAAATAACCACATAACACACACAAGAACATGCTTAAGAACATATAGAATATAACTAGTACTTGCAAAATATATAAAGCTAACCTCTTGAAGCGTGGAGCCTTTGATGAAGCTAAAACCGTCACGAGCTTTGCTCCCGTTTACGAACAAGGCCACCAAAAATTTACTCTGAGGGTGTCGCAATAAGCAACTCCCTAGTTTTCTTCCCTATGATTAAAGAGACTTATCTCGAGAGAATAGCCTCTTGCGTGGGAAGAAGCAAAGTAATATGCTCTTGAAAAACTAGAGCAAAAATCACACAATAAGTGTGTACTATGTGTTGTAGTATTTTTTTGCCAAAAAGGAAGAAATCAACTACAAAGTGGATTGCATAAAAGGTGTAGGGTCTTGTCTATTTATAGAGAAAACCTTGGCACCCAAAGTTGCTAAACTTTCAATGTGGGGGAAAATTTCCATGTAGTATTTCCTTTATGCAACTTGTTAGCTTGTCTTGGAAGACTTGTGCAAGTTGTCCACTTGTTTTTGTAGTAATTTGCAGGTTGTCCACTTGTCTTGGAAGACTTAGGCCAAGCCCATTATCCAAGTCCAACACATAGTCCATAATCCATGTGGAGGCCCAAGCCCAATAGGAAACCATCCTTGCCCAATTAGGTTATCTTGGACTCTAAAGAAAGCCCAAACCCAATTCCAAGCTTTGGCCCAATAAGGCTACTACCACAATATGGAATTTGCTCTTTCAAGATTACTCTCTCAAAGTCATTTCAACTAGGGAAGGGACCAAGAAGACACAATTAACCTTGGCTTCCAAAAATAATTAAAATGTCCTTGCCCGATCTAGGCGACATAATAATTATTTTTTAACTCCGATCTATTCCACCATAAGATCAAAGTTGCACTCCAAGAATAATTGACATTACCCAAAAGTTTATCACAAAAGAATGTGAACTTTGTCTTTGACCTACTAAATAACCGACCATAATGTCCCTCTATGTATACCCACAGCTAAGACCGGTCCTTTGGCCTGTGTACTATCACCTCCTTAGCTGTATCTTTTTCTGTTGGGTTTCTTGTCCAATTGCCAACCATCCTTGGTCATGGAATCTTTTGATCTCGGGAGCGACCCTCAAGCCATATGACCGACACACCTATAAAGGTAGTATCACTAGATCTATATTCGGATGATAAATTTGGACAATCCCAAAGGGGCACATAGATTCCATTTTGCATATGCATGTTGTAATTAATTAAAACTTAGCACTCAATGCACAAGGCTGTTGATCCTAATAAAATAAGATCTCACCCACAGTGAATCAAAGTACTAAACCCTAACTTCATTAGTTCATCCACATATACTCAAGATTAAGAGCAATGATCATTTAGTAGCAATGAGTGTCTTGTTTTCTTTCTTTGATGGTACGTCTCTAGAAAACATACTCACAATGGTCATATCCAATACGTGACACACGTACTATTGAGACAAATCCAGAAAGTCCTCCAATGACCTAGGTAGATCACCCTCCTCAAAAAGGAGACTTGCTCAATATAACATTATCCCAGTAGAGTGCCCAACACTACTATTTGGTTATAGATTCAATTTATGACGTGACTAAATCTAGACTTGGACCTACTGTGCGTCCAGCCTCACTGCGCACCCAAGTCATTAGTTCAAGTCAAAGGACCTTCATACATGCATCGATAAAACATAACAGAGATAATATGTAAGAAACTCATAATGCCATTTAACAAAAATATGATTATACATTGTTTCATATCCAAAATGTCATTTACAAGTGAGCTTTAGGGCATACTAATCCTAACATTATGATTGGTCAGTAGGGAGTGAATACGATTCAAGTTGGAAAATTATAAGGTCTAGCTCGTTTTCTAATGATATCTTAGGAATATGGGAAGACTTAAATTATTTGTTATCTTGCTTTTTTTTTTTTTCGTTTATGGTTCTACTTTATTTGTGTTCTGTCATTAAATGTATGCTATCATATCTTGTATCTTCTATGTTCTATAAATAAAAGCTTAACCTATTGTAATAGGTGTGAAGGAATAGAGAGACGTGAGACAGTTAGTAGAGAGCAATTATAGTTACTATGAGAGTCCATCTTATATTCATTATCGACGTTGTTTTTAATAAAATTTATCTTTTGCCCGTGGAGCAGGTATAGACTAAATCATGTAAAATAATGTCTTGAATTTTTCATTAATTTCATCTCATTTACACTGCGTTTTTCCCAACAATATATTATAAATTATAGATATTTACGATATTAATTGTCTCTATTAATAACATGGTGATAAAGTAAGGTCATCCAAACGAGGAAGTTTAAAAGAAAAAAAAAAAAAAAAAGGCGCGCGAGGACAACATTACAATATTAGACTTTGATAATCAATTTGATTATTGGGTAAACAATATTTTGTGGCCAAAAACATTTCTATAGTATTTCTTATCTCAAAAGTTGATGTCTCAATATGTTCACAAAATAAATAGTGAGTGAATACACTAAGTAATTCCTCACATTTGGTCATTTTGGCACTTTGATCCTTCACATTTCAATTTGGATACTTTAGTCCTTTAAGTTTGACAAGGAGTTCGCCGTTACTCCAAAATTGATCTTATGTCCAACTTTTAACATTTAAATCACGTGCAATGCATGTGGTTAAAAAAGAAGTGGTCATTCGAGGGCAAAAATGCCATTGTCTATATTGTTGTTGGCATATATCGATCAAATCTCCAAAAACCCCCAAAAATTTTCACTATAAGCCCTAACTCTTAGCATATCTTCAATGTCCACTGATTCCACTCGTGCTTGAAGGTAGAATTTGTGGCTGAGACAATGCTACTCCACCTCTTCACCACCATCATTTTCTTCTTCTCCTCCTCCAACATGACCTTCTAGGATGCTTGCCTTGGTGCAGATTTGGTCTGATACAATCTCCCATAACAACTTGAAGAAAACAATGCCTTGATCTTGTGTATGACGATCCTAACAGTAAGGGATGCGAGTCAAATTTAAGGGAGTAAAGTGTCCAAATTAAAATGTGAAGGATCAAAGTATCAAAACAAGCAAACGTAAGAGATTACCCAGGGAATTTGTTCATAAATATATATTCATATCGTAGCATCTCGTCTTTGTAGCAAAATCATTATTGCTAAAACTAATTTTTCTTTTAATTATCCTTTTCTTAATAAGGATACGAAAAAATGAAAGAGTTGAGGAAGACTAGATCGTCGAATTTTTAAAAATATTGTATCATTGCCTTTTGAATTTTTAATTGCAGTTAAATTAAGTCGAATTATAATACGATTTCATTGTGACTTGGGTTTCTATTTTGAGGTGTGTCGTGTGTGATTATATTGCTAAGAAACATGGACATCGTAGCTTATGCAAAGTTTTATATATATATATATATAGAGAGAGAGAGAGAGAGAGAGAGAGAGAATTAAGCAACCACTGAAAAATAAAGACATGTCCGTTGGATAATTAGTCCATATTTTTTACCCTTTCAATGTTTAACAACAAATTAATTATTTATTTTTGCAATTTATGATGTAGTTAGTGCTCCCTAAAAATATTAAAACTTAATAATTTGACCATATCAAAAAAGTTAGCACATAAAATTCTTTCTATTTTAAACCTACGCGATCCAACTATATGACCCTAAATCAGTAACCCATGTGCACATCACATGTCTAAATTGTTAATTTCTTTTATTATCTTTAACCTTAAAATCAACGATAACACAAGTTGTAAAATATAGGACTAATTTAATTTGTTACGTTTAAGTGACTTCATTATCAAAATTATAAAAAAATAAAGGACTAAAAGAGTCGTTAACCCATATCATTTGTTTATTTATGGAAAAAGTAAAATATCTCAAATTCCACTAATATGCTCCAACAACACTACATAGAAATTGATAACCTAATGGTTATCACACGGTTATTTTAACATTCATGATTATTCAAGGCTTTATTCTGCAATGCAACTTAGCCCCTTCAAACACACATACATATATATGTATGTATGTGTGTATATATTAATCAGCTGTAGCTACATGCAGCTATGCACCACCAGCAGGGGCAGCATCAGTTGGGTTGGATTTATGATCAGCCGCTGAACTGGCCACTCCCCGGCGGCACTGGCTCTGGCAACCTCTTCCACAGTACGCGGGAGTGCTGCCGCAGTACCCGAACTGGCTGCAACAAAGGCCGCCGGGGCACACGCGACCACCCAATTGTCTCCCACATTGTTGAGCTGATGATATAGTTAAAACCATGGCCAAAAGGAAGAAGAAAATGAAAGCATAGTTCTTCATTTTTATTTCTTTTTTCTGACAAAACTATATATACTCTCTCTTTTATCAAACTGTGATAATGGTTTATGGATGAGCCAGATTGAAGGATTATATATATATATATAGGTGAGCTTGTTGCTAGCTAGGCAATTTTGTGTTCAACGATTGATAGCTGAGTATGACTTCATGCAATTCGGCATGGTTTAACCTTTAGCTTCCATGGATGACTACTGAGCTTTTCTGCAGTTGTCATCATTGTGGCAGCACTCAGCTTTTACTAAATTGTTGACAAAATGAACACAAACTCATTGGGATGAAACGGTGCCACTTAACTTCATCTGGTCGTGTTGCTCATGACAATAAAAAAATTGGGAACAAAAGAACATGCAAAGAAGAATTAATTTCCCAACTAAAAGCTGGTTGGAAAAGAGAGAATTTCCCAACCAAGCGGTGAGTATGGATGTAGCAGTAAGGGATTTGATAGATATCAAATTTCTGAAAATTTTTGACTCTGGGAACAATAACAAATTCTTTCATAAATGCAAATTTTTTGCGGGATAACTGAAGTGGAAAAGGGAATTTCTCTATCACATGATTTGATAAATTTCATTTGTAGGACTAGTTTCCCTTTTTTAAGTCTTGAGTTCTTTCCTTTTTTTTTTTTTTTTCTCTTTTCGTCTTTTTCACTTTTAATTTGAAGTCCCAATACTAAAAAAAAACTAAGAATAGGCGGTTGTTTCACTATAAAATGACGAAGAATAGACAACGGTTTTATGATATATGCAAGGATCTAAATAATACATAGATATATACTTGTGCAAGATAATTAATGAATATATTTTTAACTTTCTGGCGGATGGTGTAGGTTTAAGGTTTGAACCATGGATGAAACATGGTGTGAGTTTTTTTTTTCTTTTTTTTAAAATTATATATAGGCAAAAAAGCCAACACCCATATATGCAGCAGTTTTAAAATAGCCAGCCCCATATAGGCTACCTATTTTTTTTTGGTAATGCCACTCCTGTTCATTATGTAATTCGAACTCAAATCACTACTTGTTAGAAAAATAATCCCAATCACTTGAACTACTCCGTAATTTATACTTACAACTCTTAATTGAATATGAAAGTGTGACATGGTTCACAGGACACAGATTTGTATGCATTCCAAACCACATAATCGAAAGAATGTAAATAAGAGGGAATTTGAGAGTTAGGCTCAGCCTTTTCATTAATTGGGATAGCGCTACACAATCATATGTAGTTAGTTACATGACTTTAGCTCCTAATTGACTTATAATGTTGATGTGGCCAACTGGCTAACTAATTCCTTGACTTGTTGTGAGCTGGCATAGGTGGAAACTTGGGCTCACTCTATCGGCCCCTTCAAGCTGAGCCTCGAAGCTCGAAGAGGAAGCTTGCTCTTTAAGTACTCAAACTTAGCAAGAGGCAGAGCTTTAGTAAATATATCTCCTAAGTGTTCTATGGTAGACAATTGATACAATTGCAAGGCTTTGGAAGCAACCAGTTCTCGAACAAAACGGTAATCGAGGTCAATATGTTTTATGCGACTGTGCTAAACCTATTAATTACATCTGTTGCATACTTTGATTGGTGAAGGAATAGACCTCTGCTAGAATGTTCATCTTCAATCCCAAGGAAATAACTAAGTTCTCCCGACCCTTCATGGCAAAATTAGCACTCATTTGTGCTATAAGAGCTACAAATGGGCAAAGGATGAACTTGTGATGATTGTATCATCAACATACACAAGGATGAGCTTCAATGTGTACTAGTAGTGTATTGAACAAATAATGAAGTGTTTGTCTTACTGCAATGGAAACCATGAGCAATAAGAAACTGATTGATCATTTGATACCAACCCTTAAGAGTTTGTTTTAAGCTATAAAGAGATTTTTGAAATTTACAAACGAAGTCTAGGCGAGCATTTTCTCTAAAACACTATGGTTGTTGGATGAAGACTTCTTCCTAGAAAGAGTTATGTAAAAAGGCATTGGAAACATCGAATTGCTTAAGTTTTCAATTGTGATGTAAAGCAAGTGGGATAACCTTCCTGACAATCTGAGCCTTCACAACGCGACTAAAAGTTTTAGAGTAGTCAAGGCCATGGGATTGGTGAAAACCCTTTGGAGCTAATCTAGCCCTATACCTAGCCACTGACCATCATTTCTTCTTTTAATCTTGATTACGCTTTTACAACTTATAGGAAGTCTTTAGGTAGGAAGAGGCACCAATGTCCATGTATTCTAAGCTTGGAAAACATCAAATCTTCTCGTATAGCTCTCTGCCAATATAGATTCTTGGTTGCTTCTTTGTATGTCAAGGGTTCAGTTTAAATTTGTCCATAAAGCCTTACCCAAGGAAAGCACAGGAACCAAATGGCCTTAGTGCATTGTAATTAGACTTGGTAAAGACACTCAAAAGAAGAAATTCCATTAAGCATTGCTTTAAGGAGTCTATTGATAAGAGAGTTTTAGTAGAGAAAGCTTTAAGCCATTACTTGGAAGGCAAATCATGAGGCTGATGAAGAAGAGCAATAACAATCTCTATAAGATGAAGAGTTTTCTTTCCACTCTACCATTTTGTTGAGGTGTGTGTGGACATGTTCTTTGATGGAAAGCACCATTAGATTGAAGAAATAAGCTGAATTTAGTATTAACAGAATCACCCTCCTTATCTAAGTACTTTGATAATAGCATCATAGACTTCTGACTTAACTAAGGGAGCTTCCCATCTTGTAGTTAACAGCTTGAGTTATTGTCTTTATAACTTGCAACGTCATTAGTGTTTATATAAAAAGGCCAACAAGTTAATAATTTGGATAAGTTAAAAAAGTTAGCACATACAATTTTTTCTATTATGAACCTTCTTCGTGCACATTGTTAATTTTGGCGAAGATTTTTAAAATAAGAATTATCGATATCACAAATTGCAAGAATAAAAATTAATTTGTCATATTTTAAAGATAAAGTAACATATTTATCAAGATGATAAAAAATAAAGGACTAAATAGGTTATTAACCCATGTTAGTCTATTTATTTCTGAACGAGTAAAATATCCCAGATTGCAATAGTAATATCTTTCCACCAACATTACATAGAATTGATAACATAATGGTTATCATGCTGATGTTTACATTCATAATTATTCAAGCTCTATTCTGCAATATAAGTAAGCCCCTTACAACGCACACGTATATATTAGCCGCAGTTACATGTAGCTATCCCAGATTACAGTAGTAAAACACGTTAGATATAGCTTGGCACTTTTGCATTCAACAATTGACAACTAAGTATGAGTTCATGCAGTACGGGTTGCTTTAATCTTCGGCTTCCATGGATGAACACTGAGCTTGTTCTCTGCAGTTGTCATCATTATTAACACAGAAATTAATACAGAGAATAACGTGGTCTCTATACCTAAAAACTTTTACATACAATCCTCGTAAACAAACTTCCTCTGCACGTGAGGGGACATTTATTAACACACAAAAATAAATATATTAATATTATCTTTGTACATTTAAACTTTTACACAAACTGATAACTCTATCAATCGTTTGTGACATTTTCAATTTTGGTGCGCACTTCTCCCCACAAGTCAGCTTTCACTACATGTTGACAAAATGAACACAAACTCATTGGGATGAACCGGTGCTAGTCAACTTTATCTGATCATGTTGTTCATGATAAATAAATTGGAAACCCAAAAAAAAAAAACAATATATATGTAAAAAAGAATAAGTTTCCCATCTAAAAATTGGTTGGGTAAGAGAAAATTTCCTTTCCAAGTGCTGAGTATGTACAGCTGTATCAGTAAGGAATTTGACAGATGTCAAATTTCTGAAATTTTTTAACCCTTGGAAGAATGATAATGTTCTCTCTTTCCTGTTTATGTAAACGCAAACCAAGAAGCAACCTGATGGGATTAGTGAGGCGGAAAAGGAAATTTCTTTGTATTACATAATTTGACAAATTTTAGTGGTAACACTAGTTTCACTTATAAGTTCGAATTTTTTTTTTCCTTTTTGTCATTTCACTTTTAAAGCTTTGACCATATTTTTAAAAAATTTAAATTCATATCATTACTCTTAGAGAAGATTGAGTCTCACTTATAAGTCTGAGTTAAAAGTGTAATATAATTAACACGATGCAATTTTTTTTTTTGTTGAAAATAAAAAATATTAACATTAAACATCAAAAAAATACATAATCATCTGGCCCATTACATAAAGACCGACCAACAAACTAGACCAACTAGGCTAAGACCAAACACAACCCAGACAAGGACCACACAAAAATACCAAAAAAAGACAGAATGACCCAAACACAAATGGGCCAAACAAATTTCAGCCTAAAACACAAACACGCTCTTAACACTAGAAGGCACACCAAGGATCGGCGCCGCTCTAGTGGCCCAAAACACCAGTGCCAATGATGCATGAGTAAGCAACACGTCGAACCTCTACCAGCACGAGAATTGGGTTGTTGGAAGATGAATAGCAAAGATCCATGCACATAACTCCATATCATTCGAGAAGAAAACACAACAACCATCGAAGTCTACCAAAACTCTGGCCAAAGAAAGTGTTGCACAACACACAACATGCCGAGAATACAGTGTCACGGGCTCGGCTTGAACACATAAAATGCTAGAGAAAACCTTAGAAAAAAGAAAAAATAGAGGAGTCTCTCTCTTAGAGAGAGGAGAGAAGTTGAAACAGGATGTGAATTTGTACCATTGCATTCTGGACGATATGATACCTCCTTTCTTGAATTTGGCAAACCCTTCAACAAAAAAATGAGAAAAAATAAATTTTTATAAACTAATTTCACTTATTATTCTGAGCCCTCAATCCAAAAGTAAGACATAGTCACACAGAATACTCCTTTTTTTTTTCTTTTCTTTTTCCTGGGTCGAAAGCAAAGAATACCGATTTGTACCATCCCAAAACATGCACATCTTTTTTTAAATTTGATGAACCCTTCCACCGCGGAGAGGAAAAAGGGTTCAGTGTTGGAGTGTGCATACCAGAATGATAGGGGTGAAATAAGATCACACAATTAAAATATGTATGTATAAAATAGATAATTAAGTTATCAGATTTTTACGTGAAAACTTCTCAAACAAATTGACGAAAATCCTACAAACAAGGAAGATTTTATTATGTGTGGAAGTTTCTACAACCTGTACTCTAAATAAGTAGAAAACTATAACACTCTCTCTCATAATAAAAAAAAAAATAACTCTCACAAAATTATAGACAGCAAGTGGAAGAAACAAATCAAGAGAAACTCTATGTATTTCCACTCTAAGGCTCCATTTGTTTGTAGAAAAATGTTTCCAGGTTTTTCGGTATTTGATAATACAGGAAAATAAGTTAACACAAAAAAATTTCTAGTCAAAGGAAATTTCTAATTCAAAATAGAGAAAAATATTTTCTGGTGGCGAAAGACAAAAAAACATTTTTTGAATTCCAGCTTTCTCTTTTGTCCACCAATCCTGCCTCTCCACCCCTACCCCCCAACTGTACCCTCACGTCTCACCTTGACCCTTACCCACTAAAAAATTAAAAAATATAGAATAAAATTAAATTAAAATATTAGAAAAATTAAAAATTAGAAAAACTAAAAATAAAAAAACTTAAAATTAAATAATTTTGAAATAAAATATAAAAATAAAAATTAGAATATTAGAAAATTAAAAATTAAGAACTAAATTTTTAAAATTAAAATAGTAAAAATTTTTAAAATAAAAAATTTAAAAATTTATGAATTAAAAATTATTTCAATGAAAATATCAAATTAAAAATTTTTAAAAAATACAAACTATAATTTTTAAAAATTTTATTAACAATTAAAAAATTAAAATATATAATATAAAATTTAAAAATTAAAAAACTTAATTATTTTAGGGTTTTTATTTCCTAATTTTTTAATTTTAATTTTTATATTATATATTTTAATTTTTGATAATATATTTCTAATTGAGAAATATATTTTGTTTATTAAAAATTTCTTACTAAAATGTTTTTCTAGGCCTGGCTACATACCAAACCCCTAAACTTGTTTTCTGTATAACAATCAAACACCAAAAGATATTATGTTTTTTAAGAAAATATTTTTCCACGAAAATATTTTTTCTGAATAGATTATTTTCACACAAACAAATGGAGGCTAAGGGCCTGTTTAGTTACAGTTTTTAAAAACAATTTTTAGTTTTTAAAAGCAAAAAGACAAAAGACTTTGTTTGGAAAGTGTTCTTTTGTTTTAAAAGCAAAAAGACAAAAAACTTTGCTTGGAAAGTGTTCTTTTGCTCCTAATGTTTAAAAACTGTTTTTAAAAAAGTTGTTTTAACAACCTTCAACAAGAAAAACAAAAAGTTGTTTCCAGAAATAGTTTTTAAAATGGTTAATTCTTTTTATAGTCCCTGAATTATTAACTTTGTCTTGTTTTAGTCCCTTAATTACTAAAATGAGCTTTTTAATCTCTAGAGTTTTTTTAGTTGAACGTCGTTAGTCCTTTGACTAAAAAGCGTTAATTTTTTAACAGAAATGTCACGTGAGCAACGTGTGTGCATTAGGTTTGTGGGCATTTTTTGTAATGGCTCTTTAATATCTTTTTTAATAAGCCTTTTAGTCCTCCAACTTTTATTATTAGGATGCCACTAGTCCTTCATGCTATTTTCACGCAAAAATTAACCGAAATTGCATGTGCTAGCCAAGTACATACTGAAATATTATATCTAGAGAAATAAATTTGCAAATTTGACCATTTACCTTACTTTTTATACTATTTTACTTTATTTCTTGCATGTTGTTTATTTATCCAATAGAGATACAACAAACACACAGAGACGTACACATATATGCATACATACATACATATAAATTAGCATATATACACACTGATGTATATTCGAATTGGATCTTTGATAAGCTAGTATCAATTTGTTCTTTTCTCATACGACCGTACATTAGTAATTTTCAATTAATGATACAACCTCAAACTTTTGGAAATTTTCAACATCAAACCTAATGGATTGCAACATTTTATTTTGAGAAACTACTATTTTTTTCATATGACTTGATTATTACAAAAATATTCCTCTCAGTCCAATGGTACAACTGTTGTCTTAGTTAGATTGAGTTTAACAAAAATCATAGATTTGCAATTGTAAGCAAATTGTCACTGTACAAGTGGTATCTTGGTCAGATTCAATATTTTAAAAAGGGTTAATTCCTCCATTGGTCCCTAAATTATAGGCCTTGGGACAAAATGGTCCCTAAACTTTTAATTTGCGCCTTTTAGTTCCTAAACTTAAATCATCAGACAAAAGAAGAACAAGTAACATTTTCTGTTAAAAATTTGACGGCAAATGCATGAGATTTGCACGTGCTGCATGAAATGTAATATTTTAGGGGCATTTTTGACAAATCAAATCCTACCTCTTTCTTCTCCTCTCTCTCCCACCTCTCTTCACCATCGCCATCATCACAGTTTCCCAACTCCACCACCATCTCCCACCTTTTCTCCTTCTCCTCTCTCTCCTCTTCTCATTAGCACCATTTTCACAAGCTGCCACCACGAGTTTGTTTTCATTATCACCATGTCCAATCTCCATCACCATCTCCTACCTTTCCTTCTCCTCTCTCTCCGCTTTACATCCCTACCATTTTCACAAGCCACCACCATTAACACCAATTTAAGATCATTCTCACCATCATCACTATGTACAAACTCCATCACCATCTCCTACCTCTCTTTTGAATACATTCTAATTATCTTATTAGTATCTTTTAGATACTTTTAATGTTATTGTAAGTTTATTTTTAAACAAGTACGGTTTTATCATGTTACTTTGCCCCATTAATATTATTGTATTTTTGTCAAACCCATTAATGTTATTTACTAGTGCCCTATACGGATTAAGATTCTCTCATATCAGCAATTCCCTCATATTGATATGAGAGAATCCTGATCATCATGGGTAGGTAAAAATATATTAGCTATCCGTTTTAAACCTTTTTTTTAAAAAAAATTCTCTCTCCCACTTCCCACTTTTTTTGAGATTTGAATACTATCAATAATTTAGATCATATCACTCATTTCAAAAGCTGAGATGATCATCTCATATCAATATGAGATAATTGCTACTATAAGAGGATCTAATCTGTAACGCCCTCTCACATCGGTTCTTTGTATGATAATTAGGTTCACTACTACTATTATCACGGGTTTAAACATTTTGTACTGGTTGATTAGGTTCAATGTGACAGTAGACCAGTAGTTAGGCTCGGGTCGTTATAAGTGATATCAGAGCAAGTTTCTAGGCAGATTTCACACTACTCAGGGTCCTAGACTATGGTTTTGTTTAAGGGGAGAACTACTATTATCATCACGAGTTTAAGTATTTTGGACCAGTTGATGTTTAAGGGGGAGAATTACTACTGTTATCACATGTTTAAGGGGAAGAACTGCTACTGTTATCACGAGTTTAATTATTTTAGACCAATTAATGCTCGTGTGTTTAAGAGGGAGAACTACTACTGTCATTACAAGTTTAAGTATTTTGAACCAGTTGATGTTTAAGAGGAAGAACAACTACTGTAATCACAATTTAAATATTTTTAGACCAGTTAATGCGGTTGTGGACCAATAATTATACCTGGGTCATTATATAATCCATAATTAGAGACGGGACGGAGGTCCCCAAATCAAACAAGGGTGATGAATGACTATCTGGTTGTGACATTTTTAATAACCCAAAACATGCAAATTCAATTGTTCATGAAAGTTTACCAGTTTCTAACCGTGTTTGCTAGAAGTTGCACAAATTTAAAGGTGATGAATGACCATCTAGTTATGTATTGAGATTCGTTTTTAACTAGTACTTTGATTTAATTTAATACTATAATATTGTATTTCAACCAATAATTCAATTTTAAATTTCAAAATATAAGAGAGAAAATAAAATGTTAGAGTTCTACTTACCCATAAAAAGCTAGAATAGTTTTCTAGAAAAATAAATTTTATAAAAGAGGATCATAATCTGCTAGCTTTGTTCATTTATTTTGGCTAATAAAAGGCGCTAACATCAATAAATCTTTTGGATCATATTATTCAAGTAAATTTTGCACTATAATTAATTCAGCACCAATCAAGAATCTCAATAGACAAATTTGGGGACAAAAAATATGTAAAAAAGAATGAATTTTCCAACAGAAACTGGTTGGATAAGAGAGAATTTGCCTACCAAGCGGGGGGTATAGCTGTAGCAGTAAAGAATTTGACAGATGTCAAATATATGAATTGTTTTTACCCATAGAACAATAATAATTTTTTCTATAAATACGAATTAAGAAGCAATCTGAGGGTATCAAGTGAAATGGAAAAGGAAATTTCTGTATTAAATGATTTAACAAATTTTATTGTTAGCACTAGTTTCCCTTATAAGTGGAGTATTTGACACTTTATTGGTAGCCTAGTTTCGCTTACAAGTTGAATTTTTTCCCCTATATTTTCACTTTTAAACCTCCAATCCCGACTCGGTGATATTTAAACCTAAGTTATCATATTTAGACAAAATAACTTCAAAGTTCAAACATTTAAACTACCCCTAATTCTCACAGGATACAAATTTGTATTATGCTTTCCCTACCACATGATGTGATCTCTTTTTCTTAAATTTGGCAAACCCTTAAACCAAAAAAGAAAAAAAAAAGAGAAAAATTAAATTTTTTATACTAATTTCATTTAATTATAAGTCTGAGCCCTTGGTCCCGAAGTGTGACATACCATCCCAAGATCATGCATATCTTTTCATTGAATTTGGTGAGCCTATGTTCTCCTAGTCCAAACTTTGACTAGCCTTCACCAGATACGTGTGCAGAGGAGGCTTAAACCACATACCTCAAAAATGATGAGAAGTGCAGATTACAGCTAGTCTCAGTTCTCACCGGCCATTTATGGGAAGCTAAAGTTAAACAATGCCGACTGCTTTATGTAGTCTTTCAGCGCTAGCAACTATTGAACACAAACTTTCATAGAGTTTAGCCACCATACGCACTATATATATACCCCTCTCTATAATCTCATCCATGCATAAACCAATACAGTGATAATATATAGAAGATAAAAGGAGCACATTCAGCTCTAAGAAAAATGAAGAACTACACTTTTGTTGTCTTCTTACTTTTAGCCTTAGTGGTGACTATATCAGCCCAGCAATGTGGAAGACAGGCGCGTAATCGTCGGTGCCCTGGCGGCCTTTGCTGCAGCCAGTATGGGTATTGCGGCAGGACTCCGGCCTACTGTGGCTTTGGCTGCCAGAGCCAGTGCGGAGGAGCTGCTGCTGCTTCAATGGCTGCTGAGTCCAATCCAACTGATCATGATGCTGCTGCTGCTGGTGGTTCAGTGGATGCTAAGTCGAACCCTACTGATCATGTCAATGCTGGTGGTCATGCATAGCTGTAGCTGCTGCTATGTGTTTTGCAGAATAAAGACTAGAATCTGCGAATAAAAGATAACCAGTAGGTTATCAGTTTCTATATATATGCACAGTTGATGAGAGATATGTGTGTGGAATGTGATGATGTAATTTTTCTCTTCTGTGCATTAAATAAAAGAACTTCCTTTTCGTCTACATGTCAAGGCCATAGGTTTTCGATGTTTAGGCCATTCTAATTCTATATCGTGCTGCTTCTGTGTTACAAAAATTATTCGGCTTTTTGATCCCCAAGCATGCACTATCTGGTCGAGTGTCCTAGTTTACTTTACTTGGTGCATTAATGCTCCGAAGAGGATTCGAGATTTATCAGTTGATGGTCAATTCTAACCAATTGAGTTTTCTCATATTAAAAAAAAAATGCTATTTACTTATAAGTTTTTTTTTCTTAAATTCCATAGTCCCCATGAAGTTAATAGAAATATATAAAAGGTTATGAGCTGTAAAAGGTTTTGTGAGAAAGTAGATATGTGAGATGTAGTTAATGAACAAAGGGCTCATTTGAATTGACTTATTTAAATGCATTTTTTTTTAACAATTTTTTAAAAAGTGTCTTTTTGATAACTTAAAAATTCATGCTTTTAGAAAAAAAAACTGGACATGAACTTTTTTTAGAATTTCAACTTTTGTAGAAGTTAAATTAAATAATTATTACAAAAATGATACTCTGTTTTTTGGAGAAAAAAAATACTTTTTTCTCAAAAAAGTCCATCTAATTAGGCCCGAAATCTAGGTTGGAATACACTAGGTGGAGCTTTGAAAAGACTTATTATGATAATTTTTTTCTCAAATTGTTTTTTTCATGAAACAGACAGTAGGTTCATATGCATACCATTGTTAATTACATACGACATATGTTTAGTTTTCTTTTACAACTATGACTTAACATATTTTCTAAATAAAAATATTAAAAATTTTATAATTCAAAAATAAATAAATTTTTAAAATTTTTAAAAATAAACAAAACAATAAACTAAAATAAAATAAATAAATAAACAATACTTTAAACAACTATTATAACCAAACAAAATATAAATTTTCTTTTTTATTTGGATGCAGCTTGTTATCTTTACCAAATAATAAAACAATTTTCTCGACTGCAACTTTGAACTTTGAATTTAACATATTTAAAATAGGAAAAGAAGACATTTTGCTCCATGACGTTATAATATTGTCCCAAACTCCCCATGAATTCTAATTTTTACCAAGATTCCCCCATGTATACTAACACCGTTAAAAAAAATTAAGTCATTAGAGTTTTTTAGTATTTTTATATATTACAAGAAAAATAAAAAGAAAAGAAAATTCCCGAAAAAAACACTAATAATAAAAATACAGATACTAATATGTTCACGTGTTTTTTCCTATCGTTTTTCAACACATGCTATTCTTCCCATTGGCGGATGGAGATATGGCTGAGGGTGGTGCTTGGCACCCCCTAAACTTTTTATTAAAAAAGAAAAAAATTGTATATAGAAGTAAGACTGAAATTTTGATGCACCCCCTCAATGGCTTTAACGCATCCCCTTACGCATGAACCATTATGTGGTGGACCGTGGACCCCTTAGCAATAAAAGGAGGGGGGAAAAAAAACCGCAATTTTTTAGAAACAAGACTCTTTTAGCAATTTACTGGTGGCCTTTTCGATGGCCCAACTATCTCCATTTTTTTCCCTTAAAATTTAAATGGCTCACGAACATACTTAGGGCCTGTTCAACAAATTTAGCTGTTGGAATAACTAATAACTGTTGTATTTTAGCTGTTAGTGGACAGCTGTTTAACTAGTTGATTAAATAAAATATGTTTAGTAAAATTAATTGTTAGATTAGCTGATGAATATTAAATAACGTAAAAGAATATTGATATCATGTTATTATTATTATTGTTATTATGATAATTGTAATTGCTATTATTATTATAGGAATAAGATAATATATTTCATAATTAGATATTTATTTTCATAATCATATTTTAATATTAAAGTATAACTAATTTTTGATAAAACATTTATATCAATATTACAAAAATTAATTTTAATAGATTCAAAATTATTTTGTTAAAAAAATGTCATAAAACTTATGCTTTTAGTAATGTTGATTATATAGAAATTGAAATTCATTTTTATATTATTTCTTATTTGTATTTGCGAAAGAAAAGATAAAAATATAGAGAGAGATTGGGAAAAGAATAGAAAAATATAAAATATAAAAAAGGTAGAATTGCCAACAAAAACATGAAAAACTAAAAGTTACCTGAAAGGCTAAAATTTTTAGTTTTTGATAAACGCTAGTTTAAACGCTAAAAGCTACCTAAAAAACTATTTGAAACGCTAGGTTACCGAACAGTAATAATTTAGTAAAATAGTGTTTTGACCAATCAAATTCCTAAATGCTACTTGAAAAGTTGTTGCTGAACACGCACTTAATACATTAAAATAGATTACTAAATAACAAAATTACTTTTTCTTTTTCTTACCTCTCTCTCCAAGCTAGTTTTCTTTTCTTCTCAGACAAGAATTCTTCATACTTCTCAAGAAGCAACCAAGTAAGTCCTTCTCTTTTTTAATTTATTTTTATTAAATAATTTATAATATGTTACTTTTTAATTGATTTATTTGTATATTATAACATAGATAATGACCAATGCCTAAAATTAATTGTGTGAATATGAGAGGAGTATTTTTTTTTACTCAATAAACCCCAAAATAAGGTATGAAAAAAAATTGTTCCACGAATTCCATTCGAGATTTTGTTGCATGATTTCCATACTTGATTTATTTGTAGATTTAATTATTGTTTGTGATAATTAAATTTTGATTACTTCTTGTTTCCCTTTTTGTTTGTGTTAAACACCCCTTCCTTAGGTGTGAAGTTCTGTATTCAATCTTATGGAGGAAGTCTCAATCACTTGAGCTATTTCTTAATTCCAATTAAATTTTAATTACTTAATTATTGCTTACAATAATCAAATTTTGATTATTTAATTATTATTTATGAATTAGTTATTGTAAGTTTTATTTGTTATATCAGATATGGAATAATGGATAAATTTTTTTAAAAGAATTCCAATTTCCAGGAAGCATTCTTCTTCTATATGAAATGGATATTAAAGATAATATCTAAAAACATTCAGAACATTCATGACTAGGATACTTTTTCTATTTATATGCCTTTTGTAGGTTAAAATGTTATTATACTTTTTCTATTTATATGCCTTTTGTAGGTTAAATTATTATTATTATATCAATAATATATGTTTTTCTTAACTTATCTTTATAAAAAATTTATGCATAAGTGTGCAACCCTTGACCCTTGGGTCCTGGCTCCACTACTGATTATTCCCCATTCTTATGCAATGCCACAAGATACAAGTAAGTTGTTAACTTTATATTACAACATGTATACATGCAAATAGATTTTGGAAAATATAATTTAATGAAAATTAATAGAAATATATATATGTTGTACAGGCGTAACTATTAAAGAAATATGAAAAATATAATTTAATGAAAATTAATTGATGGGGTCAAGAAATTGTTCTGTTTCTTTGGCCAGTCAGATCTTTGAGTTCGCCAAGATTCTATTGAATTGTCATTTTTTTCTCCTTTTTTTTGTGTCAGAAAAGCAAGGAATGTAGGCTAAGAGTTTTGGATTCTGACTAGGTGGCAAATCCATTCTTTTTGCTATGTCACATTATGTTATCTAATATAACTTGCTTAGATGCAGGCTGATGGGATACTTTGTATTGTTGACCTTATTTACCTAATGTTTTAATGACAAACGAAAAATCATGATGGTTATCAACTCAATTAATAGAGATACTCAGTTGTCTTCTATCAAAGATACTTAATTGTCTTTTGTCAAAGATACTCAATTTCTTTTCTTTTTCTTTTTAAAGATAACTTTGTAAAGTTGCCCTTCTTTTGTGATGAACTTTTATTTTGCAAGAGATTATGTAACTATTGACTTTAGGAGATATTTATTTGGTCGAATTTTGATTAATTGTTTTAATGTTTTTGGATGCTAAAGCCGAATTATTATTTTTGAAGGTAATACAAAAGTTTTATGGTAAAAAATATTGAATGATGGATTTTTATAAATTTTGTGAGTTTTTCCCAATGATACTGAACTGTATTTTTCAAAAGGCCACGTAATACGAATGTAATGAAAATTACTTTGGCATCTTCCCGAAGAACACGACATTGTCACGTACAAATTGCTTAGGCATCTTCCCATAACCATTCATGTGCCCCAATATCTAATTATTTTTCATTAATTTTTCTTTTCTTTCACATTGGCCTCTTTGTGAACTTTACAATTTGATGAGGGTGCTGTGATATTTTCTTGATAATTTGCTGGTAACGAGTTTTGGTACTATATGACGTGTTTGCTTTTTTGGGAATGGAACGAGTAAATTTTTCTATTTCGAGAATTAGTAAAAATGTGGTTGGAATTTACTTTTAGTAAATTATTTTTTAATTTAATAAAAATGTAGTAAAATTATTTTTAATTTATTTATGCAATTACACCTTGAAAGTTAAATTAAAATATGGTAAATATAGGTCATGTCAAATTAATACATTTAAAAGCATAGGGACAAGTGAGTTACTATATTTGAAACTTATGGGGCAAAACAAAAGAATAAAAATAAGAGCAAGAAAGTAATAGTAAAAGGTCAACTATTTAACTACTAAAAATCTTTAACGGTGTTAGTATATAAAGGGGAATTTGGATAAAAACTAGAGTTCGTGGGAGATTTTGACATAATATTATAATGTCATAGGGCAAAATGGCTTTATCCCCTTAGTGGTGCGTAGGTCTCAAGCTATGCCTAAACTATTATCAAGTTGAAAGTCCTAGTTTACTTGGTGCAATAGTGCTCAGAAGAATATTTGAGGTTTATAAATTAGTGGTTTGATTGAGTTTTCTTATGTAAGAGAGAGAAAATGTCATTTACAAATTTTTGTTTAAATTCCAAAATCCCCATAAAATTAGTAAAACTATATAAAAAGTTATGAGCTATAAAAGGTTTTGTGAGAAAGTAGAGAAGAAAGGTCTGGTTAATGGACAAAATCAAGTTTGGACTATACTAGGTAGAACTTTGAAAAAGACTAATTCTGATATTTTTTCTCAAAATGAATTTTACAGGAAACCGACAACAGGTTTGTATACACGCTGTTGTTACAGCATATGTATACTTTTCTTTTACAGCTATGATTAAACACATTATTTAAATAAAAAAATTAAAAATTTAAAAATAAAAAATAAATAAAATAAGAAATTAGAAATAAAAAATTAAATAAATAAATAAACAATACTTTAAACAACAATTATAACCAAACAAAATATAAATTGTCTTTTTTATTCAGGAGCAACTTTTTGTTCTTTATCAAATAATAAAACGATTTTCTCAACTGCAAATTTGAACTTTGAATTCAACATTTTTAAAATAGTCCATTAGATTTAAATAATAAAACGAAACAGGTAAGGGTGGCAATATCGCAATACTCTACCCCACTCCTTATGGTGTGGGGTGAAGGTTTTTGGCATAAAACTCCTAACTAGGGCAAGGAGAGATTTTTCGCCCTGCTCCGGTGTAAGGGCAAAGTTGGGTAAGTATTTGTTTATCTCATCTGCCTAGTCCTGTTATATATGTATATCTTTTTATTTTAAATATGTTGTTATATACTTTTACTATAAAAATCATTAGTTGTATCTTTTTCATTTATAATATTTTTTTATATATTTCTAGTATAAACATTATGTCATCAGAGGTCTCTTTAGTCTAGTAATAAAGTTAACCTATTTTGGATATATTCGAATTATTTTATTAGTATGTTTTAAGACAATTTTAATGTTATCGCGAGTTTATTTTTTAACATGTGGAGTTTCATCATGTTGCTTTGCCCCATTAATATTATTGCTTTTTTGGTCACACCCATTAATGTTATTTTACTAGTAAGTAGTACCCCATAAGAAACGGGACGGAGGTCCCCCGTCCAACAAGGGCGATGAATGACCATCCAGTTGTGACATTTTTAAAAATCCCAAAGCGTACAAATAAGCATCTTTTTATATATTTTTTTATCATTTACAATTTATAAGCTCTAAAATAACCTTAACCAAACAAGCTCTAATTAGTCCCAAAGTGTGACATACCTTCCGGGAAGATCATGCTTATCTTTTTCTTGAATTTGGTGAACCCTTCCACCACAGAGGGGGGAAAAAAAAGAGAAGAAAAATCAGAAGGAGCTTGGCAAACCTAGCTCTCCTACTAGTCAAACTTTGAACAGCCTTCTCTATGTACTCGTGTGTAAAGGAGGCTCGAGGGTTCGTCTGGATTGATTTTTTTTAAAAGTACTTTTTTAATAACTTTGTTTAGAAGTTGAAAATTTTGATTTCTAAAAAAATTATATTTGAATTTTTTTTTAAAAATTTCAACTTTTTTAAAAATCAAATCAAATAATTATTATAAATTTAATATAATTTTTTAATATATATATATATATATTTTTTTTTTTTAAAACGCCAATCGAATCAGCCTTAAATCACACATCTCGTAATGATGACAACTACAGATCAGAAGTCCCACCATTTATAAGAAGCTAAAGTTAAACAATGCCGACTGCAATATGTAGTCTTTCAGCGATAGCAATTGTTGACCACAAACTTTGCCAGAGTTTAGCCACCATGCACCCTATATATACCCCTCTCTATAATCTCATCCATGCATAAACCAATACAGCGTGATATAAAGAAGAAAACAAAAGAACATATTTAGCTGAAAAATGAACAATTACACTTTTGTTGTCTTCTTACTTTTAGCTTTAGTGGTGACTATATCAGCCCAGCAATGTGGAAGGCAAGCGGGTAGTCGCCGATGCCCCGCCGGCTTCTGCTGCAGCCAGTTTGGGTACTGCGGCATCACTCGGGCCTACTGTGGCCCTGGTTGCCAGAGCCAGTGCGGAGGAGCTGCTGCTGCTTCAATGGCTGCTGAGTCCAATACAACTGATCATGATGCTGCAGCTGCTGGTGGTTCAGTGGATGCTAAATCCAACCCATCTGATCATGCCAATGCTGGTGGTCATGCATAGCTGTAGCTGCAGCTGTGAATGTAGCAGATAGTAAAGAGTACTAGAAACTGAGTTTAAAAGATAATTAGTAGGTTATTTATTTCTATGTATGCACAGTTGACGAGTGACACGTGTGTGCAATGTGAAGATGTAATTTTACTCTTCTCGCAATAAATAAAAGAGCTTGCTTTTCGTTTAGGTGATAAGGCCACAGGTTTTCGATGTTTAGCACATTGTAATTCTATACGTCAATGTTATTACTCGTACCTCATGCGGATTAATATTCTCTTGTTTCAGCAATTCTCTCATATCAATATGAGAGATTCTTGATCCGTCTAAATGGGAAAAAATATATCAGTCATATATTTTAAATATTTTTCTTTTTAAAACGAAATTTTAATCCCAACTAACAAACTTCAGATGCATAATACGTCCCTTATACTGTGTACCAGTTAATTCCATAACAGATGGGACGGAGGTCCCCTAGTTAATCCCATAAGAGATGGGACAGAGGTCCCCCTATCCAAGATGAATGACCATTTGGTTGTAACTTTTCTTTTTTTTTTTAAATACAAGGGAAATCCAGTTGGGGGGTCTAACTACCAATTGGCAAACTTTGGGTGTACAACACATCCGTTATAATGTGTACCAATTAAGTTAAGGACACTCAACCCAAAGTAAGAGACTGGATTCGAACCTGAGTTATAAACTGTATGTGCCTCCAGCTCTCAAGAAATCCAAGACGCACAAATTCATTTTTTCATGAAAGTTTACCAGCTTCTAATCGCGTTTGTTAGAAGTTGGACAAATTTACAGGTGATGACTGACCATCTAGTTATGAATTAAGATTCTTTTTTAACTAATACTTTGATTTAATATTATAATATTATATTTCAATCAATAATTTATTTTTAAATTTCAAAATATAGGAAAGAGTGAAAAATTAGAGCTCTATTTACTTGTAGAAAGTTAAAACGGTGTTCTAAAAAGAGAACTTTTTATAAACGAGGATCATAATCCAGTAGTTTTGTTTATTGATTTTGTTGAATAAAAGGTGCTAACATCAATAAATCTTTTGGATCATATTACTCAAATAATACAGTTTTGCTCTATAACTAATTCAGCGCCAATCAATAATCTCAATAACAAGTTTGGAACAAAAAATATGTTAAAAAGAATGAATTTCCCAACTGAAAACTGGTTGGATGAGAGAGAATTTCCCTACCAAGCGGTGACTATATGTGTGGCAGTAAAGAATTTGACAATGTCAAATTTCTGAATTTTTAACCCTTAGAACAATAATAAATTTTCTTTTATAAATATGAATTAAGAAGCAACCTGATCGGATTAGTGAAATGGAAAAGGGAGTTTCTCTATTAAATGATTTAACAAATTTTATTGGTAGCACTAGTTTCAATTATAATCGTGACAAATTTTATTGGTAGCCTAGTTTCACTTATCAGTTGAGTTTTTTTTTTCCCCTTGTCTTTCCACTTTTAAACTTCCAATCCTGTCTCTGGTTAGATTGAAAACCAAGTTATTATTTTTAAACGAAATAATTTTAACCATTTAAATTACTCTCTAATTCTCACTTATAAGTCTAAGGTGTGAGTATGAAAGTGTGACATATATAGTTCACGGGATACGGATTTGTACCATGCATCCCAAACCACATGATATCTCCTTTCTTAAATCTGGCAAACCCTCGAACCAAAATAAGAAAAAAAGAAAAAAAATGGAGAAAAATTAAATTTTTATACACTGATTTCAGCTAATTATAAGTCTGAGCGCTTGCCCGAAAGTGTGACATACCATCCGAAGATCATGCATATCTTCTTCTTGAATTTGGTGAACCCTTTCACGAGAGGTGAAAAAGAGTAGGAGCTTGGCTAACCTAAGCTCTTCTAGTCAAACTTTGAATAGCCTTCTCCATATATACGTGTGTAGAGAAGGCTTAACTCACACACCTCGAGATGATAAATGACAACTGCAGATCACAAGTCTCACCATGTATGAGAAGCTAAAGTTAAACAATGCCGACTGGCATAAGTAGTCTTTCAGCGCTAGCAATTTTTGAACACAAACTTCGCTACACTTAGCCACCATGCAACTATATATACCCCTCACTAAAGTCTCATCCATGCATAAACCAATACAGTATTATATATAGAAGAAAAGAAGAGCATATTCAGCTGAAAAATATGAAGAATTGCACTTTTGTTGCCTTCTTACTTTTAGCCTTGGTGGTGACTATATCAGCCCAGCAATGTGGAAGGCAAGCGGGAAATCGCCGATGCGCCGGTGGCCTCTGCTGCAGCCAGTTTGGGTACTGCGGCAGGACTCCGGCCTACTGTGGCTTTGGTTGCCAGAGCCAGTGCGGAGGAGCTGCTGCTTCAATGGCTGCTGAGACCAATCCAACTGATCATGATGCTGCAGCTGCCGGTGGTTCAGTGGATGCTAAATCCAACCCAACTGATCATGCCAATGCTGGTGGCCATGCATAGTGCCTGTAGCTGCAGCTATGTATTGCAAAATAACGACTATAACCTGAATGTAAAAGATAACCAGTAGGTTATCTATATATCTATATATCTATATATATATGCACAGTTTTGTTGAGAGATATGCGTGTAATGTGAATATGTAATTTCACTCTTCTGTGCAATAAATAAAAGAACTTCCTTTTCGTCTACATGTCAAGGCCATAGTTTTTCGTTCTTTAGGCCATTGTAATTCTAAGAGCATGTTTGGCTCTCTTATTTTGGAACTTATAAGCTCCTAGGAAAAAACATCTCTTTGTTTGTTGTTTACTATTTGCTGTCCATAAACCCCAAATAAGCTTAGCCAAACCGGCTGCAAATCATGTTGCTTGTGTGTCCCAAAAATTATTCGGCTTTTTGATCCCCAGGCAGGCCCTGATAGTAAACACATGGGGGAGAATATTAGTGGCGTAGGTCTCAAACTATGCCAAACTACAATCAAGTTGAATGTCCAAGTTTACTTGGTGTAGTAGTGTTTGGAAGAGTATTCAAGGTTTATAAATTGGTAGTCAGATTTCATCAATTGAGTTTTCACATATCACAAAAAGACGAGAGTAGCAGGTAGAGTTTTGAATAAGACGTATTATGATCTTT
Organism: Cordia subcordata; assembly: GCA_028554755.1. Taxonomy (NCBI): domain Eukaryota; kingdom Viridiplantae; phylum Streptophyta; class Magnoliopsida; order Boraginales; family Cordiaceae; genus Cordia; species Cordia subcordata. Next base: position 4,549,392 of record JAPTOF010000022.1, on the reverse strand, counting down.
TCTCTCAAATTGTATTATATGTGAAACAGATAGCAGGTTTATATACATACCTTTGTTATTTACAACTTGTGTACGTTTCTTTTAGATCTATGATTAAACAATTTATTTAAATTAAAAAATTTAAAACTCAAAAATAAATAAAATTAAAAAATTTAAATATAAAAATAAAATAAATAAAAAAGCAATACTTTAAACAATAATTATAACCAAACAAAATACAAATTTGTTTTTTTATTTAGTGCAACTTTTTATTTTTTACCAAACAACTTTTTTATTCCCTCCTTAATGTGCTCTCATTGTAATCCAATTAAGATTATACAATAGTTACCAAGGTAAATTCAAATACCTTTACATAACTTAACACCCCTCATGGGTAGACCCCGTCTATATCCTCCATCTCCCACTCACACATAACGGGAGTGCTTTTATACTTTAAGTCGAGAAACAAGTTCTCATTAAAATCCACAATAGTTCATACAGAGCAAGTAGACCGTGTGACCAATATACTATGAGAGCATAATGCATGCTATATATCTGTTAGGAATATATAGCCTCTCGTTGAAGAAACACCTACAAATAGATCGATATAAAGTATGAGAGTACCCTAGATTATATGAATCACATTAAGATAGCTCTTCTAGATCCCATTCATCATAATATCTTGTATTCATAATCATAACTCTGAAGTTAAAACTAGTATACCGGTGAATACAAATTAATGAGATTTCGTCAATGATCTTCCTCTTCTCACGATCCTCTTAACGTTGACTCAATTCGCTTTTCTAGACATGCCCCACTAGACTAAGTCACTATCCATGGTCTTTTGGCAACAAGCTAAGATAGTGAACATCAAGCTAAGTCTCAAGTACTTGATTGAAGTCACGAGGGTACATATGCAGAGCCACCACTAGGGCTCTAGGTCTCCCACAACACAGGTCGAGATCATACTTATTATGTTAACTTAATTGGTCGACATTTGCACACATGGTATGAAACATGTGCTATAGAATTATCTGCTTTTCTGTGGAGTGTTTGTCTTTATCATATGAAAAACCTCTTGTCTATGTGATATCTATGATTCTAAGCATATTTGCTCTTAAATTATCCTTCTGATAATTCACTTCAAATCTTGACTTATCTCCACTGATCATAAAGATAATGGAGGTGATTACTTATGTGAGAAGGCTAACCTTTTGTCTAACCGACATACTTCACCGTAATCATGTGAAAAATGTACAAAACACTCAATAACGTAAGTACGGAAATCAACTTTATTGATAATCAGAGAACATTAACCATATAACTCAATGAATAATGGAAAAATAATAACGTAAACAAACAAATGAATTCTAAACCCTATGCAATCCTGGAGACCTAGTGTGTTTTACAAACACTTCTCTAGGTAAGTGATCTGCCAACATTTCCTTTGTAGGTAGATACTTCACGTCTATTGCCTTGTGTGCAACCATATCCTTCATATGGCTGTATTTGATATCTATATATTTGGTTTTGCTACAATACTTAGGGTCCTTAGTATAAGCGATTGTAGCTTGACTATCACAATGGACTGACATTGGTTCATCACTTTATGCATCACCCAATAGATGTTCCAAGAACCTCTTCAACCAAACTACCTCTTGTGCTGCTAAAGTGAAAGGCACATACTCGGCCTCCATCGTGGACAATGATACACATGATTGAGTTCTTACTACTCCATGATATGGTGCCATCACTAAGTAAGAAAACATATCCGGAGATGGATTTTCGTTCATCCAAGTCTTTTCCATAATCAGCATCAGTGTATCCTTTCAATTATAGATCTTTGTTGCCTTAATAACAAAGCACATAATCAGTAGTCCCCTTTAGATATCTCATGATCCTTTCCACTAATTACCAATGCGTTGGACCTAGATCGGTTAGATATCTACTTGCCAAGCCAACTGTTTGACAAATATCAGGTCTAGTACATATCATAGCATATATTAAGCATTTGACTGCGCTCTTATAAAGAGTATGGCTCATATGTTCTCTCTCTCTCTCTCTCTCTCTCTCTCTCTCTCTCTCTTGAGGAGTCTTAGGACACCTCTCATTACTCAAGGCTTGGCTCTTACTAATAGGAGTATCGATAGGGTTATAATTTTCCATACTAAATTGTTCCAAAACTTTTCTTATGTAATTCTTTTGAGAGAGATACAACAATTTCTTACAACGATCTCTTGAAATCTTTACTCCAAGAATGTATGCTGCTTCACCCATATCTTTCATCTCAAATTTGGATGACAACCAGGTCTTTACCTAGTTGACATACTCCATATCATTTCCAGCTAAAAGTATGCCATCAACATATAATGTCATAATTACAAACTTGTTTTTAGATCTTTTAGCATATACACAGTTGTCTTCACTCATCATAACGGAACCATTAAATATGATAGCATTGTGAAAACTTATATAACACCGTCTTGAGGATTGTTTAAGGCCATATATAGACTTCAAAAGTCTACAAATCTTATTTTTCTTGACCTACTTTAATAAAACACTTAGGTTGTTTCATATAAATTTCCTCATTTAATTCTCCATTGAGAAAGACAGTTTTCACATCCATTTGATGCAATGCAAGGTCTAAACAAGCAACTGTAACTAAGAGTAGGCGAATAGAGGTAAATCGTATAACAGGAGAAAAAGTCTCTTCATGATCTGTTCCTTCTTGCTGTGTATACCCCTTTGCCACCAATGGAGCATTATATCACTCAATTGTGCCATTAGCCTTTTTTTTTATTTTAAGAATCCACTTGGTCCTAATTGCTTTGCGTCCTTTTGAGAGGTCAACTAGTTCCCAAACTTTGTTAATCCTCATAGATTCTATCTCTTCTTTCATTGCCTTTATCTATTTGTCCTTAAAAGGGGATGAAAAAGCCTCTTTCACATTATTTGGCTTATCTATATGTTGCAGGAGCATTGTAAGGAGTTTACTGTGTTGGAAATATAAATAAAGTAGAAGCCGAACGAGGAGAATAAATTTAGATAAACAGAAACTATTCCTATTCAGTGGTAGAGTGTAAAATAAAATAGACTAAGCTGAGGCTTGTGAACGATATCCTTAAGGGATTTACGCCCCCTCTATCGGTGCTAAGGGGTGTGGCATATCCCTCCCAGGCTACAACGGCTATTACCTTCTTGGCGTACGGTAGCACTCCCACGCAAGAAATTGTCGAACTAGTAGCAAATGAACTCTCTCTGAAGACTCTCTGTATGCCAAGAACTAAATACATAAAATAAAACTATAAGCTATTCTTTTTTTAATTGTGTCTGACTACGTGAAGAACATGACCTATTTATACTAGTTAGAGAGGTCTGCTATAAAACCGAGGAAATAAAGACTCCTCTAAAACGCCCACTAATCCAGCTTGTAACAGCTCCACTCAGCAGCTAGTCAAAACCACGTTTCCAGGATGCTCTCCAATGTGCACAATAATAAAGTCAGGCATTCAACCAGATTTTCGTTACGAGACTTGTAAATTTACCTGTTGGTGAATAAGAATTTGCCCAAAAAAGATATATCCAGAGTGAAAACCCGGGCCACACTCACACCCTCGCCACGTCCCCGGGCCCGGCCAGACCATGCAATAAGCGCGCGCGCGCGTGTGGTAGTTTTTATCATAATGCCCACTATGTATAATTCCCTCTATATGCCTTGTTGGCCCAACCCATAAAAGCCTCTATATATAAATTGAGCAAAAACTTCACAAACTTTCTATGTGGGATTTCATCCTACACATATCCAATCTAAGCAATCTAACTTGTTAACTACACAACTTTAATTGCTAATTTCTCATTCACCTTAAATCCATTTTTTACAAGTAAATATACAACGTCCATCTACTCGGAACCAGGATCGTAACGGTACCAAGTACCGAATGGTTTGACAAGCGAGACCCAGAGTCAATTGTAGCTTTAATCATCATGTTAAAGCATTTCAAACTAACATACTGCCTTTAATCTCAAATTGTTGGCGAAGAATTTTTTCCTAGAACCATGTCTCAATAACGATTCATCAAACCTTACTTTAGTGTTCCCATTTGGATCAACGTGGCTCCAACTTGGATCAAGAACATTTATCTTGCTCCCACTCGGGACAAGATCCATTTGGTCACTCCTATTTAGTGTAATAGGATCACTTTCATATGTAACTAATGATGAAAGAGGCTGCTGATGAGAAACCAATTCATTATCTGCTAAAATCCTCCCACTCAAATGAAGTGAACCAGAAAACAAAAAAAAATTAAGAAAAATTAAATTAAAACCCCTCTCCAAAGTTTCATCCATGCATAAACCAATACAGTGGGATAGGTAGAAGAAAAAAGGGCATACTCAGCGAAGAAAAATTAAGAATTATACCTATGCTGTCCTCTTACTTTTAGCCTTGGTGGTGAGTATATTAGCCCAGCAATGTGGAAGACAGGTAGGTAACCGTCGATGGACCGGCGGCCTTTGCTGCAGCCAGTACGGTTATTGTGGCCGGACTCTGGCCTACGGTGGCTTTGCCTGTCAGAGCCAGTGCGGTGGAGCTGCTACTTCAACTGATGATGCCGCAGCTGCTGGTGGTTCAGTGGATGCTAAATCCAACCTTACTGACATGCCGCTGCCACTGGTCATGCATAGCTGTAGCTGCTGCTATGTGTATGGCAAAACAAAGACTAGAATCTGCGTGTAAAAGGTAACCAGTAGGTTAACAGTTTATATATATATATATATATATATATATATACATATATATATATACATATATATATGTATATATATATGCATAGTTGATGAGAGACGTGTTTGTAATGTGATGATGTCATCTTACTCGTCTGTGCAATGAATTAAAGAACTTTCTTTTCGTCTATATTTTAAGGCGATCTGTTTTCTATGTTTAGCCGTTTAGGCCATTGTAGTTCTATACTGTGTTGCTTTTTTTTCATATTATAAAAGGAGGCAATGCCGATTAACTAAAAGACTAGTCTAAGAGGTGAGACACCCTAGTAATCATTGTCCAATAAGATTTTGAGCTCGTTTGGTGTTCTTCTTTAGATGTCCTTAAAAAAGATAAAGTCCAAAATTTCCAACACACCAATCAGCGCACTTAGTTGCTTCACGCTAGATATGGTGAAATGAAAACTCAGTATTCAGTGTCCATGCCAATACAATCTAATTCAATGCCCTATCGTACTTGGTTAAATGGTGTTGGAGGGGGTATGGTTATTATATTCAAATTTATGAATTAGTAATCGGATTTTGTCAATTGAATTCTCTTGAAATATATATCTTAGGTGTGTTCTTATGCGATGCATGAGGTTAACTATTAATTTAATGTACTAATTTAAATTATATATTAAATATCTGCATCAATACCGTCTAATTCAGTGCCCTGCCGTTCTAGGTTAAATGGTCTTAGAGGGAGGATACAGTTATTATATTCAAATTTATGAATTAGTGATTGGATTTTACCAATCAAATTCTCTTGAAATATGTACAGTAGGTGTGCTTTCGTCCGATGCATGAGGTTCACTGTTAGTCTAATGTATTAATTTAAATTATATATTAAATATTTTAATTGATAAATATATAAAAAGAAAAATAGATATATTATATAGCTTTGAAGCATTTGTATATTTTGGTAGGAGACAAAGTTCGTGATATACTTCTATTTGACGTATAAAATAAGCCTTGACCAAAAAAAAAAATGTAAGCCAATGATCTGAGTTGCAAAATGAAATCTACAATGTATTTCCTAATCTAAATAAAATGCCTTTACATTACTCCACTTCATATCTCAACACACAAGGCACCATTTCGTCCTCTTCATACACACGCACACAAAATTACACACACTTTACTTTTTTTAATTGCTGATGTAAAATTTCATCAAATTATATTGGTAATTTATCATCTAACTCGTTCATCATTTTAACAATAATTTATATTATTATTTGACATTTATTTATTATTTATATAAATCAATTTACGTTTATAGATCAATATTATAAATAAACTAATTAAAAGAATAAATGTTAAAAATAATTTGTTTACTTTTTATATATAATAATAACTAAAGCTTTATATTTTCGTCTAGGCTTTGTAGGAGTGTTTTAATTCTTTTATTTTTAATTTTTATAAAAGTTCCGCAAGGAAGCTTCTTTTTTGGGTCTAAATCAAGTAATATATATACATATATACATACATACACACACGCATATATATATATATATATATATATATATAAAATTATGGGAAGAATTGTGCATATTTCCTCAAGTAAATTACATGCAAGACAGTTTGGTTTTATACACGAAATATAACACGTGTAGAAAACGATAATCATACAAAAAGATATGGTACATCTTGAATAGCAATTGAGTACCATCCGCATCCAGAAACTCCTCATTCACCACAAGAATTTCCACCAACGAAGATAACCCATCAGAAACAGAGCAGTCCCCATCTGGCGCAACCCCAACTTGACCCAACAACTCAACTTTTTGATGCTTCACCTTAGCCTTCACGCTAATTGGGTTATCATTTCTTTTCAACGCATAGAACTCAACAAATGAGGAAGGACTAACATCGACCACCATCATAGATTCATGTGCAAGAAGAACCTCAGAAGGAACAAACACATTAAGGAGAGACGATGTGCAAAGCACCAATGGTGATTTTGAAATCGTTCTTTAATAGACACCAATACAAGCCCCGGATGAACCTCTTGAGAAGGACATGGGTTAAGGGGACATTCAAGATGGGCCTCAAAATCCATAGTGCAAATAGCAGCTTGAGTCATAAATACAACAGGCCCGACAACAATAGAAGCAACACCGGCAAATTATAAGGTGCACCCTCATTTACATAGTCCTTCATATATTAAAAAAAAAAAACACACACACACAAGGAGTCATGTGCACAGATATTTTTCTATCTCTGTTTTCTTTTTCTCTCTACATCTCTGCTCTCTCTCTGTCTCTGTTCTTTTTCTCTTTGTTTATATTTTCTCTCTATGATCTCTTTCTTTGTCTCTGTTTTCTCTCTCTCTATATCTCTGTTTAGTCATATTTGTGACAATTGGTTTTGGTTTGTGTGTGTATGTGTATATATATGTATGTATATATATATTTGAAGGATTGGTATATATTCAGTAGTTTATTATTATTTGTTCAATAGACTATTATTGTTAGCATATTATTGCTTGTTCAGTGTTCTATAACTATTTGTTCTGTAGCTTATTATTGCTTGTTCAGTGTTTTGTAACTGTTTGTTTAATAGGTAATTATTATTTATTCAGAAGCAGTAGCATATTATTATTTGTTCAGTATTTAATAAGTTTTTGTTTTATAGGCTATTATTGTTTGTTCAGTAGTATATTATTCATCAAAATATCTGTTTGTAATTGAAATTGGCTGACACTACCAGATTGTTTATTCGTTATTTAGTCTCTATTTGTTCATGAAAAGCTTTATCAGATTTATATATTTTTGTTCATAATTCACAATTCAAGGTTACAGATGTCTTCTATTTTTTTTTGACGTTATTGCTTTAGATTTGATGTTTTTTATTTCTTTGAACATTGTTGTTTTAGTCATTTTAATTAAATTGAGTTGCGATTTTGATTTGATATCTTTATTGAGTTGTTGAACAAAGTGAATTGAAGAATTGTATTTTAGGTTTTGTAAGATTTAGTTTTTGTTATGAAACAGAGTAAAGAAGAGAATAAGTGTAACAAAAAAAAAAAAGAAAGAAAAAGGGCATTATGTGGAGTGTGATTTCATAGCACCCGCAGGTGCACCTTGCAACATGCACTTACGAGTATATGGTATAAGATCCTAGCAACACTTGGTAGCCAGACCAGGCACATTGGATCCATCAATAGAACGAGTCACAAATTGGGATCCTTGGATTGGGGAAAGTGGGCGCAAAAAACTGATAACAACATAAAAAACTAATAAAGCAAAAGCACAAACTTGTAATCTAGACAATAAGAAACACAACGATGCAAAAATAACAGTAAAAAGAAAGGCAAAAGAGAGCCTAGGAAAAGTGAAAATCTATTTACTTGTAGGAAATTAGAATGATTTTCTAGAAAAAAAATATTTTGACTAACGATCCTAATCCACTGGTTTTGTTTATTGATTTTGTGGAACAAGAAGTTCTAATAACATCGATGAATCTTTTGGTGCTATAATATTCAATTTTGTGCTATAATATTCAACACCAATCAAGAATCCCAATAAAATCCTAAGAAGTCTTGCTATACATTCATTTCAAACCTCGACCTTTTTCATAGATTCATGGGCATTGAATTGATTGATTCAATTCCCTACCAAACAAATGGCCCATTGGTAGTGGTGGTTGTGATCCTACTTAGTTAGCTTGCTTATTTCCAAAGAATTAGTCCACTCTCTCATAATATTATCTCGAATAGTCCTCTTCGTTCTTTTTTTAATTAATAATATCATTTTGTATTAAGATCTACATCTTTCCATATCAATTATTTTTACACAATATTATGAGAGAACTCAACCTTTAATATGCATATAATATCTCTAATTCTTGGTGGAATTCAAACTTTAAAAAGATGGTTCCCCCCCCCCCTCAAAATGCTCTTTTTCCCCTCTTATTTCTTTTGGATTTAAATTTCGTAAAAGACCGTGGCAATGTTATATGTACTTATGAAGAATTGAAATTTCTTTCTCATAACATCTTTTTTATATGATGAGAAATTTAATTGGTGGAGTTCGATTATTAATTATTAAATCTCGGGATGAAGGACCCATCACACAATTCCAACTACTGAGTAAGTCAAGACACTCGACCTAGAATAAGTGATTGGGATCGAACATAATTTCTAAATCACATTTAATCCCAATTCTTATTGTCAGGACAACTTTAAAAACTTTATTTCTCAGAATACTATGAAAGGTAGTCTATATAAGAGGATCTAAATTTACTCAAATTGAACGGATTCAAGGAAATCACAGACATCAAGGACAATTATAGGCACGACCATGCTTCTGCATTATTGGGACTCCATCAATCATTGACAAAATTATAAACACGTTGTGGGACGAAGTAGAAATATGTCAGAGATTACTACGTGTCCTGCACACCAACCAAATCATTACATTAACGAAAGGCCAATTATTTTTTCGGTCCCATTTGAAAAATTGAGGAATCTTTTTCATATGTTTTAAAGGTTTTAAAACCTTTAAAATGCGCCAACTACAGTATGTGAAAGGTAATATGTCTGATGTGCATTGCAACTGATTAGAGAACATCAAGCAATCTTAGAGCCTCACGTTCTTATAGGACTTTAAATGGTCGTATCAACTTACCAATGCAGATTCAGGACACATTCTATATTAATTTATTTAATTTCTTTTGGTGGTTGTCAATTTTAAAAGAATAAAACATTCTGACATTAAAAACTAGTTAATCACTCAACTCGTATAATTGTTTCAGTTAGTTATTGAGCATTTTACCCCTCTATATTTTGTGAAAGTAGCGTAAAATCTTTTATGGTTCCAAAACTCATTCATACCCTGTAATTTTAAAATTCGTTGATACTTCTGTAAGCTATGATTTAGAAAATATTGCATATTAGCTTTTGCATTTAGTTTTTTTGTTAGTTAACAAAAGTAAAAATCTTGTCTACAACACATTTTGACTTTTAATAATGAATAAAACAAATTGGTACAAATTCCCCTTCTAGTTTTAAAAATTGCACAAATTCCCCCTTCTAATTATAAAATTGGTGCAAAATTCTCTGTCAGATTTGAATAAGGTGCAAATACAACTCTCGATGAGTAACAAGTCAAAAATATGTCTCCTAAATTATGTATATTTCTTAGTTTAAGAGCCTCCTTATAAAATAATATAAATAATGTTCAATAATAATTGAATGAATATAAATGAGGAAATCTACATAATTTATGTGATATATTTTTTATTTTCACTTTGAAAGCAATGTATTTGTACCTTATTTCAAACCAGATGCGAATCTGTGTCATTTTCAAAACAAGGGGATTCTACTCCAATTTATTTGAATATTTTTTGTTATTAATAAGTCAAAATACATTATAAATACGATTTACACTCCGTTGAACTCTAAGGGAAAAATTAATGACGAAAGCCAACATACAACCTTTTCAAACCACAAAGTATTAGTGATTTTTCAAATCACATAAAAAATTATGTAACTTTTACCAAATACAAAGAATAAAATACATTTTACTCATAGTCATCTACCCTTGCATGATGGTACTTAACACAAGATATCACATGGGCTAATAGTTGAGTCAGTGTAGCATTCTGGTCCACTTGTAATTGACTTCTGAAAAAGAAATGCATGATCTAACACTGTTGGGGGGCCATCTGATGTGGCCACTGTTGTTTGCTCCTTGTTAGGTTCCAACTACCAGCCCTCCTTCAATCAAAGCTTTTAGTAACTGTCACTTGCACATTCTCTATTACTATACTTATATATGAACACATTCAAGAACATGCATATAGTATAGCGTAGATAAGGAGAGATCACACACACACATATATGTAGTGTGTGTGTGTTGCATTTAAGGGAATTCTACTAATACTGATTATTTGATGGTATTATTGTATACCTCAGGTACCCTTCTGTTTTTTTGTCTTTATACATTGTCTGTGAAAGTCCAATTCATGTAATTTTTGTCATTGAAAATGTCTTTCTTGTTCTTTTGAGTATCTAAATCATTACTATAATTGTTAGAGTTACCACCTCATCTAAAAGCTTAAACTTATAGAGAGGATATTGGTTTATTAATTTATTGTATTAACACGCCCCCTCACGTGCAGCGTAATTTGTTTAGAACTTGCACGTGAATAATTTAATTAAATAGGTAGCGGTAAATATCGAACTTGTGCCATTTGGCTTTCAGGCTCTGATACCATATTAGAGTTACCACTTCATCTAAAAGCTTAAGGTGGTAATTCTAACAATAATGTGTAGTGTTGGTCAATACATGATAAGAAAGTAGCACTATAAGTGAGTTTAATGGCTTATAAGTGAGTGTTATTTTTTCTTTTAAGAAAAAAGGATGCAATAAGAGGACTTTTCAGGGGGGTCACCTATCCTAGTACTATTTTGAAGTAATTATTTTAGAGTTTTTGAGGTGTAGAACCATTAATTACTAAACATATCACACTAGTTCTGCTGATAGGTCTGGGATGTGATGATTCTATCTAGTTCTGCTGATAGGTCTGGGATGTGATGATTCTATCCTTACTTTTCAGTTGCTAAGCAAACTGAAGGAAAATAAGTGCTTACTGAAAGTTCTTTAGGAATGGTTTCAGTTACATAAACTGTCCACCTTTTCCTGTTGAGGAGAAAATGAAGTTGCTTTTTGAGTTAGAAGATTAATTTGTTGCTTGAAATGTGGCAGATATTTGGCACTCCAAAACCATACAAAATGACAGTCGCTAAGCTCACTGGTGGGATAGCTTGTGGAATCAATGTTAGAAAGTTTGAGAGGAAAACAGTGAAGAAAGCATCTTTTGCCAAAATCTCAAATTGGGTTGCTGAAAATCATTCTCATGGAGTATATTATAGGAAGACATCGAAATTCAGCAATGTTGTTAGGAATTGTGGGCTAGTGCCTGATCAACATGCAATCGGTTATGATTTGAACTCTTCAGAGGAGGAAAAGTTTTCTTCCAGCACCCCGGGACTCATAAATGGATCCAGTGAAGGAGTCATGTAAGAGAGCTTACTCTCATTAGATTCATTTTTGCTGCGTTCGGTTTGTATTTGTTCATTTAATATTGTCCAAGAGATTGTTATTGTGAAGAATAGCTTACTTGCTAATAAGCATGTCGTGTTTGGAACTTCTGGAAGTGGGACAACTTACTTTTGTTTCATCTATCAATTTAGTTTTTCTATCTGCAACCGTGCCATGTGCAATTGCATACAACAACATTGTTTTATTATGCGGTGTATATAGAACTCAGCAACTTCAATTAACTTTCATTTTTTAGCTTTTGCGATGTCAAATGCTGCAACTTTACTTACAAGACAAGAGAAAATTACAGGAAAATCTGAATTGTGGTTATAAGTGCATTAGCAGGGAGTTCAAGTACTGATCAACATTGTTGTATTATATGGTGTATATAGACCTCAGCAACTTCAATTAACTTTCTTGAAGTCAAATGCTGCAGCTTCACTTACAAGATAAGAGAAACTACAGGAATTCTGAATTATGGTTATCAGTGCATTGGCAGGGAGTTCAAAAAATGTTCAATTGCAACATCCAAGTGTCTTGACTGAGCTTGTTATGCTGTCATTGCCCGCTATTGCTGGACAAGCAATTGAACCCTTGGCACAACTTATGGAGACAGCTTATATTGGACGATTAGGTAAGACACTTTGTTTTGCTCTTTTCTGCAAGGACTTCGGTTCAGACTTTCTTTACACAAACCATAGTTATAAGCTTGATCAAGGAGGTTGCCATGTTAGTAAGATGATAGAATTGTATTCGTCTAAGTTGCTAGACTAGGAGTTGCCTTGAGATTTAAACTTATCAGATTTAAATCCGGTATTATATGTCATTTACAGACTTATCAAGCTCCTTTTGATTCTCGGTCTAAGAATAAACTCCCATACTTACAAATGATAAAATTCTTGTGTTCAAAAGAATGCTAGCAAACGCTTGGTCTATCTCATTATAGTGGCTTCCATAATGATCACACCTTTTTGAACATTTGAGTTTCTTTTTGTTCTATGTGCTTGATCACCAGTTCTACAGTCTATTTCCTTCAAGTACTGCATGGATAAAGCTGTCTACATGTAGTGTATAGCTCTGTATGTTACCATGGATACTTTTAGATGCATTAATTTGTCAAAGCCCAATGAGTTTTTGTTACTGAACATTTTCCTAATAATGATATTGTCCCGATAATCTTTTAACTCACAAGATTGACACGGAAATATAGAAGATCAAAGAGATTTATTTTCAATTCCTGTGGTTGGAGTTGGGAAAAGAAAAAAGGAGAAGCTGATCGGTAAATTATGCTCCAAAGAAATTGTGATTTTCCTGGAGAAACATGAAGAGATTGCATAAGAATGGGCCAATATTTCGTGAGCTCCATCTGCTAACTTCACTTCTACTTTACTTTCATCTCATATCAGGCATCCACTCTAGGACCAAAAAACAGTGGCTGATTCTCTTGGGTCCAGTAATGCTGTAAACTTCAACCTGAAACCAGCTGCAATACAATTTTTTTTTATCTCAGAATATGTTGAACATATTTCTCAATTCATTTGCATAGTATGTCTTCTCATTTTTTGGCATTGGTCTTTTAAACAGTATATTCAGAATTAACTATTCTCCAGAATATTGAGTTTTTGTGATGGAACTATAGAACAATGAGAAAGATTCCAGCAAATTTCGTGTATGTATTTGGAGATCTTTGAATATCTACAAGGGACATCTTTTAGATGTATACTGATTGAAAAACAAATCAGCTTATATTGCAAATTGTTGTTCAAATGCTGCTTCTGTGCATGTGACGATTGACCACTTGCACCACCCACTTAATTTGATTGCTTGGCAATTGAAACTTATTTCACAGATTTTCTCTTGCAAACCTGTAGTGCAATTAAATTCAGCCCGGGAGCAGTAAATTCTACATGTTCGATTGGTTATGCAATTTAAATCTATCTAGATTCAATATTTCAGTATAATATCTCCACCCCTCTGTTTGCTGAGCTTCATATATTCTGTGTAATTCTTCTTGAGCTTATATATTCTATGTAATTCTTGAAGGTACACTGCACTTGGCATCTGCTGGTGTTTCGATATCAATATTTAACATAATCTCAAAGGTGTTCAACATCCCCCTTCTGAGTGTGGCAACTTCATTTGTTGCTGAAGACATCTCCAAGCATGGAAACACTGGTTCGGCTTCAGGTAATTTAAGAGAGGTGCTCAAAAGGATTTGGAGACAATGTTTCAAGCATTCAATTTGCTCAAGTTTAAACAATATGTTTCACTTGCATTAGATAATATAAAACCATAAATAAGATAAGTACGATATTTCATCAGCATTTGCATCTGAGGTATTCTGCACATGGGAGGAGCATGTAAAAGAGAGAAATAATTGATGATATAACTTCATGAAGCAGATGAAAGAAGGCAACTCTCTTCTGTCTCAGCAGCTTTAGTTTTGTCCCTCGGAATTGGTATGCTTGAGGCTGCTGCAATGTATTTTGGATCAGGACTCTTTCTCAATATGATGGGAATATCAGCTGTAAGTATAACTTGGTCCTTAATGTTTGTAATGTTTATGTCTTTCTTGTTTTAAGCTAGTCTGTTATGTAACTATAACCTGAGCATTTTTCTTGAAGACAGAAGATGCTGTCTATTAATCCCACATTTTACCTTTTCACCTTTCAAATTATTTTGGGTTTGGAGTCGACAATTGCTCCTGAAGCTTGATTTCTGACAGGCTTCTCCAATGCGCATCCCAGCAGAACATTTTCTCAAACTTCGGGCACTTGGTGCACCAGCTGTTGTTGTTTCTCTCGCCATTCAGGGGATTCTTCGTGGATTTAAGGATACAAGAACTCCTGTCTTATGTTTAGGCAAGTATTTTTATGCTTTCGAAAGTTCTGCTCATTAGACATTCCCAAGATCCTATTAATGTGTAGAGCATTCATCGTTTTAGGTAAGAATGCTAACAGGGATAGTGAACTCACCAGTTTTATGTATTTGTTGTTCCCATCCCGATACATTATGGTTGCATCACTTCTTTTTTTTTTTTTTTTTCTTGAATTTGTAGTCAGTTTTGACCGACTAAAGTCCAGGATATTAGTTCCAATCCAGTTAATCTCTATAGCAAATTTTTCAAAACCTTATAGTTAAACACCTTAATTGTCAGGACAGTGCATTATGCTGCCTAATATTCACTGATACGTCACATAGCAGTGCAATTCTGCTCTTGTTGGAAAAGTAAAGTTCCGTTGTAATTTCATTTACACAATATCAAGAAGGATTCTAGAAAGAAATTTGTAATGCTATGTTGCATCTGTGAGGAAAATCAGGAAAAGGAGAATTTTGGTTTTTAATTGTCAACTGTACAGTTACAAACTTGACCTAATACATTCATTTAACTTGCAGGGTTTGGCAATTTGTCTGCGGTATTCTTCTTTCCTATTTTGATGTATGTATTTCATTTGGGTGTGACCGGTGCAGCGATTTCAACAGTTGCATCACAGTAAGTTTCTCTCCTCTTTTAGCTCTTTCTGTTATATATCAG
The DNA here is from genome assembly GCA_028554755.1 of Cordia subcordata. Lineage (NCBI taxonomy): Eukaryota > Viridiplantae > Streptophyta > Magnoliopsida > Boraginales > Cordiaceae > Cordia > Cordia subcordata. The sequence goes on along the minus strand of JAPTOF010000022.1, from coordinate 4,534,071 downwards.
ACACTAACAATCATTTCTCCAATTATACCAGATATATTGTGACCCTTTTCATGATGTGGTATCTTAATAAGAGGACTGTCCTGCAGCTACCGAGCATGAAACACTTGCATTTTGGTGACTATTTGAAATCTGGTCAGTCTTTATTTGGCAGGTGCTTATTTAAATAAGTCTCTATTATACATAAATTATCAATTTATATTGTGCAAAGAATTCCATACTCTAGTTGCTCACTTCGTATGGCCATGCTTTCTACTGCTTTTGCATGCTCCATTGCAAGGACTATTTTTCCTGTAATATCCTGTTCTGCATCTGTCTTATAGGTAGAGACTTTGATAGTGGTCCGCTCAGTGTATATCTCTCTTCCCATCTATTAATAAGTTAGGAATGCTTATATCCGTTAGAATATAGGTCATTGTTTCCCAACTTCAAATAACAAACAGTCTGTGGGGATTTTTTAGATAGAAAACATTTGCGAAAATTAAGACCCTAAATTCAAGAGAGCAAGATTCTACCCGTTCAGAGATTGGGTAACTCACATATGACTGAAATGGTTGTTCTTCACTCAATTTTCTACTTCCCCTCCTCATCTTCTTCTTGTAATGCTGAAATTACACTCATTCCTGTACCAGACAAGCAGACCAATATATTAAACTCAATCAAAACTCTGAAACCTTTTCCAGCCATATACTAATTCTGGAATATTAAATAGTAAAATAAATTCAAGCCATGCTGTAAAGATTAAAATGCTGGCTCAGCTCTTCTGCTGGAGAAGTTTTGTGCACAGGACAGATTTTATAATTTCACCAACAAAGAAGGGGAGGAGGAAAAGAAGAAGATTAGCTGCTTTCACTGCTTGCAAGTTATTCCATCCCTGACCTATTTGGTTAAGGACTGTTTTCTCCTTAAAATCTAAGTGATCTCCTCTAATATATACATTATCATATCTGGAACATATTCAAAGGCTTCTTGGATTATTCAAATTAATAATTTATTAAAGTCCGTGGTTTCTGATGTACACTTATTTTCCTCATTGGTTCAAAGTGAAGTAGCCGAGTAGTGATGAAGTGATTCTTTCTAGAGAATCTAGTTAATAGCTCTGTGCATGAGATACCATGGACATTGTACTTTCTCAGATGATGAGCCTTATGTGGAACTTGAAATTCTTTTATAGCTTTTCTCAGGGTAATTATCTGACTCCTCTTTCATATTATTTCTATTTTAGGTGGTTTCCTTCTTGGGAGAACTCTTGCAGCTGTTTTGACTGTGACTTTGAGCACATCAATGGCTGCCCGTGAAGGTGCATTAGCTATGGCTGCTCATCAAATATGCTTGCAGGTCTGGTTGTCTGTATCCCTCCTTGCTGATGCCCAAGCAGCATCTGGACAGGTAAAAAATATAGAAATTGGCATCTGCTTGTGATCAGGCTGTAACTTTTGGAGTTCTTGAGAAATGTTTGTAACATTCATTCAGAAGATTTTTGCGCACCCTTACAATGCAAAGGGATCTCCATTATCCAATTTTACAAATGACAGATATTTTACTTAAGATTCAGTGCCCTTTATCAGTAGTTAGTTCAATTTTTCACTTGCTGTCCATATAGATTTTAAACTTACTAAATTTGTTTAGCAATCTTTACATTTGGATATGTAGATTTTCAAGGAACAGTGATACTTCTGTCCGTTGATGAGTGATACTCCTGTTCATTGCATCATACAGGCACTTATCGCAAGTTCTTTTGCAAAAGCTGACTACAGCATGGTCAAAGAGATTGCATACTTGTCATTAAAGGTGACGAATTCTTAAGTTAAAGTACACTAATTTGAGCTTCCAAATCTCTAAGTTGAAAGCAGTAAGTTTAGTCACAAGGAACTATACTTTATTCTGAGAGTTTCTCATCTTTGTTATATTATCATCTGTCTTTCTCCAGACAGGGCTATTTACTGGCTTTTTCTTAGCGGCCATATTAGGCCTGTCTTTCCCTTCATTAGCAAAGCTGTTCACAAGTGATGCACAAGTTCTAGACATTGTGAAATCTGGAATATTGGTATGCTTTTCTTTTTTTTTTTTTTCTTTTTTTGTTCGGTACTCAATTTAAATTGTTTCTGTTAAATCTTTGTAATTGTTTGAATTGGTAATTTCACAGTTTGTCAGTGCCAGTCAACCTATTAATGCTCTGGCTTATATTTTTGATGGACTTCATTATGGTGTTTCAGATTTCCCTTACGCAGCTTGTTCCATGGTAAATAGTCTATACATGCGTAATATTTGGTTTAGAATGTCTCCAAATGCTGGTTTCAAGTTTTAACACTGTAACAACTCATGGACTGAATGCTAGATGATAGTGGGGGCAATTTCATCAGCTTTTATGCTCTATGCACCTTCAGTTCTTGGTCTTTCAGGAGTTTGGTCTGGCTTGACTATTTTCATGGGGTTGCGCACCATCACTGGATATATGAGGTCAGGTTCAAGATTTACTTAGGCACCTCAATGCAATTGCACTAGATTTATACATGAAACCGTAGATATTTCCAACTATTGGGCCTGGTTGACAGGTACAAATAATATATAGTTTTAACAACAAAAGATCATGGCATCTTTTGGTATGCTGTTAAGTAATGTCAAATTGAGAATATTTAAGTTTTCTTTTTCAAACTTATCTTCTCAAATTCTCAGATGATGATTGAGAAAATGTGTTATTCTTTTCAGATTATCATCAAAGAATGGTCCATGGTGGTTCTTGCAGGATGTCCGTAAACCTGAGGTAGTTTCTCATCAACTTATAAAATAGACTGATTCTTTAGAATAATACTCAAGTTATTTATCTACTTGAGTTTTATTTGATGTTCGCAACAAGAATGAGTGACGGAAACTTTTCAAATCCAAGATTAAACCCTAAAGCCTTGACATCACTTCTGTGTGACGAAAAAATCAGGGTACTGCTTGGAACGTTCATTATCCAATTTACTAGGCGTCCTGTATCGTGGCCCTTACAGAGATGAAATGTGCTCGGGCATCATCTCAATGTCTATGTGAGAAAGATACAGGAGTTTTTTGTATTTTACCTCTGCTAACTACTTTCTAATAAGAGATCCTCTAACCTTTCACTTCCATCTCCAAAACCATCCGGTCTATTCCCAATAAACTGGCAACCTTTCTATGATTCTGTCTCTCTTGCACACATCCAAGGTTATTTTAAACCAGGATCCCTAATTTGATCTTGGGGCACTTGCTAAAATCAAATCATGCTAGTTCCTTCTTTCAGTCAAATTCTCTTTTTTAATTAGGGGGGAAAACTTATAGTTTCCTGACATAACTATTTGAGTTCATTCGAAGGTCAGGGAGAATTCAACTGGTTTCAAACTATGAAAGTAGTATCTTTCCGCCAAAACTCATGAATTGGCTGCGGTGGATTATCGCTATGCATGGTCCTGCACCAGTTTATAGTTTTATTCTCAACCCAAATAAGTGAAATTGTTTCCCCAAAAGTCATGAGGATTGGCAACAGTAGCATGTTGGACTAAACATTATCCTGCATTATTATTTGAAGTCTAATTTACAGAAGTGAACCCATCTTTCCACTGCTTTGCAAAATGCTCTTAATTTGAATTCCCTTAACATCCTCCTCAATGATATCCAGTCTAGATGTTATGTGAATGATCATAAAGTGTAGAAGAATGTATCTACAGGATGCGCAGATCACGCTGACATTCATTTTAATGTAACTGACTTGATGGAGTATGTTCTAAACCGTGACTGGCTCGTATTGGCAAAACTGGTATTTTAACACAAAGATGTATAAGATTCTAGCCTCTGAATGGACATGACAAAATCTTCCTGAAACTTAAGGGATGCGGTAGAAGGGTTAAACCTGCCCACTACTCAAGTCTCAAAATGATTGTTCCTATGGCGCCCTAGGAAGGACTAGTAGGTCTGACTCTGGTGGGGAGGGCTCAATATCTTCTGAATGACAATGCTCCTACCTTTTTAGGTTGACAAATCCCTAACACGCCGAAGAATATCATTATTGCTCAATGATATACTAGCTTTTTATATCATAGACACTTCTGTATTTATAATAGCTACATTATTCATGAGATATTTTCTCAACTTCTAAGTTGTCTGATCTAACCGTATCTTGCAGAGCATCATAACAAGACATGACAAGGTCTACTGACATCTGAATTACAGCAAATGTAGTTGAGTTCCTCTGCACTCATGTTCAAGGAAACAGGAATAAATAAAAAAGAAGGAAGAAATATAAGTCTAAATATATATAAGTTTCTACTAAGCATGGTTCTATATGATATTCCAATTTATGATAACTGGATAAAGATGCACAAGATGTTCAATTTTCACGAAATCAGCGATCACTGCGTGCTATTAACACCAGGAAGTTAGCATGTCGATTGTTTCTGGTACTATTTGGGCAGAATGAAACTCAGAATCCAGAGGAGGAAACCTGACTGCTGTATCTACATCATACGAGTCAAAACAATGTAAAACTGATGTAGCTTCTTGGAAATATTGATAGAGGTACCAGGTGATGAAGTTAAAACTGCAAGTCTTTTTCTCTGTACATGTATTATTAAATTATAGGATCTTGTTGCTGGAGGCCATGCTCACTGGAAGCATGCTTATTTGAAGAGTATGGTATGTAATTATCAGTTGCTTCTTGTTGCTTATATTTCAACTCTCTCCTATGCAATTTCCATTTTAGGTTAACCTGCAATGACCTGTTTGTACTTGTTTTCTTGGGGAGCAGTATGCCATTTGCTTTCTACAAAACAAGTTGAGAGTCAAGAGTAATTATATAACTGGCCTCGGCCTTTATCAACGGGAAAAAAGAAAAAGAGTAAGATAGTTGGAACCATGTCCACTCCTACCTGCAGTATCACGGGCTCCTATGCACTAGAATGGTGTTTCTGATGTTGGTGGTATCTACGTAATATGAGAGTAATTTATAATTAAATATTACAAGTTTAAATAATAATTGAACTTGACTATATTGGACTAGTAAATTTAAAGTCCAATTTCTGATGCATCTCGCCAATAAGTTTGAAATGATTATAGACGTCAAATCATTGATCATAATAAAATATTGTACACTTATTTACGACACTTAATAGAAGTCAAGAACTTGATTAGAAACCATGTCAATGACTATATTACACATGATAATCCCACTTTTAGGGTAACCTTTTGAGTGGACAAACATTTGAAAATTGTATTAACAAGCGCCTAAGATCTCTAGCTTACGAAATTGTGATCAATGATACTACAAGCTCTAGACTTTTGTGTTCCAAAACAAATAATAATAAAAACAAACGCATCAATTGAAAGGGAAATAAGTTTTTTTTTTTTAAATTTATAAGCACTCTTTTCAAATACTTACTTGACTAATAAATCAAAAACAACGTATAAATTAGTATAAGGTTTGTTTGGCCCAACATTTAGACACCTAAAAGTTTTTCAATGAGTTTAAAAGCTAAAACTAAGTTATTTGACTCATTTCTTCAAAAACTTTTACATAAAAACTAAAACTAGAAAAAACTGAAAATTCGGAACTTTTCACAAAAAAGACTTATGGAAACTATTTATACATCATGTCAATTTTTTTCTCCTTCTAAAAATTAGTAGTCTATATTTTTTAAAGTTCAATATTACCCTTAAAATAGTTTAAAACCTGACCCTTATAATATCCTAATAATCAATGACTTTTAGGGGTGTACATAAAATCAAGAAAACCGAAAAAACTATTTTGGTCGAATCAAGTCCACCATGAATGAATAATTTTTTAAGTGGTTTAACCGCTCATGGTTTTATTTTCCAAAATAGAAATGGACGGTTTAGTTTTTTGTTTTAAAAATAAAAACCACTATTCAAATCAAACTGCCTGCTACACGCATGCATACATTATATACTAATAATATTTAAAAAATTATGTGTAACTGATGTCAAGACTTGGTGCCTTTTGTATATTAGATCATTTGATTTGCTAGTATTGTTAGGATTTTTGTTTTGTATATGAATTATTGTATTTATAAACATTTTTCGGATATAGGAATATATTGCTAGAATAAGAATATCTTACATAACTAAATATAGCACAATTAAATTCCAAAATTGCTCAAAATTGCCTAAAACTGTCCAAAAACCGAATCAACCAAAACTATTGGTTTGTCTATTGTTTTGAGCATTATAGTTTTACAAATTTGTAAACTATTCAAATTGGTTCGACTAAGAAATTAGGAGAAAATTGGTCCAAAACAGCCCATATATACTTTCAAAGCCTTTATTTAATAATATTTTTACTCAAAATTCTACAACTGAAAGTCCTATTACTCAACAATTGTCATAGTTAAGTTAATCAAAATCTTAACCACGTTATAAATGTAGAGAAACTTCCTTTAAATCCCTCCTAGTCTTAGACAATGACCCCACATAAAGTTTGTGCCACATTTTTTTGCACCTAACGTCAGACCTCCCGTCATGAAAAAATGACAAAAGAATAGTGGAGGTTTACGGGAGGACTAGTGTGTTTCGAGGAGAAGCTTCTGTGCATTTGACCAAAAAAAAAAAAAACAAAGAAAGAAAGAAAAAGACAAAAAAGTTTCTCCCAGCCTAGGCCAGGAATGATAAATGAAAAGATATTTTTTTCTGGTCAATACAAATGCCAATATAAAGGGAGTCTTGAGGAACCATAATAGTTTTTCTCTTTCTTTGTAAGAGGAAAAACAAATATCACGAGCATGAGAACAACAATGAGAACTTATGATAAAACTAATCCAAATTATTAAGGACTTATTCAATTCCTTTGTATAATTTTTAGAACATGAAAAATTAGTTCTTTAATTTTGTAATTTGTGACGATGTTAATTTTCATATTATAACTAGTAAAAAATTTACAATTTAAATGCGTAACATGCACATGAATTAATAATTTTGGAACTTATAGTTAGATCGGGTAGGTTTAAAATTAAAAAAGAAAAGAAAACTATGTGTTGACTTTTTTATATGTCTAAATAGTTATTTTTTTTATGATTTTTAACTTGAAAACCTACGACATCATAAATTACAAAAACAAGTTGTGATTTGTGGTATTCAACCATTTTTACCTTTTACCTTCGATCATTGGACTTGAGGATGTTTGGCTTGACTTATTTTAGGTGCTTATAAACCGTTAAAAAAATCACATTATCATATAACTTTTATTATTAATATATTTATAAGTACTAAATAAGTAAAGCCAATAGTTTGAGTAACTCTTGTTAGTTTTATAGTTTAAGATACGGTAACTCTTTTAACCGGTCATGACCCCCACCACCCCTCACACACGAAGCCAAAAATCACAAGGGAGGCCCATCATTTCACGGGAATTGCCTTAAGCCATGTCGGTCCAAAGATTTTCCTTGATTTCATTACCACAAAATTACAAAACCAAACAGACATGATTGTATCAACCAACCTATCAGCCAACGGTACAACGATCCAGCGCAGGATGAATTTTAAATACTGTCCTGTGATTTGATAATTGATAAATATACACGAAGTGACCTTGCTCTTTTTTTTTTTTTATAATGATCTTCCATAATGTTGTCGAATAATGTACCCTTCATATATATTCAATGGTGTGAAATGTTTACTCCGTATATTTTGTTCAAGTCATATAAGATTTTTTATATCTTCAAAATTAGCTAAAACTCTTATATGAAATAAATTACCTCCTGTAATTTATGTACTTAGTTATTTGCCATAAATTATATCATGTACTCACATTATACTACACCTAAAACGAGCATGCTACACTGCCTAATAAATCTCACAATCCAACTGTTGTATCAACGTGAAATTTAACGAATTCACTATTCTCACGCTAACGAACACAAGACAAAATCGGATTGTCGATTGGACACCGGTGACACCTCCAACTGCAAACTTCAAAATCGTTCACAGATTGTGAACGTATCATTCACAAGTTATGAACTCACAGATTGTGAACGTATCTTAAAGAATTGTAAACATATAATTTATTATTATGAACATATAATATAAAGTTTTTGAACACATAATATAAGAATAATAAATAAGTAAATTGAACAATTAGAAGTTTTGAACATAAAATATTAAAATTGTAAACATATAATATGAGATTTGTAAATAATTAAAAAATGTGAATGTATAATATAAAAATTGTGAACTTATAATAACAAAGTTATGAACGGGTTACTGTGAGGGCACAATATTTATGGTGCATGGCATCCACACTCATTATTTGCTCTCTTATCTTAAAAACATTCTATATAACCTTCTTGTGGTTTTAAAAACTAGCACGCTCACCTCTTTTCAACTATTTTCTTACCTTTATTAATAAAAAAAAAATCTAGGAAATTAAATAACTAATTATTCATCAGTACAGGGGACATTTTTATTTAAATTTATGACTATTTCATCCAAGTCTATACTTACACACATGACACAACGATGTACTATTACAACAGTGACGAAGCTGGGGGCAAGTAGAGATAGCCACTTACCCTCAGTACATCAAAATCTTGGTTCACTTGTATTTTCATGACATAGTCATGAAATTCTCTGTCCACTAATTTCATAGGTTCAAAACAAATTTCATAAGATGCTAAAAACTTTATGACGGAGTCATGAAATCCTTTGTCTCCACTCTATGACTTGCTTCATTTTCATTGGTTGCTAAAAAATTTTATGACTTCTCAAAATGCATCTCATCTACCCATGGATTGCCAAAGATGGCCCACACACTTGGCATAAAGAAATAAAGCCAATAAATACTTCAACCCTCATGGACGTTCGGGCCTCGCCATCAAACAAGGATCCACAAAAGTTTTCTTTGACCAAGCGGTCCACATATCGTTGTCAAGTCTATTGTCACCGGGACCCGTGCTCTCATCAAACACTAAACACGAAACAAGAAAATGTAAATAACAAAAAATAGTGTGTAACCTTTTAAAAATGCAAAAGCCGAACTGACAAACTAGACAAACAATGAAAGTAACGGGTAGACCTCGAATATAAATAACTAATTCGAGACAAATTATGAAAGTAACTGGCATTTTAAGGCTAATATATACATCAATTTACGTGTACACCATGATAAATAAAATAAAATTGAAATGCAGCTGTAAAAGGTTTGGACTTGTCTTTTCGGGCAAACCTAAGCCACAAAAGCTGCTAAAATTTTCAAAACTTCAGCAATCACCAAGACTTTGTTTTGTACTATTCTGCGTTTGTAAGAAAGTTGCATTTATCAATGGCTAAATCAAACCCCACTTCTTCATCATCTTCAACCAAGAAGCACTTATGGCGGCCCTTAAGTACTTTCTTTGTGTTATTATTACCAATTCTTCTAGCGGTGTTAATATACCAACTCGAATCGTTCGACCCGGGTGCTTATCCAACTCACTTGTGGGATCGTCAAAACGACGTCGTGTTGGTGATTCCTAAAGCCAATAGTAACATGCTCAAGGGTGCAGAAAAAATAGGGGTTGGAGAGGTCATGGCGCCCGAGGACATCGCGTATGATGCCAAGTCTGGGTTGATATACACTGGGTGTGGTGATGGGTGGGTGAAGCGAGTCAAGGTGGCCGTCTCGGTGGCTGACTCGGTGGTGGAGGACTGGGTCAACACGGGTGGCAGGCCGCTCGGTCTCGTTCATGGAAATCATGGTGAAGTCATCGTTGCAGATGCTGACAAGGTTTCTTATTCATGTGTCTTTAATTTGTTTATTTTTCTAAAATATTTAAATTAGTATCTCATATTTAAAAAATATAATCAAATTAGAACACTTTTATCCATGGTCCGTACGAATTTATTTTTTGATTAAAAATTTTAAATTAAGTTGAATATATTTACTGTTAATAACATATAAAGAATTTTGTTATGAATATTATGTGCTTTGCATAGATTTTTTAAATAATAAATGTTAAATTTACTAAGGTTTAATTTTTTAAATTCACAAATGAAAAATACATTAAGGCTTTTAAGCATTAATCTATTAGTAACTAAACTTCTAAATTAAAACTAAGAAAAAATATATATATATATATATATGCACACACATATATATCCATAAATGGTAATAAATGAACCTTTTGAAGTTCACAAATAAATTACACTAGTGTGACACCTGTGCAATGCACAAAGAGTGACATATGTTATTGAATATATTAAAATTATAGAGTTTTTATACCTTACTAAATAGTTATTAAAATAATTATATACTATATAATTAATAAAATAATAATTAATATATATAAAAAGGGTATAATATTAATTACATTAAAATGTTTAATACAGGAATAGAACTGAATAAATGATGAAAAACAAAAAAGGACCTAAAAATAGACATATTTAATTGATAAGTAATTATAGAAAGCTTGTCATACAAAGCGCTATTTGGCAGCATAAAATTACAATTTATTTTGTTTTATTATATAATATAGATTTTAAGCATTAATTGATTGGTTATTTAAATTTTTAATTAATGATTTATTACATTCACAAAAATAAAAAATAAAATAAATAATAATTTATTATATAAGCTAATAAAAAAAATATTCATTGCCATATAAGCGTTGAAATGACACTCTTGTAAATGCTCAAAGAAAGTATTTTTTAATGGTAAGCATTAAATTTACTTAGATTTCACAAATGAATATTGTTTTAAGAATTAATTTTATTGAAAATTAAATTTCTAATGCTAATAATATATATATATAATAGATAAAAAATAAATTTTTTAGAATTCACAATTGAATTTCATTTTAAGTATTAATTGATTTATCATTTAATATTTCAATTAAAGTTAACAATGTATATTTATAAATATAAAAAATAATAAATAATAAATAATAAAATAACCATGTCATGTAAGCATTGACATGTACTCTCACAATGTTCAAAAAGGTTTAACTTTTATATATATATGTATATTGATTAACTCTATTGCTTTAAAATATTCATATTAATCTTTAAAGTTACTGTCTTATTTAAATTAATCTAAAATGAGTAAATAATAAGGATTAATTCCAATAAATTTGTGAAATATTAAAGACTACTATAAATGTCATGTAATAATGAGAAATAAATTATATAAATATTAATATGAATATTTTAAATTTATGTTGACTAATTTAGAACAAAGGTGACAACACCAGTAACAATTCTATGATTGACTCTTCTTGTTACAGTCACGCAACTTTTCTTTCCTCGTTCTGTTTCTCTTCTTTCGAGAAATGATTTAGGATAAATTGCTAGGGACCTCCTAGTGGTCCGTCAAAATTGTATTGAACTGCTTTGTGGTATAAAAATCCTTTATAATCTCTTTATAGTGTATTAAAAGTGCATTGAACACTTCTACCATTAAAAATTTCATTATCTTTAACCATTATCGCATTACATGCTCCCAAATTATATTTTGTGGGGATTTTTTTTATCCAAATTAATTTTTATTGATTCAAAACTACCCTTTACTTTTCCAACAAAAATTCTCATGATGTGCAATTTCAAACTAGCAAAAATTAATTTTGAAAGTAAAAATTCTTGGAATGTGCAATTTGAGCACATGTGATGCAATGGTTAAAGATAATAGATCTTTTAACAAGTGGAGATCTAATGCACTTTTAATACACCATAAAAGGATAATGAGAAATTTTTAGATTACAGGAATGTCTGATGTACTTTCAATATACCACAAGGGGGTCCCTAGCAACTTATGCAATGATTTATTATTTGATGGGGGATTGAAACTGAAATTATTAAGTGATCATCTCATTACCATTTATTATATTTAGTTAATATTTTAAACACGTTGAAAATATTTTATAAATAGATAGTAATGATTAAATTCTAATATTGTATTAAATATAAAAGTTTAAGGGTTTGACTGTTTGTTTCACATAATCTTTATGCCATGGTAGAAATGTAAATTTTGTCAAAATTTTTCTATGCTATACACTTAAATGGTTAACTATTCGAATGTACCTATTTATTTAGAATGGTTGCTCTTGGGGGTTGTTTGGATTGAGGGGAATGGGGGGAAAGGAAAAGGACGGGAGAGTTTTTAGTATCCCATTCCCTGTTTGTTTTGAAAATAATGGGAGGGGGAGGGTATTGGGAGGAAAAGCAAAATTCCCCCATTCCTCTGATTTTTTATCCCTCCAAATTGGGATGATTTGAGGGGAGAGGATTCCTCAATTTTGTGTAAGGACAATTATATCCTAGGCTTTTGTCTTATTAGAATATTGTAACTTGAATACAAAATAAGAAAAAGGGCACATAAGAAAATTTACAAAAAAAATAATCCTTTTCTCTCATTTCCCTTTCAATCCAAACATAAGATTTTCATAATCCTTTATGTTTCTTTTCCCTGCAAAAAAACTCTAATCCAAACATGAATTACCCATTTCCTCTCCCTTTTTTTTATAATCTTTTCCTTTCCTTTTCTTTATTAAAATTTCCCCCTCCAATCCAAATAAACCCTTAGTTTTAGTTTTATTTAACCCTTATAATAGTAAAGTTCGGATATTGTTATAAGTATTTCTTTTTTTTTTGTTTAAAGTAATGCTATATTTACCATTAAAAAGAAAAAAAAAAGTAATGCTATATATTATCCTTTTCCTATCACTTTTTATCATTCCTCTCACGTACTATCTTAATTATCATGCCAACTAGATAGTTTTTTATTTTACTTCTATTCTTTTAATTTTTCTCTCTCGTCCTAATTTATTTCTCTCTGAACTATTTTTACTGTTTTCTTTCCTTTTATTTTTCAAACCCTCCACTTCCATGAGATTGAAAATCTCACATTGGAAAAGATAGTCTCAACCACTTGGGTTATCTTCTAATTCTACTATTTTCTTTCCTTTTGCAATTAACTCATATCAATTAGTATCAAACATATATTTTATATAGAGCAAATCTCACAATTAGGCCAAATAGAGCTTCGACTTAGACGATCTGTTTATAACTATAGTTTCACGCGTGACAGGGACTTCTGAATGTAACTGCTGATGGTGTAATCCATTTGCTAACAGATGAGGCAGAGGGTCTGGAATTCAAACTAACAGATGCTGTTGACATTGCAAGCAATGGCATTCTCTATTTCACAGATGCTTCATACAAGTACAGGTTCAAGGAGTTCATTTGGGACTTCTTAGAGGGTCGACCTCACGGTAGATTGTTGAGTTATGATCCATTTACTAAACAAACAAGGGTGCTTGTCAAGGACCTCTACTTTGCTAATGGAGTTGCTTTATCACCTGATGAGAAATTTGTTATTTTCTGTGAGACTGCTTTGTAAGTCTTCTTTTTCATCCCTGACCTTTTCAGTTGCATCTTATATGCAAAATATGGATAATAACGGTTAGAAGACTTAGTTCTGATGGTTAGGTAAAATGGTCAGATAATGACTTTTTATTAGCCAAAGGTTGTAAATTCACTCATATAACCTCCCATCACAAGTATCGTCTTGTCCTCAACTGACTTGATGATCTCAGCATGAGATATGAATATTAATCGTTAGAAAAATAGTTTTAATGGTTAGATGAAATGGTCGAATAATGACTTGTTATTTGCCAAAAGTCGTAATATCAATCATATAACCTCCTATTACAAGTATCCTCTAGTCCTTGACTGACCTGATGATCTCAAACACAAAATATGAATGTTAATGGTTAGAAAACTAGTTATCATGGTTAGATGGAATAGTCGAATAACAACTTGCTATATAACCTCCCATCACAAGTGTTTTCTAGTCAAAATTAGGGGATAGCTCAAGTGGTTGCGACTATCTCTCCCAGGAGTGAGGTCTTAGGTTCGAATCCCATAGGGTGGAAAGTTAAAAAAAAAGGGTCCTCTAGCCCTTGACTGACCTGATGAAACGTGTACTTAAGCATGCTGCTGCCTTCGAATGGACAGAATGTGGTCTAGTTATGCATTTGCATTCCATTATTGTCTGAAGCTATGTAAGTAATTCAAATACTATGCAAGCTCGGGTACAGTAAATGACTGTGTTTTTGAAATTGCTTAAATTGTAGGAGATGCTGCAAAAAGTACTACATAGAAGGTGAAAAGAAAGGTTCTGTAGAGCTGTTCATTGCCAATATGCCAGGAACGCCTGACAACATCCGATACGATGGGGAAGGCCACTACTGGATCGCATTCTCAACAGTATGTCTCTCGTACAACTTCCTTCACTATCTTGAATTTCCTGGCTATTCAATGAGTGGGAGATAAGTTAGTTTCTCATATCAATAGCAATTACAATTTCACAGGAAATGACACACTCTTGGGATCTAGCACTAAGATATCCTTCCATCCGGAAAGTTATGGCCATCATCGAGAAGTCTATAGGGCGACCAGACATGGAGAAAAATGCAGGGGCTCTGGCAGTTGATCTGGAAGGAAGACCAGTTGCTTACTATCACGACCCTGCTCTATCAATGATATCAAGCAGCATCAAGATAGGAGATCATTTGTATTGTGGCACCATTGCTTACCCGTACATCATTCGCCTCAATCTAACTCAACATCCGGCAGTTGCAGCTTCATGAATAAGGAGGGCTATATGAGCTTCTCGGACAACCTAGGAAGCAAGCAACCTCAAGCTAAACCTGTCATAAGGAAATACAGACTCGGTTCAGTATACCCCGAGGACCAAATACCTAGTATGACGGGTTGAGAAGCTCCACGCTCCATTTTCTTTTTTCTTTTTTTTTTCTTGCTAAGTTAGCAAGTGCTTCATTTCACATCAAATCCTTTACGCAATCGATTGCAAAATAAGGAGAACCGGTATAGACTTGAACACTCTTGTCTACTCTGTTGAAGGGTTACTACTATCCTTTTTCCCTATATATAAAACATGTATAATTGCAAATAGATCTTCCCAAAAGTTGTGATGGAATTTTTCCTCTTTAGAAGATGCATCAATGGATGTAAGTGCTTCAGCTCTTGAAGATATTTCCCTTCCTATATGTTTGAGGAGAGTGCATTATGCATAAAAAGTTCAAATTAAGTGGAACTTTGAAGTATCATGGTGCTTTTGACAAGTAATATGCTTAGGCTTTCTGACAGGGCCATATGAGTGCAACATAATTTCTTCAACTTTGAACTTGGAATAGCTGTACCATTATCGAGCCTAAAACAATAATGGGTCAAACACGGAGAATAAGATTGAACCAAAACCCGACTCCATACCATGAGTAGAAACTTGATCTGCCAACTAAACCAAAGATAGCATAAGATCTTTATGCTGGTCTTTAGCATTCATGATTTATCCATGTGAATAGTTCTTGAATAGGTACAGCCAAGAAAATCATAAAAAGTTTTTGTCTAGTGTAGGAGCTATTCACCATTAGCAAGAATGTTGAATGTGGCCCGTATTTTTGGGCAACAAGAATAGCAGATTTCCTTGTTAGCATATTACCTTATTCGCTTGTTACCTTTTAGTAGCACATAATTAATTAGTTGCATTTTCTGCTTAATAGGTTTAGGAAACCTTTGCACTATAAATATGTGGTAATACTCATTATGTTATATGTGTGAGAGAAACTAAAGTGAGAGCCTTGTAGCATTCGTGATCAATAATAGAATTATTCTCTACTGCCCGTGGACGTAGGCTTTAAAGCCGAACCACGAAATTCTTGTGTTTGTTATTTCTTCTCGTAGTCTTCGTGTTTGCATGTTTTTCCCCAACAAACTGGTATTAGAGCATAGGTAGTTTTATTCCGCTGCAAGGGAGAAAAGGAAAATCAAAACTCAACCAAATTGAGCCTTAATTGAAGCCAAATAAAGCCTCAAGCCAAACAGTGCCTTAAACCATTGTTTGCTGCCAAAATTTGAACTCAAATATTTTCCTTGATGAAACTGAACAAAATTGGTACCAAAAGTTTCCTTTTGTCGAGAGGAGTTGATTGGTAGTGCTTGCATCTTGAATAGACGGCCGGAGCATCACTAGCGAGTTAAGGAAGTTGCAGATTTCGAAGGTTGACGGTAGCGGGGGGGGGGTCTTCTGCGTGAGAACAGCGATTGGTAGTCACCAGGAAGGCCTCGTTGACTGGAGAAGGTCTTGCTGCTATTGGCATCGCTTGTTAGCAGCCGAAACGTGAGTTGCCATTAGAGGAAGAGCAAGGTCGTGGGTCTTTGAGCTTGACGAGGAGGTACGTTTTTTGGCGAGAGAACGACGTTTGTGGCTACTGGAGAAATCATCATACGACAGAGAGCATTTTGGTGGTTGCCGCGTGTGATTTGGTGGCCTAGATCATGTGCAAGGAACGGGTCGGGTTGAGCTCTTATTTAGGTGTAGTAACTGGTAAAGAAGGAGACACCGGCGGGTCTCCTGGGCTATTTCATCAAATTCGGGTTTGGTTTTTGGGTTTGGGTAGAAGGTTAGGTTTTGGACCGGGTGGAGCTTAGATCGGGTTCTTTTTTCTTTTCAGGTAGGAGCAGGAGCTTGGGTTTAGGTTAAAAGGTCTTTTGGGTTTAGGCTTGTAGCAGTTTAAAGACAAAAAAAAAAAAAGAAAGGGGCATATTTTTTCTTTTTTAGTTTTGGGCCTCAAACTAGTCCAAAAGAATAAAAAGAAAAAGGGTTTTGTTTCTTTTCTTTTTGGACTCAAGTCCAGAAACACAAAATATATATATATATAGTCTAACCTTTGACCGCGTTTGACCAGTTGCTTAGGGTTTGACCGAGGGTTGACTTTGACTGTTGACTGAGGGTTGACTGGGTTTGACCAAAACCTTACCCCACATTTTTTGACGTGCTGAGTCCGTTTTTGGGCTCTGTTTTTCTAGATTCTGCTCCAAAGTACGTGTTTAGGGACGGTGTTGACTTTGACCAACAGGTTTGACTTTGACCGGTGTTGACCAAAGTTGACCAGGGGTGTTCCTAAGGTTTTTTGACGTGCTGAATCCGTTTTTGTGATCTATTGAGCCAAATTCCATCCCGAAGTGTGAGTTTTGTGCAAACAAAGATGTCTTCCACAAGTGAAAATTTTAAAATCGAAAAATTTGACAGGAGAATGAGTTTCAGTCTTTTGGAGGATCAGATTCAAGGCATTTATGACAATGCAAGGACTTTGGAAAGTCATTGAAGAAGTGATCCCGAAAAAGATGGAACTAGCAGTGAGAGAAGAACTCGAAGCGAAAGCCTTGAGTGCAATACATATGTCCGTGACAAATGAAGTATTATTGGAGATTGCTGAGAAGACGACAGCAGTTGAGGTTTAGAATACTTTGGTGGAATTATATGCATCTAAATCTCTCACCAATTGCCTCTACTTGAAGAAGTGATTGTATCATCTTAGAATGAAAGAAGGTACGTCACTAAAACAACACCTTGATGAGTTTACCTCTTGTTTTATTACTTTGAAGGATGTGGGTGTTAAAATTGATGACGAAGATCAAGCTATGATCGTATTATGCTCCTTACCGCCTTCATATATGAACTTTGTGGACACTATGTTGTATGGGAGGGATAAAATTACCTTTGAAGATGTGATTACTTCATTAAAATCAAAGGATCTTCAAACACATATTCCGGAACATAGGGAAGAAGTTCATGGGGAAGGTTTAGTGAGTAGAGGGAGATCGGAGAATAGAGGGGGATCTTCGAATAGAAAGAAAAGCAAGTCAAGGTCAAAATCAAAAGCAAGAAAGCTACGCTATTTCGAGTGTGGTGAAAAGGGTCACATTAAGAAAGAATGTCCAAAACTGAAAAAGGGAAAGAAAAAGGTGGAGAATTCAGCTAATGTGGTGGAGAGTACTGACAGTGATGGAGATAACTCGAGCAGTACCGGGGAAGTTTTGATTGTGAGTGGATCATAGTAGCATAATCAATGGATTCTTGATACTGGTGCAACGTTCCATATGTGTCCTAGGCGCGACTGGTTCTCTTCTTATTCCAAAAGAGAAGGGAAAGTCTTTCTAGGCAATGATCTTTCGTTGAAGGTAGAGGGAATGGGCATAGTAAAAATCAAGATGTTTGATGGTATTACAAGATCTCTCGAGTGTTGGCATGTACCGGAGCTGAAGAAAAACTTGATTTCTCTTGGGCATTTGGATTCTCATGGATACAAATTCCGAAGTGAGAATGGTGTCTTAAAGGTGACCAAAGGTGCAATTGTGCTCTTGAAAGGAAACTTGACTGGCGGCCTATATGTCCTTCAAGGTAGTACAGTTATAAGTGTTGCAGCTGTTATATCCGAGGAGAGTGATAATGACACTACGCAGTTGTGGCACAAAAGGTTGGGCCATATGAGCGAGAGGGGACTGACCGAGCTGAGTAAGAGGGATTTGCTTTGTGAACAAAGAACTGGAAAGCTTGAATTCTGCGAGCATTGTGTCTTTAGAAAGCAAACCAGGGTGAAGTTCAGCAACGGGCAGGAGAACACCAAAGGTACACTTGATTATATTCATTCTGATCTTTGGGGTCCTAATAAAGTTCCTTCCAAGAAAGGTGCCAGGTATTACATCACTTTCATTGATGCATACTTTCGGATGGTGTGGGTATACTTCTTGAAAACTAAAGATGAGACGTTTCCAACATTTGTCGAGTGGAAGACGTTGATTGAGAAGCAGACTGGTAAAAAAATTAAGCGTCTTAGGACTAACAATGGGTTGGAATATTGCAATAAAGAGTTTGATGAGTTCTGCAGGAAACGTGGCATTGTGAGACACCGCACATGTGTAGGGACACCACAACAGAATGGAGTTGCAGAATGCATGAATAGAACTCTAGTGGAGAGAGCTCGTTGTATGCTCTCCCAATCTGGCTTGAGTCAAGACTTTTGGGCTGAAGCCGTTAATACGGCATGCTACTTAGTGAATAGGTCTCCATCCAAAGCTATTGAATTGAAAACTTCTTTTGAGTTATGGTCTGGTAAGCCTGCTGACTACTCTCGATTGAGGGTGTTCGGTTGCCCTGCATACGCTCACGTGAATGATGGCAAGTTAGAGCCGAGGGCAAAGAAATGCATATTTCTAGGCTATGCGTCCGAGAGGAAAGGTTACAGGTTGTGGTGCACAGATCCAAAGTCTCCAGGTTTCCTCATCAGCAGGGATGTCATATTCAATGAGTTTGCTTTATTAGATCAAGAAAAGGAGAAAGTGGAAGCTGGTTTAGACCACGGTGTCAAAGAGCAAGTGGAGGTATTTGCTGATGTTCCAAATGTTCCATCTAGCAATAATAGCAGTCAAATTTAGCCGACTCAACCAACTGAAGTGCATGATCAAAATGTGCCTGAACAACAGAAGTACAGCATTGCCACTGGGCGAGAAAAGAGACAGATTAGAGAGCCTCAAAGGTACGGATACACTGATCTTGTTGCTTATGCTTTGACTATTGCCGAAACAATTGAAGGACATGAGCCGAATTCATACAAAGAGGCCATATCTGGGAAAGATTCTGCTCAGTGGGTGGGTGGCATGAGTGAGGAGATTGAGTCTCTTCATAAGAATCAAACATGGGAGCTTGTTGAATTGCCTAAGGGACAGCGAGTTGTCGGTTGCAAATGGGTTTACAAGAAAAAGGAAGGTACTCCAGAGATTGAGGGTCCTCGATACAAGGCACGGTTGGTGGCAAAAGGCTATACACAAAGAGAGGGTGTTGACTTCAACGAAATGTTCTCTCCGGTTGTGAAGCATACTTCCATCAGGGTTTTACTTGCCTTGGTTGCTCTTCATGACTTAGAGCTTGAGCAGCTAGATGTGAAAACGGTGTTTTTGCACGGTGATCTTGAAGAGAAAATTTACATGAGTCAACCGGAGGGGTATGTAGTTCCTGGTAAGGAGAACCATGTTTGCAAACTGAAAAAATCCTTGTATGGGTTGAAACAGTCGCTTCAGCAATGGTACAAGAAATTTGACACATTCATGGTAGGTGCTGGATACACAAGGAGTGCCTACGACAGCTGTGTATATCTCAAGAAGCTTCAAGATGATTCGTTTGTGTACTTGTTGTTGTATGTCGATGATATGCTTATTGCTGCTAGAAGCATGTCTGCCATCGACGAATTAAAGAAACAGCTAGGTGATGAGTTTGAGATGAAGGATCTTGGAGCAGCGAAGAAGATTCTTGGCATGAAGATTCACAGAGATAGAAACGCTGGGAAGCTGTTCTTGTCTCAACAGAGTTATATTGAGAAGGTGCTGGAGCGTTTCGGGATGCTTTAAGCTAAGCCTGTGAGTGTGCCGCTTGCTGCTCATTTCAAGTTGTCTACAGATTTGTCACCTAAAACTGAGGAGGAGGTGGAGCATATGTCTCATGTTCTATACTCGAGTGCTATTGGTAGCTTGATGTATGCTATGGTGTGCACTCGTCTTGATATTTCACATGCAGTTAGTGTTGTAAGCAGGTATATAGCATCACCTGGGAAAACACACTGAGAAGCGGTGAAATGGATAATGAGATATTTGCGTGGCACTGCGAATATAGGATTGCTATTTAGCAAAATGACTGGAGATTGGGCGAGGTTGGTGGGTTATTGTGATTTAGACTTTGCGGGTGACCTTGATAAAAGAAGATCTCTGACGGGTTACATGTTTACTCTCTCTGGATGTGCTATCAGTTGGAAAGCGACATTACAGTCTACTGTGGCATTATCGACTACTGAAGCGGAGTACATGGCAATTGCAGAAGCTGTGAAGGAGGCCATGTGGTTACAAGGCCTGGTTCGTGATCTTGATCGCAAGAAGATACAAGTCTGATCTTTTATGATAGCCAGAGTACAATCTATCTGACAAAGAATCAGATGTATCATGAGATAACTAAACACATTGATATTAGATATCATTTTATCAGAGATGTTGTATCACAAGGAATCATATCGGTGCAGAAGATATCTACCCTTGAGAATCCAGCAGATATGATGACTAAGGTGGTTCCAGTCAGCAAGTTTAAGCATTGCTTAGACTTGGTTGCTATTTGCGGTGCGGAGCATTGAGCTCTTAGAGGCAATTGGCTGCAGGGATGATGGTGTATTGATTGGAGTGAATATGTGCCAAGGTGGAGATTTGTTGAATGTGACCCGTATTCTTGGGCAACAAGAATAGCAGATTTTCTTGTTAGCATATTACCTTATTCGCTTGTTACCTTTTGTAGCACATAATTAATTAGTTACCTTTTCTGCTTAATAGGTTTAGGAAACTTTTGCACTATAAATATGTGGCAATACTCATTATATTATGTGTGAAAGAGAAACCAAAGTGAAAACCTTGTAACATTCGTGATCAATAATAGAATTATTCTCAACTACCCATGGACGTAGGCTTTAAAGTCGAACCACGAAATTCTTGTGTCCGTTATTTCTTGTCGTATTCTTCGTGTTTGCATGTTTTTTCCCAACAAAGAATACCATGTTAGTCATGTACTGCTGCAATCTATGATGCAACAATGAGTATACAGTATCAAGCGTTCCTTTCATTAGGAGAACGAGAAGAAAAGTTCCACAGTTCAGCACATCGCCTTTCAAGATGCAGAGTGCGGCCACAATTTTCTGTTGCTCAACAAAGGCAGCCTAAGGCCTTTGCTTTTTCTCTTAGCATAAATTTCTGAATCTTTCCAGTTGAAGTTTTAGGCAAATCTTCAAAAACGACTGTCCGAGGTGCCATATAATGTGGCAGACGATCACGACAGAAATTGATTATTTCCTCAGAATCGGCCTCAAACCCCTTCTTCAACTTCACAAATGCACAAGGGGTCTGCCCCCAGTGATTATCTGGTCTTGCAACGACTGCAGCTTCAAGCACAGCTGGATGACTATATAGAACTGTTTCTACCTCTACAGTGCTAATATTCTCGCCTCCTGAAATAATAATATCCTTCAGGCGGTCCTTCACTTCTATGTAGTTATCAGAATGCTTTACAGCAAGGTCACCACTGCGAAACCATCCTCCTCTAAAAGCGTCATCTGTAGCTTTTAAATCTTTGAAATATCCACCCATTACAGTATTCCCCCTAAACATGATCTCACCCATTGTTTTACCATCAGCAGGTACACTCTCCCTGGTGACAGGATCTCTTACATCTACTTCCTCTAAGCCAATATGCTGTACTCCTTGTCGCGATTTCAGCTTAAACCGTTCATCAGGATGCAAAGAATCCCACTCAGGCCTCCATAAACAAGATGTACCTGGACCATATGTCTCCGTGAGTCCATACAAGTGGGATACTCTAAAGCCTAGCTCTTCCATCTTCGAGAGAATCTGTGGAGGTGGTGGTGAACCACCTGTCATGATCTCAACCCTGTGAGGAAGTTGCCTTCGGTCACTTGGTGATGAATTTATGATCATGTTTAAGACCGTTGGAGCACCACCCATGTGTGTGACTTTGTGGAGGGAAATATTATCATATATATCTTTCGGATCCACATGTCTAAGACAAACACTGATTCCCCCCAAGGCTGCCAATCCCCAATTTAGGCACCAGCCATTGCAGTGAAACATCGGGACAGTCCATAGGTAAACAGGCATTGAACTCATGCCATGAAGGAAAGTAGTCGCAATGGCATTCAAATAAGCACCTCTGTGATTATACACAACACCTTTGGGCCGTGATGTTGTGCCAGAAGTATAATTCAAGCTAATGGGATCCCATTCATTTTTCGGCCGCCTTAGCAGAAAATCATCTCGTCCACTGGCTAGGAGACTCTCATATTCATAAGCACTAGAAGTAACAACCGAGAGAGGTGACTTTTCAGATTCAGGAATCAGAACGAGCATTGGTAGTTTGTCCTTGGCATCTGCAAGAAGATCAAGTGCTCCTTGAGCCTTTTCAAGCAACTGGTAATCCACAAAAATGACCTTGGCTTCTGAATGTTTCAGAAGGAGTGATACCATAGCTGAATCATGGCGTGTATTCAGCGTACAGATGACTGCTCCAGCCATTGGAACTGCAAAGTGCAGCTCTTGCATCGCAGGCACATTAGGCGCCAAGATAGCAACCTTTTCAAAAACCACAAAATGTATAACAATGAGAAACAACGTAAACTGATGTCAAGTTAGCCAATAAAGGCACATTCAAAAACCATAAAACCTATATAACAATGAGAAACAAAGTCAATTGACATCGAGTTAGCCAATAAAGGCTCAACGAATTTGTATGTGATACAACACAAGACAATAATAGAATTATAAAGATTGAAGTTTGCAGCCTGTAAAATCTGCTATCCTTTTCTTCCACCTTGCCTGAGTGGATGCCAGGGGTAAGACAAGCTATACAGTTGGCTATTCATTCTGGTTTGAAATATAACGTTATATTATTACAATCGAGATCTAATACGATATAAAAAAAAGCTGTAGACAGAAACACTCATCATTTTAAATCCCAAAATTTGGGGAACAGGAATGAATCATTTTTATATAATTACTAGATACTGAACTTATCGGCCATTTCCTTTTTCTTGTTAAGGCATATATCCACATGACCATAAAAGCGATAAAGATCAACAAACTCAACTGAAATAAACAAAATTACGCCAAAAGAACATAAGTGGCATGAACACAAGTACAACTATGTGTCTGTTTGGATTGATTTTTTTTTTAAAAAAATAACTCTTAACTTCTTGAAAAAGTACTTTGAAAAAGTACTTTATCGGTACTTTATCGAATGATAAAAAGACGTTTTCATAGAAAGTCAAATACAAACTAAGTCAGGTATCTATGAAAAATTGATCTCGAGATCTGTCGCTGCAGAAGTAAAAGATTAATAGTTCAGAGAGGTAGCTGAAAAGAACAACTTACAACATCACCACGAGAAATCCCCAACTGGGTCAAAGCAGAAGCCATCTTGACACACCTAGCATAAGTTTCTTCCCAAGTGAACTTAACAGAACCATACACAACGGATGTTCTATCTCCGAAAACCTTAGCTGATCGTTCAAGAAAACTTATAGGCGTCAACGGAACATAATTAGCTGAGCATTTCACCACACCCTCCATGGATTTCCATGGCTCCAGTTCAAGATTCTCTGATAATTCACAAAGCTGGCGAGACCACTGTATGCAGCCAGGTTGAACTCTGTTGATGCCATGAAAGAGGCACCTGGAAAATGAGCTCTTAAAGAGTTTGTTCATGGTGGTTTGAGTTTCCAGTGATTATGGTTAGTTCTTGAAAGTGTTAGATTGCCTCTATCATGTTGTGTAGACAGATGACGTTGAATCTTATCGAATCATGAGCCATGTTTTAATTTTAAAATTCGTTGATATATTTTATAATTTTAAGAGCGTTGTCTATTCATTTCTTTGTGTAAAATAAGAGGAAGGTACATTGATATGGATTTAGATGACACAACATATACTAATTTAAAGCGGATGGGAAAACACGATTAATCTCTATCAATAGACCTATTAAAACCCTGAACTATAGTGGACTTAGTAACCATAAGGCTAATATAATAAATCCTGCCATCTCAGACTTTTAGTTCCCCTCACGTGTCAACAAGCAAGTTGGGTGCTCTTCCGTAACGTGGTAGGACTCTATTGCAGGTTTTTTGGTGTCACAGATATATATGTTTTTAGATCTCACATTAAAAACCCTTCTTTCTTCTTCTTCTTCTTCTTTTTATTTTTATTGTAATACATAAAGATAATGCATATATGATCATATGCCTATGAAGCTGAGAACCAAATTACAAGAGTCAATTTGTAATATTTCTAAAATTACACGAATATCGCTGAGTTTTTGCATAATGGGAACTAAAATACATTTTACTTTCAGAAAATTTGATAAATATATATTATCTTATGATAGATTTTTTCTATCATACTATATGTGCAATAATTAGGGCGATCAAGTGAATTAGTTTATGAATTTTTATAGAATTAAGTAAGGGTGAGTGCATTATCAATTGACTTTATTTGTGATGGTCAAAGTAAAAAATATAAATCTAAATATGGTGGCACTCCATATAATCCTGATGTTGCTGTGATTGAATGGACATTCATGTGGCTTATTTACAAAAGTCAAGCACAACCTACAAACTTTGACAAATGAAGAGGAAAAGAAATCTGACAAGTTTTGGAAATAAGTTCAATTGCATAATTTTTTTAAGATTTGTCAAACAAGTTTTCTCCTATTTAATGTTTTGTCTCCTCTCTTTGCCTATAAATAGTTATGATCAGGCGTAGCAAACAGATGGAAGAAACGGGACAAGTAGAAGAAATAATTGTAGAGAAAGATTTGCAGAAGTCGCAGAGCATATTTATTGAGAGATTAAAATAAAGTTTAATCCTCTTTATATTTTCTCTCTCTATATATTTCTCTCTTTCATAATTATTTTATAACACGTTATCAACACGAGTCTCTGTCAACGATGACTTTTGCAAATTATTAAAAGGGGCATGATTCTATAAAAAAAAATTGGTAACAATTTTTATTTTATTTTTGGCATTACATCATATCTATAGCATAAAGTTTTTACTATCCTATTTATTTTACATTGCATTTATTCTAAAAATAAAATTTCTATTATATTATTTCTTTTAGAATATATTATTGCAATATTTCCTCTTTAATAAAATAATAATGATAAAATAAAATAATAACAAATACTGTAATTTTTCGGAAGACTTTTGAGGACGTAATCACCTTGACTTTTGGACATGTGATTATGATGACTTAATTAAAAAAAAATGATGACTTCTAAGGACATAAACACTAATGTAATTATATAATGACTAATTATAATAATTACACTAATATGTTATTTACATTAGAAATTAACATCGTTATATGTCATGCTTATAAGTTTCATATGTCATATTTGTAAAATTGTAATTTCTTTCTATATGCTTGTATTTACTGGTCAACAAGATACGTCAGGTAAATATATTATTATTTCACTTACTAATTTGTTTCTTTTGAAATATGTTAGATTCATAATGTCAAACCTGATGAAACTTAAGTTTGTAGCCCTTGATATTTCTAGCAACAACTATTTATCATGAATCCTTGATGCCGAAATATATTTCAATGCTAAGGATCGTGGAGAAACAATTAAAGAAAGAAAGAAAGAATGCATCCTTACAGGATCGCGCTAAAGCATTAATATTCCTTTGTCATCATATCCGTGAAGGGCTTAAAGCTGAATACTTTACAGTAAAAGATCCACAAGTCCTTTGGCAAAATTTGAAGGAAAGATTTGATCATCATAAAACAGTGATCCTTCTTAAAGCTCGCCATGAGTGGATTCACTTGTGATTACAAGATTTTAAAACTGTAAGTGTTTATAACTCCGCCATATTTAGAATTACTTCACAATTAAAATTATACAGAGAAAAGATCACTGATGAAGATATGTTAGAGAAGATATTCTTTACCTTTTATGCATCTAATATGCTCTTACAACAATAATATAGAAAGCATGGTTTCAAAAAATATTTTGATCTAATCTCATGTCTTCTTGTTGTTGAGTGAAATAATAAGCTCTTGATGAAAAACCATCAAACACGACCAACTGGCTCATAACCATTTCCTAAAATGAGTGAAATTGCACCTCCTGATGTGAATGCTATATCATCCAATAATTATGGTCATAGGCGTGGTTGTGGATATGGTCACATATGGTCGTGGTTATAGACATGGCAATGGTCGTAATTTTTATAGGTCAAATAGACCAAATTTCAAAAGACAAAAAAACCACGACAAAGGAAATAATCCACGAAATAATTCTTTTCAACGTCCTAAAAGTACTTGTTATAAATATGGCATGAAAGGACATTGGCATCAAACATAAACAACGCTTTCTTACAGGATCGCGCTAAAGCATTAATATTCCTTCATCATCATTTCCATGAAGGGCTTAAAGTCAAATACTTTACAATAAAGGATCCACAAGTCTTTTGGCAAATTTGAAGGAAAGATTTGATCATCATAAAATAGTGATCCTTCCTAAAGCTCACTAAGAGTGGATTCACTTGTGATTACAAGACTTTAAAACTGTAAGCGAGTATAATTTCACCGTATTTAGAATTACTTTACAATTAAAATTATATGAAGAAAACATCACTGATTAAGACATGTTAGAGAAGACATTCTCTACCTTCCACGTATCTAATATGTTCTTACAACAACAATACAGAGAGCATGGTTTCAAAAAATATTCTGAGCTAATCTCATGTCTTCTTATTGCTGAGCAAAATAATGAGCTCTTGATGAAAAACCATCAAACACGACCAACTAGCTCATAACCATTTCCTAAAATGAGTGAAATTGCATCTCCTGAGGTGAATGCTACATCATCAAATAATTATGGTCATAGGCATAGTCGTGGATATGGTCGTGCCCGTAGTTATAGACAATAATGCTCATAATTTTTATAGGTCAAATAGACCAAATTTCAAAAGACAAGAAAACCACGACGAAGGAAATAATCCACAAAATAAATCCTTCCAACATCCTAAAAGTACTTGATATAAATGTGGCATAAAAGGACATTGGCACCAAACATGTCGTACTGCTAAATGCCTCGTGGATCTTTATCAAGGTTTATTGAAAGAAAAAGGAAAAAGTGTGGAGACAAATCTTGTTGAACAAAATACTCAAATGAATTACACACATCTTGATTGCTTTGACTTCTTTGAAGATGCTACTGTAAATATTGAGTAATTGATTGGTGATGGAAAATTTTCATCCAAATTAATCTTTATGTAAAAATAGAACGCTTTTATTATGTCGAATCGTTTGTCACTTTAATGCTTAATTTTAGCTCAATGTAATATCTATGTTTTATAAAATGAATGTCGTAACTTTGCTAATATTTGTGTATTTTCTTTATCACTATTGTGAAGAACTATGGATTTGCATCATATCAATAATAGAAAAATATGTTTGGCTGATAATGCTACAACGCATACTATTATCAAGAATAAGTAGTATTTCTCCCAGTTGAAATTAGAATGTCAATACAATAGTTAGTTTTGTAAAGCTAATTGAAGGCTCTGCTAAAGCTTCTGTTATGTTCTTTGGAGGAACAAAAATGATAATAAGCGATACTTTATAATCAAGTAGATCACAAAGGAATCTACTCAGTTTTAAAAGTATAAGAGAAACTGGTTATCATATTAATGCCATGAAGGAAGGTAATAAAGAATATCTCTATATTACGTTGCTTATATATGACAAAAAACATATATTAGAAAAATTGTCAGCATTATCTTCTAGACTATATTGTACTTATATAAATTCTGTAGAATCACATGCTATGATAAACCATAAGATAATTGATCCAAAGAGTTTTACTCTTTGGCATGATCGCCTTGGACATCGAGGCGTGATAATGATGAAACGAATTATTCAAAATTCATATGGGCACTCATTAAAGAGTCAAAAAGTATTCCCATCAAATGAATTCTGATGAGCTATTTGTACCCAAGGAAACTGATTATAAGGTGATCTCTAACTAAAATTGATGTTGAAAGTCCTACATTTTTAGAACGAATTCAAAAAGACATATGTGGGGCCTATATTTTTGGCATGTGAACCATTTCGATATCTTATGGTGTTAATAGATGCCTCCACATGTTGGTCACATATTTCCTTATTATCCACTTGAAATGTGAAATTTGCAAGACTCCTTACACAAATAATCTGCCTACATGCACAATTTCTGGATCATATAATTAAGAAAATTCGTCTTAATAAAGCAAGAAAATTTACATCCCAATCTTTTAATGATTATTGTACATCAATTG
This sequence comes from Cordia subcordata, assembly GCA_028554755.1. Lineage (NCBI taxonomy): Eukaryota > Viridiplantae > Streptophyta > Magnoliopsida > Boraginales > Cordiaceae > Cordia > Cordia subcordata. The sequence goes on along the minus strand of JAPTOF010000022.1, from coordinate 4,505,352 downwards.
GGATTATAGTTGAGCATCCTGTGACTTACACACATACTCAAACTGGTTTAGTAAAATCCTTTATTAAACGTCTACAACTAATTGCGAAACCACTACTTATGAGAACTAAGTTGCCTACTTTTGCTTAGGACATGCCATATTGCATGTTGCAGTAGTAGTTTAGATAAGGCCCCCCTTTACAATTGGTTTCTGGTCAAGAACCAAATATATCCCATATAAAAATATTTGGTTATGCAGTATATGTTCTAATTGCTCTACCACAACGTACAAAAATGGGACCATAAAGAAGATTGGGAATATATGTTGGTTTTAAATCTCCATCAATCATTAAATTCTTAAACCTTTAACTGGATATCTTTTTACAACACGTTTTGTTGATTGCCAATTTGACGAAACAATATTCCCATTATTAGGGGGAGAAAAACAAAAGTTGGAAAAATAGAAAATTACATGGAATGCATCATCTATGACTCATTTTGATCCTCGCACAAATCTATCTGAACAAGAAGTTCAGAAAATTATTCATCTACAAATGATTGCTCATCAATTGCCAGATGCATTCACGGATACAAAGAGAGCGACTAAGTTACATGGTCCAGCTCGAAATGCTCTCACTAGAACTGATATTTTAAAAGAGCAATCTAATACTCTAGCAAATGAGTATATGGCACGTCAAAAATGTGGTAGACCAATTGGTTCCAAAGATAAAAATCCTCGAAAGAGGAGGGAGCCGAATAAACAAGTTGGCATTTTCAAAGTTCTTAATGATCCTATAGATTTCACAAAAATTACTGGAAAGGCAACACCAGTAGAGAACCAAGTACATGAGTATGAGAAAAATAATGACAATATTGAAAATGAAAAGATCTTAATTAATTATATCCCTAAAAGAAAAAGATGGAACCGACATGAAATTGTTGTTGATAAAAAATTTTCATATGCGATAGCCACTGAATTGATAATAGAAAGCGAGGATTATGAACCAGGGTCCATTCAAGAATGTCGACATAGAAATGATTGGCCTAAATAAAAAGACACAATGGAGGCTGAATTAAATTCTCTTACAAAGCATAAAGTTTTTGGACCTATAGTCCAAACACCTGAAAATGTAAGGCATATAAGCTACAAGTGGTATTCGTGCGAAAACGAAATGAAAATAATGAAATTGTGAGATATAAAGCACGACTTGTAGTACAAGGTTTTTCACAAAAGCCTAGAATTGATTATGAGAAGACATATTTTCTCATGGTGATATTTAGATATTTAATCAGCCTAACAATTTCTGAAAGACTTAATACGCATCTTATGGATGTAGTGACAACATATTTATATGGGTCACTTGATATTGATATTTATATGAAAGTCCCTGAAGGACCAAATATGCCTAAATTATATAGATCAAATCCATAGGAGATGTATTCCATTAAATTGCATAGATCCTTGTACGGATTGAAAGAATCTGGACAAATGTGGTACAATCGTTTGAGTACACACCTTCTAAAGGAATGATATGTTAATAGTCCCATAAGCCTAAGTGTTTTTATCAAGAAATAAAAAAATGTGTTTGTTATTATTGTTGTAAATGTTGATGATTTAAACATCATAAGGACTATTGAAGAGCATACAGTAGTAGTTGCATATTTATATAAAGAATTTGAGATGAAAGATATAGGCAAAACTAAATTTTATCTCGGCTTGCAGATTGAGCATTTGTCAAGTGAAATTTTAATCCACCAAAAGAATTATACTGAAAAGGTTCTGAAGAGATTCAATATGGATAAAGCTCACTCATTGAGTTCGCCAATGGTTGTCTAATCTTTTGATATAAAAAAGGACCCTTTTCGTCCTAAAAAAAATAACGAAGAAATATTTGGCCCTGAAGTACCATATCTTAGTGCGATTGGTGCACTAATGTATCTTGCTAACAATATACGTTTAGATATTGCATTTTCTATAAATCTATTAGCAAGATTTAGTGTTGCACTAACACGAAAACATTGGGCCACTATTAAACATGTATTTCGTTATCTACGTGGAACAATTGATATGGGTTTATTGCATTCAAAGCATACACATCCTGCACTAATAAGATATGCTGATGCTAGGTATTTATCTGACCCGCATAAAGGATGGTCGCAAACTGGATATCTCTTCACATATGGTGGTACAGCTATTTCCTAGCACTCAACAAAGCAGACTATTGCTGTCGCCTCCTCAAATCATGTTAAAATACTTGCACTATAAAAGGCATGCCGAGATTGTGTATGGTTAAGTCTTTAACTCAACATATTGAAGGAGAATGCAACATTTCAGCTAACAAAAGAGAACCTACTATACTATATGAAGATAATATTGTATGCATTGCTCAAGTTAAAAGAGGCTACATCAAATGTGATAGAACTAAGCATATTTCACCAAAGTTCTTCTTTACACATGAACTTCAAAAGAACTGTGAGATCCATGTTTGTCAAATTCGCTCAAGTGACAATTTTGCAAAGTTGTTTATAAAAGCATTACCTGCAAAAACATTGGAAAAATTAGTCCACAAGATTGGCATGCGATGACTCAAAGATTGCTCCTGATTGCCTTTATGAGGAAGGAGAATTATACGTGTTATACTCTTTTTCCCTTAGCCTAGGTTTTGTTCCACTGGGTTTCCTGGTAGGGTTTTTAATAAGGCAGCATGAAGCATATAATAAGGGTATTGTACTATTTTTCCTTCACTAGGTTTTTTCCTACTAGGTTTTTTCTGAGTAAGGTTTTAACGAGACATATTTTTGTGATGAATGTCCAAGGATGAGTACTGTGAATGAATGGATATTCATGTGGCTTATTTGCAAAAGTCAAGCACAACCTACAAACTTTGACAAATGAAGAGAAAAAGAAATCTGACAAGTTTTGGAAATAAGTTCAATTGCATGATTTTTGTAAGATTCATCAAACAAGTTTTCTCCTACATTGAATGTTTTTTCTGCTCTCTTTGCCTATAAATAGTTATGGTCAGGCATAGCAAATAGATGGAAGAAAGGGGAGAAGTAGAATAAATAATTAGTAGAGAAAGATTTGTAGAAGTTGTAGAGCATATTTGAGAGATTAAAATAAAGTTTAGTCCTCTTTATATTTTCTCTCTATAAATTTCTCTCTTTCATAATTATTTTATAACAGATGTCGCTTTCTATCTGACTTAGCACCTTCTCGACATACTTCGATAATGGTGCTCCTTTATTGTGGTAAATAAACATAATGGGTTTTGAATAATAGATCCACCCTTGCTGGACTTCCACTGTTGCTTTTAATACGTTCATAATTGTACGGGCTTTTCTTTTCGTTATCCAGGCCTCTGTGACTTTGTCTTCAAGCTGCCTTTTATGGGGCTCTTCTTTTCTGGGAGTAGTCCATCCCTGACTTGCATTAACAATTTTGACAACTATTATAGCAAAATTATCTTCTCCAGGACTGGACCTGCTAATAATTAGTTTGATATAACCCTATGCTCTTATTCCTTCTTGGAACTGTTTAACGGCTTGATATACTTCTGAAGATAGTTCTGAAAACTCCTCATAGCTAATGGCATAGATTTCCTTGAGGAAACCTAAGTAGAACAGATTTGCCACTATCCTTTTATCCAATGGTCCTGGGAACATCGTTATTACTGGATATCTTTCTACAAACTTATCCATGTATGCAGGGCAGTCCCCTGCATACTTAGGGTTACCTTGGAGTAAACATTTATAGGTCTTGTTGTCCAGGTCAATGAATCGTGCTTTAACGGACGAAACCTGTACTATTGACGTCTTCTCTTTTTTTGGGGCCAACAAAGCTTGCCGAAAAGCTTCATTGTCCTTTAATGATGCCTTTATCTTCCTTGAGCTAAAGGCTTCATCAGAACCTGTGATTTTAATATTTATACGATTGACCATTTTATCGCTTGGTTAGGGCACTAAAGAAGCTACAAGTTTAACATTTTTATCGATGTGTTACATTGCTGAAGTTGCTAACGGTTTATCCTATTTATCAACGGGATTCGTCATTGAAGTTGCTAATGGTTTATCATGTTTATCATCATAATCTGATGTTGATTGATGTTATTTTAAAAACCTACAAGTGTACGGATAGGAAGTAGTGCAATGTGCACAAAAGTACGGGTATTGTCTCCTCAGGAAGGCCTCTAACTATGGTCCTAGGTGTTATGTGCCTTAACCTAGGTATGTGAAGGAAAATCTTTTTGTGTTTTTGTTTTTGGAATTCAAAGGAACTCTAAATTAAAGACTAAATTAAATTACCTAAACTAATGTATGCAATAGAAAGACAACCAAACTAGAGAGAAAGTGATTAAATCAATAAGGAAGGACTGGGGTGATTACTACTCCATTATGGGATCGGAATCTTATTCTTGTTTTAAGTATTTTGATAGCTTTGATTTCTTCTTTTAGAGGTCTAAACTCACTGACCGTATTATCCCTAATTTTCGGTGCAATCCTATCTGTAAATGGATCTTACTTAGAGCATAGCCTTGTCCTTATTAACTAGGATTTTAAGACTTAATTAATTGAGACTTCTAGATTGGTGATGATTAATACTAAGCTCAGGTTTAAATCATTAATTGTGCTCCAAGCTAAGGCCTAATCCATCTAAATTCAACTAAATGTAATAGGTGACCTATTAGTTTTATTTTATCCTAAAGATCACACATTAAACTTAGTTATAAATTCAAGCACAATTAATCAAAGACCATATAAGAAGATACAAGAAATTATGAGTATAATAATATATGTTTCTCTCTTAAGGCAATTAATCAAACACATAGACATGCTTAGCAATCACTATTAAGTAATAAAAATCAAACATGCATTTAAACCTTCAAAATATCCTAAAACAAGTTTTACAATCCTTAACCTATAATAGAAATAGTAATTAACCCTAAAAAATTTAACTCAACATATTAAAAGAAAGTGCAAAACTGAAATTTAATATCAAAAACATCAATTCCATGTCCAAGAAATTAAATCCCAAGTGGAAAACTACTTCTCCTTTCAAACTGAAATTTAATATTAAAAACATCAATTCCATGTCCAAAATCCCAAATTTAAAACCTCTTTTCTTTTCAATTTTGCACAACTCCGTCTTTATCTCCAAGATTGTTCTCCAAATTTTGCTCCAAATAACCCCAAAAATCCTGCAGAAAAACAACTCCAAATTAGCTAAAAAAAAAAGGATAAAACGTAAAGAAAATAAAAAGAAAACAAAAGATATTTTTTTGGAAAATTTCTGAATTTTTTTTTATTTTCTCTGATTTTTTTTCTTTCTTGGCCTGAATTTAGAGCTATTTGGCGATGTGTGCTTGTTTGGCCTCCGTTTTTCTCCTTTTTTTTTTTTAATTTGAAGCATATAGATACATATGTGTGTGTGTGTTTTTGAATTGGTCTGGGGGGTGGGGTCCTCGAGTAGATAGGCTTTTGTGTGTGAGTTAATAATATATATATATATATATATTATTATATATGTAATAATAATATATGTACCATGTGCATGCGTGTGCTGTGAAGTAGAGTGACGTGCGTGTGTATGTTTCTGAGATGTGAGAGTCAAAAAAAGGGGTCAACGAGTAGGTGTTGTGAGTGCTAATGTGTAGAAACAATATATATACATATGTGTGTGTGTATTATACATATATGTGTATGTATATGTATTATAGTTACTTAAATTAATTTCCTAATCCCTAACTAAACTAAGTTACTAATTCCCTTAATTAATTCTAATTAACTAAATCCTAACTATTTATTAATTAATTAAAAACCCAAATTGAATTAATACTAACTAAAATCAAGATAATAAAATAAATATATATATATATAAATAAGAAAATAAGCACACAACACACTCAATGAGACTCAATAAGCACTGAAAAGCTCAAAATAGACAAAATTTGTATCAAAACACATACTCGTGCAATTTACGCTCCAAATACATACACATCAACACTCCCAAACCTTCTCTTTACTTGTCCCCAAGCAAGACCACTCTTAAGCTTATCTCATGATGCTCAAAAAGTTGCCAAAAGTATTGACTTGCTATCTTGACGAACATAAGGAATATGAGGGGTCATTTTTATTGTAAAAGGGATCTCCAAGCCTTTTTCGGATCCTCCTCTCAATCACAAGGGTCCTCACACTTCTCAGGAATTTACCAAGTAGCTAGAACCACCACAACTTAGGATTCCGACTCACGCACCTAAGACGATGATATTTCGTGCCCCCATCACTAACATGACCTCCCAACATGCACTTAGCCCAAAAATACAAGAAAAAGGGAGAATTATATCATAATAGCTCGTAATTGGTGTGAGAGCCTTATTCACGATACAAGGAAATGACATTCTCAATGATTGGGGCCCTCGCGTAGCGAGCTTTCAACCAGTACATTCCAACCACTTAAGGCTTAGGGTACTAGGGGAAGAAACCCCCCTCGGGCATACTAACTCGGGTTTCGCCAACCACTTCAAACGAAAAATCAAAAAAAGAGAACTACACGTGTCAAATTGACATTGTATCCTTTGACACTTATTGAACATACTTCATTTTTTTTCTTGTCATTTGGCTTTTTCATATTCTTCACTTCTTTTTTTCATTTTTTCAATCAGTTTTTCATTTTTTCCACTTTTTTTTTTCAATTTTTTGCTAAATGCATAACATAAATACAAAGAAAAGAAAAAGAAGGGCTGAGGCGCACTAAAAGAGCCAATCAAGTAAGGAGCAGTCATATCAACGACCCTCTAAAAACACTTTTTCCAACCAAGTTATGGGGCAGCTACAAGGTACATTCTTAGAAGTGCTCACCCCCCACAGTTTTCAAAACGATTCTCTTCAAAGTCTTGGTCCTCCCCCCATTCCATTCACTCCCCCACAATACAACCTCATCTTCATCAATCAATTAAGTCAATCAACAAGAGCCAACACTTTAATCAACAAAGAGACAAACAACTCTACATGCACAAAAAATCGAAAAAATTTCACCATTTTGAGTAAAACCATGCAAATCTACCTTTTATGTCAAATATGAAAAAGAAATAAAACTCCCACACTCCTATACTTAAATTTTACTTCTCCTCAAGCAAATAGCAATTAATCACACAAACAAACAATAAAGCACACATATGGAAAGTGTAGAAAGGGTCGAAAAATAAGGCCAAGAGGAAGGAAAGATACAACCTTGTGTTTGCACACGTATGAGAAGTGTAGAAAGGGTCGAAAAATAAGGCCAAGAGAATGGAAAGATACAATCTTGTGTTCGCGTGACTTCACAAATGCCAATTGAATTCCAATTATCTACTAATCTGTTTCTCATCAATACACACACTCAAAAAGCACAAGAGATTAGTAGACATATGCCATGCAAGTCCACATTGGCATTAACAAATAAGAACAAGTATGTATGCAAAAAATGGAGAAGGGGAATGCATGGAATGGGAACAAAGCTTCTAGCTATTAAAAGAAAAAGAAAAAGACAAATACATAAAGAAAAGAACGAAATAATTTATTTCTGCATCTTTAAATTTTCCTGACACATGCAATAGCGCGTATGATTATCTTCTTTTCTAATTAATATTGCCCCCCATCCATAATCGCTTGCATATCTGCATTTAAAATAAACTCATCTTCATCCTTAGGTAAGGGTAAAGGTTTTAATTCTGCACACACTTCTTTTATTCTTTTTACCATCTGAGAATCTTCTTTAGACCATACTATTTCTTCTTGTTTTAATTTTTCTTGGATAGGTTTAACGAGTGCTGCGCAATCAGGAATAAAACTCCTAATATAATTTATATGTCCTAAAAACGCTTGGATCTGCTTGTTAGTTTTTAACTCTTCTGGGAAGGTTAATATACTTTTTCCTATATGTTCTTGGGGAATTATCTTTCCTTCTTCGATTTCCATACCTAAATATCTTATCCTATTTTTTCCTATCTCTGCCTTTTCCTTGGTAAGCACAATTCCATATTTATAGGCTTGTAAAGCAAACTTCATCAAATGTTCTAAGTGTTCCTCTTTGTTTTAGAGAAGATTAATATATCATCAATATAAAAAGTTATAAAATCTCTCATATTCCTAAAAATTTTATTTTGATTTTTAATTTATCAGGTTTCGCACTTGCTTCATGTTTATCTAGAAAATCTCCTCCAACAAGGACTTTATTACATCCTGTTTCAGTCACAACTTCTACTGGTATATATATTTCTATTCTTCCAACTCTAAATCCACCATGTGCAATCTAATTCTCATAATTGCTAGACCCTAGAGGTTGTATTTCTCATCCAAAGAAATTATGTATTTCCTTTTGACCTCTTCAGTTATTATTCCATAATTTCTATTATGCTTAAATTTTAACTTGTTACAACATAATATTTCTTCCGATATATGACTTATTGCAGCTCCTGTATATATCAATGTTGGTTGATCTGTCCAATCTATTCCTAATGTGCTTGTTATACTTGTTTTTATGTTTGGTTTTTCCTTATACAATATACTTCCTTGTCCAATTAACAGTGTTTTATTTATCTTGTGTCTTTCTTGATCCTTTATGGACTTTCCCTTATTAAAATCTATTTTAAATTGACTCAAAGGTTGATTTATGTATGCCATTTTAATCACTGTCCAGATTCCCAATACGTTTGCTATATGTTCTTCTTCATAGTCTATTACATCCTCTGGTTCTAAACTTTTATCAACTTCTAGATTGGATCTAGTTTTAATCCAGTCAATATTGGTTACTATATCACTCTCATTAACAAAGGTTTCTTTAAGAGCAAACATCATTAATCCAAAATCATAGATAATTTCAACATTAACTTGGATGTCATGGATAATTTCAACATTAACTTGGATGTCATGGATAATTAAAACATTGACGTTGATGTCATGGATAATTTCTAGCATAGTGGTTAAAGCATTGTCTACGTGAGCTAATGCTCTATCCATGTTGCGTATACTACTAGGCATGATTGTTTTAGGGTCTACAAGTTACTAACCTCGGCATAAAACCTTAACACGTCCCTCGACTGCAACAAAAGCCTCCAACACCGCCTTCACCACGGCAACAGCGGGCAAAAACGGAGGGAATCTGCAACAGGGGCCAACACAATCCAACACCACCGTCGTACAAAGCCACTCGCACTCTGCGTTCTTTTGGATGGAGAAATTAAGAATAATGGTAGGACGCAACAATAAAGATGATGAAGGTTTTATAGGCTAAAAGGCTTTCAGAACTTAGCCTTCTTGTGGTTACAATAAAGTAGTCCTTCTCGCTAAGGAATTACTTTCTAAAGTGAATGGCAGCTTGTGCTTTCTTTGGCATCTGCTTTTTCCGCTTCTATCGGTCATCCCCACAGCCGGCATTTACGGGACAAGGCGGAACGTTAATTCCTTTTGTATGGCTGACCCCAACGGCACTGAAAAAGCGATTTTGAGTTATTTTTTATAATTTGAGTTTTTTTTTTTATTTTCAATTTTATTTTAACAGTTTTCTTATTTTGTTTTTATCAAACTTTTAATTTAAAGAATCCCTATTTTAATTTCACTCTAACAACTATCTTACTTTAAAATATTACAGTGTTAAAATTATGAGAAGTAGGATTTGAATGTTGGCTTTGGGATGAAAAAAACCTTTATACGTGAATGTTTGTAATTTGTTTGGGTTTTATGAAAAACCTAAAATTTGAGGGTTCAGATAAGAAAGTTGTTGGAGCACATTAGCAATAATTACTCCCCTAAATATAAGATTTTTTTTATGTTTGGGTGAGGTATTGGAGTTAACTTAAAAGGACATAGATGAGTCCTATATAGTTGGCTGCCTTTAATATGGACTGGCACCAAATTTAGAATTATACTCTTGATTTTGACTATCACTAGTTATAATGGGTTGTACAAGGCATGATTATTGCCCAATGTTATTATCATATAATATTATGCAAATCATAGTTTGGTAACTAGAATTTGACAAAATAAAAAAATAATACATTTCAATTTGCATATTCATATATACCAATTATATCCAATACAAAGAAAAAGAGTATTTAGAATTATGTGAACCAACACAAAGAAAAAGTGTATCTAGAATTATGTACACCAATCTATACTAGTTTCTATTTACAAAAGATAGTCAAAAGTTTATCTATACTGGTTCCCATTGACAAAAGATAGTCAAAAGTGTTTCTGTTTACAAAAGATAGTAAAAAGTGTATGAAAGCACGGAATTATTCAACACAAGAGGGGAAAAAAAAAAGTAGCCATAGTCGACTAGAGGGTGTTTGGCTTTGCTTATTTTAGGTGCTTATAAGTACCTAGAGAAAAAGACCCTCTCACATGTTTTTTTTAACTATTTAGGTGCTTATAAGCATCAAATAAGCAAAACCAAACACTCTCTAAGAAAGATTGTGGAATATTTTTTCAGCAAACATATGCAAACAATGCTGCAATGTGCTATGGCATCATCATAGCGCTTGAGCCTTACCAGACATGCTGCCATGTTCAAATGGGGAGGATTTTCTTCAGCCAACTTGTGTCTAGAAGATTCATACAGAGGGATCATAGTAAAGCCAGACCATCAGATTGTACAGTTTCAAAAAGAGAAACCACGCCCAAAACATTCTCTACAAATTCTTGATGATGTACTTCAAATATTGTTGATCCATGTAACTTACAAACGACATCAATTGCACATTATACCTATAGTCGATCTTTCCCATGATTATCTCTTTTTGAGAAGTGTAATCCATGACATTGTAATTGTCAAAATCTACCAGAGATGAAATTTTGATCAAAGTTTATAATCGCGATATTGGAAATATCACAATCTACAAGAGATGAAATTATGAAATTTTGATCAAAGTTTACAACCACTTTGGTGTCTAATTCATAATATTACCAATACTCATATGAATAGAAGCTAATGATAGGCCCATGTAGTAGCATACTAATTCAAATTTAGAGTGAGAAAAACTAAGTAAAATTATCATCTAAAAAATACTTGAAAGAATTGATATCAAAAAAAAAAAAGAGAAAACTGAAAAGGGAAAATGACAGTGAGCTCTTTTCTTTCATGGAGTAATAAAAGAAGGACTCCTCCCCCCAAATAAAAACATTAAGCCAACAAAAGGAGTGTCAAGAGATTCAAATTATTAAGACATGCTACAATTCTTGGACATTGAGGGCACTAAGGAATTTTAGGGGAATCTAAATTGTCTTAGTTAAAATCCACCAATTGAAAGGCCCCAAATTATACAAGTGATATTTGAAAGAATCTATGTCAAAAAAGTATTTATTGTGGTTGAGAAGTTAAATGTTCACCTAATTAGTTTCCTTATTGAATCTTATTGACCCAAAAAAAAAAATCCTGGTAAATTTTAAATAATTAAAACTTGAAAGGGTAAAATGGGGAGACAAAAGAAAAACAAAATTTTAAATACCACTATCGGAACTCGAACCCGGGAACCCAAAAGGGGTCAAAACATCATTGTTTTGCAACAACGTTTGCTACAACGGTGCTTGTGGTTTATTAGTTGGCCAAAATATATTTATACCAGTAACCTGATTAGTGTTATTTGCTTTCTATTTTTTGTTTTCACAAGATCAAGAAATTAGCTTAACTATAATTACATTACCTACACACCAAAGTTATATTTTTTGTGTTATGGCAATGTGCTCTATCGCATGATTCAAACCAGTTAATACCAATACAATATTTGCAACAAAAATATTTAGATTATTTTAAAATTACAAACACTTTGAGTGGTGAGCTATCACATGCTCCGAGTTCACAATGGGCAAATGACATTTGTAATTGGAAAATACAGATTCGAACGGAAAACTTTTCCTTATTATATCTTTATTTTGTTGCACGTAGGGGTCGAATAAAGGATAAAAAATTTTAATAGCAAAATTTATAAACTAGCAAATGGTATGCTTCATGAGTTATTTGCGATAGTTTTGTTTTGTTTTTTTTTTTTTTAATCAAGGATTTGTGGTATTTGAGAAGTTTAATTCCCACCTAATTTCCTTGTCGAATCTAGCTGACCAAATAAACCCAAAAAAAAAGGCAAAGAAAAAATGTTGATGAATTTTGAAAAACTGAAAGTGTTAATAAAAGTGGAAAAAGCGTCGTCTCATATGCTACTTATTATTTGCCGCTTATAAGCCCCAAAATAAGCTGAGCCAAACAGGCTATGAACCTAATGTATGCTCTAGTTTGTGAAGGCCAAGTAATATTTGTAATAGAATCTACATATTCGAAAGACAACGATTTTCTTTATTGTATCTTGATCTGGTTTGCATATACTAGTCGAATTTTAGTTGCTAAATTCATGAACTGGAGATTGTATGCAATAGTAGTTACTTTTGGTAGTTTTGTTTTTTCAATCAAGTGCTTTTGGCAGCTGAGAAGTCCCAACTGTCTCCTAATTTCCTTTTAAAATCCTGCTGACAAAATAAGAAAAGAAAAAACTCAACCAGATTTTTGAAAAATTAAGATGCCCTATACCTAATTTCCTTTCGATCAATTGTTTTTGGTAGCTGAGAAGTTCAATTTTCTCCTAATTTCCTTCTCGAATCTTGCTGACCAAATAAGGAAAAGAAAAAATAAATCTCGCTGAATTTTGAAAAATTAAAGAAAACCCCAAAATAGTAAAAATGTTTGGCCGTTGCCGGGACTCGAACCCGGGACCCCGCTAAGTGTCGAAGACAAATGTGGCTTATCAATTGTTTTGCTACAACGGCACTTGTGATGCAAGAATCTCAATAATATATTTTTAATGGGAAAGTCCCATAACACCTAGATTCTCACATAACTACGTTAGCAAGTTATCATTGTTCAACTTTTCCTTTTCCGGACCTTGAATTCATTTTAATTAAGAATTGCAATGTGAATATAGGCTCCATTTATTTGCAGGAATATATTTTCCTGCTTTATAACACTTGATAAAAGTTTAAAGTATAAATTAAGAGCCAGATAATTAACTCACCCGACATATTTTGGATTTGAACTTTATGACTGAGGGTTTACCAATTTGTGGCTAAATTCCATTGGTCTCCCCGTGGTTGAGTTCATCAGTTCAGTCCATTTGTAATAAAATAAATAATAAATAGGAGTAGAATAAACGATGATGTGATACAATAAATGAATAGCCTGTAATATAAAAGAATAAATTAGAAAGAAATAGGCTAATATTATAAGTTTAAATATTTGTTTTAATCAATTACTTTGAATAAGCCAATATGGAACTCGAGAGAGATATTTTTTTATGATAATAGTCTTATTTGTTAAATGAGAAATATATAACAACTTAAGTTGTTAAATAGACTTCTTTTATAGTGGTATGAAAGTCGTTGGACAAGGTATATCTTTACTATTATTTTTTTCTTTTTAAAGGCAACATCAAAAAATAGTTATAGATCATCCTAGCTGATGTGACTCCTTTAACACCTTTAACATCTTTTCTCAAGTGCCTTCTCAACTCAATTGGAAAATCCTCGAGAATATGAATCCCTAAAGGTAGCGTTATTATAAAATTGGCTAATTAGTCAGCACACTTGGTGGCTTCTTTGTAGATATGGAAAATGCGAAGTCTAGATTGTCTCTTTTATCAAGAAAATCATTGCTTAACTTCCACTTGAACTGATGTTGGACTTTTAGTATTACGACCTTCTAAAATTAATAAAGATTTTACTATTTTGATTATGTTGAAGAATAAGGCCCAATAGTATATTTGGTCAGAAAATTTTATTTTCCAATACAAACAGAATAAGAAATGATAAAGTTTATATAAATAAGAGAGATTTTACATGAATGAGAGAAAAGTCGTTTGCATGCTAACCTAACCAATTTGCTTCAGCTTTAACATTTTAAAGAGACCTGAAATAATAACTCTCAAATGCATCAAAATACAAGCTTAAGTGAACATACCTTACAAAGATGAGACAGTGAGTTTTCAACTAACCAGCTCTCCATTTTTTACGAAGTTGAGAGTAAATCCTTTGTTTCTCAGTTGTCTTTCTTATTTTACTTTAACAAACATGACAAGAAAAGAAGCAATACCAATACAATTTATCATCACGATTCTAATTTTTTAATCCCATCTGTGAATGTAACATGTAAGCATGATGACATATTTAAGCATGACGAGGGGGAAAAAAAGGACTATTATGAGAGTACACTGTCAAATGGAAATAGGAGAAAATTTGTCATTCTAATACACCTAGATCTATACCTGCTTCAAAAATTCTTCATATCCCTCATTCGTCCAACAACCAATGATACAGTTCATGTACTCTATGCAAATACATGTCTGTTCATTTTCTAACCCATAGTTTCTTTGGTTATGCATAAAAACAAAGCAACAATCCAATGTCTATAGCATACGTCAGACATCTTAGTCCATAAAAACACTCTAGAAAACAATAAGCTAGGAGTTGGACACAACCCTTCATTGGCGGGCAACCAAGGCATTTATGAATGTAGAGGCATAGAGCTGCAGAGAAACAACCCTTTATTGGCGGGCAACCAAGGCATTTATGAATGTATGACATATAGCTGCATTGAAACAACCCTTTATTGGCGGGCAACCAAGGCATTTATGAATGTAGAGACATATAGCTGCAGAGAAACAACCCTTTATTGGCGGGCAACCAAGGTATTTATGAATGTAGAGACATATAGCTGCAAAGAAAGAGATGTATCTTCATGGAGAATATGAGACCAGCAGAGGATGACATCCATAAGCCAAGGAATTCAAAAGGAAGTAACACAGGTAGGAGGATGAAGCAATTCAATTGAATTGATTCAGAAAGGAAGCATTTCTAGAGCAATCAATCCAACACAATGCATAGCATAATTCATCAACCATGACTTTAAGCCATTAGAGAGCTAGGAATTTGATTTACGAATTTTCAGATGTAAAAGAAGCTCAAATTTGCTCCTCCAAAGGTAAAAAAGACATCAGCAGGCAAGTCTAGGAACTAGCCAACTAAAGGAAAGCGCGGCTCAAGCTTCTGATAATTTTTTTTTTCCAGAAAGATAAATCTCATTGTAAATCTTCAGTAGCCTGAGCATAAAACTTGTACAAGTTTAACATTGATGGATTTAATCTAATACACTTGGCTAACTAACAAAATCAGAAAGCAGAAAGAAAGGTAAGTTGCAAAAATTTTCTGCTCCTCCCTGCTGTGATAAAGATTGTAATCCATAACTTTTCTCATGCAAGCAGATGAAAGGTGAAGCAAATGGTTTATAAAACTGAAAGCCCATCCCAAAGAACCATTCAGTAAGTGCTGAATGTGCATTTGAAGCTGACAGAAGCACTAAACCTACATGCTAAATAACCTCCATCGACAGGATTTCTAATCATTCGTTTTCAGTTCATACAAATAGTAGGTGGTATACATACTGTATATAACAACACTGTCACGCATGTAACTGGTCATGGACCAATTAGTAAAAGAGCTAGGGGAATGAACATACATCATCATTGACTCTAGTAGTTTGTAATTCCATTGCCTTTTCAAGAACATCACCCCCAGTCAGTCTATTTATTGGTCCACATTTTATGCTCTGGCGTAAACATTTGCATTCTTCCTCAGTAAAGTCTTGATTTGAAATCGTATCAATTGATATGACCTATTTTTTATTTAGATTTAGTATCTCGATCGTGATATCTGAAGTCCTTTTTCCAACTTTATAAAGCTCAGTTGCTTTTACTTGTACCTAAAACTTGTACTAGCCTATAGAGGTTTTGCTTTTGAACACTGCCAGAAATTCTAATTCTCACAGAAGTACCAATAACTTTGTCATTGAATGTGTCAATATCCTCAAGTAGGTCTTCCACCAATTTCCCCCTAAGGTAAATTAAAGCCAATATTACGCATATTCATTGCTGCATAATCATCCAGATTAGGTTGAGGCCCCTGCCTGTCACCTCTTTTACATGGTTTACGCTTCCTATCTCGGGCCCCCTTCATTAGACTGTTACCATGTCCATCAATCTCTGACTCATCAACTTCAGTGTCAACAAAACTCATTTGAACATCATCTGTCTGAGAGTCATATTACGTAAGAAAGTGGGATTCAAGAAGTTTCAACATATGGCTGTTACAACCCTTTATTGGCGGGCAACCAAAGGCAGCTATGAATGTAGAGACATATAGCAGCAGAGAAGGGATTGTATCTTCATGGAGAATATGACACCAGCATGCCAAGGAATTCAAGGGAAAGTAACATTGGAAACATTTGCAGAGTAATCAATCCAACAAAACACATAGCACAGTTCATCAACCACATGATTTTTAGCCATTAGAGAGCTAGGAATTTGGTTTATGAATTTTCAGGTAAAAGAAGCTCAAATTAGCTTCTCCAAAGGCGAAAAAGGCATCAGCAAGCAAGTCCAGGAACTAGCCAACTAAAGGAACATCATGACTTCTGCACATGCTACATGTTGTTTGTGCATTGGCCAGAACTCAAAGACAATTTCATTTGAAAGCATATTTAAATTCTAAGCACATTGCAGCAGTAAGCAGTAGATCAAAGAGAATTCACCCAGGAAATGACAATGTCAATAGTCGATACTAGAGAATGTCACCAAAATCCATTATCTGCTCAGTAGATCAAAGAGAATTCACTGGCATGTAGAGAAAAAATTTAAGCACTAGCAGTACAGAAAATCTGACTATTATCAACAACCGCCTTGGCGTCAACATTATAATGTGTCAAACCAAACAAATCAAACACTTGAAGATTGGATAATAACACTAAAAAAGAAATTGTCTTGAAAGTCAATGACAATGAAATCAAGGTTTCCCATATTTCTGAGAACCCGTCTACGTAATTCCTTATTTTATTGGAAGACTACAAAACCAATAAATACCAAGAAAATTGTAACAAATCAAAACTTCGGTTACAAGAAGCAGTAACACCAAGACAGAAGCTTTTGTATAGACAAACATCGCATTAGTCTGTCAATCAAGACAAACTTGAAGAAGCTATTCTGTAGAAACAAAAGAACTCATTCAGCTGCAGAGAACACATTTAAGCACTGGTAATGGTCATCGTACCAAATTTCACTACCATCACGAACAACCTCAATACCTGAGTTACAAAGTATCAAACCAAACACATCAAATACTTGAAGATTGGACATAATAACACCCAAAATCTTTTCAAATTGTCTTCAGAGTCAACGAAATCAAGTTTTCCAATATTTCTGAACTTGTCCATGTGATGTCATCCGAAATATAGGAAGACTGAAAAATCAATAAATATAGAAAATAGTCTAACAAATCAAAACTTCTATCATAAGAAAAAGTAACTCCAAGGCAGAAACTTCCACAGACAAACATTGAATTAATCAATCGAAACAAAACCTAAAGAAGCTTTTGCAGATAGTCAAGAAACTCCGTAGAAATAATTGAAATCCCAAACATAGGAATACAAATACGTGAGATAAAACTAACACTGGAAACTCTTTTCAAACTGTCTTAAAAGTCAATTAGATCAAGTATTAACGCAAATTTATTACGTAAAACAATAAAATGTAAGAAACTAAAACATAAATCAAAGAGAAGTTATCTAAGCCATAAAAACAAATTCAGAACCAAAAATCAACCAAAAAATGAAAAAGAAAAAGAAATATACAGATAATTGTACCTCTGTAGAAATTGAAAAAAGAAAAGAAATATAAGATAATTTGTTAGCTTCTGAATCCATCACCGTAAATTCTTCATTTCTCCAAGCGTTTATACCTCTCGGCTGGTTATTTTGGAGGAAATCTGATGACCAAAAACACCAAAAAAAAAAAAAAATCTATTTGCGGCTTCGATGATGAGGGTCTCTTCTCAAGGTTTTGATGATGAAGACGATTTTTTGAGAATTTAAATAGAATTTGTGGCTATGGATGATTAGGGGTTTTTTCTCAAGGCTTTGTTGACGAAATGAAGACGCTGTTGATAACTCAAATATGTAGACGGTGCTTCATGCTCTTTTGCTTTATGACCGTTACAATTTAGAGCTTTAAAATTTGGCCGTTGGATTGGTTCTGATGGACGGTTGAATTTTAGAGATTTAAAATTGAATTTCATTTTTTTTTAATCTCCCAACTCGCGTTGTAAGACGCTTGGCCCATTCATTGTATGGGCCACTCGAGGCTTATAAAACACATTCAAAGTCTCAGAATAAACAACAGGATCTAATTGGAGACCTAGAGTTGGGCCATCTAAGATGTCCATGGGCCTTTATACATACATATATATAGAGAGAGAGAGAGGGGGGCATAAGAGCCCATTTGGTTTTCCGTTTTAGAAATTTAAACTGACTTTTACACTTTAAAAGCCCGTTTAAGGGAAAAAAAAAACCGTTTGGTTTTCCATTTTAAAATTGTTCTAGACAAAAATATTCCTTTTAGTTTTTCATTCTCCCAACATCTACCTCTCTTTTCCCTTATCAATATTCCTATTTTGTTTCACATTCTTTGCTAAAGTATTTTTATTTTGTTATTAATATTTTGAATTATAATTATAATTTTTTAAAATTTTTTTCATTCAAGTAGAAAAATATGACTAAATAACAAGAAAAAAGCATACAATAGTTTATTGGTTGCAAAATGTTTTTTTTTAGTACATTTTTAGTAATATAGACAACCAACAGCTATTCTCAAATATAAAACTAAACATCATCTTATTTGGTAAGAATTCATTTCACTTAGAGATAACCAAACATATTTTTCACTAAAAGTCTATTTTGAAAAGGCCTTTGTACAAAATTGTGTTTTTCAACTAAAAGCCAACATCTAGCGGGAGAAGGGGAGTTAGTGTTACTCATATTTGATGAAGTAGCGAATTGGCTTGCCAAGAACATTAGACCGAATTCTCTTTCTTCAGTCAACTTTTTTTCATTTAGATTTTAGACATTTCACCTTAAATGCTGATGACTTTTTCCAAATTTACTTGTGAAGGTTTATAAGATATTTTAATAGTGTTCAATTATAAATTTTATTTGACTCTTAACTGACTTAAAACATATATCAAAGTGAAATCTTTTCACCATACTTTATTGTTGAGGTCAAATCTAATATACATTCTACAGAGGGAAAAAAAAAAAGAAAAAAAAAGAAACATCTCATATATCAATTTGGTGTTTTGAGTGCTTGGAAGGAAAAAATAAAGGAAATCGGTGTTTGGATGCAAATAGAACTTGGACAATGGGACGGTGTCGATACGTGGAGATTGTTGAAAGGGTTTAGTCTACTAATCATTCGTTTTCTTTTCTTTGACTTTTTTATTTATCTTTTTTTTTAGCTATTTTATTTGATTTCGATCATCACAATACTAGGACATTATTATAAGTTAATTTTTATACTTCTAATATCATTTTATCATAATTATATTAACATTTTACAATTCTCAAATTTAACTCATAACATTATAAAATTACAACCTACAAACAAATTTATTTTTTAGATATTGATCTTAGAATTTACATAATACAACTTAGGATTGAGCTCGAAATCTTAAGCCCCCCGCAAACAAGAGACAAGTGCTAGAAAAATGCTTGGACAATCTGTCTAACAGGGGCTCTCTAAATTTGGAGCCTCTATCTTGGTGACTGATTGGGTGGCTACGAATTGCAGACTTGGTCGGTTAACTGTGGATTGGATGATTAATGTTTCAGATGCTCTCGAAATTATCATTCCCCTTTTTGGTTTTGGAATTGGTTAATTTTCATATTAATAAAATTCATTTATTTTAGGGAACAATTAAAAGATAACGAAAGAAATCAAAAGAATTAAACTACAGAAAAAAAAATAGAAGGAGAGATTAAATTTTTGTTTAGATTAGATAAGATTATACAGAAATCAGGAATTGTTTTTTTCTTTTTCCCAGTCAAGACTCAAATAGAGTCGAGATAGACAAATGTTCAAAGAAATTACAAACTTTTGACCAGTGTAATGTTGGCATGTATAAGAAACGGTTGTTTATAGTCGCAATGCATGTTGAAATGGTCTTGGAAAATGTCTATCCACTTGTGATTCAGTTTATGACTTTCAATACATAATAATTGATGAGGAACTCAATTTCAACATGCAACAAATATTTCTTGAGGATGATATCTTAGATTTAGGCCTGTATACCTTCTTTGAGATTCACTGTGGCTATTAATGGAAACTTAGAGAGGTTCTTTAGAGGTGCAAAAGGTCTTCATCAGGGAAATTTACTATCACCATATCTCTTTGTTTTGGTGATGGAGATTTTCTCAGGACTTATGGACAAACCTTCTTGTTAATACCAATTCAGTTTGGTCGTGTTGGGTTTCCAACTATTACTTGAAGGGTAGAGACTTTTGGGATATTGGAATTTCTCCAAGTGCATAGTAGCAATGGAAAAAGATTCTTATAAACATTGGTTCACCATGCTATCTAACAGTGGAGTTCAAAGGAGTACATGGGTAGCGCATCCTTCAGGTATTTTTTCTCTTTGTTCTGTATGGGTTGTTATTCGTAAAAAGTTTGATTTTGTCAATTGGCATCAACTTGTCTGGAGCAAAGTAGAATCAACAAGCATAGCTTTTTGGCATGGGTGGTTTGTTTAGATCGACTTCCTTCAAAATTTAGATTGGTCTCATGGGGTATTATAGATTCGTATTTCTATGTTTTGTGTCATTGGCTTGCAGAAGATAGACAACACTTGTTTTTTTTTTTATTGTGGTTTTGTTAGAAAAATGTGGAAGAAATGATTGGATTTGCTTGAGTTGGGTGATTTGGAACTTGATTGTGGAAATTTAAATATTTGGGGTCATAGGTTGGATAAAGAAAAGGCCTACAAGCAACTCTGTTCAAACTCTTTTTTGGTGTCATTATTGTGGAGACTTGGTATGAGCAAAATAGGAAAATTCATACAGAGCTTTTTTGTATAGAGGATCATATTTTTTATAAAATTATCAAGGTGATTAGAATTAAAATTACTAGTGGTAGAAAGTTTAGAAGCAGTCCACTGAACTTACGTATTAAGAATACCTAGAATCTTGGAGACATTCTGGTATAGTCAGATATACTTGACTTTCTTATAAAGATGTTAAAGTTTAATCGAATCACTTTTACTTTCCTAACAAAAAAAAAAGGTGTCATGATGATCTCATTTGGTGAACTTGCCTACTTGCTAATTTGCTCCTTTCTTCTATCCAAAGAATTAAAGAAATGGTCTAGGATATTTTGTTGAGTGAGTAATTAGAGATTTAGAATTGTTGTACACATGTTTGACTAAAAGAAAAAATAAACGAGTGGGATAAGATTATCAATGTCTTTTGATGTAAATTTTAATAGTGTTAGGAGACTATGGAGCGGAAGGGGATGCGCGTAAAACTTTTACTCACCACAAAAGTTTGCATGGAACTTTTGGCACCACAAAAAGGTGTTGTGTACTTATAGTAAACCACATTCGAGTTGGGTGCATTTTATCCAACCACATTTTAGTCATAAATAGAAATGGTGGATCATCATTCACTTGAGTAGACTACAAACTACAAAAAGTTACTAAGCAATAGTATACAATAGAGACCAAATGCTACATCGAAAATCAAAACTGCCATACTTGAAAAGAAATAAACAGAAGCTAAGCACTTTGGCTTGGGAGTCTACACGCCAGATTTTTTGTTTTGAATTATCTTGGGATGCAACTAGGGAAAGCATGATAGGGTTGATTGGCCAGATATTGTCTGGTTTAAGAGTCATACCCCAAAACATAATGCGTGGTTGGACATAGCTCTTATAAAGACTCGCCTACTTCGATGGGGAACGTCTGTTGATCCACTTTGTAATTTTTGCAGAAGAGGTATGGAAGACAGAGACTACCATTACTTTGAATGTTCCTTTTCAAATCGCATTTGGAGAAGAATTATGAATATGGCTAGGGGCCCTTTATGGATTTCGAAATGGGATCACATCACTTTTTGGTTGAAGCAGAAGTGCAAAACGTAATACGCTCCGGACATTCATCGTTAAGCTAGGATTTTAGACAACTATTTTCCATATCTAGATGGAAAAGAATGAAGACTTCACTAGAAATGAAGGACTGAAGAACATATCGTCCAAGCTATTGTTTTTAGCATTAAACATTGTGTTTATAGGGGAAAATTGTATGGGGACAACACTGCTAACTAGCACTTGTATAGAACTTGGCAACTAGACCTTAGACTAACTAAAAGAGCCCGCTTGTTTTTTGTTTTTGTTTGATGACTGTTGCCTATTTCTTGTAAATTCCTTCTTGAATCAATACAAAGTATTTGCTAACTTAGTGAAAAGAAGAAGAAGAAGAAGAAGAAGAAGAATGTCATAGAATAAATCAAACAACAATAAACATATTCAATAAAAAAATTTGCAAAATTCAACAAAATATACATGAAAATGCAAATTCATAACAGCATTCGCATTGTAAAACATCACATATTCATGAGTGTAAAACATCAAATTTGCCTTAACTGAAAACAACATATAGAAGAGCAACACATTCATAAACTAAACCGAATATTCATTCTCGATAATCTAATTTAACGAAATTAGTCAAGTATGCAAACATCAATAAACAGAAAGCTTACAAGAAAAAGAAATTAAATAAAAAACCGAAACAAAAATATGAAAAATACATTTAGCAAATCAATGTTAGTACACTCTAAGGAAAAAGAAAAGTGATCACAGACTCACCAAATAAACTAGGTGTAAACTACCCAGAAAAACGACAAGTACGTGGTCACAATATGAGTGATCATAAAAAAGGTAAGCATTTGTAACTGAAAGTGATTATCGTCCAATTCAACATCAATAATAACAAAATTGAAGGATGGAATTCACCAACTTTTTTTTACAATGAATCCTCTGATTTCTCTCATACCATAGCTCTGCAAAAATACCCTAAATACCAATTGGCTTTTATCATTTCCAAACTTGTTTTTTCCAGAAGCCCACTCTATCCCAGCTCAACATCAAATCTTCTAAACATAGAAAGTGTAATTATCTGTTCCATATCCCCTTAGCCACCCCATAATAGAAAAAGGAAAAAAGTATGTTGTCGATCTTCAACTGCTCAATGACAAAACTCACATATATAAGTCTGCAAAAAGTCCCCAAGACACAAGCTTTGTTTTTTATGGCACCCTCTCAAGGCAAGCCAACCAAGAAGGATATTATGCTTATTGACATATAGGTAGTTCCAAATTAATTTATACTAGCCAAGCACCTCATCGAGAAGGATATTGAACTTATTGAAGTAAACCTAATGCTTGCTTCAGTCTGTAAGGGCTAAATAATATCTGTAATGGAAAGCTATAGATTTGAAAGAAAGTTTTCTTTATTGTATTTTAATTTGGTTTGCATATATTAATTGATAAAAGGATACAAACTTTTTATAGCTAAATTCATGAACAAGAGATGACATTCAACACAGTTATTTGTGGAAGTTTTATTTTTTCGATCAAGTATTTGTGGTAGTTGATAAGTTCAGTTTTCTTCTAATTTCCTCATTGAATCTTGCTGACCAAATAAGGAGAAGAAAACATTTGGATGAATTTTAAAAATTAAAAGGATTAGTATATACATAAGGGAAAAACGAAAGTAACTAGAAAGATTTCCCGCCGCTGGAGTCGGATCCGGGACCCCGTTAAGGGTCGAAGACAACAGTAGTTCAATGCTGTGCCACAGCGGAACTTGTGCCCTACCAATAACAAATATAATATTTATTTTATGCACATGAGCCCGTTAACAAGGCTGAAGTCTAATTATATTGTAACTAACGGGAATTGATACTTGGATTTATTCACATTAAAAGTGAAAAATATACTATTTGATCACTAAATCTTTGATTAAATGATTAAAATTTACAATGTAAGATCTAGTGTGTGTTGTTTGTATGAAAATATTTTCTTGATGTTTTGGTAATTTGTAACACTGAAAAATAAGTCTACTCTCTGGCGTATAGTGCATAAATAATATGCATGTTCACATTTTTTATATTATTTGTTCACAACTTTTATAATATGCGTTCATAACTTTAGTTATTTACAAATATCATATTATATATTTACAGTTTTAATATTATATGTTCAAAACTTTTAATTGTTTATAATCGTATATGCTTATAATTGATAAACTATGTTCACAACTTGTTTACCAGTTATCAAAGTTATGTTTACAACTTTTATATTATACATTAATAGGTGATACACAGTATGTTCATAAAACTTTAATGGAGGGAATAAACAAGTTTGATTCAAGCAATATTTTCTCAACTTGAACATGTAATCTAGTGAAAAATAAATTTTTTTCCCCACATAATAACTTTCTCTTTTTTTATTACACCCACCCTACCTCTCCGCAACCCCCTAGCCTGTCTTCAACCCACGAAACCCTATCCTTATCCCTACCCCTTAAAAATGAAAAAAAAAAGTGATTTTAAAAAATTGAAGAAAAGAAATTAAAAATTAAGAAAACGAAACTAAAAACTAATAAACTAGAGAATTTTAAAATTAAAAACTAATTATTCTAAAAAAGTAAAAACTAAATTAACTTCTTAGTTTTAAAATTTTCTAAATTTTCTAATTTAAATTTTATATTTTATTTTTAATTTAAATAATATATTTCTAATAGTAAAATACACTTTATTTATAATAATTTTTTGTTAAAAGTGTTTTCCAAGTTTGATAACCAAACATTGGAAATACTTTTTGTTATATAAACCAAACACTAGAAAATATTATATTTTTCATTAAAATATTTCCCCTAATAACAAGTTATTTTTCTACAAACAAATGGAGTCCTAAATATTTGACCAAAACAAGTTATAGTCTAACTATTCCAACTCACTAACTTTTTGGGGAGTGCGGACATAGAATTTTCATTGTTAACCAAGCCCCTGTTAAGGTAAAAGTAAGTCTACTCATTTTGAAGTAATTTAAATTTCCAGATAAAGAATTTTTTTTTGTATTACTTAAAACATTACTAAATTTTGGAATTTAAACAAAGGACTCTAGCCCTATATTTCAATCTAGACCCTCATTTAAATGTCAATTGAGAAATTAAAAAAAACGTGTCTGGCCTCTCAAAAATATTTTCTTAAAAAAAAATCTTGCTTTACTTTTTTAAAACATTAAGAATATCAAAACTTCGAGACCACTAAAAAATATTGAGTGCTACCATCCTTTTTTTCTTGTTTTATTTCTTTTCATCTTTTTTTTATTTTATAAATTTTGCTATAAAATTTATTTGGAGGCAAATATTTAAATAGTCATTTTTATTTTGAGTTTCAAAATAATTACTGCCATATTGCATGCTATATGTGCTGTTAATATATTGCTAAGAAAAACTGTATTTCGCTCTAAATTTATTTCTTATTCTTATCTAGTTTAAAATATAATTGCTTTTTCTTGTGAAAATAAGCTACATATTACAAAGAATGTCTAAATATTAAGGTATAATTCTTAAAGTATATTGGAGCTTTAATATAATTGTTTATGTAGTGGGACTAAATTAAGGCAATAGCCTATATTTATATTATGGTTCAAATGGACTAAAATACAAGGCACTTATCTTATTTGTAATCTTATGTAAACAGTAATATTTATTATGAATTTATCAAAATTCAAAATTACTTATAATAAACTTCTTATTTATAATTATAAGAACTTAAATGCTTTTTGGTTACTTTTCAAATTGAAGATAATCATGTTTAAAAGAGATCAATAGTCAAGTTTGTCCCCTTACTAGTTTAATTTTTTAATCATCAGATTATGTGTATTCACTATAAATCAAGAGGTGTATAAGATTTGAACCCAAGATCTTATATCTATGGAATATAATCTCAACCATTTGAATAGTTGAGCTATCCCTTAATCCCAAGAATTCACCATATAACTATTATTTTCTTTCTAGAACCATCATTGTTAGCAATGATTCTTGCTATCTAGGATACATTATTTTTTTCCTTAGAGGGCATTTGGTTTTACTAAGTTAGTCAACCCTGCTTAAAATTCAACTTAAACTAGTAGACACTTTTGTTTTATTTAAAAAAAATATTTTTTAAAAGCTCTTCACCCCTAATTTTTGTTTTTTTAATAATTTTAAGCACTTTGAAAAAAAAAAAATTAGCAAAATCATTTACTATTGTCTCTTTATCTTTTTATTTCTATTCCTAAACTATCATTTAAAAGAACTAGAAGTATTAACATATAAACATCTACATTTTTCAAAGCCTATATTGTAATGTATTTAATAATCTATTTATTGATAGTATATATGTGTCATAAATTAAATTAGATTGTGATACCCTGTTTCAATAATGTAATTTTTTTAATATTTTAATAATATAAACAATCATATATGTTTACATTGTGTTTTAGTTGACATTTTATTTTTATGTCTTTAATGTCAGTTTGAAAATATAAGTTAGTTTTCAGAATTACCTACTTAAATGCTTATTTTCGTGCTTAGAACTTCTACTCAAATAGGAAACCAATCTATATCTATATATATATATATATATATATATATATATATATAAAAGTTAAACTTAAAGGAGCTCAAAAAAAGATGCCACATCAGCACCCATCTAAGTTAAACCTTTTTAAGCACTGTGAGAGTGCTATGTCAACGTTTACATGACATGGTTATTTTATTATTTATTATTTTACTTTTTATTATTTCTTATCTTTATGTATGTACATTATTAGCTTTAATTGAAATATTAAATGATTAATCAATTAATACTTAAGATAAAATTGAATTGTGAATTCTAAAAAATTTACTTTTTTATCTAGTATGTATATATATTATTAGCATTAGAAAATTAATTTTCAATAAATTAATTCTTAAATAATATTCATTTGTGAATCCATATATATATATATATGTATATGTATAAGTTAAATTCAAAGGATCTCAAAGAAAGGTACTACATAAGCACTCATCTATTTGCCAACTCAACACAAATTTTATTTTTAATATTATTATATTATTATAAATCTATATATTATAGTGTTTAATAACATTTATGCATCATTTTTTAACTTCATCATTATAATAGAGTTACAAGGTATTTAATTATATTTATGCAATACCTATATATTTCTTTTTAATGAGTTTAAAGTAATAAAGTCCAAAAAAACTCATTAATTTAATTAATTTATGCATCATATCCTAATTAAAAATAAAAATAAGAATAAAAAATAAAAAAAACAAAAAAGCACTAGAATTAATTTTTTATAGATATTTAAAAATAATAAAAAAATAATAAAAATTTAAAATATTAAAAAATACAGCTATAAATATTTAAAAATAAAAAAATAAAAAAATAAAATCTAAATAAAGTCGTGCAAAGTACGGGGTTTGAAAGCACTAGTTAAAGTTAAAACTAAAAGAAAATCACCAAAAGCCAAAGTTCCTTTAATGAGCTTTTTCATAAAACAATCCAAACAACCTCTTAATAATAATAATTAGAAAATGCATCAATAAACAACTGATAATAATATAATGTAATAAAAAATAAATATAAAACTAATGTTGAATTTTTAAAAGAAAAAAAGAAAATTGGAAAACTGAACACTCCTAAAGTTCTATACTAGCAGTTAGTACTTATTAACAATTTATTATTCAATTAATTTCCAAGTAAAATCTTTTCTTGGCCAAGAAAAAGAGAAAATCTAAAAATTAACGCCCTTGCGAAATACAAATATTTACAATCAGATTGCAGCGAGCCCCAAGCAGATCGAAGCATCAAATCTGCACTGCGGAGGGGGTGCAGATAAGGAATCGTGAGACCGCTCACACCTGAACACCGCCGTGATCTCAACACCATTGGTTAGTCACTTCATCAATCACCATAATTATCAATTTTTCATATATATATATATATATTTAGTTTAGTGTATGATCTGCCTGATTTGATGAGTTGGAATTGTTTAGCCGGTAAAATTTAATGAAAATGATTGAAAATTTTTGGTTTAATGAATTAAATTTTAGTGCTTAATTGGTAGTTTAGTTATAGTGTATTAATCTCGGTAATGATTTTCTGTTGTATAGTTTGATGTTAATTGTGATGGTAATATTTGATTCTCATTTCCGATTAGAAGGGATTTTTTGTAAATTGGTTTTAGGGTATGATATGTGGAAAATTCTTATGGAGAGTTTACCATTTTTTAGTTAACAGATGGAGTCGGCTATATAGATTTGAATAGTTTCTTTTTGCATTAGTGGAATATTTTAGAGTTGGATAGAGTTGTGACTTGCTTGTCTCTTTTCCTTTTCATTTTTGTTGGTTGGTAGAAAATGAATGAAAGAACAACTAGGAGAAGTAAGTTTTTAGTTGCTATGTTACAATGTTAGTTTATTTTTGTTTTTGTTTTTGTTCTTGTTCTTGTTTTTGTTTGTGTTTTGGGACTAGCTGAAAAAGGTGATATTTTTCGCTAATAAAATGAGATTGGTGATACATTAATCAGAGATATAATAGGTGCGTTATATGTTTACTAAATCTCGAAGCAGAGGTGATGAACTGAGAACGAACCAAGAACAAACTGTAGATGGCACTTGCCTCGATGGGTGACTAATGAAGTATTCACTCCCTTGCTATTACACTTTCCTTTTCTGGATGTTCTAATAACGTCATGTTTTCATCCAAGTTCCAGCATAACCCTCGTGAGGAACATTTCTAAATAAGAAACAATTCAAAGGCTAGTTTCTGTGATGTACACTCGTAAAGCCAACTTTTCTTGAACTCCATGCCTATACCCTAAGTGACCATATTAGTGGGACGGGCAAAGACTTTTGTTTTTCACAATTGGTGGAGTGGGAAAAATAATGTTGAATTGGTAATATAGAATAAATTTTGGAAATGGATAACGTATCTAGGTGAATATATGAATTGTATGTGCCAAGTTCAGAACTGGAAAGCTTGTCCTTGATGCGAATTTTATACCATAAGAATGCTTTCATCACAAGAGTCAATTTTCCAGTTGTGTGCCCCTGAACATTAGCTGAGGATATTGTCATCTCACATTCTGAATTTTTAAGTTTCTTTAGTCTTCTTTCCCTGAAACCTCCAACCCAGCCCGATACGCAAGGTTATAGTGACTTATGTTGGCGATGATTTGCTGCATGAATGATGTTGAACTATAAAGACTACTTAGCATAATCCAGATACTCTCTGATATTCTCATCAATTCTACTTAATTGATTGTGCATCAACAGTTTCAAGTTGCTAGTGGAGAGTGACAATTATTAACATTTAAGAGATAGAGGAAAAAAAAGAAACAGCACGAGAGTGAGTCCTTGCACAATGGCGATGGAGGGAGCTGAAAATAGTGAGCCTGTTGAAGAATATGAAGAAGATTCTGCAAGACCAGGGAAGCCGTTGATGGACACAAATAATAGGAGTGACCCAGAGCTCGCTAAGGAAAATGGATTATATGGAAACATATATAACGGTGATACCAATGATGAACTCTTACAAATGGTTGTAGAACTCAATTTCCAAAATGAATATCTGAGGTCTCAGTTTGAGGGCTTGAGGAATGTTTCTCTGGATTTTAGTGGTCCTGCCCAACAGTATAAAGCAGCAGAGAGGGATAATGAGGAATATGGTGATGTGAAAGAGCTCCGTGAAAAGATAGAATCTCTGAGCAGAGAACTTTCAGAAGAAAGACAAACACGAGGAGCTGCTGAGGAGGCTTTGAAGCATCTTCGAGCATCATACTTGGAGGCAGATGTGCAGGCCCAAGAGCTCTCTGCCAAACTTGCTGAAGGTTGTCCATTTCTTTACTATGCATTTTTCAATAGTAGGTTTCCTCTAATTAAGTGGCTTCTGTACAGCTTTGATTCCTGGTGCATAACTCCACTGAGATCCATGATCATTATGATATTTTTGTTGAGGTCAATGATGACCTTTTCCTTTAGGTCATACACTTTGTTCTGACTTCTGAACTCATCAAATTGTTTCTTCTTTGTAGCTCAACAGAAAATGGATCAAGAAATAAAAGAGCGTGATGAAAAGTATTCTGAGCTTGATTCTAAGTTCAACAGGCTTCACAAACGGGCAAAGCAGCGCATTCAGGAGGTGCAGAAGGTACATTGTTTTTCTTCTGTTTGATATTGTTTTTCTTCTGTTTGATATTTAATGATGGCGAACTCTTTCTTCTTTTTTCTTCATTTTTTTTGGTTCCTCTCTTTTTTCCAGCTTCTTTTGCCCTGAAAAAGAGCAATCTGTTGTTTGCTGAAACCGTTGGTTGTTTATATATAAAGCCATGTCCTTCACAGAATTTCTTCTCTTTCTTCATTCTGTCAGAGCAATTTCATTCTAACTGCACAAGGTTTTAAAGTTTGAAAAGTCAAACCACTCAAAGTTGCAACATAGTGCTGGAAATTCATTATTGCATAGTTCTAAAATTTCACTAGTTTTTATGTACTTTAATCTATAACTATTAGACAGCTTCTGTGTTTTGCAAGTGATGATATAAATACTGATAGGTTGGGCTCATCCAACAAATGTGTGAAGTAAGAAAGAAAAAAGATATAATGGGACATTTTATGGAGTGGATCGCTACTCGAGCATTGACTTGATATATTAATTTCTTGTTAATATTGCTGAGGATCTGTTATAAGAACATTATTAAAGTAAAGATGAGAAGCTTCAGGGTGTCTCTCCTGAAACTCAAGAATTCTGATTTTTCATGTTCTGTCATTTTATTTTGGCGTTTCGAATTATTTTATTCCTTGTTTTAAATTCAATATCTGACTTTCTAGTTTGGACTACTCCAGTATATAGTTTTCTTGCCTAAATTAGCAAACTTTAAAATACCTTTTGTTATTGCTATCTTATTACCACAAACCTAGTTGGACCCCCTTATTCATCTACTATTGAAAGATACACCACATTCTTTACTTTGAAAATAGTGATTCAAATATTTTACTTAAAAATGATGATGAAGGCCATTTACTTTGGAAAAGAGGGAGTAAGGTTTTTTTTTTTTTTTTTTTTAAAGAAATAATGGTGCTTCATCAGTCAATCTGTTTGTGGGGCTATTTTGAATAAGGTCCACTTGCCTAGAAAGGAATGCTTTTTCTTTTTCTCTTTTAATGAAATATTATTTCTTTCCTAATAATTCATATTATAATATCCTTGTTGGAGCCAACTTATGAGCTTCAGATACCTGTAGATAGACCAAACTGGTTATTTTTTGCCTGACCTGTGTCTAAGTATTATATATATGAAATAAAATCTTATGCTTGGTAAATGAAGAGATCCACTTTACATTGAGAGAATAATTCTAGTTTGTTGGTGGATTTATCTTGCAAAAAGAAAAGCAACACTAATATGCCACAACATTGTTGCTTTATATCACTAAACAGTAAAGCATTTTTGACATAGAAAAGATTAATGCTTTTGAGCTAAGCTTGTTTCATGCTTCGAGATTGTCACTTTTAGGAAAAAGATGATGTTGAAGCCCAGCTTCGCGAAGTCAATGAGAAAGCGGAACGTACGTCATCTCAACTTTCAGCCTTACAACAAGAGTTGGAGCGCACTCGACAGCAAGCAAATGAAGCACTAAAGGCAATAGATATGGAGAGGCAACAACTGCGTAGTGCAAACAACAAGTATGATTTCCCAACTTTTCTGGGTTTGGACTATATTTTCACATATATGAAAGCGGTATCAATTTGTATATTAAGTTCTGCTATGCAAAAGAATTAGAGTTCAGTGACATAATCTATAATGAAGTGTGATTAAACGTTGCTGTATCAGTTTCTGAAATATTAGTTCTCTTTGTTGTCCCTTTATTCAAGGAACTTTTTACTGCCAAAAGACATGCCTAATGCTATAGCTAAGTGATTGGGAAGGGTAGATATATTCATGCCTTATCACTTGTGGTTTTCTCCAGTCTAGAGTTCACTCTTCTCTCTTTCCCAGATTGACGACTCAGCTAATTTGGGTGATGCTACTAAAATGATCCTTCTTTTAATGGTCTCATATACTTCGCCCAGGTTCTGCTTCATTATGACAGGATTGACATTTCTCAAGTAAATATGTTGAATATCTTTGTATTAATATTTCAAGACTCACAAGTCACAACTCCATTGAAACCTTTTAAAGGCTTGGTAGTGTAGTCAGATAATAACATTCTTGAGAATGTGAAGATGATTTATGACGCTTAAAAATTGCTAGTAAGTTAGTATGCTTATTTTGGTTTTTTATGTTTTCTTGTACATGATATTGTACTGGGTATCTATCTTGTCCATCATATTAATGATGCAACAATTTTTTAATCTAGACTTCGTGACAACCTTGAAGAAATGCGCCGTTCTCTTGCACCAAAAGAAAATGCTATTGAGGCATTGCAGCAGTCACTTTCAGATAAGGAGCAGGTAATGAATTATTCTAACTTTTACACTTGCTCCTATAGCTTGAACTTAGGTCTGAACTGTATATATCTTAAAGTTTTTACAATGTTGTAAAAAATACGTGTCTCATCAGTCTAATTGGTATCGTAGACTATTCGGTAAAATGTGGGCAAGTTTTTCGAAATTTAATTACCCATAGCATTTCAGCAATTATTGTTTTTGAAAAGGAAATGAATATAAATTACATGAAAGCATTAGCTCGAAATGTTGTTGAAAAGGAATGCAGACACTTCTGCTTCGCCCTCTTTGAATGGCAAGTGAGGGATCTTATAGTCTGTTTTTCTATAATTGTTGGTTTCATGACCTTGGCAGCTCTGATGCCTTGTGGTGTAGTCTATTCCACTACCCTCAGGAATCTTTCTTTTGCCTCTTATCATAACTTATTACTCTATATTGACTGCCTTTTGCCAGATGCTAGAGGAGATGCGGCAATCGCTTCAGGCAGCAGATGAAAAGAGGCAAGCTTCACTTGCTGAAGTCTCTATGAAACACCAGAAGGTGTGAACTAACTGTCCAATCTTGGAATTTCCTCGAGTCATTATTAAATGCTTTAGTTCATAAATAGTTGTCAAACTAGAAATAAGAGAAGAGAAACTGATTTTCCATTAAATGATTTCTGATACAATTACAAGGATTCATAGAGGTGCCTGCAGCTCAAGTTAGTTACAACTGTTTGCTGGGCTGTCAAATAACTCCCACTACTGCCTAACAAACTCTTATAACAACCACTCAGTTTATTATTATTCTACTTAGCTGATCATCTGTGTACTGTAATATATTCTAACAGCCCCCATCAAGCTGTGTTTTTGGTGGGCCCAAAGGCAGCTTGCTCGTAAGACAGCTGATCTGCTGAGTAGACAAAGTCTTAGCAAACACATCTGCCAGCTGCTCTGCTGAAGGCAAATAGGAGATAGCCAACTTCTTAGAAACCACTCGCTCCTTGATATAATGATAATCCAGTTGTATGTGCTTAATCTTGCCATGGAAAACTGGATTGGAAGCCAAGGCAAGTGCTGACAGATTGTCCCAAGCCAGTGTAGGAGTAGTGAGAGGAACTTTTAGTGTAGATAAGAGATAGGTAAGCCAAGTGACTTTAGCAGCAGTTTGAGCTTTTGACCTGTACTCTGCTTCAGTAGATAACCTAGCTACAGTTGGCTGCTTCTTGGAGCACCAAGAGACCATGTTAGACGCCAGAAATATACAGTAACCTATAGTTGACTTCCTATCAGTTGGATCACTGGCGCAATCATTATCTGAATATGCATGAATAGTGAGAGGACCAGGTCGGAAGATGAGGCCCTTAGACAGGGTGCCTTTAACATACTTGAGGATTCTCTTTTAAGGCAGCAAAGTCTGTATTTGTGGGAGAATGCATTTTTTGACAAATTGAGTTGACTGCATATTTTATTTCAGGTTTTGTGAGAGTAAGATATTGCAAAGCTCCTCCAAAACTTCTGAAAAGAGTAGGATTGGCATAGGGAAGATCCCCATTAGGTGCAGGTTTGGAGTACTTAGACATAGTAGGGGTAGGTGCTGGCTTACAATCAGCCATGCCTGCCTTATGCAACAAATCCTTAGTATATTTGGTCTGATGTTGAAGAATACCAGACTGAGCAGTTTGCACTTCCAAACCAAGAAAATAAGAGAGTGTGCCGAGGTATTTCATTGCAAAATTGGTGCCCATAGTCTGAATCAGTTCTGAGATAGCCTTTGTGGATGAACCTGTGATGATAATATCATCCACATACACTAGGACTATGATAGCATGAGCAGAGTCCTAAGGATGAATAAAGATGTGTCTGCTGCAATAGTAGTAAAGCCTAGACAGCTTGGAGTACCAGGCTCTAGGTGCCTGTTTCAAGCCATACAAAGACTTTTGCAACCTACAAACATAATCAGGAATTGTTTTGGTGCCCTTAGTGATATTTAGGAGTCTATTCTTCAAATGGTGAACATGAGACCTGCTAAAGGAGCTAAATCTCTGTTCAAGGACTTGCCAAATAGAAGAAGTTGTATTAAAATGAAGTATCAAGGTAAGAACATTAGGAGAAATGGAAGCAAAGAGGCAATTCTGATGATGCTTATCTAGGGAGGTCCAAGCTTCATATTCAGGATTCACTATTTTCTTTCCAGAAGCATCTTTCACTGTTGGAGCAGGACAAGGTGATTTTCCTGTAATGTGATCCAACAGATGATGTGCTTTAAAGATTCGCTGCAATTGAGATCTCCACACCATGTAATTTGTGGAATCCAATTTGATATGCACCATAGATGTGAAGTTCAGGATCAGAAATTTGACTCCAGCAGGTAAATCTGATTGTTCCTCCATTAGAAAAGCTTTGAACAGATGAAGACGGAGCTAATAAGGTGAGATAACAGTATGGAGCAGCTTTGCCAGGCCGAGTGAGCAGAGAAAGAAGAGGATTTGAGCTGGGAGAGGTCGCGAGCAGTTCTCTCATGGAGGAAACCCTTGCTAGGGTTTCGAAAAGAAATCTGTGTGGAAAGTACCTAGCTCTAGATACCATATAGAGAAATAGAAGCATGTAGAAATATCTGAGCTTCTCATTCATCTGTCATTGAATTACATGTAGTATTTATAGACCAGAGAGTCTTGGTGATCAAGTTACTAACTAACTAACAATAGCCACCTGAGACTTGACCACTGAACTAATTGCGCTGGTAGTTAGAATAGCTATGCTATTGTCACTGACTGTAACATAATTCTGTACAGTACAAACTATTGTCACTGACTGTTACATAATTCTGTACAGTACAAACTATTGTCACTGACTGTTACATAATTCTGTACAGTACAACTCCTACTACAAACCATCTAGCCTATCTATGAGTTATCTTATTAGGTGGCATCTTGAAAACCCTCTGGCTGCTCCATAAAGACCACCTCTTCTAGATTGCCATGCAGAAAAGCATTAGAAATATCCAGCCGGTGCAAAGGCTGGCCATAATGCAGTGCTATATTTAGAACTGTCCTGATTGTAGGAGCTTTGACCACAGGACTAAATGTTTCCGAATATCAATGCCCTGTTCTTGATGAAAGCCTTTGGCTACAAGCCTGGCTTTGTTCCTAGCAATAGAATCATCTGCTTTTGTTTTGATTTTATGCACCCATTTGCAGCCCAAGGGTTTCCTGTCAGAGGGCAAAGGTTCAAGGACCCAAGTTTGCTGGCTTATAAGAGCATCACATTCTTCTTGCATAGCCCGTTGCCAGCAGGGATTTTACAGCCTCTCTGTAGGTTGGAGGTTCTGTGACAGTGGTGCAAAAGTGGTAGAATGAACAGGGTAGAGGGGAGGGGGTAAAAACCCAATTTTGGCCCTTGTTAACATAGGATGAATGTTAGGGGATAAAGAAGAAGTCTGACCAGGTTCTGGGATGGCATTGCTTTGTGAACTGGTGGATAAAGATTCTGGACTAGATGAGGCCTCATGCTGAGGACTGACTGCAGAAGAAGATTGTGGGGAATGGTGAGAAGATGGTGCTGCAAGAGACCCTGACTGAGTGCTGTCAGAGATATCTGAGTCAGTGCTTAAAGATTGGGGAGACATAAGACTGATGAAATAGGAATGTCAGATGATGGTGCTGATGAGGGAAAAGGCCAAAAAGATGGAAACTGAGTGTCAGAGGAGGATGTGAAAGATTGCACAGCGAAGGGAAAAGTTTTTTCAACAACCTGAACATGCCTGGACATGTAAACTCTATTTGTGTCCATGTCTAGGCATTTTTAACCCTTAGTTGTAGAAGAATACCCTAGGAACACTCATGGTTTAGACCTGTTTTCAAGTTTATGGTTAGTGTATGGCCTAAGTCAGGGGTAACATAGGCAGCCAAAGACTCTTAAGGGCACTGTAATTAGGAGGGTGACCATACAGTTTCTCATAAGGTGGTGTGTTGTTAAGGGTGGGAGTAGGTAACCTGTTAATGAGGTAATTGGCTGTGGCTAAGGCCTCAAGCCAGAATTGGTGGGCATTTTGCTATGATTTAGGGAAGCAAGAGTGGTTTCAATAAGGTGGAGATGTTTCCTTTCTACTTTGCCATTTTGCTCAGGTGTGTGAGGACATGTAGTGTGATGGAGGATTCCATGAGTTTGGAGACAGGACTGAAAAGAG
Source organism: Cordia subcordata (assembly GCA_028554755.1). Taxonomy (NCBI): domain Eukaryota; kingdom Viridiplantae; phylum Streptophyta; class Magnoliopsida; order Boraginales; family Cordiaceae; genus Cordia; species Cordia subcordata. The sequence goes on along the minus strand of JAPTOF010000022.1, from coordinate 4,468,763 downwards.
TGATTTATAAATTTTCCTCCATTGTCTGATCTAAAAATTTTTAACTTAGCATGAAATTGAGTCTTAATCATGCTATGGAAGCTAAGAAAAGCAGAATGGGCATCACTTTTCTATTTCAGAGGATAAAGCCATAAGCACTTAGTGAAATCATCCAAAAATGTGATGTAATATTTTTGTATCTTGTACATGATTCAATAGGGGAAGGACCCCATATATCAGAATGTATCAGCTTAAAAGGCTTAGTTGTTCTAGTATTAGAATTGGGAAATGACAGCTTGTGAGATTTTGATACAGAACACTCACTACAATGCTCTTTATAGTACCCTAGCTGCCTATGAATAGTAGAAGAAAGAACAGTAGACACTTGTTTATTGGGGTGGCCAAGTCTGAGATGCCAGACTCTGTCCTCTGTAGAATCTGGATTGGTGCAGATCAATGCGTAGCTGTGACTGACTCAGAAGAGAAAGGTTGTAGTTGAAGAGGAACAGGGTAGAGACCTCTGTCACAGGGGCCCTTGAACAGCTCCAAACTGGAGTGATTGTCCAGGATAGTCACATCCTTGGATGTAAACACAATAGTGCAATTATTATCTGTTGTTAATTGATGAACTGAGAGTAAATTAGAGGCAATTGAGGGAACATAAAGTAGGTTAGACACAAGCAAATTAGTAGAGTGAGTGGGTAAACTACCAGAACTAGTGTTTTGGATAGGAAGAGCAACTCGATTACCCACTGCTACAGAGGCTGAACCAATATAGGGCTGAGCATTGTGAACCTGCTGTTGATCTGAAGTAACATGGCTAGTTGCACCTGTGTCAAGTAACCAAGGACTGGCAGAGCTGGATGGGCCAGGAGTGGTATGAGAAACCTGTGCTGTCAAGGCTGTTTGCTCAAGCTTGACATAGTAGTAATTTTCAGTGTCAAGCCTGTGCCAGCACTGTAGTGCATTGTGATTAGGTTTCCCACAAATCTGGCACACAGCAGATGGATTAGAAGTCTGTCCAGCAGGCTTTTGAGTTGACAAACCTCTACCTTTTTACCTCTGGCCCCTGCCTCTAGAGTTATTGGAAGCTCTGCTTTTGCCTCTTCCTCTTTGAGGTGTAGTGGTAGTGTATAAGGCAGTTTGCAGGTCAAAAGTAGAAGAAGTCTCTGAAAGAGTCAGCTTATTATTGAAGGCAAGATTCAGTTCTTTATTGAGCAATAAAGCAGCAAGTTCAGGAACAGTTACAGGCTCAGGCCTGACTCTAATAGAGTTTCTCAAGGCCTCATAGGCAGTATGTAGTCCCTGTAGTATGTAGTAGACAATGTCTTCATCTCTGATGGAATCGCCAGCTCCAGCAAGACTGTCAGCAATAGTCTTGACCTCATCCACATAGGCCTGCATAGTTTTGGTGCCCTTGGCAACCATTTGAAGCCTATGCCTTAGCTGATACACCTGGGACCTATTAGTGGTTTGAAATCTCTTCTCAATAGCTTACCATATCTCAGCTGAGGTGTTTAGTCAATGGATATGAGTGAAAATTGAGGGGGTAACAGAGGCATAAAGGCAAGACTTAAGATATTCATCAGTGTCCATCCATTCTGTGTATTCAGGATTGGAGGAAATAGAACCATCAGCATGGCTAAGAACAGTATTGGGGCAAGGAACCTTGCCAGTGATGTGATTGATGAGCTTACAAGCCCTCAAAAATGACTGGAACTGAGTTTTCCAGAAGAGATAATTCTGAGTGTCCAGCTTAATGTTCACATAGGCTGCAAAGTGTTGAAGCAGCAATTTGAAAGAAGGTGAAAGGGACTGATCTGAAGGCAGGGCCATAATGATGATATTCTAGGGTTTGTCGCAAGTGAAAACACCAGAAAAAATTAGGAATTTGTGGTGAGAAATGAAATCTGATGTTTGGAGTAGGCTGGCCCCAGCGAAATGATGATTTGAACAAAATTTGGTGGCTGGGAGATAAAATTTGAGGTGATTTATGAGAATTTGGGGATGATGAAAACCATAGAATTGAGAAAAAAGAGGAAAAAGTACAGCTATGATGCAATGGAAGACAAAACTGCTTGAAAGTAAGCTCGCACCAACTTGATTTGCGTGCTTGATGGAGCAGATTTAGAGATTAGCAGCTTTGGAATCCATGGAGTGTTTGGAGCTTGAAGCTTGAAAAAGAAGCCAGGATGATAGAACCTGCCCTTGATACCATGTCAAACTAGAAATAAGAGAAGAGAAACTGATTTTCCATTAAATGATTTCTGATACAATTTCAAGTATATTTATAGAGGTGCCTGCAGCTCGAATTAGTTACAACTGTTTGCTGAGCTGTCAAGTAACTCACACTACTGCCTAACAAACTCTTATAACAACCACTCAGTCAGTTTATTATTCTACATAGCTGATCATCTATATACTGTAATATATTCTAACAATAGTTATATTTTTGAGTTTCTGTTTCTCAGAAAATTGAGAGTTTAGAAGCTCAAATTGCTGATGCATTAGCTGATGGAAATAAAGCAAGTGAAACAATCTCATCTCTGCGGGTAAGAACTCTCTCTTGTATTATTCTGCTTGCTTGCTTGAGAGGATAGAGGGTTACAAGATGAGATGAAATTAAATTTTTTTTGCCCCTAATCTTTTATTATGAGTTTACTGAAAACTCTTTATCAAGTACTTTGTTTACATAAACACGACACTATTTTGCCTGATTGTACAGGGAGAATGATGATAAGGAAGAAAGATGGATGGAGAGAGAATTCTTTACGGGAAGTGTATATTTAACTACCTAGAGGGTGTTTGGCTTTGCTTTTTAAGCTACTTATAATAATTGATGCTTATAAGCCGCTTTTTATGCTTATAAGCAAATAACAAATAAGCAGAGAAGTGTTTGGATAAAATATGCTTATAAGCTGTTGACATGTTTGGTTAATATATGCTTATAAATAGCAGTATTTGTTAAAATAACTAAAAAGGACTTTCATTAATTAAGGGATAGTTATTTTTGTGTTTTTAAGGGATATAAATGTAATTTTATTTGGTCAACTCTCATTGCTTGTAAAGAGTTAAAAAGAAGTTGGGGGTGGTGCTTTTTTTTGGTTGCTTACAAGCCAACGTTACTTGCTTATAAGTACAATTTGTCAAATAGCTAGATTTTATTTTTATGCTTATAAGCAGGTTTGACCAACTTATAAGCACTCACAAACACCCTATTAATATCTTCTGAGATTCACAGTTCTTTTCCTGAAATTTGAGATGAGACGCTCACCAGAAAAGTCATAGCTTTTCTCATTTTCCTTCGTTATCCATTGAAAATGAGCAAAACCTTAGTAAGTAATATAAAGAGAACACAACGAGAGCATTTTTTGTTCCTATTTTTACTTTTTGTATATCTATACTCATGGCCTAAGAAGCACCGACACTCCTCCAAGGCTGCGTATCGCGTATCTGACACGTGTCGGACACCGACACGCGCCGGACACGCTCAGACACGTGTCCAAAAATTTTTTTTCAAAAAACATTTTCGGACAAGTCCGGATATGTCCCGGACACGTTGCAACATGCTTCAAAAGCTTTGAACCCAAAAAGGAAAAAAAAAAAAGAAAAAAGAAAATTAGACTGCAACTTCCATTGTTGCTTGGTGAGGTCTGCACTTGAAAGTCGAAAGGTAGTTCACTACATTCTCTTGATGGCAATGCTCAAACTTTGGCATTTGTTATCTGCTGTCATTGTTATATATGTGTGTGTGTTTGTGTGTGTGTACGTGTGACGGGAAAAGAGAAAGAAGAAGGGGTAGGTCGGTGGGTTGGTGGTCTTGCATTGTGTGTTTTGTGTGTGTACCGGGAAAAGAGAAAGAAGAAGGGGTAGGTAGGTGGGTTGGTGGTCTTGCATTGAGTGATGTGAAAAGTGAAAGAAAAAGGATTAAGTGGGTTTTAATGTGACATTTTAATTTTTTTATATTTTAATCCTTAAAATTATATTTAATTTATGAAATGATCTCAATCAAAATTTAAAATAGTATTTTAGCCACATAATAAATATAATAACCTAGTCACATATTAATTATTTATTATATATTTTTATTTTATTATTTATTTTTTCATATTACATAACTAGTTATGTATTAAATATTACATAACATATTAATTTAGATATTTAGTCTTGTTTATTCTCTTTTATTATGACAAAAATTAATATTTATGCGCTATATCTATAAATTTAAATATAATTTATTTAACGTATCCCGGACGTGTCGTATCCTAGTTTTTAGAAAAGAACGTGTCTACGTGTCGCATCGTGTCTTATCACATGTCCACTTACTGTATCCGTGCTTCCTAGCTCATGGCCTTATTGCTTCATTTTCGTCTGTACCAATAGTTTCTTCACTCAAATTTTGAGAATTGTGTTTGCTTCTGATGGCACTCGTTATGTATGATTTATGTTCTTTATTGGCAGCAGCCTTTTCGTGCTTAGAAATCCCCAGGTGCTTAAATAAACTGATGAACTTAATGTATTCTCTAGGCGCTGGTTGCTGAGAAAGAGTCCAAGATTGCAGAGATGGAAGCAGCTTCAAGTGGTGAGGTAGCAAGACTAAAAGCAGCCATGGAAACTGTTAGAGGAGAACTTAGTCACCTCAAAAGTGAGCATGTATGGTTGGCTTCTTTCCATTCTGTTTGGTAGCTTGATTCTTTTGTGAGATCATTGTAAAATCTTGGATGATATTGTAAAGTACAGCCATAGTAATTGCCTTCTTTCTTCCTTCTATTTCTGGTTCTTCTTACTGAGTTAGCACTTCTAAAGTTTCGAGTGAAAATGATCATCGTTACTCAGCATCTTGCACATTTAGCTCTCTAAATACTTGGAACATGTTATGGTAGATTTTTATTTCCATGCGTCATCCTTGATCTTTTCTCCATTTGTGTGTATGTGTGGTTGGTGAAATGAGCTCTGGAGTTATTGTGAAGTTGTTATGATCTCTCTGTTGAACACTCATAATGTTATATTGTCAGATTTGATTGGTAACTTTACATCTTCAAATGTTATTTCACTTCATTATTTCGCAACACAGCATATTCACCTTTCTGATTACGCTATGAATATTTTTAATACCATGCAACAATTTTCTTTAGCACAGATTCGATAGGACCAACTCCTTGCCCATTGAAGATTAGCAGCCACTACTCTGTCCACTTTAACAAATTAGTGTTTCCTCATTTATTCTCTGTATGCATGGTCATGATGGCAAGCTGGATCGAATTCCTTGGTGATGAAGTTTTGTGCCTAGGAACTGCCACATTTTTATGGGCCCTTCTCTCAGTTTGGGTTATTTTTGGAACGATGCTTTCTTTTTGCAGTTCATCCTTCATTTTATCCAATGAACAGACCTTAACACGTGTAGCATATTTCATAAACTCATTGCTTCTATTACTGAAAGCAAGTATATCTCTGGACCAAGCTATTCTTTATTATATGTTCCTTCCTGTAGACGGGCCTAAATGTGATACATTATTTTATTAGTTTTCTGGTTTGCACATAAAACAAATGCTAAATGCTAGTTGGTAGCCATTTTTAATTATAGTCTTTACTGTGTGAAGTTCTGTGGCCAAAATATTTTGATTAATTTATAGATTTTAAATTTGTACTCCGTTTTTGTTCTACTCCTAGACTACTTGTCATTCACAGCATATAACAATTGTCTGGCTTGATGTGCACATTCGGTGCTTATATCAAACTGGGCAGCTAGTGGGATTCTTTGTGAATGGAAATTCAAGGCAGTCCCATATTCTGGGTGAAGTTGAGTGGACTTTTTTGTGAGTTAAATGTGTTCATTCTTTTGTTCCATCCAGGATAAAGAAAAAGAAAATTGGGAATCTACCATCCAGTTGCTTAAATCAAAGCTGGAGATTGCTGAGAATAACTGCATACGCTCGGAAATTGAAGTGGCCAAAATGAGAAGTACTTCCTAATCTTCCTAACCTTCTCTATCATTTGTATGTGAGCTAAAACGTCATTCTACTTTTTCTAATCAGGTCAGCTGGACTCAACCTTGTCTGTGCAAACTCAACTACTAAATTCAAAAGATGCTGATCTACAGGCAGCCAGAGAGGAGGTAAGGATCATCTCTCTTATTCTCATCAGAGCTATTAGATGGATAAAAAAGCAAACTTCTTGAATTTTTTCTTAGGTGATCACAAAATTATCAACAATTTTCCTCTTTTCCTGCTTTGACAAAGAATATGCCTTTGCTGTTCTTTTATCTTCACTTTGGTCAATTGTTGATATAACAGACATTTTAAGTTAATGCAAGGATAAGTAGTAAATTTGACCTCAATTCATTAATTTTACAAATATTGATGATTATCAAAAGACACAGGAAGGAGAAGTGTGAAGGAGGCGCTATTTTCTTTGAGGTGTGAACCTACCTCACATGCATTATTTCCAAGTATTTATTAGAGATCAGAAATTGGACAAAAAATTGTGGTAGCTTACACTTTGATTGTTCCCTGCAAATAGGTTTTCTATTTATTTTATCTTATGTTATTTACTTTTTTGTTTTTGGGGAAAAGGTGTTTTTTTTTGTTTTGGGGGGGGGGGGGGGTGGAGGGGTTGAGATAGATGAATTTGATGGCATCATATACGAAAGATGTAAAGACATTGACCAAAGAGCTACAAAATATAGAATCTTCAGTTGAAACCCAAAATTTTGTTGTCATATATATTTGTAGTATCTTTTCATAGTATCCTGAAAAGATAGCCTATTTATAATTTACCAGCAAAAGGTTCGTACAAATTCTAGCAGATTGAAACTGATACTGTAGTTAAACAAATGACCTCCATTTGATCTTAAAATGAAGCAAAATACCGTTCTGATTCTACAATCATGTTAAATAGTAGTCATTCTCTTGCAGTTAAATTATGTGGTTAGTTAGTTCTACATGTCTATCATGGCTGTACTAAGCAATTCGATTACGGATAAGCCTTTATATATGTTCATACCTGTTGTGGATGGTATCCAAGTCTTGTATGCTGAGACGATTTATATGATTTTATGTATGTTAAATGTTGATAATTAGAGAAATTTTCATTTTGAAATGAGATTATTTAAATTTGTCGTTGGTCATCAGAGAAGCTGATATACCTAAGAAACTCAAATTTTTAGGGATTAGTGTGTTTTAACTTGTTATGGCTGTCCCCAAAACCTAAAATTTCACTTAGGGGTGCCTGCGTGTGCTTCAGGATCTGAAAGTGGACCAGGCCTGGTGTACAATGCGGTTCCCTAATCCCCTAGATAGATTTTTATTCTGAAATTATCATTCACTAGGCCGTGGAGTTTCTATAGGGATTTGTTCCAAACTATTATATTTTTGCCTTCCTTATGTCTAAAGGATTTATGAATGGATCTGATTATTTGTTGAACTTGACCTAGACTTTGTAAGCCTTGGGTAATCAACAAGAAGATAAACAAGTTTCTTCCAGAAATAGGTCAGAAAAATAAGCAAGTTTTCTTAAACAATAAGTCTTCAGCCTTTTGATATCACAACAAATGCAGGCATGTCCCCACTCTTGTGCTGTATATCTATATCAACTACATCTTATTTAGAAGTACTGCAATATGCAAGGGCTTGTCTCTTGGAATGACTTTCTTTTGCAACGTGCAGGTCAACCGCATAGAAAATGAGTTTGCTTCTTATAAGACTCGAGCTCACGCACTTCTTCAGAGAAAGGATGCTGAGCTAGCAGCTGCCAGGGATAATGAGCAGGTGAAAGCTCTTGAGGAGGCATTAAAGGTACATGTGTTTTAGTGCTTACATTTTCTTATAAGAATAATAGATTCTTTTACTACCCATCAGAATCCTGTTGTTTGAAGGAAGCTGAAAAGGAAGTATTGTTAGCATCTTCTGAAAGAGAGAAGGCTCGTCAAGAGTTGAGGGATACTTTGGCAAACCATGTTAAGGAACTTGCTGTGAGGTTATATTACTATCTATGCATTTTTGTTGATGTGTCCTATTATAGGGAATTATTGTTTTTGGGTTATGACCAAACTCCTATGTAGGCCTCTACAACAGAAATTGTTTTAGACAAATTATCATTGACTCTCTTTTCTTGTTGATTTTTGTCAATGATAATTGTAATTCCCTCATGGTGAGCATCTTGGCAAACTTGAGTTAATTCTGAAACTTAAAATAGGAAAAATATATTGAAATCCAGGCATTCCCTAATATACCATTTTCTGGTCAGAGATGAAGCTATTGACAATGCACAAGAGAAACTGAAAAGTATGGAAATGAAGCTCAATGCTGCTCTTTCTAGCCACCAATTGGAGAAGGAATCATGGGAACTAAACCTGCAAAATGTAGAAGAGACATGGAGATGTATTATCAAACATTTCATTATTTTTTATGTTCCCTTCGTAATTCCGTTATGTTCTGCGTAGCATTAATGTGTATATGAAATAATTGATTTTCAGTGAGATGCAAAGCACTTGAGGCTCAAAATCAAGTGTCTTCTGATGAGAATCTTCAAAAGGAGTTGGAGGATGTTAAAGTGCGCTATAAAAAATTGAAGGTATTGTCTGTGTAATTGTCTCTTAAATGAGTAAAATCTATCTTAATACATGTATGAATTGACCTCACAGGAAGAGCATGATTCATTTCGTGATCTTGCTGATAAAATGATTGAGGAGAAGGACAAGGAGATATCTCGACTTCTGGATGATAATAACAATTTTCGCAGGTCACTGGACTCCAAACCTGTGGTATGTTTCTCTCATGGCTATAGAATCAAATGTCCATATACGTAATTATATCCACTGTCCATCTGTTTGCACATCCATTACCTTTTTTTTCCTCTACTCAGAGTTCTATATAAGCGTTTTGATTGTTGAAAATATTCTTTATACCTCAGGCTGAGTACAATGATAACTACAACAACACAGGTATGGGGATTCTCCCTCTAGTACTTCATGAGCCACTTTAGCTGTTAATTGAAACTCCTTGCTTTTGATAGAATTAAGGAAGGTATACATGGTCTTTAACCATTTGAATTTATGTGTCCAGCGTCCCCAAGGGCGGATGGCCCAACTTTAGATCCTTTTGCTGCAGAGCAGCAGATTCTAGTAAGTGCATATTTTTCCCTCTGTTTTTCTTGGGCTTCTGATGGTATAGTTCTTGTTTTACTAAAATGATATTCAACAATATTGGGAGCCAAACTTGTGAATATTGGGAGAAAGAACTTGTTTGGTTGCCCCTAGTTTCTTTAGCTATTTGCAAGTGTCTCTATCTCGGAAATAATGAAGTTGTCTGTCTAGCATCTTCGAAGACGAATTAATTGAGAAACTGTTACTTCTGATGTGGAGGGAGTGTGATCCCAAACTGCTATTCATTGATTACTTGCGCTTGCTGATGATACTTCCGTTATAGATGTGGTCAATAAATAGAAGTTCTGTGAAATGTTCATTTAAGTTTCCACAACCAATCACATTATGTAGAATTTAATCCATGTTACTCCCCCTTGTTCTATGTCTTTATGGCCATTGGTTTACTATAAATTCAAGTTAAAGCGTGGAAGTTGGAGACTGGAGCTAAACCCTCCCCTGTAAACAACAGTTAGTAAGAAAGGGGAATATATGTATCTTTTTATCTGGATGTGTATTCAGTTACTGACTTATTTCAAGGAAAAGGTCGGGCACTTAGGTCCTTAACTTGCGATTCTATAATTTGTCATAGATGTGTATTTTGTTATTGGCAAGCATGCTATTAGTTAGACTGGGTTTAGATTGTAATCCATAATACGTAAATCTTGAGGGAGTTCTGGAAATTTTGCTAAGGATTATGGTTTTCTTAAACAATATTGGCAGTGGAAGCTCGGGTTTAGGAAATTAATAGGCTGCCAAAGAGTGAATCGCGTGTGATACTATTGAAGCAAATATCCAAGGGATATATATACGACATACAAAATTTAGCATTTCTCTGGAATCTGGCTAAAAAGCTCTGTACCATAGATGTTCGTCCTTTTTCATTCTCCAGATGTTAAGAGATCTTAGTAAATGGGAACTTCAGAATGAGTAGCTAACTATAAAATTTCAGATATTGGCTAGGCAACAGGCTCAGCGAGAGGAAGAGCTTGCTCAGTCACAGCGGCACATTCTTGCACTTCAGGTAAGTTGCAGTATTCAGATAATACAAATCTTTCCAATTTCTAATAGGGACTTGCATTGAACTTTTGATGTCTTCCATTCAGGAGGAGATTGAGGAACTTGAACATGAAAATCGTCTTCACAGACAGCAGGTACACTTGATTTTTTGTGCCTTTTCAATTTTACTCTGCCTGTATTTTCTAAATCTCATTCTTGCATGTCTTTTGACTTGTGTATCTTGAGTAGAACATTCTTCTTTGTGACATGCCATGAACAAGAATGGAGAAAACCGTGGTGGTTCAAATGTGTCGTGCTGTTTTGTGTTATGTATTTCTTTTGAAAAGTGCACCCCCAACCCCAACCCAATTGCCGCCCCTCATGGGATTCAAACTCAGGTTATCACTCTTGAGGGAAGTAGTCTCATTCACATACTCCCTAAACTGTTGTGTACATTAGTATGTGCCAAAATTTAACTGTTACCATCAACTTGGAAAATGTGATCTTTGATAAGATCATCAGTGCCATAACAAACATGCTTTTCACTCTGCTAATCGTGAATCATAGAAGAGTATCTAGTCATGGACTATCTGGAGTATCATAGAAGAGTATCCAGTCATGGACTATCTGGAGTATACTTGCTTGCAAGCTGCTCAATTGTACTGAATAGATAAATTATCAAATTTTATCCTCTTTATTTTTTTGGGAAATCTACCGTGATAACTTCTAAGAAATGAATTTCTGGTACTATCCAGATAATCTGATCCCTTTATCAATTGTTGATACTGACTACAGGAAGCCATGTTGAAGGAAGAGGTCCGAAACATGGAAAGAATGCAGAAAAGAGAAGGGGTGGATCTGACGTACCTTAAGAATGTTATCCTAAAGCTTCTGGAGACAGGTATGCTGTTTTTCTCTTTGGTGTATAAAAGATAAGCTTTGAACCCTTTCTCTCTTCCCACTAAATCCCCAAGCCACTCTGCACTTAATCACTTATTTTTAGAATAGATGTTTTCTGTCTAGTGGTTCCTTTAGAAATTATTTCGTTCTGGTATTGTGAACAGGTGAAGTGGAGGCTTTGCTGCCAGTTATTGCCATGCTTCTTCAGTTCAGTCCTGATGAGGTGAACTTTTGTTTCCTTATTCATGATTTGATGTTGTTAAGAATCAAATGCTAGATATAGAATCACGGGCACGTGAAAGTATTAATTTTCGTTTTGGTTTTGCCATTAGTATATTCAGATCATTCAGTTGAGGGATGAACACATGCACATAATGCAGGGGGCTATCTAAAAAGTCCCCATGCTAGTCTGTTATTATAGATACATCCACCTCGTCAAAATAGATAGCATATATCATTGACGTAATGTTAAGTCCAAACATGCTGCTAAGTTCTAATACTCGTATTTGAAAGTTTTTTTGCTAAGTTACTGACAATTAGATAGGCGTTACTTCTATCTTCGTGCTTCCACTTTTATCATGAAGGAATTCCAGGCAGGTGAACAACGCGGGGCTATACACTGTAGTCCCCTCTCACCCTGTTTGTTTTTGGAAATGTTTATTTTTAGGCATTTTTAGATTGAAAAATCAATTTAACTTCCATTGCAAAACTTTATTCATTTATGAGTGTTAAATGATGTGTTTTAGCCCTCACAAAATAAAAATCCTAGATTCCTCCCCAGCATGTGAAAATGATTCACTTCTTACAATTCAGTGTACCTCAGAGGTGTGTAAAAAGGTTTATGCTTCTAAGTTTGTTTGGTTTATTGCGCATGCAAAGATTCGGAAGTGTCAGCAAGCTTACCATTCCAGTACTCAGATTCCACCTGGCCCCTCAACCGATGCTTCCGGATCTGCACTCTCTCTTTTCTCAAGATTTTCATTTTCATAACAGCAGAAACAAAGAGGAAATACTGCAGTTTTGTTGAGAATGAATCGCCTGGTGAAGCTGCAATAAGTTGAGCCAATCACCAACAGGCCGAGGAGAAGAGGTGGTTATTCTTGTATTTTTCTGTAACTATAGGCCTCTATTTAATCAACATCATACTGTGTAAAGATCAAATACAACGTATAGGACACGACGCAGAATCTTTGACATTGTATTGCTCATTGTCTCCTGATTATTTTCAGCAAACACTCGAGTACATTTATCCACATTGTACAACTCTCCTTTGCTTCCATGAGATATGCAACACTGTTCTGAGTTTTCAACCTCTTGTAAATTTAAGATCATATTACTTGCAACATGTCTTAAAGTTTCGCCTCCAATCTTTTCCTTTTTCTGGGTTGGTCATAAGGTTTTTGGAATAGATTAAAAGTTTTACTACTTTTTTTTTGGATTTTTTTTTAACGAAAAATATTCTTTTTTAAAAAAAATATATCTTTTTTTCACATTAAGTATTTTGATTGTATTTTAAAAAAAGTTGAAATTTAAAAATATATGTTTATTTTCAACTTTTTCAAGAAGTTAATAAGTATAAGTTTTCAAAAAGGTAATTGTCTCAATTTTTCCTTTTTAAGAAGAAATATTTTTTTAAAAAAAACCTATTTAAACAGGCCCCTAGAATGACAGATTAGATCAGTTCTATCCTTAGAAGAATGAAATATTACGTATATATTTTCTGTGGTTGGTAGAAATCAAAGCATGTAATGCAAGAGTGGGATAATCTCTTTTGCGTGGTACTTTGTTGTCAAAAAAGAGTACTTTTCATATGAAATAAGAGTATACAGGAAGTCACCAAGATGCGAGGGTTTCTTGGAATGGTTGTGATTGTGACTTGCTAAAAAGTTTCAAGTTCATATATATATATATATATATATATATATATATATCATTCTATTGCAAATAATACGTATCTCTTGATTGACTTAAAGCATGCGTTAAGATGTGTTGTTGCACAATAGTAATTATAATCTTTGGTAAATCTAATTTAATATATCTATAGCCCACTTTATTAGATACTTTTAATGAAAAATTATTTGTGTTTCCAGAAATATTAGTCTCCTTAGGATACAGCCTCACCAAACAATATTTATCGAGGAGTGCTTTTCGTTCAAAGAATATCATTCCAATGAGACTTAGTTTGGATACCTACAATTTGGATACCTACCATATTCAATTTCACTTATTCTCTACATAAAATTATCTTATGACCCTATATTTTAGCAAATAGCAATTAAAAGTTTATTTCAAGTATTGCTCATTATGAAATTTAAAGCTATTAACTACAAGTTATTGGAGTCTGTTTTTGACAATAACAAGTAGCAAATGTTTAGCTGGTTAGGACACAAGAGGTGTAGTTCAGATCACACTAATCGACTGATATTTAGGGGAAATAAGTAAAATAATAAAATATATTAAGAGGGCAATGTTAGACCGGTAGACTATGATAGCCTAAAGTTACAGTAACCCTATGGCCACATAATTCTCCACCAGCATCTACTGCCAAAATACAGCTCAAAACATTTTCAGTGATTTGTAACGTTTTATTTCACATTGATTTTGCCTAAAATTTATATCCCATTTATAATAGTTTGGGTTTATTATTATTATCATACAGTTTAAATACTATTTAAACACTTTCAGCTAGTTGATTAGGCTCATTTATGATGGCAAGCTTGTAATTGGATCTAGAGATTTTAGATGTGGTTTTATTTTGTTTGGCGTGATGAGGCAACACGTTTTAGGTAGGGGCTAGATTCAAACCAGAGTCATGAGTTGCGTCCATCTCTAGCTCTTATAGTTGGGATATCTTTGGGGAACAACCCTATATAATATATCTTATTTATTACCTCCAATGTAAATTACTTAATCGACCTCGTTAACCTCCATGGGGATTATAATGTTAAAAGAAGAAATAAATAAGATGCAAAACAATTTGTTATTTTGTCATTCAACCTAGGAATAAATAAGAAGTAATAAATAGGTTATAAAATTGAAGGCTCCTGTTTATTTGAGATCAAGTAAATACTTGATTGACATGTTAATGTTAAAAGAAAAGAAATAAATAAAATAATTTGTCATTTTGGTATGCTACTAGGTAATAAGAAGTAATAAATAGGTTATAAGAATTAAGTAATATCTAGCAGCGGTCTTGTTTATTCGAGATTAGGATTAAGGAGTCATTTAATGGTTGAAAATAGTTCTCCAGAATGATGAGCTGACTTGAAATCCCATAAAAAAATAGAGACTAAGTTATAAGTATAAGTTAAAAAGAACGTTCTTATAAATAACACTTGTATTTATCCACTCGTAAACTCAAAACCCCATAATAAGAAAATGTCAATCTTAATTAATTGAGCTTGATCATGACTATCAGTTTACATGCATGATTTACCACAATTCCAAAATTGAAGCGTTAAATATTGATTTCAACAGTTCTAGCTTAGGTAACTTCAGGCATGTTCTAAAGCATATATATATATATAGATGTTCCACAACGTTTGTCTGGGTGATTACAGCCCGTTTGGATTTTTTGGAATGGAACATGATATAGTATTGGTCGTTGAGGAGAGGGAGAAACAAGAGAGAGAATGATGTAATGTAAGGAGAGACAGAGAGAGATTGAAAAATCTTTTGGAGGTTTTGAAACACAAGGATGTTACAGTAATTTCGTGTCACACTTAGATCTTTTATAATCACAAGTCATAAATGAATTTTTAATTAGCATTACAAGAACAAAAGGTTCGAACAGTTGAAAATTTTCTATTGCATCTTTAAATTAAGGGCTTGTTTGGGTTGGCTTTTTTTTTGAGAAAAAATATTTTTTTTAGAAAAAGTTTTATTGCAAAAGTAATATAACTTTTTCTAAAAAAAAAATATTTTTTCTCAAAAAAAAAGCTGAAATAACTACTTGATTTGGTTTCTAAAAAAGCTGAAATTCTGAAAAAAAGTTCAAATACAGCTTTTTTTAAAAATCAGAATTTTCAACTTCTAAAAAGAAACTATTTTAAATCTGTTAAAAAAACACTTTTAAAAAAAAGCCAAACCAAACGAGCCCTAAAAATATAAAAGACCAAAAAACTCAAAAGTAAGCATAGACTGTTACTTAAAGATAACAGATGATGATACGGTGATTATGAAAAGAATTGTATGAACTATTTATTAATGTCAAGTAAAACAGAAACACAATATTGTTCTTGTTCATATTAATGAACATTGTCATCATAGTGGACCCAACATTGTTGTTTCCATGTTCTACAACTCCCAAATGTTGAATTAAGAATAAAAATCCATGGGGCAGCAGAGGGGTTGCTGAGTAAATTAATTATTTGTTATAGAAGTCATCCCCACCCCCAAAATAAGCACCCACCAATATCCCATATCGCCAATTACAGAAGTCACATGAAGTTAGATTTCTGGCCCCTCTCTTTATTGTTGTTGGGTTTATACAAGAAGAAATTTTGCTGGCTCACACTTGGCTGCATAACCAAATCTTGATGTGCTGTACTTTCTGTGTACACCTGTTAGTTTGCCTGTCGCTGCTTTTTGGTGGAAGCTCACAATCAGTCTAGAGCATTCCCTGTGATGTCAACACAACCAAAACAAAATCATAGTCAGTAGCCCAAAATTCTCATTATGCGTATAGAGCTCGGAAAAATTTATTCGGTAGCCCGAAATTCTCGCTATGCATAGAGGGTTCAAGAAAACTATAATCAATAGTAGCCTGAAATTTTTGCTATGCACAGGGTTTGGGAAAATCATAATCAGCTAGAGAAACTCACGAAAGTTGATCTTCTGTGTAGCTGGTATGCCATTCGCAGGTCTTGCACCACTGCCCAACTCCATCAAGTGCACATTGGGCAGTGTAGATTGCAGCAGCAGCCAAAAAGGATGGTGGGAATTTTAGCATTTCATATTCCACGAGGCAAAGCTCAATCAAGAAAAATGACAGTAGCTCAAGCTGTTAAGAAAGAACAAAATTTTTAAAATCAAACCCCATTTGTATATTTATTACTAAAGACACGATTATAACATGCTTGAAAACACCAAACATGTAAATTCAATAACTAACTTTCTTATCGGATTGAGCTGCCTTGAGGAATCTTCTCAAAAATACATATGCAGTTGGAACTGTCATGTTAAACTGCAAGGTGTTGAGGATTAGTCTCTCCTGCAAATTTGCAAAAAGGCGTGTGAAGTTAGATTCAAAAGAACGAACAATATTAACTTCAACAAATACAAATTGCGGATGAGGGAGTAGTTCAAATGGTTAAGATTACTCTTCAAGAGCTAATGACTTGTTGAGGCGGGATTAGGTGAGGGGCCGGGGTATGGACCGAAATGTGCATCAAGTTAGCTTCAAGAATGAACGTTATCTTAAAGATTATAAGAATGGGAGATGAGTGAGTAACTCAAGGGGTGAAACTACACTTGAAGAGAGAATGAGTTATCGAGTCAAGCGTTAGGTTAGGTGCGGGGTGTGGACCAAAATGTTGTACATCACTTTAAGAATACACGAATGGCGAATGAACGAGTAGCTTGAATGGTCGACATTATTTTTTAAGAGGTAATGTAATGACTTATTGGGGTGGGGTATGGACCGAAATGTGTCCATCACTTCAATCATGGAAAATTAACAATTACCATCTCAAGAACTTCTTTCCTTGTGTAAGCTTTGTCAGAAATAAATACCAAATCATCCACAATAGGAACAGAAACTTCCTCATATTTGCATGCCAAGAGCATGGCAACCAAACCAACAAGCTGCAGCTTCTTTCTTTCAACACTTTGCTTGGCTAAGAATCTATCAATTAGGTTAACTGTTAGAAACAGTGTCTCCTCCCTAAGCTCAAACTTGTAGTGTACCTGTTAAACATAACAGCTTGGAATTAGACCCATCCATTTTCATGATAACTGTTAATAAAACGGGCACAAAGCACACGAAACTCGTGTTATGCGCAAGATCTAGCAAGAAAAATTCGATATACCTCGATAAGCCAGTCAATGAGAATAGCTCTCATTTTCTCATTGATGTCGAATTGTTGTTCCATATAGTTTGGTGGAACACATCCAGAATTCTGCCAGATAGAGTAAGCAATTTTTCAGTAACTTTGGAAAAAAAATCACAGAATTTTTTATATGGTATTAACCATTCTGAACAAGTTCAAGATTCTGAAAGAAAAACTACTTCAATGACTTTATCCTTATACAATAATTATAGATCTTGCATTTATTGTGCTAGATCTTTATAATATGTCATCCACATTTAAAATATGAAGATGTGTACCAAAAAGCATTTAAAACAGACTTGCAAACGTGTTTGAAATTTAAATAGCAGAATAGAAAGCCAGCTTTGTCTGCAATAATTAGTAGAAGATCCATAACTTCAGATTTTTCTGAAAAGTAATTTTCTGAAAAACCCAACTTTCAGATGGTCTTAAAAAGTCTTCATTTATTATCAGAAAAACAGAAAATCATAAGAAAATGTAGAAACATCAAAAAATTTTACCTCCATCTTTTTGTAGAAGGCATAGAGTTCTTCCACATAGTCAACAACAGCAAGTGGATTCTTTGCATCACAATTATCAATATCCATGACAGATTCTTCAAATATATCTTCCATTTCAACCTCCTCCTTCAAAAAAAAAAAGAAAAAAAAAGAAAAAATAATTTTCCAACCTAATTAAAACCATTTTCGTAAATGTAATATGTAAATAGAAGCAAAAAAAAAAAAAACTCACCATTTGAGCTTTTTCACTTGAAACTGCTCCTGATTGTTCCAAGGACATTGGCACAGGTTGGTCTCTGAGTGCCTCATTTGTCTCAACATTTTCTTCTAGTGGCACATCCTCCCATACACTAAAATCATTAGTAGCTGCTGTTATCTTTGGTTTCTTTGCTTCTTCATGACAATGCTGCTGTGAGCTTGCTATTTGTGCAGCAAATTTTCTATATGCATATGAAAATACTAAATTAATATTAACATCATTATCAAAAGGGAAAAAAAAAAAGTTCCAAGAAAATTTCACGAATGAAGGGTTATGATAAATAAAACTGACCTTGTAATTGGTCTGTGCAATGGGATAGGTGGATTTTTATCACATGCCCCATTTCTTCTGAGATGCATAAATTTTCATACATTAAAAAAAAAAAAGCAAGAAACAAACATAAAACACAGATTAATTGTAGATTTTTTAGAGTGGAAATTAAGCATTACTCTGATAAGCTTCTCTTGTTAACAACACAAGGATACTGTTGACCACCCACTATTTTCTGGTTGATTACACCTAGTGCTCTCCTATTATGTCTCATCTCCATCCCACCTTTCAGAAATTAAAAAAAAAATAAATAAATTAAGAAACAAGAACAGAAGAAAATAAAATAAAAATTCCAAAAACCCACATTTGAAAACTAATAAAGTTTTTAACTTTTCCAAAAAACACATCTGGTTTCCAAAATATCTACCTTGAATATTTGTGGGTTTAACAAGAGAAACATTATTCTCATCAGATATCACCATATTTTTCTTGATAATTCGAAGAACTAATTAAATAAAATATAATAAAGAATGCTCTCTTCTTCAAAAAACAAAGCACCTGAGAATGTAAACTGAGAGCATTTACAGACCCAGGTTTGAAGAAGAAGTTCAATAGAGAAGACAGTGTGACGTGTGTATAAAGAGAGCAAATAGTGGGGGATGTGTCTTAATTTTTTTTCTTTTCTTTTTTTTTTTTCAAATCTAACGGCTAGTGAAATGTGGGGAGCCGTTGGATCATGGCGTAGAAACGAATTTACTGGTCAAGCTACACCAACGGTCATGTCTCATGTGGGAATATATACGTTACTTTCAAATTGTTTGAAGTGTTTTTTTGGTTTAATAATTGAATTGGGTTTGCACTTTTAGGCATCTGAATTAGGGAAGAGGTCAACTAACAGGGTCGTCCGGCTTACACTTGATCCTCTCTGACTAGGCCGGATGCCTTAGCCGGTCGACCGACTAGGGGGTCTGGCTTTTACCTTCACTTTCTGTTTTGGTCGGGCGACCCACCCAGGTCAGCCGGTCGACCGGTTGGGGGGTCCAACCACTCCAGAAACTGAAGTAAAGCCAAACTTTTGCAAAAATTCTTGTAAGTGCAATTTTCACAACTGCAAATCTGTGGGTGCAAATATCTTAAGAGGGGGGGGGTGAATTAAGATATTAATACTAATTTTCGTTTTTAAAATTTACAGAAAATTTACAACTCTAACAAGCAATATATCAAACACTATATAAGCAAGGTAATAAGAATGAAATTTAAAAGCAAGGAGAAGAGAGACAAACGATTTTTAGGTGGTTCGGCCAAGCCTACGTCCACCGCCCAAGGAATCTCCCCTTAGGACTTCAAGGATCTCCACTAAAATGCTTTTTCAAAACTTGGTGAAGCACAAACCAAGATTTTTACAACTTCTTTGAAGTTTCACTTTAAAGAACCCAAGAGACTTTCTCTATAGGATTTCCTCACACTTTTACAAGCTACAATGGATATATCTCACAATGAATAAAGCTCTCAAAGTGTGAATACTCAAGAATGAAAAGAGATTGGATCTAAAAATTTCCTCAAGAAGAGAAAATAATAAGCTCTTGAAAGCTCAATATATTGCAAGAATGGCTCAAGAAGTATTGAATGATGATAAAAGCTTTCGCACACACTTCAATTGATTAATTAGAACTTGTATTTGAATGTGTATTTATAGAGATTTGAGTGTTAGGGATTTGGTAGGTGAAGGAAGATGAAAATCTCGACCAGAACGGTAAGAAACGGCTAGTGCATTTATTACACTTCGCTCACCGGTCGGCCGTCTTGGTCGTCCGCTTCCTTTCTTCTCTCGACTAGGCAGACGCCTTAGCCGGTCGACCGGCTAGGGGGTCCGGCTATTACTTTCACTTTACGATTAGTGGGTTACCACCGGTCGTGTCGGCCGGCTTGGTCGTCCGCCACGAATGTGAAGTAAAGCCAGATTTTTTAGAAAAACAAGCTCAAGTGTATTTTCACAACACCAAGTAATTTTGAATAAATATGTAAACGCATGTTGTGAATGAAAACACCCCAAAAACTCATTTTGTTCCAATGTGTATATTCAAATACTTTTGTTTTGTGCATATTTAAAAAGTGCAAGACTTGAGAAAAATTTTGCAATGATAAGGAAGAATGTTTTGAGCCAAGTCTATACAGTATATGGGCATTTCACAAGAAGAGCAAGAAAAAATAAATCCGGTACCCCTTATGACTTCTCTTCTCCTCCTTATGCCTTCTTATCTTTTCTCTTCTTCAAATGATCCTTTATGCACATCTTCATATTTTCCAAGCTTCATATAATATCTCATTTCACAAGAAATTTGTTTAATCAAATAATGCATATACATATTTTTATCATCAAAATCAATAAAGAATATTTAGCTAACAATCTCCCCCTTTTTGATGATGACAAATATTTTTAAGATTTGAAAAAATACTCCCCCTTAATATATGCATTCTTCTAACAAGTGCTTTGATTATTAAATTGGTAAAACATAGCTATATATCACCCAAAGCATAGATGTTCTATATCACCAAAAAAAATGCATAAATCACACAGTATATCATCACATCCATCAATAAATATTATCATCAAATCATACTTCATCAATCAATCACACAGTATATCATCGCATCCATCAATAAATATTATCATCAAACCATACTTCATCAATCAAATCATACTTCTCCCCCTTTGGCATCATCAAAATCAACATAAAGTCAGGAAAGAAATGTATGAAAAGTTAATTTGATAGTCAACTAAACTAGAAATCAACTAAACTGAAAATTGTTTTTAAGTGAAGAAGATAAAAATCAAGCGCGTCATCATGGTGATCCTTGAAGTAATTTCTCATATCGACTTCATAGTGCTACTTGAATCAATGTGTTGTCTCCAAATGGTGAGTTCATCCCATTGGCTTGTCATAGTTGTCCTCATTTCACTCATACCCGTGTTTAAGGCACGAGTGGGATAGAATCGAGCCATCATAGAAGGGTCTTCTGCTGTCCCATTGAACTAGAACCAGCACTCGACGGATTTCTCTTGGCGTATCTCATTAATGTGCTCTTGCTCCTTAGATTCTCTTAATACTCGCCTAAGAGTCGCTTCCTCGATGTTTTCCTCTTCTTGAGGAACTAACAACCATAGGTATTGTTCGGTATGCCTATGTTAGGATTTCCCTCAAATTCTGGCCCTTCATCTTCTCCAAAGTTTATATCTACCCCACCAACTATGTCATCAAGGTTTTCTGCTGTAGTACCAAACACTGGGTCGGTGAAAGTAGTGCCCTTCTTAGTCCTATATCTAATGGCCGCTTGAGTACTTTGGGGCAAACCTTTGAATGTCTCTCTGTTTATTGGTTCCATATTATACCAATAAATGCCCATAAAGTTCATATATAACATATCGAAATTCCAAGCGAATATCTTATATGGAGCATTTGAGGATATGTTGAAATGTGAGAAGATATTCATTAAAGCCATACCATACCCCGGAGTAGTTGTTTTCCCTCCATCCTTTCCACTAATGTGCAACATATGTTGAAGTATAAGGAAAGGCAAGGCTATCTCCTTTCTCTTCCTAAGGCTGTAAAGAATATATGCATCCATAATTGAAATTTTTCCATCATTTATATTCCTAGGAAGAATTATTTCACTCATAATCTTAAGAGCAAGTCTAGTGTTAATATCAACATCTCTTAATAATGGAAGAATCAAATCCGGATCTCTAGGCCCTGCATTCTCCCACATAAATTTTATAACTTCTCCCGGGATGGCGGTTCCCCTAATTCCTTCAGGCCACCCTTGACTATTATAATGTCCTTCCCCTTCAACCGGTATATGAAATATATTATGCAAAATAGCCTCGTTAATCACAAAATTTACTCCACAAACCGTTGAGGCTAATTCTAATCTTGGACTTCTACAACTTATCTCAAGATTTTCATAAAATTCAACCACTAGTTTATCTTACACATCACAATGCAAGTGTAAAAAGGTAGACCATCTATCAAATAACGGCAAAATATCTGTACCAGCAAAATCAGAGTCCACGACGTATTTACCGTATATAATAGATTGTTTCCCGTGAATCTTGGATGCCGGAGGTGGTGGTGGTGGTGGAGATTGAGTTCTTGCTCTTTTCCCTTTTCTCCCACGCGCTTGACTCTTCCCTCTTAGATTCACCATGATTTTGCGTTGTTCTAGTGAAAATAATCGGTAAAAACTATGTTTTGTGAAGTGGGTAAACCAATTTTGGGAAGAAATTTGAAAGAAATTGGCGGAATGTTGAAGATTTGAGATGGGATTGAGTGATATTTGGGTTAGGGTAGAGAGATACACGTAACACGCTCTTATACAACTTTTTTAGAAAAAAAGATTGTCTAATTTGGCTCTAGGATGATGGATTCATATCCTTTTTATCCAAAAAAATTTATGTTTGTTGTTAGGATCGATATAAGTATGGTTATTTATAAAAATTGTATATTTGGTTAAAAAGTACTTAAAAACAATCAAGTTAGATGATCTAATTTTGTAAAGTGTATAAGCTTCACGACTTGTGTTATTTACGTCCTGCGAAATTAAATGTCCGTCTTTGCCATTCAAAAGAGTGGATTATCTTGATTTAATGCAAAAGCTTAAACTTGACTCTTTTAGCGATTAGTTGGAGGAAAAAATCTTAAAAATGACAATTATGCGTCTTTCTTAATAAGTGACGTATAAAATTTCAATCAATTCTAAAATAATTCCTTGTTTCAAGAGTGCACATATGCAAGAACCTATGTGTATAATGGTTATTTTTTGTTTACAAGTGTATGTAATAGGGTATATTATTTTGTCGATTAGATTTGTGAAATGTTTTCAGGTGTAGATTGGTTAGCTTTTTAGGATATTAGGTATATAGTTTAATTTTTTGTCTTGAGGTAGTGATTGCAAATAGGTGTACAATGCTAATGAGTTTTCTCTTGGTGTTGACTACTACCAAAGCACGACTCAATTGATTAAAGTTTAGTAAATCTGCGAGTACATTCAAATATGGTCTTCAATATGTCATTAAATATTCCTTCTTGTTTTACTTAGCGCATCTTTGGAACAAAGTTCTAAATCAGGGACTTACTACTTGGTGATCAGGCTTCACCCATCTTTTCGTGATTATATTTCAGTAATTGGATTTTTTGAGCATGTGATAAGGAAATTATTTTGTTGCAACAAAATGCCGATAAAGATCTCTTCTATAATTGTTGTGCACATCCCTAATATATAGCTTTAATTCAGAAGTATTTAAGACCATTGTGGTTATTCATTATGAACAATTATAACTAAAAGGCCTTTAGGTATTTACGTTCTTTATTAGTAATAGATTTTAATAATGGGGTTACATACACCAGCTAATAATAGTGGAAAATCTTACGAGATTAATGGTCTTAATATTTTACTCAAAACTTAATAACCATAATAGATTTTCCCCGTTTAATACAAAAAGAACTTAACGATAGGAAACTAGTTATATTTAAACTTGGTACACATTCTGATTAATTTTCTTTTTGAAGTTAATTTCTAGTTTCCTTAAAATGTAGAAATATTTTTATGCGAATCAACTCTTTAAACTAACTACATAACAAGGTATATTACGATAACGAGATTTCGTCCTACTATGCATGATAAACTACCATTTTCTAAACCCCTCCCCAAAAAAAAAAAAAAAAAAAGCAAAAGCAAAGTCTATTCAATACGAGTTGAATATACAACAGAAGTTTTGTGCTATAGCTGGTTATAAATAAATAATTTGTTTAATAAAATGGCTTAAATGTGTTTTTGCTCTATTAATAAATGATCAACTCATCTTTAAACTATTAAAGAAGCTTTCCAACAACAACAACAGCAAAAATAATAATAATAATAATAATAATAATAATAATAATAATAATAATAACAACAACAACAACAATAACAATAACAATAACAATAACAATAATAATAATAACAACAACAACAACAATAATAATAATAATATATGATCTGAAATTCGTTATACTAATTGAATGATCATCTAACTTTAAACAGTTAGATAAGAGTTTATTATACTATTTATACCTCCCATAGGTTCATTTTTCAGTCATCAGCTTCAACATAAAATGGAGTTTACCCCTACATTTGGATAGTGTGCAAGCAAAAATAATAGCGAATTAGAGATTAAACAACTCTGGCATTTATTAATTAATTAATTTTTTTTTTGGTCTGCACCTTGAAGAAAACGTAAAATTCATATTCAATGGATTATGAATATTCTTGTGCTCGGTTTTGGAACATATAGAAAATTTAATGGGAGGAATCTGAATTAGAGATTATAAACAACTCTGACATTGTTTGTTTCCTTTTGGTTCATTAAAGAAGTATTGCATACCTTAGCGTACAGAGATATGCCTGTTATTTCCTTAATATTTTTTACTTTCAACTGAAATGCACTTAGCCACCAGAATTTTTGCAGAAACTAGTGACATTCACACACACTACTGTGTGTGTTGTGTGGCTCCACTGCCCCCCCCCCCCCCAATCGCCCCCCCCAAAAAAGTAGGGATTAATCATCTCACACAGGAAGTGCCGAAGAAGTTGAAACTTGAGCAATTCTGTTTGCGTGTTTGTTTCATACAGGCTTGATGACTCTAGCATCGTTCTCAAGCTATCTTTAAAACGATCACCTCAGATGGATTGCTCACTGAGTAGATATCAGCCATATTGATGAGCATATCAAGATGATTGCTGCTGAAATCCAAATATCAGATTTTAGTGCGTTAGGGAATCGACAAATCAACCTTCTGATTGGGTAGCTCAGTATAGAGTTTTAGGAACTTTGCCTTGTAACTGGGAAAGTAACATCTGAAACCAACCTGCTCTGCCTGTTGCTTAACAACTTGCATCCTTCGGGTGAAGGCTAATCATTTGTGTGATTTGGTTTTGAATGAATACAATTTTATCCCCCCCCCCCCCAAAAAAAAAAAAAAAAAAAAAACCTATATCTTATGTCTTGGTATAACTGGCTTTGATTTCCCAAGAACATAAAAAAAAATTAAAGTAATATTATAGGTATGAAATATACTCACAAAATTTACAAATGTCTTCTACTTAAATATGCAAAAAAATATTTTACACAGAATTCCAAGGATATAGATTGATCCTGAAACCCTAATGCACGCTTTAAATTTAGAAGTTAAGCCAGACAAATTCCCACCCTACTGAATCCCTAATCTATAGAAGACTAAAAATATAAATAATAGGGATTGAAAATAAAGTAAGAATTGAAATTCGCCACAAAATAAAAATACCTTGATAAGAAAAACAATTGTTGATGCAACCAAGGAATGCGAACACACCTCACTTGCAAAATATGGAGAAAATTGGCAATGCTAATATGATTTGTTTGTAAATCTAAATAATCTTATGTGTTTCTAGCAAAAAAAAATAAGTATTTATTCTCCCATAAAATCCTAATCCTAAAAGGAAAGCAATAACAATAACACTACTCCTAATTGGGCTAGCTTAAGTTCAAGCTCAAGTGGCTTAGCAGCGTATCTCAATTTCATGACATCGGCTGCAATTTCATGGATTCAGTTGTATTTCCATAATGTAGTTATAAAATTCTCTGTCCATCAATTCCATGGATTTAAAGCAAATTTCATGAGTTGCCAAAAACTTCATGACGTAGTCATGAAATCTTGTCTCCACGTCATGACTTGTTTCATGAGTTGACCATGACAAATCTCCATATCCATGAACCCTTGAACCTCCAAAGACGGCCCACACATCTTTCATAAAGAAACAAGGCCACTCGCCTTTTTCGCTCCTATAGTTGTCCTAGAATTGTCTGCGAACAAGAGTCTACAAAGCCCTCCTTTACTAAACGGCACACGTGACATTGCAATGTTAATTCGAATCTTGTTGTCCTACCACTTTATAACTGGTTCAACAAAAAAAAGAAAAAAATGAGGTCTTCATCCCTACACAGTTCTCCTCTAGGCCCCTTGCATGGTGACACATGCTCACATCAATGTAGGTATCAAGTATCATAATATGTCTTGTTTATGTTTGTACTTCTTATTGGATATATATATATATATATATATATATATATATATATATATTAGAAGCCCTGCGCTTGATAGGTATGAGCAAAAAGAAAAACAAAAATAATAAGAAGAAAAAACTAGACACATAAACAAGAAAACCATGAGAGGTTGGCTTTTATTATGAGAGTGAAATGCACCATTGCCCTCTGTAGTTTTAAAAAATAAAGCCAACATTCCCTATGATTTTTTAAGTAGCTGAAAATCCCTATATTCTGTAAAATGAAGCTGACGCATCTCAATCATTAAGTAGACTATTAGTTTTAATTGGTATTGGGCAGCACACGCATGGATGGCTGTTGTTTATTGTAGAAATAGACTAAATCGCCCTTAAAAATAAGATAACATTGCTGGAAACCCATTTTCACCATTCTTTTCCACTCTTTTGAGCAAGTAGCAGCTACTTTGTTCTTTTCCACTTGAGGTTTATGTTTGTTACAACAATCAAGTATGTCTATAATTCTTTGTTGTTTTCTTCTTTTTTTAAGTTTTAAATTTATCTTGTTTGACCAAAAGCTTCAGAAAACTCAAATTTAAACTAAAATAAATTTAAACTGAAAGAAAAGATGAAAACAATAAAGAATTATGAACATCCTGATTGTTGTAATAATCTTACACCTCAAGTAGAAAAGAAAAAAGCAGCTACTATTACTCAACGAGTGAAAGAGAATGGTGAAATGGGTTTCCAACAATTTTATCTTCATTTTTTAAGGTAATTTAGGGCTCGTTTGGTTTGGCTTTTTTCAAAAACGCTTTTTTTAATAACTTTTAAAAATTAACTATTTTTTAGAAGCTGAAAATTCTGGCTTCTAAACAAAATTGTATTTGAGCTTTTTTTAGAGTTTCAGCTTTTTTGGAAATCAAATCAAATAGTTGTTGCAAATTTAACATAATTTTTTCAGGAAAAAAAGTACTTTTTAAAAAAAAAAAAACCAATCCAAACAGGCCCTTAATCTATTTCTATAATAAACAACAATTGTCCATGGGCGTGTTGTCCAATACTAGTTAAAACTCATGGGATACTTAACAATTGAATAGCATTAGCTTCATTTTATAAAGCATAGGAGGTTTTCAGCTACTTCAAAAACCATAGGAGGGTGTCGGTGTTATTTTTTAAAAGCACCGGGAGTGATGATGCATTTCATGCTCTATTATGATGGGAAAATAATTACTTAATCATCAGACCAGGGTCTTTTTAGATTGACTTTTGAAATATATATATGAGAAATCTAAGTTCTCAAATTTGAGAAAAAATTTAATTTTAATTTTTTAACAGTTTTCTTTTTTTTTTTTAAAGCCAGTTAAAATGTGTGTTAGAAAAAAGAATGGTTCTTGTGAAGGTAAAAGAAAGCCAATCAAAACGGGCCGAGACATAGGTTATGATTATTTGTTTAGTCCCATCCTACATTCTTGCTATAAAATCTTCCCATAAAATCTATGCCTCGGCCCGTTTTGACTGGCTTCATTTATGAGCTAGTCCCATCCTACATTCTTCCCATAAAATCTTTTAAGTTATGGTTATTTGTTTAGTTCTTGTGTCCTTAACCTCTTGATTCTTTCTTCCTTTTCTTTTTCTTTTTCTTTTTCCTCTTTCTTTAAAGATGAGTTATTTCAGAATTTTTTTTCCTTTCGTACTACCAATTTTCAAGCAGAACATAAAATTTGAAACAAATAAAAGAAAGCGAGAACAACAAGAAGGATTGGAATGGGTAATCTTATTTCAAACTTTTGTATTGTAACTTAAAAAAAAAAAAAAAAAGAAAATCTCTTTACAATTCCAAATTGGCATGCTACTTTTTCCCTTTTGGCCAATGGCAAAGCACATTAGTGGAGTAAAGAATGTGACTAAAACTCTTTTTTAAGTTTAGCATCACTCCGGACAAAGTCTGATTGTTTCATTATTATTACTATACTGGAGAAATCAACTAATAGCGGTCTTTGTTCAAAATATTGTAATAACTATAACAATTTAGCCCACTAGTCAACACGATTAGAACGAGAATATAATATTACGGGTCGAATTTAATAAATATAAATTGTTTACGTCGTTCCATTCTAATTCCATCAAATAATATATAACTATCGAATTTTGCTCATAATGTCATAAGTGAGTAGATTCATTCCCCTTGAACACAACCGGCTTTGACGTAAGAAAATGAGGAACAATCTTTTTGAATTGAGGGGAAAGGGGGAGGGTAAAGTTAACAAGAGGATTTAAAGAATTATTCCTCAATTTAATTTGACAGAAGATGGAGGAGAATAGTAAAGAGGCCCCCTCATATCCTTTATTTTTAATTTCTCCAAATTGAAGGTAAAATGGAGGTATAGAATGAGTTTAATCCTTTCATCTCCTTTATTTACAAATAAAATTTATCATTTCTTTCTATTTTTTTTCTTAATCCAAACACATTATATTTATAATCTTTTTTATTCTTTTCTCTCATAAAAATAACTCAATCCAAACATAAATTACTCATCTCCTCTCATTTGCTTTATAATCCTTTCATTTTCTTTCCTTTATTAAATTTCCCCCCTTAATCAAACAGGGTGTAAGAGTTTGTCTTGTTGTTTTGCCCAATTTTTATACATTCAAAAGTGTTTTACTTTAGTATAAAAGTTGAAGTGAACCAATTCGACCCATCTTTTAAAGAGCTTTCATATGAAAGCTAAATTATAGGAAACTTAAAAACCAAAAGTTCCACATTGGAGCTTTTTGGAAAAGATTTGTGAGAAAGAAAAAGAAATTGTTTGACTTCTTTTTTTTTTTAAGTATAAAAAATATTACTCCATGTTTTTAAGAGTCCAATATCACCCTAGACAACTGAAAAGTCAATTTTTAAAATACAAGACTAAGAGCTTGTTTGGCTTTACTTATTTTACTACATATGATCATCTAGAAAAAAAATACTTTTCACATACTTTTTATTATTTACAACTTATATGCCCAAATAAACTTAATCAATGTAAACAATCAATAACTCTTGTTTATGTTTAATAATATTTTTACCCAAAAATCTACTACTAATCAAAACCTAAGGCAATTACCACGTTTCACTAGTCCGCATTTTGTGTTTGAAGCCCATTTTACAAACCCAGCCAACAATTATTTCTAAGCAAATAAGTGAATAACCAACCAAATCCTTAGTTGATTTGTTCTAACAGGCCCTGCCCTTCTTTTCAACTCAAACAACAACATCGTGTTAGAAATGTCAAACTAATTAACACATGCTCTTTAATTGTTAAATTTCTAAATTTAGCAAATTACTTATTAACATTATGAAGATATTAACACACACAACGAATATTTTTCTTTGGGAAAAAAAGAAGAAAACTATTACTATTGACCAGAGAAAAAAAAATTACATTGGAATTTTGAAAAGACTGGAAAGGCTTAGGAAGCTGCCATTTTGCCGTTTCTTTCGCTTTGTCCTTTTCTGGAAAACAAACAAGTATAATTTTTAAATTAAAATTTTCATTTTCACTCTAACACCACTTTCAACTATGGGATAGATTTCGTTTTCACTCTCTATCATAGAATAATAGTACAAAGTTTAACCAATCTTAATGGAGTCCAAATCAAAAAGTAACAATCTAGTAAGAAGAGAGAATATTAGGATCTTGGTTATTAGGGCCCGTTTGAATTGATTTTTTTTAAAAGTATTTTTTTAACAACTTTTGAAAAATAATTTTTTTTAGAAGTTAAAATTTTTAATTTTTAAAAAAGTTGTATTTGAATTTTTTTTCAGAATTTCATCTTTTTTGGAAGTCAAATCAAATAGTTATTACAAATTTAATATAACTTTTTTAAGAAAAAAAAATACTCTTTCCTGAAAAAAAAGTCAATCCAAACAGACCCTTAGACAAGTAATTCTTATTATAAGATTTTGCAACTCAAGAAAGAGAATATTAGGGACTCAGTTCTTAGACAAGTAATTTTTATTATAAGATTTTTTGACTCAATCGCACAAATTGTTGGATTATTTTACTAACATATTGGTCATTACAAATTAATTTGAGAATTTCTTGCGACATGGTTTTTGATATTTTTCAATATCAAATTGGCTCCCCGATGAATAGAAACTCCATAAATTACAAAATTTGAACGAAGTTTTCAATTGACCACAACTTATTTTTGCTTTTGACTTGCTAAATAAAATTTTTATTTTGCATTTTGGTAGTTTATTTAGTTAAAAAATAAAAATTTGTGAAAACTCACTAAAAATTTAAACTAGAGGTTAAAATGGGACAAAAGATTTACTTTATAAACTATTTAAAAATAAAAAATTATTAGACAATTAAAAAAAACTTTATAAGAATTTTTATTTAAGATATTACAATATATCCTATATATAAAATATCGAAAATAATTTCCTCCTTCCCTCACAAAAACACAACAGCAGAGGGCTCTCTCTCTCTCTCTCTCTCTCTCTCTCTCTCTCTTTCTAATCTCCCAAATTCAGCTAGGGTTTGAATAATCGAATCGCATAAAAAGAATCCAATTAGATTTTGAAATTTCGAAAATAATTAATTAATTAATTTTAGGTGGTAAATTTTGGTTGAGGCCTCTTGGATTTTTTTTTTTGAAGAGCGAGGGGTGAATAGGTGAAAATGGGCGGCGGAGATGCCAGCGCGGCACAGGCAGCGAACGACGGCGGCGAGCCGAAGAATGAGAGCAAAGAGAAGCTGGAGGAGGCTGCTGCTGTCGGCGACGGCACCAGCCGCGAGGGCGGAGAAGGTGTTACGATGAACATCCGATGCTCGAACGGCTCGAAATTCTCTGTTCAAGCGAGGCTAGACTCGACCGTGGGATCCTTCAAGTCTGTGCTCGCCACGCGTTGCGAAATCCCTGCCGAGCAGCAGCGATTGATCTACAAAGGCCGGATCTTGAAGGACGATCAAACCCTAGAAAGCTACGGTAATTTATATTTTTTTATGATTTGATTAATTATTTCATGTGTATGTACATATATATACTCGACATGCCATTTTCTCTTTTTGTGTATCCTAAGCTTGGTTAATAATTGAGTCAGTTCTATGGGAAATATTGAAAATGTTTAGAATTTATTGAAATAATGCGATGTGTTTAAGTGGCTTGGAAAACTGGATTGATTCTTTGTGTGTAACTTTCTGTGTAGAGATTGGAGTTCTAAGGGCCGATTTGGATTGGCTTTTTTTCTTTTTTGGGGGGGGATGAAAATGTACTTCTTTTTCCTGGAAAAAGCACATCTTTTTGGAATAAATAATTGGCTTGGCTTTCCCAAAAAAAAAAAACTGAAACTTTGAAAAAAAGCTCAAATTCAACTTTTTCCATAAGTCAGGTCGTAGAAAAAGTGCTCTTTGAAAAAAGCCAATCCAAATGAGCCCTAAATGTCTGCAGAATAAAAGTAGGTTAATCTGCGTAAGTGACATGGTAGATGTGTCGAGAAGTACTGGGGTTTTGTTCGAGTGTAAATGGTTGTTTTATGTTATTCTAGAGAGGTATATGGGGGATTGAAATCATTGGGAGAAGTGATGATGTGGAATTGATGGAGTTTCAAATCCAGCAAGAACCAGAAGTTTTTATGTTTTCCACAGGCATGGAGCACTATCAAGTTTTCATTAACTTTTATACGAGTTGAAGTCTGTAAATGTTTTTTGGAGATATTTATGTAATGTCTATGAAGAGTAACTTAATTGCCAAGTTCTCCTTATATCTTAAACTCTTCATGCCATATAATGCAATCAGTTACTTGTCCTATTTCATACACTACCTGTGCATGCACTAACTGGGGTCATACAGTGCAAAAACATTTTGTGTTCCATTTCTTCAGTGCTGTAGAGGTTAGTCAATATATCACTAATGCTTATGTACCAAGTCCTGCATTTTATATCAAGTTTTCTGTGGATTTGTAGAAAACAAAAATGCATCTACTTCTTGAAGGAGTTTAACTAGTCCTTTGGCACTCTCTCCTTCCATAATTTTTTACCCCCTTTTTCCCATCTCTTTTGGGGGTGAGGGTGGGGGTGGTGTTGGGGGGTTGGGAAGGTAATTAAAGGGAATGTTGTGCTTGTATATTCAAATTGGCTAAAACATTTTAAATTTGCATTCAATTTTAGAATTTTTGTACAAGGGGAAACTTTGGAATAAGAGAGAAAGGTACACTGAAGAGAAAGACTTCAATTTTGGGACATAGGAAATATGAATATAGGATAGTGTGCTCTGTTTGAGAATAACAAATGCATGTGTTTCTTCAGGAGTGTCATGCTTGCAAAATCTTTACTAGGGAGGTCACGTAGTTAGAAAGGACTTAATAAGCACGAGTATTTAAAAGAGAAAGTGTCTCATGGAAGCCTATCAATTTATTGAGAGAGGACTTACAATTTCTGTTTGCAAATGACTTGTCCCCTGCCTCGGTAGCATTTGAGAAGTGCTGGGTTTTACACACGAGATAACTTGGGATATGATATATAAGGTCTAAAAGGGCATGTTTGGAAAATCTCTGAAACAGGAGGTGAAAATGCTACTATATCTTGCTTGAAGTAAAATCTTTTTCATCTGTTAAAGTTTTATTGTCCTTGTACTTCATGGGCATCTCTAATTTGTTTTTGTGATAGTTTCAGATTTAAGCAATTTTAGTTTTGGTTCACATGCTGCAAAGAATTCATTTTCTAGAGCAGGGCTTATGAGTGACGTGGAGATAAGTTGCTTAATGGGGTTTCATACTGTACGGGAAGTTTGTGAAGACACCTCCGTATTTCCTTAATTACATGCTTTAAGTTCCTATGTTTGTTCTAACTGTAGGATGCTTCTGGAGTTCTTTGTTTAAAATATTAATGAGTCTTAAAACATGGCAGGTATAATATCTGTGCAACCTGTCCGAATGTCTCGCTTATGCAAGCATATGTATTTATACTCTTATACACATTTATGCAAGAGATAATATCAATTCTTTTCCTTTTTCCTTATTTATAGGTCTGGAGGCAGATCATACTGTTCACCTGGTTCGTGGGTTTGCTCCAGCTGCATCAGCAAACACTACAGGAGCCACTAACACAGGGGGAACAAATACCAATACAGGTGCTCCTAGAAATGCTGGTTCAAATGATGAAGGACCATTGGCAGGATCTGGTTTTGAAGCTTCATTGTTTCCTGGACTTGGCTTGAATGGGTTAGGAAGTGGTGGTGGTGGTTTATTTGGAGCTGGACTTCCAGACTTTGAACAAGTGCAGCAACAGCTGACCCAAAATCCCAACATGATGAGAGATATCTTAGATATGCCTCTTGTTCAGAACCTGATGAACAATCCTGAAATTATGCGCAACTTGATCACGAACAATCCTCAGATGCGTGAGATCATAGATCGTAACCCAGAGCTTGCACACATACTCAATGATCCTGCCACTCTCCGGCAAACAATGGAGGCTGCACGAAATCCTGAACTTATGCGTGAAATGATGCGTAATACGGACAGGGCAATGAGCAACATAGAAGCTTCTCCCGAGGGATTTAACATGCTCAGGCGCATGTATGAAAATGTGCAGGAGCCATTTCTAAATGCAACTACTATGGCTGGAGATGCAAGAACTGATGCAGGAGCAAACCCATTTGCGGCTCTTTTGGGTGCTCAAGGTGGGGCTCCAGTTAGAGATCAATCAACTAATCCTCCAACTACTGGTTCAGAGACAACTGCTAATTCACCTTCTCCAAATACAAATCCACTTCCTAATCCTTGGGCTTCTGCTGGCAGTAAGCTACCGTGCTTTATTTTGATATTTTTTGTTTGAGTTGATAAATCTTAGGCAGAGAATTTTGGATTTTTTTAATTTTTTTTATTTTTAATCATGTTACACAGAGAGTACAGGTAGTTCAGTGATTGCTTTTTGCTCATTGTCAATTGCCATTTTCCTGGAGTCCATTATCCCACTAGACCTTTTTAGAGCCTGCTGAACATCTGAACCTTTTTGTTTTATATCTTTGAAGTGGATTACATTTCTTAGTTATATTTGTCCCTTATGACTAGCATGTTCTTTGACATTCCCTAAATATTATCTTTGTCAAGGAACATATCAATAGGTAATCTAGTCTTTGTCACTGATCAATCGTTTATGTTTGATTCTTCAGCTGGTGCAGGGCAAACAAACACCACTACCAGATCAACCACTATTGGAGATGCTAGGCCATCGCCACTTGGTGGCTTAGGTGGACTTGGTTTTCCTGAAATGGTTGGCTCTATCCCAGACCCCTCATCATTGAATCAGTTAATGCAAAATCCAGTCATGTCACAGATGATGCAGTCTCTCCTCTCAAATCCTCAATACATGAATCAGGTAATGTTGAATTGTTTTAATTAGTACGCTTCCATCTTAAAAATGTCAAATTCCCCCTTTATGTGTTTTCTGGCCTTTTCTGGTTAAAACTCATGTTTTTATTTCACTTACAGCTAGAAATGTTGTGTCTATTCATCTCATTCTTGACATATTTAAATTCCTTAGATTCTTGGGATGAATCCAATGCTGCACAGCATGCTTGACTCCAATCCACAACTTAGAGAGATGTTGCAAAATCCTGAATTAATCCGGCAATTAACTTCCCCTGAGATGATGCAGGTAAACAACTCTAGCATCTGCTTTTCCTCCATAACCCTTTTCCTGTGATATCATATTTGCTAATATGTATCTGCATGGCTTTATTAGGAAAGCATTCATGCAATTCATATAGTTGCAAGAGGTTATGGAGTTGATATACATTTATGTTTGATCTCTGACTCTCTAATTGCTTCATTCACCACCTAACTTATTTTTCTATTCTTGTCCCTGCTTCTATTGTACTTGAACTTTAGTCTTACGTATTATATTGTTATAATTCTGAACGTGATTTCAGCAGCTCCTGGCTTCTCAGCAACTCATGTCTCAACTCAGTCGGCAACATCAAGCCCAGTAAGTTGGAAATCTCTCTGTTGCAGTTCTTGTTTTGAGTGGTTTTTAGTTTTTGAGAACTTTAGCATTTTGCTAGCATTTTTTAGCGGCTTCAATTGTAATACATATGCATCATTGCAGATTCGTTACTCTCTTATACTTTGTGGGTTATGCTTTTTTACTTAATATGAGACCAGTTGTTTTTTTCTGTCGTTGAAGTTTTATTGACATTGTTTTCACTGGCAGACAACCAGGTCAAACAGGGGGAGGAGCAGGTATCCTTCGTGCTACTTGATGAATCTCTGTTGGTCTTATTGATCTTCTGTTATGTCCTCTCTACCAGTGGGTGTATTCTATACATGTGGATTAAACATTCTTACTTCATCTAATGCCCACTGGAAAGTTATTTAGGTATTTAGACGGCAGATAGATTTCTTCTTAAAGCTATTACACTTTCGTATGCAATAAGAGCTATTTACCCAGGAAATCAGCAAAGAATCCCGGGCTGTCTTATTTGTGAGGCAGGCCATACATTAAATGAATATCTCCCCTGGACTTCCCTATTCATTCCACACTTATTAGTATAAAAAACGTGACCCAGGGAATAACTAATAAATGTGCTACATGAAAGTAGAGGGAGGTGAAAGTGGATTACACGTAAAAATATCTGTTTCTTGGTCTAACCGGAGTGTGCTTCGTGTTTTATAGCAGCAGGAAATCTGGATAACCTAGGAATGGAGATGTTGATGAACATGTTCGGCGGACTTGGGACAGGGGGCTTGGCTGCTTCTAATAGATCCAATGGTTACTATTTTCCCTGTTTCTCTCATCTTTCCTCGAGTTTCTTTGCTTCACCTCTTGTTAATTTTGCGCTTTTCTATGTCTTCTGTTGCAGTGCCTCCTGAAGAACTGTACGCCACTCAACTTGCACAACTACAAGAGATGGGCTTCTTTGATACTCAGGAAAACATTCGGGCACTGATTGCCACTGCAGGAAATGTTCATGCAGCAGTGGAGCGGCTTCTGGGAAATCTTGGTCAATAGAGTGTGATGCCATGATACTTGTTTGATATAGCTCTCATACTTCCTGTCGGGAACGGATAAAGATTGGACCAATTGGACCTCAGGGTGCATCATATCGACTTTTGAAGTAAATAACTAGAGTTTGATTATTGGAACTCTCTTCTGCTGTCAACCTTCCCTTCTCTTGGGGCCAGATGGAAAATAGATTGAAGGAGAAGAACTGGAGTGCATTGTACATACAATATCAATATTTATCTGAAAAGTTGTTTGCCCAATGCAATTCCTTCTCCAGTTCATCAGTCAGAGTTTCATATGCTCAGCCGAAAAACTTCTCTGCAGGCGAATATGATTACTGTAACTGCCTGGCCGGCTGGAGTGACTATTTCCTGTGTAATTTATTTACATTTATTTCTAGAAACATCTAAGAGTGTTACTGAAGCATCTTCTATGCGATTGAGTTGTTTGACTTTAGTCAAGGAGCTCTTTTTTCATTGCTACTCCAATTATTATTAGTCATTTAGAGCTTGCCAATTGTGGAGACTGGGAATAAGAGAAGTTATTTCGTCATTGTTGTCTAGTGATCCTTATTGGCATTTATCCATGGAAGAAACTCATTGTTTGCAACCAGTTTGTTGCAGAACTACCTCGTTAGATGGACAGGGTGAGAGTAGTGCATTTTCTCTGCCCTCTCTGTATGCCTTTGTGCTTGCGCGTTTGGGCGCCCAGGTTTTTGGTGTCTTCATTGTTGTTGTGGTCTTATTATGTGATCTGGTTTGAACCCGCGGGTTTTAGGTGATGCAGTTCTGATGATTTTGTGTGCTTTTGGAGGTAGCATTTTATGTTCTTGCCGCCTTGGCAAAACCCAATTGCCAGAACTTCTGCTAGACAGGGTGGGGTTTTGTTTTGCGTGTTTGGATCAAGACACTGTTTTCAGCGTCAGAGACATCAATTGCCTGTTTGGATTGTTTGTGTGTGTGTTTGTTTTATTTTATTTTTGGAGAGAAAAGCCCTTTATCCCTTTGAAAAAGTATATATGTTTTTGTAATAATTATTTGTTTTGGTTTTTAAAGAAGTTGAAATTTGAAAAAAAGTTTAAATATAATTTTTTTTAAAAGTGAGATAGTTTCTTAAAAGAAACACTTTTCAAAAATTATTAAAAAATGCATTTTTCAAAAAATTAATTTAGACGGGCCCCACGGCGATGTAACGTCCATACATGCATGGTGGTAGATAGATTTTATTTCCTCGTATTTTGCAACGTCATCCGGTTATTGAATCGTCAATACATTTTCTTAGTAACGACGGTTTGAAGTTTATTTATACAGGGGATGCGTGTCATGGGGTCTTTGACATTTCTTATCCTGTTGTTTTCATATGTCTATGTGTTTCCGAGATAGATTTAGTCAAATACCACAAACTGACTTTCGGTTGATATGAATTTTAGACAAACAAATCTTTTCTCTCGCACCTCAAGTGATTTACAATTACATATCAATCGTTTGACTATCAAACTAACCTTTCACACTCTACTTGTAGTTATTTGTGTCAGAATGATGTAAATTTTGCACTAATTTAACGTGGCACCATATATATCATCTTTTTATATTACGTTTTTACATAAACATTAGTGAGTCTATTAATTTTTAGACTGTTTCACCTATAAGTAACATTAATTCTTTTGAAGGGTAAAATATACCAGATTCTTCTTGTGGTGTATCATAAGTGCACGAGACACTCTATAATATCAAAAGTTACACAATACCCTTGTATGATGAGTGAGAATAATTGGCTTAGACTTCCATTAAATAAAAAAGGAGTCATAATCCATAAAAGGAATTAGCATACTTTCCAAATGCCGTTCTTTATCGCTTACCATGTTTGATTAGGCAACCCATCCGCGTTAAGAATACACATGGACAATTCTTAGTGTGCAAAAAGGAAAGCTTTAGCGTAATAGGACAAAAATAAAGCTCATCAAATACCTAACCCGAAAAGCAATTAATTAATTAATAAATAACGAATTCTCATGTTGGGTTCTTAATAAATCTTCTTCCTTACACGTAGTTTATTGAAAACATTAAACCATTGTATCTTTCAATGCTGCGTTGGCCAGAGCAGAAACCATGTGTCAAACGTTGGCAGCTCATGAAGCCTGTTCTCTTTAGGACAATGATACAATAATCATGTTGATTTTC
Organism: Cordia subcordata; assembly: GCA_028554755.1. NCBI lineage: Eukaryota > Viridiplantae > Streptophyta > Magnoliopsida > Boraginales > Cordiaceae > Cordia > Cordia subcordata. The sequence goes on along the minus strand of JAPTOF010000022.1, from coordinate 4,430,416 downwards.
ATGCTCGTCCGTCTGATGACTGCAGCAGCCGCATTTTTAGCTTCTGCTGCAAATTTTTATTATTATCTTTTTAATGGTGAAAACTCGGTGGGCGTTAATGATTGCATGCATCGGGAGTTGGTGTTCGTATTCTCCTTCGAGCTTTGAGGGGTTAGAATTAGTTTTGACTTTTAGTTTGAAAATATCGTTTTATAAAAATAAAAAATAAAAATTGACTTTTGGTTAAAAAATTTTTTGATAAAAATGAAATTATATTTGGTTACTTTTATATGAAACAAACTTTTACTAAACAAGAAGATGATTGGTTTTATATTTAAAATTGATGGTTGGTGACATTTTGACACTTCTAATAATAAACTATTATTTGATCTATATAATATATCTTTTTATTTTAATTAATTTTAACTTGTTTGAACAATTTTTAAAGAAATTATAGTTAACTAATAAATATTTTTTAGTAATTATTAAATAAAGTGTAATTTATCAAATTTATTTATTATTAAATCATTAATTATTTCTTATTAAATTGATTTAATTATTTATTACTACATTTTATTAATTTTATTATTTTAATTTATTAAATTTGGACTTTTAAGTTTATTTTTATTTTTACATTATATTATATTTATTTTTAATTATAATTGTAATTCAAGAAAATATTAACAATTTGAACAATAAGGACATTTTTGTAAAGTTTTTAAAAATTCCTTCGTGCAAACTGCAAATGAAGAAGTAAAAAAATTTTAACTTCTCCATTTGAGCCAAAAATCTCGTTGACTTTTGGTTCAGACCAACTTTTAAGATAAAAAACTAAACATCCTTATTTTTTTTAAAACTGACTTTTAGATTTTAAAAGTCAGTTTGGCTCTCCAAACCAAAAAACCAAATTGACTCTTAACCGATGAACCCTGAATCTAGATAACCCTTCGGTCGATGATGCCACGGCGGTTGATCTGAGATGATGTTTTGAGTTCAAATTTGATGAAGAATGAAAGTTAAATTAGAATGGTGGATTAAGAAGAAAAAGAACAAAACATGCATAACTAATAGAATTACTAAGATTTATTTCATAATTTTATACTTGTACGTGAAAATTTTATAATGTTTTTAAATGAATAATGGTGAATTTTGAATCTATAACTTGGACTCTAATATCATAATAAAGTTAGTCTATCATCTAAAAGTTTAAACTTATAAAAAAATATTTGTATATTTATTTATTGTATTAACATGACGAGAATTATTTTTAGGGTTTTGTTATTTTTAGAGGGTGTTTGGTTTGGCTTTTTTTGTTTTGTCAAATTTGCTTAAAACCTAATTTAAGCTAATAGAAGTCTTTGTTTTAATTAAAAATGTGCTTTTTTAAGTAGCTTTAAGTAGAAAATAAAAAGCTCTCTAACCCTAGCTTTTGCTTTTTATGACTTTAAGCACGTTTAAAAAAAGCAAGTTTGACCAAATCATTTACTATCCTATCCTTTCCTTTTTAATTTTATTACTAAAATATCTTTACTCTTTTATCTTATACTTACCTTTTTAAATTATACTTTAATGTCCTTAATAATTTTTTTAACTATATAACTTACTTTTCAACCCACTTTAATCAAACATGTAAATACTTATTTTTATAACTACAACTTTTATTCAAATACGTAACTACTTAAAACTAGAAGTGCTTTAAGTAGCTTTTTTATAGACCAATCCAAACACCCTCTTAGGGTTTTGAGAATTAGGAGCAGATTTTAAGAAGTTTTTAGTTAAAATTTATATATGTATATAACTTTTCTCTTTAGAGATCTATTTATGCTTTTATAGAAAATTTATAAATATTCTTAAAACAATTTGTAACTCTGGCTAAACATAAAGTACTGCATCTATTCTCGCCAAAGTTGTAATTTCTGTTAAAACATTGGTATATATGGAACTTTTATCCCCCACTTTTCTTTATATAATAAAAGGTTCTATCTTATTCATAAAAAATTTGACACTCAATTTTCAAATTCTTATCACATAAACAAGAAATGAGGGTGATAAAAAGAGTTACAAATTATTCTACCAACTATGGTTACAAGACTTACAAGAACATCTTAATATAATATACGTACATAGCAGGAAAAGGAAAGGAGAAAGAATCTTAAGCTGATCGAAATATCATTTCAAACTCTATATATCTTTCGCATTGTTGATTTCTTTTTTTTAAATCTTGACAAAGAAAAAAGATCTTTCTTATTTGATATCAGCCACTCGTTGCAGAGCAAAAATCCAGTGGAACATGCTAATTGCTTGCAATACTCACTAACCTAAGTTAATGCTAGTCTTGCGTCAAGCATAACTTACAAGAAAAATGATAAATTGAGAATCTCATAACAAGTTCTGTGAAAGAAGAAGTAATATATATGCTTAATAAAGGGCTTGTTTGGATTGATTTTTTTTTCAGAAAAAAAATACTTTTTTTTCTTGAAAAAGTTATATTAAATTTGTAATAACTATTTGATTTGGCTTCCAAAAAAGCTAAAACTTTGAAAAAAACTTAAATATATGTTTTTTTAGAAGCCAGAATTTTTAGCTTCTCAAAAAAAATTATTTTTCAAAAGTTGTTAAAAAAAAAGACTTTTGAGAAAAGTCAATTCAAACTAGCCCAAATAATTGAGTAAGAATCGAAAGACTCGTATGTACTTGTGTTGAACTCTGTCAATTGAACAAGAATGAAATAATTGAATACCCGTTCTCAAAATTTGTACTTGTACGATTCTAAGTATTACTCATATTTAAATAAATTAATACTTATTATGAAAATAAATAAGTGCTAGTATTGTAAAATAGAAAGAAAAAAGTAGATGTAATTTAATAAAAACTGTCCCATCAATACAACCGAAAATGCACGCTATTGTGTCTACATGAACAGTGATCTTGGAGAGCAACATCTGCTATGGATATGTCATGGTTCACCCCTTTTTCCTTAATAATGCAGTTGATTTTGTATTCATTTATTTGAAGAAGGCAAAGCCTTTATTAATTAGGAAAAAGACTCTTGTTTTTGTTTTTAAAGTATTTTGACATTTCCAGCTTTCTTTTTTTCCTACTCTTATTACGAAGATGGATTGTGACGATTGCGCACTTACAAGAAGACTAAAGATTGACCACATAATTACTATTATGTTAAGAAAAGTGAAAAAAAAGAATAATCCAACAGATGAAAAAAAAAAGAATAATCCAACAGACGATATAGATGGAATCTGGACGTTTATTCTATTATCGTTGTAACGATAAAATTCATTCTATATAAAATTATATTAAAATATCATCTCCTAGTACAACCACATGCCTCTATATCATATGACTTTGTTCACTTCCAAAGTCCCATGCATGATGCTGTCTGCAGCTAAAAATCCTAGTGGCACGTTATTACGCAGTGATTTTTATTAAATAATTAAAAATAAAATATTTATTTATCTAATGGGCGAACATTTTTATATATGTATGTATGTATGTATGTGTGTGTATATATGTATGTATTGTTTTTATTTTTCGGATTTTCGCAATAATACATAAGCTTCCTATTCATGACCGCCTCACAAGTTTCTTTCCTAGTCCTTTTCCTTCTAGTCCCCTCCCCCTCTTCTTCTTCAACCCTCCACCTTTCATTAGCTCAAACTGGTACACACACACACACACACAGAGGTTATGTAAACCTCTTCTTCTTCGAGGCATCATCTGAAACTTAATACTAAGGTTCGCTGCATTAGACATACACGCAGATATGTATATATGTGTATATATGTGTGTGTGTATATTATATTGCTTTCTCTTGCAATATTGGATTGTTTCCACTAACAGTACTGTAATTAACAGCTTGAATATTGACAGATTTTTCTTCAAGAATTGTTGCATGTTTTCAAGATCAAAGTCATGGTGAGGGTATATCAGATTACAAACACACACACACACACATAATATATATACATGTGATGTATATCTCCATTGTATTCTCATTCCTTCTCAATTTTCTTGCAATTATTTATCCACTTTCTGGTGTGGGTGAGTCTGTGTGGGGGGTTTTTGGGTTGGGGAAAGGAGCTAGTTGATATATTATTTTCCAAGCCCCCGTCCACGGAATTTGAGTTCAGAACCTTTGGAAGAAGCAATGGAGTTATCCCTATTGCCCGAGCGAGTTCAAATTTTAGTTTGACAAGATGCATACATATATGTATATATTATTGGTTTTGTTATTTGATTTCCTCAAGAAGTGGTGGATGTGTTCCTTCGGACAGTGATGCAATACCCTGCCAAAACATATTTTGAATTTTTTTTTTCATATTTTGAATTTTTTTTCTCTCTTTCTTGGTTTTTCTTCCCCTTATGCATATTGAAAAGTTCAAAAATTGAGTTGGCAGCCTCTAGCTAGTCTTTCTGGTCCACTTTTGGACACATGCTGATTCTTCATTCTTTCTTCCCCCCCCTAATCTTTACATATGAACCCTTCTTTCTTGGAAAGCGCCAAAGGGGTTTTTTTGGGAAAGATTCTTGGTGTGTGTGTGTATGTGTATATAAGCAACTCATTTTCCATGTGGTGATATTTTATTGCCAATGTATTCTTTTAGCTACTCACATTGCACTCCTATTAATCTATGTGGGGTTAGGTGAGTCCAATCTTTCGAATGGGAAATCATGAAGATTTGGGACCCCCATGGTTGATACCGATGCTCAAAGCTGACTACTTCATCCCCTGTCCGGTTCATCAGGATGCCAACAAAAATGAGTGCAACATGTATTGCTTGGATTGCACGGGCAATGCCCTTTGCTCATACTGTTTGATCCATCACAAGGACCACCGCGTCGTTCAGGTTAATTTAGCCGACCCCGTTTAGTAGGATAATGATTGGTTTAATTTTACAATTATTGTATCCGATATTGCGTTGTTAGTTTATATTTGTTAGGGAAATTGTGCTTCTTGTGTGGGCGGCTTACCTAAGGAGCACAGGGTCGTTTAGGTTAATTTAGCCGACCCCATTTAGTGGGATAATATTCGGTTTAACTTTGCAATTATTATATTCGATATAGCATTGATAGTCAAATGTGCTTTAAAAAATGTGATTCTTGAGTGGCTGGCTTAGCTAATTTTGATCCGAATTTTGTAGATAAGGCGATCATCATATCACAATGTGGTGAGGGTTAATGAAATTCAGAAGTACATTGACATAGCTTGCATTCAGACGTATATTATCAATAGCGCAAAGATTGTGTTCCTCAACGAAAGGCCACAGCCAAGGCCTGGAAAGGGTGTCACTAACACTTGTGAGATATGTGGCCGGAGCCTTCTTGACACCTTTAGGTTCTGTTCACTTGGTTGCAAGGTATGATAATCCGATGGAAAATGCTACTATTATTTCATTATTTCATTGGAGCGCGGAAAATTAGTTTCAATTACATCAAGAGTAAGGATGAACTTGTAATTATCGAATTGACTCGATCACCAGATTATACTTTCAAATTCGGTCACATTCCTATTTATTGTATTTTCTTTTTGAGCAGCTTAATTGCATCAAGCGAGGTGATGCGGCGCTCACATTCACATTAGGGATCAAGCACAACCGTGACGCATTCCGCGGGTGCGACTCAGACGACTCGACCCCAAGAAAGATTCGTAAGACGTATGAAAGTTTGCTTTCGTTTTCCTTTGGAAATGGTAATTCGGACGATAGTGGACCTGCAAAATCATATTATTCCGCTTCTGGAGATGAGACTATCAACAACATCTCTCCCGGAACGCCGCCCATATACAATCACAGGAATTCTAGTAGAAGGAAAGGCATTCCGCATCGAGCCCCATTTTGATAATCAAGATCAATGAAGGGTTGGACAAGGAAGGTACAAAATTATAGAAGCAAAAAGGGTTAGATGTTGTGAGGACATTTTAGATTTAGGCTTGGGGTTTATCATACAAGTGAAGGAGGAGAAAAAAAGGGAAAAAAGTAGTAGTAGTATACATTATAGATGAAGACTAGTGAAAGTGAATGTAACATGTGAAAAAAGATGTTTTTTATCTTGTTGTATGTATTGTTAGCTGCCCTTTTTCTATTTGTTAGTTTCTGGTTCCTTAATTAGTTTGTCCGTGTAGAAATTGATTGGGTACAGGGGAGATATATAGGGCTAGTTGGCAAAAAACCATAAAAATAGATTGAAATTAGAATGAAATTGATGTAGTTCTGTAACCCTTTCCTCTCATATGTATAGACATGTTACTATCTGTGAAATGAAATGGGTTCATGTTAAATACTTCCACGCATTTTGGTCTGGCATTGAGTTCTTTTCCCTTTATTTTGACGAAAAATTGAAATGAGAATAGATCATATTAACTTTATCTGGAAGTTACAAAATTGGATCGTATAAAAAATTTGAACGTAGATCAAAAGTTTAAATTTAGATGGTATTAAATTTATCTTAAAGTTATAAATCTTATAGTACGACGACACATATCAACGTTAGTGTTAGTGTGTTAAACTATTCGATTATGCGTTTGGTAAAGAATGATTTATCCAAGGCTGAGGTGCTCTGAAGAAGAGGCCTAGTGTCTCTCTTGAATGTCTACTAGGTCCAAGTATGGGGACAAGATTCCAAAAGGAGGGGCCTCAGTTTGGATAAGTGAAACGCAAAATACTTCTGATTTGGATGGATTGTTTTGTTGGTGATAGTCAATCGTGAGTAGCGATCGGGTACAACTAGTGTATTAAATTATCCATTGAAACGTGTGTATAGCTAAGTGATAGTATTTTTCACTTAAAATTTTTAAATTTTTAGTTCGAATCATCAATCAGAGGAAATAGAAAGTCATTATTAGTTCTCTTTAAATTAAAAAAAAAAAATTTCGTTTAATTTATTACCATAAAATCAAATTAATCCGCTTATATATGTTTGGTCTTGGATAAGTGATTGATTATTCTACAATTAGCGATTAACATGTAAAGGCTCCGAGATTATTGGAGGGAGCTTGACACTTGCCTCTCCAAATCTGGCATCGATTAGCAAACAACTTATTACGTCAATGCATAAGAAATGCTATAACACACACACACACATATATATATATATATACAAATTTTTTTTCTTAAATTCTCACCTTTATAAAATTAAACTTAAGATCTCATGTTTGGAGAGATAATCTCAATTATTTGAGTTATTTCTTAGCCATATATATACAACCTACTAATAGTAGAAAAGCCAATTCATCATTTTACATGGTAATTTTATATTTTAAACTTGTAATTATTCGTTTCAAGACAATCGTATTATCTAATAGTACTATAAGATAATAAGATATACATGTAATGCCAAACAATAAAAACAAATCATTCTTGAAAAATTCAAATGGGTGATGACTTTTTCAGAGTAATTAAGACATCGGATCAAGAAAGACAACCAAGTTGAGGTTGGACTATCTGAGAATTTCTTTTCCTCACCCTAAGGAGATTATGATTGAGCACTTGATTCTTTTGTCCAACTTCCTTTTTGGTGATAAATGAAAGGTTTGTTTGGGTTAAGATTTTCTTTTTCATAATAAAATACTTTTCTTACAATAAATGTTTGAATTGATTTTTTAAAAAAAATTAAATTCTAAAAATATCAAATTCAACTTTTTTTTTGATAAAAAGAGAGATTTCATTAATATTCAAATACTCAGCTCACATGGTTTCATACTGTTAAGAACAGTAAGTAACCCCATTGGAGGAGCAACCGTCCAATTATCGGGAAAAATACCTAGTTTGACATTTTTTGTTAGTCAATTCGTTGCTGCATTAGCCGTCCTAAACAGTTTTTTCAAAAATTATATGTATATTAGAATATCAATCTAATCAAGTTAAGATCATTAGACATTTCATATGCCAAGTAGAAAGCTTAGGGGACACGTAACACCTATTGAGGACAGTAACATGAACGATGACATATTCGTTTTTCATCTGCAAAATGCTCCAAAATCAGTCACTTTCATCATATTATCGTCTTTAAACTTCTCTACAGGTGGACTCTAGAGACGTGAGGAATCCAAAAAGGCTGCGTCACCACCCCCTTCTGCTTCTCTCAACATCAATAATCTATATTATTTAAATATAAATTATATTATTTTGTCTTTTGTTAAAGTTTCTTAAAATGATCTCAAAACAAGTGTGTACGTGCTTTCTGGTATGAGGCCATTCTATGGCAAGTGGAGCCCAAGTGATCCCACTGATTTTTTCTAAAAAAAGAACTATATGCTTGTGTGAAGTATAAGGCTTTTTCTTTTTTTTTTTTTTGTTTTTGTTTTCTTTTGTTAGACCCCCCCATGGGGTATATATCAAACTTAGGATATTATGTCTGGAGGAAATAATTTCAATTATTTAAATTATTCTTTAATTTCGTCATTTCGTATGTACAGTATAAAATTGATTTTACTAAAAAAATTTAAACAAAGAAAAGGGATGGCATTTATATTGTGTATCTACTAGCATTGAGGGATAGCATCTGTTTTGTGTGTAAATTAGTATTGATTTTGTTAGTTGCATTGTAACTGTTAGTGCTAAAAGGAATATCTTTTTTTTATACGAGCATGTTAAGTATCTATTAAGAAATTGAATGAGAGATAGATGCATGAATGAATGAATGTTTAGTTATTTTTATTGAAATAATATTTGATAAAGTTGAAAAATAAAGTAATTAAAAAATAATTCTCATTATACATTTAGTCTCATATGTAGAAATGTGAATCGTGTGGTAGATTTGGTTATTAGGCAAGCCCCTTCTCCTGGATTGGTTTTTAAAAATTGTTTTGGGATAAAATTGAGCTAGAATAGAGTTGTCCCCTATTGTTTAGAACTCTTTCTTTCTCCTATCATCTAATTCTTGGTCATACATTTTGGCATGTGTTAATTATATGACGAATTGGGTCAGAATTTGAACCCTTTCTACAATATATGGATTATAATCTTTCCTTAGAATTATAACTTCGTGTACAATCTGATTCTGAAGTCTCAGTTATACATAGATTAACTTATATAATATTTTGCTTTAAACTATTACATATTTTTTTTACCCAAAAAAAAAAAAGCTAGATGAATTATCTAATTAATTTTGATGTAAAATATCTTTTTTTCTTCATGACAAAAAAAAAAAAAAAGGAATCGTGATATGTTGAGGTGTCTCTCCTGATAAAAGAAAAGTACAACTGTCATATTAGTTAAGTTTTTTGTTGAAAGGATTGAAGGAGGAAGATGGCTGTTGCTAACCCTTTGGCGCTAGTTTGAATTGGTTTTTTTTTAAGTATTTTTTTAACAAATTTTTAAGAAAAAAATTTAAAAACTAAAAATTTTAGCTTTCAAAAAAAGTTGTATTTGAGCCTTTTTCAAAGTTTTAGTTTTTTTGAAAACCAAATCAAATAGTTATTGCAAAAATAATATAACTTTTTAAAAAAAAAAGCATTTTTTTTTCCTTTAAAAGAAAAAAGCCAATCCAAATAGGCCCTTATTACAACTTCAGCAAATTTGTGGCGTTTACATAGTGGCGGAGCGAGGGGTCAGCAAGGACAAATTCATGTATAAATTTTTCATATAAGTTAAAAAAATAATTATTAAAAAAATAAAATTAATTTATTAATGATCTCTAAATAAAGACAAGAAATGTAAATAGATGAGTATTTTCATGGTAAATGAAATCACATTTCATAATTATTCTTGACATGACTTAATATTTTAAAACCGTTAAATATTTAACTTACAATCAATATTATTTAATATCTCTCTTTAGAGACCAAAAAATTATTTATTATACTTTTTTGTTTTTCTCTCTTTTCTATCTTATTTTCTTTCTTTATTTTTAATTGATTTTACTTTCTTACTTTTATTTATACACTAAATTACAAACTTATATCATTTTTTATTACTCTTCATGATTAGAGGTGGCAAAGCGGGTTAGAACCCGCGGATCAACCCGTTTAACCGGCAAAAATGAAGGGTTGAGATTTAATATTTTGCAACCCACAAAGCAAATTGGGGGGGGACCCGACCTGACCCGCGTAAAATGCGGGTTGTGTGGGTGACCCGCGGGTGTCTTCTTCTTCTTTTTTTTTTTTTTTTTTAAATACATACAAGCTTAAAATTAAAAACACTAAGTTTTTTCTTCTTATTGCATTTCATATTTTACAGCCTTAGTAGCCATATTTGATGCTTTGATTGTAGTTATAGATTATGATAATTGTTGTCTTATTATGTTAATATTAGTTTGTGATTAGGTGTTTAATGGATATTTTAATTATCGATTGTGTTTGTGACATTTAGTTCATTAACTTTAACTATTTTTAGGTGCCTAATATTTTATTTTTTTGGGGTCAAATAGGTCACAAGTATTTATTAGTTACTACTTAAATTTTTTTGTTTTATTTATTTTTAAATAATATTAAAATATCAAAAAATTCAGCGGATAAACCCGCAAACCTGCGAGGCCACGGGTGCAAATGGGAGTGTAAACACCCACGTGAACCCAACCCGACCCGACCGCACTAAACGGGTCAGGTTGGCCAGTGGGTGCCCGTTTGCCACCTCTATTCATGATCACAAGGAAGAGCACTTTCATCATGAGGGGGTCCACCCTCAATAGAAAAAGATGAACTCCATGTAAATTAGTCTTTCAATAAAAAAATGTAATTAAAAAAATAACTCTAATTTTTTTCTAGAAAAAGTCAGGGGGTGCACAGGCACCCTGTCACACCCCCGAGCCCAACCCCCGAAGCCTGCGAGCTAGATTGGTGTTGTAAACATAACTACTAACTACTTGGCCCTTAAATCAACTGGCCCAAAATGGTTAACCCAAGTTATTAGTTATATTCACACCACCCACTTATAAACAAATTACAAATCGACCCACAAACCGATGTCGAATATCACATTCACCTCCCGTTGAGGACCTGACTTATTTGTTAAAGGCACACAATCACACACAAGACCAAGCGTTGCAAGATTCTAGAGGTGGCCTTTATAGGCTCAAGAGGTGGCTTCCACTGCACATTTGGTGTAGCACTTCGCTCCAACTGGCTAGTAACTAGTTTTAAATACTATTTTGTCATGCCCCAAGCCTAGCCCGTGAGGCTCGTGAGTGAGACCGGTGTTGTAGGTATGACTAATAATTACTTGGCCTCAAATCAACTAGCTCAAAATGGTTAATATAAGCTATTAGTTGTACTCATACTACCCATTTATAAACAAGTTACAAGTCACCTAACAAACTGACGTGAAATATGACACACCCCTCAACTATACTTCCCCTGCCATTGCGTCTGCGAAGCTGATCCCAATGAATATGATGTGTATTTTAGGACGGTTTGCATTATTTTTTTTAAGAAAAAATTATTTCTTTTATGAAAAAAAATGCATGTTCTTTTAGTTTAATATTTTATTTGAATTTTAGAAAAAGTTGCAATCTTGAAAAAATAAACCTAAAATTCAGTTTTTTCCAAATATTAATTTTTTAATTTTCGAATGAATCTTTTTCTAAAAATTGTTAAAAAAAGGCTTTTACAAACAATCAATCCAAATAGTAATTTTTTCTTTTTACAACGAACATCCGGCTAGCAGAACTTGATCGTCAAAACACTCAGTGGAGCCTAACCACCAACTGTAAATTTTAGTGCATAGCACATCCCCTATACATTGCATCAATTTAGTCGAAAGTATTCAACCCAAAATAAGGGACTAAATTTAAACTCGAATCATAAGTCATATCTCTTTTTAACTTATACAGTTGGAATATGCTTATGAGATAATCTAAACGGCAAAAATGCTAAGGGGTGGCCACGGCAGCTCGCAAGTCGCAACCCCCCTCCATGGCGTGGACACGTGGCTGATGATGAAGCAAAAGTTGTAAACTGAAAAGTTTTCAAAAGGGTTAACCAAAGGAGAACCCCTTTCCCACCTGGTCAGAGGCCCCTTAACCAGGCGGGAGGTAAATCGAGGGATGTGCGTGAGTGGCAGCCCGACCAGGGAGAGGACCAACGGGCGTGGAAATCCAGCAACAGCCCCCGCAATATTTCGGAGATCGCGCCACACTGACTGATCTCGCGTCGAGTGTCTCCACCCTAATCGCACACCCACTTACCAACTATCGCGAGCTAAACTGAAAAGTTTTGGTCCTACGTAGAACTGCTACACGCGCTGACAGTTCCCAGGATGTTCGGTCGTGCTCGTGGGTGTCCTTCCTTCAACACCCAAGGCTTCAACCTCAAGATAATGATACATTGAATGTGGTCCACATTTTGCACCTATATATATATATATCAAAACATTACAATATTACGAAAGACCCAATAATTAATATTATTGTCAGTTAGAATATATTTTATACATTCACGAATAATAAGACTGCATTAAAAGAATATACTTGGATATTTTCATAACGTGTTGTCATAAAACAAATGTGACACTTCATGAGCTAGAATATTATATTTCCCGTTTACTTTCTTGATGATGGTGATAGTCTTATCATCTTTATGATTTTGGGCTAATTAATTTAAGTTAAAGATTATTTTGTGCTATGTTTTAAGCTAATTTGGTATATGTGACATCGGTACTGTCCATATTTCTCGTTTGCAAAAGGAAACTTCACTTCAAATAAGTTCATAAAGTGAATCATGTTGTATAACGACACATTCAAGTCATATCTTAAATTAGTCGTATTGGACAATATTTTGTTATCAAAAGATACAAGTTCGAAGTCAAAATCTTTTTTTTTTTTCTCACTTTAAAGGAAGCCAAATGTACATTGCAACTAACGGAAATTGACCTCGGACCTACTTACACAAAAAGTGAGAAACATATCACTTAACCACTAAGTCTTTGGTGAAGTCAAAATAATTAATCGCAACAAATTACTACATGGCTACTCTCTATCCATTCGTTAAGGGTCATTCTCCATATTTACTCAAAATATAATAGCTATGCCTGTGCATTAAAAATGAATTTGTATCTAACAAGATCGTGGATGAATGATATATGGACTCTATTTTTCGGGTGGTGGTTGTAAGGCCCAACGCATTGTTGGACTTTTTTTCTGCCAGCCCACCCCATATTGGACCAAGCACACTTTTAGTCCAGCGAAACCAAGGTCCATCATCATAGCAAAATTTATTCAAGTAAGGGCTCGTTTTGAATTAGCTTTTCTTGAAAATACTTTTTTTTAATAACTTTTGAGAAAAATGTTCCTTTTATAAGTTAAAATTTCTGACTTTCGAAAAAAATTATACTTGAGTTTTTTTTTTTATAAAAGTTTTCAGCTTTGTTCAAAGTTATTCCAAATAGTTATTGCCAAAAAGAATATATTTTTTTAAGAAAAAAAGTATTTTTCTTAAAAAAAAAAAAACCAATCCAAATAAGCTCTAACTCCGAATAAACATCTTTATCTTTTATAGTTGTGCTGTAATCAGGTAAAAATAAACCTTTTAGTCATTAATGTTTGTAAATTGGGATATGTTAGTCCAAACATTGCTTTCCATTGTACAATTAACACTGATCATTGAGTTTTCCAAAAAGTAAAAAGTAATTGTTAAATTATAAGTACTAAAATGTAGTGGTAAGACAAATGGTGTTCCAATTCACAAATCTCAAAAATTAAAAATTTTATTTTAAGATATACGAGATAAAAAAATCATAACTTTAGAAAAACTATAAGAGCCTTACTGGATGAATGTAATTTATTAATTTCTTAGATATACATGAGGCGTGTCCCAAACCTGTTTATTATTAGTTTTTCTCAAAATGTTATGCGCCAATTATTTATTTATTTTATTCTTAGTTAAATGCATATAAATAATTAATTAAATTGATACGAGAAGATCCGAATCCGACGTCTTCCTCTGTCATTCTATGTTCAGATTATCAAACAGCGCCAAAATTTTAACGGTCAGTTTTCCCGCCTTCACCATACGGCTGTGAATCACAACCCCCTCTGAAAGGGTACGTAAAACCCATGCAACGTTCACAATCCGACGTTGCAAAAATGCCATCCCAACCGTTGAATCTGATCCAACATCCTCATCCTACGGTCCAAATCTCAAAGGACACAACTTTTCCCGCCACCCAACGGCTCAACTGTAACATAACTTCCATTTTCAAAAAAATTCTCCGTCCTCTCTATAAATACACACGCATCAATCGATCTCCACCATTGCACCATTGCAATTTGTTCACCAAAAAAGCTCTTGTTTTCTTGCAACACATTGATTAATACTGATTTGTTTTCTTGTTAGCATTCAAAGCTTTTTCAAAAAATGTTTCTTCTGTATGTGTTACCCTTTCTTTTTCTCATGGAAAACACAAACGACGACGACGACGACATGGAAATGCAGGCGGAGAGCAGCCCCCGAAGTAGCAACGGCTCCGCCCCGCGTGACGGCAGTGAGGACCGGATGTCTCAGGATCCATTGCCGGGGCAATTTGTGGCAAGGCATTGTCCAGTAATAGCATCCCATGGGGGGTTTGGCGGCGGTGCAGCATTGGGGGCAAGCGTGGCCGGGGGACCACTGCCGAGCGAGGGCATGCAGCCTGTGGCGGTGGCTGCAGAGGCGGCGGCTGGTGGAGGCGAAGCGGAAGAGGTGGTGATGAGTGAAGCCAGAGAGGAGGCAGGGACTGAAGAAGAAAGGAATGTCCCGGACTTGAACGAGATGGTGGAGGAGCCACCGCAGCCGGCGGAGGAATTATATCCACCGGTTCCTGATCTCAATCTTCCGCCTGTTCTTGATGAGAATCAGGCCTGAAAAATCTGCTGTTACCTATGAATATTGCAGCATATACATATATATATATATATACATGTATGTATGTGTATATGTGTGTTTAAATAAGACGCTCAGTACAAGAATGGGTGAGGCAAAAACTATGAAACTTGTTGTAATCCACCAAGGATAATCGATTATATTGGTGCTTAGTTTTCTATTTTTTCTTCTATTATGATTTGAGTTAAATAGCTATTTTTGTGGTTAACGTTTTGCATGTGTTTATTTGCATAAGATGATATATGTTCAGTTCTGCATGTTGAAGTGTTTTATTTTTTTCTATTTAATTTGTGTAAAAAACACCAATCTTTTGTTGTCGAATTATTTAAGGTTTCTTTTAAAACATGCAATCTGAGAAGCATTTCAGAATTGTTGAATTTCATGCATGATTGCATGAACCGAAATCAATTAATACAGATATTAATCATCACTTTAGTGTTTAATTTACTAGTCTCTTTTGAACCCGTGCATCCTTTTGTAGATAAATATACAAATATATATAGTATATACATATATGAATAAACATTTTAACTTTATATATATAAATAAACATTTTAGTTGGAAATATATCAAAAGTAGACCAATAAATTATACACTAAAATAAAATAAGTCTAAAACACAAGGAAATTGACAGCAATCTTATATAGAAAATATAAAATTGCACAATTGGAGCTTCCGATTTTTAAGTTTTCCTGCAGAATAGCAAAAAATATGTTTTTTAGTCGACAATATAAAACAACCGGCTTAAAATTGTCAGTCAATGGCTGGCTAGGATTATGAACAGGTTTCCATTGTATGAAAATATTCCAAATAAAAACTAGTTAGTCTTATTCTATTAAGCGGAGATCTTTTAAACAAATATGATAATACTATTTACAAATATGATAATATTGCTCACTAGTCGTTCATAAAGCATGCTCATGCTGATAAGGTGTCTAAAGGGGTTTTCAAAAGATGCTTTTCTTAAGGAAAAAGAGTTTAATGTACAATGAGAATTATTATATTCGATTGTGAAAAAGAAACAGATCAGCGTATAGAATTTGTATTATATTAACCCATCATATATGTGAAATTTGTATAATCTTTTATGACTTGATGCTTTTCACAAGTGATGTGATGTTGTGCTGGAATTCCAGGTCCTTTAGCCTGGCATCACGAAGAAAAGATTCGAAAAACGAACATGTGAAACAGCGCCACTAAGGCTATAGTTGGGGTTTTTGAATTTTAAAACTCAAAAAGCTTATGGAAATCAGAGAACAGATTTAGAGGATGTTTGGCTTTGCTTAGAGGGTGTTTTGGCTTTGTTTATTTCGGGTGTTTATAAGTATTTAAAAAAAGTACACTTTCACATGTTTTTTATTATTTAGGTAGCACCAAATAAGTAAAGCCAAACACCCTCTTAAGAAATTCGAAAAACCCCTAGGAACGGAAATCCGAACTCGGATTTTTGAAAGCCGTCCTCGGGCGATGCCTTCCGAGGCAACATCATTGTTAACGTGCAAGATTGCGTTCTCGTGTTCTTCTTCGAATTCTAGCATAATAATATCCATTTTGAAGTCAACCTTCCTATGTGTGGTGTTTGGATGAGAGGGTCTCCTACATCAAACATGGACTGTGGGACACATTATAATGTGGGTAACTTACAAGCGCAACATGCATGTTCATATCATCGTCATCGGTAATTGCCACCCGGCTATACTATTGCTCTGTTTGTTATAGTCTTATTTTAAGATACTTATCCTATTGAAATGAGGGTAAATCTTATAAGATTTAAGAAATCTTATCATGCAATCTATGAAAATTTAAAACAAAACCATACTTTTTATCTTATAAGAAATAAATAATCATTCCTATCTTATTTTTTACAACTATAGAATGCATGGTGTATATGATAAGATATCTTAAATCTTATAAGATATCTCCAAATTTTAATAGGATAAACATCTTAAAATAAGATCATTCCAAACACACTATATATCTACTGGAAGCTTATCATCGATGTTGGAAATCGAAATAACAACTCCACACTGTCGATGTGTAGACTCAAACAGAGCTTTTGAAAAGTATGGGATACAAATTTAGCTTATAAAGTATCCTCTTGAATTGCGATTCTTCTTGCTGCTTTTGTGGTCTCATATTTGAGACTGTAAATACCATTAATTTGTTCCTTGCCATGGTATAAAATGACACCAACTAAGTTTCTATTCATATTTTCGAGATAAAGTGATTTTAAAGAAGTTTGGAGGAATTATAAGGAGCAAAGAAGAAAATCAGAGCTAATAAAGTTTAGGGAGTAAAGAAGGAATTGGAGGATGGAATGTGGAATGAGCCCTGGCGGTTGGGGATAAGGGTTTATAAAGTTTTTTAGGAGGTAATATTGGCTTTCTAAATAGATTTTTAGACTTTGTTTCTGCCAAATATTTTTTAAGCCCTAAATCCTACGAAATTAACCGAGATAGAGAATATATTCAAATTCTCTGCCAACAGATTTCCAAAAATTCGAACCTGGATTTCTAAAATCAAAAACGGGTTTTTGAATTGATTTTTGAAATCCATACTTGAATATATTCTCTACCCTGGATCATGCTAATGCAGAGAGGCAACCTACGGATTTCAAAAATTCGTTCTCAGGTTTCAGAAATCTATTGTTGAAAGTTTTATTTTTTTAAAACGTCTTGAAAAGTGACCTATTTTTTCAAAAATGCACAACGGGGTCCTAAAGATTCAAAGAGAGGGGGGGGGGGGGTCTTACACGACAAGGCCACAAGGGTGATATTATAATGATTTAGATTTTTTTTGGCTAAGTGATTTAGACGTTTTATTCCTACCAAGTCTCATGTGACAAGTTTATACAAGCTATGTCCACTACAGTCAAGTCTGAGTGGTCTTCACATGTCCGATTTCTCGTCTCTCGTGAGCTTGACAATTCCATTTGTGTCAAATTATTTTGCTTTGAATTAAGTATCTTTGTTAGTGTCAAACTAGTGTTTTGTATGGGCCTATTTAGTTCTGTGTATTTTTTAATTTTTTAAATATTTTTAGATGTGATTTTTTATTATTTTTAGGTCTCCGTGTGTTTTTGTATTATTTCTAAATATTTATAAAAATTAATTATAATGCTTTTTTATTCTTGTTTTTATTTTTTATTCTTAGTTTTATTTTTTTATTAAAATATGATACATAAATTAATTAAATCAAGGAATTTTTTTGGACTTTATTATTTTAAATTCACTAAAAAGAAATATATAGATGGTGCATAAATATAATTAAGTATTGTAATTCCATTGCAATGATGAAGTTAGGAAGTGGAACATAAATGTAATTAAACACTAAAATATATAGATTTATAATAATGTAATAATATTAAAAATATAATTTATGATGACTTGATAAGTAGATGGATGCTGAAGTGGCACCCTTCTTTGAGTTCGTTTTAGTTTAGCTTTTATATATATAGATTGATTTATTTTATTTTGAATTAAGGCATTTTTTAATTATATTGAACTTGAAATTAATCTTTATCAGATCGAGAACGATAAAGGAAAAATCTCCCAAACAAGTACGTAGTACACTTCCTAAAAATAGAACTTGCGTTCTTCTTATATTATGGCCGTCTCAACCAACAACTTAGTGATTTGTCAAATCTATTTAAAAAAGTATGAATCAAATTTGGTTATATACCCAATAGAATTTCCACACAAGTAGGGCCCTGACCCGGATGACGTCTTAATTTCGGGTCAACAACCCGACCTGTTGACAGCTCCCCATTTGCCGGCTCATGATTGGGTCCACAGCACGCAACAACAACGTGACAAGCAGCACTATATTGTGGTCGGGTTGTCATGTCTTAAATGTTGCCATTTACAAATCACCTGGAGTTTACTTGATTTGTTTGTGTCTCGTATTATTAAATTGCAATCCTCGGAGTAAAGTACGAGACTTATATAATCATTTAAAATATTTACAATTCAGTTAACGGGTCCATTAGCCTCAAGAAAAACATTTGTCACGTAATAATACTCTGCTCAGGGTATTATTGCCAACAGATCATGCCAATTAAAATTTACGATCCAATTAACAGGTTCATCAATTTTACGAAAAAAATTGTTTACCACGTAATAATAATTTGTCCAAATAGTATGGCGAACGGCAATTATCACATACTAATACTCTTCCGAGTAATAATACTCAAAAATTAGTTCGATCAATAATTTACAACCCAATTAATACATTGATTGGTCTCTCCCAAAACATTAATCACAAAATACCCACACAAGTACGTATAATTGTCCTGGCCCGAGTAATCCGTTATTCCGTTAGTCAACTCATCTTGTGGCCGTTTAAATTTTTGCGCTGCAAATTCTCCACACACACACTCTCTCTCTCTCTGACCATTTCCATTTCAAGAAAAAAAAAAAGGCTTCTGTGTCTCACTTTGTTTTCATTTTTGTTTTTCACCATTTTTGCATCTCACTGCATTACACTCAAACCCCCAATTTCTCTCCGTTCAGGTACGCTTTCTGAGATCGCATGAAGAAGCCTCGGGATCTATTGTAGTTTTTTTTCTTTTTTTATTCAAATTAGTAGAATTAGTGGATCGTAATATGAACAAAGATCGTGATTAAAAGGTCAAAATTTTCGAATTATGTTATGTTAGTTTTACATCAATTTCTGTGTGCGTTTGTACGTGGCTATGTATGTGTATTCAATTTTGTATATTAAATGCTTGGGTTATTTATTATGCTTCAATTACTGATAAACTACATGTAAACGAGCATGTAGTGATTTATTGCTTTGTGTATGAGGATAAAGTTGTGCCCTTTTCATACGAAAATGATTTTGTGTACGTATTTGTATTGTAGTATGGTTGTTTCAGTTTGTGCAGTTTGGAGTAGAAAGTGGAATGATAAGAAAGTAATGGATCAAAAGAAAGTAACGGATCATAAGAAAGTAATGGATCAACTTTTATGGAAAAGAAGAAAAAAGGAAGAAAGTGATGGATTAAGACTCTGTGCTTTTTGTTTGTTTTGTGTTGGTACAGATTGAATTTCAATAATGATGCCGAAGGCGGATCCTTCGCAGAAACTATACACGCGGATGAGACTCTGGGAATTCCCAGATCAGTATGTTATTGAGCCGACTGATGGGTCTTCCGGCTCCTGTTTGACAATCAGTCGCACAGATGGGTCCATCAATTCAGCTGGTTGGGCACTTTATGTTACCATCTTCGTTTGTTGCATTTTTTTGTTATTTTGTTCTTTTGTTATGTTGAACGTTTGCCTAATGTTCTGTTTCGTGTCTTTGTAGATGAGATACCGCAATGCAGTTCACTTCGTGTTCCAAAAATTAGGACGATCTTTGGTCTCATTGGGATGCTAAAGCTTTTGGCAGGCGAGTTATTCCTGTTCAGCACACATGAGTTTCAGTGTGTTAATTTGGTTATGTACAAATTTACTGCTTAACAAGCATAATATATTGTAGTATCTAGTTGGTTATATCAAAGCTGGACTCTAAAATGCTGTTTGTTTCTACATTGGTGAAAATAATGCTAGTAACAAGAAAGTGGCTTGCTTTTTATTTGGGATGAACTTCAGTTCCAGACTGATGTCACCAGTAGTGGATCCTAAAATTGAAGGTTAATGTGATCATTGGCATAGTTGTATAACCACTTATTGCTGCATGACTGAACCCATGGGATTGTTAATGATATTGGCTCTCTACTTTTGGTACTTGTTTGCTGCTCTCAACATCTCTGACTTCTCAGCTTAAGCATTGAGTATTAGGATGTAATACTTTATCAGCATTCTATCTCGCATTCAGGGTGCAGAACTCTATCTTTACAAGCGGGGAAATATATATGGGGTGACTCCTGGTCGTCATTTTTGTAGAGCTCATAGACACCTCCAAATTTATAGTGCCAGTCTTAAGGTGATTGATTGAAGAATTCTCAAAGAAACTAGAAAATGTGTTGGATTATCTATTTTTCTGATGAGAGAAATGAGGAAATGTTTGTAGCTCTGTTATCTCTTGACAACTAAAAATGCAATTTTTAAGAACCTGAGATCTGATTTTCTGGAAGAGTTCTTGATGGTAGTATCTCAAATACCCTTGTTTTTTTCTGCCTACTGATAGAGGGCGGCAATTTCCACTATCTAGGGCAGCCAATAGTATTTCATATTTGGAAAGACCAGCTGAAACTGCTAGCAACGGTATAGAAATAGGAGAAGAAAATGCATAAGACAGACACAATCTCCATTTAAACGACTTCTTCATGTGGTCAACATCTCAGTAAAAGGTATAACTAGTTCTTCACTGACCCCCATAATTTCTCTTCTTAAAAATGACAAAAGAGTAAAGGGTGAGATAACAAGTTAGGAAGTGATTTAGAACAGTGTCAAATGATGTAGATAAGCAATAATATTAGTGGTTGTTTTACATATGGTCATCTGAAATGTTGTCAGTCCATTGCTTATCATATTAGTTCTATCTATATGGTATCCGTTGACATTTAAGATCAGATTGTTGTTAGCTTCTATTTTTTTGCTGTGGATGTCATTGACTTGATATTTATGGCTCTATTTTACTCCATTTCAGGGTCTTATCTATTGGTCATAACAGAACGTGAATGTGTTGGATCTTACCTGGGGCACCCCATTTTCAAAGTCTCATCACTGAAGGTTCTTCCTTGTGACCATTCTCTCAAAAGCTCTCCTGAAGAGCAGGCAAGTCTCTTTCACATTTTGACTCTCTTTCTTATTTTTCTTTCCTGGAGAATATGCAAGTGATATTGTTTCAAGTATGATGTGCGTCACTCATATCGCAGAAAAAAGTGGAGATCGAGTTTTCTAGATTGTTAAATGTTGCAGAGAGCACGCCTAATCTGTATTTCTCGTATGATGTCAACATAACATTGAGGTAAACAGGCCTCTCCACTTTTCTGAAGTATTGTATATGTTCCAATTTACGTTTGTTCATTAGTCATAGCTGGTTTACCATGTGAACTTGGCTCATTCTTCCAATCATGTTAGTACCCTGAATATGGTGTTTCCATAAGAACTAGCTTTCAGATGAGCAGGCACTAGAAATCCTTCACCTTCAGACCTGTGTGAGTGTCTCACCTCAGAAGTCAAAGCTTCTACTAGTTATTGAGAGATTTGGACACAGTTGATACTGAGTGCAGCAATCTTGGGACTGAGTTTCACAGGAAAAAAGTAATAATTTTCGTTTTCTGAAGATGTTATTGTACTGGTTATTGAGAGATTTGAACACAGTTCTCATATTTCCGTTCCTTGACATTTTTCATAGTTGCATTGACAAGGTGTATATGACAGTCATGCTTCTTTCACTTTATCACTGATTACCCCTGATAAGGTTGTTTCACTGTTATTGTCCTATTTGTTTATGTTTTTCCCTTATGGCTGTATATCTTCTACCTCAACCAAAAAGAACAAGACATAATAAGGAAAAGAATCTCCATCCTTGTCTTCCTTCATCCATGTCCATTTCCACATATTAAGTTGTTAAATGCTTACTAACTCAGGATTTTGTCATTTTGAGTTTGAAGAATGATTCCTACAATGTTCTAGAAATTCAATTGTTAACTAGACAAAAGAGCGATTTTCTCTGGGTCTCTCTCTCTCTTTCTCTTTTCTCTCTCATTACTCCTTTAGGGCTTTCTCTTCAAGGCATGTCTAAGGCAGCATTTCTACCAATCCTGACTGTCTATAACATTCTCAATTTTGTTCCTGTCAGATCAAGAAATAGAATTAAGGCATATGATTCAAAAAACTCACTCGCATATTGCAAGAGTCTGTCCACTGTCACAGGTGACTGGAGGGTCCTACTACCTAAACGACTGAAGCGATATAATGGGCAAGAAATTGTTCAAAATTTCCTACTACTACATCACACTGTACTTTTGCCTTTCACCCTCGTAGAGCTAACCTCTGTCCTGTCAACAAAGTTTGTTTGATCACTTCCAAGTAACATATCTGGTTGTACAAACCAAAATGCAGTTAAATTTGTCTTTCTTCTTAACTGATCTCACACGATAATGATGGTGAAATGATTTGAAAATTTATTTTCTGTTGTTACTTTCAGTGCTCAAAGGTTGCATGAATTGGGCGATGAATCTAAGTTGCTTCCTCTTTGGAGACAAGTAAGTCCATCTCATGTTGCCTGGTCATGTATCTTTGTATAAAAACTATATTTATCTTAACAGAAAAGGCTTGTATCTTTTTTCCTGTTGTTTTGGTCTCAACTAATCATTTTAAGGCTTTATATTTCTGATGTTTGCTTCTCATTTGTTTATGCTGAAATGGTGTTCAATACTTGTTGCAGGCAGATCCTCGATTTCTTTGGAACAACTATATGATGGAAGTCCTTATAGATAATAAGGTCTCTTTTATGATAATGTAGTAGTTTTGGCATGCAATCATTTTCTTCAGAACTTCTATTATCATATCTGGCTTGCTAATTGTACCATATTGTGCATGCAGCTAGATCCCTACTTGCTTCCGGTCATCCAAGGGAGTATCCTTGTTTTTTTCCTTCTATATGCTGTTTTTCTATGAATAATGAGCTTAAAAGTTGGCTAATTTTGTTAGACTTGTAACCATTAAAATTATTACACTTGTTACTATGTTTGGAGTTCAAACTTAACTGATTATCAGGTTTTCACAACTTTCAAGCTGCCATTGGGAAAGACATTATTGATGTTACTCTTGTTGCTCGGAGATGCACCAGACGAATCGGTATTGAAACTTGCAGCTTCTCTTTTAAATCCTTTGATGACAAACCAATAAATGAAGCCACTGAAATGTTCTCAGGAAATAAATGAAGAGGTTCTCTGTTGAGAAAACTTGAAGAGAAAGCTCTCAGCTTTACAATTATACTTGTCATGGTCTAGGCTTTAATTTTTTTCAACCATATTTGCTAGTCTTGAACTGGATATGTAGGCTTTTGAGCTGTAAAGTTTTAAACCTTTGATGGATTCATAATCTCATGGCACTTAATCATCCAAATCATCTTCCCAATTTGCAATGATCTGTTCGATTCATCTTATTTCTACTCTTGTCTGCTGATCTTTACAGTTGCCTTACTTAAACAAATGAATTAAGTCACTTTTGGATGCTTAAGCTGTCAATTACTTCCATTTATTTTCTGAAACATTCTTAAAGTGTGACCGAATTTAGTGTTTTTACAGCATGTTTCCAGCATTAGTTTTACAAACATATCTTGGCAGCTGAGAATGTGTATTAGGCATGTTATTTAGCCCTAACTTAAGAGCTTATGCATGTGAATAAAGAAACATTTTGTTTACATTCAATCCTTGACTTAAAAGGAAAGCCACTTTTTGGCTATCAATTAAAACACCTTCCAGAGTTTCCTAAAGGGCAAATTTTCCAGATTACTGTCCCCGTTTCCCCGCTCGGGATCAAACCTAAAACAAAGAAGGTTATGGATTTCTAAATTCAACTGTCACTGCAGCTCATCAGATCTGCCATCTAGTTAGTTAACCGTACTGTCAAATTTCATGAAGGAACTCGGATGTGGCGAAGAGGAGCTGATTCTGATGGTTATGTTGCAAATTTCGTTGAAAGTGAACAGATCATACAGTTCAATGGGCTCAGAGCTTCATTTGTTCAGGTTGGCTTTCTTTCACTACGTCATTTATAAATTTAGTTCTTTATGTGAAACTGTGTTATTGATAGGGGTAGGTGGGGAACCACTTTTGATCCTCTTAAATTATTTTTATTTTTATTTTTTAAAAAAAACTCTTATTGGTATTTTGGTTTTTTGCATATGTATCTATTGATTAAATATTCCGGAAGCAGTAAACAGGAGGGCCTGTAATAGCAATGTTCAAAATGATCCACTAAATTATTTGATTCACTTGCAACAGTTGGGTTTTTATACTCTGCAATCTCCTAGCACTTAACCTTTTCATGGTAAATGTATCAAGTTATATAAGCAAGATCTGCTTATTAAATGAATCAATTGGAGGAATTGAAGTCATACAAAGTTGGAAAGAATTACTACCATTGCTTTTGATTGATTCTAAAAGTTCAACCTGTTTACAGCTTGTTTGCAGTTTGTACAGCTACAGAACTTGACTTCCTGTCATATATTATTAGGCCTCTGGCCACTTCATTCATCCTTTTTCAGTAGGTAATTAGGACTAAGGAAATTTGTGAATTTTTCTCTGCTATAATGAATCAGCTGTATGTTTTCATTATTAGTCCAACTGTATGCCAGACCATGTATAGAAGCAATGTTCAAACTCCAATACCATCTTATTAAAGGGAAAAATTTTAAAAGGGAAAAAAAAGAAAAAAGGAATCTCCAAAACCAAAAATAGAAGGATTTTTGGACGTGACTGTATGCCTAAGCTCCAATACCATCTTATTAAAGGGAAAAAGTTTAAAGGGGGGAAAAAAGAAAAAAGGAATCTCCAAAACCAAAAATAGAAGGATTTTTGGACGTGACTGTATGCATAACCCTGCTTAGGAGCAATCCACAAACTCCAACACCATCTTATTGAAGAGAAAAGGCTTAAAAAAAAAAATTGCCCAAAACCTAAAATATAAGTATTTTGGAATGCGATGGACTTCTTTTTTTCTTTTTTCTCTTTTAAAAAACCCCCAACTCTAACTTATTCCTTATGGGATTCGAACTTAGGTTATCACGCCTGGAAGAGGTAGTCAGTTGAGTTACCCTTAATGCCAACGTGATCGACTTTATGATACAAATTTCCCACTTGGAGATTTTTGTCTGGTTGCTCTTGCCTAGTTAAGTTGCAAAGACGGAAGGTGCTCTGAATGTAACATGAAGCCATAAAGCTTCTCATCATAAAAAGGGAGGTTGAGATTTTTGTCTGGTTGCTCTTGCCTAGTTAAGTTGCAAAGACGGAAGGTGCTCTGAATGTAACATGAAGCCATAAAGCTTCTCATCATAAAAAGGGAGGTTTAGATTATTGGAATTACCACCTCATCTAAAATCTTAAGCTTACAGAGAAGATATTAATTAATTTATTCATTTATTGTGTTAACATGTTCCCTCACGTTCAGCATGATTTGTTTAGAGTTTGCACGTGGACAAGTTAATATTTTTCAAATGAGTGGCTATGAGTTCCAAACTTGAGACCGTTCAGTTTTTAGGCTCTGATACCATATTGGAATTACCATCTCATTTAAAAGTTTAGGCTTGTAGAGAAGATATTTATTTATTTATTGTGTTAAGCAGATTCTTGAATTAGACATATATAAATATTGGGAGGATAATGGAAAGCTTTGTGGTGTGGCTGCATTAGTCTATATTATGTTTTCTTGTAAAACATATCTCTTCACTCTCATCTCTCTTTTAATATGTTTATTGAAGCTAAATAATCTCTTTTCATAATAATTGAGCAAACTCTTGTATATGTATTTTTCTGATTGAAGTACTTTTAGATGCTTCAGCAATATGATTTTAAACTGTTTGTTAGATACTATGCATTATATGATAACATTATTATGCTTTTCTAAATCTCCTTCTGCAGGTCCGAGGTTCAATGCCATTCCTATGGGATCAGATTGTTGATTTGACATATAAACCCAAGTTTGAAATTGTGAGACCAGAGGAAGCAGTGAGTAGTATTGCTCTCCTATTCTCAAATATAATTCTAGCAGCATTTTTCCTTTATTTTTTGGATTGACTTATTAGACAACAACATGCAGCCTCATGTTGCCGACAGACATGTATTGGATCTAAGAAAAAAATACGGAAATGTTCTAGCAGTTGATCTTGTCAATAAGGTATGCATCTTTTCCTCATGTCAGCAATTCTGGCACTGAACTTAATTGTCGTAATTTTGTGTTGACATTCCTGCTTACAACCGCTTGAAGCAACATTTTCTAAATCTATTGGTGGAACCCGTTAATAACAGCTGTGCTTGTGCAGTGTCTGTACCATGTGACAGTATCAATTTATTATCATACTACTGCTACCAAAAACTTCATTATGGTGTTTATGTTTATTTTTACATAGTTTAATGGTTAGTATATTATGAGTATATTGTCATAGTTGCTGTTATGCTGTAATGAAAGAAATTATTTGATTATTTTCTGAACATTAGAAAGGGCCAGGAGCTGTAATTCGTTTATCATAATGAAGGAGATACGAAAGCAAATTTATGTGGAACAGTACTAAAGAAAATACAGAAAATAAAGTAGTGAACTGGTGGTTATTCACATCATGCAAGTGTTTGGCCTTTCAGTGGCTAATCTGCTCAAGTATGCCTGCTAAGTAAATACTTTACTTCCTTTCCTTTAACTCAGGTTGGTTGGCATATTGTTGTTTATAATATCTAATGAACTTTTACCCTATATTATTCAATCCTTGTAATGTATGCTTTCAATTTTCTTCTTTTTCTTTCTTGACGAGTTGATTGTTTTCAAATTCTTAACAGCACGGAGGAGAGGGACGCTTAAATGAAAAGTTTGCAAATGCCATGCAGCATCTAATAGGCGATGAAGTGAGGTACTGCTTAATCAATTTAATTGTTCCCCATGCTGCGACCAATGGTGATTCCCTTTGTGTTTCACAGATATGTTCACTTTGATTTTCATCAAGTATGTGGCCACATACATTTTGAGCGCCTTTCAATCCTTTATGATCAAATTGAGGAATATCTAATGAAGAACAGGTACAGCACTTTTTGAATCAGAACATATTGTGCAACCAGGCTAAAGATGGTTTATGTAACAGTATCAGTGACTGATGAATACACTTGTTGACTTATGCTCTTTGTTTGAGTAACTGAACCGCAATTGAGTGTTGATGGATAGTACATGCAAATTCTACACTCATTTAGGAGGTGGGATCACAATCCTATTTCTTGTTTGATATGACAGAATTCAAAAGTCTCATTTATTCTTTCATCAGTGAGAAGACTTTTCAGCCTCATGGACATTGGACTTTAAGTCCCTTTAGTGATAGTATATTTAAGAATTACACTTTTCAGCCTTGTGGACATTGGACTTTAAGTCCCTTTAGTGATAGTATATTTAAGAATTACCAGTAAACAATGCTAAAAGAACTCTGGTGACAAAGTGGCGCATCAACCAAACTTGAGACACTACCGATGTGGATTTGAATAGTGGGAAAACATGAAAGCTATTCCTTCCAGCTCATAATTTGGTTATTATCTTTGAACTGTTTGGAAAATGTTGATTTTTTTATTTTACCCTAAGGTCTAAAATTGTCTAGAAATGACCCTTACAAAGTGGAGTCTTTCTCACCTTGTCCTTTTTACGCCAATCCTCAAAACTTAATTATTTAGCCATCCCTGGGTATGGATGAGCACAATGGGATTGTTTGAACCTTGCACTTCACCCATAACAGACCTACAGCATTGTCATGCTGTTGCTCTAGCAATTACCTATCAGGAATCGTTTCTCTGTCTCTCTGGTGAGCAAGCATACGGGTGGATGAGACTAGGAGTTTTCCTTCTACATCATGATGGATATTTTAAATGATAGGTGCCAGAGAATTTAATCTTTTATCAGCCAACTGGTGAAGTAATAATCTATATTTTCCTTCTGAATCACTGGAGTCTCATTGTTTTCTCGATATGCTCTTCCTGGTTGGAAATATAGGTACTACTTGTCAAATGAAAAAGGCGAAACAGTTGAGAAACAACTTGGTGTTGTTAGGACCAACTGCATTGATTGCTTAGACCGCACAAATGTCACCCAGGTACATTCTCTCATAATGATATTGCATTTTACTATTTTTATGCTTTGAGATTGCCATCTTGTTGTTTTATTCGGTTTTTGGGGGTTGAGTTGTACCAGCTGTTTTCTCTCTACTCATGGTATTGTTTGACTCTCCAAGAGTCATAGAAGTTCTCAATTTTTCTCTTTCCTTATTTGCAATTCTTTTCTGCTGATGCTTTTAAGGAACCTTCCAGAGGTTTCAATGCCATGCCTAGGTTAAATGAAAATCAAGACAAAACAGTGTATCATGCTCTTGCTCTGAGTTTAGCATGCTTTTGAAATTAGCATATATGATTCAGAAAATGATAAAGTTAGGTTGGTCTAACTATTCTTGTATTACATACTCTTTGCTCACTGATTGAGCATTTGCTAAAAGGGATCGCTCATTTGATATACAAATCCCACTAGTATCTCTTTCCCCTGCACATCAGAACTTATTCTTACTTTGTTGGTCCCTTAGAATAGTAACTTGTTTGCTACCCTTCTACACTATACTTTGTTTGCTCTACACCTGATTTTGAGAGATTTTTCATGTGGTATTTATGCTCTGAGATCTACTGATGTTCTTTGGGGTTTTTCTGCTAGGTAAAGTGCATAATTTGGGAATTTACTTGGATAAATTTTTTCCTCTGGGTAACTAGGGCTGTACATATCCATTGGGTGCTTGTTTTTACTAGATGGACAAAATAAAAACCTTAATTTGTGGAGATGAGAGTTAGAATGAATGACTTCTCATGAGTATTTGTGGTTATGAATTAGCTGTAGTTCTCTGGAAATATCCTCAAAGGGAGCCAGGGAAGTAGGGTATTTCCTTATTTATTTCTATTTGAAGGCAGCCCTTTTTCTTCTATTCTTCAGAGCATGATTGGTCGAAAACTGTTAGAGCTTCAACTTAGAAGGCTTGGAATTTTTAATGCTGAAGAAACTATTGCCACACATCCGAACTTTGACGAAAACTTCAAAATACGTAAGTTCTTTGTCACGTGTCCTGTAAGTACGCTGTTTAAGTTGCTATTTCCGAAACGTGTAGAAAATGAAAAATAATATAACAAAGTCAAACAATGCAATTTTGATGGGAGCTTAAAAATATGTGAGTTCTTTCTTGCAGCTCCTATAATTTATGCTGTCAAAAGTAAATTGTTTATGTTGCTTCATGTTATTGGCTTTGTAATCTGCTTTCTCTTAGATACTTATATAGATATGGAAGTATGGAGCATTGGATAGGTATCACAAAATTAACTATAAAAATATAAAGCCTCATCAAAGTTCTGGGTCAAAATTGTGGCTCTTTTTGGCCTTAAACTTCTCTTTTTTCTTTTCCTCTTTGATATTCCTTTTTAGTGTGGGCTAATCATGGGGATGACATAAGTATCCAGTATTCTGGCACTCCGGCTCTAAAAGGAGATTTTGTCAGGTAGTTTTTCCAGCATCTCCTTTTCACTTCTCGTTTCATATTACATGCAGGTTACTGTTCCATTCTTGTTCTTATATGGAATCATGTTGTATGATTGGTCATGCTAGTAGAGAATATGTCAAAGTCAATACTCTTTCTTTGATGCATATTCCATAGTTGTTAAAACAATGCGTTGTTTGATTCTGTTGTTCTTCTTTCCCTTTTCTTTGTTTCTTTCTTTTTCTTTTTCCTTTTTGCTTTCTTCTTTTATCTTTTAAGGTGAGTGTTTGGTTCTGGTTTGACTAACTGTATAATTCGCATCAAGTAGATGAGTTTTTTCTTTTTCTTTTGGGGTCAAGTAGATGAGCTTGTGAGTTTACCAGTTAAGGTCAGTTAATTTATTCTCATTGTATATAAGTCTCTAAACATGTGACTAAATATTGACTGCTTAGAGAAACGTTACTTTTTCCTTCCATTCTGCCTATATGTTCTGACCAGCTAATTCTGGATTACAAAGTCTTTACAGATTTGATGGACATTTCGGAGGAAGATGAATGATTGTTAAGATTTCTCAGCATCTCACTGATTTAGGGTACATGAGATCCACAGTTGTAAAATATAGTGGGCATATGACAAAATGAGAAATTCAAGTAGTTCTGTATGACCCTTGAAACGTCACTTCGGTTACTTCTGAATATAATTGTTATCCCCGATTGTCCTAGTGACTCAGTAGAATCTTCAATCTCCACTTCGTATTTCTTTTTGGAGAGGTCCACTTATATTTCTAACTTGAATAACCTATACTATTGAAATCTCTAATTAGAATATTTTGCTTGGAGAAACCCATCCAAATACTTGGTGGAGTACAAATGATTACATGTTTAATAGAGGTTGAGAAACATTCTCTTATACATCTCAGATTGGGGGAACTGCTGATGCATTTTGTTCTTACATTTTATCAACATCTCTAAAATGTTTAACCTGTTGGTAGCTGCAGATCTGGAGCTTTGCTTGTGATGTAGATAAAGAATTTACTCCTTTTTATGGCATTTATTATAATCTTTTATCTTTTAGCTGTCACTATGATAGCTGGAGTAAAAAAATTATGGCAAATTTGCAATATCTGAGAATTGTTATTGCACTTCATAGGTTTGGTCAGAGGACAATCCAAGGGATTCTCAAAGATGGTTACAATGCTATGATGCGCTATTACTTGAACAACTTTGTGGATGGTACAAAGCAGGTTTGCAAGCTTCATTCTTGCTATCATGGTAGCTTCTATCTTGTAGTTTGGAAACAGTAGTAAGCGCCTGTTCTGTAATTTGCTGTTAATTCAATGCAGTCTAGCATTTTGCTTTCTGAGATCAAAATAGCAGTTTACTTCTTACTGCCTCTTAGGCATCCACCATATCCATAGAGCATGTTATCTTAACATAAATATCAGGTTCTTTTTGTCACATAAATCAATCAGGTATTCTCTTAACTCTGTATTTGTAAACGTGCAGACAGTAATTAAAATAGTGGTCTCCTATGATACATGCATCACTCAGCATTAAGTGTCAGAAATTTCATTTCTTATTGTTAAGACAATAATAAATACAACAAACTCTTCTTTAGCTTTTAAGTGAGGCGGTCACTTGAAATAATAGCAAAGTTCAGATTACCAAAAGGTCATGGGTTCAACTTCCATTGCCTCCCTTGTAAAAAAAATTGCTCATTTTTCACATGCAAGGCTCAAAAACAAATCTCGTCTGCGTGTGAAGGGTCGTGATAAGATAATAAATAAATATAGCAAGCCCCTTTTTACATGCTTAAACTTTTAAATGCAGTAGTCCTAATGGTATATTTTCTTTTCTCATGCATTGCAACATATAAAGGTATATTTCATTTCAGGAAATTTTAGTTGGTTTTTGCATCTCTTCACAGACAATTTACTTGTTTGGTAGCAAGTTTCTTTTCATTTACCTCCAGTTTTGACCTATTATTTTTCACCCTGTTCCTAATCTTCATGGCTAATTCAGGACGCAATGGATCTACTACAAGGACATTACATCATTTCTAATACACGAGATATGACCACGGCTTCCCAAAAAGGAGGAATTGATGCTATAGCTGTGAGTAGAATCAACTATGAATATTTTTTGAATTCTCACACTAATCAGGTTTTCTATAATGCGAAATTTGCTCTACACATCCAAAATCTGTTAAGAGTCCTTACAAATGGGCTATAGTTAAATATTGTATCATTAATTGTTACAATGAGACAAGACACTTTTGGTGCAAGTTCGGAAAAGAAGGGAGGTTCAGTATCCTTAACTGTCACTGTGAGACTTGAACACATCAGGTGCAAGTCCAAAAAGGGATGGTGAGGAGGATAATGGTTTTTGGCATAAGAAGTCCTTCCTGTGAAAGGACCAGTTTCAATAACCATATCCCCACTGACTTTGTAAGCTCAAAATCACCAAGATAACAGTTCCTCCATGTATCTGTTATGCATAACTTAGTGATTAATTTCATTAACCAACTCTTATTTTCTTCTTAAGCCAAGAACTGCAACTAATGCACATAATCCATATACCTCGAGCCTGTGGGTAATATACCTTCTGGAGCATTTCCTGACAACAGCACTAAAATAGATACCCCTAGATAGAAGATTTATAAGTAATGTCTCAGGTAATTATGCCTGCTTGGAGAATATCATTTGTGGAGTCTTGAGTTGAGCAGGTTCAGGAATAAAGACCTATAGATCCAGGATTTTAACCATCAAGTTCAGATCTAATTGAACCCCACAAGACAAGATATATATACATTGGTCTTGTTTTGCTTAATCCACCTCTCTGAATGGTTATGTTCATACCGCAATATGTTCAGAAGTTCTGTTTCTCAAACTCTGTAGTCTACATATCTTCCTGTAAGTTTATCTTTCTGGAATATATTGAAGATTTTAGTCTGGGATCTCTCAAAATTTTACCAGTTAAGTAGCTTTCCTCTACCCTTATAAGAATTAAAGTGCATAAACTACTCAATTTCTGGGCCAGCGATTGTACGCATCATATTACTTGAAGCCAGAATGTTCGCAGACTATTCCTTTATTTTTGCTTGCTTTTCCTTCTGTCTAGAAGTGTTGATAAGATTAATGAAGTTGGCAACTTTTTTTTCTCTGATGTGTCATTACTGTTTAGAAGAAAGTTCTTATCTGGCTTTTTTGAACTCTTCACTTTTGCAGTCATTTCCACTCGCTTTGGCACTTATTTTGACTGGCTTCTTCTTTGCTTTATTCTCATTAAGGCGAGGTAAGTTCACATTATGCTTGCAAATGATTGTGGTTTCTTGTATTATTAAACTCCAGTCTGCAGGTGAAATATTCTAAGATGCCTCGGAGGTGTTATTTTCTCGTATTCATGGTTATGAAGTATCAACATGTAACAGAATTATTTTCAATTAATTACAATTTTAGTACAATGGATATCTTGAACTGAAAGAGATGCCACCAGATGTAATTCAAAATCAGTAGTCCATCTTGAAATGTTGACAAAGTACATAAAAATGGAAAATTGGTCTTCCAGAGTGAGAAAAGAAAAAGAAGAAAAAAAGAAGCATAAAAGAAGGGCGTGAAGGTAGAGGGAGAGAGTTTTGGTGACATTAATACTGGAAAAAAGAAATAAGAATTTGCTGATTGGGTACATCAAGACTGCATGTATACAGCAAGGGCAGAGTGAAGGGGACTGGATGGTGGTTGATGTTTTCCAAAGTCTTGAGCTCGGTCAAAATTCACAAAGTGATATCTTTCAGCATATGCAAATTTCTTTTTTCATTGCGCATACTTACTAATATTTGGAAATTAAGCTGTACTTTCACCTCTGCAGTTCGGAATAACCTCTGGAATTTATTATTTTCACTTGTATGGGCGGGCTTAAGTTTGGGCATAGCAGCATTTGTGAAGGCAAATGGTCGCATTTTCTGTAACCGGCCTCGCCTGCACCAACCTAGGAAGTGAACTCAGGTTCAGGATGCTTGTTCACTGACACTACACAGCAAATACTCGACGTATCTGCTACATCTCATTCTTTATAGTCCCCATATTTTATTCAGCATTCTGTGTTGAATAGCATGAGCACTGCAAGGTGCCCAATTAGTTGAGGACAAAGTCGAAAGTGGAAATTCCTATGCATTCTCTTTCATTTGATTCCTTTCAATTTTCATTGGTTATATTTAAACAGTTGAACCAGTTACTGCTCCTTCCTCTGAGGTAGCAAGCATCTCTGTGATAGCAATTGTTTCTTCCACAAAGTACTATATGTAAGAACAATGCTGTCTGTATATTTTGTCCTTCTCAATGATATTGTTATTCAATTTTTCACCCATTATCAATCTGGTGGATATGAGTTGTCGAAACAACCTCATATAGTGGGCCCAATGCTTCTCTAGAAATCATGCATAGCAGGAATTTATTGCACCAGGTTGCCCTTTTAAGAATCAGTCATAGACTAACTTTTAACTTTCCAACTTTAGTACAAGTGGTTTTTGTTATCATCCTCATTATTTATTACTCCGATAAACATGAAAAGAGGCTTGATTCTGAACTTCTTGAAACTCAGTATAACCATGTCAGGCCAGCACTAGAAGCTGTAAATACCAAGTACCTCAAGCAGTTAAAGTAAAGTTAAACTGAGGAACTAATGTTGACAACTTCTTTTTCTTATTTCTAGGTCAAATTGAAATAATTAAAAATCTTGTCTGATCATTTTTTTCTCTTTTTTCGTTAGACTTTGAATATTTTGGAGTACCGATACCAGATACAAGTTCCACGGCATTTGTCTTATGCATGTGTTGCCCATATTGATGAAAATATACGATAAGTGAATGCTTAAGAGTGTCATGTGTTTAAATAATAACTCGAAGATTCAAGACTCTACTAGTTATCTCTTAAACTCAGAACACTAGTCTAGCATATGTTTTGAGTTTGGAGCATGATAATATGCCATTCATCTATCTAGACTCAAAGCTCTTCAGCTGGAAACTTCTCTGCATGTTCGACTCATGGATTTGATATTTAGAGACTGCAATTTATGCATGAAATTCATCATGTAACTGTGCTCAGATGGATCAGCAAAAGAATACTACTTAGAAAGAGGTAAAATTGATACATAGATAGTGCAGGATTTCTACAATGAAATTGCCAAAACAAATTTCCTTGAAGCTCTAAACAGTGTACTCATTCTGGAAATCTTAACTTGATTGGAGAAGGCCAAGATTGCCTCTTTTGACTTAGCTTTTCAAATTTGCATATGGAGGCCAGTACAGGTGAAATTCAATCTTATAGGTAACAGTCAATCCTACCAGATTCACTGGAGAAGATGTGACATAACCTTGAACAAACAAGAAGTCACCGGTTCCTCCCACGATGGGGTGATCAGATGGCTTTATGTTATGTGTTCCTCCCACAATTGATAAAGAACCCTTGTGGTTCTTCAGTTTCAAAGTGATCTTAGCTATGGAGATGCTCTGGAGTCCGTCCAAGCCAGACGTAACCGAGGTTCCTTCTGCTGTGCCAACCACCTTTGAAGTAAGATTGGGTGTGAGTGTCAAGGGATCTTGGAAGGCAAATAAGGTGCCAAAACGGGTGGTGGTCTGGGTCACCCCTGGTCCTGCCACGCCATTTACTATTATGTATCCTGTCTTGTTTATGGTTTCATGCTGAAACAGAGCGAAATGTAGAGACTTGAGTTTGTGATGGTGGTGGTGGTGGTGATGGTGATGGTGATGGTGATGTTGATGAGAAGAAGAGCTGGCCTTGTACTGTAGGAGGAAAAAAGGAACGAGGAAAATGAAAAGGTGTTGCAGAGAGAAAGACATTGCAGTGTGATGCAGTGGCTTGCACATAAAATTGACACAGAATCTTACTATCTTTCTTATAGCATATGCATTAGTTATTTATAGAATATATTTCTCTTGTTTTGAAGGATAGTTTTAGCGCAACGGTGAAGTTGTAACGAGTTATATAATAAGCGTAAAGACGGGTGGAGCGACCCTTCTCCAAAGTCTACACATTTCCAGGTATGAAGTTGCCTTGTTTTGGGGTTTCAAATGTTTTTCTTTTCTGCAAATAGTCAGCTGAATTGGTCAAATAGTCACACCTCAAGTCTATTTCTTCCACTTCCTAATGCAATTAACTTTACTGCATAAATTGAGATAAACAAGTCAACAATTTTCCTGTCGGTAATGGATTTAGGTGAGGTTTTACCATCAAGAAAGAAGTATCCTACAAGAATTGGTCAGAAACGTGTATGCATTTATGATGTGAAACATCATTCATCTGTTTCTTGCCATCACAAGTCGTTGGTTTCACATTGAATGATGTTGTGGCACCCTAAGGCTTCCATGCACCGATGGTATATGTTTTACGAGTGAGGATGATCTTGTAATATTATAACGTCATTGATGAGATTTGATAGTTGTTAATTGTTGTCTATATTACGCTTTTAGAAAAGTCCACAAAAACAATTAGGTGGTTTCCTTAGGTAGTTTTGGGCTCATCTGGATTGGTTTTTTTAACAGCTTTTGAAATACAGTTTTTTTTTTAGAAGCTGAAAATTCTAACTTCTAAAAAAAGTTGTATTTGAGCATTTTTCAGAGTTTTAAGTTTTTTGGAAGCCAAATCAAATAGTTATTGCAAATTTAATGTAACTTTTTAAAGAAAAAATATATATTTTTTTGAAAAAAAAAATCAATTCAAACAGGCCGTTAATACTGCTGATTTCTATTTGGTCAAGTGAAAGCAATTTGAAGAGACGTGAAACCTACGGTACTTGTCTCAATCTGATAGGAGAAATTTCAAGATGCATTTTAATAAGAATTACTAGCCATTTTTTTTTTCTTTTTCTGAAATTCGTTAAAGTCATAGATAAAGAAATTTAGGCCTACAAGTGAGATTAGTATTCTTTCGAGGGTCCAGAATTCTACGAGTCGAATTTTTGGACCCACAAATGAAAATACTCGGTGACAAAGTTAGAGAAAATATTTTTTTTTTTTTTTTTCCTGAGGAACGAGAGAAGATGGTTATTAACTTTACGAAACAAAAATTACTAAGAGAGCTCGGTTTGCAACAGGTCACAATAAAGAATCAGTAGTTGTGAACTTACGCACCAAAATTTAGACAAATTGGATAAAAAATCTTCCTAGCACGCGTTGGATAAAAAATATTCAATATTGCTTATATTTTCTTCTCCTTATTTTCTTATTTTCTATCCTTTCTCAGATTCTCTCTCTACAGTCTCGTGACTTCTCAGTTCTTTTTTCTTTTTTGATAAAGAAGCAACTATTATGGGTGGTCGAAAAGTGAGAGGCAACTCATGTCTAAAAGTTTACACAAAGAAAGCAAAGATGTTGCTACTAGTGGGCTTCATTTTTTTTTTTTTTTTGGCTAGAACGGTGAAGAGTATATTTGCTGAACAAAATAGAGATAATTCTTTTAGGTAGAGTCACTTTAAATTTTTAAATAGGGTTAAATTACTTTTATATATATATATATATATATATATATATGTACACGTACACTTAAATTTTTTAAATTTCAATAGGTCACTTGTATACCAGTACCATCCCTAAAATTTAATTTCATACCCTTAAAAGTATCTATTTAGATGTCAAATCAATCCTTTGACACAAAATGATTTACTATAGTTATTATTTAAATTTATAGCATTCATTTTACAAATTATGTACTAAAATGACAGACTTTGAAAATAGAGGAGCAAAATATGGCAAGTGGTTCTTTATTTTCCATTTACTACGACTACTTTGACCATCTTTTAATTTGTCTTTTGATACTCCAAATTTTAATTTGAGCATTTTTCATCTCAAAAAAATGGCAAGGTGAATGATTTTTATCACTTATTATTTATGAATTAAATCCATTTATTTTTTAATAAAAAATTCTTAAGAGGACCAAAGGGATTCCACAGTTTCAAAGTTAGGATTAAAAAGATACAAACAAAAATTTCCTTAATAAAAATGCCATATCTTAAGAAGTTGAACCATAAATTGTGATTAAATTCATTCTAAATTGATAAAAGAGGAAAAGGAATAAAACTAGACACTTTTTGAAATTTTTATTAGGAAGATAACCGGTGAGGGTTTTGGGGTTTTGGGATGGGAATGGGATCATATCTTTAGTTACAGTAAAGTAAGAGGCTGTTTGGGAGTGCTTATTTTGTTGCTCAGTTACGATAAAAAACACATCTCACATATTTTTTACTATAATTACTTAAAAGCAACAAAATAAGCACTCCCAAACAGCCTCTAATTAAGTTGTCATAGTGCAACGCTAAAAAGGGGCTAACCTATTGCAACATGGCAGCTCATACTGCTGTCATGTGATAGCTACTCTTTGGCTTTACTTGCTCTTAAGCTTTTCTTGTGCTGCTTTTATTGTTTGTTGTGTAGTTCTTTATTTTTTCTTTTCTTTGCTTTTTATCGCTGATTTAAAAGAAATAATGCTTACTTATTTTACTCTACTTAATATATATTTAGAAAGTAAATATTTTTAAGTTTAAAAGAAATATATATTCAATAAATTGATAGATTCCTTTTCCAACAAAATTAATTGACATTTAATTATGTAATTATTTAAATCATATAAAACATAAAATAAAAAATATATATCACACCCGCGCAACGCGCGAGAATTATATTTGTTTGCTGCTGGTTTGTCACAAAGTATGAAGGAAATCCAGTGCGATCTTTTGCTGCTAGGCAGACTCTTGAAGCTACCACATGTCTGGAGGAAAAGAAACAAAAGAGTTCATCAAGATGGTCGAATCTACAATGAAGATCAAGTGGTTCCTACTATTTGTTTTGAAGTTAATATTACGTTGACTACGAGAAAGGTGTGTAATGGCAGGATTGTTTTGGTAAATTTCTTTGGAGTAGGTGGGCCTAGAGCCTTAGTTTTTGCTGACTGGCCTTGGTTTGGACTTGTTTACTAGTGTAAATATTTTTGAGAATCAATAGTAGTACTTGAAATCCTATCAAAGAAAGAAAGAATAAATAAATAAATAAATAATTGAGATGAAGAGTAATACTCAATTAGAGAAAAGAAGCTAGATCCTTAAAACAATGTAGAACCTAAATTTTATAAGTCATAACAATGGCTAGTTTGCTGCCCGAAATTACTGCTGCTCTTCAGTTTGTAATGGATGCTGTAAGAGATACTTGGGGTGGCTAATAATCCTTTTTGTAACAGTGAATTGAGGTTTTAAATGACCCTGAAAATCCTGGAAAGATAGTGTTCTAAATTTGCTGTTTTAGTGAAAAGTCAGAACCAAGATCATATCTTACCTATTTACCATTATCAAAATAGATCCACTCTTCCCATGCAAGTACGACAAACACTACCAGGAAAAGGGTTGTCAGCGACAAGCGATTTGATGACAGCCGTTGGCCGTCTCTAAATATCATTTAGTGACGAATCTCTTCTATCTGCACATTTCTAGTAGTGCAAGCAAAGCATATTTTCATCCCCATTTGACTGCTAAGAATGCATAATTGGTCAAAAAGAGACCAAAGGGAACTTCATGAAATAACAGCAACAACAACCAAAAGAAAAGAACAACAAAGGGAACTTCAAGAAATAACAGCAACAACCAAAAGAAAAGAACAATGGTTCAGAAAGAAGCCAAAGTTACCCAAGCTCTTTCCGTGCAAATGGTACGATGAAATGTGTACAAAATTGTCAATCAAGTCCTAAAAAGTGACAAGTCTGAATGACCTAACTTCTTGTTCCGCGAACGAGTTATATTTCAAAATCAAGATTCAGAAGTTGTTTGAATTATGATTTTGAAGCTGTACTTAGCAACATTGCAATCTGCAAAGCTTCTAAAGGCATCTAGCAAGGTATGCACATCTCAGAAACTTCATAGTTCATGCTAAGGAAGAGGAGTAATAGATATGCAAATTTTGGGAAAGCACAAAAAAGAAACATGCTGGAATTGTTGAATGGTCATAGCCAGATAGCGATTGTGAGTGGAAGAAAATGACTTCAAAAGTTACATTATGTGACTAAGACATTCTAATGAATCAAGTAGGATCTAGAGATACAGAAAGGAAAAGTTAGCACACACAACAGTGGAGAATGAATATATGTCTAAATAAAGCAGACGTAATCCGCAGCATTGCCAATTGACAGAAAAACTTGATTGAGAAGAGGCATTTTGAATACCAGCTCATAATAGTCCTGCTTTAAAGTGAAAGGACTTTGAACAAGGTCAGAAACATAAATTGATTGAAAGATATATAGTTACTGAACTCTTTTTGCAATTAGTAGTACAATTTAAACATACTCCAAAATGGGGAAAGAAGGAAAGATATCTTTATGAGGCCATCAAACTACGAGCTTGATACATTTACTGTATTTCACACTTCAAAATGAGGACAAGGTTTGAAACTGTCTCTCAAGAACTCTAGCTCTAAGCGTTCTTTTGTACATTTCTTGCCTAACTTTCACATCCCTTTTATATATCCATAAAAGGCTTTCTTCTATGGTTTATATCAGTTTCTATCATTTTTTGCCTGGCAGCCACTGCCCCGCCTTCATCCTCATCCTCCATCTTTTGTTCACCTCTTTGTAGGCATACTTCTTCATGCTTGATCACACAGTAAT
This sequence comes from Cordia subcordata, assembly GCA_028554755.1. Taxonomy (NCBI): domain Eukaryota; kingdom Viridiplantae; phylum Streptophyta; class Magnoliopsida; order Boraginales; family Cordiaceae; genus Cordia; species Cordia subcordata. The sequence continues at coordinate 4,389,821 of JAPTOF010000022.1, read as the reverse complement.
TTTTCATGCAAATCCAAAGTTTCCACGACCTTTTATCGTAGAATGGAAATAGTTAATCTTTAATCTGAAATGTATCTTTTCTTCTGCGAGTCAAGTCTTATGGACATTACCTTCATGAATGCCTTTGATGGCCAAGTTTATCAAATGCAAGTAGAAATTATATTATGCACTGAATTTACCTGAAGTATATGCTATACAAAGGCATTCCATGCCCCACAAAATCTTCCAGTATTAAGAGTCAAATTTGATTCTCTTAAAATTAACAAATTTGTGAGAGGCGAGGGGAAGAGAGAGAGAGAGAGAGAGAAGAATAAGCAAAATACGTGACACATACGACCACATTATCAATATAGATGGATGCAATATCTAATTCAACTGATGCTTATAAAACCGAAACACATAACAAAAGAAGAAGATACCTAGAGGTTGTCAATGAGAATATCAAGCAATTTGTTCTTCCTATGTGGCAAAGGAAGAATGCCAGATTCTCTGCACTTCTTCAGTACTCTAGCTCCAGATAGGAAAATTGTGGACACCTGAATAATTGGAAGATTAAAATACTTTACAAGGTCTTCTGAAAGCTTTATTCATATCTTCAGCTGGCGGTTGCAGCCCTCTTCTTTATTTTCTTTAGAGAAACTGCAATAACCTCTCCATAACGAAAATTTAAAATGAAAATCTATTTCTTTTATGGAAACGAAAATATACATACCTGAAGCTGTGCCGTTAGGGAAGACCAGGTAGACAAGCAATATTTCCAAAATACCAAAATTCTCAACAATTCAACTATCTGAACGTATCACAATATTGTCTGTTCATAAATAATTAGGCATCTCATATTTCAGGTTAGTAAATAGTAACAACAGACAACAAGTGATCTAATTAAAGTAATGATCAAAAGGAAAAATATTCAAGGTAAACTTTTATATGACACTACAAAGACGATAAATAAATACAGAAAAGCTCTCTATAAGCTTGAACTTTTGGATGAGGGGGTCACCTAATGGGAAAGTTGCCTGCCTTTTAAATGCAAGAAAGATAACCTTGCATGCGGAAGTATTTGTTAAATGTGTGAAAGCTATACTTGAGATTGAGACCTATTTCCAGACCTGGCTTTGATCTGACATTGAATGACTGCTTCATCTAAATGATTAAGCTTTTGCAAGGGATTTCGTTATCGATACAATGTCTTCAATGACAACTGCACCTCTGATTAAGACATATTATACTCTGTATTTTTCTTGAATAGCACCCGGGAGAAATTATGACAAGATGGTTGCAGCTCCATAAATTTATATCTGGAATAGAGACCAAGTGCGCAATCTGTTATAGTGGTTTTAGAATGGAAGCCTTAAGACAGAAACAGACATTGTCAAAAGGTGCTTAATTCATGTAACTAGAAACGTCAAGTAAAGTGTCAAAAAGTAATTTTCCCCAATAAAACTCATGAAGTAATGGGGAAATGGTTTCTGCAAGGGCTAACTTTTGGTAATGTCTTCTAGAGGGAAGCAAATGTCTATTATATAGCTCATAAGACTTGCTAGGAATTATTTCTGAAAAGTAAGACTTACCAAAAAGTTTTTCTAGAGCTTACTTATTTGTCTCTTTTTTCTACTATTTGGGAAAACTATATCTTCATGTGAAACCGATTCCTATTTGATCCTAGTTCTAGGAATAATGCCTTGGCTACACATAGCCGGTCACTTCAATCGCTCCTTATGCTATACTTACTTTTAGTTTTTTCTTCAGTTTTGCATTTAAATGAAACTAAGAGAAAAAGAAAAAGAGCACCAATGATGCAATCAAACCACTTTTAGAGGTTTAGCTTTGTTAAATTATGCTCATTCCATCTTTTGCAACATCATGTGCGTATCTCTCAAATAATTATTATAAAATACCTATTTCTTCCAATTTGCCAATTCATTCATTAAAGAGATTAATGATATTTGGCCGAGTATTACTCAGGCTACATGCTTCCAATCTAAAAAGTATAGGCACCAGCAGAGACAAAGTCTCCTGCAAATTCGTGATTTGAGAAGTTCGCAGATGTAGGCTTTAAGCATAGAGGCCATTTTGTTATTGTGCATGAATTTAATTTCATCATAATAGAATGCAATTTGGTCTTACAGGTCACCCCATAGAAATAACTAGAGAAGATAGTAGAAATGCCTTATTGTCTTCCAAAAATTGCTTGTCAAAGTGCCATAGATGCTGTCTGGTGGATTTTATTATCTGGAAAAATGGAGATGATTTAATTTATGTTATTTTTCTGACCCATCGATTCTTGGCAATTTGGATGAGGAATCCCCAGTTTCTGAAAAACATAGGTAATATTCAATAGTATTTGGTCTAATGGAATGATTAAGGCAGGAAAGGAACGGACTGCAAATGAATCAAAACAAGACCAGAAAGGAATTTGTTTTCAATTTTTATCCTGTCAAGAATCCTGAGGTTTCCTCATAAAAACTAATTGGTTAATATTAGGAGTAGCCCGGGACTTTATATAGTAATATGGAAAGTCTTTATATGTTGTAACATATCCAAAAGTATAGACTAGGTGTCTAGAACTTTTTTGTCATTCCTTCCCCAATACAAATTGAACACATGACAGGAGTAAATAGAAAAGGGGCCTTGGGGAAATAGAATGGCCTTATGTAAGGAGATTCTGGAATTCTAGGTTATATCAAATGCAGGAATGGGTAGAGAAGGTAAGATTGTGATACCATTACCATCAGATATTGGCATACCAAACGTGAACCTAGAAGCAGGAAGGAAAGAGTGGAACAAGATCTTCCTAGCATTGCGAATGGTTAAGTCTAAAGGAAAAGGGAAGGTTTATTTATCACGCGAAAGGCAAAGAAACACAGGCTCCTAACTAAGTAAATTCATTCTTCGTTTCCTTTTCATAATGGTACTCTGTCCTTATAACAAAGATATTGAAATCCTACGAATCACCTAGACTTCATAGTTAGAGTCATTCGAGTATCAGTCAAGTTTACAACACATCTGACATGCTTCTTGCACATTTCAATACTCCATTCATGTTGCATTAAACAATCTCCTTTTCTTTTCTTGACACTTGTTAAACGTTTCTTCTCCAACACTGCTCTAAAACACTTGACATTTTCTGGACACAGCTAAGACACTTTTCCCCCATTTTCTTGACACGAAAAAGCTTATTTTTCAGTTTTTCTATACACATTTTAATTCTTTCTTTTTTTCGTTGTAGTTCTCTTTTGAACTCTGTAACTCATTACAGTGTATGATATGATATTAAATCAAAGTAATCTAATGAGATATTGAGTCAATTAAGGTGATATATAAATGAAAAATTTTAGAAAAATTGGTACTTATAACATAGTAGTTGTTAGCATATGAACTGAATGAACTGAAAAATTCAACTCATTTTGTACAAGGCTAGCATTTGTATCCTCATGTCATAGTGCAAAATTATTGACGGTTTTCCTTTCACTTTGGTCTAGTTAGATTCGGATTTTGAAAATTAAAACTTCTAAGTACTTCTCCAATATCTTAATTCAGGAATAAGCATATGAGACAATAATTTAGGCACAAAAAGTAGCCTTTTATCTGAAAACTAATATCCCTTCAATGCAATTGCTCTCAATGGATTCACTTTTCGAAATAAAGCTAATGGAACGTATATACCAAGACAGAGGATAATCAACTATATTTAGATTTTAGAAGTACACTGCAGATCCAGGTAACACTATTCTTATACATTACATACCTATTTTGCAATACAACACTAGTACTCTTAGGTTTTTTCTGTGATCTATGCCTGCCCATCCTTAGTCCAAATATGGGTGAAGTGAGAAATACTATCATCATTCTCTTTTGGTTTCTACATGATACATATGGTGCTTTCTAGATGAACAACTAGTTTGGAAAATCATCCTATCTATTGTTAAAAAGACAGTGGAAAACAGGAGGTCAGGCTAATAAAAATGTGTCTCTTACTTCCACATAAAGGAGGGACAGAATGGTGCTAAAATCTTAGATGCCGGGGACACATAGTCTTGATTAGGATCCTAAATATTGCTTCCCAGAGACAATCAAAAGAGAATTACATTGAGAAGATAACTATATCCGAGATTTGCCAAGAATACAGCTGCAGATTTCCAATTAAAAGTGTGTGTCATTATCACCTATTTTTATCTTCTTGGAAGATCTGTGCAATCCTTAGATAAGACTAGCTTTTGAAAAGTTTAAAAATGTTTTTCCTCTAACGAGCTTTAATTTTCCATTTTGCTTTTATATCCCATGTCATAATCTCATGGTGCCTTCACTAGCAAAACCTACGAGAATAGCAAAACCTATGATCCATTTTCCTCCGCTATCCTCTTAACAGCCTTAGAGTTGCAATCATTCCTCATGGTGGAATACTTCTTGATTTGCACCTACCTCAGTAATATTCAGCTAAGCACTTGATTGGCTCTGGGATTCAGTTTGCATGGGAAAGCAATGCCGAGGTAAGAATTACTCTTCTTCAGGACTACACCTAGCAAGACAAATTCTACATTCCAAATGTCAAGGTTTGAGCACCGTGCATCATGAGAGGAGCAAATCAAATGAATTATTGGAACAGGGATAAAAGAGCAGGCAGAATAACAACGAGAGCATAAAAAGAAGCCAGAAAAGAATAAGCCAGGGAGACGGCAACAATTACTAGTATAAAAGGAAAAAATTTTCTGGAGCACAGAGCACTAAAAGAAATAGTAGCAATAGCAATAGTAGCTAATTGCTTTGGTGGATAGGCATCCCAAGTGAGACTGGATAAATTAGCCTCTGTATCCCAAGTGAGTCTTCATAGTTAAGTTCAACCGGAGAACAAGACCTGAGAAATTATGGTAAGTTTTGTCCAGATTTGAATAGAAGACCACAAGGGAAGCAGATCCTAGATCAGAACGGGGATGACTACCAACTATCGGGCACATGGTTATTCCTTTGTTTCAAATTATCAACTACTAATAAAAGATGTCGAGTATAGAATTCAAATAAAACCCAGGAGTTTTATAGCCTAGCGGCATTTATTACAGTACTACAAAATCAAAGCATTCCATAGTTATGTTTACTCCTGCCGGTACTAAGCAAAAGATGGTGTCAAGATCATAGGAACAAGAACTATGAGTATTAACCTGATCCATTCTGGTCAGTTCCCTTATCATCAGATTCTGGAGGAAGAGCATTAAGATCAAGATCCATCAAGTGCTGTGGAGGATTGTTCTCATCATTACTTGCTGCATGGAGTTGATCAGGTAAAGGATCCCTGATGTCAAACGCCCAACGCAGCTCAAATACGTCTTGAAGATCATCCGCAAGACTTGGTATTGATTGTAGTTTCGGATTTCTTCATACAAATTGAAAAGGAAAAACATTTATCAGGAACATGCAATGCTGATTACCGAACTCTGCTACTCAGAGAAAGTCATCTACATGTGTCAAATAGGATTAACAAGAAAAGTCAACACTGTAAAGATTAGAACAGATTCCTTAGCACAAGATTAACAGCTTAAATTCTAGAAGCTAAACACATTATTGAAAGATCACCTTAAAAATTTTAAATTTATTATGGAAAAGATAGCTTTCCTTTATCATAAATAGTAAAATCAGACAAAAACATGGCATATAGTAAATGGTACGAGAAAAAATGAAAGGGAAAGACAATTGCACTATCTTATTACTTATTATTGACATTAAGAATTGACAAATAAAAATGACAAGTCAAAACAAACACCTTTCTACACCCGCATAAGTTGCAACCCACCAATCATCCCATCATCTGGGATGGCCATCAGATTGGCTTTGCCAGACAAATTTCCTTTTATTGTGAAATTACTTTACAATATTCAAGATTTTAATATTTTCAAGCAAAAAGAGAGAGAAGGTAGTTTACTAATTGTCCCAATAATATTTCAAGGAATTGAATGAATCAATATGAAAGAAATAATGTCATGCCCCCGAGCCTAAACTTTAGACCCGCAAGCAACATTGGTACTGTAGCTATAACAAATAATTACTTGAGACCTCAAATCAACTATTTGAGCAAGGCTGGTGGGAATATAACTAAAACTACTTGGATTGACCATGTTAGACCTGTTGATTTGAGGGACTAATTAGTTATTTATTATACCTATAACACCAATCTTGTTCGTGGGTTTGGAGTCCGGGCTCGAGCATGACAAGAAAATCTCTAACAAGTTATAGTTAGAATATAAAAATAACAACAAAAGCGCAAACCGAAACTCACGCTATAAATAGAATGTGGTGGGCAATAATAGCCAACTAGCCATAAACATGGAAGATGATATGTGAGTGATAAAAATAGATTGACATCTAGAATTATTATAATAACGATAACAAATAAAGAGACTTTTACAAGTAAATAGAAGTTGAGAAAGGTGGTACCTTGTAATTGAAAGTACCCTAGGGATTGCATCAAGGTCAGGGTATGGGTTGGTATCAACATCAAACATCAAAAGGCATACCCACACCCCATTTTTCCTGCCCTCATAGTGCTCATACAGATTAAAACAATTGATTGTAAATACTCTTCCCATGAAACTCTCTTCATAGTTTTTATCCTTATGGAATACATACTCTCTTTCCTCATCCTCCTCGAATCCATCGTCCCAACGGTAAACACTCACGGACCTTATCAACTCTACAAAAAAACATATATAACAAAACATGCATCATAGGTAATTAAAGCAATGTATAATTAAACCTAAAGTAAAAGAAATGTAACAATAATTCATGAGTTATATATTAACATATCTGCATAAATTAAACAAAAGAAGAACTTAAAAAATACTTGTTGACAGCTGTCAAGAAATCAAGTTATTATAAAATGAACAAATATTCAATATAGAGCCAATGAGAGACGGGATGCTACAGAGAAGACCAAAAGAAAAGAAGAGGCAAGACTATTGGCATATAATTAAGTTTAAACACGAACCCGTATCAGATTCTTAGTTTATTTAACCAAAAAAACATGTAGAAGAATTTAAACAATTCAGTGCACAAAACTCTCACTATGCGTTAGACACAAAACAGAAATATACCAGAACGAATGATGTTTCCATAGACAACGAGAGCTTTGAGGGAACGGTATGCAGGCAATACATGATCAGGTGCAGCCATGATATATCAGAGAGCTTTTCGTTTCTTCACAGATGAAAAACAACAACAACTACAACAACAACAAAAACAACAAAAGAAGAAGAAGAAGAAAACAAAAAACATAAAAATATAAAAAGAACAAAAAAGAAACAACGAAATGAGATTAGGAACAAGAAGAGAAAGATATAGCGAAGAAGAATTTGAAGAATTATTGACAGTGTGTCTTATTTTAGTGTGTGTAGTGTGTGTTTGTGTTGCATGAGTATGAACGTACATTAGCCAGTTCACGTACCTTTTTGCGTCCTCTTTTATTTGTACTATTAAATAAAAGACTTTAATTACTTACCTTAATCTTGTAAATTACATTCCTTAATCAGTTTTATAGACTTGAATTTCTTACCGTAAAAGTGAATGTTCCAGCCAAAGTATTCGTGTTGAAAAGTGATTAATGCTTGGTTTTAATGTTGAAGATTTTACTAATTTTGATTATATGGTAATATAATTACAAGAATCGTGTTCATTGTGTGTGGATTATTAGTAGTAACAGGCCTGGCTCATCAGTTGTGGAAAGCTTTTGGTAATAAATATTTGAGAGTGTAATAGATTAAAGAAATAATTTGTATAATATAGTCTTAGGATCTATTCAGCAAAATTAGCTATTAGGATATTTGATAGTTGTTTGAGTAGTTGATAATTATTATATTTTAGCTCACAGCTCTTTAGCTAGTTAATTGAACAAAATGTGTTCAGTAAAATTAGTTGTTAAATTAGCTAATGAATGTAAAATGACGTAAAAAGGCATTGATATCATGTTATATTACTATTATTGTGGTTGTTGTTATGATAATTATAATTATTGTTGCTATTATAGGTATAAGATGATGTATTTTATAGTTAGAATATTATTCTTTATAGTAATATTTTAATATTAAAATATAACTATTTTTTGATAAAATATTTGTATCAATATTGTAAAAGTTAATTTTAATATATTCAAAATTTATTTTGTCAAAAAAAGAACTAATAACTTATACTTTTTAGAAAATGTTGATTCGATAAAATTTGAAATTCTTTTTTATATTTTTATTTTTATTTGTGAAAAAAAAGATAAAAATATAAAGAGATTAGAGAAAGAATAGAATTGTCAAGAAAAATAAAATGAAGAAATAATAGAATTGCCCCAAAAAATGAAAAGCTAAAATTACCTAAAGGCTAAATTTTTTATCTTTTGAACTAACGCTAGTTGAAACGCTAAAAGATAATATGAAAAGCCAGTTTATCGAATAATACTGCTTTAACAAAATAGCATTTTGGCTTGGTCAAAATACTAAAATCTACTACAAAAACTATCACAGAACACGCGCTTAAAAGTATGTTTGTCTAAGTTTATAAACATATGAATGTGATTAAAAATTCTACGAAGATAAAAATTCTACTAATTTTGAGGCTAGACTTTCAAAAACTAAAAATTGTATGACGATCCGCGATGCATAAGGCTCACGAGATAATCTGTAGACCCACTAAAAAAATAACACGTGTCATCAACTAAGCCAAAAAAATGACTCGATTGGAACATATTTCCATTTGAAATGCTGGAGAATTAAATTAATATATGAAATCCAAGCCTAAAGCAGGCCAACTTGTCCCTCTTTCCCTTTTTTTCTTTCTTCATGGTCAGTAGGCCAGCTTGTCAAATATTTCTGTTTGAGTGTTATTTTATTTTATTTTATTTTATTTTATTACCCTGTGTATTACATTTATTAATACAATATTTACTTGAAATCAAATATCAATATCAGCTTCCAAAAATATATTACACTTTATTTGTCACTACTATGCATATTTAAAATAGTTCTGAAAAATTGAGATTCACTAAAATTATTTTGGCTTTTAAAAAAAGTTGAAGTTGAGTTTTTGTTTTAGGATTTTAGTTCTTTTAAAAAATTTTTCAAATACTTACTCAAAAAATTTTGACTTTTAAAAAAAAAAGTCTTATGGGAGGCACTCTGTACCCGAAGTCAATCTAGCCAATCTTTTTTGTGCTAGAAAAGTAAAACAAGGCCATCTTGACTGTCTTGTAATGAGCAGAACTTCAACTTTTTTTAAAAGCCAAAATTTTAAGTTTCTAAAAAAAAAATATTTTTTTCCCAAAAATTTTAGGGGGAAAAGAAACGCTTTTAAAAAGCAAATCCAAATGAGTCCTACCATCTGTCTACTTGCACAGCTTGCATCCCTTGGATTGGTGAGCAGTTCATCCTCACCAATCCTTTGTTCAATGTTTGAGGCATCAAGTCCTTAATAAATGTGCAGCGTGCGTACATTAGGGTAACCTAGAATGAAAACCAAGCAGTCTGAAAGAGTGAGTATTTTGAATAGCCTAATCCCATTAGCTATAACCCCAAAAAAAAAAAGCCATAAAAAGTAGCTGTTTTAACGAATTCTCATGATTTCTAATCTCTGGCCAAGTAACTAGAAGACAGTAACAGTGGCATCGTTCCACGGATAAATAGAAACATCACAAAAGGATATGGCAACATAGCTCTAAAATCCAATCACAACTGCGAAATACTCAACATTCAAGCCGATTAGCACCCACAAAAATGAGTGCCATTGTTTCCTCCTAATACCCAGAAAGAAGATTCAGAAGTGATGTGATGGAATGTTACATACATGCAGCAGAATCACTGCCGTGATCTCGACTCAGCTCGCCTGGCTTCATCTGGAGTTGAAGGGAACAGCTCTACATAACGCGATCCAATAGTCATCTTGTCCTTGCTCATGGCCTTCTTGGCCTCCTCAGCTGAGGGAAACTCCACAAATGCCTCTCCAGTAGCTCTTCCATCTGGACGGCATGCAATATGTATCTTGTCATCTGCCAGATTGAAGTCTCCAAAGAATTTCAAAATATCTGCTTTCTTCACGGTGAATGGGAGACCCCTCAGCTTTAGTATCTCTGTGTACTCGAGCTTATCCTTGTCAACGGTCTTCTTAGGTCGAGGTGGAGGAGGTGGAGTGTCATGGTAGGTACTGTCAAAAGCTCCCTCATAGTTCATTACCTCAGCAGCTATAGCATGGTAATAGTCCAGCTTTTTGCACTTGAACACTTCCACATATCTCCTTCCCATGTTCTGCCTATCTCTCTGAAGGGCAAGCTCAGCATGCATGGGTACAGCAAAGACGACAAAGGCCTCACCAGTAAATCGTCCATGCTTGTTAACAAGAAAGACATCCACAATGTCCAGATGAGCAAAGAATTTGATTATGTCAATGTCAGTGCAGTCAAATGGAAGACCCCTTAGGCGAACCACAGGAAAAGATTGAGGCTGATAGCCACTGCCATAGCCATACACTGGATAACCACTTGAACCACCAGGAACTGCGAAGTAGGGATTTGATTCCATCATTCTTGGTCTCTTTGAGCCGATCTCGTACCCGTCTGAAACCCCCCCGCTCCCCAACATTGCCCTTCAATTAATCATACCCAAACAAAGAGAGAAAAATCCCCCACTCAACCACGTTAATAAAAACCAAACCCAGCCCATGTTGTTTCTAAAACCTAGTTTGCTTAGCTCCTACTTTTTCCATTACAAATTTCACATATAATAAACCAACCCATAAAGAAAACATAGGTATATATAACGACACGCAATAACACAATATACACCACTAAAGTGTTTGAACACGAATTAATACTTAACAAGCGAACAACTTTCAAAATTCGCTATTGCTACAAAGAGGCAAGAATAAGCCAGAACAAACAATCTCACTTTACAAGGAGAATTAGAATTCTGCAGTTTCACTCAACAAATCACCATTTTATTAAATACTGCATCCTATTCAGAACGCCACGAATACATGCTGTACCCGGAATTTAGAACACTTCACCTTTTCTTCATTCACTTCTCAAATACTCAATTTTCACGGAAAGTGATTAATTATTAACCAATTGGACTCGTTAGAAGTAGTTTCAATAGCAACACGATATTTCGAAACATAAAGAATCAAATTACCACACTATCAAAAGCCTCCACTTCCAAATTCAGATTAAAATGAATGCTCAACTTTGCAAAAACTTATTCAAAAAAATGTCTTAAAGACATCAGAAATTACAATAAGGAGCTTGAACAACATTAAATTACCCAAAAAAACGTTGAAATTAAAATTAAAATGGAAAGAATTGACCCCAATCTTCGATTCAACGCACCATAAACAGGTAAAAAAAAGAAAGAAATAAATTATATACACATATAGCAACAAATTCATTTGAGTCTATTAGGCTAAACTAATAGTGAAAATAACAAATTTGATTCGAAATAATTGGAAAATTAAATGTTACAGAAATTCGAACGTACCCTCTTGATCCGTACATGGTTGCTTAAAGCTTCGATGAGAAAGGAAGGAAACCCTAACGGGTCAGGCTTCGGGCCTTCGATTTCCTTGGTCGCGAAAAATGTGGAAGAAGAATTGGGAAAATATAGCAACCCTAGCTTTGGAGAAGCTTTGTGTAAATAAAAAATATAGCAATATAAATATATGTGTGCTTCAATTATTTTATTTGCTTAATTACTAAAACCACCCTTGAATGTCTTACATGAGATATGGTAAAGTTCGAGATTAACGTTGTTATGAAGGATATTTAAGGAATTGTGTATTGTGGAAGATTAGATTAGACTATATATTTTATTCCGTAAAATTGGGGTTTTTAAAACGATTACTTGCCAAACGACGCAGCACCTTTGATTGCAATAACGACAAGGGAGGTCCCCACGTACAACTTCTGGAGTAAAAGGGCTCGTTTGGATTGATTTTTTTAAAATTATTTTTTTTGCAGAGTTTTTTTTAAAGAGCTTTAAGTAGTAGTAAAAGCTATTTTGTATTTGGATTCAACCAGTCAGAAGCACTTTTTAAACTGTAACAGACATTTAGATAGAAAACTGTAAAAGTACTTTTTTTCAGACAAATTTACCAAAAAGGACATACTGAAGCGTTTTTATTGATTGGCATTTGGATTAAAAAAAACAGTTATTTTAAATAAGCTGTTATCATTGAAAAAATATTTCATGCATTGGTAGTTTTTTTAAATATTTTTTATTTTATCACTCATATTTAATATGTAATTTTTTAAATAATATCTTTTAATAAATTTAAATATTTTGCTTAAATAAAAAAACCTTAAAAATATAAAAATTATGTCTATTTTTTGTATTTTTCTTTTTCATGATAAAGAGACTACATAATATTTTTTTGTTATATAATTTGAAACACATATCCAATTTTAAAACTCCCAAAGGAAAAGTAAAATATAATTTAATTACTTGTTACAACATATGACAATGTCTATTTAACATCATTTCTACAATTTTAATGATGCACTTGTCCTGGTAGTTGATCTCTAATAACATCTCTTGTTTCTTCCATAACTTTAGTATCTGCTGAAGTTGGTTCTTCCCATTCTTGATTTGACACTTCTTCATTGTCATTAAATGCTTGTTCTTCAACCTCCAATTCAGATAAATTTTTTAACACTTGAAGAATACTTAGATCAAGTGAATCCTCTCGTCTTACATAATTGTGAAGTGCAAAGCATGCCCATATAATAGCAAATTGAGTTTCAAGTTCAAAGTTAGTCAAATTTTGCAAGATTCTCCATCTTCCTTTGCAAAATCCAAAGGTTCTTTCAATAACACTCCTCAAGCTTGAATGATGATAATTGAACAATTCATTTCGTGATTTGAAAGCTGGGCCTAACCTAAATTGTAGAAGGTGATATCTTGTACTTTTATATGGCCCGAGATATCTCTTAAAAGTTGGATATCCAGAATCAACAAGATAATATTTACCTGTAAATAAAATATTACAAAGTAAAAACAATGATGTATATTAATATAAATAAATTAAATAAAAATAATTTTGAATATTACTAACCCTCAGGTGGATGAGGAAACTGTAATTCTGGCTTGCGAAGAGTATCTAAAAAAATTCTTGTATCATGTGCCGAACGTTCCCAACCTATCAACGCAAATGTGAAACACATGTTAAAGTCACATACAACCAAAATATTTGTACTAATAAATCCCTTCCTACAAGTGAACGGTATATTTTTGTCATCTGGAACATGAACAGCAATATGAGTGCCATCGATAGCTCCTATGCAATCTTTAAACCTTAGCCAACATCTTGAATCAGCTTCAAGTAATGCTTGAGCATCTCTAAACATACGATCAGCTGGTTTAATATATTCATTTCCTAACCTTCTTACAGCTTTTAAAACCCTATGAACTTGCCTCCATACAGTCTTTCCAGAACGTTGAAATCTCTCTTCAAGATTCCTATATGAAGCCCCATGACCAATCATGTATAGAACATAGCTACTGCCTCATCTATCCCAACTCGTCTCGTCGGAACTAACCCATATTTTTTATTTAAATCATCTACTAATTGTTCAAACACATGTTTTCTCATTCAAAACTGTTCAAAGAAACGCATCTCATGCCCTTTCTTCAATTCTTCTACCCATCTTTGTCCTGTAAGAGTTGATGTCCTTTTTTCCTACTTCAATACATAATTCAAATAATAGTTTGTAACTACTGCAGTAGCTACTGTACTTGCTACTCCAATTCGAACTTTGTTCACACCTGCAACTTGGTTTAAATTTTTCGAACTTTCAGAATCCGAGTCTGAAGTATCAGTCATCCTGTATAAATAAACATAAACAAATGCTTCAATTATAAACAAATTCTTTAATCATAAAAACTCAAAAAAACACATGAAAAAAGACAAACATATCCATAGCCACATCAAAGTAATATGTCATACAACTCATGTTCAATAGATAAAACAAACGAAAATATAAAATATAAGAATATTATCTAACTAGATAAAAGTAAATCAACTTCGATATGCATCTTCATCCTTAAATGTGTTCAACCACCCAAATGCTAGCTGAGGATCATTTTCCATAAAGTAAACAAATGCCTCTCTGTGTTGTTTCCTAGCCAAGATTCTAGCAACCAAGAAGTAACGAGAACTGCCTTTTTCTAAACCAGGGACTACATTCAACATACTCAAGCATCTGTCTATGCTATGACGATCATTAGAAACAAGTCCAGTCACCGTAATTTGAGACATTTGATCTATCCCAACAAGGAGTCGATCAAGAGAATCTTAAAGTTTTTCTGCCATGGTTGCCCTTTTTTCTCCTTTCCTCACTTTTTTCCTTTTGTTTCAAGCACTTGAGTTAGGGACATTAGAGGCATCAAATTGTTGTTGAGGGTTTTGAGCTGTTTCATCAGTATCTCTATCACCCTTTAACATTGGGCCACCATCATTACCATCATTCACAACTGGATCTTGATATGGTAGAAATATTGCATAACCAGTGGCCACAACATCCTTAAAGCATGTTTCTAGAATGTCCAGAAATTTTGGCTCTTCATTTTTCCACTTTAGGTATTCTACATTTTCCTATAATCAAGATAAGAAAGTTAATAAACTAAATACTTATAAGAAATATACAGTTAATTTAAACAACACAAATTAGAAAACTTACTTTTCCCTTGGCAATCCAAAACTCCTCAGGAGCTTCTATAGTTTTCTTTACCGGATCCCAACCAAGGCTAGTTTCATTTTGCACAAGTTTTGCCCATAAAGAGAACTCCCTTTTCAAAGCATCCCACCTTTTTTTTAGTTGTTTGTACACATAAGAATGACTTGTTCTCTCATTAATTTTTTTTATCAAGTTCTTCCACCCCTCTTTTGTAAAATGCGCATGAGGTCTATTACCAGCATGTATCTCCTCAACACATGCCTTCAAGAATTCTTCAGTATTGTTGTCATTCCATCTTGCCTTCTCTATTCCCTCACCCTCACCTTCACCTAAGTTTGGGTCATCAATAACCTTTTCTTTTGTAGCTCTTTTAGGAGTATATTTTGAAGCCATTATATTTAAACACAAAAATTACAATAAATCATTGCGAAAGAACAAGATACATGTCAAAATTAACATCATAACACTGAATTTAACTCTCCAACAATTAACTACCTTCTTTTATGATTTGTTTGATCATATCAATAAAATTAAGGGCCTACTTATAGTTTTAAATCTTAAACTAGCAGAAAAGACCA
The DNA here is from genome assembly GCA_028554755.1 of Cordia subcordata. Taxonomy (NCBI): domain Eukaryota; kingdom Viridiplantae; phylum Streptophyta; class Magnoliopsida; order Boraginales; family Cordiaceae; genus Cordia; species Cordia subcordata. Next base: position 4,374,557 of record JAPTOF010000022.1, on the reverse strand, counting down.
CATTGTAAAATAAGGACCTAGTTAGTTTTGAAAAAGGATATAAACATAAAAAAATCCACCAGAAGCAAACCCAAATGCAGATCTTCATGTAACATTTCATTCCACTTAATTAGGTCATTAAGCTATTACAAACCAGCACATTGCCGAAGCACCTCATAGTGTTTCCTGCTGGAGCATAGAGTTTCCAATAATTCTCATGCCATTGGACAGCAATAACTTTAAGAAATACATATTTTTTTGGTGCATCACATCAAAAAACAAACAACTACAAACCATTGTATACTCATCCTACACAATCCAACAATTTCAAGAACCCTTTAAACAAAGCAAAGACAGCTCCGCACATGTAAAATTTAGTTTTTGCAAACTCCAGTTCGATTTGGTTTGTTTTTAAAACAAAAGAAATTTCGATTTGGTTTGGTTCATTTAATAACCCAAATTAAACACCTTCTTTTGAAATTTGCAGGTCTTAAATTCGAATTATCATAAAAGATAAGCTGTGGAAAATTATTATTATCTTCTTTAATTTAAAAAAAAGAAAAAATTAGATACCATGATATATATGGCGTACGAGAATAAATCTTATCATTTCAATTAGACAAATCGATTATGAAGGATTTTTTGGTATTGCAATGTTCGATGATCACTATGTAGTCACAACAATTCATATAAATATATAACCTAAAAATTCTTTGAAAATCCAACTAGGAACCTATAATCATTGTCTTGTGTTTTTAATGGATGTAGAGGTACAAAGCCATTAGGATTTTCATGTAGATGACAAATTTATATCAAATGATCCGAAATATAATTACTCTCGAAATATTAAACTGAAGGTGTTACCCACCCCCTCCACCCGTAACGTTATAAAATCAACTTGAAGCCAGCAAGAATACTTCATTCGCACTCAAACTTCTCGTACACAAAAGTCACAAAAAACCCAGAAAAAAATACGTTAGATCATACATTTCAGTAGATACAACATATATGGAGAAGAAGCAGAGAATGTTGTATAGGTGCTTTTTCAAGAGGTTGAACAAGAAGAGCTGCAGTATTGGTGGATAGAACACAGTAAAGGGCTTATGAAATACCCAAAAAAATACACACATATTTTTCAAAAACAAAAGAAAAAGTAAAGAAAAATCTATTTTTTGTTGACAACAATCACAGGTTCAAATTGAAAAATAAAAATCAGCACAATGTTGCAATCTTTACCACTCCAACAACCTCAGAACCAAGAAATTTGAACTTTAGCCCTAATGAAGCTTATCAGATCTTGCTACAAAGAAGGGAAAAAAAAAAAGAAAGAAAGAGGAAACATAAAACAAGAAAACAGAGGTAGACAACAGATAAAGCACCTATGCCTTATGGATCTACCGAGAAAGAGAACAAATATTTAATTACTCAATGACTTGCAGTAAAAGAAGAAACTGCAGAAAACAGAGGGTATGAAAAATAAAAAATAAAAGAAAATAAAAAAAGTGCAAGAGTTTATCGTGAACTTAAGAAAATAATGTAAAAAAAATGAGAGAAAAAATTTTTACCTGATAGATGTGAGAAGATTTCAGATCTGCGAAAGAAGAAGACGAGAGAAATGGTTGTTGAGAAAAGAGAGATATGATTGAGGGGAGAGATACAAATCTATAAAGTGGGAAAAAAACACTGCATTCTCACATTTCTCTCTCATGTGCAGCACAGCTTATTTGGAGAAGCTCAAATTTTTTGCTTCAGAAAAAAGCTCTTTTTTAGCTTTTTTAAGAGCTTCAGCTTATTCTGAAAAAGCCCATCCAAAAGCCTATTTAAAATAAAAAAGTGCTTTTTTGTCCTGCTTTTTGGCCAAAAAAAGCCAATCCAAACGTGGCCTAAATTTTCTTTTTCAGTTAGGGAACATTTGAGGCCCAAAAGTCGTCCAAACAAACAAATTGGTCTATGACTATAAGTGACCCAACAAGATGATGCCCAACTTTTTGTTTAAACAAGAAAATAGGAATTTTTTTTCTTTGAATTAGGGTATCATTAAATTATATTGAACTTAAAATTAATTCTTACTGAGTCGAGAGCAGCGAAAGAAGAACCCTTCCAAAAATAGATATTGGAACTAATGCCTCAACAGCTATATGAGACAATGCCACCCTCTTTCATAATTTTTTGGGCCCAATTCGCAAGTTAATTGACACAAAAATCACTTGATCATATACATGCCTAAGTTGGAAACCATGTGATTTTGTAGCATCTTTTTCAAGTCATCTATAAGAAAGCCAAGGGGAGTATAGGCTTGTGTTGGATGGGCTTTCAAAAAGTCTTTTTTTTTTTGAAATGTTGAAAAATGCCTTTTTCAGAAGGTCTTTTTTTGGGTCAAGGGAATTACAAACGAAAAAACAAATATGATAAAGTTAACCTATACCCCTAGGGGCAAGGTCAAAAAGAAAGATAGAAGAGAGACGTGGTGGGAGATTAGCACACCAATCCAAAGGCAGGGAGCCAATCCTACAGTATTTAGCAACCTAATTCGTAGCTTTGTTGCTCTCCGAGATAACACCTGAGGACTCTACGAGGGGGTAGGTTTGCCTCGAGTCAGAGTAGAGAAAAGATTCTCACAATTTGTTTTAATAATAACTAGAGTTGTGGAATGTAGATGCAATAGTGCAGGCACGATGCACAACTAAAGATTCTACTTGGTGAGCTGAGCTGCATAAAAATCTTTGAAACAAAGTCTAAGAGTAAAGAACCCCTTAAGTCGCAACAAATGATGGCAATAGTAGCATCAAAAGGAGGCTTAAAAGCCTTATCCACATTAAGCTTGATCATTGTTTGCTAAGGTTGAATCCAAAACTTCAAGAAAAAAGGCTAATGATCTGGCGTTGTAGATTTTGGAATTACACTAGTGGCAGCAATAAATTCTTGATGTGCAGTAGTAACCAGGTTGAGAGTAATGGTAAGACACACAAGTGTGCTATTGAAGACAAAGGCATTACAACCTTTCCAAATAAACCAATAAACGAAGCCAACAAGAGAATTCACCTCCCCAATTCAAGTGTCTAACACTGGAAAGCTTGGAAAAAACATTTGAGAAGCCAAGAATCAAGTCTCGAAATGGTAGTGGGGTTAAGAATACACTAGAGTAGAGAAGTGAACCAAATAGCACAAGTCCAAGGACAAAGCAGAAGAATATGTTCAGGAGTTTCGATGTCAGCTTCACATATCTTGTAGAGGCCATTATTAGTCATCTTTCTAATGGCATGATTACCTTTAGAAGCAAAAGAATTGGTACAGGCCCTCCATAAGAAGAGCTTTATTTTTTATGGCACCAGTAAGGACAAAAAGAGTTTTCAAAAATTAGTAGAAATAAAGTGAGATGAGGAGCATTTGGTTCTAAAAACCCTTTGGGAATACACTGGAATAGAGAAGTGAACCAAACAGCACAAGTCCAAGGACAACGCAGAAGAATATGTTCAGGACTTTCGATGTCAGCTTCACATATTTTGCAGAGGCCATTATTAGTCATCTTTCTAATTGCATGATTACCTTTAGAAGCAAAAGAATCGGTACAGGCCCTCCATAAGAAGAGCTTTATTTTTTATGGCATTTGTAAGGACAAAAAGAGTTTTCAAAAATCAGTAGAAATAAAGTGAGATAAGGAGCATTTGGTTCTAAAAACCCTTTGGGAAATAACGGGAGCATAACCATTTTTGATAATACAGGAACCATCAAGAGTTTGGGGCCAGTAAGGATGGTCTTTTTTTATTAGAGGAATGAAGATAGATAGTTTGGATCTTTTTCTGAATGTTAACTGGAAAGCCTTTTAATCTTATCAATATCATATTTATAGAAATTTGGGCAAATAAGCTCAGAAACCAACAAGTTAGGAGCATCAATGGATCTAGGAATAATCTGCGATTAGGGAGCCATTTATGCTTCCACAATTAAAGAGATGTGCCATTAGCAACCTTCCACTTACAATGTTGCAAAATAAAATTCCAGAAGTCAGTGTTTTTGAAATAGAGATTCTTGAGAATTTTGTAACAAGAGAATTTAGGTTATTATAGATCCGCCATATTGTTTTAGAAAGCAAAGCAAGGTCATGCAAATGCAAATCTTTAAAACCCTGGCTCCCAATGCCTTAGGGTTAATGTTATATTTGATAGTGTGTTGGCTAATATTCTTAGTAGTGAAAGCTTTTCTTATTAGAGAAAGACTGGAGACCTTAGATTGTTGCTAAGGGTTAACAAGGACAAGCTCCAACATGGTCGCTGAATTTTCAAGATCTTCTGGTAGTGGAGTAGATATCCCCATGAAAGAGTGTTGAATGAAAGAGATGAGAGAAATGTGAGGAGTAGGGAAAAGTTTAAAGGTTTGAAAGTTTGAAATCTAGAAAGAAGATGGAGAGAAAATTTTTAAAGAGAAGCCATTAGGCACATGGAGGTGTTAATCAGAAGCTCAAATTTTTGGGTTCCAAAAATGAGCTTATATAAGAGTTCTAGTTTTTTAATTTTCTTTTTAAAGTCAAATCAAATACCTATTGTACAAAAATAAAAAAATTTCTCATGATAAAGATAAATCTGTCCGTATTAAATATGTTTTCCTCTGCAAAAAACCCTTCAAACAACCTCTGACCAACCAATCTCAATAATCAACATTTCTACTTTAGGACCAATTACAAACCTTATTCCCTATCTAACATGACAAGTTATGTTTATTATTATTATTTTTATAATTATTATTATGTTACCTTCACTAAATTTACAATCATAACAGTGATCCAACTGCCTTTTTTTTTCATAAAGATCATTCAATCTCCAACTGCCAATAAAGAAGCAAAAGTGGCTTTCGGTTGACATGTCACTGTTGTCAAAGAGCATCATTACAACCTTGGATCATTTCATATCTAAAGAAAAGATTTGGTTGTGGTCTTCATATCCACTTTCCCAAGTTTTCTTCACAATGTGCCAACCATATAACTAACATAGTTGAAAGGTAAAGGCTTGTCAATGAACTAGCTAATCACTACATTTCTCGAAAACTTGGCTCCATTTTCAACAACATTAGGTAGGGAGTACTGAGCAATTTATTAGAGTTGTATTAAGCAGCTTATATACTTATTAGGTGAGGATGTTTATCATTTTTAAAGGAGTGTTGGATGAGATTGAAAAAAGGATGGTTGCTTTTCTCTGGTTTGGTGTTGAAAACAAAGGCAAAAAGGCAAAAATTTCTTGGCATGCAGTTTGCAAACCATATGAAGAAAGATGGACCATGTATAAAGGCTCCACAATACTAAGATGGACCATGTATAAAGGCTCCATAATACTAATCAAGCTTCTTTATTAAGATACCTTTGAATTATTCATACTAAATAGAAATAATCCATTTAGGGTAAGTGCATCTGCACCAATTATATCAAAGGTTTAAAATTTATGGGATTTACATATTCCGTCAAAACCTTTATGTGTTTGGAGAAATATTCTCCAACTTAGAAATAAGGTGCAATCCAATCTTTTCCATTTCATTGGGGATGGACAGAAGAACTTATTTGGAGTGACTTGTGGCATCCGTAGGACATCTTGAGTGATGTGTTTGGTTGAAATGTTATTGATGATTGAGGTTTCAATACGAATACTAAGGTGCATAATTTGTTAATTGTGAATCTTGACAAGTACCAAGAAACTTCTCTATGATTCATATTACTTTCAGTACCTTGAACAATGTCCTCCTAATGCAAGCAAGGAAGATATCATTGTGTGGGCAAATTTTGCTGACAGGAGCTACTCAATTAATTTGCTTGGAATCTAGTATCGCTCATGCAATCTCCCTTTTTGATGGCATGATCTAGTGTGGTTAAAAAATGGTATACCAAAAACATTGTTTTTGTTCTTGGATGTTCTAGCTGGACAGACTCTCAATTAAATTAAAATTGTTTGCTTGAGGAATTCAAATTAATCCCATGTGTGAACTATGAAGCCTATAGAGGGGGAATAGAAGATATAAACATTTATTGTTTGATTGTCATTTTACTCGTAACATCTGGAAAAAAAAGGGTAAAATATGGTTAAAGGGTCCTAGACAAAATAAGAATTGTAATGCGATTGGTACCTGGTTTTTCAAGATTGTTAGCGTGAAGACCTTTCATTTTTATGCTATTAATTTTTTATTGGAGCCCTCATTTATCACATTTTAAAAGATAGAAACTCCATACTCCATGGAAGTAAAGTTCTTGCAAAAGACTAGATTTCTGTGAATATTAGATTTGATATAAATTTTAAGTTAAATAGGTTTAGAAAAGTCATTAACACATTGTAGAATAGGGTCATTTGTTTTGATGTCAATATTTTTTACTATATTTTGGTTAGATGATCGTCTATCGTTCATCTTTCATACTTAATTGCTTATCGATTAAAACTCTTGGTGAGTTAGTCAACAATAAAGTTCTCTTTTTGCCATAGTTTTTTTGGATTTCCTTTTACACAACTATCCACATTCAATATCTAGCCACTTACTAATTTTTCTTATTCACATAAGCCTCATGTCTATAACCCCCTTTAATTTTTCCATGGGAATAAATGTTAATCTACTGTGTTTCCCTTTTAAGTTATATTGACTTTGGACCTAGCATGTCACCACTTTTATAACCACCGTAGTGTCACCAAACCATGTTCTTCGTTGTTGCTTTGTTGTTTGCAATTTTTGGGATGATCTTTTGTCTTTGGTTGTGCAGGGTATGGCTCATATTCTAGGTGAGCCTAAAAGATGACTAGTTCTAGGCAAATTATGAATCCTTTTACTATAAGGATTTGTTTTTTCTATATTTTATAAATATTAGTTTATGTCGTGAGATAGAGATTGAAACCGAGAGAGGCAAGTTCGAGAGATTCGGGCTTTATCCTTTTATTTGTGATGTATTCATTTCATAGTGAAACTCTCTTGTTTACACAAGGATATAGGTGCAAAAGCCGAGCTACATTAAATATTGCATGTTCAATATTGCATCATTCTTTATCTATTCTTTGTTCCAATACCTTCATTCCCAAAAATTGGTTGTGAAGAAGCTCATAGAGTGTCTGGGGATATGGTTGAGAAAGTAGTTTAAGGTTAAGACGCGGGTGTCTTGCGGATGCCCAGTGCGATGTGACACAGAATGATAAGAGAAAAAGTTGAACTATCTCTGGAATTTGCATTGCAGGTTGATGTGGCATCTTACAGAAACGAGTGTGCATGAGTCAAGGCTCTCATAATGAGATCGATGGTCCTTGCATTGGGAAGATTCAATAGGTTGGTACTGCAGGGTAAAAAGGAACATTCTTCACGTCCATGAATTTAAGAAATAGGTGGAGCAATTGGTGGCATTAGCTGTTAAGGATGCCATTGGTATGCTCATAGGAGTTCCTCAGATCGCTGTGAAACATTGTCAAAGGGGCTAACACTAGATCTCTATCGACATGTAGCCTTATCTTGCAGGTCTCTCGTTACTGAAGGTGTTGCGTCACTAAAGAAGAATGTCCAGCAACACTTTATTTGATTTTTTTTGCCGGATCAGTGCTTATATGCAAGTAAAGTTTACTTATATGTGACCAAAAAGAAGCACGATTTCCCCAACTTTCTTTTTTAGTTGTCCATAAGCAATAAGAGTTGTCAAATAAAATTACATTTATATGCCTTAAAAATCCAAAAATATTTACCCCTTAATTAACGAAAGGTCCTATTTAGTTATTTTAACAAATAGTGTGCTTATAGGCATATATTTACCAGGCATATGAAGAGCTTATAAGTAAAGGTGTATACAGGCAATTAGGGTAGTTATACTCCTAATTTTGTAACTGAATCAATTTTGGCAGTTTATAATTTTATAAAATTGAAATTGTCCAAAATAATAGAAAAGTTGACAGTTTCGATTAGAGTAATTTTTGAGTGATTTTGAGTGGTTTTAAAATTTGGTTATCACAAGGGCTTATGCACTTCACTCATTACCATTAAATGACGAAGTGAAGAGCAGAAGGAGGGACTTGAACCCTCAACCCTCAGCTTCCTTTACAAGACTTTCAACCTTTCATTTCTGAGTCAACCATTGCCATTGGTCTTTCTAAGCACCTCTGAAGAGGGTGTTGTCCTTCCACTAAGCCTTTCTACCTACATAGCAATTCCAAAGCTATGCCTTAAACCACTCAGTCATCTCTCTTACATAATGAAACTAAGGCTTATTAAAGATGTTCTAGTCTTCCTTTGCGCATGTCAAAGTTTTTTCTTAATTAACTGGCCCATACTTCAGTTAGAGTAGTTTTTGAGCGATTTTGAGTGGTTTGAAAATTTGGTTATCACATACATAGTTATAGTGTAACATAATTATATTAATTTAACAATAATTTCCTAAGTTTCAACAACAATTACGAAGCCAATAGTTCAATGCTCCAATATTTTTTTTAGCTATCAAGGGCTCTTTCTTAGTTTATTTATTTATTATTTTGTTTGGTTTACAAATCTGAAGACTCAAATCTAAAGAGAAAACTGTGAGAGTGAAGAATAGAGACTAAGAAAATAACACTATGCAAGAATGCGTTAAAGTAAGAAATTGGAATGTATGTCACTAAATATAGATACTTTTTAAGTTATTAAAAACAAAAGTAGTATACATATATATATTTAGCAAGTGGTTCAGTTTGACCACGGTTTTTTACTCTTCGAACCAAAAATCGAACAACCTACTTTGGTTTTTAAAATTAAAACCATTCTAAAAACCACCAATTTTCTGTTGATTCGGTTTAGTTTAAACGATTTTTTTAATTTTTGTAGTTTTATGTTTACCCTTACTTACAAACAAATTTTATCTAAATATTTCTTTACATATTTGTTAGTTACTTATATGCATCAATTGTTGCTTAGAAATAACATAAGAAAGCAGATCCAAACACCCTCTAAATCAAATACTAAAAAATAATTTTCTTTTTAAGTTGATGCCTTTTAATAAAATAAAAAAAAGAGGAGAGGGATGACACTAAATTCACTCTTCTCTCAATTGAAAAAACTAGAGAACATAAATAGAAGTAGGAAGATTAGGATGATGAAATGACAGAAATAACCCCACAACTCATAACGCGGATCTCAATCATGTCATGTTTATCCCGATTTCTTTAATAGCCCACAACGACCGCGACTGAAGCGTCATAACACACAAGGCTAATCTCGTCATTACGTTCCCGAAGCCCGCCCCAAAATATCTCCAAACCCCAACCCCAGCAGATCCCGCCACGTGTGCACACGTCCCCATCCTCACCCCACGCAACGACCCAGATCATCCCAAAACAAACACAGAGAAAGCACAGAGGCCAAGTGAAGCCTCATTAAACCAAGGTTGGAAACACCTGAGCCAATGGAATCGAGGTCACGCGGATCGCTGACGTGGCGATGGAATTTTGAAATCCCGCCCAAACCCGGGGCGGACATGAAATGGTTTTTGCGATTCGACGAAATTTTTGAGTTCATTTCCTTATTCCTCCTCTCCCCCAAGCCCCTTCTTATCTCTCTTCTCACACTCCCACTTTCCTCACACCACAGCCAAACGCAACACCTCTTCTCTCTCTCTCTCTCTCTCTCTCTCTCCTTCGCTGTCTCTCTCTCTCTCTCTCTCTCTCTCGCGTGTTTTTTTAGGTACGACTCGGTAAGCCTACTTCGCTGACTCAGACGAGTCACGCCGATTTGGAACGATTTTCGACCGATTCTCACCGGTTCTCTTTGTTTTCTTGAAGGTTCTAGCTATGAAAGGTGGTAGATCCAAGTCTGAGTCCAGGACCTCTGACAGCAGGTGAGATTTTTTTTGTTTTGTTTTGTTTTGTTTTTTTTGTTTTTCTGGATTTTTATCTGTTGAGATCTTGTATTTACTTTTGTTACATCGTCTGGATGATTTTTGTTTTGCTTAGCATGTTGTCCATTTTCATGGAAATGATTATATAGGCTTGCTGTGAAGAATAAAGCAGCCAAGGCTCGCAAGCCGGCGAAGAAAGCTAAGGCTGTTAAGGATCCTAACAAGCCTAAGAGGCCGCCCAGCGCCTTCTTCGTCTTCATGTACGAATCACTTCTATATATATATATATATATATAAGTATTCATTTGTATTTTGCTTTGTTATATATACGTATATGTTTACTGTATTGATGTTATTTTTTGCGATTTTTTTGTGATATAAAGGGAGGAGTTTAGGAAGGAGTACAAAGCGAAGCATCCTAACAACAAATCCGTCTCCGTCGTAAGTATTTAATATTTCCATTTCTTCAGATCCGGAAATTTAATTTCTTTTAATTTTTTAAATAGAAAATTGTTCTCTAATTTTGAGCTTTTTTTTTATAACTATTTTCCAAGTGATAATTGTTTATTTTTTTAACAAAAAAATAAATTAGGTCGGCAAAGCTGGTGGAGAGAAGTGGAAATCGTTTTCAGATGCTGTAAGTAAATATCACTTGCTTAATCAAGTTTAATTAAGCTTCCAATATTAGTGTAAAATTGTTAATTTTTGTTATTAATTATTATTCCTAAAATAAAATTTTAGGAGAAAGCTCCCTACGTAGCAAAAGCAGAGAAAAGGAAGGCCGAATATGAAAAAAACCTTCAGGCTTACAACAAAAGACAGGTAATTTTTTCATTTCGCGAAAGAAATTGATAAATTTTATTTATTGTTTTGTTTTTTTTTCCGATTAAATCAATTAATTAATTGAATAATTAATAATGATTAACTCTTTATTTGGTTAATATATATTAGGCTGATGGAGTGGGAGCCGAGGAAGAAGAATCGGACAAGTCAAAGTCCGAGGTCAACGATGACGAGGACGACGACGAGGAGGCAAGCGGCGAGGTAAATCTTAAAATATATTGTTATTTACTAATTATTTAATTAATATAATTTGAGTATAATTATTGCTAATCGTTTTTTTTTGGTGCGGGATTGCAGGAAGAGGAGGATGATGAGTAAAAGAATTGTGGGGGGCGAAAGGCGTGTGTAGGAAGCGAAGCAAAATGACGAATTTGACCTTTGGACTCTGGGTTTAGTGATCCCTGATAAATAGTTTTTTCTTTTTTTTGGGGGGGGGGTTTGGTGGAAAAACAATGAAATTAGTAGAGCTTGGGGGGGAGGGGGGTGGGTTCAGTGTAATTGAGGCTACGGGCGTGGCCTTTTGTGTAACTTGATCCTTCTACCATCAATGTTGCTACAATTCTTATTATGGTTAATGATAATTCAGCTAGGTTTTGTCATTTTTCTCCCCGTCTTTTATTGTTTAACGATGTTTATTATTTAACATCATTTTCAATCATGCTCACATCAAATGCAACTAAGAAATCATTGAAAATAATAAATTTAATATGAGAGTGTGATTAAGATGGAAAGTTTTTGCATTAATGGAAATACCTACTAAAAATTTAGAGGTGTAAGGTTGTATTTTTTAGATGAATGATTAATTGTTTTGTCTGGGTCAAATGATATTTGTGTTTACATGCATGTGGGTTCCGCCATGTCTAAGCTGATTTTTTAAACGGTCAAATTAAGATTTAAATTTTCTTACCAAAATGGTAAGGTGGCCCATTTTGATATTTTGGTAAAGAAGTTGGAAGTATCGTGGGGATGGATTTTTTTCTTTTTCAACGTTGTTGTTGGTAACGTTCGTTACTGATAAGCATTGTCATCTTTAAAAAATGGTATTTGCTTGGGAGCTGATGCTTTAACAATAATATAAATGCTCCTTTCTTGGTGGAGTTGTTTAAGCGATCTTTCCTTGATCTTATCGCAAACGTTTGGCATGTGTATTTATTTTTAAATCTGCATTTTCTGACGTTGAAATAATTGTATAACGAAGGTGAAGAAAGTATAAAATGTTGACCATGGTTTCTAGATGTGGGTTTTTTACTCTTTCAAATTTGGAAAGTTGGTGTAGATTTTAGACGTTAAAAAAATACTTTTTATGAACTTCAAAATTGAAATTAATCTGTCTGATTTATTTTTAATAGTGCTTTTACAGAAAAGGTAAAGTTAAAAATCATAAGCTCCAAAGTAGAGATTTTCAAGAAAGGCTTTTAAGAATTTGTTTTTACATTATTTTAAAAATTATTTTTTTCCTTCTTTTTTCAAAAATACTATTTTATAATTTTAAAATTTTAATATTATTCTCAAAACAATTAAAAGTTTAATTTTTAAAATATTAAGCTAAACAATCAACGAATTTTATTCAGGAACACTTTTAACCAAAAATTTGCTAAAAGCTCCTGAGTTCAACAACTAAAATTTTACAGTTAAGTTAATTAAAACAAATATTTTTATTAATTTAAATTAGACTTTAAACATGTTTGGCTAAAAAAAAAATCAAACCAAAACACCCCCTAAGTTAAGAGTACCAAACATGCTTTTAGAAAAAAGCGTTTATGAAACTCTTTTAACAATGCGTAAATTAGGGAATTTGCAGAGAGACGAGTCCATACCTCTCCTCGTGTTCACAACTTTTTTAGTTTTTGATGCTAATGGGAAAACTTGCATGCGAATAAACCTTATGTGTACTAGAAATAATAATTAAGCAGTTCGATTGCCCTTTATTCTTTATTTATTAAGCGCACTTAGGTCTAAATAACCTTGATAATTCACTATTCAATTAACAAAAGGTTGTATGATCCAGCCTTTTCCTTTTGTTCCTTGAGATGAGAGATCAAAATGCACGAGCTGGAAAGTGATTTTCTTTTTTTTTTTTTCAGTTTGTGTCCCAGCAAGACGATGCTTTTGACTTGTTTTACTAGCCGTGACTCTTGCATCTCTACAATCAAATGGCATTCTTTAGCACTTCCTTTTAATAATTGAGTGGTGACTAGGCGTATACCTTGACGAACTTTGTTTCATTTTTCGAGTTGATCCGATACATTTGTTTGTAGAGTTACTTATTTCTATCACTAACATTTCTAGAATGTCTCTATTAAACGGATAAATGGTAATTTTTTGAACAAAATTTATTGTTAACTTTTATATATATATATATATATATATATGTGTGTGTGTGTGTGTGTAAATTTGTAAGGGAATAACTTGTATCAATATTTGAATTTCAATTCCAGCATGAGTTCGATTCAAACATGATATACTACGAAATATTTATCATTCGCCTAGAAAAAAAATCAAGTCTATTTATAAAATTATAATATAAATTTAATAAGTTTAAATTATTAATACAATTATAATGAAATTACATAAAGACTTGACATACGTTGAATCTGGTTCAAGATATTACGTAATCATGATTGTTCATTATTAATGGCGGAATATGCTGTTTTCCTGGTCCCTCGGTAGCTAATGATAAGGTTTGACAGAGAAAAATGTCTCTACAGTTGGAAATTATTAGCACTAGCCAGTTGCAAAAGAAAGCATTTAATTGATTAGTCAAGTTAAATATCTTCTACTGCACTCGTTTTTCCTTCAGTTTAAGTTAAATATCTTTTACGACACTCATTTCTTCTTTTCTTTAAGTTAAATATCTTCTACGACAATCCTGTTTATCTTATAGTAAATATTTTTCATTTTAATTGAGACAGGTATTACGGGTATGTTTGAATTCTGGTAAAAAGTTGAAATTGAACTTTTTTAGAATTCAAAAATTTTTAAAATTTTTTTGGTTGAAATTCAATTCAAATATTTATTGTGAAAAAACACAAAATCTTTAACTTTTCAAAAGAAAGATTCTTTCTTCAAAAGTTAATAAAAAAACACTTTTAGAAAGAGTCAATCTAAACGCGCCTACATGGGCCATTAGTTTGGCACTTATTAGCACCAAGCTATTGGTTTCAATTAGACAACGAATGGAGAGGAGGTGCAAGTAGTTGATACGATTTCCCTCCAAAAGTGTGATCTTAGGTTCAAATTCTATAGGGAATGGGAGGTTGGGTTAGGGCTCAGAGTCAAAAAGAAGATAGACATCAAATGAAATCAATTGAACAAATACTGAAAAAATACAAATTGAGTAGAGTACTTCAATGTTATAAAAACATAAAGAAAAACCTAGAATTAATTTTGGGAGGTTTCGTAAGGGTAGGAGGTGAGTATTGTTGTTAATAATAGTGGTTAGAATTCGGCTTGGGCCAAAACCTATGAGTTTAAGATAAAAGAGTAAATTTGGGGGTGAATTGTTGTGGGGGCCCATATATAATGGGCTTAAAGATGAGAAAACAAACTTATCGAAATGTCCCTTCGAAGAGGAAATAGGCCCAAAGCTGAGGATGGAATAATTGGCCCTAAGCCCCTAACCAATGGAGTCCACCCATGCAAGAATATTTAAGTCGTTCGACAAACTTATTACAACATCTACGGTCTTTTTCTCTTTAGAATTTAATTGAGATATGACTCTACTTTTTAAACGCAAGTGAAAGTGAAACATTAAAATTCTATTATGAATTTTGAACCGATAAAAGAATTTCGTAATGTATTATACGTTATTAGGATTTTTTTACATTCTTTATGGAGGATCCTCCCTATCTTTATACTATAAATGTAACAGTGTATGGTCAAGACTTGATTCCTCCTTTGCCGGTTGAGCTTGTCGCTCAGCTGATGATTTGGCCATTACAAATCTAGCCTCTCGATTTCGGACAACTTTGTAGTCCTTTAGTAAGATGGAGTTTGAGAAAGGATGGCATAATAAATGCTTCTTTTTTTTTTTTGGTCACAAAACAAACAAACTTTCATTGACAAAATAAAAGGATACAGACTCAGGTCAGAAAAATCTAGTGAAGAAGTACATAACTATTACAATAGACAATGAAAAACATGATCGTGAGGAGGAAGCTATGGTTGTTGCTAATGACACCATCTTTCATCGTTAACAAACTCTTATATAGTATACATTTCTAAGCTCAATCCAAACAAATAGACAGACGCACACTACATCTTCACAAAGCATAGTACACACCTGTCTCAACGCCTTTAGAACACCTATTCAAGTAGCATAAATCAGCCACATAATCAAAAGGTGAGAAGAGGGCTTACTAACCTGAACATCAAGAACTTGGGCACAAATTTGACTGAACCAACCGCATAGCAAACTACAAACTTATTTTTGCAAAGACAAAACCACCAATTATAGTGAAAACAGACTAAGAGGGCGAGATGAGCGATCAAATTTGTAATAGCAACAAAAATGATGATTCAAGTAAAAAGAACACAGACAAACACTTAGAAAAAATAAAAAAAAAAACAATCAAACATTAAAATACACTGTTATTCTTTTTTGGGATTAAGTAAGTTTTTATTTATTCGCAAATCGACACAAACCATCCAAATCCCTTGAGTCAAGGACACAACAAGTAAAAGAAAAAAAAGTTCATTTCGTTTCCTTAAAATTCTTTTGAGATAATAATTAGTTTGAAGACGCAAAAAACGAAGAAAGGAGAGCGTCAAGAGTGGTGGTGGTGTTGGGGAAACCAAAAATGGCAACTCTTCCCGGAAAATGCATCCTCGTCACTGGCCCTCCTGTATGTTGTCTTCTAACGCAGACGTATATATATATATATTGAAATTCTTTTATTTATTAAATAAAAAATGTAATTGTACGTGTAATTTCTACAAACAGGGAGTGGGCAAAACAACGTTGATAATCAGAGTACTCGAAGCCCTAAAATCTGCAAACCCTAACTTGAAAATCCAAGGATTCTACACTCGTATGTTCTCTTTTTCCCTTGCTCTCTCTCTCCACACACACACACGTTTCGTTATTTAACGTTAATTTTGTGTTTGAATTGTACTGAAAAGGTGAAATAAGACAAGGAGCAGAGAGGGTAGGGTTTGAAGTTGTCACCATTGATGGCCGTACAGGTCTTCTTGCCTCCAACCAAATCAATAGGTATGGTGTATATATTTTCACGTTAATTTGCTTTCTTCCCCCCTTTTTCTGAATTAGTAGTTGCATTCTTGAAATTTCGGATGATAATTTATTTAATTTGATTCTCGTTCTCGTAATTCTATGTGATTGAACTGATAATTAAGCTATTAGAAGTGCATTTGGGATTAGGGACAACTCAAGTGGTTGTGACTACCTCCCAGGGGTGGTGACTTCGCATCAAATCCGTGAGAGTCAGGGAGTTGGGTTGGGGGGGCGGGGGGTTGGTAAAAGAAAGAAGTGTATTTTCTTGTGGTGGGATGGGGACATGTTCTCTATGTTTTAGTAGTTAGGTTTCATCTACTTTATGGACACTTCCAAGAATCTATGCTGTAGAAATGATGCCTTAAGTACTTTGAGATGTGTAGCGGCCAAAATCTAGTGCCGTCCTATGTCCTATGTTTTCAAATAATTGATCAGGTTTGGGTTTAACTCAAAGTTATGTAGCAATAGGCTCAATTCTGAATCAGGAGTTAGAAGATCCGTATAAACAGCCTTCTATAACCCTTGGTAAGGGAACTCTAGTGAAAAACAGACGCTTGCCTTTAACACCCATTGTCTAGATTCTTCTCTAGCTCCACCTCCGCCATCCATAGTCTCTCCTTCTCCGATCATCTACTTAAAAGATAAATGGATCTCGGGCTCAGGAGCCAATAGCATGGTTTTAAATTTGAGTTTGTGCAATATAGCACTTTATGGGAGGAGGCCATTGTAGTGCATGGTGATCAGCTTATTAGGAAGAATCAGGAGTTTGATGTGAGTAATATAACTAAGCAATGGAATACGATTTACCCTTGTTGCCTTTATAGTCAATTTGTGTACCGACTGGGAATAGTCAAAGGACAAAGATGATTTTGCTACCTGCTTATTGCCTTTGTCTCTTCAAACTGATTTCTAGCATGTTTATTGACGTATCCTTCTCTTAATGTTCGTCCAACATGGCTTTGCCGTAAAGTCTTTCTTTTCGATGGATTCACCACTTCTGGAGGTTGGATAGTTCCTCTGCAACGTGTTATGGTTTTCACTGGTTTTCATGTTTGCCGCAAGAGTACTCTTTTGCTGTTCAAACGCCTCTTTTGCTTTGAACTTTGAAGTTCCTCTGCACTCTGGAAATAACACGTTTAACTCTTCAAAAATGTGAATCACTTTATATGCCATCACTCTTCCTGATTTCATTTGTCATTCATCCATTTTCAACTGGACTGTCTTTTGCCATTGCAGTCCGGAGTCTCGTAGATGGCCTACTGTAGGAAGGTACAAAGTAGATGTGGCATCATTTGAGTCACTAGCACTGCCAGAGTTGCAGGTTTGTTGAGTTGTCAATTGAGTTGGAATTCTACCTGCTAGGACTTGAAATCTGCTACCTACCTGAGAATTTAGCATTACCTGCAAGTATGTTTTATCTCCTCATTCATTATTGATGATCCTAGTAAAGTTTGCATATATAAAGCAGCCTCATTTAAATGTATGAAATATGCATGTTCTTGTATTAGGTTAAGGAAGATACTGAACTCTTTATCATTGATGAAGTTGGAAAGATGGAGCTGTTCAGTGCTTCATTCTTCCCTGCTGTACTAAGGGTTCTGGAATCAAATATTCCGCTGTTGGCTACTATCCCCATTCCGAAGTTTGGCCGAGATATTCCAGGAGGTACATTATTTCTACAACCATTGGAAATTTGAATGCTGCAAATTTGACTCTCTAATTTGCCCTTTGTGATTAAAGAATATGACTCAATCTTCATCACTAGTCAAGTCAAAAACCATTTTGGTAGGCAGAAGTATTGGCTGGGAACTCCATTCATCAATTTGTTCCTCTCCCGCTCTCTCTCTCTCACTCTTCCCCATTTTTATTCCTTCATAAACCAAGATGGTGGATCAATAAGTGACTGGAAAAACAACCATGCCGGTCTAATAGTAGACTTGAACTTAGGACTTGTAAAATGCTCATTCTCATGTGGCAATTTGTTTAGAGCTTCTTATCTTAGGTACTCATTTCCAAATTTCTCAAAGGCTGATTTTTTGGTGAATATAAAACGAGTAACCTATTTGAGAATAACACGTCTTTTTTGTGGACTTGACTTTCACGTCCTATGTTAGAGTTGTTATGTAGAATGGTCCGGAATTATAACAAACATACTTTTTTTCTCTCTGGCAGTTGCAAGATTGCGGAATCATCCGGGAGCAACCACTTTTACACTAAATACTAGTAACAGGGATGCCATGAGAGAACAGATATACTCCCATTTTGCCCGTATGCTGCAAAAGCAGTAACTGTGACAGATATGATCCTGCCCGTTGAAACAACCTTGGGGAAATTTGTCACTGGGGAAAGGGCTGGTTTCGTACATTGAAGATCATGCCTTTTCAACCCCTGATGGCTGATTCATGCACCAAAAACCACTAACAATTTGCATGCACCCGAAGGTAGTCTGTCAAGAATTGTGTGGTCAGATGGCATCCATAAGCTTGTTGGTGCATGGCGTACATGTCTTTGTGTGTATCCTTTACATCTCTTTTGTGGGTAGTGAATGGCTGGTGAACTGTTCTTTTGCATAATTTGCCTATTGTCTTTGAGTTGCAAAAGAGTGGGGATGCTTTTGATGTTGTTATCAGACTGAAGCATTTGCTTCGTCTGAGAAATCATACTAGTTTTGTTTCAGATTGTCATGGATAGACTAAAATTAGTGTCAGTTTGACAATGATCCAATGACATTGCTGCTTCTGCTTTTACCAAGAAATCCCTCGCGTATGATGGAAAACGATTCTTTTTCCATCCTTTGCCAAAAATTTCTACATGAAAATTATGACTCGGAGTTCAAGAAGGGAAGGTAGAAGGAACCCTCGACTTGCAGACACCATAGAGGAGGATTTATTCAAATCACATAGTTCGGGTTCGCCCTTGGGGATTTCTATTTGATTCATTGATTGTACGGAAACGCCGCATGTGTGTGATGTTCACATCCCTGCAGGGGAGTAAGTGATAGAAAAGAACGAGCTTGTTATATACACATCATCAAACAAAGTAAGGACTATCCACGGAATTTGTAGAACCACTTCGCAGCTCTTGAAGGCATTACGTGGCTTGAGATGCAAAGCCATTATGTACATATCATCAAGCAGAAATTAAAAAATCACAGCTCTTGGAGGCATTATGTGGATTGAGGTGCAAAGCAATTATATACATATCATCAAACAGAAATTAAGAAAATAAAAAAACTGCCAATATTTTTCTTTTTTCACAAACTCAAAGACTTCATTTATCATTTTCAGTGTGTCGCAGCACTTCTTTAGCCATAGCAGAAAACGACTGGGCTGTGTCTTGCATCTCTGCAGTTCTCAAGCTTATTCCCTGCAAAAACCAACCAAATCCTTAGTTCAAGAAAAATGCTACCTTTAAACTATGCTTGCCAATATAGTAAACTCATTGCTGTATGCTGATGTACAAATCAGGCTCTGAAACATCAAACACTTAGTTATGACAGATTGGCTGAATGGAAACAGACCAAATAATATATGAAAAAACATTTTGATGTTCAACAACAATGATGATGTTCTTTATATTTACCAAGCTCTGAAGTTTAAGGATAACCATAGGTAGATTAGATCTCCCCTACGCTGAGAGGTGTGAAATACAATTGAACTAATGTAAAAAGCAACTATATATGACATGCTCTACTTCCTAGAAAGTCCTTCTGCAAGACTAGCAAGGGAGATGGATGGGACCTAAGTTAAGAGGATTGTTTTGAACCTTCAGGTTGATGACGGGTGTTTGGCTTGCTTATTTAGGTGCTTATAAGCACCAAATAAGCAAAGAAGCACCTAAATAAGCAAAACCAAACAACCTCTTAACAGTAGTTATCTAGAAAAGCTTTTGCTAAAAAATTGGAGCTAGTCTTTTGCTCAAGCACAACTTTGCCTTACTGCAAGGAGGTGGACCATTACACTCTGCTTTATGAATCTCAAACTACATTGGCTACATCGGAACCTTACTTTTTCTTTATCTGCTGAAAATTGTAGAGTTCCTTTTTTATGGATAAATGTTAGGTAATATCAATTTTTATGCACATAAATGATAGAAGAAAGACAGAAGATAATACCTGCAACTTTCTCAAATTCTCACTGAGCTTAGTCTTCGCCATACTAGCAACACTAGATTCCTGCATTCATACATTGAATATTAATGTCTGTATCAGGCTACTTTTTCTATTTGATTGGTGACTGAATCACAAGATTTTACGTGCGCCACAACAATGTCTTTCTTTAACCACGTTAATGTTTCTTTTAGAAGTAACCAGATGAAACAGGAGACAAAAGCTATAAA
The DNA here is from genome assembly GCA_028554755.1 of Cordia subcordata. Lineage (NCBI taxonomy): Eukaryota > Viridiplantae > Streptophyta > Magnoliopsida > Boraginales > Cordiaceae > Cordia > Cordia subcordata. The sequence goes on along the minus strand of JAPTOF010000022.1, from coordinate 4,354,356 downwards.
GCATCTCAAGCTGAAGAAATGATCCCCTGGCAAAAGTTGAAAATTCTTATGGAGCTTAAACCAAAAGGGTAACAGAGATCTGTAACCTGGAAAACCATACAATTGAAGAGAAAATGCTAAATGATGGATGGCAGCTGGTGCCACACACCAAATTATGTTCTTGAAACAAATTCTTCTATGGAAATTCTCCCATCTTACACTTGACTACCATTATTGTTACAATGGATAGACAGAAATAGATGTAGAAGTGTGTACTTACTTTAGGAGAAGTAGAGGTATATCCATATCTTCTCTTTATTTGATCAACAGCACCAGCCTTGTCATCTTCAGCTGTGGTATTAGCTGGAACCTTATCATTATTGACCTTGATATGTTTCAACTTACCTGTAATATCAGTATAAAACAAGTTTAAATACTAAGTATCTTATTGTCAAACTTCAATACGCTTATTTAGTACCAAGAAAAATGAGAACTTGTTCCAAGGTACAGTGAAAATGTCCGTTTGATAGGAAATATATTCACATATTAAGATTGCGACATTCGTCATCTAGCACATTTTAACCTGAGATTGCTATAATTCACTTCAACCAAGATAATTCGTTATCTGAACAGATGCGTGATATGTGATAGAATTCAGACATGGAATCAAGAGGCTAATATTTTATTTTCCGCATAGATTTCATTCACAAAATAAACCTTCCACTCTTAGGAATAATACACTTCATAGTGTTCGTGACAAGGTTATATCATTAGAAGAACCATGGAACTCTTGCCAACAATGCACGGATTAGACAGAACAAACATTTCTGTCCGAGCAAATACACACAAAAGTTGTTGAAGATGCAGATAGAACAAATATGCGGAATTTTTTGGAATATAGATCAACGTTAAACTAATCATTGCAATCCAATGCAAACATACCTTTGATGGCATGAATTGTATTTGCAAAGTTCTTCTTGTTTATTGCTGCCATCATGGAATTTCCTTTTGGTTTCTCTTCAGGATCATCAATATTGATATCATCTTTAGAAAGAAAAAAGATGTTAGTGTTACCAATAACAGAAGTGGTGCCAGAAGAACAAGAGTCTACAGAAAATAAACTAAAAATGCATATTGGATATTTTGTTGTTGTTAGAGTATTATTCCTCCCACATAGAAAGTTCATAAAATCAAAAACCACTTAATAAGATCCTAGGCTACTCCACCTAATCCCAATCGATTTTAGGTTGGAACTTCAAGATCAATTGGTTTTAGGTTGGAACCTCAAGATTCTTTGGATAGTATCAGAGCCCAAGTCATGGGCCAGTTATATTTGTCCACGTGTGATATTCTAATTTATCCACGTGCCACCTAGCACCAATTCGCAGGATTCTATAGAGTGTTGTCAAAGGCTGCATACTTTTGGAGAAAGAAAACTTTGAAGGAAACTTTTTTTTGTTAACTGTGGGAAATATGATAATCAGAAAATGAACTACAAACAGTCTAGTGATGGTATCCACACCTATCTTTCAACTTCAAGGAGAAAAGCACATGGGGTTGGTGATTGGCTGTGGGGATTAACAAAGTACCTATATCCAAGTCAAACTCATCCTTCTTGTCAGACTTCTCTTCGCTCTTTACATATGGTTGAAAATTAGCAACTGAAAATATTGTTGACAGCTCTTCAATACTTTCTTTAGTGTCTTCAGCTTCAGTCTCTATCCCATCTTTTGTTTTAGCTCCCGTAATATCCTTGATAACAGAGCTAAATATACCCTGTCATGCCATGTGGTATCGGTTAAAGATCCTTCAGAGACATTTATCAAACATGACATTTTACCAGGAGTTTCAACAGTATACCTTTTTCTTCTCCTTCTGGATGATCTGAGTGGAGATACCTCCATTTGCAACCACCAGGTCTCTATCATAAACTTGGGAAGCAGATTCCAGAAATCTTGAGCAGATTAAAAGCAATACCATGCAACATCAAAATGGAGTAAGTACGACAATGCCTTTTTAATTGCACAGAAGATGTAAAAGAACTGACGCAGGCCCCAATGTTGATTGAATTTTACCGCAAAACTAGTAAGGCAGTTCCAACCTGTACTGTGGTAGATTCACACATAAAAGCTTCTTAAAATTTCAGAGAAGTGACAATACCTATATGCTTCCTTTTGAAGCAAAACTGAGAAAAAGAACACTTCCTGATCACCAACCACCTGTTTTTTGACAAACATTTTGCAGGTCATGATAAAATTTGGATAGTCTAAATATTCTTTGGGGGAAAGAAACTAACATGGAAAGGCAACATGTATATACCATGATAAGATCACCATTACGTGAAAAGCATACTGAATTGTCAGAAATCAAGTTCGCTTTTGGAGTTGAAGGTGTCATTCCTCTTATGGAAATATCCTTCAGAAGGGATAAGTCTGGCAATGACCTGACGTTTTACAGTGTGTTATTCATCAGAATGAACATTAAATTTGAATTTAAGTCAAATTCCAATCATATCCCTTTTTCACGTCAAAGAAGGAAACATGGAAGATATTCGTGCTTCCATTTACCTTCTGTTAGTTCTTTGTCTTTGCTGGTAAAACAAAGCAAATAATTCTGCACAAGAGAGACCTTCAACTGCAAGGTTAACCTATAGAACAACTATTTCTAATTTTAAATTATTGTCTTCTAGCAAATATGCCAAGTTTTTCATGCTCATGCTACTTCATGTTTAAGATTCATGTAGATTATGAAGAACAAATACTAAAAATACAAAGAATATCAGCCATATCTATACAGAAGAGAACACATAAATAGTCACAGTTGGGATGCTAAATTGTTTAGAAACGCCTAGTTTGATGTGCTAATGCTACTTGACATAAACTATCAACATTTCAATATGAAAAACAGTGTACACTTACTGGGGAAAATGGATATTAAGTTCTTCTACTTCTCATCAAGGTACAAGAGTGACATGTAAGTTACTATAATTCTTACCTTATCTCAATTTTCCCAGTGGAGAAAAGAAGAATTAGGGCAGCCTCGGGAGATGCAAAAGTTGAAGCCCAACAACAAGAAGCTGAGTGAAATTTCTTCTTATAAAACACTTTCTTGGTGCCCTGAGACATAACATGGCCTTAGAACATGGAAACAGCATTTTTGGATATTCTTCATGTACCTGCATGAAACATACATACATACCTGCACAGCATGCGATAAAGAATAGACATAAGCAGCTCTCTCAGAACACAGCAATAACAGTTGTTGCTTTTGTGCAGCATCATCAGAATTTCCCTTGCTTATTTCCAACACATCCAATATGCTAGATCCTCGACCTGACACCTCGTATCCATCTATTAAATGGGAAAAGTAGATGAAGCCCTGGTTAAATAATGTTCCTATATGCTTTGTCCTTGAAAAGATAATGTTAAGACAGATTTAAGAACCATGGTTTATTACCCAAAATCTTCATGAACAGAGCTCTGGAGGGTGTTTTAGGACAGACCATACTAGAACTTGTTGTGTTTCCTGTATCACTTTCAATAGCTAAAACTGATGAATCCTTTGTTGCCACCATAAGAACATTCTTGTCGAAACCATGGATGCTGCAAGTCTCAAACTGCAAAGAGATGACACCCGTGCAAATTTCACTTGCAATATGCTTTTCGTATAAAACAGTGGAGCCTTCCAAATCAATTAATGATACCTGCACAACAAAAACCCTACTTGTTAAGTGCATGCACAGTATTTTTGGTTCATAAGTGCATGCACAGAGTTGACATAATCATTAAAAAGTTCTCCAAGTTAGATCAATATGTTCAGAAACTAAGACAGCTAAAGATAAAAATAACAAGAACTTACATATCCTTGGTCAGACCCCACAGCAAGCTGTTTCGAATTATCCCCCATGTTTATGCAAAGTACAGCTCCATTAACTTTCACAAGTTTAACACTCTTAATGATGTGATTGCTTCCTTTCTTTGAACCTCCTGTTATTGAGCATCCATGAGTGACAAGACTATATTTAGCAATATATTGAGCACTTCCATAGTTTAGATCACATCACAGTTTAATGCAATGAGTTCTGATTGGGAAATTGTCCAATATCTCATTGTGAGCTAAAATGCAAAATGACACTATAGATCCTGACAAACACGATAAACAAACTCTAGCCCTGTCAAGCATTTTAACTCAGATTATGTAGAGAAATAGGAAAGAAGAACTACAAACAATTCTTTATTTTCTTTTCCCATTACTATCCACAAGAAAGATTTTACAGAAGTATGGCCCCCATTCAGTGGGTAAACAGTTCCTAACCATGCAAGGGCTCCTGAACATTTTGCAGAAACAAATTTTCAGTTATGCACCATTATGCATACACTCCCAACAGTTGCAATGTTTATTATCTTTCACCTTCTTTGACAGAAACGTGATTCATACCTGTTAAGGATAAAAAACCGTTGTCTGGGCTGAATGCGTCAGATTTAAATTTGTAAATGCGGACCTGCATAATATTAGAATAGTAAAGAACTGCTACCACCTCAAAATTTGCAACACAAACACTTCATAATTCTTTCTGTTTACTGATTGAGATACTTTACCATTCCCTTTTCATCTCCAGAAATGAGGAGCCGTAACTCGAAACTAAAATACAGTGCTGTTAGTGGCACACCGCTTAAGGACAGATCATCTTCACTCTGCATATATAATATTGCAATAAGACAGGAATATCAGGGAAGAAAGTACTCCTATGTCATAAGATAGTTAAAATGTACCATCAGATTGTTGATAAAATTCCTTGGATCTCTTGCTAGCTCAAAGTGCAAATAATGAAGCAGTTTATCTATCTAGTTGTAATCTGTTAAAAGATTATCATATCTAATTTGAAACTTGAGGCATATCTTCTATTTATTAAGAAAGGCACCTCCTCTCTTCTTATTTTTATATGGTTTTGTCAGAACATGAGCATCCATTTGAAATCAATATGCCTTTGGTGAAGCAGCACTCTGTTTCCATGAAAATTGCGTTCAAATATCACACCAATGTTCAATCCCTTTTGATGCAAGATCAACACATGCACATAGCTTGAACAGCAAATAGGAATAACCTAAGTGACAAATGAGAAACCAGAGAAATTTGTACAGGTGCAGCAAGACTGGGCTAACAATGCTAGAGCGGTATTAGAGAAACTTAATTATACTTGCATCTAATGGTTTAACCTTGTAAATGAGGTAAACAGTTCAATGATTATGTAAACAAAATAAGACAAGAAGAAACATGCTACTCCTATGCTTGTACCTGCTGAGTTACTGATACAATTGAAGATAAAAGTGGGCATGAAACGTCCCAGAAGTTTATGGCTCCGTTGCCGTGTCCTGTTATATAAATGTTTTTAGCCTTTGAAAAGCCACTGCCGCTGAATGAATTTGAGACAACATCTTTCAACTTTGTCTGAAATGGAAATAATGGTAATATATCTTTTGGCAACATGATGTCCTACAAAACCACAGAATTCCAAAACTTCAAATTATTAGATAACTGTGACATCATGTTAAAAAGATTCAATACGAAGTGACAACCATTTGTGATTACCTCAACCATAGAACATCTCATACAAGGGTTGTCAGTTATGAGATGTGCAACAGTGATATTTGAATCAGCAAATGGCAGTTTCACCATTACATCCTTGGGAAGTGATGGTGAGGACTTAGATTGGCTTTGTAATAAGTATGTTTCAATTAAGCAGTCATCATAGTTGTATGTGTGACCTGACTTTCCAAGCAAAAGGAGAAAATCACTTTTTTGTTTACTTTGGGCGCTAAAGCTTGTAACGATCTCCAAGTCAGTACAAGCCTCTGGGGGATTAAGGCCTAACTTGATCGTCCTAGATTCAGTATGCCCATTAAGTAGCACAACCTGTAAAATTAATATTCAGGTGTTGTCAGAATCAACAGAAAACTTTTGAATTTAATAAGCTATCAAGGATCTTCAGCTTTTGTGCTTAACATTAATGCTACAAATAGTATCTCCAAAAAGATCATTTCAAACTTTTTCTGAAGAAGGTACCACAGCCTTCACGTTCCCAATCATTGCCATGTGAAAAGTTCTCTGTCTAAGGCATAATGAAGTAAACTTAGCTCACAAGGCTACTGACTGTGGAAAAGTTCGCTAACTAAAATTTTCAAAAGGAGCTGAAACCATGTGCATAAGAGCATAATGCAGCCTTTTATTGAGCCAGTTCATGATCCAAGGCATATTTACCTTAAATTGAAAAAGAAAGCAAGTTACCTGAGTCAAATTAGCAGATAAATTGTCACATAAGCCCATAACATATAATCTACTTGTTTTTCCGTCTGCATAAGCCCACCTTAACCTAGAAATGGGGATCTTATCCAACTTGTATCCGAGATTTAGTTTGCAAATAGGAGCGTTAGACTCTTTATCCATCACTTTTTCGCTTTTTGAAGCTGAAGTGACTGGAATACTCCACATGAAGATTTCCCCATTGCTGTATCCAACAGTTAATTTACTTCCAAAAGGGCAAGTCCAACATGCTGCAGTGGCTGCTTTTGTGTCATGACATAATGATTGGACTGCGGTTCCTCCAGTTGTGAAAATTGATTTACTTTCTTGAATTGACCATAATACTATCAGACCGTCTCTGTAAATTATGACAACCCTGTAACGAGAAGATGTTGTCAGAGAGGTAAGAGTATTGGAAGGAAGTTAGTTCGAACAATATGTTTAGCCAGGAAAAGGAAGGTTTCCGACTTGGTAAAAGGAAAGCAAGTCGAGGAAGGTAATCTTCATGCACCTTGAACATGAGCATTTGCTCAAGTAAAACCTATAAACCTGGGTCCAAATGCTGCCGCAAGAAAGAGATTCCTGAAGATTTTAAGTGACTTTTTTCGATTTGCAAAATATTCTGGAGTCTGAGTGTCATTCAGCATGCAGCTTTTAAGATCAAATGTCATTAATCAACTCCCTTCAAAGTGATTCTAAAGGCATGATTGATATAGAGCTAAGTCTCAAGAAACGTATATCATAATGATAAATCTCATTGCCAAACATATCCACTTGCATAAAAGGTTTAATGTCAAAAACTAGACAAAGATCTGTCCTAATATCCTGTCACAGTCAATTTATCAAGAATACGACCAGAGAAGCTGAGTATTTCAGCTTGAGGCATCTCAGTATCTATAAATGACAATGGTGTAAATGCTTAAAAAAGTGTTTTGATCCAGAACTGGAATATTGTTTTCTTCTAGGAGACAAGAGAGAAGCTGTATCCATCTGAAGATGATGGGAATAGATGTGGTGGACATGAGTAAAGAAATTAGTAGTGGATACATTTAAACCATATAAATTAATTGATATGCCTCCTTTTGCTGAACCAGTTGATTCATTTAAGTGTTTCATCTATTGAATAGAGGCTTTCTTTCAAAATCAGAGATCAATTCATGCAGCAGATGCTATTTCTTGCTTTTATACTTCGTTCAGTCTATAGTTTGAGGATTTGATGCTATCTAGGAAGCAATGATGCAGTCAGTTTTAGCCCTAATGGTTGAATGCAGTTGTATTCCTTCTGAATTACATATATTGTGCTCACAAAATGCAGCGCAAAGTATGATAACAATGATTTGGATGCAGAAATTGTTAACCACACTAACTTCATGCTCCATAACCTGTATGCAGAGGTTATTAGAAGTCCATATGGTCTAATACAAGGTAGTGACATGTATAATGGAAAGATCTTGGCCCAATTTTTTATACGAGGCAATGTTTTCACAGTGCATGAAAATTCCTTCCACAGTAAAAGAAGTCTCAGTGTGGATAATGGACTGTGACATCTTAATGTCCGTTAAAAGATCTCGAGTGACAATGATTTGTCTTGATGCAGAAGATTTCTTAAAAACTTTAAAGTGATCAGACAATGGCTTAATATTGGACACCCACTTAATCAGAAACTAGAAGATGAATACTTAAGTTATGTAGCAGTCAAAACTTGTAATCCACTTTGTATACAATTTTAGTGTCCAACAGATTTGAGCTGATGAGTTGGATCCTGAAACATAAAATGTGGTTATTCTACTACCTTTTGTGTTTCTATACAATTTCCTGTAGCATCAAACGGGTCCAACAGAAAGGGAAAGCACACAAAAGACTATTAAGGAGGTCTTACCTTTTACTTTCAGCAGATGGCTGAGGCATTATATGAGTTACGGCACTATCACCTGTAAATTCACTTGGATTCCCTACATGAGGCACATATATCAGGCCATCAGTGAATTAGTGAACATAAATGCAGTATATGCATACATATAGGGAGCGTATCTCGTCACGATCACTTCAGGTGTGCATGCTCACATTACTGGCCTAATAAACAGCCAAATCCCCTACTGACTGAACAACCTAGAGCAAATTCACTTTCTTTTCTTATACACCAATCGGACACGCAAGCCAGCAGTAATTGGTCTTCTACTGCTCAGATATGCTAGAATATAAATGTTATGAGAATCAATCTCTTTCAATGATGGATAAAACATGAAGGTATAAGTTTGACCACAAATTATCAAATTTTTATAGAAAAAGAGAAGTGAAATGCAGCATTCGTTATTATACAAATATTTCACATAGCCAACAGTAATCCAGCTAAACTGTGTTGAAGATTCTCTTACATTACTAGAAAAAATCAGACCAGGATCTTTTATCTTGCTTAAAAAAAAAAAATCATATTCTTGCAAACGATTGCCAAAGCGTATGTGAGAACAGGTTAGAATTCTAACAGATATGGATTACAAGAAGAATTAATCTCACCATGTGATGCTGAATAGGGTATACGGTATTTCATTTGTTCTATGTTGCACACTTCTTGATCTAGCCTCAAAACCGACACATTACCTATGGAGTCACCAACAAACCTACCCATACAAATGTAATACACGACTCAAAGTTGTGTCCACATCTTATCACATGAAACTGGAAGAAATTCAGAAACAACTTACATATGAGTAGTATGTCGTAAGATCATAAAGGAGGTGATTTCCTTCTCAAAGTCATGTACATGAGACAATCTCTTGCTTTCTACATCCCATACCTGCATATGATTTTCAAATGTTGATTTATCAAACCAATGAAACAAATAGCAGATGCACAGGATTGGCAAAATGTGGTATCTCTAGTCATACCATTGCACATATAACTAGTATGGAAGAAAGAAAACACACAATTTATAGTGTATATACAAGGAGTCATCTCCTTCACTTGCCTCGATGTGGTTACTCGCATTTACATTAATGAGGATTCCTTGGTTCTCCATGAACTGAAAGACAAAAACTTTCAGTTAACATTGCTATAACTAAACTTGACAACACAGTACAAAACCATCAGCTAATATCAACTGGATTCTACAAACTCAAAAAAGTCAAAGGTGCTCACGAAATGCATAAAATGAAAAATGATGTGAGTCATGATATACATAATGTAGAAACCCTCACCAAAAACTAGATTTTAGGAGGGGCATGTACCTGCAAAAATTTGCTTGGTAATGCCTCAGAAGATTCAAGTAGAGCTTGTGTACCATCTTTCCCAAATAGTTTAATTCGACCATCTCTGCAAGTGCATGAGTTCCACCTCTTTTGAACTTCAATTTGAAATATATTCTCAATGTAAAATTACAAGGATGATTGAAATCTCGGTCCCATATCTTACAACTTAAGATGCTAAATACGAATAACAAATAATCTGTTAGAACACTATAACATATTTGCTACATCAAAATCTGAAGTCCGATAAAATGTGGTACACTGCATAAGGCTTAATCCACATGCATAACTTATCCAAAAGAAAAGACATTGCTGGACACACTTCATAGCTCATGAAATGATGAAATCTCTCATTTAAGAATACAAAGACTTGTGGTATACCAACAAGCATGTGGTTCTATGCCAAGTCTGAAGTATTGCACCTGGAAGCAGAATTCCCTATTAAATATCAACTAATATAACATAAATCTTCTTCATAGTTCAAGATATCCTGGAAAGAATTATACACTACCAGTACACCTACATTCAGTCCAAATAAAAGAGAATCAGAGAAATAATAAAAACATGAGAACAGTATCAAAGGGAACGCCACCGTACTTAGTTGAAATGGCAAGTATCTTCTGGATGGAGTCATATGCAAACAAAATAGATTCTGATGGAATGCCATAGTGAAAAACCAAGTGTGGGTTGACATCATCAGGTTTTAGGCTGTCTGTAGTTCCTCCAGGCTGCAGAACATGCATCAAAAATAGTGTCATGGCTGAAAAACTTTAATTTAGCAAGGAGTTATATAGAACAAGAAGATTTTACAATCATTTGCTAAATACTAAACAAATTTATGATGCATTTTGCTTATACTGACTTGTACTCCTAAAGGAGCAATCATAGGATCTTTACCTTAGTCACTTCCACTCAAAATACTTATACTGTTATCGATGGCACACTCATTCCTTTTCAAGCTATGAAAATGGCTATTTATGATAAACAGAACACTGTAAAAATGAAGAATCCATCACATCTGTTGTCTTTCACATTCTTTCTTCATTTTTTCCCCTATGCAAGTAAATCATTTCACTCCACTTCCAGAAACAGTTAATTTGGAGGATAATCATGAGCAATCAGAAGATTTAAACAAGCGTGCTGTGCAATTCCCAATTCATAAAAAGGTTTCCATTTCTTTCTTCTTTCAAAGAAGGGATAAACACTATATTTGATATGAACAAACATTCTATTTCTGCTCTAAGATAAATTTTAGCCATTGCAATTATCTCATGTTCAGTGATATTACAGTAGAGTGTCTCAGGCATACATGACAATTACCTCCATTACTTCCATTGTACTATTATTTTAGACTTCTAATTTTATTCATTTAATATGCAAGGTAAAGTTGCGTACAATAAACCTCAAAGTAAGTTTGAGCATTCTGTTGACCCGCGCAAAGCCAGGGTTTATAAGCCGAACGCGAAGTCTTTACAAGACAGTGTAGTACAAGGGAGATCACAAATTAACATGTTCCTTTGGACATGAGATATTCATGAAATTAGCTATGTTTACGTGAAGGAATTAACCAAGAGTCAGTATTGACAAAACATTGATGCACTACAAATAAACTGTTAAGCAAACAATGGCAAGTATCCAAGGAACTAACCTATATATAATTGAAGGAACTTCTATTCTCAATACTCTTTAATTTTTTTTTTTTAAACCCCGCACCCACAACCTACCCCCGTCCCCCCAACCTACCCCCGTCCCCGTGGGAATTAGAACCTAGAACTTTTTTTAATTAAACCCCACATCCTGACCCAACCTCCCATGTTTTATAAATTCAAACTTAGATCATCACTTTTGAGTTTGCACGTAGGTCCACCCCACATCCACGGTCACACATGAGATAAAGAGTATTTCTGACGTTAAATATGCTGCCAGCTGCAACTACGAGTGGGCTTTCTACAGCCGTTGCTTAGCCTCATCCTGGGCATGGCAACTAAAAAAGCATTAATTTAGAGAAATCATTACTGTAATATTTTTCTAATAATGTCATTATTAACTTTACGAACTCGAATTCTCCTACAGGATACACTAAAAAGAAGAGAAATCTGATGATAAATAATTTATGTAACATTGTGAAGGAATTTAAATTCAATTATTGCTCCTAGATAATTTTTTTTTTTTTCTGTGAGATATGAAGGAGGATTGAAAGTGTAATTTCTTTTATGTTTTAAAATTGCCTCTTTCTTCTTTGTAACTAGGTTGAACATAATTTGGTTAAACCAACCAAAGTACCAAACTATCTTAGTCAACTCAAAAATTCGGATTGGTTTTGGTAATTTTATTTGGTTAAAACCAATTAATTACTTTTTAATGAAAACTAATTAATTTGGTTTAGTTTGAAATAGGTTCATAGAATCAAAGTAAAATAAATCGAAACATGTTCGCCTCAAATTATATATATATATATATATATATTAGCTACACTTATAATATAGATGATAAATCAGAGTTAATCTATTGGTTAATGTTCACTCCAAAAATGAATCTAAGTTGGTGTGATGGATCCTCCAAGAGTTGTAATCTCAAGGGCAATTGTAATCCATAGTTGGCAATCCAATCAGCACTTCTATTGACTTCATGATACGAATGCTGGATCAAAAATCTAGAATTAACCAAATCATATCTCGTAATTCTATTTTGTAGCTCCAACGAAAAACATAAATTTTTTTTAAATTGAAAAAACAAAGTAAAGTAAGATTCTTTGGATACTTTCGTAGCATAGCAAGGTGGCAATGACAAACGAAAGCACAATTAACGTGTGGAGCCTGATTTACTTTTGCTTTTTCTTTCTCAACCGTTACATTAAAGAATAGACGTTGGATGCATTACGTGGCAGCGATTTTGACATGGAACCAAAAGGGTAGTTACATACGTTTCATTTTCAATGATGAATATAGAATTTTTCCTTTTTTTCAAATTTCCAGACATATAATAATAATTAAATATAAAATAAAATTTTATTTTAAAAAAAATGAGCATTAAATAGAGTAAAAGTGGTCGGTGAGCTCCCCTTATCCAGAACAGTAAACAAATCAGATTTCTACTTTAATATATCTGATCCGCTTACTGCAAAATCCACTAAAGTTGTAAGCAAAACGTTTTCTTCAACTTCCTAAAGATCACACTGGCAAGTAACCACACCCTTTTGCTTATAAGGTTAGTATATTACGTCCTCTGAGGCGAGCATTTCGTAACATTATAACGTTATTCACGAAAAATTTAAATCTGTTTCAAAAGGTTGCAGCTGTACTCCGATACCGCATTAATGCCAGATATTCTACCCATGAAAGCATCATGTGACATGTCCTTATTCAAATGACTATGGTGAACAAGATAAAAGAAAAATAAAATAAAACAAGATATTCTTAAAAGCAAGATTAACCATTCAAATTTAAATCTTAAAAAAATAAACTTTAATCAAACCTGAGTTCGAATCTCACGAGAGGCGAGGTTGGTTCAGAGTGGGGTGCAAAAAAGTTATCAAAAAAAAAAAATTTCCTCAAAAATATGCCTATGAAGTATGAAGCAGACTGCATATATATCATCATATAGTAATAATTTTTATCATTTCTGTACTTAGCATGAAATCCGATCAATGTGTTTTCAGTGATTAAACCCACAAAGCAAATTAAAACAAGAAAACAGATAAGTAAGGAAAGATCAAAACATTTTGATTCTGAGGAGAGATCAACTTACCTTCTTCAGAGAAGCCTTCTCCACAAGCTTCTTCACGTTGCTAAACATATGTGCTTATTTATCTGATCTTGAAGATCAAACTTTAGCTTTTTGTTTATCAATGCTTTGAACTAAAATGTTAATTGTAAGGAAATGAAAATGGAGATTTTTAATGTGCGAAATGAGAGAGTTGAGAGAGATGAGACAAAGTGTTTTGAGTAGGTGATGTGAGTAAAAGGACGGTTTTATTAACGGTTTGTGTCATTCGACAAAGATAATTTTCTTTTTTTTTTTTTTTGAAATATTTGAAAGTAAATAACTTGAGATGATCACACGTGGGGCTTGATTGGATTGATCCGAAGATTGCGAGACAGAAACGGGTTTGACGCTGTCTTGCTGTACTGATTGTTCGAAAACGACAAGTTATTAATTTCTACTTAACTAATGATTATTTAGTAAAATCTTGCTCAAAATGTTATAACGTTATTAATTAGGCCATTATCGAGCAAATGTAATTTGCCTAAATCAAAATTTTGTAACAAACTTGCAGGATAGTCATAATGGATTAGAAACTCTGACATTTAAATCACTATTAAATGTATGAAGCTCAATACGAATTAAATAGGTTAAGTATTTTAGTTCGAAAAATGAGCTATCTATTTGACTCGACTAATGGCCTGTTTGGAATAGTTTTATCTGAAATCTGAAATTTAAAATCTGATAAGTATCTTATTTTGATGTAATAAGACTGTTTGGTCTAGAAATCTTATTAACTTAATTTGAAATATTAAAATAAGCTGAATTAACCAAAATGTCCTAAATATCTAATAATGCCCTAAAACATGAGGGTATTGATGAAAAGAAAAGTTTCATTAAACATTTCAAAAATTTCAAGCGTTTCCCAAATAAAATACTCAAATTTTTACACTATAAATAAGTTATCTTAAACTAAGTATCTTATCATAAGTTCAAAAATAATATACTTTTTAACATAAAATATAAAATATGATAAGATGCTTATGATAATCTGTAAACGAATACGGCATAAAAATCGTGGGTGGAATATAGTTGGGAACTTCCTAAAACCGTAATATAGAGATAGCCTCGTATTAATTAGCTATGAAAAGCTTCAAGTCTACCATATTAAAGTAAATCATGTATCATAATCAAAGTTGTGTTTGGAATGGTTACGTGGCTACTTGAGATTGGCCTATGCTGTGGGGCTGTATATCAACCATGATTTTGACTTGAATAAATCAGACAAGAACACGTAGATATCCAAATCCAGACGTTATTATATGTCCCATCTTCACTGGCGGAGCCAGTCATGTGTGAGAGAGGGCCAAGGCACCCCCTCAAAATTTTTCCTCATTTTTTCTTTTAAAAAAATTACTACACTAAAATTAAAATAAGATTTTTTAAAAGATATTGGCACCCCTTGACTCCTATTACTATCACACCTTAATCCTAAGCCAGGGGTGCTCTATTCAAGTCTTCTATTTTTTTATTCTGTAAATTTAATATAGAATTTTGAAAGAGTTAATGATTTTCGCTATTAATTTTGCCTTTAGCGTACTTTCTCAATTCTTAATTTATAATTTATAAATTTAATGCAAAAAATATTAAAAATAACGTAAACAATCTCAAATTAGACTCAGTTTAAAATATTATCACTTATGCAGTCATATATGTATTTTAGTAGTATCAATAATAAGCTGATTATTAAAAAATTTCAAAATTTGAAGTCATGCCTATGATTATTATAAAAGGTAGTTTTTATTGACAACCATTGTATTCATTTATTTAAGTCTTTTTTGTATGTTACTATTAAGATATTATTTTTGTATTATATATATATTTTTTATGATTAATTTTTTGATTTACATAAAAAATTTATAAATTGATATGCGCACCCCTTGACCCGAGGGTCTTGGCTCTGCCACTGCCCATCTTCTTTCACTTCTATTTTTGCACAGTTTTTATGTAATCCGATTATAATATTAGATGTAGTAATAGGATTAAAAGGGTGTTTGGTTTTGTTTATTTTAGGTGCTTATAAGTATTTAGAAAAAAAAAATTCAAATACATGTTTTTTATTGTTTGAGTTCTTATAAGCACCAAATAAGTAAAGCCAAACACCCTTAACACTTTCAGCACTCAAGTATCTGTGTGTTTTTTTGGACGAAATATCAAATTTTGTCAATCATCAATATAAAAATAGTACAAATTTATTTGTTTCAGTTATAGCATGCACAACGAATAAAGAAGTAAAAAGTTTCGTAAAGACTCAACCGTCCAATTTAAATTTGTGGCAAGTAACATACCATTAACCATGGGAAGTTAATGCTACAAGATACACCATCCTTCACAACTTTCTTAAGCCGATTGGCATTGATGACCTAATCTCTTAGGGTGTTTTGGATCAACCATGCATGAATAAAATCTATCCGTGGAAAATGTGTCTTCTTTTCTCTCTTGAGCTTCTTTTCTTACTCTTGGTTGTAGGGATGTTTGGGCTTGTTCACGTGTCATTTATTTCCCTTCACAATCTAATTCTCCCTCTCGGAAGATTTAAACATGGATTATTATTCTTCAGAGAATAACCAAATAAATTTGTCAATTACATGTCCTTAAGAATTAGGTCAAAATGATTGAATAGTAATCTGTTGTGGTCTAAAATGTTTAAGTTCAAATTTATGTGTTCTATCAAAAAATTTTCATGCCCTTTCACCAATTTAGAGTATGAGTTAGAACCTATATCTTGATATTCGTAGTTCTAGGTGAATCTAATTTAATCTTGTTGATAATGAGTTTCTCGTCATTGAAGCAAGAGTTATCTCTTGATTTCTATTCCACATTCCATAATTTTTTGTCTCAAGTTGTGATATTCTTCCTAAGTCAATTCACATGACCTCTTAGAGATACATTTTTTTTTTCTTTTTATGATGAAAAACTCAATTTATGATCCTCTCATGTAAATTGCTGTCAATCACATGTATAAGCCATCATCTTAGCCATTCAGGATATTCAAATCCCAAAAAGTAAATAATTACGAAAAGAAAAAATTATTTAAAAAAATTGTGGGAGTTTTTAATTTTATAAATGGCTAAGATGACATTATATGTTTGTAAATTTGATTGAGACTACTCTTTCATATCATTGTGAAAAATTACTTGATATGAGATGATCCAAGTCTGAAAATTCAACTTAAGTAAGACTATACCATAACACCTATGAATCCTATGCTTTGTACCACTTCCTAATATATAATCTAAGTTTAGTCAAGGACAAAATAATATTTATAATCAGAGAATATAATGACACATTTAACTACGATAAGTTACTATTAGTCATTCACGAAACCTGAGGGTTATATATATTAGACAAATTGGATAGATGCTGAATATCATTTGTTTATAGGCCCAAAATATCTGTACTTTATCTCGAGCATGTACCAATAGATACGAAGATGGCGCAAAGTCTAATTTGGGCCCAATTCATTCTAGTTATAAAGTCTTGCGATTTCTGGGCTAAATGGACTATTAATGGACCAATGCCTTGTAGAACAAAATTGGGCCAAGTTTAACTTAATTGATAATTGCCCAGTACCCAAAACAAATGATAAAAATGAACGACTACCACAATCTACAAATATCAGACTTGGATCTCTTTCGTAACAGAATATTTAAGATGGGAATCTAATAGTGATGAATTGCTTATACAATTTCGATGAAATACTCCAAGAAATTTAATATCATAAAATCTTTCTTATAATATTATAATATTATGAGAGAAACAGAATCGTAAATATCTACATTTCTTTCTTCATTCTTTTTTCTCCTTTTTCCTAACCTAAGATTGCAAGGCAACAAGTACGTAGTAAGAATGAATTTTTAGGAGCATTATCATCTCTCTATCTCTCTTTCTCTCCCAATCTTCAATAGTTCTAATTTCATTAACTTTTGAGGTACAAAGAGTAGTTTAAGTAGTTAAAATTACTTTTATCAATAGTAACGACTTGAGTTGGAATCTCAAAAGAGGTCAGAGTTAGGTTGAAAGAAAGGAATTTGAAAAAATCATTAATTTTGTATACAAGACAAAAACTAGGCATAGGTTGCATTCCAAAACTAAACTACCTTAATGATTTCTCAGTGATATCAAATCATTAATTACCGCAAAGCCTCGTGCTATTTTAACTCTTATAAGAAGAGCAAAACATAGGGAAACCAATGTAGCCAATTTTTCAATTTCGATAAAAGATGCTGCATTTTGGTACTACTCTTATTTTACACTATTTAGGAACTTCCATAATTAACGTTCACATGATTTGGTATGGGCAATTGATTCTAACTTGATAAATATATCTTGTTTTTTGGCCTACATTTGAATTGGAATAATGTTGTTCTCCTAAATCCAGTTAGACTACATACTAATTAATCATGACAATGCTCATACTGGTATTGAATGATTGTACAATGACTTTTCTCGTTTTCTACAAAAAGTTGTGCCAAGTTTAACTTAGTTGATAATTGCCTAGTGTCCAAACAAATGAATATACTATGTTTCTGACAAGAAAAAAATGAAAAAAAAAAAATTGAACGACTAATACTAATATGAGAGTTAGTTCTTTCTCGTAATAGAATATTTAAGAAGGAAATTTAACGTATAAATTATTTATATAATTCCGATGAAATATTCTAAGAAATTCTTTATTATAGAATTTTCCTCATAATGTTATAATATTACAAGGGAAATTGAATTCATAAATGTATATCATCTACATTATCTCTCTGAGGATTTTTCATAGTTCTAATTTCATTACTTTTTCAATGTGGGGAGTAGCTAAAGTGGTCTACTCAGGGGTAATGAATTTCATTACTTTTTCGATGTAGGGAGTAGCTAAAGTGGTCTCCTCGGGGGTAATGACAACTTCACGAGAGATAAGGGCTAAGTTGGGAAAGGAGGTCCATAAATATCATTAATTCTATTAACAAGACAAAAACTAGGCATAAGTTGCATTCCAAGACTACCTTGATGAGTTCTATATGATATCAACTCATTAGCTACTGCAACACCTCGTGCTAGTTTAAGTCTTATAAGAAGAGCCAAATTAGGGCAACCAATGTCGACAATTTTTCATTTTTGATAAAAGATGCTCTCTTTGTTCTGCTGATCATATTTTACACTATTTAGGAACTTCCATAATTAACATTCTGGTATGAGCAACGAATTCTACTTTGTTTGCCTACCTTTGCGTTGGAATAATATCATTCTCCTAATCTAGTTGGAGATTATGTACTAACTTATGATAAAGCTCGTACTATTATTAAATAATGTAGAATGGGCCCTTTTTTTAATTTTCTACAAAACCATTTAATTTAAAAATTAGTCATAACGGTTGTACTAATATTATTGAATGATTGTATGACGACTTTTTCTCGTGTTCGATAAAAACCCTTTAACCTGAAAATTGTTCGTCCTCTTCAGGTGGTCCAACTTACTCAGTGGTGTAAATTGATTCACTCATTGAGCTGAGGGATGAAATCTCATCATGCTTTCTGGGTTTGCACCCACATGACCACACGCTTCTAGCATCATTTTGATAAGAACTTTTATATCTATATATCTATATATCTTTATATCTATATCTTAAGAGTTAAGCCCCACCAAGGCCATCATTTTCATGAGTTGTAAGTGATAGAGTTTGCCTCCTATTGCCTATAGCTCTCTGCGAAGCTTGCCTTCTCATTTCCATGCAATCATACAATAATTGCGCCCCATTTATATTATTCCTGAATTGATCGGGGCCTCAATGAAACCTGTGCATCTCTCCTTCCTCTTTCCTCACTTTCTGCGCATCGATTTAGAGGATGTTTGGCCTCATTTATATAAAAAATATATGAGTGGACGTTTTTTTCTAAGTATTTAGAAGCACTCAAATTATAAAAGAGCCAAGGATTTTCTCTCTTTTTACTTTTAGGAAGCAATGATACAAGTCGATTAGGAAGCAGATTTGTTGTAATGTCTTATATCGGTGAGAGAATTAATTGCATGGTTTATAAAGGACTGTGAATTTAAGTTACGACTTGAATTGCTCATTTTTAGTCCATTAATTTGAAATTCGAATAATTATTTCTTGAGTTTAATTACAATAGTAGTTTACTTCCGAGGCCTTTAGTCGCGATCCAGCAAGAGATGGTTGATAATTTAAGCACTTATGCCCAGTTTATATTTCTAAGCTTAAACTTCATCCTGAAAATATGAACAGAAGAGGCCAAAAATTTAACTTCTCTTTTTTAATGTTTGAGACTTATGTGATGTGCCGAGTGCAATTCGCCCACCCAACCCAATTCATCGAGGTTCAGGGCTAGCAAGCCACATTGGGTCGATAAACATCAAATATAATAATTTAACTAGTTTAAAAAGGCTAATATAAGTACCTATATCATGGATATTGCTGAGACTTTTTCTATTGATATTATATATTTTTATAACTGATTTTTTTTTAGTGTTTATTAAAAATATATAAAAATATGCATCCTTGAACTCAGGTCCTGGTACTGTCACTATTTGTTTTGATTGAAATTTTTTGTGAAAAAATATTTTCAAATAGTAAAAAGTACATTCTTTATGCAATACGCATTTAGGTTTGACTTTTAAAAAATTAAATGAAACTTTGAAAACAAAAGTTCGAATTCATTTTGCTTTAAGAAGTTAAAATTTTATCTTCCCAAACAATAGTTTTTTTTTTCAAAAATTATTAAAAAACAAAAAAAATAAATTTATTAGACTATCCCACATCCTTCAAAATTTCCGGTTTTAAAAGTGATATCCGAATGACGAGCTTTTGACTTAAAAGTGAGGGCACAACATGTGTAGGTATCAGAATTCATTGTCTAGGGAGAATACTATGTACTAATTATTAACATGCACGCATTTGACATGAAACATTTCCTTAACCAATCGTGTGTTGTCACAATAAATACATGTAGACCCTAGGAGATATAAACATGTCTCCTTACTAGTCTATTATTACATTTATTATTGGTTTTGACAAAAATCAAGGCAGCCGCTTTTATTTGTACAATTATTATTAGAATTATTATTTTGTAATTTGTCGTCAATTACTAGCTAATTATTAATAGCATTTATTTTCTTCAAAAATCAAGTTTGCACACCCCGTTAATGCATAAGCAACCATCACCTACAAAGTTGGGGGACAAAAAGTTGGATAACATATTTCTGTCCACATTAATTGCTTTTGGCTTTTTGAGGATGAGGAGAGGAGGGTAGGATATCAAATTATTTTTCTCCCGTACGTAGTTATGTTGAAGAAATTAATTATAGTGAAGTGATAATATAATCATTTGTTAATGATTTTATAGTTTTATGATAAGTGGAACTTAATTGATAAAATTTGATCACCGGAAATAGAGATTAAACTAGAAACTTTTTTTTATTGGCATTAATATAAAAACAGATCATATATATAAAGGCATGAATAATGTTTTTTCAGAATACAAATACTATAATTGGTTTCGAAGGGTCCTCACATTGTGAAAGCTTTGAATATTTGTTTCATTTTTAACACTATTGAATACATCACTTTTAATGAACATAACTAAATAATCATTCATAAATTCATCTCTTAATGGTGTCATATGGGCTTATGGATGTGCCTAATAGTGTCAATGTTAAGTATTCAACATAATATGAATATTTTTTTTTTTGAAATATTAAGTGGTGTCTACACCACTCTTAACTACGTGTAACGTCCTTGATCGAAACATTGAGAGAGTTCAACACTAAGGGCCTGTTGAAATTGACTTTATTTTTAGGAAAAAATACTTTTTTTTCCTTAAAAAAGTTCATTAAATTTGTAATAACTATTTAATTTGACTTCTAAAAAAATTAAAATTAAAAAAAATTCAAATACAACTTTTTTAAAAAATTAAAATTTTTAACTTTTTTAAAAAAATTATTTTTTAAAAACCATTAAAAAAACACTTTAAAAAAAATTTAATCTAAACGAACCCTAACCTTTCCCCAAAGATACGGCAACTTTAGTGGACATGCAAATGTTTATTCCTCATGATGATCATCCCACGTTTTGTTAATTTGGCCACGAGGGGTTTGGTCAAAATTGAGCGGGTGCCAACTCAGCTACATCATGCTGCATGCAGAGAGAAAATAACCAGAAAAATATGGACAAGTTACACAAACACGGCAACATAGTGCTCTAGTACGTGTATTGTGTGTGCATGCTCTAAAGAAAGAAATAGAAAAAAGAATTAAGGGCTTGTCTGGATTAATTATTTCATGAAAGAAATATATATATATATATATATATTTAAAAAAGACATTATTTTCCAATAATATGTATTTGAATTAGTTTCTAAAAAAGTTGAAACTCTAGAAATAACTATAAATTGAAAACACTTTATTTAAAATGTGTAAGAAAACACTTAAAAAAAAAACCAATTTGAATGACCTCTAAGAGTCTACCAAAAATAGAAAATGACATTATATACAAAGGGAACCACGAATAAAGAAGTAAAGAATAGAAGAGAAAAGAGAATTCAGACCTAAGATCAAGCACCAAAGGGAGAAATATCTCTCTTTCTCTCTCACTCTCTCTCTAAGACTGGGCAAGTGTACAAATAATAATATATGTTAGAATATGTATTAAGTAGGGGAAAGAGATGGAGTGATCCCCAAAAATAAAATAAAAAGGTGACAGTAAAGAAAAAGAGCAAAATACAACAGCTATAGCTGTATAACTTTATGGTTTAATTTGATTCGGTTTTAAAAAAATTCAAAAATCGAACCAAAATTAAGAAATTGCAATTTTGACTGCTTATTAAATAAAACTTTTTTTTTTATTTCTCTTAAAACAAGTTATCAAACTACATCTTATTCGATTTAGTTCACCAATTACTTCGCTCCACCTTAATGTAAAGTGATTCTTTAAACATTCGGTTAAAACAATATCTATCACTTAAATTATTCCCTAAATTTCGAACATCCAACTAATGTGTTGGATGGTGGAGTTGAAAAAGAGAATCAGAAGAACGAAACAAGGCAGAGAATAACTTGGTGGCACATTCTTTTGTCTCTTAAGAAACGAAAGAGTATTTCCGACAAAAAAAAAAAAGAAACGAAAGAGTAGGCGTCACCAAGAGTTGTTGTTGTTGTTTTTTTTTATATATTATAAGATTGCAACTTGCCGCCAAATGCAAAACGTTGCGTCGTGCGCAACAGCAAACTGTTGTGAGCTGTTCTTTATTAATTCTTTTTTAGTATGCCTTTTTTTCAAAAGATTATTAAATAATGATTAAAAAAATTCTGTTTTAATTAGCAACAGTAATTTGTTTGGTTTGGTGGGGGTAAAATCGTCAAATCGCGTTAAAGAAAAAGAAACCGCGACTTGCCAGCGGGGAGATGTCGAGCCACTGGGGTGACGTCAGCACAACGTCTTTTTCTTTTGCATAGATTTTATACAACGCAGGGAGTAGCAATCGGGTGCTTGTCAACTTGCTGCTTTTTTTTTTTTTTTTTTTAATTGACCAAAAAAATTGAAGTTTGTGCTTTTTTTTGGTAAATTGTCAAGGACTTTTCTATCATCTTCTAAAAGTATTAAACCCTCTTGTCATAAAAAAATCTTTCACGGTAGTATATAGTTAACTGAAAATAAACGCATGCTCCCATGTGGTTTTAAAATTGTGTTGGATGTCCTTATAATATAAAGATCAATATGTTATTTTAGTTAACAATCTTATTGAAAATAGCGGTTTTTGGGACAGATGGGGACATGTGTTTATTTTCAATTACCATAAGATATTATGAGAATGGTTACAACTACTCTGAGTATTGTACGTTATTGTTTTTGGATTTTAAAACTAATTGGAATTAATTTTAGGATTATCTAAAGAGTAATAATTAAATGATTGTTATAGTTTATTGATATTTCTTTCTTATG
This sequence comes from Cordia subcordata, assembly GCA_028554755.1. Taxonomy (NCBI): domain Eukaryota; kingdom Viridiplantae; phylum Streptophyta; class Magnoliopsida; order Boraginales; family Cordiaceae; genus Cordia; species Cordia subcordata. The sequence continues at coordinate 4,331,130 of JAPTOF010000022.1, read as the reverse complement.
TTAGATAATTTATCATGTGTCCCTTTGTATTCAGAAAGTCATGGATATAATGAGTATTATGTTAAAAATTACTAATAAATTTGGCCGTTTAAGCTTTAACCCTCTCGAAAATAAATCTCTATTGTTTCGTATAAAAACGTCTTTTATTGATTAGTATTGAAGAAAAGAAGGTAAGATGTTGTGGAAACAAGTGAGTTGTTCATTTCAAAGAAAAGTAAATTAGTTGCCTAATTGGCGAAACACAACACCTTTCCAAGTCCAAAATTTTGGTACAAATCACATGCTAAACTTGACTTTGAACTTGACAATTCATGTTACAATACCTCCTCTTTTTTCCTCCACAAGTTGAGAGAATTAGGGTTTGTTTGGATCGGGTTTTTTTAGAAAAAATAATTTTTTTATTTAAAAAGTTACATTAAGTTTGTAATAACCATTTGATTTGGTTTTAAAAAAGCAAACTACGAAAAGGCAATCTGAGGCTTTTTAGAGCCATAATTTTGATTTAAAAAAAGCTTTTTTAATCTGTTAAAAAAAGCGTTTTTAAAAAAAGTCAATTCAAACGAACTCTTATTCTAAAAAATCTTTCCACTTTTCTTTTTCTCTTTTACAAATGTATTAACGAAACATTACAATCACATAACATATACTTAAATCTTGACGGCATATTCTATATTACAAGAAATTTTTCACATCATTTTATCGTAACTCGTTACCGTTTCGTAAAACGCAATAACATGACCTTGGACTAAAAAGGAAAACAAGAAGACTTCTAAAAAGAACCACATGCTCTACCGCGGGTAATGCGTGTGCTTTACAACTTCAAAAGATAAAAATGTGTGTCCCTTGGGGTACCGTGGTCAAAGTCAACAAACTTGGCTTCGAGTTTTGCAATGCATTTATGTTGGATCACATGTTTTTGCCCCAATAGTTAATCACTTGAAGTGGCAACACCTAGGAGGCTTCTTGACTTAGTCAACACAAAACTTACAGTGTTCCGTGCACCACCTGAGCCCTCCACCACAAGCAATTATTATTATTTAAAAAAAATAAAAATAAAAATAAAAATAAAATTAAAATTAAAAGAGGAGAGAGAGGAGGACCCTTTTGGCCCCGTGAAGTTGTACATGTGTGTGATTCCAGCAATGGACTCTCATGCTAAAAGCATAACTTTTCTTCATTCATCATTCTTCTTCTTCTTCACATTATTCTTCTTTCTTTACATTCAATATCCATTCAAGCTCTTCTCTACCAACACAATATTGCAATACATATTCTCCTCTACATTGAATCAATTTTCTTTTTTCTTTGCCATCTTCATTTAGACTTAAGCAATGGATGAAGTTTGACTCCCCCCCCCCCTCTTTTGGGTTATTGAGATCAAGAATTTTCAGTGTTTTGTGGTTTACTCAATTGTAAGTTTCAAAGACTAATGCTGTATTGCTGAATGATGGTTTTGCAATGCTAATCTTGATATATCTACATGTTCATGCAAATGATAAAAAAGTTTAGAACTTTGGTGGATTTGGTTTTGAGTCTTGAAATTTAAATGTTCATCTGTTGCTCAGTTGTCTTTGAATGGGGTATTTCAGGATGAATGTTGACCAAAGATTGGAACTTTTCGGTGCATTTGGTGATTATGATGAGTTTATTTAGACTTTTTAGACGCTTGAATATGTATAGCTTGCTCGTTTCATTTTTCTCTTGAGATGGCATAACACAACTTTTAAAAGTAATGATCAAAGCTTCAATCTTTATGAATTTGGTATTGATTAGATGAGTTTGTGGTTGAATCTTAACTTGCATGTTAATGTGGTACTTGGTTTTTTTTTTTGTTTCTTGTTGATCATGTAATAAATGGAATTTCGATTATGCTTTATGTGGCAACTTTGTGGTCCTTGTAGTCTATGTTTTGTGAAACTCCATGTTCTAAATTTGTTTATGTTATTTCCTGGAGATTCATGTAATGATTAATGAATGGTATCTGCTTTTGGCAACTACTAGTCATGAGGTGCAATTATATAGGCAATTAATGATCACAGTGGCTGAACCTGCTCTCTCTATCTCAGAAGCAGAACTCATAGATGATCATTAATTGAGTAGCTCAATATATTGTCTTCCACCTTGGTTTTTCCGTAGGTATAATCTGTAATCTTGCCTCTTAGGGAACTACAATGAGTTTTACTAATTAAGTTGCAAAAAATCTATAGATAGTAAAACTGAAATTCGCCTCAGTAAACAGTTGAATGGAATGACCACTGCTATACATAAGATGTGAATTATCATCTTAGCCAGTTCATGCAGTTCAATGTTGGACTGATGATTAGTAAGAAAAACAGAAGAATTGGTTGTTGTTTGAAGTTAAATGTGAAAGAGCATAATTGGACAAGTAGATATAGGGCCTGTTTGAATTGGCTTTTTTCAGGAAAAAGTATTTTTTTTTTTTTGGAAAAGTCACATTAAATTTACAATAATTATTTGATTTGGCCGCTAACAAAGCTGAAATTCTGAAAAAAGCTAAAATACAGCTTTTTTTAGAAGTCAGAATTTTCAGCTTCTCAAACAAAGCTGTTTTTCAAAAGTTGTTAAAAAAAACGCTTTTCAAAAAAGCCAATCCAAACGAGCCCATAGTGCAGTGGATTGCATTTATTTGTGCTCTGTATACTTTGATTGGGTCCTGTTAAAGGCAAACCTATAGTCCTGTTGAAGGCAAAACTATCTCATGCCTCTTCAATTTTTCTTGGAAATTAAGTCTGAACTCTGTAGCACAATTTATAAGACTGCTGTTTCCTTATCTCGACCCTTTTATTGTCTCGCTGCAGAGTGCTGGAAGTCATTTAGCTCGCCATTTTAAGGATGCCATGTTCCAGATTTTGGGTTCATAGAGTTTCACGGATATGTTTATGTAACTAAATTGCAGCTTTTACTCAAATCCGTGCAGTCTGTATGGGAAGCTTGTCGCACCTTGTCAACGTTAAACATAGCAGCATGGCAAGGAAAATGGTGACCCGTGACAGACATGATGATGGTAAGTATTTTTATTTTTTTAGCGGAAGAAATTGAAGATAGGAAGCAATTCCTCATTGACAATCTTATTGCAATTGGTCAAAATTTTTGAAGCTTCCTAATTTTCTGATAATGAAATCACCATGCCTTGTTTAGAAACCAGAAAGATAATTTTGGGAAAATTGTAGTTCTGCATCTAATAATGATCAGATATATCATGGAATACATAATTCGACGACTAAGAAGCATCGATTTCAAAGTAGAGTGCAGAAGAACATAATGGAGTTCTCTTTATTCTCTAATCCAAATTGAATAGGAGCTCTGTCTATTGATCCCTCACCATATATACTGTCTTCCACCTTCGCACGTTTTAAAATCAAAATGGAAACTCATCCGCACAACTGAAAATGCCTTATGTGTTACTCTTACATGGATTCATGCATATGCATTCTTTCTGGAGCATCTATGTGCTGCAATCTAGGTTCCCATCCAACCAAACTGAAAAGCCTTTTTTGCTTGGAAACATTGACAGCGCATGCGTATAAGTATTCTGTTAATTGATATCTTACTTTTTTTTTTTTTTCCTGCCAAATACAAGAACACAGGCTTCTAATTCAATAACTCTGCAGGCTTTGAGGCTCCTCGGAACAGTCTAGAGCTGCAAGTAGAGTCTGTACTGAGCAACTGTACCGAAAGATTTACTCTGCCGGTACTGATCTTTAGAATTTTTTTTTTCTAAAGCTGTCTGATTCTATATCTTACTATACGGAAAGTTGCGAATGTAATTTTCCTTTCTGTACACCTCGCAAGTGTTACTGGAGAAAATTCCCAACTATGAATCACTTATGCAGTCCTAGTCATACATTTTACTTTGTTATTGCAGTGTTTGCTTCGCGAGAATAGGTTTCTAAGACTTTCCTTGTTCTGACTTCAAATCTTCAAGAGTCTTGGCAATTCTTCAATTCACTTTGTTGGATATGGTTAAGCAAATAATGGAACTAAAAATTGTTAACTCTACATTCCTTAGTTAGGTATTACCATCTATATAGAGGAAAATATTTACATATATGACTTTTGATCTTTAAATTGACCTTGACTGAAGTTCTGTGGTTTCATGTCTCCGACTATCTTCTGGATACTTGAGGTGAATGATATCTAAAACCCAAGCTATTGATTATCTTTTTCCACTTTCATCTAGTTTTTGAGAAAACCCATAATAATGCCATAAAAGTTTCCAGTCCTCAAGTGTTAGTTTTTGAGAAAATGCTTCTGACTTGTGTGTGATGACTCTGTATCTTTAGTCATAGTTTGGTGTCTGTTTTCAGTATGGTTATGGAGTGACAAATGACTGGTCTCAGAAATATTCAGCCGAGGCTCCGATGAAGAAGCTAATTAGTGAGGAGATATCAAAACAACCAAACAACAGACACAGCACTCCAAGTGTGGTGGCCCGTCTAATGGGTGTGGACATGTTACCCTTCGATTCAGAACCAAGAAGACAGCTAGTTGAGAGAAAGAGTGAGATTCAAATGAGGAACTTCCCCAATAAAGAACATTTACAGAAGAGCTTGGGTAGTCATGTTTCCTGTGCCTCAAATTCTTCTACTAGAAAGTTGTTCGATCCTTTTTACCATAAAGAAGACGATGGTGATGGCCAACAGAAGAGTAACTTGAATTCAAGAAAACCCAAACCCCGAGAACATCCGCAAGAGGAGGAACTACAAAAGTTCAAGAAAGAATTTGAAGCGTGGCAGGCAGCAAGATTTAAAAAATACTCCAAGGAAGTTGAGTTTGGCAGCATAACAAGTCAGTTGCTTGCACAAGAGGAGCTAAACAAGGAAAAGATGGCTATTTATGCTAGTTCTACGAGACCAGCTGATGGTAAAAAGCCAATAGAAAAGACATTACAGGCCAAAACAGCACTTCCTCATACAAGAGGTAGTCCACTGTACAAAGAAAAGAAGAATGAATCTTTTGCAGCTGGCAGGGATTGTCCAGGCTTGAGTAGTAAGGCTCCAAGCTCAGATTTTCAGCAGTGCTCCCTGACAAGTTCCGATGTTATATCTGACATTGCCTGCGCTCCCTCAAAAATAATAATTTTGAGACCTGGTCCTAATACACTTGGTTATAGTGAAGAATCATGGACCAGTTCTCCTGGTATTTCTCAAGACGGAGGTAGCATAGAAGATTTTCTTGAGGAGGTGAAGGAGAGGCTTAAGCACGAGCTGCAAGGAAAGCCATCTAAAAGAAGTACTATGGTGAGAGGAGGAGGAATTGAGACCCCTTACAGTGAAAAACCTTTGGATGCAAGAGAAATAGCACAACATATTGCAAAACAGGCGAGGGAAAGCGCCACCGGCAACATCGGAACAACTTTGGCTCGGTCAGCATCTACAAGATCTTATAGAAGTGAAATTCAATTCAATGACACTGGTTCTCCAGATTCAATTAACAGAGATACAAGAAGATTCTTGACGGAGAGGTTAAGAAATGTTATGAAGGAAGAAATGCATCAAGATGTTCCCGTGGTTGTTCGTGGAAATTCAAGATCGCCAATGTTGAATGATGAGAGGATTAGATCAGAACAATCAGGTAATAGTTTGGATTTGGGAAAGAAAGCAAGACACTGGCGTAGTCTGACAAATGAATCAGATATACAGAGCAGATCCTTCAGAAGAGACCGTGATGATAACGTAGTGCACCAAGAGGAGCTATCACCAAGGAACCTTGTTAGATCTTTGTCAGCCCCAGTATCAGGAACATCTTTTGGAAAGCTTCTTCTGGAGGACCGTCATATGCTAACTGGGGTGCACATTAGGAGGAAGCATGAAGTGATAGGAAAAATAACAGTGAATGTGAAAAATCGGAAGAAAGAAAAGTTCAACTTACGAGAAAAGGTTTCCAATTTCAAATATAGTCTAACCCTTAGAGGAAGACTGTTTGGTAAAAAGGTTCACTCGGAAGAAAAATCACATGGTGACAAATATGATATCAAGAAAGATATCCTCACTGGACCAACAGCTATGATGAATTATTATGACAGACTTGTAAGAATGTTATCTGGTTCTTTTGTTTTAGGTGAATATGTATCGACTCCCAACTAATAAATTTCTAACTGTAAAATGACATCTGATTGAAGGAGAATTCAACTGAAGTGCCACCTAGTCCTGCATCTATATGCAGCAGTGCTCATGAAGAATTCTGGAGGGCAGCTGATTATTCCAGCCAAACGTCAACTTCAGATATTCATTCAATTGATGACAACATGATGCCGCAAGTTTTTAGAGATATCAGCTCAAATCTGAATGGTAAGTGCAGGATGTATGTTCTACAAGATTCTAACATATTGGCATACAGTGTCTATTCTAAAATTTTTAATGCAATTCCAATTTTCTATCTTCTTCTGACCCACTTCAACACTCTTAATACATAAAAGTCACAGCTGTAACTGCTTACTGTGCTGTTCAACTTGTACTTGACTGATTTCAGGCTGATAATTTATGTATACGCTAACTCACCTACATAAACAAGTCTGACTTCCCTGCACATCAACTCGTGATAGCCATTTACCTAATACTAATTTGCTTATACTGTTATGGTTTCTTTCGTGTGTCCAACGAGGCATTATTTGTGTTGTATAAACCATAAAAACTTTGCAACAAGAGGTGTGATTATATGGCAACATTTCACTTCACCTTACTGGGGCCTTCAATTTATTTTCTAATAGAAGTGAATTTTCAATTTTCCGTATAAGGTTGTCAATTTCTGTGGGTAGAAAGATTTTGAATTTTTGTAGAATCCTTGGTAAATTCACCTCCAATAGGTTGCTTGACTAATCACCTTTATGCCAGTCTAACCTAACTAACCAGATAATAAGTTAATGATTTAAGGGAAGCGGAAATGGAGTCTCTGGTCATGTTAATTGCTTTCTAGATGAGAAGATGATGTCCTATGAAGTGTGGCTTGAATTATAACTTAAAAGCTTGTCATATGAAAATGTTTAATGTGATTTCTTTTGTTGATCGGCATTCTCCAATATGTATATTTTGATGGTAGAACTATTCTGACTATTTTTCTCTAATTGATGGAGTATTCTTTCAGTACTAATATATCCATGGCTAATGGTAAATCCAAGAGGTCTGGATTTGTTCCCGATAAATGTTGTGTGCTTGTTGTTTTAGCAAGTGTAATCATTCCTTTTTTTCTGGTGATAACACAGAGCTCCGGAGGCAACTGAGTCAACTTGAAGCTGAAGGCTCTGAGGCAACTATCATTGATGAGCAGCAAAATGATGTTGAAATGATGGAGATTGAAGATGAAGTGGAAGCATACATCAGAGATTTGCTCGTTGCGTCTGGATGCTATGATGGTTCGTGTCATACATCTTTATCAAGATGGGATCCACTAGGGAAGCCTATTAGCCACCAGGTCTTTGAAGAAGTGGTAGAGTCTTACAGACAAAGAATGAAAGATGACGAAGGGTCTATGAAGAATCAAGGTGATAACCACAAGATCCTATTTGATTTGCTAAATGAAGCACTGTCAACACTACCTGTAACACCTATGCCAATGTCCAGATTCGTGAAAAAGTCTATTGGACCTGAGATTCGTTCTCTGTGCGGAAAGAAGTTATTGGATCATGTGTGGGAAATTATTCGTGGTCTTGTATACCCTCCAGAAGACAAATATTATTACACTGTAGATAGTATGATGGCCCGAGATCTCCAGTCCAGTCCATGGTCTAAATTGATATATGATGATGTCAATGCCCTTGGTAAAGAAATAGAGTATCAAATTACTGGAGAACTGATTGAAGAAATAGTCAACGATATGCAGCCTTAGTTTATAGGAGAAAATCTTTGATGTTATACTTTAATCCGGTCAGAGGGAGTGTAGAAAGCTTCAAGCAATAAGCTCGATCACCGAAGTTTTCCTGGTTGGATCAAGAAGAGACGCCTTTGTGTGTGTAAATATGTTAATTGGCAAAGCATAAGTTCCACATGCTTTCTGAGTGATATAGAATGTTAATAGGCTTGACTTATCCAGTACACATTATTTTGTTTACTTGACAATAGTTAATCTTTTCATTTTGTATGTAGAATCTTCCATGAGGGAAGGATCATGTATCAGATAGTTATCGTATATAGTTTCTGTTATCCTGATTTGGAGATCTGATGAAACTAACAAGCTTTAGACGCTAACTTAGTGAAGTATCTAACTGAATGGAACTTGAGATAAGCCTAGTTTACTAACTTAGTGCATCTCTCCTTACACTTATCCTGGCATATGCAAAGATAATCCTCCTACAGATTTGCTTGTGAAAACCAGGATGGAAAGGACTGCAGATTGATCTCCAGGCCCTTGAATGAATTCGAAAGATCTTGATAGCTAAATTAGGTTCATTCTAAAATTAATTAATACGAAGTGCAATAGCTCGGGATCTTATACGCTAGCTTTGAGAGTCCATATGGGACAATTGGAAATATACTTGCCAAATCTATTAAGTTGAAGACTTATCCACACTTGTGATTTAGTTAATTTTCTTAATCATGCATGGTAATGCAGTTTTTCCACGTTGGTATTTATTTCATCCTTCCACTAATGTATTTGTTCTTGTATCACTGCAACAGTGCAACTTCTTGTTACTTACAGGGCTACTTGTTTTCTGTTGCCAATCCTGTACGACACTACATAAATGGTGTTCTTTTCCCCCTTTTTCACAACAAGAAGCTTTCTGTGGGAACCCTTCTGATTGACCGATTGACGTTAAAAATGTCAAAACTTAGGACTTAACCTACCAGAAAGAGACACAATGCAAGTTAGTCAAATACAAGACTTACCGAGATAAAACCAAAGAGAACTAACTTTCTACCTAATTCAAACATGAAACTAACCACGTCTATGGGTGTCCCCCAACTTTTGAGCACTCCATCACTAGACTAAATTCTTGGCGATACTGCACCAATGATTTGATGACCGTTCAGGTTATTCATGATAAAGTTTGGAAACTTTATAGTTGTTGGTCACATCATATTATTTAACACCTATAGCTACGGTTGGCCTGTGAACTCAATTATCTCCCCAACAAGCTCAAGCGAGCAACTATTATTGAATCCCGCATTGTGAGTCATCCATTGCCAGCTAACTAGGAAACCTGTTACAACATGCTAGTCACTTGCTCAAATTAGATGTCCTTGGTTGACTCTGCTAAATATATGTTGGTGAGAGATTGAACAATATGCAAAACTGATTCAGTTTAATGGAGTATCAAATCTTACCATTGAGACTGATTCGCTCGCCACCTTAAATTTGGTGAACGGCCCTTGCTGAGGTTCAGCAAAATAAAGCCCCTTTGAAAAGATTGTAAAGTAATCTTGAAAAGGACTTGTTTCCAATTGAAGATATTTACAAAGTATCCAATAGGTCTACAGATTATATGGCAAACACGAGACTTATGAAACCTATTGGTTGTTGAATTGTTGATGAGATGACCAGACAACTCCAAATCCTTTTAAAAAAAGATAGACGAGATAAAGCTTTACTTAGGAGAGTAATCACATAAATAATCTCACCTCCTACAAAAACCAGGATTAAGAATGTTCTACTTGCATGTATCGGGTTTACTAAAAATGATTAGTAATCTAGTATTAATATTATATTTGGTGATAGTGACATGTGCTGAATATACATAAAGACACTTGTCTAAAATATTGAAGTGTTCCCAAAGCAATTTTCTTACTAGAGTAACACTGTTTATTTACCATCATGAAGCAATAATCAGGACAAGCTCTTGATTTGGAGAATCTTATTATATAATTCAGCTGAAGTCATGTGAATGTCCCTCTGCCTCTATTTACGTTACCGACAGAAAAGGGGTATAATTCTCATGAATTGGCCAATGAAAGCAAAGACTTGAATGATTCACCAAATCCCAAAGGATCTTCCACTAATTCAAAATATCTTGGCAAATCTAATAGGTTTTATAGTATATAGTGTTGCACTTTTATTGCACTTTATATATATATATGTGTGTGTGTATACACATACACAAGGGAGACAAAGTCGATTTAAAGTGAAATAAGCTTATGAAAGATTGCACTTCTCAACTCATCACCAAGTAGCAATCTCAATTGTACTTTTTCAATTCACACATATCTTTTCATTTCTATTGAGGAAGAGAGAATGGGGAAATTGCTAATCTATTTCCAGACCAGTTTCAATGGTCAAAATTTAGCCTAGTCCTCAACCTTACTTTTAGATATTAGATTGCGTTTGGATTCTTTCAAGCTCACACAATAATAAGTCCAAGTTAAAGAATCTCTACAAACAATCCTCTATTATTTTCGATAAAGGAAACCTAGTAGGACACAGAGGGCGTTTGATAATTTTGTTTTGAATGTTTATGAGTACTTTTTATAAAAAAAAAAATTTATTTATTTTAAATATTTATAAGTATTCAAATAAATATAACCAAACAGACCAATAATAACTTACTTATTTCCAATATTGCCTTTTCCTAAATAGCTCCACCATCAATTGTAGCCCCACCCTCCTTCAACTATATCTTCTGAGCTAGATGTTGTGCTCACACTATTAAAGGAATTACTTAAGTGAAAACTACTTACTATCATAAATCATAAATTTATGGATGTAAAAGCCCACCACATAATCTTAATTTTAGATCTAGGGGGTCCACATCAGCAAACATATCTTGCTTGACTCGAGTCCATAATTGTTTTACTCAACTTGATATCTAAGATAATAATTCAATATTAGATGCTTGAATCGAGGACTGAATTGGATCAGTTCCTTTTTTTTTTTTTTTTGGTCTACGAAAAAATACTTTTAAAAAAACACATCTTTTATAACTATTTGTGTTGTCTTGATAAAAAAATTAAAATTCTGAAAAAAAAAGTTCAAATCAACTTTTTTCATAAATTAAAAGTTTTAGCCTTTGAACAAAAGAGAAAAAAAAAACTTTTAAAAAACTATAAAATGAGCACTGAAAAAAAAAAGCCATCCAAACCCAAAAAAAGCAAACCCATATCTATAAAACAAGCGCTTTAAAACACTTGCCAACCTCACCATATTAGAGGGTGTTTGTCTTTGCTTATTTGGCGATTGACATATGTAGCAGTTGTCATTTATTCATTTATGAGATATATATGTATATATATATAATATTTGTTTTATTTTTATATAAATTAAAAATATTATATATTAGTAATTATTCCGTACATTGCACAAGTGCAATTCTAGTGTGTGTATATATATATATATATATATATATATATATATCGCAATAGGCACATTCGGTGGTGGTATCAGACAACATGCCCGGGGCTCGCGGGAGTAAACATTTGACTCTGAGGAAACATTCGTTCCAGTCCAAACGAACCACTGCAACTTGGCGTGCATGACTTATTAATTATGCAAGATTTCCTTTTCAGTTGTAGGTTTTTAAGATTGTAATCAAAGCTTTGGTCAAAACCTTAAAACCAAAATGTGGACATAATATTTTACTTTTCAATCAATAAAATATATGAATTGAATAGTTAATTTTAATTTATTGTGCGAATTTTTCATGAATAAACTATTTAAACATCTTAGGATTCAACTTAAGAAGGACAGAATTAGAGTACTGACATCTCGTTTGACAAAATGTGTTTCTCAACTAATGAAAAGTTATTATCATTTGACTCTGCCTCTTATTAACCAAAAATAAAATAAAATAAAATAAAAATAAAAATAAAAATTGTCTTTTAAATTATACTGTTAGAGGAATGTGACTATGAAGAAATCTTTTTGGTTATTTAGTTTTCTCTATTATAATTGAGAGGATCTTGAAGAAAGGATTTTGTTTTGACTGAACTAAAAGTTGAAGTCATTGTTTTTAGCTCTTTTTTTCCTGCATGAAAAAAAAAATGGGCTTTTTGTTAACCAACTTAGTTTATACTTCCTATAGATTTGGGTATACGTTAGGATTTTGTCGTTCAAATTTTGAATTTGACCCTAAAATATAAATATAAATCCATAAATAAACCAAGAAGATAACTTTCATGCCATTAATGCATGATCACTAGAATTTCTGGATTTCCATTATCAAGATCATAAACCAAACAATATGATTGCTCTTTCCTATTCCACCTCAACTATTCAAAATCCCAAGAAATGTGTGTGGCACGAAAATTCGTTTACATTGACTTTTCCTAAAAATAATTTTTTAGTTAAACTTAATTTTCTTTTAAAATTTTAACTTTTTTAAATTAATCTAACTAGTTACTGAAACATTATTTTTATTAAAAAAATTAATTCAAACGGTCCCAAAGTAAAACAATAAATATTTCTACCAATAAAAACAAAAAAAAAAAAAAGAAAGGAAAAGTCCTGCATGGCCCCACATGTCTGTCGAAAACTATTGAACATGATTATGCTGCAATGCCAAACGTCCAAGTGTTCATTCTTGTCTTTAATGTTCCACCATTTTCTTTTCTCTCTTTTACTTTCTTGTAAGACCTTTTTCTTCTGCCCATTTCTGACTCAATTGTTTTACCAGAAGAATAAAATTCACTGACACAATAATTCTCTTCTTGTCTCAGTGAATGTAATTTAAGTACACCATGGAGTGGGAAAAGCAGCAGCAGCAGCAGCAGCCACAGGTTGAAGAACTCAATAATGGTGGTGGTGGTGGTGGGGTTGGTGGTGGAATGTTTGTGAAAGTGATGACAGATGAGCAAATGGAAGTTCTGCGCAAGCAGATTGCAGTTTATGCCACCATTTGTGAACAGCTTGTTGATATGCACAAGTCTCTCACTTCTCCACATGATCTTGCAGGTCTTTTTTTCCTTTATTTTTTTTTGGTTTTTCTTCTCTTCTCAATATCTATTTTCTTAGGTCCATGCATGATGGTTTTAATACAATAAATAAATATGCTACGAGGTGGTAAACTATTAGAGCCGTCGTGTCTATACATGAGGGGTACGTTAATACAATAAATAAATATGTCTATATCATTTTTACAAGATTAAGCTTTTACACGTGGTGATAACCTAAATATGTGTGCGTTTTCTGCATTATGTGATCAGACGCTATTTTGTCTATTTTACTGATGGTATGATTTCACACTTTTGTTGTTTTTTTTCTTGAATCTTGTTAAAAGTAGTTGGTCGTTGTGCAGATTTTAGTATCTTGAATTTCATGGCTACTGTTTGCTCTTGTTACTTTACCTTTCCTTCATGCAACTTCAATAGTTTATATGTGTTCTTTTCTTTTTCTTGTTGATTATTTTTCACATTTTGCTTAATTTTTCTTGAATTGAGTGTATCAAAATGCTAGCTAACACAACAGTGAAAATGTTTTTGCAAATCTAACCATTTCTGAACCATTAAACATTCTCATGCCAGAGATGGTTGTTAAGCTTCTTAAGTTTTTTGGAAATTTAAATTGAATACTCGAAATAAGGTTGGACCTTGAGTTTCTGTTAAAATTAGGGTAATTACTCTGAAAGCAAATGCTTCTACTGGATAAATAACAGCCCTAGAACATGAAACATTGCTTATATGTTGAAAATGAAGGGAAAATGGGGTTCTTAATGAGGTAATTTTAGATAATTTCGACTTGCATCCTTCAACGAGTCTATGATCTTTAGTTTTTCACCGTCCATCACAACTTTTGCCTTCTCTTCTGGTGATCATTAGAATATCTTTTAATTCTTGTCAAGGTTAATTAGCACTTTCATGCTTTCATTGTCTTTGAACTTAGATTGTACGATCATACTTAATTTTTCTCAACCTGATTTCATCGCGCACTAGGTGAGCAATGGCCATTGATTTTATTCCGTTCTTTTTACTGTAAAAAATGCACTATATAATAGTGTCACTCTTTAGGGGAGTATCTCCCCGGGTTAAAACTTGATAGTGAAACAAGGACCAACGACGATCAACTAATAAATGGAATACTCTCAAGTTTCGAACAAAAACACACATACAGTCAGGAATCAGGTAAATGAGACTAAAAGGAATCAGGCAACGGAGACTATCATCAAGGAGTTTTGGGATCAATTGTATACCGATATTGAAGTTAAGAAAATAGTTATAGAATCGGAAGACATTTATAATAGACAAGTATTCTCATCCATCGTATTATTATCCTTCTTATACTCATGTAATAAAGAGAATACTTGTCTATTATAAATGTCTTCATTTAGATCCATAACTAGTTTCTTAACTTCAATATCGGTATACAATTGATCCCAAAACTCCTTGATGATAGTCTCAGTTGCCTGATTCCTAACAGTATCTGTGTTTTTGTTCATAACTTTAAAGTATTACATTTATTAGTTGATCGTCGTTGGTCCTTGTTTCACTATCAAGTTTTAACCCCGGGAGATACTCCCCTAAAGAGTGACACTAATATTTTTGCAAGATGTGGAAAATAAATCCAGGATCTGCTGAAATTCTCAGTTCTTAGGGCACATGGTTAGAATTTGTGTTCACAATGACAAATGATTACTTTAATTTCAGTTTTGAGATTAATGAAATCCATATTCCAATGGCTCCAGGAGCGAGGCTTGGAAATTTATATTGCGATTCACTGCTGACTCCCGGTGGCCATAAAATAACCGGCAGACAACGGTGGACGCCTACACCTGTCCAGCTTCAGATTCTTGAACGAATTTTTGACCACGGGAATGGGGCTCCGAACAAGCAGAAGATTAGAGAAATAACAACGGAGTTGTCCCAGCATGGCCAAATTTCTGAGACTAACGTTTATAATTGGTTCCAGAACAGGCGTGCTAGATCGAAAAGGAAGCAACAGGTTACAGGATCGAACAATGTTGAATCAGAAGTGGAAACAGAAGTTGAGTCATCAAATGAAAAGAAGACAAAGCCAGAGGATATACATTCTCTAGATGTTCCAAGTACAAGGGCCCAGGATCTTGGCTTTCAGAACGCTGAGGTGGGCCATGGAATGCATTCCCCTGATCCACGAGCTAGCAAACCGGAGCCTGTGTTGCAGTCAGAAGGCAGTTCTAGACCTGCAGAGAGTTTTAGCCAGATGCCCTTTTTTGGAAGTATGTTGTCGGGACCAAGTTTATCCTTCTTTTAGGATTATCTTTCCTTCAGTATCCTGATACTTACTGCTGTTAAAGGGAATCATGATGCACACCCCTTAATAATATAGTTTCAAACGATTTAAAAAGTAATAGATCATTGTCCCAGCTATCAGCTTTCCATCTACATGCAGATTTCTGGTTCTGGAGAAACCTTAATTGCCTATACATGCTTACCAATTTTGGTTGTGACTATTTATTTATTAGGATATGCTATTTGTTTACATAATCTAGTTACATTTAAATCTGATGCACGAATGTAGTTTTCGATGTATATGTGCAACCAGAAGCCAGAATGCACTTTTTTCTTTCTTTGGCAATGATTTCTTGATTCTTATTAATTATTTAGCTAAGCCTTTAACAAATGTGAGTCCACCTAGTTCTAGGAATTATGGTTATGGCTCTTTCCTTCTCTCTTTCTAGCAGCCGTATACACAGGAATCTTGAGATCATTGACATTGACAACACTCTGTGTGATATCGTCTTATGGTCCATTCCTTTTGAGTTTTGTCAATGAATTAATTCACACAATCTGCTACTTGCATATATTGAGGGGCATGGTTTTTTCAAGACAGGCATTTGGCAAGCTGTAGTCTGAAACTTCTGCATCATTAAACAAGAAGCTATAGAATCCCTATCAGAAGACAACGGAAAAGTGTATAGAACAATGTATCACTTAAACTTGAATTCAATATATATACATATATACATGTATGTGCAGTGTTAATCACTTCTCTTTCTTTCTCTTACTTTCACGCAATTCACAGGGTTCAACAAGCAATCAATAGTTCACGATCAAGGGTGTAATACTCTTTGCAGTAGTGTACAGTGTTAATCACTTCTCTTTCTTGCTCGTCCAACTTATACATCAACAACTTGTCACTTGCTTATTTACATGTGATGATTGGATCTGTATTTGTTCGATGCAGGGATGGACCACTTGCTTGGAAAAATTGAAGTGCCGGGAAGCTACATTTCATACATAATGCCAGAAGATTACAATATGAACATGACAGACTAAACTGCCTGTTTCTTGGCTGCTGTAAAATGCTGAAATACAAACTCCAACTCCGGCAGGATGCTACACCATGGGAGTTCTGGTTTAGCTTACAGCTACTATAAGGTTAAACTTATTTCCCCACACAAAATGTGAGATGATCTTTGCCTAAAATACTTGTATGTCGATTGTTGCTATATATATATATATATATGGTTTAGTTGTATTACTGGACTCAGTTTGGCTGACATTCTAGTTGTCAGGGCTTTTGCATTTGACAACATTATAGATAGACTTGCTTCTTTATTTGAAGGGCAATTTCTTCATGTTCTCAAGCTCTTTTTGAAATCTTTTGAAGATGGAAAATGCAGAATTGTTGGTGTGATAAATTCGGTTTGTTGAATCATATGGAAGAAATTTCTTCACTTAATTCGCTTTGTCAAACTATTAAGTGCTCTCTTATCACCCACATTGTGAAAACACTAATTGTATATGTTAATATCACCCAAATCGTATCACTTAAACTTTATTTCTTACTTGATGTTATATGTCGTATTATGTGACAAGTGTCGCATGTAAATCGGACATGTTTATTAAAAAATAATAAATAAACGTTTATTGAAAGCAAAATGTTTCCTAATTTGTTTGCTTTTCTCAGATTTTTGGTTATTTTGGAGCCAGTTAACAGGAAAGCAGGAGAGAAAAGGAAAAAAAAAAACAAAAAGATAACAGAAAAAGTAAGGCAAAAATGAAAAGGGGGAATAAAAAGAAAAGAAACCGCAGAAATAATTATTTTATTTTATTAATAACTATAAACTTTGTGTAATTTCACGTCTTTGAATATTTCTATCCTTAAAAATTTTAAGTCAGAGGGGAAGTAAAATTGAACTGAAATAGAATGTTAACTCAGCCAAACAAAAAAGAAGAGAAGGTTTTCATTTTTTTATTTTTTTTTGCAACAAGGCAAATCAAACTAACAGAGTCCGACCACCGGTATACAAAGCGGAGTCCAACCACCAATTGACAAACCTCTAGAGCACA
This sequence comes from Cordia subcordata, assembly GCA_028554755.1. Lineage (NCBI taxonomy): Eukaryota > Viridiplantae > Streptophyta > Magnoliopsida > Boraginales > Cordiaceae > Cordia > Cordia subcordata. The sequence continues at coordinate 4,313,977 of JAPTOF010000022.1, read as the reverse complement.
GCATGTCCCTTATATTGTGGATCAGTTAAATCGAGGATAGGGGATTGGATTTGAACCTGAATCACGACTCGTGTTTATCCCAAATAATTACTGTTCGGACATCCTTGGGGACAGAAGGTTTTTTTTTTTAATTATTATAAAAGAAAAAGGAGAAAAAAGCAGACGACAAACTGCAGCAAGTATTCTGGCTTTGTTTTGGTTACACACCAGTTGAGAGAGGGAAATTTATTAATGTATTGTCTGTTTTCCGGTAATATCACGGGAATTTACAAGATAAAATTGGAATTCTAATTTTTCTAGATGGGGAAAACTATACAAATTCCTCCCCCATTTGTCAAGTATACCGGGGGAGCAATGGAATGCACAGAAGATCTGTTTGTAGGGTGTACATGAGATTATTTCACGCGGATCGGCTCCGACCCATGAAAGATGGAGCTGGAGCAGAATCCGGATTCATGATTGGGGCATGGCATAACCAACAGTCATCAAATACGTATAATCAGCCTAGACGTTGTGTTGCTCTCTCTATACTGATTTTATGTCGACAGAAACCATGCCACGACTCGCATGAACCATTGCTGCCCAATCCAAGCTTAGCTATTTGCTTATGCAAGACATCCAAGTTGACGAGTGGTACAGTTGTTGGACGGCCATGAGCACACTATAAAGAATACAGTGTTAGTTTAACTCAACAAGCAAATATACTCGTCACTCTCTCATCCCCGCAGGTGGACACTGTTGGAGAGAGAATATCATGAGAACTACTCTCACTATGGATAGTCGAAAGAACATTCAGTGACTGAAAATGAAAATTAGCTCACTTGAAAACAGAGTGAAGTCCGCTTGAGCTCTTCAACGATTAATGAACATTCTGAAGGCAGCAATGTGTCACCAAACATGATTGCACCTAGCACAAGAAACTCAAGAGCTGAAGAAAATGCTACCAAGAGTCAATTTATTCTTTTATATCCTTCAAACTCCATTTTTTGGGGCTGAAAACCAATTATAGATGAATAAAGATGTGATGAATTGATAAATGGGAAGCAGGATCGAGAAAATTAGTGGATTTTAGGATCCTTGTGAAATTTTAGAATATAATCTAAACAAACTAGCTGGATAAGGTAAATGGAAATTGCCTAAAACATGGTATATTCACCGTGAAATCTTATTATGAAGCTTTTGTTGGGGAAGTCGAGCTTAACAAACTTGGTCTGTTTCTGTAGGACATTTGAAACATCTAATTCTTGGTTGTGAGTGGGGTATATGCCCTTGGCAGATGAGCTTTACTATCAGGGGTTCAATGGGTGGCTTCAAAGTCTTTTGGGATGAGATGAAAACATAGAGCAGTATCAAGTCCTTTAGACAAGGAAAGAAAATCATATGTACAGTCGCCCTTCCGCCATTATTTGGACTTTACAGAAGCAAAGAAATTGGAGATCTTTGAAGGGAAGGAATAGCCTTTCATCCTTGAAATTTCTTTGGATTTATGATCTTTGGTTTTGGATTAGAAGATCTTGTCTAGTTGCTATCTATAGCGTAGAAGAACATATACATAGTTTTAAAAAATTGATTAAGTATTTTCGAGGCTGCAGCCCTTGGTGCATTTAATAAAATTCTTTATTTGTCAACCAGAAGAAGAAGCAATAAAACTAACAGTTTGATATGCAGAAATCATACCTCTGCAGGCTTTATTATTTAGGACACGATGAACTGCAGGCGGTATGGTTGATGATCCATCCGTATCAGCAAGCTATAGAAAGCATAAACATGCATCAGAAAGTAACATAAGAGAACTCAAAGGGAAAAAGAGAGGCCCTTTCTGGAAAATGAAATCTGAGTTAATAAGTGGAGTATCTTTATAGCAATCTAACGGGGTGGATCACGTGGTCATAAACTACCTGCTGAAGATATTCCAAGAGATCGACATCAGTTAAATTAACACCCAAAATACATGGCACCTGCAATTCCAGTCAAAAGATACGTTATTAGGAGTGATTGAAAGGTAACAAATGGCAGAATGTTGAGTGATGGAAGGATACTGGATGAATCAGATCATTGATCATTTGTCAATGGCGGTAAAAGCAAAGTATCCAAAGATATCTCTCCATGCCCTCCAATCTGTTCTTCAGAAGATTCAACTTAATGGGCCTAATAAGCACACTTCAATAAAACTAGTCCTGTGCACATGGTTATGTTATTTTGAGCCTTTTAAATTCAAGATCTTCAGAAGCTCCTATATGCACTTTGCAGCAAGTAAATGTTACATCTAGATGGACATTCACCAGCCATAATTCCACCATTCAATTAATTTGAAGAGGGACGGTTGGCAGAATCAGCTCTGCTGACCTTTACTCACATCTACAGAAAAACCAGATACTTACCACAAGAAGTCTGGTAACAGTTGGCTGCCTGTGTAGGACCTTCAGATTCCTGCATTGTGATTATCCACAGTCAAAGATGAATAAATAAAACAACGCAAATGCAGCAGTGATTTTCCAGAAACAGGATCTCATGATCACCAGTTTCCTTCACGGTCATAAGTGCTATAAATGCTCAAATATGATTCATGGGCACAAATTTTTCTAGGAAAAAGATCCAGAAATTACTTTCTAAACGACTCTGAATTCCGAGCATGAATGTTGCAGATCCAACCCCAACTTTGTACTTGTTCAGCGTAATTATAGAGTAACTGATAACCAATCTCAGGCAGGACCTTTTACGTAAACAAGAAAAGTAAGTTCTGAAACAAGTTTGAGTATGATGGTATTTAATATCCTCAAAAATATCATATATTTCACATACTAGTTCTTGCTCACTATCAAGATAGGTAATTGTCTTCAATTCTCCAGATAGCACCTACAAGAATCCTCAAACTTGTGAGCCAACTTTTTGACAATTTTCACAAGTTACAACCACTATACCGTCTTACCTTCTGACGCAATTCTTCCAATCGGATCCTTTCATCTGCTGCATGCTGCAAAACCACCAGAGAATAAGTGAATACAAACAGAAGCCAACGAAAAGACAAAAGGAACTCCAACCCTTCATATAAATACAGTACAAAGGCTCCTCACACTATAACCTATTGTTGCAGCTCAGTCCCCTGTCACTGCTGATGGCTCTCTTATTTTAACCAATAAGTCTAGCTTGGTATGCTGTGAAGATGCTATAAAAACAGAACTTCTAGATAAAATAAATCAAGCAAGATATTTGACTATAGACACAAATCAAAAGCAGAAGCTACTGCACCTGGTCAATAATAGCAAGTGTTCTGCGAGCCACGATCGGAATGAATTTCTTGTCCACCTGTTGAAGGACTTTGGCATTCTCCAGGCAGTTCTTGTCAATTGAATTAGGTATTAGTGAATCACCAGAAACGTGCAAGATGACAGAAGATATGTCTAGTATGCTATCCTCAGTTTTAGACTCTAGTGACAAGCTTCCACCCTGTGTGATAAGCTGGAGATGTTAATCAGTGAAACCAAGCAACACATTTGACAAAATAAACTGCCATGGCTTTAAGAAAAGGATTTAAGGTACTCAACAGCAGAGAGTGGAAAGGTTTCACGCCATTTCAATCCAGGATCTAACTGATCCTCAGCTGTTCTTGATCTGGGACCTGAATTGGATAGCAGGGATGAGAAGCTTATTATTCTCATAATCATAGAGAAGTTCCGAAATTTGCATCACGTAAAAGCTAAATAGAATCCACAGAGAGGTTATTTCAACATAAGCTGACTTATGTGAATATACGGTTTTCTGGGGAGTGGAAGAATCAATAAAATAAAAAGAAATTGGAGAAACTAATTGACAGTCAATTCCATAAGAGCTCTCCCGTGGGTGAACAACAAACAGAACTTTTTGCATAGTAAAAACAACAGATTTACCTTCAGCTGAGTCCAAGTTGCAAGAACTGGTAGGATGACCATGTAATTTACTGTTCTGAACCACAGCAATGTCTCGCGAAGTTCTTGTATCTGATCTGAAAGGATGACAAGGGACGTAGCATTTACAAATTTCTCTTTAATTTTTGCATAAGAAACAAAAGAATTATATACATACATTTCATCAACAGGATTTCTGATGGAAGAAAAACAACATTGACTGGAAGATTGGTGCGGATGTCTAAGACAGTTAGTGCTGGAACAATGTTCAAGATGCTTTAAGCTAGTTTCTGCATAACATGTATGTTATATGGGTTAGATTTTCTTTTTCCTCCTCCATATAGAAGTAAGAGTCAGAATTGTATTGTTTATGGTACCTGGTAAGATGGGAGCATCATGAATGATTGGCGACTTGGGATTACCATGCGCCTTTATGAAAGAAGTATTTAAAGCAAAGAATTTCTTTCTCCCTCTATAAAATGGTGGAGCTGAACGGCTTCTTGTTTCCCTCTTTCTACAATCAAATTGTTTTCCTGGATTCCTGAGTTGGGTGCATCCATATGAATTCCCATCGCTGTCATCAAATGGAATGTTATGCATCGGTACTGAAAAATTATTAAGAGTTTCTTTGACACTGGATCGTGACCATAACCAGTCTGATTCATCAGTATATTTAACAGAACAGCTTGAAAAGATATCATTCTTTAGATAAAAATCTTGAGATACGGTGATGTCATCCCTATTACCAGCAGCACTTTCTAGAGAATATGATTTTGAGAATGAGCAGGTCTCTTGGCCCAAACCATTAACTCTATCATGGCCAAAACTGCAACCATCCGCTGGTTTATCTGCAAGATACTTATTTCTAGCATCATCTAATCCAAATGGGCTTACATCCTCATCTTCATTGATGAATCTGTCATCCCGGAATCTTACGCCAACAAAGGGATCTGATATCATAGGAGAGCAGTCAGAATCAAAAGCCACTTGTTTTGGATTAAACGAGCCAGATAAAAAGTAATTCTCTTCATGCAAATCCCCTGAAGCACTTGAAATCGAGTTGATTTGATCTTCTAGGAAAGAAACTGGATTCTTTACCTTGAATTGTTGAGTTTTGCATCTCAGAGAGGACCAAACGTATGGTGCTATATCATACACCGGAGATGCTTCTTCAAAAACCAGGTCCCTGTGATCATGACCATCCCACTTCTCTTTCATTCTGAAGTTATCACTGGACTCGAACCCCTCATCACTTTCAAAAGATAAATCGTCAAGTAGCAGGCTTCTACGAGAGAAGCAACTTCGCAAAAATGGTTTTTCGCTACTCTGGTTGACATCTGTTATATCACTCAAGTCAACATAATCAGCAAATGAACTGCTCCTTACTGATATATCTTTCATCTCAGCATCAATTTTAAGAGGTATGTCCTCCCATCCTGAACATGCACTACACTTTACTTGCTTATTGGGCCTCTTTGTAGCAAACAACTCATTCTCAGAGAAAGTATCTTTAGCACAGATAGGATGAGCAGACCACTCGAGGTAATTGCTAATCTCCTGGCCCATGGCATCTCCAAGATGGGTAACAGAGCCATCATACGATTGAATTGAGCTGTCAGCTTGACAGAAAAATTCATCCCCAGTTTGGTGCTTTCCCATTTCAGGAGCATCCTGGGAAGATCTTTTACATGGATTTAGACACTCGCTCCAAGCAGACAAATCAGAACAACCTTCTGTTAGCTTCTTTAGGGATGAAGGAGGAAGATCAAGAGAAGCCTCACATTTCTTGTTCCTGCACCTCTTTTTCCTAGTCTCATGCTTCACTGGCATTGCTGGGCATTAAACAGAAATTTCACAGAAAATCCAGTAAGTAATAGAAGGTGCTAAAAAGAATTCTTAATGATAATCTATGGAAGTGCAGCATAGACTGTCTTCCAAAGGCCATAGCAATCTGTGATTGTGTTGTCAATTTCTTCTGTTTTCCAGCTAACAGAATGTAGCTTAACCAACAGCTAGAACCAATATAAATCTATACAATATTACACGGTTAGACCAATTGAAATATATTTACCATTCTTATTTCTCAAAATATTTACTAGTCTTAGCCTAACTTTAAGAAAAAATGACTGGGAAACGTTTTTGGTAAAAAATGACCAAAAGAGATCCCTTGACGAATCAGACGCCAATCAGAAAACAGAAAAACAGTAATGGATGTTATTGCTCGCTGAGACTGACAATCACTACTATGGAGTGGCAATACATCCTTGCTTGTTCTGATCCACTGACAGGTTAATATAAGTTAAGAAATACATGATCGTTGAAAGTGAAAGTTACCGCTTGACGTATTTTCACCCCAAAATTTTGTGATAGCACCCTCTACGAAAGCAATTACACGACCCCAATCCTGAAAGAAACATAAATGCATTAATCAAAGAAAATCCACTTTACATTATACAAACAACTTGTTCAAAAAGCACATAGAGATTCAGGCAAGCAGAATCACAGAAGAATTCAAAGCAGAAAAAGTAATATCTTATAAATGGAATGCAACATTGAGCTAGTAAGCTGATAAGTCCTGCCAGCATTTTATGGGATTCTGACAGAAACAATAAGTAGGTAAACAATTAAATGAGTGGCATTTCCTTTCATGAGATCACAGTTCTAAAATGTGACCTTTTTCTTGTGAATCAGATATTATTAACTTTAGTGTTTTGGGGGAAAACTATAAAACTATTGTTATATCTGCATCAGAAATGATATGGAAAAGGGATTTAGGTGCAGTGCGATTCTGTGCAAACTGCATGCACATATACGATTCTCATAATTGAATAGACTACTCTAAATTTGGGTGTATGCTTTATTCTCTGTAGGAAGCACCTTACTCACTTATATTTGATACAAACGTAAAGAGGAAAAATTAGAAATTCAAATCTAGAATCAAGAGAGAGGGGGGAAAAGAAAAAGAAGACAAAACGCAAATGCCTTCGTGTATATGTGCAATGTATGTATATATAAAATAAAATTTACAAAAAGAAAAAAGAAGAAGGAAAAAAGAAAAAGAAGCTCAGCTACACACTTTATCTTTCTACAGAACAGTTATCCACACTAACCACTTGCCACTAACCTAGTCACTTTTGCTAGGAATCCTATCGTCTAAAGAATTAAAAAAGAAGCATCACACGACCTTCCTCTCTGTTGAAGGAGACAAGACATTAGGATTGAAGAAAATGGTTTGGTACATATTGTGTACTTAGCCTTATTTATAACATTGGATAATAACACAAAATTTCCTAATCCATAGCACAAAGTTTTCTAAGCCTCCGATGTGAGAGAATTACCATAACAGCAAATTACCATAATACTACTAACATTACCATAACAGAGACTTACCATAACACTACTAACAAATACTAATAACTACTAACACTCCCCCTCAAGCTAGAACATAAATATCATATGTGCCCAGCTTGTTACAAATGTACTTAGTACGAGGACCTCTTAAGGATTTAGTAAAGAGATCAGCTAACTGATCATTTGAACTAACATGTAATGTAACAACCTCCTCAGCTAACACTTTACTCCACACAATGTGACAATCTACTTCAAAGTGCTTGGTTCTTTCATGAAAGACTGGATTGGTCGTAATATGCATTGCTGCTTGATTATCGCATATTAACTTCATAGGCTGAAAGCAATCCACTCTAAGTTCCTCTAGCAAGTGTTTCACCTAAATCAACTCACATACCACTAATGTCATAGCTCTATATTCAGATTCTGCACTTAAGTAGCCTATGACTGGTTGTTTCTTCCTTTTTCCAGAGATGAGATTCCCACCAAATGAACACACAATAGCCAAAAGTGGACTGCCTGTCATCCGGGTATCCTGCCCAATCTACACTAGAATAGCCAACCATGCTTATGCCTTCTCTCTTTTTGTATAATAGCCCTTTTTCTGGAGTACACTTAATGTACTATAGGATATGAATGATAGCATTCCAATGACTTTTTTGTGGCGAATTCAAGAATTGACTAACCACACTTACTGCAAATCAATTATCTGGGCAAGTTACAGTAAGATAATTGAGCTTGCCAACCAACCGTTTATATCTTCCTGAATCTTGTAATGGCTCCCCCTCATTTGGTACAGTTTGACATTTGGGTCCATCGAGGACTCACAAGGTTTGTACCTAAACATTCCTGCTTCTGTCAACATATCAAGTGCATATTTATGCTGAGAAATAAAAATATCTTGATTAGAACGGGCAACCTCGATGCCAAGAAAGTAGTGCAATTGTCCCAAGTCCTTTGTTTGAAAGTGTTGATTTAAACAACCCTTTAAGTCACATATACTTGTAACATCATCCCCAGTTATGATAATATCATCAACATAAACAATTAGTAATAAGCATTTCCTAACGGAAGTGTGTCGATAAAAGGCAGAGTGATCAACCCCACATCTCATCGATCCAAACTTGATGAGAACCTCACTAAATCGACCAAACCACGCTCGAGGTGACTGTTTAAGGCCATACAAAGATTTGTTTAACCGACATACCTTACCAAGCTCTTCCTGAGCAACAAACCCTGGTGGTTGCTCCATGTATACCTTTTCTTCAAGTGTACAATTAAGGAAAAGCATTTTTTATGTCAAGTTGATAAAGTGGCCAATCAAACATAGCTACAAAAGCAAGAACAATACAGACCAAAGGCATCTTAGCAACAGGGGAAAATGTATCATCATAATCAACACCATAAACCTGTGTATATCCTTTTGCCATCAAAGAAGCCTTCAAGTGATTCACAGTGCCATCGGGAGAACAATTTACTGTATAGACCCAACGACAACCAACAACAGTATTCCCATCAGGGAGATCAACCAAATCCCATGTATCATTAGCTTGTAAAGTAGACATCTTTTCACCATCGCAGCATACCAACCCGGATAACTAAGTGCTTCTATTAAATTAGACAGGATAGACAGAGATAAGAGAGATGCAACAAATGACCGATATGAGAGTGACAGAGTGATAAAAAAACAAAATTAGATATAGGTGTTTAGTAGTACAAGAACGAGTACCTTTATGGAGTACAATAGGAACATCCAAATCGGAAGGTGGAGGAGGCAAAGGATTCAGAGAAAGCGAAGCCGGTGGCACAGAAGCATCAACAGGTGGACAAGCACGTCAATGATAAGTCTTGAGGTCGGAACGATCTAAGTGTGACAGGGCAGGATCAGGAAATGGTGGCGCAGGTGAAGGCGGGACAATTAATGGAGGATTAAACAGGGGCACAGGAAGAGGAAGATCATCAACCACAGATGTAGAGGAATAGGACGTAGAAGAAAAGAAGGGTTCAGACTCAAAACGTAACGTCAACACAGGAAGAGAACTTATTCAACTCAGGAAAGTAGCAGCGATAGCCATTTTAATGCAGCGGAAAATTTGGAGAACATAGCAAGAAAGGAAGAGAATCAAGGTGCTCAATTTCAAGGTTGAAATTTGCCAAGAAATCCCATAGATAATAAACCCCAAGAAAGGGAATAAATATATTAATGAATAATTTCTGGAAAAGGTTTTTTTCTCTTAATGAAAGCTTTTATAGCTATATATAGGCTATTCTCAGAATCTAAAGCTAAATAGGATTTGGTTCTCCCAAAACTTTTCGTATTAAAATAGCTAATATATTAATTCTGAAATGACTAGGACTCAATAATAAAAAACAATAAGACTCAATAACGAATAACAAATCCTAAATCCTAATATAACTAGGATTGGGCTACACATTTTTATGATGAGCATATCCAAGGAAAACGCACTTAACGACACGTGTTCCCAACTTATCAGCCCCAGAAGTCAAGATATAAACAAAGCAGACACAGCCAAACACATTAGATGGTAACGAATAATTAGACTGATGGGGAAAAAGAACAGAAAATAGTATTTGATTTTGAAGAACAGAGGAAGGCATGCGATTGATGAGGTAACACGCAGTGAGAACAGCATTGTCCCAAAAATGAAAGGAACATTCATATGAATAAGAAGGGTACGAGAAGTCTCAATTAGATACCTATTCTTGCGCTCAGCAACTCTATTCTGCTGAAGGGTGTAAGCGCAAGAAGATTGATTTCTAATGCCGTTATTTTGAAGAAAAGAAGAAAAAAATGCAGAAAACTATTCTTTGGCATTATCACTTCGCAAAATACGAATAGACGCATTAAATTGATTTTTCACTTCAACACAAAAGAGAGAAAACATAAAAAATAACTCAGAACGGTCTTTCATTAAATATAACCAAGTAATGAGAGAAGTCATCAACAAAAGCTAACTAAATAACGATACCCAAATTTGGATACATGACGATTAGGTCCCCAAATATCAGAATGAACTAATTCAAATGGGGCATTGGCCCGCTTATTGACATGATTAACAAAAGACGTACGACTATATTTACCTAACTGACAAGACTCACAATTGATATCCCTAATACTACCCAAGCTCGGAACCATGTGCTTATGACTTGAAAGATTAGGATGACCAAGACAACTATGAATGACTTTGGGGGTGGAAGCAGCTGTGAAAGCAGTAGAAGAATCATCATCAAGATAGTAAAGGCCACCAGACTCATGCCCTGTGGTAATCCGCGCGCGCATTCTCTGATCTTGAATAACCACAGAATTAGATGTAAAAGATGACAGAACAATTAAACAATTTGGTTAACTTACTAATAGATAACAAATTGCAAGGAAAATCAGGAAAATATAACACCGAAGGAAGGGTTATAGAGAATGTGGAACACGAGGAAACAATACCAAACACAATAGTGGAAGAACCATTTGCAAGTTTGACAGGGGAGACTAATTAAAGGGGTTGAATATGAGAAAGAACAGAACGATTATCAATGCACCAAAGTCTAAAATCTACTTATCAGTATTGGACAAGGAATGGGAAACATATATAGATGTAGAAAGGGCAATATGTGCAAAACAAGTAGTGGAAGGTTGGGCAGCTTGCCGTGATGCTTGAAGTTGAAGATAGCGCTTGTACTCTGCTTCGAACAAGGTAAAGGTAAAAGAATTAGAGTTGGCTTGCTGAGGTGGCGGAGCAGTCGGAGAAGATTCTTCGTTGTCTATATGGGCAACATTAGCACTACTAAAGGGTCGATCATGCAGATCCCAACATTTGTCCCTAGTATGACCCAACTTATTACAATAAGTACACTGTGGGCGAGAAGCATTACCAGATTGCCCTCCTCTATGATTAACACCTCGACCACGACCATGACCACCACAGGAAGCATTATCTTGTCGTCCCCCAGGCTGAGGCTGCATAACCAAGGCAGATTGTTCTTACGAATTCTGGAAAGGGTTCTCAATAGAAGCTTGATCAAGGCGCGAATAAACTTCAGACATTAACGGTAGTGCTGGTCCTGAAAGAATCTGAGATCGAATGGACTCGTACTAAGAAGGAAGGCCACGAAGCATAAGCACAGCAAAGTATTGTTCACGTTGTTTTCGTGCAACATCAATATCAATAGGGAAGATATCATTGTACTCAGACATAACAAGTCGAAATCGACCAAAATAAACTTGAAGACCACAATCATCCAACTGAATGCAGAGGAAATCACTAACAACATCATCGATGCAACTAACATTGCTGCTGTACATCTCTTTCGCCAAAGTCCATATAGCCTTACAAGAAATACACTCATCAAAGATATCATGCAATTCGGGTTTAATGGATTGCAATAGTAAACTGGTAAGTTGGGCATCAACGTGCCCCTAAATCCATTTATTGGCAGCGGACAAAGTAGCTGGAACATCGTTAGTTGTATGGTCTTCCAAGTTTTGCCCTCGAAACCATAACGTAACAGCAGAACATCAACAAAAGTAATTCAGATCAGTGAGTTTGGTTGTAGTAATAGCAGGGTGTCATTGAATGTGGGCACAACAACAGAGGTAATAAACTCAGTAACGGTAGTAGAAGCACTAGTAATGTCTTTTGAGGGATCCATACTAGTTATCAACACTCAATCAATGCAAAGAGACAAAGCAAGAAGACCAATTAATAAAGCATGAAAAGAAGGGAACAACCACACTAACTGTAAAGGATAATAGTGTGCAGCTAGGCAGTTAGTATAAGGAATATTAGTTAGAAGCAATAGTGGGTGACAGCTGTCCATGTGCTAAATGTAACTAAGTAGCTGTATCTCACAGTCCATAAGTAGGCTGAAATGTTATCTTCATTAAATGAATAATATAATAGAAAATATCTTCACAATGAATTCTTTTCTCTCTCTTTCTCTCTCTCTCTACATGGTATCACGAGCTTTTTTTGAAGCTTGAAAAGCTTCCATGGCAGATCACTAAGTCCTGCAAAGCTTTCATAGCTTATTCCTGGGAACATTCTGAAGCCCAAACATAGCTTCTGCAAGAGATCTCTTCAATTTTCTCCAGAAAATTTATGCTCTTCTTCTCAGGTTTTTACTTAAGGTTTTTCGCACTATCAAAATGCTGTCTATTTCTTAATTTTTGTTGCCCAGCTCTCAAATTTCATCCATAGCTTCTACTCTACTGTGCGATCCTTGTATAGCTTGAATTTTTTGATTTGGTTCAGTTTTCCTCAAAATTTTTCTTGTTCTCCTCTCTGACAAACCCTAGCTCAATGGCCCACCCAATTGATAGATCTTTAGATCCTGGACTCAAACTTCTCTTTAAGAATTTGAGTCTTCTCCTTCAACTCAAGCTCGATAACTCCAATTACATCATGTGGAGAGCTCAAGTTGAAGCCAGTCTCAAGCCAAATGGCTTATTACCTCGTGTTGCAAAGCTTCCTCCTATTCCACCAAGAACAATCACCACAACAGATGGTTCTTTAGTGCCAAATCCTGAATATAACAACTAGATTCTTACTGATAAGCATTTGAGAGCTCGCATCTTCGCTTCTCTCACACCTGGAGTGATGTCTCAAGTCTATCATCTACAGACTTATACTGAAATATGGATAGCATTTGAAGAGAGATTCAGTTCTCTAAGCAGGTCTCATATTCATCAACTCAAAATGCAATTATATGGTCTTAACAAAGGCAATCAGTCCATGCAAGCTTATCTTGATCAAGCTAAGTCTATTTGTGGTCAGTTGGCTACTGCTGGAGAGATCTTGCTTCAAGAGGATCTTGTTCTGCTTATTCTCAGAGGTCTTCCATCTACCTATGACTCTCTGAAAACCTCTCTTAGAGTTAGAAAGGAGCATATTACTGTTTCTGAACTCACAAGCCTACTGATAAGTGAAGAAATTAATCAAAAGTTCACCAATACAATCAACATTCAGGATTCCACTACAGGAGAAGCTCACAGTGCATTGTATGCTGCTAATTCTCAAAGAGGTGGCAATACAAGAGGCAGAGGAAGAAATAATCACAGAGAAGGAAGAAACCAAAGAGGCAAAGGAGGATATAATTTTCAAACCTATCAACCTCAATCAAATTCTGGACCAACCTCAATCAAATTCTGGACCTAGGCTTTCTCCTCCTCATACTAACACAACACCTCTACTTCCTACACCTATTCAATGCCAAATCTGTGGCAAATACAATCACTATGCAATCCAGTGTTGGCATAGACTGGATGCTCAAAACTACAACACTCCAATTGTCACCTCTCATCCTCAGAACACTCAAGCATATGCAGTTCATACTCAGAAGGCTCAGGCTCCTGCTACAACAAATTGGTACTTAGATTATGGTGCTACAAGTCATGTAACTAATGACTCTTCTAACTTGCAGTATTATCAACCCTATCATGGCACTGAGGCAGTCACTGTAGGTAATGGTTCTACCATACCTATCACTGGTATTGGTAAGGGTACTCTTTCTACACTTTCCTCTTCATTTTATCTGTCCAATGTTCTTTATGTGCCAAATATTTCTTCAAACCTTCTATCCATCTATCAGTTGACCAAAGATAATAACTGTTCTATTATCTTTAATTCTAAGGCTGTTCAAATCCTAGACCATCACAGCAACAAGGTGGTGCTCCAGGGCCCTTGTGAGCATGGACTTTATCCTATTCCTTCTACAATAAAGGCTGATTCCAGAAATCAAGCTTTGCAGTGTTCTTGCAGTGATATACTTCTTCCTTCTGACAGGCTTTGGCATCTTAGACTGGGACATCCATCAAAGCATATGTCTCAAATTTTATCCAAGCTGTTGCATATTAGACTTGGCTACTCTACTCTTGATTGTACTGACTGTGCAGTTGCTAAAGCACACAAACAACCCTTTCCTGTATCAAATAAAAAGAGCACTGCCCCTTTTGAAATAATTCATTCAGATGTATGGGGCCCTGCTCCTGTCAATTCTTGTATGAATTACAAGTACTATGTGATATTTCTTGATGACTATACTCATTACTGTTGGCTTTATCCATTAAAACTTAAATCTGATGTTTATGTTGCTTACACAAGGTTTACAGCCATGATAAAAACACAGTTTAATGCTACCATCAAAGTGTTTAGATCTGACAATGGGGGTGAATTTCTTAACAACCAGTTTCAACTGCTTTGTCAAAATCAGGGGACTATACATCAAACATCCTGTCCACACACACCTGAACAAAATGGTAAAGCAGAAAGAAAACACTTACATCTCATAGAAACAACATTGGCTCTGCTTCATCATAGTAAACTTCCTATCAAATACTAGTTGGAAGCTCTGGCAACTATCAATTACCTAATAAATAGGTTACCCTCCACTACAACCACAAACAAATCCCCCTATGCATTACTCTTTTCTGAAGTACTAGACTATTTTAGTCTGAAACCTTTTGGCTGTCTTTGCTATCCATGGATCAAACCTTACAATACTAATAAACTTCAAAACAAATCAGTACCTTGTGTCTTTCTAGGATATTGCCAAACAAGTGAAAGGTATAGATGTCTTGATATTGTTACAGGTAGGGTTTAAATCTCAAGGCATGTAAAGTTTAGGGAAACTGAATTTCCAGGACTTCAATCATGTCCTCCTTCTTCTCATATTCCTACTTCTCTTTCCCAATTTGCTCCACAATTCCAATCTAAGCAATCTAATGACAATTTTGTTCCTAACTCTTCTAGCACTGTCCAATCTTCACAACTTCAATTGTCTTCATCACCTTCATTATCTCTTCCTAGCCATAACTTGTCTTCTACTCAGAGTCCAATCTCAAATTCACAATCTACTACAAGTTCTATTCCTATTTCACAACCTGAAAACAATCAATCTCCTCCTGCACAATCTACTTCCTCACTTCCTGCAAATCAGTCTACTCATCCTATGCTCACAAGGTCTAAAACAGGCCATTTACCTCCTCCTCTCTATTCTATACACTCT
Source organism: Cordia subcordata (assembly GCA_028554755.1). Lineage (NCBI taxonomy): Eukaryota > Viridiplantae > Streptophyta > Magnoliopsida > Boraginales > Cordiaceae > Cordia > Cordia subcordata. The sequence continues at coordinate 4,298,726 of JAPTOF010000022.1, read as the reverse complement.
GTAGCCATAGACCCCCCTCAAACAGAACCTAATACCTACAAACAAGCTGCCTCATCACCATATTGGGTGACTGCAATGCAAGAAGAATTCCAGGCATTACAAAAACAACAAACTTGGATTCTTGTTCCTCTACCACCACATAGGCAACCCATTGGGTGTAAGTGGGAGTATATAATAAAAAGAAACTCTGATGGCACTGTTTCTAGGTATAAAGCCAGACTTGTAGCCAAACGGTTTCATCAAGAAGAAGGCCTTGACTATCAAGAAACCTTCAGTCCAGTGGTTAAAGCTCCAACTATCAGACTTGTTATCAGTATTGCCTTGCATTTTCACTGGCCCATTAAGCAGTTGGATGTATCCAATGCTTTTCTTCATGGTAATTTAGAGGAAGAAGTCTATATGGTGCAGCCTCCAAGTTTTGTGGACACTACTCATCCTACTTATGTATGTAGGCTACAAAAGTCTTTGTATGGTCTTAAACAAGCCCCAAGGGCTTGGTATACTATGTTATCTACCTTTTTGGTCAGTCAAGGGTTCAAGTGTTCCTCTGCAGACACATCTCTCTTCATCTATCAATCTCCCAAGTGCACAATTTTTATCCTGATCTATGTAGATGATATTTTGATCACTGGGTCATGCTGTAGAGTCTACTATCACTGCAATGAAAAGCAACTTTGCTATGAAAGATCTGGGGTTGTTATCCTATTTCCTAGGTATTGAGATGTCCTACTCAGGAAGTTCAGTGGTTCTTCATCAGACCAAATATGCTCAGGACTTACGACAAAAGGCAAGACTGTAACTCATGTCCTAATCCTTCTACTTCAAAGTATTCTATTATTACTCAAGAAGTTAGTCTTCCATATCATAATCCTACACAATTCAGGAGTCTAGTAGGTGGTCTGCAATATTTGACTATTACAAGGCCTGATCTTCAATTTTCTGTAAATTCCATATGTCAGCATATGCATTCCCCTACAATTGCAAACTTTAATGCATTGAAGAAAATCCTCAGGTTTATCAAAGGAACTATCTCTCATGGCATGCATTTTAAGCCTAGACCACTTACCTTGAAGGGCTTTTCTGATAGTGATTAGGCAGTTAGTGTGGATGACAGGAAATCAACTACAGGGTTTTGTATATTTTTGGGTCCAAATCTTGTTTCTTGGGTCTCAAAGAAACAACCTACAGTAGCTAGGTCATCCACAGAGGCAGAATACAAGGCTTTAGCACAAGTTACAGCTGAAATAAAATGACTGACTTATTTGCTTTCAGATTTGCATGTTCCAGTCTCTACTCCTTTGCTTATCAGTGATAGTGTTTCTGCTTTGGCACTAGCATCTAATCCAGTGTTTCATGGCAGAACAAAACACATAGAAATAAACTATCACTTTGTTAGAGAACAACTACAAGCCAAGAAGCTGCAGGTTTCCTACATTCCTACAGATCAGCAGGTTGTAGATATTCTAACTAAAGAATTATCAAATACCAGATTTCAAGCATTAAAGTCCAAGCTTCCCATGGCATTACCCTTGCTCAGCTTGAGGGGGGCTGTAAAGGATAATAGTGTGCAGCTAGGCAGTTAGCATAAGGAGTATTAGTTAGAAGCAATAGTGGGTGACAGCTGTCCATGTGCTAAATGTAACTAAGCAGTTGTATCTCACAGTCTATAAATAGGCTGAAATATTATCTTCATTAAATGAATAATATAACAGAAAATATCTTCAAAATGAATTCTTTTCTCTCTCTTTCTCTCTCTCTCTCTACACTAACAACTTGTCATGACAACTTCCCTGTTAATGTGTTACTCCTCCATCCCTCTCCCTTCTTTTTCTTTTTGGTTAAAAGAGGCAAACAACAAAAATCATGGACAAATTAAACAAAAAATTTAAGAAAACATAAAATGATTGACTAAAAAGAAACACAGGTGAAACTAAGCATGCTAGAGCAGAGACGCCGGAGACACCTCGATGCGTGAACAGTAACCAGCTGTGAACAGTACCCAGTGGTATTTTTTTTTAGTATTATTTTTTTTTTTTGGTGGATTTTGTGGGTGTTTAGAGTTTGTTGATGAAAAAGAACTTTGGGTGAAAGAAACTCTAATGTCTTGACATAGCTCTAGATACCATGTTAAAGGAGACAAGACATTAGGATTGAAGAGAATGGCTTGGTACATATTGTGTACTTAGCCTTATTTATAACATTGGGTAATAACCCAAAGTTTCCTAGTCCTCCAATGTGAGAAAATTACCATAACGGAGAATTACCATAACACTACTAACAGTACTACAACGGAGACCTACCATAACACTACTAACAAATACTAATAACTACTAACATTCTCAAGTAACCCAGAAGTGGTGATAAACAGATCTTCAGAATATCAGGGATTTCCGCAACCATAATAATGAAAATATTCAAAGACAAGGTTCCTCCACCGAAAGTTCACCCCTATATTCACAAAGAAATTACTTGGAGATGCAACTTTGTTCACATCACAAGAAATAAACTAGATCCATGTTTAGAAATCCACTCTTATCACAAAACAACATTAACCTTAGCAAATCCTATTTTCAGTCAAGTTAAACAAGTACGAACCAGAAAAGGAGAAAAGGAAAAGTAAAAGATTGCAGAAAACATCATTCTGCTTTGAGGATATCAACTCTTTTTTAACTCAAATATTCTAAAAACTAGCTCTGAAAATGTGTTGCCAAAGCATTTTCTACTTCATCTTTTGTTGTCGCTATTGGGAGAAGAAAAGGTTGTTTCCAAATCTGAATGAAACAACCCTATATTTTCATTGATTAACTGCTCTGGAAAGTTTCTTCCTCATGGCATCCCCAGGAAAACAGTAACTCTCAAAAAACAAACAGCCAATCCAAACAGGCATACATAAACTTATGCTTCCACTCAATTTAGTTCCGCTCAAGCATCATAACCTTCTTTGACAATAACAGAATATTAAGCCACTTCAGAATGAAGAAATCAATGAAAGGCAAATCAACAAGAGTCTTTCAAAAAGTTGAGTCAAAATTCATTATTGAACACACAATTTTACCTTAAATTCAACTGAAGTTCTTGATGGTTCAAAAGTAATGTCATAGAGAGATCGTCGGCAAGTAAGGTTTAATAGAAATGTTGGGCATATCTGAGGATGACTGTGCTTGACGTTATGGGATCCAGAACTGAGTTCAGAGTTAAACCTGGCAGCTATCTGATTCAACAGTTTATGTATTGGTCCCTTGCAAACAAATCTTGAATTGATGTCTACATTTCGTGGAAGTCAATGAAAACAAAAGCATGAAATTCCCAACCCCATGAAATTAGAAACCACTCACCCCATAATGACAAAACATACTAAAACACATGGATACAGACATACTGAAAGGCCTGCAAATGCAAGTATTCATCAGTCAGGAAAGGCATCTGAAAGTAATATGTTTCAATCAGCAATTCTAAGCATTGCTGGTTTAAGTAGTTATACCTTGGAAGATAAAACATCATAAGGGCCGGAGACGTAGCCAGAAAGCTTCAAGGCACCATCTGATACATTGAGTTCACGAAGAGAGCCAGAGGCATCAATACCAAAACCACTCATCAACAACGGCAAAGGAGATTGGCAAGGATCTATGCGGAGCAGCTCATCTTCACTGCATCCAAATAAATAGAACTGTGAATATACCTACACAATTGGGTAGGTCTAGGATGCCAGGAATAGCAAGGTAGTACCTCTTGACATCAACAACTCTAAATGAAACCTCTGAGCGCACTAACGCAATTCTTAGCACACAATTTTTGACAGAGTGCAATAACTTCTTAGAGCTGCCAGATTTCATCAAGTTATCATACATCACAATTAGTAAAACAGCCAATTAAGGGGATATCTCGGATTTCCTGGAGAAAAGATAAGTAAAACACCAAGTGGAACCTGGATTGCATATGTTTCCTCCGAACTGGTTGGTTGTAAAACAAATCACGAACTACGACTGCAAATAGAAAAGCAAGATAAAGATTGGATGACTCTACATCAAGAGGAACATGATGTACGCTTATCAATTAGACCAGTGTAAAGAACGAAAGAACCTAAAGTGCAAGATATGTATTATCCATATTTTACTAGTCGCCATGACAATTTCAAATACAAGTTTCCAGAAAGATAAGAAAGCAGTAACAAGATCTAAATAAATTATGATGTATGAAGGGTTTCAGGTCCTGCTCATAAATGATCTTCCAAGCACAAAAAGAAGAATATCTTAATTGATTACCAGTCAAATAGTCTAGTGGTTACACTCAGTGGGAGGCATAATGTAACTCCAGCTGTGTTGAGGGTTTATGTTTTGCATAGGAAGTTCCAAGGCCAGGGTAAAGGAGATTAGGTTAGATGGCTGACTCCCAGCATAGAACTTCAGCAGATTCTAACAGAGGTTTTAGAATAAATGACCCTTATTTTTGGGGGGGTGGGGAAGGGGCACAATCTGAAAGGAAAACACCCCACAACCATAACTGGATGGTATTAAGAAAATCGCAAGAAAAACTTCACCTGTTGCATCACATGCCAATGATAAATAATTGCAACGAAAAATTTACCTGTTGTACCTGCACCTTCCCTATCATCACTAATTCCAAGATACAAACAATTGCGGCCCTGCGAAGGATGGCTCAAACTGAACACCAAAACGTCATATGCAGATAAAAGCAATACACAAAATTGATTGTGACAAGTATTAATAGTCTTCTACCTTCATAACCTTACGATAACCATTTGGCATGCCCTGAGTTCTGGAAATGATTTCTAACAAGGAAACATCAGAAATGGAGCCCAATGCTTCTCCCCGAAATCCAAAGCTTCCAGAGATAGTGCCCGCATCAGCCAATTGCTCATGTTTTGATGTTGCTATTTGCAAAGTAAGCCCATAAACCATTGGATATCATGGTCAACAAAAGAATAGATATTGAAGATGTATCATAAATGAATAGACCTCAGTTATAAGTCACCGGTCTTGTTTTTCAACAAGAGTAATCAAGCTTCAACTAAATCCTACAATTTTGACAATTGAAGCTGTATTGGTATATTCTCAGACAAAGAAGAATTTTCGCCATCTTCTGCTTTGCACTATCACAGTATTCAGATATAGAACATTCAAACTATAAAACATTTAATCTACTTTTACATAGACCAATCTGATCATCACAGGTAGACATGGGGATTGTGCAAATCGCGTATTTGCCTTTTCAATTGTATACTCACATGGGCAGTTCTAATCGAATAGGAAGCAGATATATTAGATTGAAAGAAGAGTTCAGCTGAGATATGACGACACAAGGGTCCTGAGATGTAGAAGAAAAAAGAGGTTGAATAATTATTTCTTCGAGAACAGATATGACAGCTACATTACAAGGAATCATTTACATGTGTCAGTTGAACTATAAGTTAAAATTTATTGAGATCCTCCTCGTATTCATAAGGTAACGAGTAGGATCATCTCTGTCACAATGAGCTTCACCTATTTAAAAAAAATAACATACTTGGAGGAGAAAATCAGCAGGCAGTCTGTAGAGGTGGATTATAGTATATATCATAAATACATATTAGATATTTGACTAAACACTTCTCTGTTAATATCTCAAGATCTTAGTAATCAATAATTTCAAACACTGCTGAACAAGTTAATGGTAACGATGCAAATAGGTTTAAAATATGGAAGCAACTGTAACCTATGTTCGAGAAACAACTCTGACAGTCTATACATTTGTTAGTCCATTACTGGAAGATATGACTGCGCAGTTCTTTGATTACAGTTTTAGAAATGGACACCAAAAGTTTATTCTTCATAGTATTTCTTATTGGCCAACAAATATTTCAAATAAACCTAAATCACTAGAAGTTTGAGACTATGAACAAGGCCCCACCATTGCAAATAAACGCATTTATAGGTAAGGGCCACACACCCAACAAAGCAAAACAGAAGTGTTTCCTTAAATGGTTTGGAGAATTTCCCTCGTCAGGGAACTGTAAACAAGCAAGGCATAAAGAGAAGAAAGGAGAAAAACAAGAGACTGGTGCTATTAGATGGAAAATTAGATAAATTAGCTCCAAGCTTGTCCAGTAATGGGAATAGTGAAAATAGTCCATTAGGATCTTAATTTTCTAAAGCAAGCACAGTCTGATATGTTGGTATAGATAACATAAAACATCTAGCGCCCATTATAGATTTGGAGCTTTTCTCACAGTTATGGATGCTTGAATACCCATTTAGTCTTTCATGTTTTTGATCACCTACAATAGTTAACCACAAGATGCTCTACTAAAATTTAAGAATAGATCACGTCACATCCAATATTGTAATCACTGTAAGAAACAATCCTGATTCTAAGTATAACAATTAAAAAGATATGTACAGAGCACTAAGTGTAACACAGATGCTAAGGCTGAATGGCTTTTAGATCTACAATGATATCTGAGGATCAAACTGCACACAAACTCCAAGGTTGACTATCCATCCTCACAATTATCATTAAGCATCCTCATGTATAGGCTTCAAATTAAGATATACATACAATGCAAAATTTATAGAAGAGTAACATCAGAACTGCAAGTTAATCCAATTAGGCATCAGATATATCATTTTCCAATTTCTCAAAAGAATTTCTTTACCATATCTTTCTCCCAGTAGCAGCAGTCCGTCTCGAGTAATACCAGATCCTGAACATTGGAATTAGTTACAAATAAAGCTTCTTCGTGCCAAAGAACCAAAACTAAATAACAAAAGGAAAGAGATACATTAAATCAGAAATTGTACATATCCTTGATAGGACAGAAAACTACTCACCATTGTCCACAACTTTAACATAGCACGTGCTAATATTTAAAGCAACAAATATCTGAAAAACAACTAAAGTCAGGTTCGTAAAATCATACCATTCAAATGAAAGAGATAAACAAACAAATGGTCCAATATCATATTATAACAGGTTTTGCAATTTTAAAATCCCAGATTTTGAATTATAAGACTCTTACTTATATGAAACAATCACCATTATTCTTAGATTGCTGGAGGACAAAGATCAGAAATCGAATAAAGAACATCACATGTACTACACTACTTATTAAACTTAGAAAGTACTAACAGCATCAAACACTGATCATATTAGTATACTAAACCTTGAACAATCGCAAACCCTCCACCCACACCACATTTTGTCCTCTAAATCATTATTAGCTCGTAAAATTGGTTGTCATCTTTTGTTCTTTTACCGATAGCTAAATTGTGATTTCAGCAGTATACATCATTTCCCAACTAATTTTTCGTCAAAAGCCTTTAACTTTCTCAGGCATCACAAGGTTTCAAACATCAGATACCAAAATAACTAATCGAATTATATCAAACACGAGCATAATTGCATTAAAATATTATCTTCAAAATATTCAACAAGGAATTCACATAGAGCCCCAAATAACAATTACTTACCTTGGTAGCCCCGGCGTCGAGGCTGTTGAAAACCAACTCGTCAACAACCCTAGTCAAGTCATACATTATGACCCCGGACCGCACTGAGCAGTGCACCGCCTCAGGCAATTGCTTTATGCTCCTCATCTATTTCAATCCAAAAACAAAAGGGAAAGAAAAGCAAAAAAATAGTAATAATAATAATTATCAAAACTATAAATTAACTAATTCAATTTTCCACATATAATTACGAAAAAGAAAAAAGGCGTCGACATGCTATTTAGCAAAATTATACCTCAAGATCAAATTTTGATGGCTCAGATCACCTGCAAGTCTAAGAATTTCCAGATAATAAGGCCATAAAATTTCAGAACATATACGAGTGTATATATGTATATATATGTGTGTGTGTGTGTGTGTTTAAGGTATATGAAAGAATCGAAATGATTGAGTTTTACTGGAAAGAATGAGAAACAAAACAGAAGGGGCGGGAAACTTAGGTTTTTTAACGGTCTGGTCTAACTTGCGCCAGGAGAGTACAAAGTTTCGCGCTTTTTAAAGTTTAACCGAGACGTGCCGCTGATGCGAGGCCTAGTGAAGCCTAGTGCGCTAATTTGCGCCTGGTGGTTTTTTTTTTTTTTCTTTTTCCCGTTTTTAGAGAAATTTTCGATTGCATTTGGTTTGCCTGTTTTCCCTTTTCTTTTGCTCAAAAACACTCAACCATTTATGAAATAAATAAGTGTACATTATCGAAATATCTTCTTTGAATGAAATGACAAAATTTAGAAACATAGAAGTAATTTCATTTTTTTTAAGATAAGGACAAATCAAAAAAAATTTTTCTGGAGAGGATTATTGAATGACTTGAACCGTTAATCGCTCATATGAGATGAACCCCACATGCGTTTGTTGCTAATTCTATAATTTTCTATATCACTATCATGATTGATACCTTAAATTGTGACCAATCCAACATATGTAGAGCCAAATTATTTTTGCAGATATCAAAATTTGGCAGGGCTTAAAATACACGGTCTTATTTTACATTTTACAAAAGATTGTGTAGAATTTTTTTATTTATGTATAGTCTTAAAAGTAATTATTAACATACTTTTAGTTTTTCTTTTTCTTTTTCCTATTGTTCCTATTATGCATGTAGGCAAATAAATTCTTTGAGAAAAATTGGATTCAGGTGAACGTCCATGATTAAGTTAACATGACATATATTTAAAATATAAGGTTCGGCGATAACTTTTTAAAAAACTATCGATGCCAATTATTACAGAGCAATTTTATTGAAAGATAACTGCACATATACGTACAAAAAAAGGGGAAAAAATCAGACGCAGTGGAGATTGCCTCTTCTTCTCTAGAAGCTAAGGCATCTGGTGTGAGAAAAACAAAATTTATCTTCTCATAAGATATGCAATGACCCGTGAGCAAAAAAAATTTCGCTCCAGGAGGTAAGTTTGTTTTTTTTGGTTAACGTTCTTGTATCATCTAGTGACAAGCAGTTTATTTTCTATCTTGCTCCAAGAGGACCAAGACTATACAAGATAAAAGAAGCACACATGGTATACCATCGAAGAATTAATTTTAAAGAATATTGAGTTTGCAAAATTCAGTGAAAACATGAGTAACAATAGAACAAAATTGAGCTACAAAATCATATATATTTTCTTCTACATAAACCTAAAAACATCTCTGCACCATTAAAAATGTCAAGAGTAGTAACCAACAAATGACCAGCTTCTGCTGCTGCTGCAATCAACTTTATTAGGCTGCTGCTAATTACATGTCAGTCAAGACTAGGAAACATGTCCACCCCTTTTGCCTTTCAAGATAGCAAGAAAACTACCATTCTTGAGCAACTGGATCCTGTTCGTCCCCGATAAGCTGAGACACGTGCATGGAGAGCCCACACGCTCCCTCTTAGCCGGTTGCGTCATGCAATCTAATCTGACATTATCGTTAATCTTTTAGTAGATAGATATCATTTTCTCATGGTAATAATTATATTACATCTTACCTACTAATCAAATATTTGGAAGATTTTGGAACAAATTGAATTCTTCAACCACAAGCAAAAGTTCTACGGATCAAGAGGGATTTCACAGATGCTGCAATTAGACCTTCATTAATCCCTTCATTTGCCCACCTTGATTTGACTGTTGTTCAACCCAACGTTAACTTTTTCAACCGTAGGTTCTTTCTTTACCTTATTTTGAGATAGATTTCCAACATTAAGCCAAGGATGATCTAGACACTGCCGAGCAGTTGGCCGCTTCGCTGGATCAAAATCAAGGATGGGGCTGAGAAACTCAGCAAATTCACGAGCATCAGAGTCGGCAAATTTATGCTTTTCTACAAGTAGTCGATCCAGTGGGCAGTGCTTCAGCCTCCGGATTCTTTTCAAATCGCCATATCTGTCGAAGTAATCTTTTGATTTAGCCCCTCCTGTGGCTATCTGTTCACATATAAGCTCGTGAGCAACAGAAAATGAAGCGAAATTCCTCAAAATTTAGGCCATTTCTTCCTTAACTAGAGGATCTGGAATAACGTGTGCACCTTTCGAGGCATCTTTCCGAGGAACTCCATCATCAGAGCAAGGTGATCCTAGAACCAACTGAATCATGTTAAGAGTAGAATTTAAGAGAGACTTTTGTCAAGATATAGAAGACGACAAACAGACAATGCATATATAAGAATACAATACCTCATCCTCGCTATAGCTCTGTCCGTCCTTGGGAGTGAACATCATCTCACCTGTGGCAAGCTCAAATGCGATACATCCAAACGACCATATATCAGCTGGGAAAGAATATCCAGACTGAAGAATGACTTCAGGAGCTCGGTATTGCCTCGTTTGAATTTCCACTGCAAATTGTTTGTCGGCCCAACACGCGTTTCCAAAATCCACAACTTTACACCTCAAATCAATCCCGTCTAGGCATCTTTTAGGCTTTTGCACTTCAGTAACCCCTCCCACTGATGTTCGCGTGCCATTTATCTTAGCTGCTGCACTCTTCGCCCTTTGTTTTAGCCTTTTCTCGATAATACTCATAGTTGCCCCACCATTCAAGCTACCCTCGGGTCTTTCAAGAATAGGAGTCATCCTGGACTTGATTGGATCCTTTGACGGATTAATGGTCGAACACAAAAGAACATTTTCAGGTTTGAGGTCAGTATGTATAAGTTTAAGTTCCCCGTGCAGATAATCTAGAGCAGTCAAAATGCACCTGCATATCTCCCTAACTTTATCTAATTCAAGGCCTTTATAACGATTGTATTTGATCAATCGTAACAAACTATCACCAAGAAATTCTAGGACCATGCAATAATGCTGACCATTTGGACCTGTATGCTTGAAGTGGTCCACTTGTTGCACCACGTACTTACTATTAGAAGGATCGCCATCAGTAATCGCAGAAAGTATCTCAATCTCATGGAGAGCGGCTTGAGCAAATTGTGGCGCACTCTTCTGTATCTTCAGGGCTACATAGGTCTGAAAATAGAGAAGCAAGTGAGACACCATAACATTAGAAGATTAAAAGCTTTAGAAGAGATAACTTCTTTCTCCAAGACAATTAACTAATAGATATTATTCACTCGAAAAACAAATAATATCAGAACAAAGAGACATGAAAATATCATATTACCTATAGGAGGACTCCCTATGTGAGATGCATCCTAGAAACACTAAAAGTTCAGTCTATTATGGTGTTTCTAAACAATGCTTTTCACCTCACATGTAATAGTGGTTGAGCTACTTAGCAGAAGTGAAATCAAGCCCAAAGATTAAGACGTAAACAATACTGTGACTTCAAAAGTTTGGGAACAACAATATAAAACAAACTACGCATTTGCAATGCGTAAATGTTTGGACTTACAACTGGTCAACATAGTAGAATTAGTAATTTCAAAATACGTGCTTTTCATGAGTTAATTTAATAGGTAATAAGTTCTTTCTTATTCTAACTTTAAATTCAGAAATAGAGTCTAATTCTAATTTCGGAAATTTCAAATTCTATGTACTTTCTATTCTCTTATTTAAATGCTAAATTCTAAAAGCAAAAAATAATAATAATTACATTCTAAAAATCAAATTAAATTATAATTTTTAGAATTCTAAATTAAATTTTATTTCTAAATTTAAATTTAAATTCTAAATTCTAAAATATTTTTTCATAATTGTAATTGAGGGGACAAAAAAACAAATTGAACATTTGTTTCATGGTCTCAAGTTCAGTCATTATTTCGATAAACAGAAAATCACTACTAATTCCCACTAAAAGATGGAGAAAAAAATGCATTTTAGCTTCATATATGTTATAAAGATAGATATGGATTCTTTGCTTCTCTTTCCCTTCATCTGATTTATAATGCAATTCATATTTTACTTCTTCCTTTTCTTGAAAATTAATGACTTTTCCACCTTACACATCATGTGCTTGACCATTTGCAGAAGTATAAAAATAACTTCGGCAAATCGCTTGATCCAAATTGCTAATCATAATGATTAATTAAAACACTAAGAATCCATCATTATTTATCCCCTCATCCAAATCGCTAATCATATCACTTAAGAATGAATAATGTAACCATATTACTAAACGCAAGGCAAAGTGCACCACTCACCACTATGGCGGAATATTTCCGAGACGTTAATGATCAAGACATACTTTGATTAATATCTTCCATTTCGATCAAGTAAGATCCGAAGTATTGGCCTTATTGGGTAGTTTATAAGAAGTTTCAACTCGTAAATTAAATTTTTCTTATTTCAAATCACTCATTAAAATTTCCCATTTGAAATCGCTCGTTAAGCTCTACATTTGTTTCAAGCAATTTCAAATAAGTCATTCTATCAAATTCTATCGTTTTTGGGTCAAACAAGATGATTTGTGGTCAAATTTTATTATTTATTTCATTCAAAATTGGTCATTAAGCTTTAACCTACATCCAATTATTTCAAATAAGTCATCTCATCAATTTTCTTTTTGGTTGGTCAAAATGTAATGATTTGTGGTCAAACTTTGTAGCTGAACATAACACATTAATTAGAAACTTGAAGAATGTCATTTTTGCCCTTTTAAAATAGAATATAACTTGTATGAAACAAACACATCGTTCAAGCATGCTAGTTAAGAATGAAGCAATTCAAACAAACAATTTATTAAGGACCTGTGAAAAAGCACATTTTTTGTAATAAATATTTGTATTGATTTTTGAAAAAGTTAATATTTTAAAAGAAAGAAAAAAAAAACTAAAATTTCAACTCTTTCTAAAAGACAAAAATTTTAAATTTTTAAAAATAATTTTTTTTTCAAAAGGTATTAAAAAATATATTTTTAAAAAAAGTTAACACAAACGAGTCCTAAAACTTTGCGGGACATATGCATGATCGTATTATCGTATAAGGTGATGAGAGAAGAAGAGTACGTACAGAAGATCGCGTATCGTAAGCGAGCCAAACGGTGGAGAACTCGCCCCAGCCGAGTTTACGCTGGGCGATGAATCGGCCACCGTTGAATGAATCGCCGACCCGCACCGCGTGGTAGCCTCCCCTCCTGTACGAGTCAATCCCCTCGTCCTCTTCTTCCGACGACGACGACGATGAACACGCCATTGCTATGACGATTATATGATCGTGCAGCACTAATTAAATAAATTCAATTCTTGTAAATTTAAAAAAAATACAGAGAAATATAGAGATAGGGAAGTGTTTGTCGAATTTTATTGAGTTTATTGTGAATCTGAGGTGACACTTGGCTTTCAAAACCAAGACTTTCTCCACTTTTTGCTCTCATCGGTTTTTTTCTTTTCTTTTTCTTTTTTTTATTTCGTGTTCTTTTCTCAATGGTGGATGCTTTTTTATTTTGAGATGTGTGGTAAATTGGGTCGTTATGGCAGTTAGAATAGGGTTTTTTTTTTTTTTTGAGATGTTGATATTACTGGCATTGGTTAATTCTGGTTCAATGTATATATTTTGCTTGATAAAAAGAAAAAAAAAAAGTAGAGTGTATGCACTTGTTTTTCAATTTTGTGCGCATATTAATAAAAAGGAAGTATCATTTTATCTTTATTGTTCAATTTTTACTTTATAAGTATATTTAGTTGATACGTCAAAAGAAAATAAAGAACTAAAAATGTTAAAGTTAACTATTATGCTGTAATTTAGTTTAAAAAAAAAAAACTATTGTGATATACTAACTTAGCATAATAATAAGTGGACAATGCAAATTAATTAGTAGTGAGCAACAATAATAGTATACATCATTCAAATTTATTGCTATGATATCAAAAGTGATCGAGGTAATGTAGAACTTCTTCCTGCCTCGAGGGAAAACTATTTGTAGAATCCAACCACTGTAAGCAATAATATATATAATACTAGTGTGTCACTCGTGAGATATATAAATTTTAACAGTAATTTAATATTATTAACTTTTATATAGTTAATAATATTAAAAATTATAATTTAAATTAATTTATAAAATATGGTTAAAATTATAATACTTTTGCAAAATATGGTTAAAATAATATTAATTTTAGAAATGGCACTTTAAATTAATAATATTAGAATTTACTTTAAAACTTTGATGAAATCGAATCATTTCTTCACTTTTGCATGTATTCATAAAGACCCAAAAAAGTATATATTATACTAATAAAATATAGTTAAGATATGCTATATTGAATAGTCAAAATATGCCATGTTGGCATAATGTAACCAACCAAATAGTGACAAGTGGTGCAAGAAGTTTTGGAGGAAAAGATTGAGTTAGTGAAATTCAACAATTATATATTACGTACATGTTCAACAAGACACAAAAAAAAAAAAAAAATACCTTCTTGACTAGCTTTAGTGTTTCAATTAACTTTTCTCAAAAGTTAAAAATTCTTGTCTTTTATGTAGTTTTTAGCTTTTCATTTTCTATTTTGGTAATTCTACTCATTTTTTCCATTTTCTTTGGACAATTCTACTCTTTCTCCAATATCTTTCTATATTTTTACCTTTTCTTTAACAAGTATAACACAAAATAATATAAATTTTTTTACAAAATAAATTTTGAATTTATTAAAATTAATTTTTGTAATATTGATACAAATATTTAATTAAAAAATTAATTATGTTTTAATATTAAAATATTATTATAAAAAATAAGTATCTTACTATAAGATATGTTATCTTATTCTTATAATAGTATTAATAATTATAATTATAATTAGGGCAAAATACACCAGACCTTCCTGTGATCTACCATAAGTATATAACATCCCCATGTGGTGCTAAAAGTTTCACAACAAACCTTCATGGTGAGTAAAAATTTCACACACACTCCCTATATCACTCTACAATTTTTACATTACTTTCTAAGGATGGTACTCCTACGAAATATTGTGCACCATATTTAACGTGAATAACACACACATATATGAAAAAAAAAAAGAAGAAGAAAATTCTTCCTCTCATTCTCACGCACGAATAGAGGCACAGTTCTCTCTATCCCTCTCCATTCTCCCATACAAAGCTCTATTTCCAACAAAATCAAATTGTTCGATCTTAAATTTGACTTCACTATCGCGATCACCATCTTTGCGCAACCACAATGCTAGTCTTCAATCTTTATGCCAATTCCATTTTTACTATCGACGACGAGTTGTCGTTGCTATCCTCTTTCACTTTTTTGAGTTATTTTCTCAAATCTGTAATAACAAACCTCTGTATGTGTCATGGTAGTAGTGTGTCTCGTGGTGGTGGTGTGTAGTGTTTGTGGTGTATATGAGTGAAAGGATAAAGAATTTAGTTGTCTAGCAAGTGATTTAAAATATTGCAAATTAAGTGTGATGTTTTGGCTAAATCAATCATCTATTCCCTTTATCAAACTTTTTTGAACATATAATGTATAATCCATGAACATGTAATATAAGAGTTTTGAACATAAAGTATAAAGTATTTTTAATGTACAATGTATAATCTATGAGCATATACTATAAGAGTTTTGAGCATAAAGCATAAATATTTTGAACGTATATTACAAAAAGTTGTAACTATAGAATAAAACTTGTGGAATATAAAATTTAACATTTATTAATATTCGATATTGAACATATTATCTAAAACTTTGGAACATGCAATATAGGAGTCTAAACTTATGAGCTTATTGTTTAAAAGTTGTGAATAATTAAAAGTGTTGAACATAAAATATAAAAATTGTGAACATAAAATATAAGAGTTTTGAATATTATCTAAAATTTTTAAAAATGTAATATAAGAATGATAAAAAATTAAACTTATAAATTTATTGTTAAAAAGCTGTGAATAATATAAGTTTTGAACATAAAATATAAAAATTCTGAACATATAATATAAAAATTTTGAACACATATACTATTATGTAGTGTGCTCATTCACGATTATGCGATCTTATGCAGATCTGATGCATATTGGTGCACAGTATACGGATTGCTATCACTCCCCTAATGATATTAAAATTTACAATAAAAAAGATATTAATAACCTTATCCTACTCTTTTATTCTTTTTGTTAAAGATGTGCATAAAACAAAACAAAAATTTCTTAAACCTCCAATCACACTTTTCTTTTGGATGGTTGTGAAATTCCAACCATGATTCTCTATTGAAGCTATGTAGCTATTTTTGCAAAAGATGACTCATCTCCTCAATATTAAAAACAAAAATAATTAATTTTACTGCCAAAACTAATTTTATTAATACTAACCATAAAAAAGGACGTTTCTTTACATTCAATAATTCTAGAATAAGAAAAGTATACACAACATTTTTCATTTTCTTAAAACTTTTGTTGTTGGTAATGAAAAAAAAAAAGAAAATTGAATAATGGGGTAAGACTATTAATGTCTTGTTTGCTATAATTTTTACTACCGTTAGAGAAGCGTTAGATAATAAGGAGTGTGCATGGAACTTTTACTTACCATAGAGGGATGTTGTGAAAATTTTGGCATCATCTTGGGGTGTTGCATACTTATAATGGACCAGAGGGGGATTTGATACATTTTACCCTTATAATTATTATAACAACAATGATAATAATAACATAATGTCAATGCCCTTTTATATCATTTTACATTAGTCAGCTAAGTGAACACATTTTCTTCAATCAACTATCGAAATAGTTATCAACTAAAATATAACAATTATTAGCTATTCAAACAGCTATCAGCTATTCTAATAGTTAATTTTGCTAGACAGATCCTATAAATACCTCTCTCAAATTCAATATTTAAGTGTTTTAAAAATAAAATAAAATTTGTAAAGTTTACATATATACGATTTTTTTCCTGGCTAGACAAGTAATAATCTCATTTCATTTCACAGCAAAAGGCTATAATAAAAACAACCACTAACAAGATTTACATTCCAAATCCTATACAAAGGTGTTTTCAAGAGTATCTTTGAACTTACGATCTCTAACGTCCACAAAAATAATTTTAGGAATACCTTAAGCCAAGTTACATTGGCTATCAAATGATCGATTGTTCCCCTCCGGTCATAAATGATAAACACGTGAATCAAAGTGCGATGTGTTGTTAGGGGGTAGTTTATGTGTTAATGAATTACCATTTGTTTTTGGTTTATCTATGGTAAAGTAACTTTGTTGCATGTAATAAGACAAAGATCACGTAGTGAGTTGGATTTATAATAATTTTATACGATATGTGCGAAGAATATTGGCGATTGGGATGTTTTGGGGACAAATTGTCATGTTGAGATTAAGGATAAGTCTAAGCTACATGATTCGGACTCCATTAAATGTTTGATTAATATATTTGTCTATGAGTTTTGGTCTTTTAAAACAATGAGTGACGTAAGATTAACTTATGCCTTTGTCCTATGAGCAACAATTTTAGTAGATCTTTAATGGGCAAATTTTATAATTGGTTCTTATTATTTATGAAAGTGCTATTTTAATCTTTTTCTTTAGAGAAGGCTACACCAATTTAAGTTGGGATCATTCTAGAGAAAGAGACACCTTTTATATCATTGTCCAAGAGTATCTTAATTGTGTTTGGAGGATCTTAAAAAATGTGGGTATCAAGAGGAAGAGTGAGTCCAGAATTGGCAAGCCTATTTGCGCATTTGTTGGCTTCTTGATAGATGTGCATTATTTTGAAACCCGAATGATTTAACATTCTTCGACATACAAAAAGGCTGGCCTTAAAAACTAGTTCGTTCCCTCAATCCAGTAAATTAAAACTTGTGAGTTGGAATCAACTTCCAGGGTGATTGCTCCCGCTTAGTGGCCTCACCTTCATAGAGAGCCATAACTTCAGTGATATTATTAGAAGCAACGCCAAGTTAACGGAAAGGCTGATAATCAATCTACCATGAGCATCTCAAATAATACCTCCTGTACTAGCATGTCCCGGGTTACCCTTAGAGCAACCATCAACACTAAGTTTTGAAAGTGTCCACTTGATCTTTAATGTTTGTAGAAAAGGACAATTTAATCTTTATTGTTTTAAAAGTGATCCAATTAGTCCATAATATTTAAAAAAGTATCAACTTGGATTCTTATTTCGGCTTTCAAAAGTGATCATGTAACCAACACGTGTCCAATTAATAGGATTGAAATTAACAGATTTTGCATGTGGAGGAACAAATAGATCACTTTTAAAATAATATAAATAAATTAACACTTTTGACAAATATCAAGGACTAAATGAGTCATTTCTGAAACAATCAAAACTAACATAACACTTTAGGTAAATAATATGGACTATTTGTGAAAAATCTCCATGTTTAACATATACATCATGATGGAATGATAGTCCTAATTGTACAAATTAAAGAAAGGGGCAAAGATTTGGTTTCTGAATTTTGATTAACCAAAAAGAGAAAAAAACACCAATAGTAATGCCAAAAGAGCCTTGAAAAGTTCCAAGTACTAATCGGCCAAAGGAATAATTTCTAACTATTACGACTCAAGCTATCTATGCAAGGGTTAACATATTATAATTGGCAACGAAGCATTGTCGTTTGAGCAAAAAAATTATCTCACGCGAGTTTTACACCATACTAGATGCGCAAATACAACTTCTTCTTTCTTTCTTTTTTTTTTTTTTTTGAGAATTTAAACAATATTTTCCATCTATTTTTTGAAATTACATAAGCTTATCTTATTTAATATTTGAGTCCAACAAAATTGACACATTAGCATCACTAACCAAAATTTTAACCACTGAATACAGAGCTTTTAGTGATGAATCCGTCTTTAGATGCCTGACAAATCCAAATTGGACATATATTCCTAGCTTATCTTAATATATCACTTATTGTTTTTTTAATTGATTACTTAAAAACACCACTACACCAAGCACCAATCGTTAAATTGTTTTATTATTGTATTATATTAAAAGGAAAGACATCAAAAGTACTAATACCTCCCATTATATATAAAAGTTATTTGGGCTTCACTAGCATTTAGGTAGTTATTTTTAATTTACAAACCTAATTGCCAACTCAACTAGTATATTAGTGTATTATATATTAGTTATATACATAATTAATTTTATTTTGAGAACTAATTGATTTAGAATTTAATTATCAATCAAGTAATACTTAAAATAAAATTTATATATAAAATCTCGGTGATTTTTAACATAGTATCAGAGAATGTCTTTTAGTTTAGTCTTGTGTATATTAGCTCGCATGTAACCTGTTCAATAGGCATTTTTGTTTACGTAGTGGCTTATTCTTTTATGCAACCATTGAAGTTACATCTCATCTGTTTCTTTTATGCAACCACTGAAGCTACATCTCGTCTGTTCCCTCTGATGATAACCTGTCCTTGCGAGTAGTCCACTAAAGTTGCATCTAAGCCTTTCAAGTGGTGCAAATATTATTCAGGTTACATGACCATCCAAATTTAACCTATCATCAAGTGTTAACTTCACTATTTCGAGTCATGTGTGAAAAGGGTGGTTACATGATCTATTTTGAAGCAGAACACGCCATCACCTACAACCCTTTTTTTTGTCAGGACAAATCCTGAAGAAAGTTAAAAAGCGCTGTTTGATTGCGTAATAATAGGTAATTGGTCAAGTAAAGGCTGACCAAGCCAATGATGCTTAACTAGTCTTTTTAGAGTGGGTATTAGAACATTGAGATGACCTTTCCATAATGTGAGAGACCAGGAAGGACGCATATCTGGTGTACCAGTTATCGCGTCCACGGTAAATGCTGGGCTCATAACATGCCTTCCCTTATGATATGATCTTACTTCTTGAAGTGGGCCACTTTAACAGCCAAAGGGGCCGAACCCATCTCTACAAGCAGCCCAACAAAGCTTCATGTAAGCCATCTAAATGGTGGAAGTATTGTTTCATGTTACGCGACCATCTAAGTTTAACTTATCAATCAAGTGGTACAGACATTATTTCGGATCACACACATGAAGGAGAGTATTACAATAAATACTTATCCCACCTAAAAAATTCTCAAAACTCAAGTCCACTATATCAAGTCTTGGGTCTCTACTTATATTGATCAACTTATTTTTATGATAAAACCAATAATTGTTAATAGTTTTATTTCAAAATTACAATCATTTCTCACACAATATCTTGTAAAATATATATTTCAAGTTTCAAATTCTAAATAAGTTTCTATAAAAAGTAAATAAACCAATGAGCCTTAAGGCCTATTTGAATTGACTTAAAAAAATATATATTTTTTTAAAAAATTACATTAAATTTACAATAACTAATTGATTTAGTTTTAAAAAAAATTAAAACTCTTAAAAAAATTCAAATATAATTTTTTTTAAAAATCAAAAATTTTAAAATCTAAAAAAAATTATTAAAAAAAATTATTAAAAAAAATTAATCTAAACGAGCCTTTATTCTAGTTCTCAACAAACAACACCCCTCCCCTCAAAGGCGAAAAAAGGAAAACACAACGAAAGAAGCTGACGTCATCACCTTCCCAATAGTTACTCATCATCTCGACCCCTCTTTACCTTCGAGCCGTGGTTTTTTCGTCTCATTTTTTTTTTTTTTTCCTTCTTTCCCGATCTTAAAATGACTCCATAACGCTCCTCTTCAGAGCACAGATCCTTCGAGATCTTTCCATCTATACATACATATATTTGTATCTATACATATATACATATGTTTTTGTAGAAGTAGATGGCCGGACAGAATATGGATCAATTCGAGGCGTATTTTCAGAGGGCCGATTTGGATAGGGATGGCCGGATCAGTGGCCCCGAAGCCGTTTCTTTCTTTCAAGCCTCCAATTTGCCCAAACCTGTTCTTGCTCAGGTCAATTTCTTCTTCTTTTTTTTTTTAAAAATAAAAAAATTTAATTTTGAATGTTTAATTGTTTCTCTTGTGAAATTGAGTTTTGGATTCGTTATAGTTCAATATAGGTGGCTGAATTGATTTACAGTTAGTGTAGTATAAACACTTGCAATTGTTAGTTGTTTGTGATCTAGTTTCGAGCTTCAGATAAAGAAGTGTTCGAATTCGATTTGGATTAGAAGTTGCAGCTGGTGGTATCTAGTGTATTCGGATCCGGGGAATAGAAGGGTTTAGGGGAGGGAGATGTAAGAAGGCTTACACGTATGAGGCGGTTATTTCGAAGATTCGAGATAAAAAGCATTTGGGAAAATTTGTGGAAGTTAGGGAAGTTGGTAAACGGATTTGGTGTGCCTTGATAGAATGGGTTTTAGGGTAGTTGGCGCTCGAGAGTATAGTTGAATATTGTTTCAAGGTATAGATGGTTGTTTAAATGTTTGTGTAGAGATGATTTTTGGGTTGATTTAGCTTAATCTTGATGATTGAATTTGATTTAGTGTGAGTGTTTTTAAATAGCAGGTAAGGTGATTTTTTTTTGGGACTCTAGATGTGTGGAGCTAAATGTATACAACCATTCAAAACAATTTAAATAAAAAGTTATTGGTTGTATCCAGTGAATGAGTCTCTGGATAGTAGGTTTTGGAGAAGGGAGGTGTATGCGGAGTTTTCCCCGTCATGGGAGTGGTTGTTTACAAAAATTTTGACAAAAGAGTGTTGGTTAGAGTTACTTGGTAAGTGGTTGTAAAGTGACTTGATGGAATTGGCTTTAGTTGGTTGTTGCTGGGAGTGTGTTTGTTTTCTGTAAATTCAAGGTATAGGTAGTTGGTTAGTGGTCTAAACATTGAGATTGAGATCGGAATCAATCTATGAGATAATTCTTTTTATGCCCCATAATGGTCAAGCAGAAGCCAATTTCGGAAAAATAAATACTGCATTTTACATGAAGGAAAATAAAGAACAAAGCAGATTGATACTTGGTCTTGCTTGGCTGTGTATGTGAGGCAATTTTGTGCTGGTTTCTATACCGTAAAAGGAATCAGATTTGCTCAAAAGAAATGCTTCTTTGATTCCCTGTGACAGTGGGGCTTATTCCCTGTTTGGATTGATTGCTGATATTATGTGTTGGTTATGGTTTAACTAGAAGAAACTATGAAACTAATATCAATTTGGATGGCCAAGGTGAGGATGCAACTGTAACTAGTTGAGTATATCTAGATGGTGACGTGGTTAGAATTTTCAAGGTAGAGCTATTTGGTTATTTCAGTTGCAGCTTTCATGCACAGAATAGTGTTAAATATGTAGGTGAGTCCCTTTTATTGGTGTGTTTAAGTGAGATTCTGCATCATAGGGAAACAGAGTTAAATGCCTGAGCAGGTTCTCTGCATCGAGATGAATCTAACGAAGGGACAACTATAGAGGACAAAGGAAGAGGAAGAAACTTAGGTCGTATTGGAATTGGGATTCATCATACTGAGTTATGGAAGATCAAATTTTTTTCATTGCATTGTATAACATATTTACCTTGCATTTAAGCCAAGCAAAAACTTGAGCCCGTGGTTTGATTATTTCAATTATACTCTGAATTCTTCGAAGATCCATTATTAAGCACTGGAGTTGTGGACATTTCATGAAATACATTTGCATGGATGCAAACTTACACATTTTGGGAGTTAAGACTTTATCACTTTATCATTGATCCATTATGCTAAACTATAAATTAACTGTTGGTTTTGTAGACATGATTCTTGATTCTCTGACATACTAGATTATCTTAGTTTGACCTAACCTGGTCTTGTGGGTAATAGTCCTAACTAGATGTCTTGGTTGGTAGTTGGATGTTCATTTAAAGTAGAGAGGGTAATGGAACTGGTTGAATGTTAATTTGAAGTAGAGAGGGCAATGTAACTCCTTTATTATTCACTTTACCATTGATGGGATTATCGGGAAGAGGTTCTCTTCCTAGATAGAAAAATGAAATGCTTTTCTTCTACTTCCCTTAAAGGATGTATTCCCTACTTTATTTTCCTTGACTAGGGGCATTCATGCTGGTTGGTATTCTTGTGGGATGTTACTTTAACAAGGATGCTAATGATTGGGAGTTGTAGGAGTTGTAGGAGTTCTTCAACTTCTTTGGTGCCTAAATACCTGTGATCTCATCCAACAGTGGGAGGATAAACTGGAATAGTATTTGGTAAAAAGGGTATATTGATGATTAACCTTTTCATAGGCCTTTGTGTGTGAAGCCGAGCCTACTTCTTGTGACTTCTTCATGGAAGGATATTTGGAAGTTATGTCTGCTTAATTTTTTGGCATGAAAGGTGGTGTAGAGGAGAATTCTTATGTTGGAGAATCTCCAAAAAAAGAGGGCAAATTATGAGCAATAAATGTTTATGTACACAAGAATAATGTGGAATTGGTGGAACATCTATTACTTAAATGTGCTTGGGCTAGAGGCCTTTAGGTGATGGCTCTGGTTATGAATGTTGAATGGTTGGCTGATAAGTTCTTTTGTACAAGATGAAAGCTTGGAGTGGTATCAAATCATTTAAACATAAGAAATAATAATTTGCACGGTCCATCTTGCCATCATTTCTACTTTATGGACGGAAAGGCAATGGAGGACTTTGGAGGGAGAGAATTGTCTATTTTTTTTTTTTTTGAAATACAATTAGATGCATGATCTTTGTTTTGGGGGTATAGATTGTATAGATAGATTGCTTATATAGTAAATATTTTTGTGTTAACCCCTCTTGGGTGCATGTCAATAAAAATTCGTACTTCTTAAAAAAATAAAAGTAGGGAGAGGCCGTAAGTTGAACAGTACAGTATTAATTTTTGAATTTAAGAAATAATCTGGCTAATAAGATTTTTATGTAGAAAGAGTATGAAATGAATAGAATTCTACAGTTATTTGAATATGAAGTTGGACGGTTTTGTGATGGACTAAAAAGAGAGCAAGATATTCAATTGGACTAGAGGGAGTACTTTCTAATAAGGAACTTATGCACAACAATAATACGTAGTTACCAATTGCGAGAGAAGTAAATGGTAGTCCTGAAGTTTAAAAGAACATGTTATAAAGACTTGTAAAGGACAAAACTTGGATGTAAGTACTCAAATGTAAGTACTCAAATGTCTTTAGAGAAATTGCTTTGAGACTGAATTATTAACTCTTCAGATTCTTGTAAATAGGCTTCCAGGAAGAGGGAGGGGAGCGAGTGCAACTGATGTTTGCTAAGCCATGTAGCATCAAAATATTTCCTCCCTATCTGACCATTAGCACCTTTCTTGTTCTCTGAAGAAGTCATTCAACCGTGGACTCCCTTTGAATATGAATTTGAGAAGATTATTTGCCACTTTCAGTTGCCGATATAAAAAAATATTTTTCTTTCCTAATTCTTGTGCACTTATGTACTTGGTTTCTCATAAGCGTGCCTGAAACTTACCATGCGCTTGAAGGCTAGTATGTTCCTGAAAGACGGGTAACAACAATTTGGAAGCTGAGATATGAGTTTTTTTTTATTTTTTTTATTTGGTATAAACCTGTAGAATCTGGTTCTCTTGATGTAGGTAAAGCTATTCAAAATACATCTGAAGTTTATGGAATCTGAAGCTGTACTTTGATGTGTTTGTAACTGGCTTGGGTGGGTGAAATCATTTATTTATGTATATTCCCTGTTCCAGGTTATCTAATTCCAAAAACTTTAAAAATTTAAAAAGAAAGGACTTATAAAATAACTTGCATCATGGGCATCTATAGGTTCGCACTTCAAAAGATATAATTATAGAGTTTGATTAATCTTTTCCTTCCTGCTTTTTGGTTCGAAATATTTGTACTTCAATTTTCCACACTTAAAAGAAAAGAAATGGTAATGGTGTTCCTTGCTCTCTTCTGAATGGCATGTTAAAACATCTGCATCAGATCACGTGATTGTCTTTGTGCCCTTGGTTTTTAGAGTTGCAATTTCCCTTGGCACTCCTCGTATCACTGTTCTCTAGTTTAAGTCATATTCCACCTTTTTTTTTCTTGTTTTTAATTTCTCAAATTAAGTCATCTTAGTTACATTTATCAAATATGAATAAAAGGTGTGTATTTTGTTATCAATTAATTCCTTTTAAGATTCTTCTTCTTTTTTCCCCTCCAACTCTGAATAAACTCAAAGAGAACATTGATTTTGTTGGAGCATTATTTCGATTTGGGCTTATCCATGGAGGGACGTCTCTTAATTGACTTTGTTTGTACTTTCATTGGCTTGACATCTTTATCTTACTTTAGCTTGCAATTACCGATTTCATATATTAGTACTAGACTAAGAAATTGAATATTAGAACAACCAATTTGACTTTGTCAATACATTTATTTATTTTTTAAATCCTGTTTTAGCTTGCAATTAGTAATATGATGTCTTAACACTGAATTACGTAATTGACTATTTATCAGTACGCCTTTCTCTCTTGACAATGGAAAGACGTAGAATATCTATCACGAAATTCTATAATAAGAGATAATTTCCCCACCCAGGATTTCTTGATGTCAGATGCACTAATGTTCATCCATTAAGTTTTATTTCTGCTATATTCCTATACATTTCCTGATAATATACTGATATAGTGGACGAGGACATTACATTTTCAGAAAGATTTGTTTCTTTCTCTTCTCCAATAAAAGATCTGACTGTTCCATAGACCATAATGATGTTTGATAGGTTCCATCTTTTATCTTATTATAGTAATGCATGTGGATGCGACCACCCTCTTCAAAATGTTTTGTTGTACTGGAAGGTGTTCAACAAAAGGGTCACTTTCCTCTCTATTGTGCAGGTATGGATGTATGCTGATCAAAACAAAGCTGGCTTCCTTGGTCGTCAAGAATTTTATAATGCTCTCAAACTTGTTACTGTGGCACAAAGTAAACGGGACTTGACTCCAGAGATAGTGAAGGCTGCACTACATGGACCAGCTTCAGCTAAAATCCCTGCTCCCCAGATAAATCTTGCAGCTTTACCTGGTCCTCAATCAAATATTAGAGCAAGTTCTCCTGTCCCATCATTAAGCAGTGCCACCCCGGTACCACCTCAAAGTACTGCCATCCCACGTCCACAGGGCTTTCCAACTCAGCAGAGTCAACTCATGAGGCCACCTCGGCCCCCAGCAGCTAGTGCTGCTTTGCTGTCTCAGCAACTCGTTGCCAATCAAGGGTTGCCTCAAGGAGGGACCATGGGAGCTCCTCTTACTTCATCCTCTGATTGGGTTGGTGGAAGGACTAGTAGCTCTCTGTCAGGTGGGACATCTCAATTTCCTGCTAGAGGTGTTGGTTCTACCACTGGCTTGGTTGCCTCGGGAACTGCACCTTCTACACAACCTCGACCACAGGCAACTACTCCGTTGAAACAACCTGTTTCATCAAAACCAAATGATACTACTCCAAGCAACCAGGTGGCAGCTAAAGATTCTAAAGCACTTGCAGTTACAGGAAATGGGTTTGCATCAGATCCGCTTTTTGAAGATGTATTTTCGGTGACATCTTCTCAGCCAAAGCAAGATTTGGTTGGGCCTGCACCTTCCTCGAGCAGCTTACCTGTCTCATCAGCCATTGTCCCAACATCTGCTGGAACCCAACCTACAAATAAGCCAGGCCCAGTGCATCCTTCGCAGAGTTCATTTACTCAGCATCAGCAAAGTCAGTTGAAAGTGAACACAAACCAACATGTGCAGAAATCTACTCTGTTTCCTGTTGGAACTGGAAATTCTGTTTCTGGTCAATCTCAGCTACCTTGGCCGAAAATGACTCAATCTGATATTCAGAAGTACAGCAAAGTGTTTTTGCAAGTAGACACAGATAGAGATGGGAAGATCACTGGTGAACAGGCACGCAATCTCTTTTTAAGTTGGAGGCTCCCACGAGGTACAATGTCTTTAACTTTAATACGCTTGTTGTTTCTCTTCCTTCTGTAGGAGAATGGGAGGGAGGGAGGGAGGGAGGGAATTACTTGGTGCATATAGCTAAGTACTAAACCATATTTATATTGAGTAGAGATTTATAATAGATGAATTAAGAAGTGGCTTTATATGGATAGTTTCACATTCAGAAAATGTGGGAACTCAAACCAGAGTTGAGAATCCTTTGCGAATCCTTCCAAAACTTTGTCTATTTTAGTTATGGGGTGTCTTTTAGATGCTCTCTGATTGCCTTACTTCTATCTCTGATTACCTTACTTCTTATAAGTAATCTTTCTGTGTCCCTTTTTGTTGTGATACTGCATATCCTCTAAAAAATTTCTCCTTAACTTGTTTTTGGTCTACCAGAGATTTTGAAGCAGGTGTGGGACTTATCTGATCAAGACAATGACAGCATGCTCTCTTTGAGGGAATTTTGTATTGCTCTCTATTTGATGGAACGGTCGAGGGAGGGTCGCCCTCTTCCTTCAGTACTTCCAGCTAGTGTTATACTTGATGAAACAATGTTGCCTACCTCTGGTCCACAGGCCATGCCATATGGAAATGCTTCTTGGAGACCTACTGGTACATTCTTATGGCTTCAGATATTCTCACATGTTCTTGCTTCCCATTCAGTTGCATTCATCATTTAGTTAAACTATCACCAGGTCCAGGTTTCCAGCAACCACAAAACACAAAGGGCGCACGACCAGGGACCTCTGTCGGGGGAGGAAAGCCACCGCGTCCACCACAACTTGAGGAATCTACACCTTCCAGTCAACCGAAGCCGAAAGTTCCAGTGTTGGAGAAGCATCTTTTAGAGCAGCTTAGCAATGAAGAGCAGAATGCGCTGAACTCTAAATTCCAAGAGGCTACAGATGCAGAGAAAAAGGTGAATTTACATTTTCCCATATTTATGTTGCCGCCTTTGATTTCTTTTCCTTTAATAGTGCACATAGGCTCTTAGATGCTTCAGGAAGTTGTCCACAGTTAGTTAACAGTTACATGTATTGTACCTAGTTAGTTAGTAGATATTTTGTACCAGCTGGTGCTTGGCTGGAAGAGTAAGTTACATTGACTAACTACTCATCTCAGGCTATAAATAGCCACCATCTGTAAATAGTTTCAAGTAACAGAAATTACAATCACTTTTTCCAAAATTCTCTCTCTTTCTCTCATCGTATCCAGAGCCAAGAAAAGGTCTGGAACCTTATCTATTTTGTTTCTTCATTCCTCTCCTTTCTTTTGTTCTATCTCTTCTTTTCTCTGTCTTTCTCTTCTTAAGTAACACTCAGAAATTAGTTTCTCTAGTGCTAATTATATGTTTCCTTCCAACTGTTGATTGGTTGAGTTTGGGATTGTGGATGCTTCTAGTCTGGATCAAATAAGTAGCTGGAAGGCTTTCCTGTCATTGTTTACTTGATATGAAAAATCATTGTTACTGAAAAATTACTATTAGTTAATTACTCTGATTCTTTTGGGTGCAGATTATTTTGACTAATTGTTTGCTAAAATTATCTTGCTAATGGGGTGCTTGATTTGATTATACATATCTACCTTTGCTAAATTTAACTTCCAAATGGAGTGCTCGGTTTTTGTTTACAAATCTATCATTGTAAATGTTCTTTTTTGGCTTAGTTACTCCTTCAATGGCTTTATGTTTGTAGTCTGACTCAGAATTTGGAGCTTGTTACAGTTGCGGTAAATTTTGGCACATAGCTCTAATTTTGCATCAGCAATCCCCCTTCTCTTCTTGTTCTATGTGGTTGTGATGGTTTGCCAATTCTATTGTGTTTATTAGAATTTAGAAAATAGTAATAACATGTAGTAACGAGCAAGCAAATTTTTGAATCCACTTTTTCCCAATATTTGTGCCTGTATGATGTCTGGATCAAGTTGGTTCTTATCTCTTGTATATCACAGGAGGACTTGCAATCTTGTTTTTATCAACTTTTGTTTGCTTTGCACTAAAGTAAATTAACAATTTTCTTTGCCTGTCAAGTCTTTGGAAATTGTGCTCGGTTTTATATGAAAAGTTGGAGCTAATTCGCATTAGTATTTAGAACTGATAAATGCTATGAAGGATCTCTAGGCGATGATTGTGTCTGTCAGCTAAGTAAACTTTCTTGTTCTTCATTGTTGGACCCTCTTCGATTTTTGAAGTGCTCATAGCAGGTTTTTACAAAATATATGCATGTAAGGCCAGTTATAAATAGATGAGATAAGGGAAGAACAGATTTTTACTTGTGTATCAATTTGGAATGCCAATTGTAGGTAGCAGAGCTGGAGAAGGAGATTATGGATGCTAAGGAAAAAACTCAGTTCTACCATGCCAAGATGCAAGAGCTTGTGAGTATCACTCTCTGTCAGTTTTTCTTTTGAAACAGTTGGTCTTTGGTTTCAACGCACTATAGTCTATGTTATTACTTACAATGGAGTACAATTCAGTTCGACAAGTCCAAGCTCATCGCAATTATATTGGGTATCATTTATTTCTTATGTGCTCTCTCTTGAAGTGTGGGGAATTTTACAATAGTACCATCGTTATAGATTTTGAGATGCAGCCTCCTCCTGGGGCTGTAA
This sequence comes from Cordia subcordata, assembly GCA_028554755.1. NCBI lineage: Eukaryota > Viridiplantae > Streptophyta > Magnoliopsida > Boraginales > Cordiaceae > Cordia > Cordia subcordata. The sequence continues at coordinate 4,269,415 of JAPTOF010000022.1, read as the reverse complement.
CTTTCTTCTCTGCTCTTGAGCTCTTATACTGCTGCTCTGTCAGTTGGAATTGAATTTTGTTAGTTGACTTCTTTGCTGCTTATTATATTCGGGTTTTGCTTAATGATATTCTTTTAAGTTGATAGAACAACATTAACAGTTCCACTTTTTCACATGTTGTTTGTTTCCAAAGATTTTATACAAAAGTCGGTGCGACAATAGACTGAATGAGATCACTGAGCGGGTTTCTGCTGATAAACGAGAGGTATTTTCTATAGACATTCAGGGTTTAGATGTCAAAACTTAATTTAATGTTTGTCAAGCTGATGGAAGTGAACTCTGTTTTAGGCTGAATTGTTCGCCAAGAAATATGAAGAAAAATACAAACAAGTTGGAGATGTAGCATCGAAATTGACAATTGAAGAGGCCACTTTTCGGGATATTCAGGTACTGAGTAATTTCCTTTAGCTGAACGCTACCTGGTGTTTTTCACTCAAGCATGACTTATCACGTGTTATTGTTGTATTTTTAGAGAGGATTTGCATCTTGATGAAGTTTTTCCATGATGTCGCTTTTGGATGATTTGCAGGACAAAAAGATGGAGCTTTATCGGGCAATTGTGAAATTGGATCAAGAAAGCAATGAGGAGAAAATTCGAGTATGTACTACTACTGACTGATCCAGAGGTGATGTATTGAACTTTTCTAATTCCAGGATTGGCTTTGACAGGAACAAGCTAATCGCATCCAGTTGGATCTTGAGGGGCAAGTGAGGGCCCTAAATGAACGTTGCAAGACTTATGGATTGCGGGGCAAGCCAACATCATTGGTTGAGCTTCCATTTGGTACTTATACTACTTGTATTGCAGCTTGTTCTTGGGTTTAATTATTCACTTGACTCATTAGAAATGGAAGCCACCAAAAGCCACCAACAATTTCATTACTTTGTTATAGAAAAATAACATGATCAGAGAAGTGCCAAACAGCAAGTAGTCCCATAGAATAAAAGATCCACGTTTCTTCTCTATGTGATATGTGTTCTAACTTGTTTTGATGATTCCTCTATGCTATTTTAGATGTGTGCAAAACCTTGGCATCTGCCCTTTACATCCTGTCTATGCAACTAGAGTTATTTGTCATTCCTCTTAATGTCTTTTCTACCAGTCCAGCATTCCCACTTCAAGGCTCATCGTGAATATCAGGTCCAAAGTATTTTGGGTTTTTCTGTATTAATTAGGTATACTTTTCTACTTCTATTGCTGGTAAACTTTTCTTGAAGCATTTGTCACTAATTACTTTGGTTTTCTGTTGGTCCTTAAATTAATGAAATTGGAGATTCTGTTTTATTAGTCTCTTAAATGTACACACTTGAATACAGTATTACTTCCATTTGTCATCATACTGGGACTGATCTCATTTGGATCTTACTCATAACCTTATTATTTAATGGCCAAATAGTTTTTGGTGGAAGACCTGTGGATGATTATTTAGCATATTGGCAATTTGGCAGCCAAATGAGGTTGGCTTGATTAGTATCGGCCCAATATGATATAAGATTTAGTGCATTTTATGTTTCCTTTTCTCAAAGCTGTACTTAATTGGTTTTTTTTTGGCTTCAGTTGGTCTCATTTCTGCTGAAGTCATTAGTAACATTTTATACTATTAACAATTTTATCAAGGTTGGCAAGTGGGTATCCAAGAGGGAGCCGCTGATTGGGATGGAGACTGGGATAAGTTTGAAGATGAAGGTACAGTAAACTCTCAGAGTGTGAAATTGTATCCTCTTTAAAATTACATACACTTGCAAAATTAATTGTGGTTTTTGTTTCTTCTACTGCTCTACTCTCAGGTGGTGTTAATCTATAACGATTTTTCTCTCTTTTGATAATTCTCAACGTATTCAGCTAATGTTCTGTTAAATGATTATTGACATTTCCAGGATTCACATTTGTCCAAGAATTGACTCTTGATGTACAAAATGTCATAGCCCCTCCTCAACCAAAGATATCAATACGAGATAAAGCATCTTCTACAGATGGCAGTAAAGTGATGGAATCAATCTCTACTAATGATGTCAAGGCAGAGAAAATCCCAGATGCTGAGAAAAGGATATTTGAGGATGAAGGGGCTAGTGTCCAAGGCGAAGAGCCAGCAGGAAGTCCACCTGATAGTCCAACAAGAAGTAATGCAGTTGAGAGCTCACCCAAGGCGTTTGAAGATTCTCAATCTAGAAAGGATGTCAGTTTTGATGGTTCACCACGTGAAACTCAGAGGTAATGTGTTTGTTTGATTTCCTCAAGGTTCTTGTGCTCTATTCTTTTAAGTTAGAAAAAGCTTTGAGTAGCTTTTCATGCTAAAACTTGAATTTTTCACCTTTTGGTCAAATATCTGAATTTTACATGGTGTACTAGTGCAGTGAACACGAGGGTGGAACATCAGCACTATCTGGGGACAAAGCTTTTGATGACCCTGGTTGGGGAACATTTGATACACAATTTGATGCAGATGCTGCGTGGGACTTCAATCCTACTAGTACCAAGGTATATGTGGAAATATTTTATGCTTATTGCATGCTTGAATTGGTAATCTGCTCATCAAATTATATAGCATGCGGCAAAAGTTTTTGTTGCAAGCTTTCTGGTTCTTATCACATTTGCATGATCATGTAATGTATTCTACTACATTCTATTGATTCGAGGATTTTTACGATGCTTGCTTCATGAGGAATCTGATTACGATATCTGTTGAGTTGTGTGCTGGAGAATATGCTTGTTCATCACTATTATGTTCTTGCAGGATGAAGATCCTGGGAGGCATGTTGAAAGTTCTTTCTTTGGTTCCGAAGACTGGGGCCTAAACCCAATTAAAACTGGAACATCACGGGATAATACCTATACAAAGCAGAGCCCATTTTTTGATTCTGTTCCTAGCACCCCAAATACATATGGAAAGCAGGGCCTATATTTTGATTCTGTTCCAAGCACCCCAAATACATATCCAAAGCAGAGCCCATTTTTTGATTCTGTTCCAAGCACGCCAAATACTTATGTGAAGCAGAGCCCTTTTTTCGATTCTGTCCCAAGCACTCCACTTTACAATTCAGGCAACTCCCCGCACGCTGACAATATGTTCCAGAGCAGGAGCCCGTTTTCTTTCGCAGATTCTGTTCCTAGTACACCTATGTTAAGTTCTGGCAATGCATCTCGGAGGTTCAGTGATGGCCCACAGGAGAATTCATTTGATGCCTTCTCAAGATTTGACTCTTTCAACATGCATGACAGTGGGCCCTTCACGGCAGGTGAGTCATTTTCAAGATTTGATTCGATGCGCAGTACTAGGGACTCAGACTATGATCAAGGGTTATTTTCTACACGTGACTCGCCAGCAAGGTTTGACTCCTTCCGCAGCACTGCCGACTCAGAATATAGTCATGGGCCCTTTGCCTCCCGCGAGTCAGCATTCGCAAGGTTTGATTCCATGCGCAGCACAAGGGACTCCGATTACGGTCATGGTTTCTCATCTTTTGATGATGCAGATCCTTTTGGGTCAAGTGAGCCATTTAAGACGTCACATGAGAGTCAAACTCCAAGGAAAGATTCTGATAGTTGGAGAGCTTTTTAATGTTCTGATGGTTGGACAGCTTTTTAATGTGGCGTTTATCTTATCATACTGTGTCTCTTTGTTGCTCCTTGAAGACCATTTTGAAAGATTTGGTGGTGTAGGAATGGCAATTCAGTTGTTACTTTTCATAGTAACAACATACAAGAACGGTTCAGATCGTGATTGGCGGTGGCGAGGCTGTAATATTACCATTTTTCAATCCCTTAGTGTTTTCCTCGTATTATTCTTTTCAACGAAACAGAACTTTTTAAGGTGTTGATGGTGATCTTTTCTTTGTTGGGTAGATGTGTAAAATTTGTACAAATACTACATATATTTTTTCGTGTCGGAAGGCGCTGTTTGAGAGTCATTTTCTCTTGTCGAATATTCCAAGTTTGGAGCTTTTGGATTCATCTTTGTCTCGACGTTTGGTTTCTCTTCTATTAGTTGTTTTTGACAGTATAAAATTAAATATATGGGTTTGCAGAGGAGAAGTTCCATTGGTTTCAGTTTACACTTGTGGATGTTATCTTTTACCTTGTGTTAAATTTTACATGGTTTGCGTTTTATTTTTATCCTTGAGAAGGATTCGTGCAACTACTGTGGCAAGGGAAAAATCAATAAATCTTTATCGCTGTTATTAATTTGTTTCCTTTCTTCCATTTCTTGGTTCTGAACGTCTTCTAATGGGGTTGTATGCAAGATATTGTTGTTGCCAACGAGGAATGTTGCTGGTGCTACACACGGGAACATAAAGGCTAGCTAACTTTCTCGAGGGCACACTTGGGTTTCTATTATTGTGTTTGATTGCAATAAGTTATTATCCGACTACTCTACCAAACTCATGTTTTCTTTTGTCTTTGATTTGATATTGATACTTGTAACTACTCCCCCTGGCGAAAGTTCAATTTGTAATTGTCAAGAAGGGAAATAATTTTGACGAAGGAATTTGGCAGCTGGAATTGGAGCTATGCCATTTCACTTGGTCTGTACGTGAAGAAACCAATTTTCTTTTTCCTGGAGGCGCCACCGTGATTATTTTGTTAATCATTTAGAAAAGAAACCCTTTTTGTTATCATCCCTCAAAAGCTTTTTGATTCTCTCCGGTAGGCTATTGAGAACGTACATTCTAAAAGAAAACGTAATTCCACAATCGATAAGCAACTCAGCGCACTTGTTGGTTTTTGTGTATCTTCCCGTCTCAACGTCTTTTTAAATTCCTCAATCATCAGGGCAGTTGTCCTTGGTATTGTAAAGCATCGATGATCCAATGTCTAACAACTTGCGAGTCCGTTTCCGCTTCAAGGCGTGTTACCCCTTTCCTTTTAGTTTCCTGAAGTCCTTGATAAAATGCCCTGACTTTTGTCACATTGTTGGTAGTGATCCTGAAGTTAATGTAAAACCAGAGACCCAGGTGCGCCTCCCATCCTGGATTAGTAAAACCAATCTTAAAACGCATGAAGAAGTAACAACTTAGGATCATATAAGCTTGGTCATGTTCACATATTGATGGTAAAACTTGCATTAAGCCTCATACAACAGAAAAACAGACCGTGGGGAAAAAAATTAATAGAAACCAAAACAAGAATCTTTAAAGAAGAACAATAATCTTTATACACATTTCATCTAACAATCAACAAATGTCGATATAATTGCGATGAAATAATATAAACAGTTCATAATCATTACATCCCACTCATTTCGTTATGAAGGGCTGCTCCCTCCATTCCATTAAACTTGTATACAAACTCAAAAAAAAAAAAAAAAAAAAAAGGAACAAAAGTTTACTGCTCAAGCCTTGGCAGCAAAGATCTCCTGCAGAGAAGCCCAAGTGCCAGACACAGCAAAAGCCACACCAAACACAATGATCGCAACATCCAAAGCCAAGCCATGCCAACTCAACTCACTCTTGTACACCATAAAGTGAAACAAAGCAGGCAACACAAACCCCAACACAATACACACACTGCTGCCCACAAGTGACAAGAAATCAGCAAAATTAGGCACAAGCAAGGCCACCAAGCTCACCACCAACACCATACCCCATCTAAACAACAAGTTGTATCTGCCTTCACAAAACCTCCTCTCAATCACCTCAAACACTGGGTTCATCATTAATGGAAAAGTAAAGAAAAGGTTAATGCATAAACCAAGCTGCACCAAGCTGCTTAACAAGCCCTGGCCCAAATTGGTAGTAATTATATCTTTAGTTTCATCCCCAAAAGCAAAGTACCCAAGTGCACCAAAAGCACCAAACATTAAAGCAATGAAAACCATTGAAATGGCAAGAACTTTCCCAAATTTGTCTTTTTCTTTCATCTCTGATTCCAATGGCAACACCATCCCAATCCCTTCAAAGGCATAAACAGCCACACCAAGGCCATAGAAGACCATATCAACCCCACCAAATGCAAGCAAAACAGGCCTGTTTTTCAAGAAAATGAGCAAGTCTTCAACTATGACTACTCCCATGGCTCCAAGATCAACCACATCAGCAAATATGCTCAAAGGGGCCAAATGGGTCAGCGTTTTTATCGAATTCAACCCCAGCTGGAAGGGCACACAGCTCCATATGTAAACAGTTTTCGCCGAAAAGCCCAAGATTTTCAGCTCACCAGTGCTTGAACTATAACTGAAAAGATATGCCAAGGTGTTTGATATAAAGATCAAATACCCAACACAGAAACCAGCTTGCGAGAGCAGAATCATAACATCAACAGCAAAACGACCAATTGGGCCACACACAGCAAAACCCAAATCACCAAAAGACGAGATTTTTACGGATTTTGATCGGGATTCAAGACCACGCCTTGCGTAGACCAAGAGCATCATGCAATGGTAGGTGAGGAGAGCTACGGCAAAGAGCATAAGCGTGCCGGACACCCATCCGACTTTCTTGAAAGCGTAGGGGAGGCCAAGAACACCGGATCCAACTATGGCTATGAAGATGTTTGCAAAAGTCTTGGTTTTTGATGAGTACTGGTGATTCTTGGGTACAAGTGGGGTGTCTTCTCTTGGTAAATCGAGTACATTTGAAGATGAGCTCGCTTTGTCTTTCCCAAATCCCATCTTCCGATGATTTCTTGTGTGTGTTGTGTGTGTGCAATCTAATCTTTTTTCTTTAACCTTTTTTCGGTTAAATGATTTGCTTTCTTCTCTTGTTTCTCCAATGTTCTTGATATGCGTGTGTGTGGTGGTGGGGCGTGGGGGGGGGGGGGGAAGGTGTTGTTGGAGGCCGCCGTGGCTGCTATGAAGCCAACTTGTAAGGAAACATCCAAGCAAGAACACCAAAAAGAAATGGAAAATGAAAAGTATTTAGACGTCTTTTTCGTAATATTATTTATTATAAATAAATTTTAATTATTTTATATGATTAAGATTATACTATTTTTTTCTATATTATTTATTTTCTTTTCTTTTTTTGTAAGAGTTCAAGAGTTATTTTGTATTTGAGTGTTGAAACTAATGGATTGGATATAAAGAACACGCTAAATGGTCAAAGAGATATTGGATCATTTTACACTAATTTAATAGTTATGAATTTTAATATGTTGTAAAGGTATTAAATTATTCTTACTAATAATAATTCGGTTTCAAGATGATTCCCCCATAAGGTTTTACTATGAGCTTTGGGTTATAAAGTTACTTTTCATCATGAACAAATACATTTATTTTTCAAAAAAAAATATTTATATTAACTTCTTAAAATAATTAAATTAAGCCTTTTTTTTTTGGTGAAATAAATACATGTATATTCATAAAATAATAATCCTCATCTAAATCCGCTTACATTCGCGTCGGGTGTGGAGAGGGGAAAAGGGTTGAAAAGTGATGGGGACTTTTTCTAGCCTTTGAGGGATTGATAATGATTGTTCGTTCATCATCTAGTAGGATGAATGAAAAATGAAAAAGGACGTATTTTTTAGCCCCTTTTTTAAATGGTGCACTTTATAGTTACAAATTTAATAACATTATATATTAACTTTTAAGGCATGCTTTAAATTAATTAAAAGGTAATCACTCTTTCTAATTAGATTGATATTTCTATTAGTATAAAAAATTTATCATTTTCAACCATTCTCAACAATTTCTTTTTGAATCATTGTTCGTCGATACTTTTTTATGTACTTCAATTTTTCGCCTGAAACTATTTTTGTGATGAGAATTTTTGTCAAAAAGTAGTGAAGACTCTTATGGAGAGTGTTAAATTTTAAAATGCATAATCTTTTATTTAGAGAAGAATGTCCTCAAGTTAGTGAGACTTTAGTGAGACACAAAAAATAAAACTAGCCTCCAAAGGATCAACCTCGTTTAATATCTCAACAAAATTAATTTCGAAATTTCTGGCATTTAAAACGAGATACATATGGGAAGAATGCTTTTGGCAGTCAAAAAGGTCACAAAATTCACACGGTTCTTGTCCATGGAGGCAATTTCTAGCTGTCTTTATTCGATGGCCAACTTGCATTCTCTCGATTGCAAAATCGATACATGTGCCAAAAACTTGCCTTTTATTATTACTTTCTCTAAACTTTTCTGTCATCAACTTGGCATGTCGCCAGCTTGAATAATGTCCAAGCAGTAAAGACCAAATAATTGGAAATCAGAGTAGGCTAATAGCATATCACTTAAATCCTACTAAATAGACTAGTATTATAGGCTTTCGGCTCTAATAACTTAAAATGACTAATCCAAGTTATTATTTAAACTTACAAAATTCGCACACAGAGCATTATAAGTTCGAAGTCCATGTTACCAGAGTCGTTCAACCTCTTAAAATCGTGTATCAAATCGCACGTCCTGATTCACGTTTTAGTTCACTAAAGTTCGCGACTCGAGCAACTAAGCTACCAAGAGGTCACAAGAGGGAAAATTTGGGAGGGGAAGACAACTTTTAAGTCTTAGTTTGTTTCTAGTTTCTCCTTGGACCAAGTTAAAGTCCTAGTTATGTTTTTTACTTTACTTTGAGTTTATAATAGACATTAGAAAATTCTCTTAACAATGAGATATGAATTTTGGACTTCAATTAAAATTTGGAGCAGATTGATTTTAGTAATTAATAAAGAAAATCAATCACTATTCTACATAATAGTTGGTAAATAATGAAACTAATAATTCTTCACAACGTACGATGGAACCAATTAGCGTACTAAAGACCCCCATCGTATCTTCTAAACTCCTAAGCCGCATACTCCGGTACCCGTATTCGTATCACGGCTTGAGACGTGTTGCGGATCTGGTGACTATGGTTCAAACACCATTGTCAAGAAGAATACAATTTTTTTATCAAAATGTTAGGCTCCTATGATCATCATCTGCTACAGGTTGTTTACACCTAACATATCCTTTACGTCACTGGCTGCTAACCATACTGTTTCCTGTCAAAGGTGTAGGCCTAACACATCCCATGACCAACAATGATAAATGATACCCTTTCCTCATTTGCCGAAAGAGCGTTAACGCGTTTCGGGGATGCCTTAGCTGTAAAAGAGCGTTAACTTCCAGACTCAAACAAGCCGCTTCCCCCAGTTATGTCCTGTGTGATTTTCCTGTTGCATACAAACTTTTAATATGGTGACTGATAAGGATTTGGTGGATCAAAAATTGTCACGGCAAAGACCGGATGAACTTCAAATCGAGTACCCAAAGAGCATATTTACTTTCTGAATTGGAACTGTGCAGATCATTCAACTCATCAATCTTAAGATCAAGTCCAAATATCACTGGAAAGGATAATCTGGTGCATGAAACTCTCTTTATGTGCGGGACCTATAGAGGGTAGGACCTACTCTGAGGTCTTACGTGCAGCCTTTCTTTGTGTTGCAAAATACATTTCCAGGAAAATCAAATATCAATATCAGCAGACATACAGAAATCATTAGTGAAAATTTCAATGCTCCATAATTGACCACATTAAGGTATTCACATGAGACATTTTCTTCCCCCCTAACCATCTTATCTCCTGAAAAAGATGTAGAACCAATGCATTCCATGTGCAATAATCAGGAACTAGGCCCTTCTCCACCATTTGCAAAAAGAGCATTAAACCATTTTGGAAGTCCCCTTCACCACAGTAAGCACTGATAATCAGACTGTAACTTTCAGAGTCAGGCGAACAACCCCTCCTTCTCATGTCCTCCAAAAGTTCTAAAGCCCGCCCAGTTTTTCCAAGCCTGCAAAGCCCGCCTATTATTGCATTAAAGGTTGATGAAACGGGAAAATAACCTCTCCTGACCATCTCATTAAGTAGCTCGAATGCTTCCTTTATACCGTCTTTCCGGCAGAACCCATGGACCAAATTTGCGAAAATAAGAGCACTTGGAAGATCACCTTCCCATATCATCTGATCATACACCTTCTTTGCTTCTTCTATATTGCCTTTACGGGTAAAACTTAATATCTTCAAGCTCCGATCCACAGCTCGAGGAAACATTCTTTCCATCTTCTTTAGATATTCAAGTGCCTCAGATATACGTTTTTCCTTGTATAAACCGTATATGACACTGTTATAAGGACTAATACAAACCTCACACCCCTCTTTACTCTCCTCCATTAGTTCCAAGACCTTAAACCCATCCTCTACTCTCCCAGCCGAAAATAAACCATAGAGTAGCGTGTCATATGTGCTAAAACTCCAATCCAAGCCAACCCTTTTCATTTCATCGAATATATCAAGAGCTAAATCTAACATTCCAGAATCACACAAGCCAGCAATCAATGCATTATAAGTATCTGTATTAGCCAGACACCCCTTCATCTCCATCTCCTCTATAACACGATGCGCCATTTTCACTTTTCCTAATCTACAAATACCCTTGATCAGGGTATTATAAGCAACAACATCAACTTTCCCTCCCTTACTTTCTACTCTTTCTAAAACCTCAGCAGCTTCCATTACACGCCCATTTTTGCATAGAAGCTCCACTACCTTAGTCACTGTAATATCATCCGGAACAAATCCAATACTAAAGCTCTTTTCCAACATCACAAGAGCCTGCACCAAATTGTCTTCTCTACAATACGCGGATATCATTATGTTAAAACTCACATCATTGGGTTCCGCCATTTCACTCATCAAACTCCTAGCTCTCCCTACCTTCCCATTCTTGCACAATCCATGAATCAATGTATTATACACAACAGTACATGGCGAAACACCTCGGGTTTTCATTACCTGCAAGAGCTTAAACCCATCACCAATTCTATTAGTTAAGCACAACCCTTTCATCAAAATCCCATAAGTGTAATCATCACCATTCCCCCTCATTTTCTTCCTATAGAACTCTCTAGCAATATCAATATCTTCCTTAACAAGAACATCAAGAATAGCATTGTACAACTTCAAAGATGGAACTTTTCCAAATCTTCGTACCATGTCAAGCACTCTGATCACTTGCTTGATCATTCTAGCCCGGGCGAACCCGCGAGCTAGTGTGATGAAAATGTCATCATCCGGGGGTGATCCAATCGAGCCAGGCATTTCGTCGAGCAGGTTCTGTGCAATGTTGAACGCCCGGAAACTGCAGAGCTTGTGAATCAAAGCTCTGTAGGTGGCTTGGGTGTGGGTGAAGCTGGGGTATTGAGATGCCCATCTGAAGGTTTGGAGAGCTCGGATTGGGGATTTTTGTTCTAGGATTAGATGGGCAATGTGGTCATGGCTTGGTGTTGGTGTTGTTGATGCTGTAGTTATGGTTGAGATGGGTCTTTTTAGATGGTTTGTTTTGGTGAAGAATAATGCTGGTGAGAAGTGGGGAAGTTTGAGCATGGAATGCTTTTTCTTTTTTTAATCCCACTGGGGTGTCAAGAATACTCTTATTCTGACTTGGCTGCAAAGATTAGTATTTAGTATTTACTAAATGGGAACACAAAAAGAGAAAAATATTCTCGAGCAACATAAAATGTTATTCTTACTTTGATAGAAATTAGAAGTTCTTTGACTTTGCGCTTAAATGTATATGCGTATGTATTGAATACTCTATCAAATGCAATGATTAATTTGTCATTTTCTATCGACTAGAAGGACAAAAGCTAATTATCGAGTCTTTGGATTATTCGGGCACCTCATGTAATGGTGATGGAATAAGAAGCCTTCGCATTTAAAACACGTATTTAATTTATTTAGATAAGCCAGTTTGCATTCTCACATCAAGTTTCTCATATGGTGCCATTATCATTTCGTGTCCGACGGATTCAACAGCGATATCAATCTTGAAGTCACTAAGAGATGCCCCTCCGATAACTGGAAAGTCAAGTCTTATTGCTATGGCCAGTTTTCTTTTAAACCCCCGAATTTGAACCTGATCATCACTCTTGAACAAGTAACTTCAACCATAAGAGTTACTCCTGATTCCTCGTTACCATAACCTTACATGCTAAGGAATGCTAACAGCATCAAGCTCCGAAACTTTGAACTCCAGATGATACAAAATTCTCACGTTTTAAGCCCCTTGTTTCAGAATCATGGCACATCCTTCCACAGTTAAAAGACAGCAGAAATTTAAAAAAATTATTTACATTGCTAATCAAGAAGACTTTTTCTAAAGGATACAGCCCCGATATACTCTTTTTTTTTTGCTAAATAAGCTTTTTTTTTTTGCTAAATAAGCAAGGTACTTGTACTGAAGAAAGAATTTACAAGAATTAACAGCCAAAATACAAAAATATTACACAATATTAGTCATATCTAACGTTAATGTCTCATCTCTCACATAAGACCCTATTAGTATACGCCCCGATATACCCTGTCTCCAATGTAACTTGGGAAGTCTCAATCAGAGGGGTAGAACTGAAGAGCAACAGACAACAGTAAAATTATCAACACTGTTGTGCGCGCTTGCCTCCTTGACAAGCTCTCAAGAGCACCCAGAAGGATCGTGTGCAGCATGAGCTCTTTTCTCACAATTGTTGACGCAGATGGCTGGTCATAACATCCCGAAGTCCACTGCAGCCAGTTATAAAGAGTTCATCTTGTCTGCTAAGACCATATCGTTCAATTCCAGCTCCGAGCTCAAGGGGAAGAGGCAAACGTTTCTTACCCTTCATGTGCCAGTCGCAAGAGCCTGTGCTACTGATATTCAGCCATTTAAATAACCATCATACATGAGCCCTCCTAGTTTCTCGGTTCTTGGTCCATTAGACGTGCATTAAGCTTTGTGGTCCTCTTTGGCAAGTCAATTGCTTTTTCTCTCTTTTTATTGAGTGCAACTCTGGAGCCTCCAACATCAGCAATTAGCATGGTCCTGAAACATGCACAGAATCAAGACAGTAAGTTATAATCAAGAGCACAAAAAGAGAAGAGTAGAGTAACAATAGGAGAAGGTGATGCTGCATCGTAAAGCTGGTTTAAATTTCGAAAATAGATTAATTGGAAGAGAGATGGATTATATCAAGTACATCACAATGTGGACTCAAAATATTTTATCGGTGGGAGCTAAGTGAATTTGGAGACCAAAGTTAGTCAAGATGTGGGGCTAAATGGCAGCCTGAATGGTTTTGTCGACTGAAAATGGAGATAATTCAAAGTATTTTGGGGAGTCGTGTAGACCCTGCAAGTTCAAATCTGCCCACGAGTACCTGGAAGAGCAGCTTTATGCATTTGTTCAAGTCCACTCCAGCAAATACAAATTCTTAACATACAACAGTCATTCGAGAAAATCAGATGCAAAATGTAATGGTTGGAATATTCACACAATAATCATTACTGTCATGATTGGGGTTGTCAGTTTTGTGGATATCACCTCCAGTTTATCTAACAACAAGTCAGAGAATCACTAGGAGAAATTGAAGGAAAACATAGAAAGGAGAAGAAAAGCACAAGCATGAACTTCCATTAACAGTACCAGGTAAATTAAAACCAACACTCATTTAAATTAAAAATGATGGGCAAAAATCATTTAGACATCCTAATTAAGACATTGCGCTCCATAAAAACTGTGCAAGGAAAATATTGTATTGCAGGAGGCATAATATTGGATAAGTCCCAAGGACATTTACCAGAATTGAGTAACAAATTGACGCGGAAAATCATTGTGATACATCCTAGCAGTCTAATCATCTCTTAATAAGACTGAAGCATAATGGAACAAGAAAGAAAATCATGGATAAAAGTGCATACTAGCATAATTTGGTCCTCTGGAATTTTGAAAATACAGAGGCTAAAAAGAAGGGGTACAGAATTTAGAATCTCATCCTCATCAAGCTCCATTCATACTGAACTTCTACACTCCAGCAGTCTACCTCCCCAATCTCAGTGTAGGTAAGACTAGACACCATAACCAATTGACATTGGATATCCATCACCATTCTAGTACCCTACAACCAAAGAGATCTTGGGAACTAATAGTTTGAGTTAAACCTGAGGACTTCAAAGAGTAGTCCAAGAAGTTAGCAACTACGATTTTTTCTTTTTGTTTGTGTGAAGATAGAGAAGTAGAGTGAATTTCGGTGAGAAATGTAGCTCCAATGATCTGTTGAAGACATCCTTCAGCCTCTTTTTATTAAGCTCCCCCGGAAGAGCCTCGTATGCATCACTTCTTTGACTATTATCTTAGTATCTTCTAACTTATCAAGAAGTTCTTGTATGATATAAAAATTCCTGGTATTCTGATATGGAGACAAAGGAACAGTTTAACAAATCTTAATACTAAGCATAGATAATTTCTGAACATCATCTTCTTCCCAAGTGGGTAAGTTAGTTTCGCTCAACCTATTGTAATTCACAATCACCATACAAAACTAGAGTATCTGGTAATGACTCGACAAGCTAGCTAAATCCCATGATATAACGATTTCTATCAACCATAAGAGTCTTCTAGACTAGATTCACTAATTGACAATGAAAGATAAAAATGCAGGAAGAAGTTTTTTACAAAGATTTTCACTATCTGGATTTGTAACAAAAACACAAGTCAAGCAGGACGAGGAAGAAGAATTTGACAAGCAATTCAAGCGTCAGGTAAGTATGAAACAAATAACCAAATACAGCTGAACAACTCAAAGCTGCATACCTTTGAGATACACCTGTTCTTCATCTTTGACCTATTGAGGTATGACAAGGTTCAGGCTGAACTCCAATTCCCTCTTATATAAGAAGAAAGAATAAGTAAACAAATTACAAATATCAATACCTGTTTCACAATTAAGAATTTATATGCAGGAAGAACTTTTTTACAAAGATTTTCACTATCTGGATTTGTAATGCAGGTGGAGGGTACTGCATCTTCGGGCATAAGGCCATCTCATTTGAACTGTAACACCTCCGCCTTTTAGAAGAGATGCGCACACACATGTCACTCGCTGGTACTAAATTTAGTGAAATTTCAATTAATGCCCACAAGTGAAATACTTCCAAAAAAAACTTCTAACTCTCAACTTCAAGCTCTCATTTCCAACCTAACAATGCCTAAACATGAGATGATAAAGTTTTTTTGGGTCCAAAAACAATAGTTTGAAATGATTCTGTTTTTCTTAATTATCCATGAAAATCCTAAATATCCACAAAGATGCACTAATTATAATTATAACAAGTTCCAAGCTAAAAGATATCTTATCTTACCATAAATCCAGATTATGAACATAAGTTAATACATTTCCATTCCCAAAATTGACAAAATCAAATCATATACCGAATAAAGCATAAAAAATGCAAAAGTATTGATAAATGCATCTATATTCATGATCATCAGCAGCAGCAGCATAACTCAACGCATTGTTAAACATTTTTATATAACAGAACGCCATAAATACTCCATTTCAACTTTCCGCCGCAACAAAATTAAAACATCACATCTTGACCCCTAAGCTTTCCGATCATTTCAGCTCATAAAGTAAAGCATAGAAAGATGTGTATATTCGTCACCGTCAGCAGCAGCATATTTCAATCTTAAAACCAAATCAAACATTTTTCTAATGTTATTACACAACAGAGCACCTCAAAAACTGATTTCATTTTCCATCCCAACAAAACCAAAAAAATTACATTTTGGCCCCGATTCGTGCCATTTCTTTCCTCAAAAGGCCCCAGAATTTAATCTAATGATCAAGAAATCAATCAAGCTCTTTCACAATCTTGACCCCCATGGACTGCGCCGTTCCGATAATAGACTTACAAATGGACTCAAGCGGCATGTACTGACAGTAAGGATCACTCTGCTTAATCTTCGCAATCTCGAAAATGTGTTTTAGGGTTAGGCTTGACGCCGTCAAATGACCTGGACGGCCACTTCCGGTTTCGATGCCGGCAGCTTTCTTCAAGTACCACGTGACCGACGGCGACTTAATGGTGAACTCGAAAGTGTTGTCGGTAAACGCCGTTATCGTCACGGCCATCGGCGTGTCCGGCTTGTACTTTTGGGTACGAGCATTGAAGTCCTTGCAGAAGGCCATTAGGTTTAGCCGGTATTGACCGAGGGCCGGGCCTACTGGTGGAGCTGGCCGCGCGCCGCCGGCTGGAACCGTCAGGCGGATGGTCGCCGCCACCGGACGGCGGGCTAGGATCTCCTTCAGCGTCGACATTGGCGGAGCTGTCTTCTATGTGTGTGTGTGTGTGAAAAAATGTAGAGAGGGTGTGTGGGTTTATCTTTCGGGTTTTAGCTTGGGCTTTTATTTCATAGAATTATGGGCTGAAAGTCAGTAGAGGCCCAAATGTGATTAAAAATATGTAAATAACACGAGATAAAATAAAATATTAATGTAAGATATAGAAAAACAAATTTTTGCCCTAACTAGTTGGCGAACCCAAACTTTTGTTAAACCTGTAGACTTCCAAATATTTGTTAAATCTTTAGACTTGGTTCGAGAACAGGGTGGTTTTCATTTACGAGCAAGTAGGTGGTCTAAATTCCTATGGTCAAGCTGATCCAATTTTTTCTCATCGAAAATGTCTAGAATCTGTTCATGTCACAAGATAAGGAGTTTTGAGGGAGTAATTATTCTGTATTGAGAAAGACAAAAAGGAAAAATTTCGCAAATTTTATAGTATACCCATCCCTTAGTATACATACCACGTATGTTAAACCTTCAAGCGCGTGTAAGACAAGCGCCCTATTTAAAAAAAAACAAAAAAAACTCACACATACACTCCTGTGTCTCTTCTGACTCTTCTTCACAAGATTGTCTTCTCTCTTTTCTTCTTCTCTTTTCTCTCATTTCGCTAGTCTCCTCTTCCTCCTCAAAAAACACTTCATCAAATCTATTAATTCAACTCATATCCTCTTCAAATCCCAACAAGAAGGGCTGGTCAATCTCCTCTATGCGGCATGCTGATAAGCTTTGAGAAAGAGTCGCAGTAGCAGCAGCAAAAGTGGATGGTAACATGATAGTGGCGGTGAAGACCTATCAACCATAGAAGAAGATGAAACAAGCCTTTTTTTTTTAAAAACAAATTTGTGTTTTGTGTATTTTTATAGATCTGTATATTGTGTATGTTGGTGAGAAAGATTCAAAGGAAAAAATTGATAGAGCTGAAAGAAGAAGAAGATGATGAGAAAAATGATTTTTTTTTGGCAGATCTGTGTACAAATGTGTAAGGTGTGAACATAATGTGCATAGGGTATGAACATATAGTTCACAAGTTGTGAATGTATCTTAAAGCGTCTCTGTAAGGTATGAACATAGTGTGCACAGGATGTGAACGTATAATTCACAGATTGTGAACATTTCTTAAAGTGTTATGAATAGATGATTTATCATTGTGAATATATAGTTACAATGTTATGAACATTTAATAGACTTTATAATTTTTTGTTTGTTTGTTATTAATTATTTATTTTGTGAATTGATTTTTTAGTGATTTGTGATTTATTTTTCATCTAGTAGTGCTTTTTTGTTAAAGCTGTAATCAAAGGCATTTTTTTTTCTCTGGTTAATTATTATAGACATTTTTTTTTTCTTTTTTCAATTTCGTGGCTTATGTATGTATTCTTGTAGATGTCTGCCTCGTGACTTAGAGGTCATGGATTCAATGACAGAAATAGTTCCTTGTAGTTTTGTAAGATAAGGTGTGTAGAATATACCAAAATGGATGGTTTTGCCACTTCTGCAAACCTTGCGCATGGTGGAGGTTTGTTCATCATGCTATCATACAGTTGTGAACATATAATTTAAATGTTATGAATGCATGAAAATTGCACATAAAGGGTACTATTTGTATGTGAACAGTACGCACACAGTGGTGCACAATGCTTCTTGGGTGTACTGTTCCTCAGGTGTACGTTATCTAGGCTGGAGAAACTCTCACTCAAGCTTTGGTTTTCAATTTAACCTCCCAAACATCATAGATATATATATATATATATATATATATATATATATATAGTATTATCAGAAAAGGTGATTAGTAATGGTTGTATTGGTTGAAACGACTAAAGTAGATAGATATAGAGGGGGTAAAGAAGATAATGGTGATGGTGTTAGAAAGAGTAGAAGATATAAAAGCAAGTCTTTTATGTGATTAGAATCTATATATCTATCTATGCCTATCTTAGATAATTTATTTCAATGGTCACCAGCATATCTGTTTTCCCCACCTAGAATCAAGCCCATTCATGCAGCCACGCTTCATGCCATCAAACCATTCAGCGTTAGTTAAATCAGCGGCTTTGACTGTTCTCAATTTATGTCTACATATGTGATCAGTTTCGCTTAGCTGCTCCAATAAGCTACTTGTGTGGTTGCCCATAATTTAAGGTAGCTAGTTACCCACTATGTGTTGTATGGAATTCGATAGAACAACGCATCTTTTTAGTTGTAAAAAGAATAGTAACAAAACATAAACAAGGGAAATTGCTACGTAAATATCAATATAAACCAACATACAAGATATTGTTGCCTATAATACCTTTATACGGTATTTATATGACTAAACCATTTTGTAAAAAAAAATATTTTAAATTTTAAAGACGAATCAAAATATATTGATTTCCTATATAAGAGACTATTAAGACAATTAATTTATAGTCATGTGAGAAGATACTTAAGAATATTGAGATAAGAACAACGATATGGTAAAGAAAAGTGGATATAGAGATTATATTAGCATATGTGCTGAAAAGTAACCAATAAAGAAAAAAATAATACATTAATTTTAAAAAAGACAATATGAAACAACAAATAAGAAACTTAGTTAATAAAACCTACATACGAGAAGGAAAATAAATAAGAATATAGTAAACAATATGGATTAATATCATAATTCAAAGCAAAATCAAATAAAATTTCTATACAACTGATAATCTAAAGCAAAAGAATCTATACTATAAAGCAGAATTGTTGCACTATAACCATTCCCTCCATTTTTTGTTGTGCATTCTCATTGCGACACGTGGCACTCTTTTTATTTTGATACATCGACTCATGCATTAATTCTTTTTATTATTATAACAACTAATCACCTGTATTGTGGGATTTATATTTTTATGGTAACTAAATCACGCATTTTTTTGAGTTTCATTATAGCAACTAAATTATATGTTCCTTTTAAATATCCCATTATTATATAAAATTTACTGATAGCGTGTGTCTTAAAATCCTGCTATTATATTGATTATATCATATAATTATTGTAACTAAATTAACAATCCAATAACATCTAGTTGTTCTTGTCCCCTACAAAGAGATATGGGGAGTAAATATATGGTAAGATTATTGCTTCACTATTTTGAAATTGTTGCTCACGTGGATACATAGTAGATATAAGTTTCATTTGATTCACCTTATAGGGCCTCTTAATTGTATTTATACATGCCATGAATTATGTAAAAATGCACTATTGATATATCTGTTTATTACTACGGAATAAGTGATTAAAAAACAATTGCATCTACAAATTAAATCATACTTTTTTTATTTTATAAATAGCACTATTAATATATTTCCTTGATATGTTAAATATAATAAGAATTAAAAAAATAAGGAATTACAATTTTATATATTCATGTTCTTCGTTTTTTAGAAAATTTTAATACTCTTGGTGCTCAAAATCAGAAAACTTAAACGTATATACAATTTTGTTCAATAATATATTAGAAACGTATGTGATTTTATCGATTAATTACATATTATAACGACTTGCAATGCTTAATTATTCCATTATTGTAGGATGTTTATAACATTCCTTAATTATGACAAAATTTGTGTCCTTAATATATATATTTACTACTTATTTTTCAATACTATACATTTAAAAACATAAAAAATATATTTCAAACTATATATTACATAACGTGCACGGGAAAGAATTAGTATAGTAAACAATACAGATGTGGTCCAATATTTTAGTTTGACACATGGCAATTTTAGACAGAATGAAATTTGATTTGAAATGTTGCTTGGTCTGCCAGTCTATCACATGGCATTTTGGAAGGAATGGAAAAGGCATGGAATTTGGCTTAGAGTTACCAGAATTAGTATATACTAGCATGGCACTCGTGCGATGTTATTGGGATTCGACATGAATTTTTTAAGAAGTTAAAAATTATGGCTTTTGAGGAAAAAAAATTATTTGAGCTTTTTTCAAAATTTCAATTTTATTGAAAGTCAAACTAAATAATTATTGCAAAAAGAATACATACTTTTTTCAAGAAAAAAAATAAAGACAAACAGACCCCCTGCATATACACAAATATAGACATATAAATTGCCAAAGCAGGCAGTGACATAAATAATTAAACAAAGAATTTATATATGACATCACATTTGTATTTAAACATGACATAATTCACTCACTAATGTCCTAGCCTCATTTTAAGGATGAGATTTTTCATAACAACAACCCTCATATGCAGAAACTGCTATTACTTTTCATAAATTATAAGTGACTTCATACATTGCAATATCATATACCATGTCTATATTTGTTATCTATTACCTATTATATATATTTAAACAAACCCTGACGTTCAAGACTCATTCTTTGCACGACAACTGTCAATCTCTGTTGGTGCTATGTGGCACTCTACAATGCAAGAAAATTCAATGGTTTATAACCCATTGCTTATCTGCACATCTTTTTTAAAAAAGAAAAAGACTAGACATCTTTTTAAAAAAGAAAAGACAAATCTATTACCTTGAAAAGATGTCCAATAAATGATAAATGTATCAATCTATATCATTCATAATTCTTTTACTAAAATTATTTGATTTTACAAAAATATAAAAGTTGTACTTAATGTCAGAAATTTAATATGGCAGAATATATTAATATTTTTTCTCTTACATTAATTGACAAATTTGACCATTAACAATTATAAAAATACAAAATAATTGTTTCTCCAATGTATCATACGAGTATTGTCATATTATATAAATATCAAAATAATTTTCAAAAATTCTTTTTAATTTTGAAATCATCACATAAATATTAATTTATATCACATTATATAAATATCGAAACCCGTGCATTCACAGACAGACACATTAATATTATATAAAGTAAAGTACATGCTATATTTAAAAATGTCACATATACTCTTCTCATGTTTTTTTTTTCAAAATTTATTTCCATTAATTCATTACGTTAATTGAGCAATATTTTTAAATTCAAGCAATGTATACTAATTAAAGTCATATTTATGCAATGATTTTATTTCCTTGAATATTATCGTTTTAATTATAAATTATTTTATAATTTAATTATTTATATGTAATTCAACATTATATTTTCAGTCAACTAAACTAGTATCTACATATATTATGAAATAATGTTCTTGCCTTTTATATGTCATGTTGTCATCATGTCATACATTTTTTTTTCTAAAAAAAATTAAATTAGCTCTTGCTAATTGTTAAGCTTGCAGGACAAGATAACAAAGCTTCCATGAATCTGCAATCCTATGCATAAGCTTTGATAGTCCATAAAGAATCCATTTCCACCCAAACATCGTGGATATGTCTCTCAACATATAACCTAAGATCCCTGATAAGGGCCAAAAGCTCGACTGCAACAACCTCTCAGTTTCCAAGGCCTTCGTAGAATCCAAACACCAATCGCCCTTGATAATCACAAACTAGAGTTTCACTTTGAGTATTGAATATCAAGTGGTATTCCCACATTATCAAATATTGTAATTAATAAATATAAGCATAAATTTAAAAAAAAAAACTCATTATCCATTTTTAAATTTGAACTGTATATAATCTAAAAATTAATAGATATGTGTTGTTTAAACTATATACATATACATATACATATATATATACACACACACATACACACATATATACATATATATACATATAATACACATATATGTATCAATTTAGTAAAATTGTTTTTTATCTTTAGATACTAAGTTAAAAAAACAAATGTTGTTCGTTATTTTTAATATTTTTTTCATTCGTCTCTTTCAAATATAAATATGAATTCCACTCTTTAGTATTTCTGGCCAAGTGACACATGTATATTGCCAAATGAGCTACTATTGGATGCTTTACCAATTAATTAATTAAAAATATTTGTTAAAAATAGTATAAAATGATCCATTTTTAAACTTAAATTGGGAATAATTTAGTAATTATTAGATAAGTTATGTTCGTACTCTTTTTTTATATTTGTTACAAAGAAATTTTGGTCTCTATTCAAAATTAAATATTGAGATTTAATTTTTCTTTTGTGAATAATTAGAATAATATGTTTTGCATTTTCAATAGAAACATATGTTTTGGGAGATAAAAATAAATACTTTTTTATAAATAGACATATATGACTTTCTATGTATATTTGTTGTAGAACACTTCTAGGTATATATTATAACAGTTTAGCTATTATCTTTAAAGTAATAAATGATTAATATTTGTTATATGATTATATACATAAGTCCCGGTTCGACTTCTATTTGGATGAATCCTATCCTTTTTTTTTTTCACTTTTGTAATTCTCATATAAAATCCTATCATTGAGAGTTTATCCAATTTCAAATTAGTTTGTTAAATTTATTCAACAATAGCCAATTTGTGGTTCTATAGATATATATTTTTATTCGTGTTTACTCTTTTATTTTTTAAAAGTTTTTTCTATTTTTCTAAAAAAGTATTTCTAATTTTAAAAAAATTATTGTGTACCGCACGGGAGTAAATCTAGTTTAAACATATTTTATCATTTCTACTACAATCACAAAGGAAAATATGCACACTGTGATAACTTGCGTGATATTGTTTCTTAGAGATAAGAAGTTAGTATCTAGTTGTTTGAAAATTTTATTGCTTTGTGTAATTTTGTGGTTGACACCTGACAAACAGTGGAAGAGATAAAGATTTGTCATATTTCGTTTACAAAACCCCAATTATTTTCACGGATTCTGGATGCATGACATTCATTGATAAGACATGAAATCTACGAGAAATGAATCAACAACAATTTGAGTAGGACATAAGAATGGATTGATTTGAACAAGCTTGCAGTGTATAAGGTGAAGACATATGCTGGAGTTAATCAAACTCTTTTCAATTATAATTATGGCTCTTCATCAGTTAAAAATGTTGGTAATGTTTTTAACTATTAGACATCTACATAAAGTATGAGAAAATAAGATTATGATATTCGGCCAAATTGAATAATTCAATCAAAATTTAAATTATGACAATTAGATTTACTATAAATAATAATACGTCAACTTCTACAAAGTACAATAAGAAAACAAAAATATGAGTATAAATAGCCATTTTAAGCAAAAATATGTATAAATTACTGAGTATAAAAATAAATAAATTAAGCATGTGTTACTTTTCCTTTGGCCTTATGTATATGTTTTAAATTTTGATCACTTAAACTTAATGTATTTGTAAAGAGATTTGGAGATTAATTGGTTTATAATTTGTGAAGATTGGAGCGAAAGAGAAAAAAGGAACAAAACTATGGATTGTTAGGAAAAGGAAGAACAGAAAGAGTAAAATGTTGAAAAGCAAAAAAGACTGAAAGGGAAAAAAGAGACAGGGAATTGGTTGAGGGGGGCAATTATAAAGATATTTGTATTTTTTTAAAAAAATTATAATATATGTGTGTCTGTGTGTGTGTGCATTTTTTTCTAAAAAAATTTGGGAAGGGGGGAGGGGAGGAAAAGGCATGGCCCTTTATTGTCCCTTCTACAGTCCACCTCTAGTTAAGGGATGGTACTTTTTTTTTTAGTTGCTTATAACTATCCTTACTTGCTTATGAGTAATAGGAGTATCCATGGTTTGGCCTGATTTTGTTTTGACCATATTTCAAGCCAAATCAAATACCAATTTATTTACATTTGAAGCAAACCAATTATTTTTTTAATCAAGTACAAAACGTACCAAACCACATCAACGAATCTAAGTTGGTTTGGTTTGATTTAATTTGGTTTCAGTTTTCTTAAAAAAGAAACTAAAAACTCAAATTTCATAATAAAATTTAGAAAAAAAAGAACCAACTTGATCTACTCTCCATATTGAAAATAATAGAACTTATTTGTGGTTATAGGATTTTGCCATTAAAACAAAGGACAACTATAAAAATAGTTTGGTCGTTAAAGCTTGAAGATATGCTTTGACATCAAGGGTTTGACTCCTCTTGTTAATACTTTTATATATTAAAGAACAAACATATCTAAAAATTTGGTTCAATTTTAGTTTAACCAAACCCAACTGAGTGCGGATGAAAACTGAACCAATTGGTTTAGTTAGTCAAGGCAAAGAGAATTTTCACTCTATTTCTTGCAATGATTGTACAATACTTATACAAGGAGAGTCTCAACCATGGGCTAAATCTATGCCTAACATCATGTTTTGACTTTACAAAGAAGGTAAGACAATAATCTGCAATATACGCATTCCTATTATACATGATGCCTATAATCACAAGCCAGAACCATGTTCCATGAGAAGAGCTATCAGGCTGATCTTCTTGCTCTACTGTAGTGTGGTCTAATAGTTAGCCAAAAAGAATATCCAATAATACTTTTAAAAAGCCAAAATTTTGATTTGCATTGAGTTGGTTTTGTCGATTTAACGAGACCGTGTACACCCCTAACAAGCACAATTTATTAAACGTGCAAGTTTCATTTTTCCACAAATTTGATCGGCTTATAAGCAATGGCAAACACCAAAATATCTGGACTTAACAGCCAGCTGACTTATAATTTACGAGCACTAAACTTAAGTGGTAATGTGCATTTTTCCGAAATGTCCTATTATCTCTTTGACTTCTGGGCTTATACTCGTGACAATGTTCTGCATTGATGACAACAGTGAATACTACTATGAAAAGAATTTTTGCTGCACCTGCAACTGCTGTGTTGACTAATAAAAAGCTTCATGCTCAACCGTTGAAAAATTATTAGCAGGCCTTTCCTTTCTATTTTTGCTTTTCATACAAGAACATCGTCTAATAAAATCATATTCGATACATCCTAAAATTATAAATCCTGTATTCTAGCTTATCGCTCTAACGTATATCAAATTAATCGAAGACCAAATAACATTTAAGATACAATAATATAAAGCTTGACTCAAGACCTTTAGTCACATCAATCTATTTGATTCATGAGAAATGTTGAAATTATCATGAGCTTCCATGGTAAGAAAAAGCAGCAGCATCAAAATCCTGGCACTAAATTGCAAAATTGGAATTCCAGATGATACAAAATTTTCAGATGTGTGGGTTCTTTGTACAAGGAACATTTTTTTCCTCCCTTAAAACAGCAAAGATTCAAAAAAAAGAAAAAAAAAAAACGAGGAAAATTGCAAGAACTATATCATGAACTCATCCATGTCCATCTGTACAGCAATTGTATGACTGATTTTTTCACATATTATCACTCAAGACTCCCTTTAGAAGATCCAGCCCTTCAGCTGATATACTTCTTCTCCTATGTAACTTGGGAATTTCGATCCTTGGGGGTGGATCTGCAGAGAAACAGACAACAACAACGGTTAAATTATCGCAGGTGTTGCGCTTGAGCGCCTCCCTGACAAGCTCCCGAGAGCACCTGGTAGGATCATTATGCATCATGAGCTCTTTCCTCACTATTGTAACCGCGCACGGGCTGCTCATAACATCCCACAGCCCATCACAGCCGATAATCAAGAACTCATCTTCTTCTGTTAGGACCATTTCTTTCAGTTCCGGCTCTGAGCTTAACGGGCAGATTGAACCTTTGGGACCCTTCATGTGCCAGTCGCCAAGTGCACGTGCTACGGATAGTTGGCCGTTTAGATAACCGTCATATATGACACCTCCTAGTTTCTCAATTCTCTGTCTCTCAGAAGTGCAGTTCGGTTTGTGGTCTTTTGATAATTCAATTGCTCTTCCTCGTTTTCCCAAAACAGCTCGCGAGTCTCCAGCGTTAGCAATTAGCATTGTCCTGTTAATGAGTGCAGTATTAAGACCTTTAACTGATAGTTGCAAGAAGGGAGAAAAATGACACCATATTAGCTAAGCTGGATCGATGGGATGTTTACTGTCTACATTGTTCTTTTCATCGTAACTGATCTCACTTATAACGTCATAACATTACTCATTTCATCATAACAGGTTACTCATTACATCATAATATTCTGAGCAGATCCCTTCCGAATCTAAGAAGGGTATAAACAAGGAAAATAGGAAAACATTCCAGGGATGTGACAGATATATGTGTTTGTTCCCATTCATCGCTTCATGTCTTGTAATCACACTATACGACAGATTGAGAAGGGAAAAGGCTATTTAGCATATCATGAAAATTAGAGCAATTTTTTTTTCCAGAGTAATATGCGACTGAAATGAGGCATCAATAACATGTAATATTCGAAGATAAATAGCTGAATTCTCACCTTCCTAACATAAGAGCCGTCAGAACCGTAGTTCCGGATGAATTGTCAAGAGATTTAGTATCTGCTAGTGCATGATCAGTTTTCACAAAAGCATTCCTGATGGCTCTTTTTGGCCCTGCAGGGAAATGGGGATCCTCAACGATGAATTTAAGCAGGTTCTTTCTTGTGAAGGATGCGGCATCAACCCCACCATGCCCGTCAAATACCTGAAAGTAAATGAACTTCAGCAATCAATTTGAATGCATCCAAACACTTGAAGGGTGAACTGAGAGAATTAACCCCGAAACTATTCTCTGTAAGGATCCTAAAATATCATTTTTTCTCAAAAAACAGATGAACGTATCAGGACTTAATGTAGTTACAAATTAACAGATTGTCATGCACAAGTAAAACTCATCCTCCACATATAACTTTCAATCTCACATGAACAAGTTGTCATGAAGTATAGTTGAGTCACATACATACCCCGTAAAATGCTGCAGGAGAAGGAAAATTCTTCGCCCCACCAAGATGTTGATGAAGATCATCCACACAGATAAACTCATCCTCCATGTATGTTTTCGGTCCCATCTCTGAACAGCTTCCAGAGCGGAACACAGGCGAAAATCCAGAATTTTCGCCTGGTGGTGACTTTCGTCCACTAACATCATTAGGTGATTCCTAAAATTAGATGACAGTAGATTAACTAGTCAAATACAATCTGATCAGGCAATGGCTAAAACGAAATATTAGGAAGCATCAAACAAACATGCCAGTAGATATGAGGACTCCTTGCTCTTGCAAAAACACAATAAAAGACAATAGGCCATTCTGCTATACACAATCAAATATTTGGAGATTCATCTATGGATCGAAAAGCGCTCATGATTTCCCTTCTATGTCATCAAAGTCATTGGGGAAGGACTCGAGAAGCTGGCTCTCAACTTATAAGTACATAGTCCAAGGAACTATAGTAAACAAAAGTCCAATTATTTGAACTCGTTTTGCTTGCTAACAGTTAATGCAGTTTTAAGATACTCAGCCCCAGTTTAGATTGGCTTTTTTTTTCTTTAAATGAAGAAGTAGTTTTTCTTTTCATTAAAAAAAAATGAAGAAAAATATCTCTTTCTTGCAAAAAAGTTCAAATTTAGCTTTTTTTCACAAGCCAGAAATTCTAACTTTTTAAAAAAATACTTTTTTTAAAAGTTATAAAAAGAAAAGCAAAAAAGCCAACCAAACAAGCCCTCAGTAATTAAATCGAAAGTCTTACACAGAGATGTCACTTAAATCTGAGGATTACTATATCTGGTGGTATCCAAACATAGTAATCAGTTTATGGCTGCAAATGCCCTGCCTTTTTCCCAATAGTTTCCCTTTTTACGAGACCATACTACAATCTCACCAAGAATTTATCAATACCTGAGTTCTGATATAATCCTTGTAATCTATGTAATGGGTACAGAGCTCTAAATTTTCCAAAGAAAACAACCAGATGAGCAAAACGTTTAGCCTGATGCCTAAAAGATCGCATTCGGGCAAGTTAATACAGACTATCCCATCTCTTATGCACATGTACGACCCATAATTGTCTAAGCCATGTAAACTAGTACAACAATATAATCAATAGCAAAAATCCAAAAGTCATATTTCGTGAAACAAACCAAACTGAATTAAATTAAATCTGATCCCGTTAGGCGAGCTCATTTACATACATCTCGAAACAAAGCCATTAAACACAAGATTCTAGATGATAAGGGCTCGTTTGGATTGAATTTTTCTAATTAAAAAAACACTTTTTCCTCCCCTAAAAAGTACATCTTTTTTTGCATCAAGTATTTAAATTGACTTTCGAAAAAACTAAAACTCTAATTAAAAAAAAAATCAAATTTAGCTTTTTTTTTTCCTAAAATTCAACAATTTCAACTTTTCAAAAAAAAGCATTTTTCTCAAGAGTTATAGAAAAAAGCACTTCTAAGAAAAGTCAATCCAAAGGATCCCAGATGGGAAAAACCGAATCACACATACATTGATCAAAACTCAGTAGGCTAACTCACCAATTCAGAGATGCCTGCCAACATTGTATGGCTCATACAATGCCTCATCCCTGGCAGGCTTCTTGGTGGCTTCCCACTCTTGGCCTGGCTATCAATCTCTTCATGATTTCCATCTTCCTTCACCACCACATTCTCCTTAGCAATCCCATTCTCTAACTTACCACTCAATGGTGCCATTTCTGTGTCTGGAGCCATTCTTTATTTATCTTTTTTTTTTTTTTTCCTTTATGAGTCCATCAAGGACACAAAATCTATAACCTTGTAATATGCTAAAGCCTTAAAAAAATAAAAACATCTATTTAGTTAACGTTTGACATAGTATGCATCACATGGACAGCTGTAGAAGCATTGCATGACACAAGTACGGAAAGTAACATTACAAACTTCCATAATTTTCTCGGATTTTACACTGCATTAAATCAAATAAACCACATGCAAGAATATAATATAAAATAATATACACGAGAAATTTGACATTCGAATTTTTACGAAAACGGGCTTAATTAAGTCAAGTAGTGAAGAACAAAGAAGAGCGTCATGATCCATGCATGCAAAATGAAGAAAATTAACAAAAAAGAGTGAAAAGAAAAGAGTGGTTTGGGGGGGTTACGTGGAAGAATCAGAGATGAAGAAGGGGGTTAAAAGTTGAAGCCAAAGCATTGTAGTAGGGAATGGAATGGAGGGCCGTTCATTAATGTGTATGGCTTTGAGGAGAAAGTGTTGGAAGTTTTTAGAGGTCCGGGTTTTTAGGTGGATTTCTACGTGAAGTTGGGGGGGGCTGACACGTGGCACTTGGCTGTGGGTGGCAGGTATTACAGTTAGTTGACCGTTTTAGGCTTGAGTACTATGCTTCAAGTATTTTTCCACAAGTTTTATGAGATTTGCACCCTTTATTTTGAGGAGTTTGTTCCATTTAATTCTTTTGTCAAAAAAAAAATTTTAAGGAAAATTTTAATGTCTTACTAAATTATTAAATTTAGTGAAAACAACTATTTTTTCCGATCAATAAGCATTTATTTTTCATTCCACCAACAACAACTTTTTTGAGCACAAAGAGTCAAAAGTCAATGTCTTAGACAGTAAAAAAAAAACTCCTAGTTTTTGAAGGATCTTTATATTTATGATTTCCACTAAAAAAAAAGTTTGATATCAATATCAATCCTCTCAAAAACCTGTTCTTTTGAGACAACTTGGGTACTATAAATCCTATAATTACACTCTAACCAACGTTGATAAAAAGTTGAATAGAAAACATTCTTGACCAACTTTGCCCGAAGACTCATCCCTTTGCCAATCAAACTCAATTCTTGAATCAAAACATCCCAATATAAAGCAAGGTAACTGCACCTCATGTGTAAACAATACCTTTTCCAAATTCTAGAAGTAAAAGCACGACCAAAGAATGAATGGTTACTATCCTCCAGGCCAGTGCCACAGAAAATGCAACTTATATCTTGAAACACACCTTATTCTAAACGATATTTGATAAGAAGCCTGTCAATGCAAGCAAGCCACACACAAAAATGGGCATGGACCTAAAGGCCTACACTATTAGGCTGACCTGCCAAATTTGGATTTAGAGAGGCCAGAATATTTAATCAGCCATACTTTACCCTACAATAAGATCATCCCATATCTAAAGCTTTTGGAAGAGCCCTACTTGCAACCAGTTGATCATGGACGAGTAAGCGCTACAACTATTAAACCTTGTCCTATGTAGAACGCTAGAAACAGCACCTGTTAGGAGTCAATCTCATCAATCTCAAGGGTAAGCTCTCTTACTCTTAAGACTTTTGCAACACAGCAAATTCTAATGGTCTCTGGAACTCTAACTGTCAGCTTAAGTCTAATAACTACCACAACTCTTAGACATTTACTTAACTACCCGTCTTTAGAAGAATGAACTTAACAACTTTTAATATTATGTCATTTGGATAGCCAACAATGACTCCTGGTGGAACTCAACTACTTCATGAAGGATAAATGAAAGTTATTCTTGGGAGTCTACCAAGAACTACATTCTATAGCTCTTTGGACTCTTGGCTGCCAGCAGCCACAAATAGATACTCCCGCTAGAGAGGTAGGAATATATCAAACTCTTGCACAATCAACACCCTATAGAGCAATTCGATTGCTCTCATATATAACACATCACTTCTAGCAATGCTTTGACTACTCTAATACAAAGCCCATCATGCACACTCCAGCTACTCCTATCGTGGTTAACACCTTAATCCTCACCATACTTTTCACTTATACTACTGCTTGATTACTAGTGTTAAGAGTGTTTTTGGCTAACACCATACTAGTGCCAAGAATTCACCCCATTCTACTTGTCTTCTGCCTCACAGATTGTGGGTGCCCAAAAATTTGTGATTCTAAACTTTAGCATCTATAGAAGTGAAAGTTAGACAAAAAATACTAAATTGAATATGTGAAATTAAAAAATAAAATAAAATAAACCATGTATTTTGCAAAGAGAATATTGAATGGTTTGCAAAAAACAGAATAGGATCATTTCACATTATTAGTTCTCTCATATAAATATGAGAGAAAAATCTTAGCAATTAATGTATGTGCAATATCATTCCTACAATTGATAAAATTCGTATCCCAAAAAGAGTGATATTGGAAGGGAGGAAAATATTTTGAAAAAAATTATCTTTTTTAAGAATATGAATTTCATGAATTGTTGAGATGATATTATACACATATGAATGGTTAAATTTTTCTCATATCAATATGAGAGAGCATTTGATATGAGATAATCCTATTCTGCAAAAAACCTATCCAAAAACAAAAAAAAGAAAACAAATTTCAATCTTTGGTTGATTAAGCATCTATGTTCATAACGTTGTTAGCTTGGGATAAGGTATTTTGTGAAAATATATATGACATTACAAATTTTAACTCTAAAAAAAAAAAAAAAACCACATGTAATGCACAATAGATTAACTTGGACATATAAATTAAGGTAGAAGATTATGCGTCATTTTTTGAAAACAAATAGGGTGATGTGTTAAGTTTAAAACACAAGGTAATAAGCTAATTGAACAAGTTACTATACGAAACATGCATCGTATTTATTTGCTTAAGTTCGTGGTAATCTATTTAAGAGTTGGATTAGCTGATATCTATGGAATAGTTTTGGATTTTCATTGAGTTGGTAAAAGTGAAAGCCTCATCTCAGAGGGTATTTGGGAGTGCTTGTAAATTGATCAAATCTGTTTATAGATAAATAAAATAAAATATACATGTAAGGACCAGTTACTTATTTATTTATTTATTTTTAGCTCAACTACTATAAACACATTTCAATAGTGGTAGTTGAGGGGTGGTAGTTATTGTTAGTGGGGACTCTTTAAAATAATGATATTAGTATATTAATTAATGAAATAGATAAGATAAAATTTGACCAGGCAATATTTGACTTAAGACTTACATATATATTCTTCCTTCATGATTATATATTTTTTTCCTACGCTTCTCTCTTCTCAGGAAAATACGAAGAACCCTAGAAAAAAAAAATCAAGTTGGGCATTTATTCTTTCTTTTAAGGGTTAATCTCAAGGCTATTATCAGTTGTAGATTGAAGGAATTCAAAATTTAAGATTCGAGGTAAGTGGAGTTATCTTGTATTCCAAATTCCCTTATCCAATCCTATATATGTCCCTAGCATCTATTGGTTTGGTTGTGGTTTTGCCTAATTTCCTTTCTTGTGAAACTCGAGAAATTTGATTTCGGTATGTTAAATCCCATTCTATATGCTTGAACCAAGGCTCATGTCATCCGGTGCATGCAAGATATCATCACCAATTGGTATATAATGAGATATTTCATCCAAAGTTAACACACAATTTTACTAGTTATACTTTTATTCTTATTTTTCTTTCCGTTCTTTCTCTGCCTCGGCTAATCTAACCATACCCATCACTTATATGTAGTCTTTTTGCCTCCTTGTGAATAAAAAGATAATATAAGCATTTTTTTTTTTTTGGTCATGTGATAGCATATTGATCCTTTTTGATCTTGGCCGCACAGTTAGCTAAGGAATTTTCATGAGGCAATATATATATATATATATATATATATATATATACTTTCCATGCCTAGTTTGGATTCTAATCAATGAAAAAGTTATTTTCAATACATCTAAACAATTTTGCAATTAAATTTCTATTCCAGATTTCATGAATTTAATTATAGTTTATTTTATATTATTTTATTGTATTTTTGGTGTACATGCTCTTTCGAGACAAAAGAAAAAAAAATCTTAATAATTTCTGGGGTGTGACATTTCTTTTTTTTTGTAATTTTGATTTATGATTATTTTATTATTATTTTTAGATTTTATGACGTAAGCTTTTAATCTTGAAGGAATATTACTAATCTTGATTACTAAGAGTCGTCTACTTGTGAAAATTTTCTTACATGACTAACCAAAAAGAAAAAGATTCTTATGTTTTCATGCTTCAGTATATCCCAAGTTGAGAACTCGGGAACGAGTTTTTACTTATTTATTATTATTATTTTATTATTAAATTTGTGAATTTGATAATCATTATTTATTTTATTTTATTTATTTATTTGTTTTTATTGTTACAACTATTATTGTTTTTCCATTAACTCATATTATTTCTTACTCTTGCGTTGCTATCTGACTTCCTTTAAAAGAAAAAGAATAATTCTTGCTTGTTTCGTTCAAGTTTTATACTTCGTGAAAATATGGTTCAAAAATTCTCTGTTCACTGCCTTGGCCAACATGTATGATTTTGACCTTCTCTTGGTGACTTGGTTTCTTCGATTGGAAAGTTATATGATCCTAACTCATGTCAGTAGTCTACCATTTTATGTTTAGAAACCAAATTCATTGACCAATGGACTCTTTGTCATGTCTGTTTACTTATGACATGGTTATTGAATTAGTCATGCTTGGGAAAAGTCAATTCACCTTTATTTTTATCACATGATCCAATTCGATTCTTTTCTCTTGATCCTCAATCCTAAGTAACTATCATTTCTCACTACTATTATCTTGTTTAAGATTGACCCCAATAATTTACGTAGTGCTATGATGTAGCGTTTTACCATAATACTATCCGACTTGATATAATATGATTTGATACACGACTTGACATGATATGATATGACTTGATTGGCCAATATTCGCTTTTTCGTAAAATTTTGGGATCCCATTTCATGTTTTTGCTTGAGCTTGTTGGGGTACACTCCCCTATCATGTAAGTGCCTGTGGGGCCCTTGTACCCATATCATGTGTGCTAGTGGGGGCCTTATACCCATCTTTTAATATGATCATGATTGAGATTTGAGGGCTTTGTACCCTCATCATGACTTTATTATGATTAAAACGCTACAGTATAGTCACAACTCAGGTTACGTGATTTTCAGTATATATTCTTTTACGAGTTAAATTATTGCTATGATTATTATAAATTTTAATTTTATGCGCTCTCATATTTTTCTTAATGTCCTTCCGAGAACGTGTTATCTTGTTTTAGCTTTCCTATTATTCTGATATTCACGTTTGTTCTATCTTGGGGGAAAGACTCTTACTTACTGAGCATTCGATTCACTCACCCTTATATTTTTATATTCTTACAGATGATCACGAGTAAGATGATGCACGTTTGCGATAGGGAATGACCTTATCTTTATGAGTATTTGGGAATTAGATCTTAGTGATAAGACACTGTTTTGGTATTTTTGGTTCATGTTAGATGTGCCGGTTTGGCGAAAAACTTGTAATTGTTATTTGGAGTTTTCTTGCTACATGTTGGAGCTCGTAGTTTTTGTTTTTATAATTTGTGGTATATAGTGCTCTGTTTGTTTATTGAGGTCTTAGTAGCCTTGTGGTTCGAGAGGTTCACTCCTCTTGGTTCACGGCGTGTCTCGTCTCGAGCTTTAAGTTTTAGGGTCGTGACAATACACGTTTGATATATTGTTTTTATAAGCAAGTAAAGTTGACTTATAAATAACTAAAAAAAAAAAGCTCCACCTCCCTAATTTTTTTGTTAACAGTTTATAAGCAATAAGAGTTGACCAAATAAAAGAACATTTATACCTCTTAAAAATACAAGATAATTACAACATTATTAATAAAATGTCTTTTTTATTCATTTTAATAAATATTGTTGCTTATAAACATATATTTACCAAACATAGTAACAGCTTATAAGCATATTTCATCCAAATGCTTCTCTATTTATTTTGCATTTACTTGCAAGTATCAAAAGTTACTTACAAGTATCTATTACTTATAAGTAACTTAAAAAAAACAAAGCCCAAACGGACTCTAAGGTTATATTCATCATTGAGTTCCATGTTGGATTTTTATGGTTTGCAAAGCCTCGTACAAATGGGTCTGAATCTTGAATTCTTAAGTTTTATTTGGAGAGGAGAAAGTTAGGTCTACCAAAGCTAAATAAATTTTAAAAACCAAAACTCTTTCTTTATTATTCAGATTGAAATTAACAACATGGTTGCAGCTCACATGGTTATTTTAGTCGATCCAAAGAAGTACAACCACCTCCTTGTTCACACTGCCTCGTTTTCATTAAATTCAAAGTAATTAAAAGACTCGAGCAAAATATTTTATTGAGTCAAATTAATATTAGACAAAAGTACAACATTTTATATTCCCTTTTTTTCTTTTTCCTTTTCTGTTTTTGTTAGATGGAGGCAGAACCGAAAAACTATCAACTCATCATCAGTTGAGATGCCACAACTCGGATTTTGTCCTTTTTTCTGTGTAATCCTAAACAATTTCGATGATTGATCCATAAAAAATTCACCAAAAAGTTATGTTAAGCTAAAATTGGCTAAACATTCGACGAGATTCTTGTGTCCCTATGGACAAGTAAAAGAAAAAGTTGGTGGGTTGAGAGAGCTGCATGTTGGATTTCCTACAGGACCATTACCATAGTCATTGGTGATGGTGAAAATGGCCAATCGAGAAACATTCGTTGGAGCATTTTTTTGTCAAGGTTCTCGAATCAATTGAGAATTTATCTGGGAATCAAAAAGTGTTTTTTTTTTTCTTTTTCTTCTTTAATGATGAAAATTCTTTCTTGAAAGTCATGCATTCATACTAATTTAAGCACGTCAAGTTTCAAAATACATATTCGTACTCTAAAAAGATATAATCTAAATTAATAAAAAAAAAAGACTATAGCAAACTGTTCTAAAAATATTAATTTTATAATTAATTCAAACTTGAAACATAAACAAATTCTAATAGTCTCTGGACCTTTAGTTGTCAGCTTAATTCTGATAAATACCAGGACTCATAGATATTTACTTAAGTACCCGTCTTGAGAAGAATGAACTTAATAACTTTTAATATTATGTCATGCCGATAACTAACAATGACTCCTGGTGGAACTCAACTACTTCGTGAAGGATAAATGAATGTTATTCTTGGAAGTACAACCACCTCCTTGTTCATTCTATCTCATCTTCATTAAATTCAAAGTAATTAAAAGACTCGAGGAAAATATTAGACAAAAGTACTATATTTTATATTCACTTTTTCTTTTTCTTTTTTTTCTTGAATAAATAGCATATTACTCCTGGACTGAAACATAAGTGTATAACGAATCCTTAAATTTTCAAAACTATCTAATCATCCCTTGTACTTCTAAAAAGTTTCCTCACTTGCCCCATTTTAGCTTTTCTGTTAAAAATGTTAACAGAAATCAATAAATAACTTTTGTGCCCCTTGTATATGAAAGTTGCTCAAAATCTACATAGACATACATTTTTTTTAATTTGTCAAAAAATCAAATTTTATTATTGTAACACAAAATTTAATTAACTGAATACAAGAACATAAAATAAATTTCCCAAACAAAGTTCTTGCTTTGCGCTGCCTAGCGGGGAAAGACAATTTTCTAGCCGATGCAAATCAAATTAAGCAAGTTTCAGGACCATTGGGCAACCAAAAAAAAAAAAGAAGGAAAAATCAAGGATGATTCTTGAATGATTTCTCCTTGTCGTCCACCAGCACTTCCACCAAGTAAATAGCAATTTTATGTCGTCCTTGAGCAAAAAAAAAAGAAGAGAATTCAGGACCTTTGAATGATTTTTCCTTGTCGTCCATCACCACTTTCACTTGTCGATTACTGCTCAAGGACGAGATGGAAGTTGTCTGAAATTTCAGAGAAAATAAGTGCAGGCTTTAATGGGCAAATTTTCACCAAAGGCCTAAAACGATAATCAAAGAATACCATTTGATTAAACAGGTAATACACTATTTACTTTTTATTTTTTTTGGGTTAGAAGGAGGCAGAATCAAAAACTATCAACTCATCACCAGTTGAGAGAACCACATTTAAACAAACGAGGTGCCACAACTCCAATTTTGTCCTTAAGTTGTCCTAAAAGAATTCGATGACTGATCTATAAAAAGTTCACCAAAAAATTATATTAAGTCAAAATTGACGAACCAATCGACGAGATTCTTGTGCCTAGCTACATGAACCAAGTAGAGAAAAAAGTTGGTGGGTTGAGAGTGCTCCATATTAGATTTCCTAAGGACAATAGTCATTGACCATGGTGAAAATGACCTAACAAGGGAAACTTATTGGAGCAATTTTTGGTCAAAGAGGCTATGGAATCCATGGAGAATTTATCTGGCGTGCAAAAAGTGTTTCTTCTTTTCCTTCTTTATCGACGAAAGCTCATTCTCGTACGTCATGCATTCGTACTAATTTTAAGGACGTCAAATTTCAAAATAAATAATCATATTCTAAAAAGATATAATCTAATTTTTAGGACGTCAAATTTCAATATATATATATATATATGTATGTATGTATATATGTTTTTTCATGGAAAAATACATAACTGCATATGGTCCGTTTAGATTGTATTCTTTTCCATGAAAAATCTTTTTCCTCTGAAAAATACATTATTTTTACAGTAAATAGTTGGAGCAAAAAAAAAAACTGTAACTCTAAAAAAAATTTAAGTTCAAAATTTTTGCAAAAATAAAAAAATTTAAATTAAAAAAAATACTTTTCTTAAAAACTATAAAAAATACATTGCTTAAAAAAGATCAATTTAAATCAGCCCATGCTGCGATAGGATTTTTTTTTCTAACCCAAAAAAAAAACATTATGCAAAACTAACCCTGTTTATAAATTGTTTTGAAAAATAACCCGTTTTGAATCTGGAAATGCGCTGCACGCATTCCCAGAACGCAGAATGCACTCTAGGAGTGCGCCCGCGCTCCTGGAGTGCGTTCCGTATTCCAGAAATGCCTTTTCTGGATTCCCTGCAAACCAGCCAAATTTGACTTTGATTCTGATTTGATTTGATTGTAGGGACGACTAAATATTCTTAGCAGCGCATTCTGGGAGTGCGCTGATGAGAATCCCTGCCACAAATCACGCTTTAGTCACTTCAAGTCACGAAAAATTTCAGAAATCGCACTCCCAGAATGCGCTTTCTGCCTATATAAATTCCAAATCCTTCCTCCACCGGATTATTCAATCCTACCCCGTAAATTTCTACCATCACAATCACTTTTTACCAAATAAACATTCTGCCAAATTCATTCTCTTTGTTAGTATAAGTTTCTACCAAAGCACGTAAAAGAATGAATTCAACCAAAGTTACTGTTCTTTTATACTACGGCGGTCACACAATAATAACCGATTATGGTTTTGATTACAGAAGTCCAAATATACCACGCAAAATCGAAATTCATCCTGATACAACTTACGATGAATTTGTTTCGCGCGTAATTAGAAAACTGGGGTTGCGTCCGAGCATCGATAGGGTTAACTTATGCTATCATGACCCTAGATGGGATGCTACATTGCAGCAGATTTATTATTATCCAAGTGCAATAATTGATGATAAAGATGTGCGGGAGATGTATGGCACAGCTCGGTGTGAATGCAACTGCTGTGTGGCGCACGTAATAGTGGACGTTCAGTCTATTCAGCCTGACGTGTATGTGCCGCAAATAATTCCCGACGTCCCGTACCAGTCTAACATGCCGGACCTAAATACAGCACCATCGTATGAAGAAGATGAACATATCAATATTGCAACAATAGCAGCGGAGTTTGCCACTTTTTCCATTTCCCCGCAACCACATTCTACTTTTGAAGTTGATGGACCCTCTCATCACGGCGATGGCACGGTGGAGAGATATGACATCGCAGCAGATACTGTTTTGTAGGAGGCAGATGAAGAAAACGAGGACGGTGAATTGAACGATCAAGAAGAAGATGCAATCTCATAAGCAAGTTTGAACTACTAAATTGAGAACGAGGTAAAAGGATCGAATGTCGATGCAGAGGCGGAGATAGATGAGGAGGAAGCCATGGAGTTCCATACTGCTAGGACTGAATTCTACACGACAAGTAGGTACGAGGTCAGCAAACTTCTAGTATGGGACCCGGACAGAAAGGAACTGGCCAAAGGAATGGTGTTCCCATCCAAAGTGGATGGGATAAGGCTATTCAACAGAACGCGATAAGAATACAGAAGGAATATAGGGTCGTCAAGTCAAGTAAGACCCTATGGAAGGTACAGTGTAGAGAAGCACACAATGGAAGTGTAGCATGCTCATGGTATGTACGTGTCATAAGGAAAGCAACGCACAAGCAGTGGGAGATTACGCAGTATGACGCAAGACATGTATGTATGGCGCAAATAACTGCATCAGGATTGGTTGAATACTTGGTGAGGCATTTCATAGCTAAAAAAGCTGATTACGAGGTCGGGCTTATCCAAGCTCACGT
Source organism: Cordia subcordata (assembly GCA_028554755.1). Lineage (NCBI taxonomy): Eukaryota > Viridiplantae > Streptophyta > Magnoliopsida > Boraginales > Cordiaceae > Cordia > Cordia subcordata. Next base: position 4,230,259 of record JAPTOF010000022.1, on the reverse strand, counting down.
AAAGGAGAAGCTTAACGCGGATGTCAGTTACGGAAAAGCATGGAACAGCCGGAACAAAGCAATTGAACTAGTGTATGGCAATTGGGACACGTCATATCAGATGTTTCCACAGTTTCTTGGGGCCGTGATTGCCAAGAATCTAGGTAGTGTGGTGAGATATAGGTTCACCGCAAGTTCAACGCAGGCTGAAAAAATTTTCAACATGGTTTATTGGGTGTTCGGTCCGTGCATCGCAGCGTGGAGGCATTGTAAGCCCGTGGTTTCGCTGGACGGCACACACTTGCGGGGAAAGTACAAGGGTCATCTCCTAGTTGCATTAGCTACAGACGCGATATAACAACCAGGCCAAATTACCGTCATTCGTGCTCGTGTTCGCGAAAAGGTGACAGCAGATGACGAGAAATATCCACAGTCGTGCTCGCTATCGTGCCTGGTACTGAGTGGGCTCATCCGAAGTGCCCTGCATAACAAACTTGTCCCGCAGCTGGACAAAATTCACCAAGTTCCCCACAATGTCGATACGGCCGGTACCGTCGTCCACCACCACATCCGCATCGATACCCATCAACTCCTGCATCCTGACAACCCAGTCCTTCCTCGAGCGTGGGACCATATCAATCACCAGGACAGGAGTACCGGTCACAGGAATACCCTAATATACAGCCACATCCTGCAGGGTGATGGTAGCCTCACCTGCAGGTAAATGAAACGTGAGGGTCTCCGGCCGCCACCTCTCTATCATGGCAGTAATAAGCCTGTGGTTAAGCTGATGATATCGGGATTTATAACACCCATAGAATCCGGTCTCCGCCAATTGCTGCTATACTAACGGGTGCTCCGTCGCATTAAACAACGATCTATCCGACCTGTAGTACCTAAACATAGCCAGATGGTGCGGATCCTGTAAATACTGGACTCGGTGATCCATATAGTGACATAGTAAAGTGACATCTACTGGTGCAGGACGAGTATCCATAATGACTCTTAAAATAAATAATAATAACAACGATTAACTAAATATTACTACTTCACTATATGCATTAAATCTCTAATTTTATCAAATAAAAATAATTATAACACTAATATTATTAATAATAATAGTATCAATGATTGTATTAATAATAATAATAATAACACTAATATTATTAATAATAGTATCAATGATTGTATTAATAATAATAATAATAATAATAATAATAATAATAATAATAATAATAATAATAATAATAATAACAACACAAAGATAACATGTTTAATCATCCATCATCGTCATCATCATCATAATAATAAAATAAATACATAGATAAATATATCAACAATAGTATTAATAAAATTACTAATAATAATATCTAACATATTACATTAATCATCCATCATCGTCATCATCATCACAATGATAATAATACCAATAACAGTAATAATTACATTAATAATTACATATAACATATAACATGGCTGTCATAAAAATAATAATGATAATCTTAATGATAACATTTATTACTAATAATATTCATATAGTAATAATAAGATTAATAATAATGATCATACTAATAATACTAATTACAACAATATTAATTCTATTTTTAATAATCATACTATATTTTTAAGCAACAATTAACATTTCAATATAAATTAACAAAAAAACTAAAATTCTAATCTACAAATCTAACAACAATTAAAATTCAAATTAACACAAACTAAATTTAATTATCAAAACCAAAACTACATGATCTAAAAACATATTTCATAACTTAAAACGTTAAATACAATGACAAAAAATAACATAAAACTAAAATAACTTACAAGATCAAGGCAATATCCTCGCTAAAATGCTGAAAAACTAAAATTTTAGTGTGAGGGATTGAGAGAAAACAAGAGAAAATAGCAAGTGGAGTTGGGGGAGAATGGAAAAAAAAATGATCGGGCAACGAATATATAGAAGAACGCGGTCGCGTTCCCAAAATGCTTGCTACGCATTTTCGGATTCAAAACGGGTTATTTTTCAAATTATTTTTAAAATGGGGTTAATTTTACATAATTTTTTTTTTTTGGTTAGAAAAAAAATATATCCGCTGCGATACGGGAAAAGGTGGAAAATTGCAAGAAGAAGCACCCAAGAGTTGGGTTCGTCATGATTGCCGTGGTGGGTGGGGATGCCGACGCACCGGACACGGCATTTGCTGCTTCTGACACGTCGTTAGCGCGAGCATGACGCCACGGTTAAGGTCCACTGAATTCTTTGGTCTTTGAGTGAGTATTGACAAACAATTACATCTTTTTAAGGCTCCGCCTTAGGAAAATATTTTCTCTAAAAATAGTTTTCAAACATTTTAGTGTTTGGTAGTATTAAAAAGTAAGTCGATTGAAAAATATTTTTTAGTTAACAGCAAATTTTATTTATAAATAGAGAAATTATTTTTTAGTTAACAGCAAATTTTATATATAAATAGAGAATTTTTTTTTTTGATAATTAAAAAGAAAATAACGTTTTTTACGTAGTGTTTCTGTCTAGGAGTTATCCCTCTCCGTCTTATTTCTTCTTAATTAGCTTAACCTCCTCTGTATCCAAAAAAAAAACTCTCTCTTTCTCACTCTCTGTCTATCTTCCCCACCAGGTCTACCTTCCTTCCATCCCCATCCCAATCCTACTCCTGTCCTACCCCTTTAAGAATTAAAAAATTAAAAATTAATAAAAATTAAAAAATCTAAAAGAATTGAAAAATAATAATGTTTTAAAAATTTAAAAATAATAATTAAAAACTAAAAAATCGATAATCAAAGAATTAAAAATTAAAATCAAAATTTAAAAATTTTAAATAAAAATTTTAAAAATAGAAAAATAAATAAGAATTAAACATTGAATTATTTTAAAAAGTAAAAATAAAAAGGTAATTTTAATTTTTAGTTCTTTTACTTTTGTTTTTAGTTTTTTATTTTATTTTTTGATTTCTAATTTCTATTCTATTTTTTATTTTAATTTAAATAATATGTTTCTAATAGTAAAATATATTTTCTTTATAAAAATTTCTCATTAAGAATATTTCCCAAGTGTCATAACATGCCAAAAAAATATTTTCCAATGTGACAACCAAATATTAAAAATATTATGTTGAAGAAATACTTTTTCAGAAAAATATTTTCTCCCAATAAATTATTTTCCTACAAACAAACGAAACCTAAGAGTTAATGTAAGTTCTTTTTTCATGTAAAAGAAAAGAAATAAAGTAAAATGTGTTATGATATTATAAAATCATAGGTATTTATTTTTGAATTAATTTATTATTATTTAAATTCTAGATATGATTTATAATTGAATTGTCACATGATTAAGTGAATCAAGATATATATATATATATATATATTAAGGCTCTATTTAGCCTAATTATGAGATTTTACTCGTTAAATTGTAAAATTTTTTATAGTAGAGATTTGGGTAAAAATGACATTGAATAAAAACAGCTGATTGTTTGGTCTTATATTTTAGGAGTTGAGTTTTTAACTGTTTTGAGCACAATATAAAATTTTAAAAAATATAAAGTAATATATTTTTAAAAAAATGAAGGAGAACAATTTCTAACATAGTCTAAAAATAATTTTCTTTAAAAGTACTTTCTGAAAAGCTTCAATTTGGAACTTTTGATTTTTCAATTTTTTCAACTTTGGGTTTAATGTAAATTCTTTTTAAAAAAATGGACAAAATTAGCTTCTTCTTTTAAACTCACAAAAAATATTTTTAAATGTCAAAAAGTTGAGCGAAACATACATTAAGTCCAAACAAATGTTTGCACTGTGTAATTGCATTTGTATCGCTATAATTGAGAAACAATCTGATCTTTTGAAGAGTTATTGTAAGTTTTTTAAGCTATGGAGTACAAAATTTTATCGTTTTTTAAGCTATGGAGTACAAAATTTTATCACTTTGATATTGTTGAATGCACAAATTTTTATGAAAAAAATATTTTCGTCATAAAGTTAACGCGTGATTTCTTATGTCTACTTTAAATAGACATCTTTGTTGAATTCTTTCTTTTCTTGCCATAATTTATAACATCATTAGCTTTGCGTGATGGTAGCAAAAGCTTTAACACAAGAAATTCAAAATATATACTTCATATAAAATACACAAATATACTCCATTAATGTGTCTTGTCTCCATTTGATCTTGGTCAAACAAATATTTTTTTCAGCAATATTGTATAATTCTCTAATAATTCAAACTTTAGAAACAATAGTATGAATATAAGAACCACAATGAAGAATTATTTAACAAAAAAAACAATAATAATTGTGACAAGATTTTTAGAACAGAATAGTTACTTGATAAGCGTTTAAATATATTTTGAATTTCAATAACTAGACAATAATTTTAAACTTAATCATTAGTCAAGTTAATTTTCTCATTATAAATATACTTTCTTATTATAAGATTATACATAAAAATTTTAACATGTAATTAATATAGTTGCCGTTAAATCAAAATGTAATCATTATAATTTTATCTTTCTCACTTCTATAACCACTTTGATAGTGATCTCATTATTTTTAATGAACATATATTTTTTCTCTATGTTTTCTCTCTTTCTTTCAAAAAATAAAATTTTAATTTTACATTTTCGATAATAAAGTAATAAACCACGTGCAAATCATTGTTTAATGGAAAAATCAAATAATTATCCGTGTTCAAAACAGTCCAAAATAGGAGGTACTTCGAGACGTACACACTGTTATTTATTTGCTTTTGTTTATCTCCAAGTCTCCAACCACGACCCCACAGGCTTTGCACGCGTTGACGTGCACCAACCCCACATTTTCCCTCCTGCCTTTAATATAATATTTTATAAGATTAAAATTTTCTCGTAACCTAATTATTTTACATGGGATTAAGTTTTCATGTAATGTTATTATTTAGATTCATCTTAAGTTGAATAATGCGAAAGAAATGCAAGATAATCAATGGGGTTCACACATAATCATATTTGTCAAAAAGTAAATTTGTGTGGTGATTGATTACCTACAAGTTACAATCTTCGTTAGAGTTCCATTAGAGTAAATCCAAAGCCTAGGGTAGTTTCAACCTAATCGAATTTTAGCCTCCCTTAAAAAATATATACATAATTAGGATAAATTATATCATAGGTGCCTAATATTGTCACTTTATTTAAAATTAATCTTCATTGTTACAAAAATTCAAACTAGTCGTCAATATTTTAAAACACAATCAAATTAGTAATAATCCTAAACTAATCTCCAAAATGTAAAAAAAAAAAAAAAGAAACAAATCTGAATAAGTTTGTGGAACATTTAGGACCAGTATGCGTGTTTTTAAACATTGGAGACTAATTTAATTACATTCATGAAATGTCGAGAATTAATTTGAATTATTTAAAATAATATGGATTAATATGAAAAACAAACAACAACATTAGAAACTCTTATGGATTTAACCCAAATAATTATAATTAATAAAATGATGACATAAAAAATTAATTTTCATACATAACAGATTATATTATTTTATTATTTTTTATTTATTATAAATGTAATTTATAACGTGATAATGTTACGCAGGAATAAATTCAAATTTCAAAACGTGCGCGTGGAAGATGAGCACATGACTAGAGGACAATAATGATTGTCACTGTAAAGCGCAAGGACATGCTTAAATTCTCTGGACCATACATTTTAATCTGGTGGATGTGTTCGCCACTGCTACACTACAAAAGGTACATTTTGACATGAGATAGCAAATAGCATTGATTGGATAGTGTGGAATCTAACTTGTCCAGCTTCTTTTTGCTTTGCTTTGTAAGTGTTCATGGCTCTTCTTCTCTTGGCTGCTGCTGTTGCTGCTGCAATACGTGTTTGCTTTTAGAAGTAATTAATTAACTGTTGCATGTAAATCTAAATTTACTTCTACTTTAAGCTTTCTAGATTCTATCTTTAACTTAAAAAACATTTTTCTTGACAACTTTTTAATTCTCTCCCTACTGTTTAAAGTCACCCCTTTCACTTTCAATCTTTTCAAGACTTGTACCAAAAATCTTCCACATAGAATTGACCTCCTCTAAGGGCATCTGCTAGATGAGAAAAGAATCTTGGTTTTGCAGCATCAGAGCTGTGTTTTTGCTTGCATGAGGTTTGTGAAACTAATGAACTTGCTAATCTTTTTGCTTTTTTGAGGTTAATATAGTTTGCTTCATGTGATTCTTGATTAGGGGTTTGGTTTTGCAGTGGTGTTTTATCTTGAAAAGTTGCATTTTTTTAGTTTCCTATTTAATTGGACTTTTGATTAAGGTTTAGAATTGTGTTAGAATTACCATTCACTGTTTATTGCTATTTGGTAATCACCCCATTAACCAGCAAGCATGTATTAGGTTTTAAATTACCCACTAATTGGTTTTTGGTTTTTTTTTTTTTCCAAGTTGCATAAAAGAATCTTGGTCGTGTGGATAGATAAAAATAATTACAAAAGCTTACATGTGATTATGTTAGATTCAAAGACTAAAACTGATAGCATGTGTTAAATGAAGAAAATATACAATTATTGGATGATTTGGAATGAGAAATGGTTATTGGAAATTCTTAAACATTTAGCCGGATTAATGCTTTATCCGGAAGAATTATGTCTTTGTTGTTATTCCATATGCCTGTAGCTAGAATATTTAGTTTACAGTTCCTTTGGCAGCTGTTAATTATTCTTCTTGCCCGCATTATGTGTTTCAAAATATTCTAGTTGGAATAAGAATCTTATTGTTTCTTGGATATATTCTGTTTCTTAATCATTGGCACATCTCTTAATCATGTTACTTCCATGAACAGGGAAAATTCGGGGCTTTTGAACAGCCAATTTATCATGAAAATATACTGGATATTGATTCTTTTCCTTCTTCACCATGAAAATATCGCCGAAGGAGTTGATACGAATTATTCCGCAAGGCCAGCTGAAGTGCAAGTCGGATGTATACTCTCTATCAAGTCTATTGTCAACAGAGTAGCCAGAATTGCTATAAATGCTGCAGTAGCAGAGGTGAATGCTAATCCAACTATTCTTGAAGGAACAAAGCTGAAGCTTGAGGTACTTGATAGTAACTACAGTGGATTTCTAGGGATAGTTGAAGGTAATTCTTTCTTAGCATGTCCTGTATATCCAATCTTATGGCTTCTTAGTTATTTCAAGTTCAATTTTAACATCCTCAATATTTTCAACGTCATGGCAGCTTTACGCTTCATGGGGAAAGAAACTGTGGCCATAATTGGTCCACAATCTTCAGTAATGGCTCATGTGATATCCCATATTGCGAATGAGCTCCAGGTCCCTTTGTTATCTTATGCAGCAACAGATCCAACCCTCTCTTCACTTCAATATGAATACTTTGTTAGGACCTCACCAAATGATCTCTTTCAGATGGCTGCGATTGCAGATTTCATTGAATACCATGAATGGAGGGGAATAATTGCTATCTATATAGACGATGATCATGGAAGGAATGGAATAGCAGCATTAGCAGATCAGTTAGCTGAGAGACGATGTGAGATATCTTACAAAGCACCTTTGAAACCTGAACCAACCACTGATGATATCAGAGATACCTTGGTTCAGGTGGCTCTGGCAGAATCTCGCATCCTTGTTGTTCACACTTATGCTGACATGGGTCTGAATATATTTGCTGTAGCACGATATCTGGGGATGATGGAGAGCGGATATGTCTGGATCGCAACCAATTGGCTCTCAACTATATTGGACACGAATACTTCCCTTTCTTCGGATGTGCTGGAGAACATGCAAGGTGTTGTAACCCTGCGAACACATACTCCAGATTCACAACTGAAAAGAAATTTTGTTTCTAGGTGGAGTAAATTGGTAAAAGAGGAGGCAGCTCATGGCCCAATGGGATTGAACCATTTTGGTCTATATGCTTATGATACAGTTTGGCTTCTTGCTCGTGCCATCGATACCTTTTTGAAACAGGGTGGAAATATATCATTTTCTAAAGATCCAAGGTTAAATGAACTACAGGGAGGAAAATTGCGACTCAATGCCATGAACATATTTAATGGAGGAGACTTACTGCTTCGGAGCATTTTACAGGTAAATATGACTGGTGTAACTGGACTATTCAAATACACTCCAGAAAGGGACCTCGTTCGTCCTGCATTTGAAGTCATTAATCTTATTGGAAGAGGAGAAATCAGAGTTGGTTATTGGTCAAATTACTCAGGCTTATCACTTGAGCGGCCAGAGACTTTTTATGCAAAGCCCCCAAATCGTTCCAGAGCAAATCAAAAATTGTATCATGTGATCTGGCCTGGACAAACAATAGACAAACCTCGAGGATGGGTTTTCCCACACAAGGGTAGGGAATTGAAGATTGGAGTGCCAAATCGTGCTAGTTTTCGTGACTTTGTTGGTCTTGAACCAGGCAGCAATGCGTTCCAAGGATTCTGCATTGACGTCTTCACAGCTGCGCTGACTTTGTTGCCATATGCTGTCCCCTATAAGCTACATCCCTATGGAGATGGTCATCATAATCCAAGTGACACTGAGCTTGTACGCTTGATCACAACGGGGGTAAGTCTGAAGGTATATCTATTCCTAACGCGATACAGCACCTGCACTTTGTCTAATACTTCGTTTTTTCTTCTCTAGCACAGGCTTACGACGCAGCTGTTGGTGACATAGCAATTATCACTAACCGGACAAGGGTGGTAGATTTTACTCAACCATACATTGAATCGGGGCTTGTTGTGGTGGCTCCAGTTAAGAAAGAAAATTCTCATCCCTGGGCCTTTTTAAGGCCATTTACTCCTATGATGTGGGGTGTCACAGGAATTTTTTTCCTTGCTGTGGGAGCTGTTGTCTGGATTTTGGAGCATAGAATTAACGATGATTTTCGAGGACCTCCTAGAAGGCAAATAATGACTATTTTATGGTGCGTTCATAATATTTCTTTTTCTCTTCTCACACATAGAAGATTGTACTTTAACTACTTGTACCTTCTCAATAGCAACATATTGAATCAAGCACTTTGTCTTGATTACCTCTATTCGCTATTGGTACTACGGTAGGTTCTCTTGTTGCAGATGTTTGTAAGAACATATCACAAAAATATACTGTTAGATTATCTGTTCTGGAGCTGAGCACAATCTTCTGCCGGCAAAATCCACTCTTGGAATTTTTCTTCCATGAGTGTATCCTACTATTCAGCTTTATTACTCCCGTCACTTTATATCTTTTCTTCATAAGCATTTTTGTTCTGACGTTTTGCAGGTTCAGCTGTTCAACTCTTTTCTTCGCGCACAGTAAGTGACATAGCATTAGTTAGTAATTTATAACTCATCCAGGTTATGAATAAATACCAATTCTACGTCTTTTATGCAGGAGAAAACACGGTCAGCACGCTGGGTCGCCTTGTTCTCATCATATGGCTCTTTGTGGTCCTAATAATCAACTCCAGTTACACTGCCAGTCTTACTTCAATCCTCACAGTGCAGCAACTCTCTTCACCAATTAAAGGAATCGAAAGTTTATTGACTACCAATGACCCAATTGGTTATCAAGAAGGTTCATTTGCCAAAAATTACCTGGCTGAAGAACTAGGTATTCATGAATCTAGACTTGTTCCTCTGAACTTGCCCGAAGATTACGCAAAAGCCTTAAATGATGGTCCCAAAAATGGCGGTGTTGCTGCCGTGGTCGACGAGCGTGCATACATAGAACTCTTCCTCTCAACACATTGCGAGTTCAGCATAGTAGGTCCAGAGTTCACCAAAAATGGGTGGGGATTTGTAAGTAGCTCTTCTCCAACATCACTTTTACACGTTGCTGATTGTGCTTCTGTAGCTTGGTAAAGTTTACAGTTGCCATGACAAAGAAGAGGGATGCTCATCTTCTTGTTTTGTTGAATCAACATATCTAAAGAACTGACCAATGCATATATCCCTGAACTTTAAGCCAAATAAAACCAAGAGATACGTATATCTTAACTTTGCATACCTGACCCTTTTAATTCCCTGGAAACTTATGCACTTTAGATGATATTACCCCATCACAAGGGTAGGACCATTAGACACTTTTTAAGGTTTTTGAGGCTGAAATTTCACCTTTAGAAAAGCTGGAATCTTGAAGGCTGCTTTATATTACTTAACAGAACGTGAAGTTCTCCTGTGCCCCCCGACCTTTATTTGCCTATCCTAAAAATATTGTCCTGCAACCTATCTTAGCAGTTAACTTTTGCTGTGGACCAAGGTATCAAGTGAAGCACCAAGAATCTTAGAGACTTAAACAGATATCTTACCATGGTTGACAGTTCATAATTGCACTGACTGATCTTTTGTATTATGATAAGGCCTTTCCACGGGACTCGCCCCTGGCAGTTGATATGTCAACAGCAATTCTGAAGCTCTCGGAGAATGGAGACCTTCAAAGGATCCATGACAAATGGTTGTTGAGAAGTGCTTGCAGCTTGCAAGGAGCAAAGCTTGAAGTGGACCGGCTTCAGCTGAAAAGCTTCTCGGGTCTCTTCTACGTATGTGGATCAGCTTGCCTGATTGCTCTGTTCGTGTACTTCATACTCATCATACGTCAGTTCAGCCGACGTTATCCTGAATCAGAGTCGAGTGCTTCAAACTCCCGGTCAGGAAGACTCCAAACATTCCTTTCCTTTGTCGACGAGAAGGAAGAGCCAGGAAGTAGCCGATCAGGTCAAAAACAACTAGAGGGGGATGCAAGTAGAAGTCTCCAAGGAAATCGCTCGAGCGGATTCAAAAGAAGTCTTGATGGAAACCACTCCTGAGCGGTGGTTGCAACAGAAACTGTACAGTGATATATTCAAAGTGAAGCATACTACTTAGAGGCAGGATTTACGTCTATACTAATCAAACACGTGATATGACATTTACTTCGGTATACTTGTATAAGTAGTTTTAGAATTGATTTCTGAAACTAGCCAGGGAATCCTTCTTGTACTGGTCTCCAGTCTCTCCTCAAACAACAGCAAATATATAATTAGAGTTAAATCTCTTGATAATAGAAATGAAACTAAGAGGGTGTTTGGCTTTGCTTTTTCTGAGTTGCTTATAAACAATTGATTTTTATAAGCAACTTTTGATAAGCAAATTACAAATAAGTAGGAAAATCTTTGAATAAAATGTACCTATAAATTATTTTTATGTGTTTGACAAATATATACTTATATTTGTTAAAATAATTAAAAAAAAAAAACCCTTCACCAAAGTAAGAAAATGTTGCTTTTTTTCTGGCTAAATAATAAAGTTGTCATTTATTTGGTTAAACTACATGACTTACAAATGCACAAAACTTACTTGTAAACAAATTTTACCAAACATGTAATTTCAATTTTTCTACTTATAAGCAAATTTGACCTACTTATAATCAAAACCAGACACCTCTAAGAAGAAAAATGAAACTTTGATCCCTGGACATAAAACTAAAATCGAACTTAATCATAAAACAAGATTTTAATTACTATGAAAATTCTGAAATCTTAGGGTGAAGACATGTAAGAAACTTAATGCTCTAGTGATATTCTTTTGGATAAATACTAAGTTCTTCAACTTTGGATATGTTTTAAAATGAATCGTCTAGTCTCTTAATTCTTTATGTTGTAAACGCAGAGATTTTCTAGTTTTTTGGGAAACCAGGAAAAATCACTACAATAATGAGATGGACAAAAATCTGAGCCTCAATGTGTACTTGATGATTTTCAAACCTAAGCAAGAAAGAATATAAGAGTTCTCAATCACCCAGCCACAGAAAGTGCAGGGAAGTTGTCAAGAAAAGCAACAATAAGCCTCTCTATATACAATTGATTACTGAAAGATGGAGATACCATTGCTAAATATCGCCATCTACCGCATAAAATTAAGGTCTCTGTGGTTGTACAAGCAAGCAACGGTCCACTTGCTATGCAGACTTCTTACTGTCTAGTGCTTCCTTGAGTTTTCTTCCAAGTGCGTACGCCAAAGGAGGAGGAACTGCATTGCCAATCTGCCGGTGCTTGCTTAAAATGTTACCGGAAAATTGGTAACTGTCCGGGAAACCCTGCATGGGCAATTCAGGCAAATTACGACATTGAGCTGTGAAAAGCTAACGAGGTGATTCTGTGTTACAGGGCAGATAATCGAACTGTTGAAGGAGAAAGTAGTGCATTTAATTTTCTCTAAACCATGAATGATGAATGCAAAATCTATCTACTGTAACTAAGGTGAAAATCAATGTTAGCTGACTTCAGAAAACCAGTCACCATAAACAGAACAAAACTTCCAGCAGAGAAATTCCTTCCTCCCCCACTTGACTGCCAACTGCATGTGATTTAACTATATTGAGTTTGCCATGTTAGCAGAACAGAGAGACCAAAACTCAGAATGTAGTCATCTGATCTACTATATGAGCTGCAATTCCAGTTTACCCCATCAATAACTATCAAATACATAACTAGAAAAGTGTTATTCTACAGGTTGCTGATGGATGCCAATGGTGAGAGCAGTAAAAACATGCTGGAAATAGACTCACTTGAGAACGTGCACATTCACGGACTGTCACAATCCTATCCTGCTCAGGATGAAAGCACATTCCCACCTTGCCCATTGGCTGAGGATCTGTTATAGAAGTAGGAAAATTTCCCTCCCAGTCCAACCTCCCAAACAGCCCCTTCCACTGATTGTGCCTCTTGGCAGTATTTGGCAGACACCATGGAATTAAATCAACAACTTGACCAGTAGACAGCTTGACCTGAACATAAATAAACGGTAAATGGATACAATTCACAGATTTTTTCTACATCATCAATCATCATCAGAAACCAGAGTCCAAAGGAAGCACCTTTTCATCTGGAAGGTCACGCCAATCAGCACCAGGACGCTTGGGAATTCTCTGACACCTGATCAGGTTAAGTTCATTCATCTCTTTTGATATGTGATCAGTCAATACCACCATGTTCCCTCGGATTTTCTTCTGGAACCATGAGACTGGGTCACGCTTATACTGCATCAGCATTAGAAATAGCATTGAGTGAAAAGTTGTGATTGCAGATAAGGAAACACACCATAGACATTCCCAAAGATCCACCATCCTTAAAGTTATCAGCCCACATTGATTAAGAATTCAGGTTGTATGTATATTTGCTAAATCCTTATTCCCCTTTCCTTATGGAATGGGTGTACAAGGGGAAAGCAGGGAGCAGTTATAAGTAGAATCAGTACCTCAAGACTTGCATTAGATGCCCCATTGCTTACAGCTGAGAGATCTGCAATGGTATCTCTGACTGTAAGAGGGCGAAATGGGGCTCCATTTGCTGTACTTCTAGCGGCAGCATACTGCATATTCCCCGACAATGTTATTTTTAGTTCAGGTGCAGCAAATACATGCATTGGCTCAGGCCATCCTGGCAAAGCTTCCTCTGGAGCAGCCGCCCATATAAATGCTCGTTTCCTAGATTGAGGAACTCCATATGTTCCAGCTTCAAGGATGCCAAACCTCACCTAAATAGGACCAAAAGCAGTTATGCATACATGCAAACATGTAAATGAACTGTAAGAGCAAATGAAATAACACCCTTCCACCAGAAGGTGAATCCAGCAACATCTACCTGATAGCCCATCTCAAGAAGAGAAGCCACAGTCAACCTAAAGGTCTGTCCACGGTTGAAAGAGACTAAGTTCCTGACATTTTCAAGGAGAAAGAACCTTGGCCGATACACATCAGCAAAGGACAGAAATCCCAGTATCATCTCACACTGAACTTTGCTCCAGGTACTGGTGTTGAATCTATTCATCCCCGAGAAACCCTGAAGGAGAAACGATTCAATATCTTCATGACAGAGTTGATTGATTATCATGGAAATTGGGTCCAATGGCTTAACAAACCTGACAAGGAGGTCCTCCATTGATGAAGTCCACTTGCCCTGGCAGTGGCAAATTAGCAACCTCCTTCTCATCCAGTGATGCTGCCAATTCAGCAGCCTCTGGTGTTGAAATACAGTCATCAACATCTCCACACTTTTGCATGACAGCCCTGCGTAAAAACCAAGTTTGTCCAATCATTTCAATAGGTTCACTTTTATTTGATCAATGATACTCCTGGGTGCAAGCAAGAGTGTATGTATTATATGAAGACAATAGTTGACCTCAGGATCACATTGCAGTTGTTGACAAATACCAACGACTCTGGATGATTAAGTTTAAATGCTTCCCCAGCAGCCTCATCATATTCAATTGCCCATTTAGTCATGGAAACTCCTGAGAAATTAGAAGCATCAGAAGTAGTATCACTACATGCTCTTAGAAGATAATGATCATCATATTAAGACCACTACTAATGTAGAAACAACAAAAATTACCCGACTGTTGCAGCCCCTCAGACAAGCCACCACAACCAGCAAATATGTCTAGAGTTGCCAAGCAATTTGCTTGGGGAACTTCCTTTGACTCTTCAACTCCTGAATCACTCTCTCCTTCTTTGCATTTTCCCTTTCTCTTCCTAGATATGCCATCATCATCCAGCTTCGCAGTTGAGTATATTAACTTAATATGAGATGGCAACTGCTCACAGATAGGGTTAAAACAAAGGTCTGAGTTCAACACAATGGTGTTACTCCTGGCATGAGATCTAACAAAAACAACAGATTTTCAAATAATCATGTGAGAACAAGATACCTGTTTAAGAGATCCTTTGAGAGGATCATACATATATTCACAAAAGAAAATATGCTCAAAGATTCCAGGAACTTCTTGAGATGGAAGGTCACGCTTCTTTCGGACTTCACATTTCCCGTCAATCTCATCAACAGGAATAGTGAGGGTCTCATCACTATAGTAGACCTGTGATGATGAGCAGTGAAAACAATAAGCGTCAAAGCTCTAAATATGTTTGTTAAAGGTATAAATTCAAGATTGTTGGGTCAACATCAATGTTGATGAGCATTAAAACCATCAGTTTTGGTAATTTACATATGGTCAAAACTAAAAGTTTTCTATATATAACTATTTCAAACAACAGCATTACCTCCCGGATATCCGAACAATAAGCCTTCTCCATTGAGATGTCCTCTGGTCGAAAGAATCTTCTGACCTTAAGCTGGGTAGAATCTATTTCAGCTTTTTTGGGGGCCTTGGGACAAACAATTTCAAGCAGTTGGCATATTACATAAGCCTTCAACCCCACATTTCTCCCACCCTTGAATGTTTCAGAATCTGTCCTTCCTGTGGTGAAGTGATAGGGGCTTACATAGACAAAGTCATGAATATTATATTCAGTGCCCTCATACGAAAAACTGCTCCTAGATGCATTAACCTCAAAGATTTTCTTATTAACCTCAGCTTCCTTTAGTTTGCAAGAATGACAGAGGCCAGAACCAAGGCCAATTTTAGGAAGACATAAGAAGCCACCTTCCTCAGGCCAATACAAACTTTTACAGTAGTATTCAGTTGGCAATCCTTTCTTCTTCCTTTCTTCTGCTCTTGCTCTATCATTTTTGTCAGCCTCTGCATTAGCTTTTCTAAAGTGATGACCCCAAGGCCTCCTACGTAGCTCCAATGTTACAGTTTCCTTGGCATCTTCCAGTTCAAAATCCATGCATTCATGCATCAAAAAGACCTCTCTTTCACTGCTTGCATTTCCAAGAACAGTTTTAGACCCTCTCTGCATTAACCGTCCATGAGACATCTTGCTTCCGTACAGTTTCTCAAACATGTATTCAACAAAATAAATATTTGGAAGTTCATCTGATTGATCATCTTCTACCAGAACAGCACTGCCCACTTCAATATCATATCCATGAACTCTGGCCCGTCTGTATAGAGCCTCACCAGAAGAAGTTTTGCCAACAGATTCTCCATCCCATTTTGCTTCTTTATTAATGGAGCGTGACTTATTTCGTTTTGGTGCAGAGCGAGGTGTATTAGCTTTCTCAGGAATTATCACATCATCCTCCAGAATCTCATCCTCTTCGTTTTCCTCTCGCTCTTCATTTTCGTCATCTTCTTTTGATTCACAAGTTACTCCTTCATCCAAAGACTCCGGTGAATAATTAGAATAGTACTCTCCCCAAATTCTATTGATTAGCCTGGTTGTTGTTGCCTGCATGGCCTTCCTCTTAGACACCACAGGTCCCATCCCTGCTCTTGGATTCATGTTTGGTTCATTCCTCAGCACAAGCTTCTTCTTCTTGACTAACCATTTTGTATGATGCCTCTCTTCCATTTTCTGAGTAAGACCAAGCACAAATGCAGACTTCTTAATGGTTTCATCTGGAAACTCTGAAAATTGCTGCATAATAATCTGTCCATGTACAACAACATATCTTTCTACAGCACCTGAATTAGATGATATATAAGCAGGATGATTTTTGTCAAATTCTGACACTTTCTTGATTACATCTGCAAAAGAGAGTCGTGCCACTCGGCTCTGTTCCTTTAACAAAGTAATAATACTAATTGCAAGTCTTGCTGTTTTCAGCACAGGTTCATACCAAGGAGCATACTGCTTTGAAGGCTTCCCCAGCCTATACCTGAAAATTTTGGAAACAGAAGAGCATTACTTATTCTCCAGCAGAAAACAATCTGACAAATTTCAGCATGAGTAAACTGAAAAGAAGTAACTAGTAACTAGAAGGATCATACTCAAAATCATGGTCAAATAAGCCAAAACAATAGTTCTTGAAAATGATGTATCACAGCCTGAAGTATGCTAAAAGATTGGAAATATCCAGGTTTTCCTATGATATATAGGCCATTCAAAGTGCTTTCCAGAAAAGACTTAACAGATACACGACGCCTTGAAAATTCCATCAGTTACATGATGAATATTGCATCCAACTAGTGATTGGGAAAAATATATAAGTGAAAAAAGAAAGCATCAAGGAACATCTATATGAGATTGAGAATGATATGTACCAAGCCATATCTGTCCGTATAGACACAAAAACCATTGAGGATCCAAATTCAATCATCCATTCCTTTATTGCGCTCAAGTAAATTGGCATGCCATCAACTTCAGGTACCCCAGAACCACCTGACGAAGATTGATTAGAATCTCCATCAAAATGGTATCCAGAACCATCATCAGCAGTCATAACTCCCGAGCCAAATATGGTTACATCAATTTCAGCACATGGTTTCATAGGGAGAAGCTCCAGTGAAATTAGCCTTGAGTCCGAGTTGTATAGTGCCCAGTTGTGGAGCATGCTTCGTGGCAAATCATCAATATGACACGAATCAAGACCACTATCAAAGATCACATACTCATCTGTCTCTTCATTAGATGTCTTGTAATATGCAGGTAAAGGGTAGTCATTTGCAATCTCATCCTCATTGATCTTAATGTAGAATTTGCTGGACAAAGTAGTTGAAGCATGGCTCTTTTTCTGTTTCATGGAGTGCCAGTATTCTTCTTCCTGCAGCAACCTAGCTAACTTGAGGTCTTCATCTTCCTCTGTTGGACAAGCAGATTGATTCTCTTTGTTTTCTCCATTGCTCACTCTAGGACCAATTTTCAAACTCCCATCAGAAAATCCAGTTTGTGCTTCGGGAAGACAGGCTTGCTTGTTACTCTCATCTCTCAGTGCAACAAGGACAGGCAACTCAAGAAATAGCTGATCAGTCTTTTTGGATGTCTCATCTAAACCTACAAGTTGGCTATAAATGAACTGACCCTGAGAAATTATAAAATCCCTGACTGATACACCACGGGAGAAGCACTTCGTACCGCTCAGTGCACGTACAACCCCACCAAGCAACTCATCAAGACTCAAGTCAGGATTTCCTCCAGATGATTTTGACAATTTCTTGTAAACCTCGATACAAGCAGTAGCCTTGGCAAGAAAATGATCATAGAACTTCTTGTAATTACTAGAGGGTTTAATGCAATCATAATCAGCAATATCGGTGGACAACCATACAACTGGAACTCCATCTTCATAACCAGAAATGGCCCATGATTCTATGCGCCCAAAGCCTTCACATCTAACCCCTTTTGTTTTTTCCTTCTCTGGATCTGCCTCAAGTGGTAGGATGAGACCAGAGATGAAAATATCATCAACTTCCAGCATCTCAAAGGGTTGTTGGACTCCATCTGAATTATGCAAAGCGAAATCAATTAGTTTCCTGTTTGGTCGGCCATCCTCTACTCCAGCAGTCAACCGAACAGCTAAAGCCTCATCCTCCACACACTGGTCCTTTTTCTTTTCAATAACTGATTCCTTTTTAGATATACGAATGGATTTTTCCCTGAAATCCAAACAGGCAGCAGCTCGCTTTGGCATCCTGCGTGAACCAGTGGACTCCTCAGCTGTTTGAGAAGCAAGTCTCTTCCTTTCTTTCCTATCAGTTGCTGCTGTCTTCTTACTAGAGGCAGAATCAAGCTTATTTGCATTTTCTTTGACCACTGTAAGATCATCAACAAAAAACCAGTAAGGGAGAAAACATGGATTCAATTACATAAGCACAAAAAAGCCCATTTGTAGCACCAATATCCAAATAAAGTTTATCCAACTAAGAGTCGGTTGCTGATACGGAGACGGTTAATAGAATATAAAGAAGCATAACACTGACATAGGAAAGGTACACAGCAATTACACAAGGAAAATAAATGGGAATTTTGCAGCTAAAATACAAAAGATCGTCATTGTTTTAAAAGACCAACTGAGATTCCCCTACTGTTAGGGGGAAATCCATTTACTTAATATTAATTATAAATCAACAGCTCTTCAACAACTCTATTATATTACTAATAGATGCAAATTCAGACCCACATTACACATTCTTCATCTATGAATAATGGAAAGAGACCAAGGATCATGAATACTAAATAGCGTAAGCAATCCACCTCTGAATCCTAAGGAAGCCACATGTATACATGAAGTTGACATCATAATATAGTTTTATGAAGTTTCAAATTGAAGAATTATGCATAAAAGATCCCAAATGCACCAATATAAATGCACCTCATCCTATTTCATTCGGAGATTTTATATGAATTACATATATGTATATGTTTGAGGTCATGTTAACTTTTAGTGTAATTACTTGTCATTCCAATAACCAATAATGACATTTGCATATAAAGAAACTATGGATAGCATATAAAACTTATAAACAAATCTTCTGTCCTTTGATTTGGATTCTGATTAATTAAAGAGACTCCACGTAACTCACCTTGATTACGAGTGTAGTTCTATGGAAATACTAAAATTTGATAAAACTCACCCAAAGCACGTGACGTGAAGGATAAGCACTTTGTACATGCAGCCAACATGGATTTGCATGACAGGTAGAAGAAATCTAAGTGACTTTGCTCTACTCGAGCACAAGGATGCAGAGGGGCATAGCACAGTTGCACTTGTGGTGCTGGCAGTCATAAGTAGTGCTCGAGTGGTTTGATATGAATGCATCAAGGATTTAGAGTACAAGTTTAACCCACCAAGCCAACTAAGAACTCTTGAAAATTATCTAGTGTATTACTTGGAAATGCTATAAAACCAAGCGCATGGTTTTGCTTCTGCAAAATCTACCTTTTATAAGTCAAAGCAAATGTTAAAATTGGTAAGGCACCACCAGGATGCATTTAGGATGCACTCTACATAAGGAGAGCTAACAGATAGGAGCCTCAAAGAACTAAAGGAAAGGAAAGGGGAAATCAAGTATCATCTCACATATCCCAGAAAGGTAAATGTAGGGCAACTACAACTTAATTAGCAGGATTGAAGTAAGTATTTCATCACTTCATAAACCTACCAGAATACACAAATATTCAATTTGTTACACCCTCACGTGAAGAGGGAATTTTGCTTGACACTCACTATTGAAAACTATTCCGACGTGTTAAAACTGTACCATAGATATGAATCTTTCAAGCTTTGTCAATCAAATGAAGCAACAGTCAATCAGTCTTGAATATTTGTCTGATAAGTGACAAAAACAAACCCTCCTCCTAGATTTTTGACAGGTGACTGAGATGTTTTAAATTGGTATTCTACAATTGTAAATTCGTACTAGCTCTTAACATTTGTCACGTACTTAAACTGCTCAAGCCTCCACGTGATGTCTCACAACAACAAATTATTGAGGTTGGTAATTGCGCCAATCTTGTAACCAAACAAAACCAAGCTAATCCCATCATGTGACGTCTCACACCAACTTTTAACAAGTTACCTTTTAACTTTTGTCATATGAATGCTTTTATACAAGTTACCAATAACATCGATTAAATGAAGTAAAGGCTCCAGCATATAAAAAAAACCTCACCATTTAAGAAATAACCATAGAAACGACAGAACCCACTATCTCTTTATCAATTTCCATGCAGAAGAGAATTTCTTATTTCAAAGTGACATACCTAAAAATATCGTGATCGGGAAGGTTATAGTAGGCAAAGCCATTGCAAATTTCCTTCATTAGGAAAACCACTGGTAAGTCCCTAATCACTTTAGGTAACAAGAAGAATGTAATCTACCAACCACATAAATGTTATCTCAAGAGAAATCCTCATCTAATTGTTTCCATACCAATTATAAACCAAGAGTTAAAGAAAACGGAAAAATACAACGCCCAAAACAGAAAAACAAGCGCACGTCAGCACACGCAAAGGCAATTTAAATTCATAGAATAGAAATAAGAACACATCACCACAATGATCTTTCGCGTGGAAACAGAAATCAAATTCATTCAAAAGCCCTACCAGTTAAACTAACACTCAAGCATCAAAACCCCATGAAAACCATTCGTAACAACGAGTCAAATAAAAGTACTTGCGATGCCATTATCCTAAACATGCCCTACACCAAGTAAATCCACCTCCTCCAATCCTTCCACAAAAGGCTTCTTTTTTCCATTCCACTCATAGATGCTTAATCATCATTTTCAAACACTCTTATTTACTTCACTATCTTTGAACAATAACAAAATATCATCAACAAACAATACCACTAATCTTGCAATTCTCAGCAAAAAATTCAAATCCACTCAATTAACTAAAACTTCAAAGATAAACTCAAAAATCAAACAAGAACTCAATAATCAACAACAATAATGCCTCAAGATCATATCCAAACACTTTTACACACACAAATCGAATCTACATTTATCCATAAACCCTAGCACTAGCAGTCATAAAATCCCACAACACAAAAATCAAAAATAAAAACAAAACAAATCACAGATCAAAGACATTTTAGTTCCACTTTACATTTACATATACATGCATTAACACAAACACATTAAAGTGAAAAAAACCAAAAAGAAAAACGAATATACCATCTGATTCCAAGAGCGTCGCAGAACCCATTTTGCTGGGCTTAAACAGAGAAATCAACCCTAGCTTACCAAAATCTATTAAAATAAAAATGTATTACAAGAATATAAGTCAAAAAAATTTTCGCCCGAAAGAATTTCTTTTTGTTTTTTCTTTTATTTTTTCGGGCCAATGTAATAATAGCTTTGACTAAAGAGGTGTGCGACGCTCTATATTCTAGGCGAAATATTATATAATAAATATGTAAAAAAGATTATATAAATTTCGTGAGAGCTAATTGGCCCTTTTGTGTATACTATACGTGGTGTCGGAATGGCGGGAACACGATTTCTATTCGTCGTTTGAACATTTGGCGCCAAGTCGCGCGCCAGATGGCGTTTTGGGCGACAATTTCAACGCTTTTGGACTGTTTGCTTTACCAGATTCAGAAATGTTGCTGAAATTGCTTGCAATGGAGTTGCGTTGCGGGGGTTGGGGAGGGTTGGGGTTCGATGGATGTCGCGTCCCGACTTTAATTGAGTCGTGGCCTAGAGGCCGTTTGAATTGATTTTTTTTAAAAATATTTTTTAAAATATTTTTGAAAAGTTAAAAAATTTTAGTTTTTAAAAGAAATAAAAAATTGGAACTTTTTTGTAGAATTTTAATTTTTTTAATTTAATTCAAATATTTATAACACAAAGAATGTGTTTTTTTTTTTTTTCAAGTCCATGAAAACACAATTCAAACATGTCCTTAATAAATTTTTTATAATGAAAATTTTACTCCAATGTTAGATCTATCCTAAATGAAAGTTAAAAGTTTTAGGAGGTACTTAACGTTCTTTTATTGGTGCTAGAGTCTAACTTGAATATTAAGTGGCAACAAATTGTTATTGAATTATCTCACCTCACTCTTACAAGCTTTTCTTTTTTCTTAGAAGAATCAAGAAGGAAAATTTATTTGATAAAAATTGATTTTATGTAACATTATATTTATATTATTTTTTATAATTATATCAATAATTAATAATAATAATAATAATAAAATTATTTTATTATAATTGTACATGTTTGTCTGAACAACAATCGACCCCATTTGACTTAGTCATAATCGGACAAAGCTTAAAGCTTTGGGTTAGATCAGACAAAAGACAAAATGATCTTAATATCCGGAAATGGGTGCGCAAAAGTAGGGGGCAAAGGGTAAGTGCTTTGATGATGTCTCCTAATACAACCTTTTTTATAGGAAAAGAATATTTAAATCAGACAAAAAATTTTTAGTGTTGACAATGGAACGAGTAATATCAAAATTTGTTGGTGTTTTGTAGAGTGGAATTAAGGGTTTTGTCGATTTTTTCACTGTCATTCCAAAAAATAAATTTTACTTCTATTAAAATTTTTAGATTACGATTAATATCTAGATCTATAATCATTGCTTGTATACCCAGTACTACTCATGAGCATTTGGTACTTAAACTCCTATTTATATCTCTACCTAATATGTGGTATCATTGCCATTTCTATAATTGTTTCACATGATTGCAAATTGTGGTCTCATTGCAAAAAAGTAAAAGTAAGGACAAATAAAACAGATTTGAGATTAAGCTTTATGGAGAGGGTTCATAAGTTAATTTATGATAAATATGTAGGCCGCGTGTTTCTTTTGACTTTTAAGATCATCATTCTTATATATGCTTTATAATGCTTATCTTTATAATGATTGCTATACAAATGGACCAATTACAGAGAGTTTGAAACTTGTGACTAATTATGAATCATCCTATATTAAGTAATAGATTTAGTTATGAGATTATCACAAAGAACTTGCTTAAGAGAAAAAGTAGTAGGATCTAACTGGTAACTATGATTCTTGTTCATATTCTTTAGGTAAATTAGCGCTTTCGTATTTTTTACTTTATACACATTTTCTTATTTTTAATAATAGATGAAAAATTCAATTAGAAAAGAGACTTGACATAAAGCAAGTAAAGGGAAAAGAGTATTCACATGATTATAGCTCCCATTGTTAGAGTTTGATCCATTTAGTGGGTCAAATGCATTGCTTGATCATTAAAAAGTTCTTGCAATCCTCTGTGCGAAGTTCAAATGTATTAATTACCAATAAGAGGATAGAATCAACAACAAATGGATCATGGCATCTAAAACAATCTCATATCTAATTAATCTCCAATGCACATAAAAGAAAAAAATGAAAAATAATTACTTAATACAAGATAATTCCCAAATGTACAAATTACCGTCTACTAGCCTCTTATCAAATTTAGTTCAACATTCTCCTTCCTTGTTTCTATGAGCATAATCGAACCATATGAAACTTTTCGATTCACCATAAGAGAAGCGTATGCTTATTTTCAGTTAACGATCTATTAAGATGACAAATTTTTAGATGGAGGAGGTGACGCTTATCTTTAGTGACTATAAGTGATTGATTGGAATGATTTTCATATCACTTGAGGATTTAATGCACTTATAGAGGATCACACGAAGGTTTGTAGCAATTTATCCCCTTTGACTTTTAAGATTGTTAGGAAAAACATGGACAAACAAAGAACACGAGAAGAAAAAGCAAGAGAGAATTTATGTGATTCGGCCTTTTAAAGCCTACGTTCATGGTCAGCAGACAACAATTTCACTATTAATATGCAAATAGCACAAGACTCCTCACTTTGGTCTCTCTCACACATAGTACAATGTGTAAACACCTATTCATAAAGTACATTACTTATAGGCTAAGTAATCCCAATTTCAATTAAAGTAATTTGTCTAACTTGTACCCCAAGAATACGAACTACCCTTTTAACAAACATGAATATCAAAGTATGTTCATTGTACCATGTCTTGTTTGTTGCTGAATAAACAGTTTTTAATTATGCTATTGAATGGATTGTTGAAACTACTAGGTGAGCAGTTTCTGCAAGATAGTGAGTGATTAATTTGGAACAGATAGTGTAAACACATTCATATCTTTCTTCTAGATTGATTCAATTCTTTGATTGTTTCTTTTCTGCTGAAGATGTTTATTTCAACAATAAATGGTTTTTTTCTCTTCAGTAGACATTTTTATTAAGAAGCATTTGGCACAAACCATTCTGCTGTAGCCTTTAGTTTTGCCGTGTTCTGATATAACTTATAAAAAACATTTTGTCCTCTGCTACAGGAATCCAGGAGCACAGCAATGTTGTATCTGACTCCGTAGATCAAAAAGCAGCAAGGAAAAAGCCCCCCAAGGGCAGGCGCGATTCTTTCAAGTCTTGCACGTGCACAATCTTAATGTTCTTTTAAAATGGGTGGTGAGATGAATTTCGAAATTCTACAACATTTATATGGTAAAAGAAGGGCTTGAGAACGAATCTTTAGGTATATATTGATGCTGAAAGAACAACAGATAATGCTTTTACAAGACCATGTATTAGAGCCTTTTGACTCTAAATAAAGAACCTAGATGATGCAATCATACACATAATTAAAAAAAGAAAAAATTGCAAAAAAGAAATAAATAAATAAAGAAAAAGGCTCAAAAATTGACTATATATGAATGCAATATATGGGATGCCTTAAATTTTTATCCAACTTATGGCTTCCCTCTGCATATCTGTGTCACTACCCTTTCTTACAGGATCCACATGAAGATAGTAGACCAGACAGTGAGTGCAAAAGCTGCAACCAAGTAAGTCCACAAGAACAAGACTGAACACTCCTCTTGTGCCACATCAAAGAGTTGAGTCATGGTGCCTGCAAAATCATATTATGCTTATCATAATTTGCTTCAATTTTGGAACAGTTTATAACAGACTTGCTCAATCATAAGCTTGAATCAGGACAATGTATCGTGTATAGGGGGGCGTCATGCACTTATGCCTAAGTTCACGGGGGTAATATGCTATTTAGTCTATCCAAAATTAATCATTGTTTGCTGCTTTCTCACCAATATTCATTGCAGGTGGAAGAGCAAACTGAATCATCAGCACGAAATGGTAGAGCGGATCTGCTGGGAGGAATCCGTAGTTGGCGGCTGCTTTGACAATGCCAATACCAATCACCGGAAGTAATATAAAGCGCACGGAGACAACTCCAACGACGACCAGAGGGTTTAGTTTTGCCTTGCGCAATCCTATTCAATCAGGTAATACAAGTCAGCTTCAAGTAATGACAGATTCTCTTTGGCATAAGAAAGAAATAAGCGTGCTGTGTACCTTGAATGAGGTTGCCTCCTAGTATAAGGGTGATGCAAGGTATAGTTGCACCCCTGGAAAATCATTTTCTTGTCAGTGGAACGCTCAAGATAGCTCAATCATGAAACAGATTGTTGAAGCAGAACACCAGAGTATTACGAAATTTACTAGCAAAGACGAGTTCGTACTACTTACCCGAGTAATTCAACAGAATCTTGTATCACTCTTAAAGGAGCACTGTCACCGATCACAAGGTTTCGCAGCCAACTAATTGTCCCAAAGACAAGCCCAATAATCTGAAAGATAAAGGACATAGTTACTCTTTTTTTTTTTCTGCATTAATCAAATGTGAGCTTCATAAACAAAAACAGTGTCATTTTGGATTCGTATAGATAAAATCAATGTAGAAAAAAAGAAATACACACCGCGCCAAGGGTTGGAGGTGCCAATAGCTCTTCCAGTATCTGGTGGAGAGCTTCTGTTAACTTAGTCAACCATGAAGTATGTTCTTTCTTTGATTCGGTAGCCCGTCCCTGAGATGCAATCTGCATATCAAATCAATTCCTGTCAAGCTTTAGCATATTCATCAAGATTATAGGGTCAGCAGGGGCAATCTGCATATCAAATTAGTTTGACTAGCATATGAAT
The DNA here is from genome assembly GCA_028554755.1 of Cordia subcordata. Classification (NCBI taxonomy): domain Eukaryota; kingdom Viridiplantae; phylum Streptophyta; class Magnoliopsida; order Boraginales; family Cordiaceae; genus Cordia; species Cordia subcordata. Next base: position 4,204,175 of record JAPTOF010000022.1, on the reverse strand, counting down.
TATTTTTTATTTATTAGTGGAGACTAATTAATTTTTCATATTTAAGATAACTTAATCCCCCGCTGGCTATAGCTAAATTTACACCCGTGCGAAAATATGAAAAACGGACTGGTGATTTGACTTACAGATTGCCTTCCTGCATCATCTTCAGATACAGGAACATGCACTTCAGCCTCTCCTTCAAGAAGATGAGACTTCTCATCTGCTTCCAAGTCTTTGTTGGCTTCTTTGATGGCTGCTTCCTGGGATAATTTGTCCGCTTTGAATCTCATGGCTGAGCTTCGAATTAATTGGTACGTATATGTCCATATGAAGAATCCACCAAGCTAGGAAGCCAAGAAATGACCGAGGTTAGTTACAAGTCGTTCACAAATTGACAATACATGTCAGAACTGACGTGGTATGAGATGTCACAATACGCGTATCAGAAGTAAGCGCAGCCTTACCGCCATGGAGAAAGACGCGTATGAGAGGCCAACAGTGGAGCAAACATTGTGATCACCAAATGGACTGCCGTCCTCACTGCAGATTGCAGGGACAATGATCAAGAGAAGGTTCCCCAAGTTCCCTGTTGATAAGCATTATCAATGATGAGAAATTGAGAGAAGCAATGTATAGCAGAAACGGTTCTGAATATGTTTGATTTGATTACTACCTGCTGAACATGTTGCAATAATAAGTCCCTCCAGGTGTGGCTTCGGTTTCAGTATTTTCACTACCGTCCATCCAAGAATTCCTCCCAACAGAAAGGTTAGCCCGATGTTCAGAGGCATAAACCACCTGAGAGCAAAACGTTTTAGCACAAAAATACACGAATGTTAAAGAGTTGCGCCATGGTTAACTCGAGTTATTACTTAAATTCATGACATATACTTCTGCATTTACCATGATATGATGTCCTGAAGGGTAACAGTTTTTGCCAGATTTGCGAACATAAGCGAAGGAGTAAATATCACAAATACAATCTGCAAAAGCAAGTCAAACGTCGTTAGACAAATGACACTTCACAATCTTGATAATGTGCATGCTACATCACACAACCAATGCCATCTATAATGATCCGACAATTGAATCGTTTAAAAGAATATGTTCGCGTGCAAGGCTTAATTTAGCCGACACGGGCGAAAGAATGTACCTTGTTTAGAGACCTCCGGGCATCAGCTGGAAGCAACTGGAGATAATCAGTTGCCATGAAAGCTCCCAGAATACTTATTATCAGAACCTGCAATATTGGCATTGAAGCCACCTCGAACAAGGACCAGAACCCCATTTTTTTTTCTTTTTCCTGTGTGTAAATATTAGTAATGAAAAAGGGGGTGGAGGGGATTCGTATATGTTGTTCAGGTCGATCAGAAGGTGCAGAAATAGCTAGAACTGAATGCGGAAAGAATGGAAATGAGGCCTCTGAATGTGAAATATACAGCAGATGGTGTGTGCAATTGATCCTGTCTGGCCCCTCTCAATCAGCCACTCTGAAAGCTGAACTTGTTTATTGACCACTCAGGTCCGAATTTGATCTGTTCTCACGAGAAAGGATGAAAGATCCTGCAATGCAGTAGCCAACACAATTTAGTCCAAAATTTTAGTCTTTTCAAACAAAATTCCAAAAAAGTAGTCCACATAATAGACAGCCCGTTCTTTAGTGAACACCCATGAATTTGCCTACTCCATTATTTTTTTTAATTTTTATTTTTGGTTATGTTTTGAATTAGATATTTCCAAGTCACTTAGACTTGAGGCTAATTCATATCAAGTAGAGAACAACGAAGAAAAGTGTACTTTTTGAGATTCAAACTTACATTCTCCTCCTTATAAAGATAAAGTCGTTACCCACATCAACCAAAAACTTGTTAATTACTTCATGAATTTCAGTTTGTGTGCTTTTAATTTGTTCTAAAAGATTATGAAAATGAAATCACTTATATAAAATAAAATAATCTCAACCATTAAATCTCGCCCATTCACGAATCCTCCATTCTTACATCAGCCACAACTACTAGGGGCTGCAATTCGGTGGTAGCTGTGGCACATTTACTTAGATTCAATTGCCTAGTGGGCCCCCCAACCAAAATTATCAAGCCAGAAGTGTAAACAAAAATATGCATGGGTTCCACATGCATGATTGCGTTTGTGGATTCAGCTCCTTGGTTAGACAAACTTGGTTTCCTACGTTATCGTCATAACATTACAAAAAAGAATCAATAAATCATGTACCGATAATACGAATTAATACATTTATACGCTATGACGGCATTAAAATCCGGACTAGACATAATGAATGAGCAAGATTTTCGTGTGTTAGAAAATTCAAGCGCGTGGTAATGATGATAGAGTAGCTAACCTAATTCCACTGAAAAAAGAAAAGAAAATTTGATAATTGCAACAAAAAGAATGGGCCATATATATTATTCGCTTTTATCAAACAAAAGAAAGTGAGATCATCAATCTCCAGTAAACATTAAAGTTCAGAGGACCCGGAAGGTGCTAGACAAGTGGAGAAACGTGCATTGATAAGCACAGAAAAGAAATACTACCTGGTCCCCGTCCGTAGTAATGTGGTGATGGACGAGGAGAAAGATTATGCTAGAAATAGAATGAAAAAAAATGGTCCCCTATGTTAGGTTGAGAATTTTCGATTTAATTGGTACACAGCATAAGAGACGTACTGTATATTATTTATAAGTTAGTGATCAAATTCTTAAATTTTTTTTGTCGAAAAAAAATCATAGACAATATATAATTTGCAAACTAATCTTGAATTTTAGTAGGACGTGTTTTATCAAGAAGTCAATTAGTGTGTATATTGGATTGATCAATCTTTGGGTAATTACACATCAAATATATTTTACACTTATTATAAGAAAAAAGGTAATATATAAGAGTTCCTTCTAGTAGAACTTTTCTAGAGAACTCAAAACATTTCATGGTCCCACTTGTTACATAAACCGATAGAAGTTGTTTAACTGAACTTAATTAAAGCTTTAAAATCTGAACTAAAAAGAATACCAAGCTTAAAATCACTAGTAATTAATACCAAAATCTTAAACTTCTAAGATCCCTAGCTACAAACACTAACGAAAAAGAAGACTTCCTAAAGCCTACTTATGCAAACTTGTCACTAAGAAGGTGTTTGGCTTTGCTTATTTTGGGTGTTTATAAACACTTAAAAAAAGTACTCTTTTACAAATTTTTTACTATTTAAGTGCTTATAAGTATCAAATAAGCAAAGCCAAACACCCTCTAAGGGCTAGACATCTCCTAAAATGTTCGGACTACCACCATATTTTATCCTCCGACTTTGCTTCAATATAGACCGACCGAAAAAAGGGGAAAATTTCTAAAATCTGACTCTAATCTCGAGAATGGGAAATAAGAGAATGCATGAGACGAAATATAAAATTAATTTTAATTTTAATCAGTAAAATTCTAAATGAATTGTAGTAATTGCTGTCCTTCAAGTTTAAACACGTTGTTTGAGGGCATTTTTGGATTGGTCATTTCAAAAAAGTAAATTTTCAGTGGAAAACGCATTTTTTCTTTGATAATAAGTATTTGGTTTGGCTTTTAGAAAAAGTTAAAACTCTTAAAAAATTCAAATTTAACTTTTTCAAGAATCAAAAAATTTTAGCTAAAAAAAGAAAAAACCACTTCTTTAAAAAATTATATATAAAAAGAAAACTTTTTTGAAAAAGTCAATCCAAATGAATGCTAAAGCTGGTAGCCATTACTTGACGTGCATAAAAACGACAAGGAGTAACGTATTACAATTGAGAGTTAGAAGCCAAATCGGTATTTTTCACAACGACCACCAGCCTCGACTTGTATGGTGTGAAAGCGAAAGCAAAACAAATAAAAAAAAAAAAAGTAAAAAATATATTTTTTTTTCTAAAAAAACTAATTGAAAAGAGCCCTTAACTTTCTGAAGACAAGCGCGCTCACAGCACGCACAAGATGAAAACCTATGAAAAGTATATCTCTCCGACACGAGGAAATTAAAACAATTTTGTAAATTGTGTATTCTTTTCTAATTCGTTTTTGCCCCACCCCAAATCTTAGTCTCCATGCCTCACGGAATTCGAACCGACGGACCAGAGAAAGTAGCTTCAACAACTTAAATTGCTCTCCAGTTAACCCCGGTCATTTGAGTATGAAATTAAAACAGTTTTGCAAATTGTGTATTCTTTTTTCTAATTTCTTTTGCCCCATCCTGAACCTTAGTCTCCATGCCTCACGGAATCCGAACCAACGGACCAAAGAAAATAGTTTCAACATCTTGAACTGCTCTCCAATTAACCCATTCGAATATGTTTGTAACACGACAATTCATACAAGCGAGAGCAACAGAATGTATGACAAATTCATTATTTATTCACGTGAGACGATTAAATTCTCGAACAACGACGACACCACGTCTTTGTTTCCCCCGATCCCCAAACAAACAAGGATAATGCAATCAAGAGAAGCAAGAAATCCAAAAGGAGAAATTAAACAAACCTGGAATCAGATCCGGGTTGATAGGCAAGGTGAGATTGAAAGACACAGGAGGCGCGAGAGCACAATAGAGATGGAGAATTTGAACAAGACGAAGAATCAAGAATAAGATTCAATGGAGAGGCCATTTGAGCTCGTAGTTTTAGGGGGTCTTTATATACATGTAAAATTATATGTATGTGTCGAAGGATCAATGAAGGTGTCAATAAGACTGCAAAATATAAGCTGGACGCGTAAGCACTTACTCAGCTATTACATGTAATATAAGACAAGTCGTCGAGATTTAGGGGACCCCTTTTAAGCTGTTTTCTCGTGTGTGGTGGTGGTGTGAGATATGAATATGCATGCATGAGAGGGGGGGAGGTCTCACCTTCCCTGCAACAAGACAACGGGACGCAGAGGAGTTGCTGTTGGTGTGGAGTCCTAAAATTTATTATTGTTATTATTGGGTGTCCCTATTTTTTAATAATTGTTAAATATTTTGTGGGCTGTTATTAACTCTGTCTCGAGAGACACACGTTCATTTATAATTGTTGAATTTTACTCATAATATATGTACCGTAACATTGTAAGTGCGTCTCTACTAGAAAATAAGGATAATGATAATTGTTTGAATTGATTTTCTTTATGAAAAAAATAAACTTCTTTTTTCTTTTAGAAAAAAAATATTCTTTTGTAATAAGTTTTTGATTTATTTTTTGGACAAAAAAAAAAGTTAAACTCGAATTCAACCTCCGTTTTAGTGGGAGACTTTTCAAGATTCATATAAAAAAGTTCGTAGGTCATCAACACTTTTGGTCAAAAACAAATCGTGATAATAATGGAAAGGAAAACACCTTGGTGCTGACTGTGTTGTATTAACTGCCTGCCTAATGTCATCATCTTCAATGGTTATTTATTTATTTTTTTTCTTTTTGGGTCAAAATCTTCAGTGGTCAATTCAATGTATCCAACTTGGCGCTTCAACGCGCTGTCAATGTGGATTGTCTACGTACCTGTCTTAATTTTCTTTACTTATTAAATTCGTTAAACGTATTCGCCTTCGATAAGTAAGTAATTTATTTATTCGAAAAGGAAAAACATTGAGTCCCCAACTTTATAAGGCTTCGTTTGAATGAATTTTTCTAAAAAGTGCGTTTTATATAATTTTTAAAAAAAATATTATTTTCTTTTAGAAGTTTAAGGCCCTGTTTGGATTTTTTTTACAAAAAAGCACTTTTGTTTGAAAAAGAATATTAATTATATAATAAGTATTTAAATTAATTTTAAAAAATTAAAACTCTTAAAAAAACTCAATTTCAACTTTTTTCATAAGATAAACTTTTTAACTTTGAAAAAAAAATACTTTTTCTAGAAGTTATATAGAAAGCGCTTTTTAAAAACGATAAAATGCATTAGAACCCCCTGTGATCTCTCATAAGTACATAATATATTCTTGTGCTGTTAAAAGTTCCACACACACACCCTATTGTCTGACATAATATATTTTTCTCAAGAGATAATCATAAGAGGCGGGAGTTGAATTTTAGCGGAGTTAAAAAGAAAATTAGAAAAAAGTTAATTTTTAATTATTAATGATTATACATTACCTTTGACAACTATTCTAACTCAATCCAATGATCGATTATAGTCCATGCTTTGTTCCACGTCCTCCTATAAGTCAGCAACAAATGTGGCTTGACTTTCAATAGACACGTTACTTTTTGATCAAGGCTGCTCTAAGGTGGGTCATACTCTTTTAAGAAGGTCATCAGAAATTTCTTTATGTTGTTAATGGAAGTTTAAGAAATTAAATTTATAGGCAGACATAAAAAATAAAAAATTATAATTATAATTAAAATGCATGCATACACAGAAAGAAATTAAATGTCCAAATAAATTCTCGTGATGCTTTAGATAAGAAAGATAGTTAGATGAAGTGATTCGATAGTAACATGTTTTTGTCAAACACCTCGAATTTAAAGTTGTATTTTTTTGGTTATAAATATCGTTTGGACTTTGATGAATGATTTAGAAGACATGATAAGGCATACTATTATATCACCAGATTTAAAGAGATAAAAAGATTAGGATATATGAAAACTGAAAAAAAAGTAAAAAGTTATGCTACCTTTATGCTTTGCGCGTTTCAAGTAAGGTCACGTTTGATAGTAACATGACATTACACATTCCGTAATTTATGAATAATGTCTTTATCCTTGGAGGGTTGAAATTAAAAAGCTGTACTTGGTGTGTGTGTGTGTGTATATATATATATATATTATTAGCTCCTTTTTTTTTTCAATTGACAAATTTATATGAGACTGCTTTAACTGTCTTTCAAGATATATTTTTCTTTTACGTGGAATCAAATTTTCTCTGTCTTGCCTAGCAATAGACAAAAAAAAAAAAAAACCTACAACAGTCACAATTAGAGTTTTATCAGTTGATTTCATATTCTAAAAACGGATTAATGATCTCCAGAGATGCTGTTTAATTTGTTTGGCCAATTTTAACAACTTACTTTTTTTTTATATTTAACAATTTTGGTTCATTTTTTACCTATGTTTAAGAATTCTCTATTTCAATTTTACTTCAACGACTTTCTCGCTTTTAATCAGTTTTATTTATGTATTTTTTTTTATATGAAAGAAACCTAATTAATAGAATCCAACTACCAACTGGTAAACTACTGATGTAATTATCCTTCCAAACCAGGTAAGGCAAAACATTTAACATGTCCAGCCAACGCAACTTGAACTCCCACACGTGGTTTTCTCTCTGTGCCTTTAATGATCACATCGACATCTTCGGGAGGCAATTTTTAAGAACAATATTTATCTGAAGCCTTCCTTGCATTGAAATTAAACATGGTGAGAGCTCTATGACCATGTACTTCAATAAAGACAATGATTTTATGTAAACCAACCATCTAATTATATATTTACCGAAATTTGTACTCCCGGACAAGGATTGACATAAAGCTTGATTAATTCAAAGGTTGTCCACTGCAATAATACAGTGGTGTGTAGGGTTGATTATTTATGAAAAATCATGGAGTCTTTGAAATCTTACCAACCCCACAAATAATTGAAGCATCAAAATAGAACATGCGCATGTGCAGATCATGATCGTGTGATTCGAATAATTCAGCCAGAAGTAACTTGGTATCTTTGTGTTCGGTGTAATGTTAAATGTCACTTTATTTTTATCGTCACGAATTAATAACGTGTGATATTTATTTGAATTTGTGGAAGCATTGCTGGCCACGGCAACATAGAAGGCTATTTGTCACCAGTTGACGTCTCCACGCATTAATTAAAAAGGTTTGTTGCGCCATGTATACTTCCAGTTAACATGTCAAAAGAAGAGATGCAAGACACATTAATTAAAGGAGATATAAAAAAAGTTTAAATTAATATCTTACTTATTGCTAATAATATATTGAGTATTCGAAGTTTTAATGGCTTAGGCAGGTGTCAGTATAAAAAAATTTAATCTTGGCAAAAAAAAAAATCAATTAATCGTGATTTGGAAGAGGAATAAAGTAAGATTTTAATTTCTATTTTCAATGAAAACCATATAAAACATAATTTGACGGCGATATAAATAATAACATGTTATTAATTGACGTTAACTAATGTATTAAACTGATAAGTACACATGAATTATACGTGCATCATTTGAAACAAGATTTTACATCCGTCCGTGACATGATATTAGAAGGGTTCAATTAGGAATAAAATTTCTAATTTAATAGGAGAATTTATTTAAAAAAATTCTATTTAGACCTTAAAAATACTCAAAAAAAAAAAAAAAAGCTGCACAAGAATGGGGTGTAGATCACTCACGATAATACGTGATCTTAAATGCAATACTATTCTTGCCAGTTGTTTTCATTTTACTTTTTAATATTATTTGTCAAATGAACATTAGCTTAAACAAATTAGCAAGTGAAGTTTGTTTAAATAATGCTTCTTTGATGGACGACGTAACGGAAATTATATTCTTCAAGATAAATTATAATGTCACAAATAATATAACATTAATGACAAAAATTATAATTTACGTACTAATTACAACAATATATATATATGTGTGTGTATGTGTGTGTACTTCGTCACAACTAATTTGTCACTAAATCTCCAATTACACGTCAAAGCAAGAGCTCTTGTAATGTAAAAGGTATATGTAGCTAAATATCATTTAGTTTACATCTAGTGTAAGTAGGTGGTAGGGTGGACTGACACGCGGGGGCAGTCAGGTGTGGCGGCGATCTTTCTTTGAAATATTGCGAAATTGTTCTTTGGATTTCCACGCCCGTTGGTCCTCTCCCTGGTCGGGCTGCCACTCATGCACATCCCTCGATTTACCTCCCGCCTGGTTAAGGGGCCTCTGGTTAGGTGGAAAAGGGATTCTCCTTTGGTTAACCCTTTTTAAAATATATAATAATCAAGCTGTGTTGCTAGTCATTAGTCATCAAGTTGCCAAGTTGTTAGGTTACAGATAGACCAAGGCCTGCTCATTTTGCACGCGAGACAAATGGAAGGGTCGATGCATGAATCTTATATTTCTTTGGACGAACAAGTCAAGAATGGCTGAATGACCTCACCAATCCTTGTAGCCGTCAATAGTAGCTTACATATACATTTCTTTCATATACAAAATTACCATATTCAAGTTCATCATATAAAATTTGAATTACTCTTCTCATTAATCAATTAATTTTTAAGATGAAATCTATGATTCTTAACATAGTATTAGAGTGTCACTCGTGTAACATATCTTTGTCTCTTTCTCTCATTTAACAGCTTCCTTCTCTTGGTTTTCGTTGTGAATCACACATAAGAGGGTATAATATACACTCTTCTCATATCGAAAAATTACCATATATACGTGTGTGTTGAAATATATATTTTTCCTATATCAAAAAATAACGATATTCAAATTCACCATATAAAATATTGGATTACTTTTCTCATAAACCTATTAATTTGTAAGACGAAACCCATAATTCTTAACAGTATTAGAGCATTATTCGTGCGTGACTTATCTCTGTGTCTCTTGTTTAATAACTTAATTCTTAGTTTTGGCCGTGAGTCACACAAGAGAGTTGATTATTGAAATATACATTTTCTCGTATTGAAAAATCACCACATTCATGTGTGTGTGTGTATATATATATATGTACGTATATGTATATATTGTAGTGTATATGTGCAGTCAATTAAGATGACAAATCAATGATTGATCTAATATTGCGTTGGATCTTTGTTTGCGTGCTAGGATCCGCCGCTGCAGTGATTGTATTTATTCAAAAGGCTGCTGAAGCACAGGTTGGTCTTGGTTTGACCTATTTCTACGTGGTTAATTTAATAACAACTATAAAATATGAATTGAATGATTAGATTAAGAACTATTAATTAACAAGAAATAAATAGTGATATAATTTACTTGCGACAAACGCCGCCGCCTTCGTCTTTTGTCGGCAACCAGACTTCAGAGAACTCTTAGACGTCGTTATAAAATTTATGGGTGTTGGATCCATCGACATAGAGGGTGTTCGGCTAAGTTTATAAACCAGCCTATAAGTAAAAAATAATAAAAAAATATGTTTTGTAAAGAAGCTTATAAGTCAGCAAAAAAAAAAAAATAGTCCTAACTAGCTTTTCTTTTGGCACTTGATCAAACATGTCAAAAAGATATATTTATCCTTAAAGTTTTGTCACATTAATTGATGACATGTCTTTTTAAATTATTTTAAATTATCATTATTATTTATAAGCACTTATTTAACAAACATATTAGAAGCTTATAGACACATATTTATCCAAGCATATAATAATTTGCTAATAAATAGCTTCTGTTTATAAACACTTAAAAATAAGCTTAGCCAAACGGGCTCATAGCCTCGGTCAGAACAACTTTTCTTGACTGTTTCTTGGCTGCTGTCTACCACACTTGGAGAGAACGAGAAAGGAATTGAAGAATTCACTACTATTCAATTTTGTGTGAAAACAGTTTTTTTTTTAAATAAATTTTTTACCCAACCTTGGTTTTCTACAATTTTAGAGAGTATTTGACTTTGTTTTTTTAAGCGACTTATAAGTAATTTTTAATGCTTATAAGCAAATAATAAATAAGTAGATAAGTGTTTAGATAAAGTTTACATATAAACTGTTGTCATGTTTTGTAAATATATGTTTATAAGTAGCAAAATTTGTTAAATAACTTAAACTAAATTTTTGTTAATTAAAGGCTAGTTATTTTTTGTATTTTTAAGAAATATAAATGTAATTTTATTTGGTCAACTCTCAATGCTTATAAGCATAAGCATAATTTTTTTTTTTGGTTGCTTGTAAGCCAACTTTACTTATAAGAAAATTTTGTCAAATGTGTAAATTTTATTTTTCTACTTTTCTACTTATAAGCAAGTTTGATCAGCTTATAAGCACTCCTAAACACCCTTTAATCACTTGAACTACCATTTAATCCCAGTGTGAAAGTAGCTTTTTGCTAATGTTATTTATTTATTTATTTTTATCTAAAGTACAATCTTTATATCAGGAAAAGATTTAGAAAATAGTTCAACTAATAGGATCATTTATAAAGCTTGAAATGTGTATAATTAAGAGCATCCTCACTCTTCTTTATTTAAATTAATGGTGGAAGATTAATTGATATATAAAATACATGGTTAAGGTTTTATGTTAGGAGGTTAGGACCAAATAAGAGTTAGGAGAGGATCCTTGTAATCTTTGTTTTTCCTACGGAGTTGTCTTTTCTTACTCCTGTGGAGAAGTTGTGCATGCTTTTGCAATTAATATGATCATTTGCTTACTTAGCCCAAAAAAAAAAAAAAACTTTTGTTGACTGTTTGATCTCGTTTTTCAGCAATTGAATTTTTAACTATTTTGAGCGTTATTATAAAAAATATGAAGAGTAATTTCAAGGAAAAAATTAAACAGTTTCTAGCATAATGTAAAGATAATTTTGTGAAAACCTTCTTTTAGAAAAAGGTTTGGGTGGAGACATTCGGGTTTTTAAGGATAAAAATCTTTTTAAAAATAAATAAATGTAAGTTAAGTTTTAACTGCTAAACTTAAGTATTTAAAAATATAGCGTAGTAGACTCGATAACCTAAATGCTTTTTTTATTAAGTATTTAAAATATAGCGTAGTAGACTCGATAACCTAAATGGTTTTTTATATAAATTTTAAAAAATAGGTTGTACATGCTATATCCAAAAAATCTTAATACAATTTTTTTTCACATTTCTTCAATTAACTTGTTAAATAATTATCTATAATCGGTTAAAATATAACAATTATCAACTACTTAAATAATTATAAATTATTCAAATAACTATCAATTAGCTACACAACTAATTATATCTAACGAGGCCCGTATATCTTTCATATAAAAAAAATGGAAAGATTTTCCTCATGTTAAAGTATTTTTTTGTTTTTCACTTGAGAAAAGGAAGCAACCAACAAATGACAAGTGCTTTTTCTTAATTCAATGAGAACTTGACAAGTTGATCCACTTACGCGTTTTGTTTTTGCTGTCATATAAAAAACTATTTCATGTATTGCTTGACGTAGACAGACTGAATTTGTTTCATGTCTAGGAATAAGAGTCCCCGTTGCTTTCTTTTTTTTCAAAAGGGTTAACCAAAGGAGAATCCCTTTCCCATCTGGTCAGAGGCCCTTTAATCAGGCGAGAGGTTAATCGAGGAATGTGCGTGAGTGGCAGTCCGACCAGGGAGAGGACCAACGGGCATGGAAATCCAAAGAATGACATGCAATATTTCGAGATCGCGATTCTGACTCGATCGCGTTGTCGATATCTCCCCAGCAGTCCACCCACTTACTCACTCACTCAAGCGGCTCCCCATTGCTTTCTCTACTTATATATATAGTAGTTAAAGTATGGATAATTTTTCTTTTTAACCTTATTTTTTTAAATGGTTTCAAAATTAACCCAATATTTGAAAAGTTTGTAAAAATAGACTTTTCGAACTTTCAAATTTTGAATTTGGACTCTGAAAATTCGATTTCAAATTTCAAAAGTTCGATTATATTGTTTTGCCCCTGTTAAAAAAAATAATAATAATTGAAAAAAAATGATTTCGAACAAAAAAAATACGATTTCGAACTTTCGAAGTTCGAAACCGAACTTTCAAAGTTCGAAAGTTGGCTGCAAATAGATGGCGATTTTTTTTTATATTTTTGTTTATTGTTAATACTTGGTTTGCAAAATTGATTATATTTTTTAATATGCAATTTGTAATAATTCATTATAATACTTTGATTAAAAAAGTAAAATCAAAAAAATGTTCAGACATTAATAAAAAGGCATGTACATGTGACATTGACGAGAGAGGCATATGTAATATACTTTATGTAATATATATAAATAGGGAATAAAATCATTAGATTAACAAATTATTTAATGAGGCAAACCTCCAGGGCAGAAAAAAAAATTACATGACATAATTATAAATTGCATTGATCAATTTGTCATGGACTCTCACTTATAATAATATACAAATATATATTTCTAAACATGGTTTCTAAAATAACTAACAAAAAAATTAAATATTATTACATGTAAGCCAAATTTTGAACTATGCAAGACAACATCGAACTTTGAAAGTTCAAAATCGTATTTCTTTTGTTCGAAATCATTTTTTTTTTAAATTGTTTTTTTTAACAGGGGCAAAAAAATATAATTGAACTGTTGAAGTTCGAATTCGAATTTTTGGAGTTGGAATTCGAATTTTGAAAGTTCGAAAAGTCTATTTTTGCAAACCCTTTCAAAATTGGGTTAATTTTAGAACCATTTAAAAAAATAAGGTTAAAAAGAAAAATTATCCGTTAAAGTATTCCGTGCATATGCACGGGACTCCATGAATATTAATAAAATATTGTTTAAATGCATTAATATTAGTTATTTAGAGACATAAAATTTATTAGTTTTAGTCTATAGAATTGAATATTACATTCTATCATTCATTTTTTCTTTTTTCGTTTCTGAAACAAATGGCATGATACAATTAATGAAGATGTATTTGTTAATAATAAGAATGGCCCAAGTGGTGAAGTTCACAAGACTGACTTCATAGTTAAAAAAATCACTTGCCACAACAGCATTGATCGCTACCCAGAAGAAAATAATTTTACTTTTAATCAATTATAATTTACAAGAGGACATTAATTCTCCAAATTTTAATTTTTATACTTAAAAAATAAAGATAGAAGCGATAAGATAAAAGGAAAGAATTTTCTTTATCTGACACCCAACGCAAGAGTTCAATTATATCAACAAAATTTTCACTGTAAAACCCATTAATTTAAAACATAAGTAACCAAAACACATAATAAATTTATGACGCTTAAACTAAAGAGTTTAATAAGAAGGAATATAAGAAAAGACCACGTTATCCCTATTATTTATCCTCAAACATTCTAATCAAAGGGTGAAAATGTCATTACAAAGACACCCACTAAATGCAAGTCCACTTTAGACATATCCAATATACATACTAAATTTGAAGCATAAAGTACAACCTCCTACTGCTAGTGACAAGCTACAAATTGTCATGCTTGGACAAAATTGCCCACTCCATCGCGGTTTAGTTATTAATAATTAATAGAGATATATAAACATTCTTTCTCCGGTAAGAGAAATTCAACTGGTAGAGGCAAGGGATTGGATTCGAATTCGAATCATGAACGGTATCTGTCTCCAACTCTTATCGCTAGGACATTTCTAAGGGACAGAAATTTTCTTGTTCATTGGAAAAATTATAACTTTTTCACAATAAGTAATTGGATTGATTTTTAAAAAATAATTGAAACATTGAAAAAGTTTGAATCAAAAATTTTTTTTTTCTAAAGCTAAAAATTTCAACTTCTCAAAAAATATTTTTTAAGTTCAAGTTAAAAAATCGCTTTTAAAGAAAACCAATCCAAACGAACACTTATGGTTGCGAAAATGTGAGTCACATGAGATTCAGTTTGTCCACAAATAATGACGAATAAATTCAAATTATATAATAAAACAAACAAATATTAATTTAAGCTCTTTAATTATAATAAATCGAAAAAAACTACGGATCACAGAAGTGAGATTAAATTAAAGCCATATACAGCAGATAAAAGAGATAGAGTGATATATATACAACAAATGATTAGGATACATCCAGTGATCGAAAAGCACCATGCTTAATAAATGTGTCGGGACTGCTATGATTGAACTGCAGAAAATCTTCATAGCCTTCCCACATAATTCATGCCTTTGTTATTATTGACGCAGTGATCTCCCAAATGAAATGATAATGAAGGCGACCTTTGTGGTGTGTTGCATCACAAAACATATAATCCTTCCAACGTCCCTTACCCATTCAAAATTCTGGTGAGGGTAATATTTTGATGTTACTCGAGTAGTGCTTCACTTTTCGTTTTTTGATCTTTTATGCGTTAAGTAATATATTTTTTGGCTAAATAATTTATTTTATTCAATTATATCTTTAACAATTTTAATAATTAAATCTTTTATCTTTGAAGTGCGATAATTCGGTTTATTAGCTTTACAATTTGTGATACTATTAGTAGTCCTGAGTTCAATAAACGTCAAAAAAATTTAATTTTTTCTTGCCTCTTTTCTTTACAATTTGTAATTTCGTCATTCCCTAATTATCTTTGCAATTTGTGCACCGTGCTTCCTTTTTTGCAATTTGAGACACAATTAGTCCCTATTGCCATTATTTTCTTTCTTTTTTTCTTTCTTTTTTTTTTTTAAATTCAGGGCTAATGATGTTGTAAATTACAAAGAAGAAGGACTAAATTGTCACATTCTAAAACTGAGGGATTTTATTGTAAAAAAGATCAAATATAAGGGATTAAATAGGTCATTCTCCTATATTTCTCTTCATTTATAGAATAAGAATTATTATTGTATAGAGAACGGTAAAATACCCATTTTGTTTACTACAACCAGACTAGGGGAAACATGAAGAGAACAGACTCGTCTGGATTCATTAATTTCTTTTGTGTGTGTGTGTGTGTGTTTTTTTTTTTTTTTTAAATTTGCCTCTTTGTTTTTTCAATGACAAAAGAAACCTCTTCATTCGTTGCTAATTAATTGGTTTGAGTAGGTAGGGCTATGCATTATATTATTCTTATTCAACTTTTTTTCTCTTTGGTTTTCTATTGCAAATTGCTTCTTCTGGAGTCTCAAGTTGACACCATCACATGCTCAAAAGGATGATAATACAGTTGCCCACAGCTTGATCTTAACGCCTCAAATAATCCTTGAAAGATCATTTTCTACATTTAAATTTAGTCCCCACTTGAAAATGTCCTGTACTTTTAATTGTCTTTTGGTTATATTAATTCAACTTGCTTACGTGGCTGTTCTTCAGAATAGTTCTTTAAAATTCACTCTCAAATACAATGATGAAAGTGCACAATCATATAAATATGGTCGCACATCTCACATGCATATGGAGTTCACATTATCTCTAAATCAAACCTATCAATCGAACGGCTAATGGTAGTTTTTTCCTTGGCAAAATATGGCCATCTGCTATTCTACATCTGATATCAAATATGACCATTATATCATTCGCATGTTAGGTATCTTCTTAGTGTCAAAAGACCAGTGAAGATAAAATGAATAGAATAAAATGAATAGTTCTTGGTTCATGCCATACTTTCCAGGTAGGTTTCCATGAAAACTTTGTCACTTGTTGTTCATAATTACTTCGTGTCTCTCTGTGATACAAGTTAATATCATAGTTTACATTGCTAGGTATCCAGTCAAATTCTTTAACGAGTTTTAACTGTCGATACGTAAGTCAGCACACACCTATCTTTTTACGTACTCGTGTTCCTTTATGAATATGTATGTATAGCACGTTGCTAATAATTCTTCATTAAGTATATCTATCTTACTAGTTACAAAGCCACTTATTCTTAAACTAATTATAAAACTAGCTAGGTAATCATGAGGTGAAGTTAAGATTACTCTAGACGAAATTTGTACATACAACATGAAAAATGTACAATGAAAAACTTTTCTTAATAAAGAATAATTAATTACAATGCATTGTAGAAGGGTTTTAGTATTTTCTTAATACATTTTTCTTGAAATAGAAAATAAAGAATGATTAATTATATGCTATATAAAAGAGTTAACATAAATTGTATTAGGTGGGTGTTGTTACTTTCACGAGCCTTGAACTCGATTACAAAGGACAATAGTGGTGAGTGTGACAAAGGAAACAAAGGGGGGGAAAAACAAAACATTTAAAACGGGGAAGCTTTATGTGCATAAATGTTGAAAAAAGCACTCCACAAATAATAATTCAAACCAAAAAAATTTCCAACCTCATCATGTACATTTGTGTCACTGGGAGACGCTGGGTGCATTATTGCATGGGCCACAAAAGTCAGTGTTTATGATCACGTGATTCCCACAATTTAGGAAAAGTATCACCACCCTGAATAAAGATATTTCAAATCTGAAGCAGGACCTACAAATAATTTCTTTTGAATCTTTTCTAATGATATATATGGTATTATCAATATATTTATCCATAACTAAGATTAACATCTCTGATTGTCTATATATGACAACATTTAGATTCATTGATGTTCCGGATTTTTAACTAGAAATGTTGGAATTAAAAAAATTCATATCACAAGATTTCACTATAAGAACGGTCACATTAAATCTACCTAAAAATTATAAATTTTGTAATACGACTGTGCGGCCTTAATACATATTTACTTTATTGTATTTGAATTTTGTTTGTTCCTTGATGCAGATTGTGAAGGGTTCCAGTACACTGCATGTGCTGAGTCTAGGTCACAATTAACTTTGGGAACCATTTTTTGCCAATTACGTAGCAATTAATTATTCTATTAAAAGGGTTAACCAAAGGAGAACCCTTAACCACCTTGAGCGGGAGGTAAATCGAGGATGTGCGTGAGTGGCGGCCTGCGAGAGGACCAACGGCGTGGAAATCCAAACCGCATGATATTTCGGTAGATCGCCACACGGACTCGATCCCGCGTTGTCAGGGTGTCTCCACGTAGCAATTAATTGTTCCAGGCCTTCCTTGTCAAAGTATTAATTTTTGAGCCACCGGCATACTACTCATACCCATTTTTTTTGGCCAGCTGTGGTGATGTGACCACGCGCAAGTTTTGGAGGTGCGCTAGGAGTGGGGTTGGGATAGGGATGAAAAAGCACAATACGGTTAGGATTTGAATTTTCCATAACTAGATCATTATCATTCGATCTAAAAGATTGGTGTTTGGCCGTCGGAGGAGGGTTGGGATTGGGATACGATTGCACAATACATATGGGATTTAAATTTTCTATAACTAGTTTACTATCATTTGGTCTTTTTCATATAGGATTCAAATCTTAAGAGTGAGAATAGAGAAAGAGCGTACGCTTGTTGAGGGTTACTCATCGAAAAGAAAAGTAAGAAAGAAAATCAATAAGAGTATATATATGTAGCATTCAACTAGCATTATTTCTAATAGAGGGGTGTAATCTTCGTACCTAAAATTAATTTACCAAGTTGTTTGACAACTCAACGAGATTGACAGGTTTATTGGACACGGCAAAAATGGGGTCTGCTTTCCTCTTATCTCGGTTTCGATGAAAAACATAATTTTGGTTTGTATTCTAAAAATTGATTGGACAATTTAATTCATGTCGAACAAGTTGAATAATGTAAGTTCTCATCTATTATAGCGTACGTAGTAGTTGGCTAAGTATCCCATGGTTGCTGTTATTTCTGTTTCGTTTTTTTAATCCCGTCTCAATTTTAACTCCGTTTACTTGCGAGATTTGAACTTAAATTATCATGACACACGCACACGTATTCATGCACAGCGAAAACACACATAATAAATGCAGTTAATCTTTCTCTACTAAACTTGTGACATGGTTAGATAACATCTTATTTTTCACCATATTAGCCAGACAAATAGCTCTATTAAGCAAATTTAACTCAATCGGTTTATTATATATGTAGACACGTGTCATCGGTTGAGATTATCATTAAAAAAATTAATAATAAATATATCAGAAAAGAGATCAATTTGGAAAGCTACAACCGGAAGCAGTTGTTGGTCATGGCAAACAGGTCAACTCCTTTCTTTTTCTTTTTTTGATTCCATGGTCAAAAGTATAACGGACACTGGTAACCCACGAAGATTTTTATTTTTACCCTATTTTTAAAAAGTTCTTGCAAAAATACTTCAGTTTTGAAAATAATTTCAAAAATACCTTTTTTGATAAGTTATCTACCGTTTCGGGAGGTGATCTACCATTTCACTTTCTCGATTCCCAAGCTGATAATATGCAGACCATGATATTTCAATAAGTTACTTACTGAAATGGTAGGTGACTTATTGAAAAGGATAAATTTTGATAATATTCAATTCTAATTGATAAACTAAAAAATTCATAAGTTATAAAAATCAATTAATTTATTATATTACAATAAATTCATAAGTTCTAAATTTCTATTAATTAATAAATTCATAAGTTCTAAATTTCATTCCTAAATGTAAACAAATTCCTAAATTTCACTAAATGCATAAATATTAAACAAATTATTAAATTCCATTAATTCCTAAATTACAATAAACTCATAAATTTTGATATTATCAATTAGAATTTAATATTATCAAAATTTACCCTTTTTGATAAGTCAGCAACTGAAATATCATAGTCTTGTATATTATCTGCTTGAGAGTCAAGAAAGTTGCTGGGAATGGTAGGTCACCTACCGAAACGGTAGGTGACTTATAGAAAAAGATATTTTTGCAAGAACTTTTTAAAAATAGGATAAAAATAAAAATTTTCCACTAACCCACCAGGGGGAACTTATATCGTGCACACATGGGTGCATAGTACCTGCGACTGTAAATGTATTGAACAAACAGCTTCTCAGTACTGAACAAAGATGATATTTGAATTTTATTGAATAAACAGCTTATGAATACTGAACAAATAATTTTTTTATTGTGAACAAATATCTGTAACTATTTTCATGCACAGATGCTTGTCAATTCTACACTTGTCAGCAGATAATGTGATAATTTGAAAATTTTACTGGACAAACAACTGATAAATACTGAATAAATAGTTTTTAATTCTGAACAAATATCTGTGACTATTTTTATGTATAGATATTTATGTGGACTTTACTGGACAAATAACTTATGAATACTGAACAAACATATGTGACTATTTTTATGTACAGATTTTTTGTAGATTTTATTGCACAAACAGCTTATGAATATTGAACAAATAGTCTAGTATATCATGCTCTATACTCCTGCAAGTGCATGATATAATTTGTGCCCACCAAATAAGTGTAAGAGTCGACGAATATACGGGCCCAAGGAAATTGGGCCTAGGCGGCCCTTTTGAGGTTTACTAGTAGATTGAGACCCAAAAAAATTGAAACTGGGCCTTCGCAAAAATGAGAGTTATGGTCCAAAACAAACATTCTATGTCTGCTTAAAAAATAAAACATTGCTGTTTTAGATTTTATACCAATTGGAGATGCAGAACCTTAAACAATAAAATTTGATCCTCTTGTGCTGACAAATCCACCATATACTATTTCAATTATTGACTAAGCAAGTTAAGTCTTATCTCATCACATGAAAAGTCACAACTTGACACATCAACTCTCCAAATAAAAGAAAGCTTGACATATTGTCTGAAAATTATCAATTATGCTTTGTTTAACATTTTAATGTGATGGAATGTGTTTGGAGATATTACTAATTTTGCTAAATATTGTGAATGTTTTCAATATGATACTCTGTTTGAATTGACATATGATACAATGTATATTGACAATGACTTCAATTGAAAGGTAGACTATGCTTGTTCACATAAACGCTCACTCAATTTAAGGTAGACAGCATGTAAATGAGATAATTCAAGACAATAACTATTATAGCGATGAAAAAAGAGTATAAAAAACTACACATATATTATCAACATGTCAACAATTATACACTCCTACTTGTACATGTATGTTAAAAGATCCCAAAAATAAGATATTGGCAAATCCAGATTAGGTTTGTGAGGAGAATTCATTCGCTTATATATGCAATCTTTGAATTTTGAACCAAGTTGTCTTTTCTTTTACGATTTATTAGTTGATAAATATTTCAACATTTCTTATTGCAATTTATCAAATAGTTTTCCCGACTAACCTATGATATTACTTATAAATACATTACAACAAGACTTGTAATCAATAGAAAAAAATATATTATAAGTTGTGCATAGCAGGGGGATAAGTACTGGTAATATAATAAAGTTAAATGTCAAGAGAAGTTTGTAGCTTTTTGTAGAGCTTACATAGGGATGGTAGGTTAATATGAGAGGATGACAGTGCGTGTTTGGCTATACAAAAAAGGAGTTTTTTTGACTAATTTTTAGTGTTTTGACTTATTTTTCGAAGTTATTATTGTTTGGTAAAATAGTATATCAAATAGTCTTTTAGGTAGCTTTTAGTATTTCAATCAACTTTTCTCCAATGCTAAAGATTTTAAATAAAAAAACTTGTAGTGTTTCATTTTTTTTTTTGACAATGCTGCCCTTTCTCTATTTTTTTTAAATAGAAATCCTACTCTCTATTCAATATTTTCTCCATATTTTTACTTTTTCTTTCACAAATATAAATAAAAAAGTACAAAAATTAATTTCAAATTCTATTCAAAGCCAAAATATATTAAGAAGTATAAGTTTTATTAGTCTTTTTATCTTTTATTTTAAAAAATAAATTTGAATCTGTTAAAAGTATTTTTTTATAATAATGATATAAATGCTTTATCAAAAAAATAATTCTATTATGTTTTAACAATAAAATATTATTATTAAAAATATATATCTAATTATAAAATAAACTATCTTGCTCCAATAATAGTAATACTCATTACGGTTATCATAACAATAGTAACATAATATCAATGTCCTTTTCGTCATTTTATTTTTATCGTCTAATCCAACAACTAATTTCACTTAACACATTATGTTTAGTTTGCTAGTTAAATAGGTATCCACTAACCATTAGTTAAATAGATATTAGCTAATAGCTATTGGCTATTCAAATAGTTAACAATTGCTCTAATAGTTAGTTGTACTAAATAGGCCCTAAATTTACTCTCACAACCATTGATGGATGAAGTGAAAAGGTTATAACTATGGTATTTAATGTAGAAGATAGAATATTGACATCTAGCTTATTGATCGGGTGGGCTTGTAAAGGGATTTTTGGTTTTTTGGAATTCCTGATATTTCTGTTATTATGTGTTGATTTGAAATCAATATAAAGTAATTTGCTTGTTTAGTCAAAAAAGAAAAGGAAAAAAATTCTTCACTGCTCTTTCTCGTCAACGAATTAAAACAACTCCTGCTGAGGTTCTTCTTTTTCTTGTATAGGAAATCATCTATAAGCTTTTTTTACACCTTTTGTTCTCAGGCGATAAAACCTTATAATCTCTCTAGGTTTTTACATTTTATTTCACAAAATGTTAATCTAAAATAACAAAATAATTAATTTCAAATTCTATCTACATCAAAATATATTAAAAAGTGTCAGCCTTATTCATCCATTTATTATTTATTTTTGGAAAAAATAAAATTTTTACCATAAAAATGTCTTTTTAATCATGATAATAAAAAATAATTTGTCAAAAAATAATATTAGTATGCTAATAAAGAATATTATAGTTAGTATAATAATAATAATAATAATAATAATAATAATAATAATAATAATAATAATAATAATAATAATAATAATAATAATAATAATAATAACATAAAACCAATGTCTTTTTATGTCATTTTATATTTATTAGCTAATTCAATAGTTAATTTTTACGGAACACATTTTGTTCAATCAATTAGCAAAACAACTATACGCTAACACTTAAAATACAACAGTTATCAGCTACTATAAAAGTTAATTTTGCTAAACATGCCCTAAAGGTTTGATAGGGGAGTTGTCGGAGTTCATTGACACCAATAGCACTCTTAAATTTAAGAGTTTGGAAAATTTAGGGATGATATTAAAAATACTTTTTCGTCGCTATTTATTCCAAATCTTAGGTCCGTCAAGGCGTCACTGGCACGCATGGAGCCCAACACATTATCATATGTAAATATTTATTGAAAAATAACTCAGTGATCTTTCAGGACCTAGGGCATTTGAACCCATGCTTGCATGTTAATCTATAGAAATTTTAGTCCAAGAGTTCTTTTTTAGCCCCCTTTCCAATTCAATTCCCGCCTCTTATGAGAATGAACTCAGGTTGTCAATTTTAGAGAAAATAATTTTACTTACTTGAACTACACCTTAAACAGGTTCAAACCCTTTACTAAAAAACCTGAATTTTTATTTTTCTTAAGTACTGTGATATAACTTAGAACGACAAAACACTTATTTGAATTTAGATAATTATAATTTATGTGAGTTTAAATTTCATGAAAATTTTTTTTGGTCCAACCTATGCATATCTTTTTTCGAATTTAGTACAAATTATAGCACAATATGCCTCAACAAATCGCAAAACATTAAAAAGAAAACCCTGAAACAAGTTCAGTTTTTTTTAAATGATTTTTAATACCTAATTGAATAATATAATATATACAGATATAGATTGTGAAAATGAATTAATTGGATCAGAAAATATTTTTAATAAAGGAAAAAACTGCATAACATAATGACATGTAACGAATGACATAAACTCTCCTTGTAATATATAGATTTTATTATTGTTTTTTCAAAATAAAGTATGGTGGTAGATAACAGAAAAGGTTAATTTCACCGAAAGTCTTCGCGGTTGTCACGCAACTTTAATTTAGTCTTCGTTATTTTATAAAATTTTATAAAATTTTGAAAACTAAGGGCAGTATGAATGTGATAAAAATGGATAAATTAGTCATCCGGTCCTTCAATTATAGTTCCCAACGACCTTTTAAAATGAAAATTTTAGTCCGTAGAATTATAATAAGGTAATATTGTTAGTCCCCTATTATTGAAACATTCATATTAATTTTCAAAATTTTACAAAATTATTCAAATTATCTTCAGAAAAATAAATGAAAAAGATAAGTAGAAACTAATCGGAACAAATTTGTGAAATATTGAAGGTTGATATAAATATTTCTGAACAATGAAGACTAATTTAATTACCTTTGTGAAACATTAAGAATTAGCTTAAACAGTTTCAAATAATTATAAACTAATTTTAAAAAGTATAACAACTTTGAGAACATTTCTCTAAATAACAGTTATTAACCCATGAAAGAAACTAGAGCTTGAGCATTTTAAGAAGACAATTATAAGATCAGTTTAGCCTTAGATAACATACGCCGAACACAAGTAAAATCCACTTGTAGGTTGCAATTATTTTTGTATTTTAAGACGATAATTTCTTGTTATGTGATTTAGAAGAATTAATAGAGCCAGCAAATTCTACATTACGCATTCTATCAATATCCCAAATTTCAAATTATTTTGTGGAATGAAGAAATTTGAGATCACTGTTGTCGCACAACGCTCAGTTGAAGAAACAAGTACAACATAAATTGTATTTACTTAAATTAATTGCACATAGAGTTTGAGAATGACATTTTCCAGAGTGAAACGGAAAAAGGAAATACATGGATCACACTTCAAAACAAACCAAACCTTATCTCACTAAAAAGGGTCGACGATATAGATTTGACAACACTATTCATTCTTGTCAATGGAGGAAGGATGCATGTGTGTCATAACTAAGACGGCTCCAAGACCATAGGCTAAGTTTAGAAAATCATGTCACAAGACTAGTACTGCTTCTTATGCATTCTATACTGGAGGAGAACCCATCTTAAAGTGTACCCATACATCTCATTGTCAACATCTTAATTAAGGCATGTGTAAACACTAAAACAGCATTCTTCACATAGTTCAAAGGTAAATCTCTTCGATTCCCAGTCTAATTAATACTCAAGTATATCTCATCATTTGCACTAACCTGATAGGAGGAATCCATTTACTGGTGTTTCATTGCTCGAGAGTGTAAATCAATCATGTTGATAACTTAGAAAAGCAGGACGCGTACAGCCCGAAGCAACAGCTTCAGTAAAATATGTTTTACTTCAAATGCACCAGAACTGACCAAATTCCCTTGAGAGTGATGGACAAAATGCATGAGCGCTGGTCAAATCCGCTCGAGTGAGTACATGGATAATATTATGATCAGGTCTTGAAGCTGATTGTGGCTCTAACTGGCAACACGTTGTAAGAGCACTCTTATCGATCAAAACCCCTCTTCGTCTCCACTGCTGTCCCCAAACATCGCAGCCATTTTCATGGCCAGCTTAGCAGCCATTTCCCTCCTCTGATAATCCGGCATCAACCTCAAGTTGTTGCGAACATTACCTATTTCAGACATCAGCTGTTCCAAATCCTCAAAATCAAAGGTTTTACCCTCATCAACCTCAGAGGTTCTGTCCGCTTCTTGTGCCCTGGGCATTTCTTCCTTGCTCATCTCTTCCTGCAAATGAGATGTTGATGTTGCAGGCCGCGGTTCTGCTCCAAATGACCTAGTTTCACTCTTTTCATCAGAATATTTCACCTCAAGATTTGCTTCATCAGATCTCCCAGACCCTGAGGCAGTTGCAGGATCATCAGCTGTTACCCATCCTGAATAAGTGTCATCCCATGGTTCTGCTGAACCAGCTGACAAGCGCTCATACTCGAGTTCATAGTCAGATTCTTCTTCAGACAACTCTGTGCAGTAGGAGAAACAGTCAGCAGTTTGGTAAGAAAACCCTAACTACCAAGAAATTTAAATGGGAAGGCAGAGAAGTCAATGAAGGTAGTCTTTACAACCTTCTTGTTCTGGTAAAGAAGGTTTGATGATCTTATCACCAGATTTTAAGACCATTCCAGGCCACATATGAGCAGAGAGGGCTCCATAGAGTCGTTCAACACCCAGTGAATCACCATCCATGGACAAGCCTGTTGTGATATGATGATTGTTCAATGTGAAATGACCATAAAAGCAAGACTCTCTTGTAATCTGAGTTAGACTGAAAGAAACCTTCCAATTTCACCTTGCACAAATTTCAAAAGTAACCCACTATGGCATGCTAAATAGACATAGTTTTGATACCACCAAAAAGAAGAAAACAGTAATAGAAGCATAAAATTCCAGATGGAAGAGAACAGCATAAATTGCAGCCTGACATGTAAAAGTTGCAAAAGAAAAAACAAAAAGACCAGAAAGATGTCTAAGAGGAAGCTCCTCTTATTACTGTTATGCTCCAACATTACTCAACCGACTTCGGTTTTACCAATACAACAACATAACACGTTATATCAAAATGCTCAATTCAAGACTACTAAAAATCTTCAGTAATGCATCACATTGAAGCAAATCATATACACTACTGTTATAAATATTCCTTGCATGTTGTATCTTTTTGGGAAAATTTCACAGTTAGTCCCATTGTTTTCTCATTTTCTCAAATTAGTCCTATTGTTTTAAAATGTTTAATTTAGTTATCAATGTTTTGCAAATATAGTCAAATTAGTCCCTACTATTTAGAAAACATTCATATTAATCCTCAATGTTTTACAAATATAGTCAAACTAGTCCCTATTGTTTGAAAGAAACTTCATATTGTCCTTAATGTTTTATAAACTTACACAGATTAGTCCCAATCTTTTTTATTTATTCATTCTTAAAACAGGGACTAATTTGAGTAAATTTGTAAAACTTTGAGGACTAATATGATTTTTTTAAAAACAATGGGGACTAGTTTGACTATTTTTGTGAATATTAAGGAATAATATGAATGTTTCCTAAACAATAGGGACTAATTTGACTATATTTGCGAAACATTTAGGACTAATCTAAATATTTTTATGAAACACTAAGGACTAAATTGAACATTTTAAAATAATAGGGATCAATTTGAAAAAAATGAGGAAACAATGGGGGCCTATTGTGAAATTAACCCTATCTTTTTCTCTAAAATTAAGAGAGAGGGAATACACTATGTTGCTAAGTTGTCCACTAACTTCGTCCATTAATACATCAAAGATATAAAATCAGCAATGACAACTAACTGAAATTAGAGAATAATACAAAATCATCCAATGGCCTTACACTTGTCAAAGCCAAGATTTGATGCACAAGCTTCGATGAACTCAATATTTTGGTCAACGCACCATTCCAAGCAAGATCTTTTAATTTCTGTCCATGGTACTTCATCGCCTAGTAAACTGCTCCCTTCGTGCTCAGAAATGCCATATTCTGAGAGAGAAGTAGCAGAATAACCAGAGGATTCTCCCCGTTTCAGCAAATGTCTTCTGTATTCAATATGAGCTGGATGACCAGGAAGAAGATCCACTTTGTTACCAATACAGAGCAATATGTCAAACTTCTGAATGTCATTGCAAGATACCCATTCTTTAAGAGCATTAAAAGATGAAAGCTGCAGGAGAAGTCATAAAACAAGACATTAACTCATAGCATTGATGTGCCTAAGGATATTATGAACTTCCAGTTTTTTTAAAGCTTTAGTAAATTGTGAAGACAACATCTAATTAAGCCAATACAAGCAAGCAAAAGTGTTGTCTCACATCACTCATATCAAAGACCATGACTAAGGCTGCCAGCCTATCATATATTGGCAGGGCTGCAATCGAGAACTCCTCTTCAAGATGAGCCATCCAAACAGAGACATCAGCAGTGTAGTACTTTGTGTTGATTGTCCACCTGAAACAAGTTTCAAAATTTACTAGAGAAAATGAAAGGCCTAGCAAGATGCATGCTTTCATTGGAGTCTATCAGTGCAGAGGTTCTAGCAGAAGATTGACATTCTCAGTTGAGCATATTATGGCACATTATCAACACAGGAGGATAACTTACCCGTAAGCAAGGACATCGGATGATAAATCAGAAGCATCTTCAAAATCAACAGAAAGCAGTCCTACATTTATCAACCGCAAAAAAAATTAGAGTGCAATTATCTTGAAGACACTTAGGTTATGAAATTGACATAATGTATTTTGTTGAAAGATCTCTCAAGGATTTGGAAAAGATAAAAATGACTTGCTGATGACGCTGGTGATTTGCTGAACACAATCTACACTGCACCTCATTGACAGCATCAATTCTCTTTTTAAGAACTACATGCACTGTAGTACCATTAAAATAGTTAAACTTTTAACCCAACTTAAAGAGCATTTGAATCCCTTAGGTTATGTTTAAGGTCACCATGAAGACAACCATGTGAGTTTGATGTTATAGAATAAGGTGTAAATTTGAGGAGTAAGTTCATGTATAGAGGTGATGGGTTAGAACTTAGAATAGGACAGGCAGGATGTGCTTGGTCAGAAATATGTTTTATGTAGCTAAAAGTTCAATGTATTGCTTTAAAGAGATAAGCATACGAGCAGCAGGTGAGGGCAGGGAAGGAAGATGAAAGGATGGGCTAAAGGAGGAAGGTGATATTGGCATCTGCTCGAGACAGAAGAAATGATATGGATGCAAGGAGGATTGGTTGCTTATGAGGCGTCTGTAAGGATAAATAGAAACTGAAAACAGGTTCGATAAAGGGTTTTTGTGACATGAAAAGTTTCTTTAAATTAGCATATGCTGTGAAAAGTTGTTGGACTTCTAAACATGTATTCCACTCATATGGTTCAAAAGTGAAATTCGGATACACAAACATTAAGAAAAGGTTGTTTATCACCCTAAACACATTTATGTCTATCTAAATGCATATAAACAGGCAGTCTTCATAACTCATAGATGCATTCAAAGATAAATTATGTCCACACCCTCAACTGTTGGTCCATTTTAATAACTTAAGCTTTGAGGGATCAAGGCCTCAATTCTTATGATTAATGGAGCCTCAGCAAGTAAAAATCAACTAGAAAATTTTATATGAGCATAATGTGCGTAATAGAGGAAGATGCTTCCATGCATAGAATCATAGTTCTCCATCTTCTTTGCAACCACGAGGCACACAAAGGCAATTACTAAACCACAATATCACATTCTATTGTGATGATAGTATTACTGCTTCTACCCAAAGGCCACCACGTAGCCCGAGCCACACCAATCATCAAAGTGAAAGGTCTACTTAATATCCACAAGCTCCGGTGAAGTGGTGAAATACAGGGCAATACTAGGAAGGATTTCAAGTAGAATAAGGCTGCATTTCCCCTCGAGTTTGGAGAGGCCAGGCATGCATTCAAATCCCAATCGCGACTTCAAACAACTTCTTGCCCCTTAAAACTCCATCACCTTTTCTGCTGCAATAGCTCGAAAATGCTTGCTCCCCAAATGTAGGACACTCCTAGCTTTCAGAAACATGAATTTTTCTTACTCAAAACGTGCTGAACAAAAACACACACCAAACGTTTAACAGAAAATTGGCAATTGCAAACAACACAACCTCTAAAAACAACTACCAACACGAAAATCTCTACCCTCCCTTTTTGAATATACCTAAAGATCAAATCAATTTGCCATACTGCCTAAGAAATTTCAACAACCCATCTCTCGATTCAAAGTATTTGATTGAAATTACAAAATAAGCCATTGAAAATAGAGATCATCTAGCATACATAATCAATAAATACATACACACACAAATACAAATACACATATACATAAACACACACACACATGTAGAGAGACATAAACATACGGGAGAGAAGGGTACGCTTGCCGACGTTGGGGGGGCCGATCATGAAAACGGCGGGCCTTTTCTCCAAGGCTTCTAGATCTACTGCTACTGCTTGTTGCTTTTGCTGCTGATTTTGATCCATTTTTGGAGCTCTCAAGCTGGTCAACACCAAAACCCTAACTACATATACACTTCACCAACACTTTGTTCACAGTCTTGTTTGTGTTTTTTTCCCAAATTCCACCACGCAGTTTAGCTAGATCAAAATCCAAGGTCAGAATTGGTATATACTAATTTTTCCCAAAACTTTTGCGGTCTTTTTAGTATTTTAAAGGATTTGGAGTCCTTATTTGTAAAATGAACCGTTTACTTTCACAAATTTGATAGTCAAGTGTTCACGTCTGATAATTAATTTTAAGTTCAAAATTTGTAAGAATTTTTCTGCCGTAGAAGATGAGGTCAAGAGGGCTAATTAATGGAAAGAAAAAAACACATATAATAAAATAAAATGGGAAACATAAAAATTTTTAAAAAAATGTGTTTAATTAAAATAAATACTAAACATATAACAAAATGGGTAACATATAAATTTTAAAAAAATGGGTTTAACTAAAATAAGAAATGATATAAAAAATATGAATTTTTTGAAGTAAAACTCAAAATAGGGATACCCTCAAATAAGGATTTGATCGAAAGTAGAAGTTTTGTTAGAGTGAAACTAAAATAGAAGATTCTTAAATTCAAAAAATGAATCAAAATATTTAAATGTAGAGAAAAAATAGGTAAGTTGTTGGAACTAATATTAGAAGGTATTTGGTTTGGTTTTTAAGTTGGTCAAATTTGCTTAAACCCCAATTTAAACTATTAGACGTGTTTGTTTTAATTTAAAAAATGCTTCTTTTAAGTGGCTTTAAATAAGAAATAAAAAAGCTGCCCACTCCTATATTTTGTTTTTTTATGGCTTTAAGAGAGTGTTTGGATTGGTTTTTTAAAAAGTTTCCTAAAATACTTTCGACTTTAAATGGCTTTTCTTTTTATATTCGATTTTAAGTAGTTACGTGTTTGAATAAAAGTTATAGATATAAAAATAAGCATTTATATGTTCGCTTAAAATGAGTTAAAAAGTAATTTATATTGTTGAAATAACTATTAAGGATATGACAATACAATTTAAAATGGTAAATATAACATAAAAGAGTAAAGACATTTTAGTAATAAATATAAAAAAGTAAGGATAAGATAGTAAAAGATTTAGTTAAACTTGCTTTTTTTTATTAAAGCCATAAAAAGCAGAAGCTAGAGGTAGGAAGCTTTTTATTTTTTTGTGAAGCTTTTTATTTTTTACTTAAAGCCACTTAAAAAAACACTTTTTTTTAAAATATTAAAACTAAGGGTGAACATAAAACCGCAAAATCAAAAAACCCCTTTAGGCTGAAACACATCGACCATAAATTGGTAGTTTTTAAAGTGGTTTGATCAATCATGATTTTAATTTTTAAAAAATGCAAAAAACAGTTCAGTTTTGGGAATAAAAAACAGCGGTCAAACCAAACAGCTAGCTATATATTATATATATATATATGTATGACATTCATTTAAAATTTCTTACTTTTGATGCATATTCTTTACTCTTATGGTGTTTTTTTTAAAACTTGAATCTTTAGGTTTGTACACCAAACAAATAATAAATAAGTAAAATAAGAAAGATCTCTTCATAGTTAAAAAAAATGAGAGGATCGAATTATTGAGTTTGTAATTGTTGTTGGCATTTATAAAATTATTACTAAATTAATATGATTATGTTACATAACTAAGTAGGAGATAAACAAAATTTGAAACTGCCCAAAACTGCTCTAACCGAAATCGTTAATTTTTCTATTATTTTGGGCAATTTCGGTTTTATAAAGATATAAACCGCCACATTCAGTTCGGTTAAAAAATTCATAGTAAAATCGTTCAAATTGTTTGTGTACACGTCTGATTAAAACAAACGAATCTATTAACTTAAATTGAACTTTAAATAGAGGTCCAATTGGGATGGAATTACTGAATGCGTCCTGTGTAAATACAATTACCATCATCTACAGGCATTTTTGCTTAAACTGTTTCTAGAAGCTCCTGTTTGTTACTTGTGGCGTGAGAAATGAAAGACTTCTGTGATTAATATCAATTCATTGCTTGCTTTTTTGCCAAAAAAAAAAGAAGAAAAAAAAAGGAGAGAGAATCAAGATTGCAAGATGAAGAAATAAATAGTATCTAATTAATCAAGACATTCGGTAATCACTTTTGATTTTTGTCACTTCCCTTTTAGTCAAAGAAACTCCATAATCTCCTTGCGATATACTTTAACGGTGTGTTTGGAATGATCTTATTTTAAGATATTTATTCTATTAAAATTTAGAGATATTTTATAAGATTTAAGATATCTTATCATATGCACCATGCATTCTATAGTTGTAAAAAATAAGATAGGAAGGATTGCTTATTTCTTATAAGATAAAAAGTATGGTTTTGTTTTAAATTTTTAATAGGATGCGTGATAAGATTTCTTAAATCTTATAAGATATACCCTCATTTTAATAGGATAAGCATCTTAAAATAAGACTATAACAAACAGAGCATAAATCATGTTTCATTTCTTGTTTTGTTTCTATAATTCATGAGAAAAGGTACTTTCGTAATTTCGGTGTGGATCTTTTTATAGTTTCAACCACACCAAAATGTTATATGTTACGCATGTACGATTTAGATGTTTTTGTTGTTTTCATTATATTTCTCATTCAAGCATCGCTATATGTCACCCTTTATTATTTTTTATATAATTTTTTTTTTGTTATATATATAAGGGATTTGACATTCAATACACGAACTCCACTATATAAAAGAGGGATAAACGGGTGAATAGACATAAATATTGAGCTTGAAATCAAAACAAATAGAAAATTTGTAATATTCATGCTTATTTGCCCAAATGAAAAGCATCTGGGGTTCTTCTGAGGAGACTGGGTACACATTTACATGCATAGTTTTAGCTAATCAGCATGTTCTCCTTACATGGTCAAAATTCAAATCTTTCCTACAGAATAATGCATATTCAAAAGTAATCAGTTCTCACCAGATGCAGACTTTTTTTTTTGGGTCAGAAGATGCAACCATAACAGTCTCTGAATCTCATGCTAACTACCAATTACGAACCTTGGCATTGACAAACTGTAGACCAGAGAAAGAAGGATGCAAAAGTTTCATCAAAAAGTTGATAAATCAACATTAACAAATATTAGAAATAAATCTCTATACACATTTGGAGTCCTTGGAAAAACTGAATCAGACCGTAAACTCAATCAAAAGCATTAGGTATAAAATAGAATACGAAATGAATCGATGACGCCTGGAACAAATTGCTTGCTGATCTGAGTCATAGATGTGATTCTTTTTTTTTTTTTTTCCTTCAATCCAGATGATCATCATCACTTTGAGAGCTTAACTGTGAAGTCAGAGTAATTAATCATTTTTCTCCAGCTGACTCTGCAAGGAGTATATGTAGGCAGCAGTAGTTTTAACCTTTGAATGAAAAGCTACTTTTTGGTGTTGCCGAACAAGGTCTTAGTCTTTTGCAGCTTCAGCTTGCTTTGCACCAACAGCAAAGAATTCTGAAATGACTTCAAGGGGCATGCCCTTTGTTTCGGGGACTCTCAAGAAAACGAAAACCCAGGCCACTGCGCAAACCACAGCATAAATGCCGAATGCACCACCCAGGCCAATGGAGTTGAGCATCACAGGGAGGGAATAGGTGACAGCAATGTCTCCAAACCAAAATGTAAGAGCGCAGATCGCGATGCAGAGCCCACGAACGCGAGTTGGGAAGATCTCTGCGCAAAGGATGTTGGGGATTGGTCCAAAGCCCATAACAAAGCAGCAGAAGTAGACTATAACGCTGGCTGTGGAGATAATTGCGTGGATGACAGCGCCCATTTCTATGATGTTGCTTAGGACTAGTATGACCAGGGATGTCAATAGGACAGGCAAAGTAGCCAGCAGCAGCCACCTGAGAGAAACAAACAGTTAGTTTAGATATGCATTCTTTTACAATTGAAAACAGTAGAAACTGAAAGATATTGATCAGCTGGACAGCGAAAAGTTTAAGAAGACCAGAGGGCAGATGCTCAAGGGTAGCCATGACAGTTTAATATCATTTGCCATAGCCAAGTTTAAGTTTCTGGGATTAATGCCTCACCTTCTGCCAGCAACATCCATAAGTCTCATTGCAACCACTATGCTTGGGATCATCAACAAAGTTGTGAGACCACTTATAAGGAAAGATGCTGAATCTGAACTGAGGCCCAAACTTGATAGAAGAACTCCAACTCCAGCTTGTTCAAGAATTTGAGGAGTGTAGTAGAGAACACCATTGATACCAGAAAACTATATAGGAGAAGAGATATTATCACAAAATTGGTATATTACGTATAAGAATCTCTAAATTACTCCACCTCACACGGTCTTACTCCTCCAGTCTTTTATCGGTATGAAGATGTCAGCTAATGTATTTGTGCAAGAGGGATATGAAGGAAGTAAAATGCAAGTTAGATTTGGTACTGCAAAGATCTCATATTGGCTGCATTGATCTAAGGCTAGCAAACTTTGCTTATAATGTTCCTTGATCATAATGGTTTGTGCAGTCTAGCTAAAAGATAGAAAATAGTGAATTGACTTGATATTTCTTTACCTGCTGCAGTATTTGAATTCCCACTCCAACAACCAAAGCATGCTTTACACCAGGTTCAAAAAGTTCCCTCCAGGTTGGACCTTTTGCCATAGATAGTTCAGATGATTTCTTCATGGCTTGTTTAGTGGGGTCTTGTTCAGTGATGTCATCCAGTCGAAGAACAGACCGACTAACTAATGCAGAAGCTTGAATAACTTCAGTCTCTGCTGGGGCATCACCACCAAAAAGTGAAGCAACCGATCCACGTCCAGATCCAGGGGCATTCTCCTGGTGTAGATAGATTCTTTTGAGTGCTCCTTCCTTCTTTTCATCTTTCTTGTATGCTAGCTGCCAGCCGGCCCCAATACCCATACTGTTGACTTCGCCTGCTTGCAAGAGACTGCTGTTGTTTCTCATGCCGAAAAAGCTGCCATGGGAGGCAGGAGGGACATCATTAGTAGCCTGGCGTGAGAGCAATGGACTTTTTATGTTGTCGTCTGATTCACCTCTTGAAGCATCAGTTATAGGATTTTCATTATCCTTCTGGTTCTCCTCATCCCATGGTTCATTTCTGCACGGTTGGTCATTCAAATTGAGCATGCTACCAAGCATGCTGCCAAGCATGCTTCCCATCTGTGGAAGCTTGTGAACACTGCCAAAGAGGTTGACAACAGGGTCGATATGGCCCATACTTTGGTTCATCGTGCTCCCTTGGCGTGAAGCAAGAGCAAGAGAACTCTGGCCTCTGACAGGTTTGGCAACCCATGATTGACCTTCTTCAGCACCATATAACTTGATACGGTCTCTGTCTGCTGCGTATTCCTGGTTGTCATCAAGTTCATTGTCTGGTGCAATGATGTACTCCTCTATAGACGTGTCGCCTCCAGAATTCAAACCTTCAACTAGTAAAGCCATTTCACCTGTAGACAAATTAAGCCTTAAATCTCCCAACCTCAATTGCCTAAAAGAGAGTGCTTTAAATTAGAAAACTTTTTAACTTAGTTTCTTGAACAATAATTGATTTCTTTAGGGTAATGGCATCTTGCAGAACTGATTTCTCTGGCATGCATTACAAAACTTGACCTTTTTATATTTGTTAACGTGGATGATTATATTTGTTGGGGGACAACTAGAGTTTAAGTTTCCTTAGCAGTTGACAAAACGAGATTCTTGATATCATCTGACCTGGAAAAATTGTAATGTTCTGTTGAAACATTGAAATGACAGAGAAATACACAACCAGAAGTCTGAATTTTGATGTTGTTACATAAGATAAAATGAAGAAACTGGCATGGATGCATCTTCCAATCAATTAACAAAATAGACAGAATTCTGTTGTGCAGAATAACAATAGTGGGTGAATCTTCATAAATTTTATCATAAATGTATGCTTAAACAAATCAAAATGAGGGAGATTTGGAAGAGATGCAACATCATTTGTCTAAATGGCCAATCATGATTGGCCTGATTCATAGCCATCTTTCAATACGCATATGGTTACAACTATCTAGACTCTCAATTGTTCCTACAATGTAACACCGGTCTTATTAAATAGTGGCAGAGGCCAAAACTGCACCATGAACTTGGAAGCCAGACGTTTATAAACTAAATAAAGAATAGAATAAATGGTCTCTGAGTTGTAGCAAGCGCAAAATGAAGGATCCAAAAATATACACACATACACAGACATATAGTTGAATCGGCTATATGCTTGGAAAGCTTCCGGTTTGAAACAGGACCAACATGAAGAATGCAGAGAGAAGAAGTTTAACTAATGTCAAAATTGACATAAAACAAACTTAAGAAAAGGCCAATTTGGCAAGTGCATCTGAGAGTCACAAGGGAAAAAGTTATACTGGATGTACCTGAGACATCCTCCCTGCCGCGCAATCTCTGTAGAACTTCTTTGGCCTCTTTTGCCTTCCCTTTGCTCACAAGCCACCTTGGAGATTCAGGCAAGTAGAACGCTGCGAATACAAAATAAGCAAGAGAAGGAATGGAAAGAACCCCAAGCATTAACCTCCAACTTGGGGCATCTTTCAATGACATCCAAAACACCATACAGTATGCCAAAAACATTCCAATACAACCAGTAAATTGTGGGAAGGTGTTTAACAATCCTCTAATTTCAGGCGGTGCAGTCTCAGATATATAAACAGGAACAAGTGTAACAGCAAGACCAACTCCAAATCCATCAATGAGCCTGGCAAGGAGGAGGACATATACATTTGGAGCCCACAACATCACCAAACCACTGATGAAATAAAGGATAGATGAAACTATGAGCATTGGACGACGCCCAATTGAGTCTGATACAGGTCCAGAGAATGTTGTGATAACTGTTGCTCCAATTAGTGACATTGAGACTATTAGCCCTTCTAAAGTTGGCTGGCTTTGCAAATTAAACTCCCTCTTGATGTAGAGAACAGCCCCTGAAATAATATTCGAATGTAAATTGTTTCAATTGTGTTAGACAGCATTCACCATTTAAGTACCTGCTTAACAGTGATAAGATAATTATTCTGAGAGAACAGTAAGGACCAGGCCTAAATTAAATTTAACTACACCAAGGTATGCTATCAGCTAAATAAAAATTTGATATCTGAAGCATAAATGTCTTCAAGGAGTTCCATATGTTTGAAAAGACTATGAAGTTCTCAATCAATGAATAGATCAGAGCTTACCCCAGATACAAATTGCATTTGCAAACACCAAAAAGAAATATAATATTAATAACAAAAAAATAAATAAATAAACTTGAACAATCTGAAGCAGTGAGGTATACCTGCTATGGTTGCATTATCCCATCCTTGAAGCATATTGCCAATGGCAGCAGTAAGTGCTACATACACAGAACCCCTCATCCTTCCCCAGCAGATTGAAATTGGATGACTTGTTGAATTGATTAATCTTTTTTCTCGATTTATCTTTTGAATTTGCTAGCAGGTACTGTTCTAGCCTATCACAGTTATAGCTTGTAAACCTACAAAAAGAAAAATGTGAAGAAGCTTTAGGATCTTATAGTCATAAATCACACACAAACATACCATTAAACACACACAGACAGGGAAATCATTGCACAGTTATGGCTTGTGAACCTACAAGGAAAATAATATGAAGAAGTTTTAGGATCTTATATTCATAAATCACACACAAACATGCCATAAACATACACATAGATAGGGAGATCATCAGTGAATCTTGAAAATGCTAGAACTCAGGTGAGCATTTGAACTCAATCTCAACCCAAAAGCGTAAACTATTATGTTAGGATCAACAGGGTGTAAAACAACTACAGGAGAGAAATTAACATAATTAACATGCACGGGACTTACGTGGTTTGACGTTAGCCTATTCCAACGAATAAATGGAAAAATTTTATTCACTGTATCGATAATGAATATAAGGTGGACTCACACACGTTATAGCTATAATCAAGCTTCACACTCTGACATATTATCTCCGTATACATCTATATTAATAGCTCATTCTTCTCCTAATATTTTAACTTGCCGTGAATGAAAGGGGAAAAAAAAAACCCACAAATTCTTCAACGAAAAACATGAAAGGCAACAAGAAATATAACAAACATAATGGAAGGTACGTACCTTTAGATGAAATTGACAAAGGCCCTTAGTTTAAGGTTTCTATATAAATTTAACCCAAAAAAAAAAAGAAACAAAAAAACAAAACTATTATTATGACTACGTCGAGTTTTTCATGCAAAACTTGCTGATGCAAGAAAAGGGCAACATTTCTAAGCTCTTAATTTTTAGGAGAAAATATATATTTAATGTGGACAATGCAACAAAGAGAATCAAATGGACAAGAGTACATGTCAATGAAAAAAAAAGCGAAGGTAAGAGAGAGAGAGAGAGAGAGAGAGATGTAGAAAGAAAAATGATGGGTGATGTTTGAAAGTGGTGATGGGAGTCGTAAAACCAGTTCAAAGGGTGACCGGGTATTGTGCTTCGATGATCTGTTGTTGTTGTTTTTGGTCTTCGTTATTATTCATGGTCCTCACTTAATTATACTCCTCGAAAAATTCTAAGAAATTTTTTTTAAGATTTTAGACAGTGATATTTTGGCAGATTTGCTAGAGAGTAATTTAGAAGGTGTTTGGCTTTATTTATAAGTTAGTCAAATTTATTTATAGGTGAAAAAAATAAAAATAAAAATAAAAATTATATGTTTAATAAATTCTGCTATAAACAAAGGAAAAGAAAAAGCAAAATCTTGTTATTTTATATGCTTATAAGCAACTAAAGGCTAGTTTAGTTTTTAATTTGAAAATACCGTTTTCTAAATGGGCCTTTTAGAAACAAACTTTTTATTAAAAAGACTTCTAGTGAAAACAAAAATATGTTTGGTTACTTTTGTATGAAATGGATTGTTATTAAATGGGACGATGTTTGGTTTTACATTTGAAAGTAATGGTTGTTTGTCTAAATTACTAAAAAGGGCATATTGAAACTTATGATAATAAACTCTCATTTATTCTACGTCATATATATTTTTTATTTTAATTATATTTTAACTTGTTTGAAAATTTTCAAAGCAATCATAGTTAAATAATACTATTTTTTTAATAATTATTAAAAATATAATTTTATTAATGTTATTTATTATTAAATTATAATTATGTATTATTAAATTGATTTAATTATTTACTATTATATTTTATTAGTTTATTTTGTCAAATTTAAACTTTCAAGTTTATCTTTTATTTTTGAATTATTACACTTTGTTATTTTATTTGTCTTTTAATTATAATGATAATATAAAAATATTAATAATAAGAACAATAAGGACAGTTTTATCTTAAAAGTTTCTAAAATTCTTTTGTGCAAACCGCAAAATGAGAAGTAAAAAAATTTTAACTTCTTTGTTTAAACCCAAAACTTCGTCAACTTTTGACTCAAACCAAGTTTTAAGATGGATACCCTCTTTTTTTTTTAATAATGAATTTTTAGGTTGTAAAAGTCAGTTTGACTCTTCAAAGTAGAAAACCAAAATAATTCTAAAATTAACCAAGTAAAAGACTTCTCTAACCCTAAAAAATATAATAAACTAGTATTCTCAAAGTCTGTGCTTTGTGAAAGTAATCTTTTTCACTTAGGAGAAAAAAAAAAATGTGTCCCCTTTTCAAAAATGTCTAAAAGTTTGATTGAAGTCTGAGCCAATAAGTGTTTACTAATTGCTTCCTTGAAAAATATGGTTTCTTAACGTTGAAGAGTTAGAAAGGTAATATATTGTGTTTTACTTTATTTATAGAAAGCAAAAACATTAAAAGATTAATTACATAAAAAGTTCCTCACTAAGTCACAATTTTTCGAATTAGTCCCTAGTATTTGTCCTATTCAAATGAATCTTCAACTAGAGTATACCCCATGCATGCTTGGGAAATTGTGTTCATAATCTATTTATTTATTATTCATAGTCAATTTTTGCTTGTTGTGTGAGAATGAAATATAAATATATCTTTTAAATTTTAGTATGCGATAAGTTATCAACTAATAATGTTCTTCTGAGAAATTTTTACCAATTAAATAAAATATTTAAATTGAAAAAGTAAAATTAAAAAATAATCTAACATGAAAAAAAAAACAATAAAAGATTCTTAAATGTTACTTTAGATGAGAAAATAGTATTATTAATGGGTCATTGAATAGCTCTAGATTAGGTAATACTTGTACATATTTAGAAGGTTAGATTAAGAGGATGTTTGGCTTTGTATTTAAATTAGTCTCTAGTTTAATTATTTTTCTTAAGATATGGAAAAATTTAAATAATTGTGTGAAATATAAAGGGTAATAACTAATAGAAATTGGTGGATTTGAGATGAAAAGTTTGAGACATTTCCATCTCAAATGAGATGGATTTGAGACAAAAAACTTGGACAAAATTTTTTTTAATAAATTAACACACATTTGAGATAAAAAATTTTCCATCTTAAATTCGTTTTGAGACGAAATTTTTAATGTTTGAGATAGAAAATTTCCATCTCAATTTCAAAAACTTTTTATAGTGTATAAATATTTTTAAATTATAAGAATCTCTAAAATATTAAGATTAATGTTGTGAAATAATAAGGCCTAAATTGAAAGTGAATAAGATTCATAGGGACCTAAATGAATATAATTTTAACATTAGATACCTAATAACTTTTCTAATTTGTCCATCAATACTTATGATTGTTGGGCTAAGCATGAGATGCAAGATTTTTGTACTCAATCGAAATCCATAATGAATTATCATGTACTGAAAAATTCTGATTTTTTTTAATATCTTATCCCACATCATCCCAAACTTCAAACTTTGGGATGAAATATGGATACATCCTTTATCCTATCACATCTTGTCTTGAAACTTGTCCCATCCCATCCTATCCCAAACTAAAGTAATATACATAGACACATGCACATATTACATTATTATTTATTTTTCATTTGGATATTAAAAATTATGTTCAAGCTTAAGTTGTTTATGCATGTTCCCCTTTTTTTCCTTTCGGTTGCAGATTTCATATATGTCCTAATGTCCAAGCAAATTATATTATCAATAGTAGAAGTTAATATCCAAGAAAAGTTATTTTTGTCAAAAATCTAATGAAGGTTCTTAAGTTGTTTATCTTTAATTTTCATCTTTCGATTGACATTAATAGTTATGGAGTGTCATTTACTATATTGTTATTGTTGCATGGTGAAATGGATTTTTTAATTTGTATTAATGATGATTTTAAATTTTGAATTTGCTGTTTTATTATTTATTTTGAGTGCAAAATTTCATCTTGACACCTGAACCATCACTAGAAAAGCTTTTTGGATTTGACACAAAAAATTTCTGTCTCAAACTTGGAAATTTCTATCTCAAAATGTATATGAGATGGAAATTTCCCCTTCCAAAAATCATCATCTCAAGTTTTGAGACAGAAAATTTTCTGTCTCAAATTCCATATCAACTTATTAGAAAATTTTGTTCAAATTTTTTGTTTCAAATCCACAAATAATTTTTGGTAGCGCATGAATCATCTCATCCTGAAAGCCCTGAAACATTTATGATGGGATGGAATTGGATGGAAATATTAAGGAACAAGAATAGGATAATAAAAATTCATATCCTAAAACTTTGATATATATATGGATTGACAGAAATCCTAAACTATCCCATCCCATGCTTAGTCTTCCTTATAAAAGTATAATTTAATCTATATTCTCTTTTTAAATAGCAACAAACCTCTCATAGAGGTATATATAGATGTGTAACATTTATTAAGTTATTTTAACAAATATTACTATTTATAAATATCTCTGTAAGTATTAAAAGTTACTTATAAACAATTTAAACTAAGCAAACCCAAATAGGCTCATACAATAATGGATTTAGATTATTGTCTTACTATATATATATATATATATATAACTTTTACCCAGGATTATTAAAATACTATAACTAAAACTGAAATGTTTAAAGTATTCTATTATGAATCCGGATGAAGATACTCGAATAATTAATATTTTATAACTTGAGAGCTTAAAGTTGAAAGAAAGATCTTACACGTTACTACGAATCAAGAATAAAGCCACCTCATCTGCATAAAACTTCGAGAACAATAATTAATGATTGTATTGCCTTTAAATTCACCTGCCGTTTTTAGTATCTTTTTGGGGTACCTATTATTAATTTTCAATTTAGTGGATTTCTTTAATATTAAACATTAATTAAGCTCGTCAATGATACCACATTAAAGCAAGATATCTCCCTATTCAAGTTCTGGAAAGTGAGATTAGGGGATAATTTAAATGTTTGAAACTATTTCCTCTAAACATGAGGTCCTAAATTCAAATCTCATAAGGGTGAAAAATTCTAAAAGGATTAGTTAGTGCTGGAGTAAAATTTAACGTAGGGAACAAAGTCAACAAACTTTTTCATCGAAAACTTAATGAATTTTTTTTAATAAGACGATCTATTTAAAAATAATGCGAATTAAATATCAAGGTCATTAAAATTACATTATATTTATATAAATATAAATATAAGTATATACATACATATATATATATATATTGTATGCATACAGTTATTCTTATTAGTTTACAATATATGCATTATGCATCAAAATAAAAAATGTTTCTTGTTTCAAACACATTTAAATACATATAAGAAATAATTATTCTGTCTTGAATTAGGATCCTCTCGTATTGATATGAAAGAAAAATCTCAACCATTCATGTCTAAGCAACATCATGTCAACCATTCATGAAATTCAAATTCCGAAAAAGGTAGGTTTCGGGAGGGAGATAAAGTATTTTAAAAAAATAATCTTTTTTTTAGAATTTGAGTTTCGCTTGCTATATTAAAATTATTATTATCAGAACAAGAAATAATTAAGACGCCAACCTTTAAAAAGGTGTTTGGATTGGCTTATGGAAAAGCTACTTAAAGCAACTTTGGCTCTAAGTGATTTTTTAAAATTTTAATTAGTTACCTATTTGAATGCAAGTTTTAATTATAGCAATAAGCATTTAACTATTTGGTTAAGAAATGCTGAAAGCTAACTTATATTGCCAAAATGACCATTAAAGGCAAAAGTTAGAATCTCAATAAAATTCAACGTGTGTGTGTCTATATATCTATACTATATAATAAAGCAAAATAAATTGTAATTTCGTGTTACCAAGTAGCGTTCTATATGACAAACTTTTCATAA
The DNA here is from genome assembly GCA_028554755.1 of Cordia subcordata. Lineage (NCBI taxonomy): Eukaryota > Viridiplantae > Streptophyta > Magnoliopsida > Boraginales > Cordiaceae > Cordia > Cordia subcordata. The sequence goes on along the minus strand of JAPTOF010000022.1, from coordinate 4,161,534 downwards.
TTACTTATTAATTAATTAAATATGCCCATCAGGTCATTTTTTATTTTTCATCATTTATTTAGTTTTATTACTGTATTAAATATTTTAATTTAATTAATATTATGGGCTTTCTCTATATATATCATCATTGTTTTATTAATTTCAAAGTATATAATTGTTTCAATGACCATTTAGTAAAATGAAAAAACTCTATAACTTTTAATATATCCAATTATATATGTTGCTTCCCGTACATCGCACGGGTGTCACACTAGTATATATATATTATTTTGGCAAGCTTACATGTATAGGTTAAATATGTGCCATTTGTAAGTGGGACATGAGTTAATTTAGCACCAGGTGTCAATGCTATTAGCATTACGTGCATAGGCTAAATATGTGCCATATAGATCAGATAATTATTATTAGTTTAATGTTAAAAAGATTATGTTAAAAAATATATATCTTGCTAACTATTATTCTTACAACTATTTGTTTTTTTTTCTGTAATTAACCATTTATTTTAATAAAGTTGATCCTCCTCATATTAGGAAGGATTTTTTTTTTTGGTGTAAATAACCTAATTAAACCCATAAATTTTGCTTGGTATTTTTCTGGCTACTGTTGGTTTTTTTTTTTTTATACTTAATGATTATGTTTCCATAAAATTAGATTCTCCTCATATTAGGAGGATTTTTTTGGGTAAATCACATTATCAAACCCATAAATCATCTTAGTATTTTTATTGAAATTATTTATTATTTTGTAATTAACAATTTTATTTCCATAAAATTGGATTCTACTCATAGGAAGGATTTTTTTTTTTCTCCTTTGCTAAATCACGTCATCAAACCCATAAAGGTTATTTAGTATTTTCCTGGCAATTATTTTTATATTTTCTATATTAATTATATGCATACTAAGTATTCTACTTATTGATGTAATTTATCTTCATTAATGGCGGATTTTTTTAATAATGAATAATTGTTTTATTTCTATTGCTTAAAGTTTCTTTTTATACTTTTTCTTGTTCATAATTTTTCTTTTAAGTCTCTGATGAAATTTATCTCAGCTTATGATGTTTTTTTTACATAATTGTTTTTTTCTAGAACATAAAATTATTTTTATGTAGTTTGTTATTTCATATGTATTTGATTTTTAAATACATTTAGTTTAAGAAACTCAAATTCGATAATTCCTACACATGTATTAAGCATTTAGACATTATAACTATCAAACATATCTAAATATACCTCTTAAATTATAAACATTATAAACGTGTTTCATTGTGTCCCTCAAATTATAAACATTAAATGCTGTCACTTATCTGGTTGATTTATATATATAAAAACTTTTTAAGCATTTTGTTAAATAATATCTTTTTGACAAAAAAAAAATGTGAGTCGTTTATTGTAAATGTAGATTTTGACATCCAAATGCACATACTTTAGTTGATGTCTTTATTACACGTATTGTAGTTACGTTCAAATTAGAAGTTTAAAACACAACAAAATATTGTTTTGTACACTACCAATTTAATATTTTCCTATTGATTTCTACCTGCAAATAGAATTGGAAATATTGTTTTTAAAGAAATATTTTAAAATATTGTATAAATGATATGTAATATACATAATCATTTAAGTAGAATTACTATAATTTAAATATAATATATATATATATATATCAAATTTATATGTGCATGTGCCTTTTTTCTTGCTCAGTGTCATATTTATTTACAAAATGTTTATAGAAAATATAAAAAATATATACATATTATGATTATGTCGAACCCCATGCAACGCAAGGTTGCAGGACTAGATAAATAAAAAATTTTATTGCAACACTTATTTTTTTATTAATATATTGAATATAAATTAATTTTCATATATTAAAGTATTGGTTACATGCGAATGTGCATAATTTTTTAAAATAAAAACATATTTATTTGTGTCCTCATCCGTGCAAAAGCACAGGTGTTACATTAGTGTATATACTATATGTAAAATTATACCTCAAAAGAATGTCAAAGCTTTAGAAGTTGTCACATAAGCTCTTAACTAGATGACATATCATTTCATTTTTTTGCTTAAGAGGCATAAAAACATTAAAAAAAGATCATAAAAAGGCTTAATCAGCATCATCTAATTAATACATCTAATAAAACTTTGTTGCATGTAGAAAGCCCAAAAGTCTACTTCGCTATACATTTTATAATAGAGTCCTCAATGAGAAATTTCGCAAAAAGAGTCCCCATTGTGTAACCACATGGGTGATGATGGAGGGGTGTCTAAAAGGGTTTTTTTTTTTTTTTTTTTGAGTTTTCAGCTAACATAATACTATTTTTCAAAAGTTTTAGTTTGCTACTTTTGTGCTTTTTGTTATCTAACGTCAAAGGTGAATGGAAAATGTATCACATTGTACTCGTTTGACATTTTTGTGGTGTTTTGAGTCTAGACTTAATCACTTACTTGAAAATCTAGCTAGATAATGGAGGGTTTAGGAGAAAAAGCACCTCATCTTTCTTCGGAACAAGTACGTAGATGTATAATTTTTGTTTCATTCTTGATTTATTTTTATGAAATTGATCATTTAATTGACATAATTGAATGTTTGTTTTGGTGTTGTGAATAATTTTTGTTTATCTTTTTCATGAGTAAAATTTCCTCTATTTTTTTTTATACATATGAATTTTATGACAGCAGATATGTAAATTGGGAAATGAAATCTATGATGTAGTGTGAAATCAGGGGGCTATTTGGGTAGAGGGGTTGCTTGATGGATAATAGAAAGAGAATTCGTTGAGGAATATGCTTGTTTTTGAGTTGATTAGAAGTGCTAAAGCCAAAGACAATTTTTAGGTTTTATATGTTCTTTTTTTTTTTTTTTTCTAAAATTCAAGATTATTTAGCTTAACACTTGTGTTCTCAGATTATGTTGGCTTGAACTTAGTGTTTTAGACTTTGCTAACTTAAGAGCGGGTTGGTTTAAGAAGACTACAAAAATAATGTTATTTTTACATTCAAATAGTAGTGATTTGATCAATTCATGTGCAAAATTTTAACATCTTTTATAAATTCATTTTATCTCAAAGTTGTAGTTGTGGAGAAGTGTGAAAGATACCTATATACAACAAACTCGCGAGATGTGTAATACAATATCTTTCTTTTTGTAATTTGTCGTAGAGAAATGAATCATTCCATTTCAAGTTTCAGGCGACTTATCAATGGCATATATGGATAGGATTCTTTCAAGAAGATTAATTGATCCTTTGGTTATTAAAATTCTTTTAGGTAGCATAGCAAATAGAGACAATGGTTACATAGCAAACAACCACTATCATTATTACTTGGTATGAACTCTTAGCACATTTGTTTTCTATTTCCTTATTAGTTTTGACATCTGCATGCAAAGTAACTCAAATGATTTGGCGATCAAGCACCATCCACAAGGTTTTTAGTTTTGGTTAAGCTTTTTAATAGCACAAAAGTTAGATAGTCTTATTATGGTTTTTTTTTCTTTTTTTCTTTTTGTATATGAATTATAAAGTAGTAGTAGAGGATATCTTTTTTCTCATTCATAGTCTTTGGTTAGGATGAAAATTTTTTGTTTTTCTTAATAAATCTCTTGCTTCCTTAGCCTGGAAAAAAAAAAAAGAAGAAAGAAAGAAAAGGAGGGTCGAGGCCTTTCTATTCAGAAAATCTAATTAATTAGTACATGAAGACATTAAGAGATCTCAAACTCAAAGGTACTTTGAAACAATGGATTTTATCCAATTTGTTAGAGGAAAACAATCCTTCTCTCACATGAATAAATTATAAATATTAGTATAATCTTACAAAATTTCGAGTTGTTTCACCTTGCACTAATTAGTTTTAGAATGGAACTTGTTTACTTGGTAACATTCATGATCCCTTTGAAGAGGTTTGTGTTTGCTTACAAAATATAAATACACATTGCTAGAACTGAGCCATTTGTAACAATTTATCATTTCGATTTTCCCAAACAACTTAAGGATAGCTATGGGGCCTGGCTGAGTCCTTTGATGCAATATGTATATCCCTTTTCTGATGAATACGTGGTCTATATTTTGTGCTATTTTATCCTATTTTCTTTGGTTATCATGTAATTTGAGTAGTTTTGGCTCTTCACTCAGTATTTGTAGGTTGGAATGAGTGTTCTTAATAAGACCAAATTCAGTGAATAAAAAGCTACCAATGAAGAATGACGAACCAACAATTAAATTGAGCAGGATAATTTTTATGTTGAGCACATTTGTCTTGAAAATATGCAACTGTATCATGCAACTGTGTTCTATAAACTTAATAAATGTGGTTGGTATTTTGCATTAATTTTTAGGACATAGATGTTAAATGCAACTTTGTTATGTTAATCACTTCTATTGGCTTCTATTTGTGACAATTAGGGGGCAATCTTGAACAGAACATATGTCTATTCCGCCATTTTTGATAAACAAGCAAGTAGATATATTGATATCAACAAAATTTACAAAGTTCCCAAAGGGTAATAGAGTAAAACAGAACTAAGCCAAAAGCACTCTATCCATGTGCCAAGCTTTACAAATTGTCCTATTCAAGGAGCTATTTCTAAATTTCTTACACACAAAAAAATTTCGTTTAACATCAAAGATAATGTTATCTTGCAGTTGTTCCTCGCACAAGGCTCTTTGATCATGTATCCTCCCATTGTGTTCCCTCGATATGTGATACACAATAGCCGTAAAAAACAATTTAATTAGCACTGCTTGAAGCGAATTACTGCCACATCTTTTAGTTAACTAACAAGTAATATCCTGCCATGTGTAGAGCCAACGGGGTTCCTTAGACATAAGCGTACCCTTTCTCCAAAGCGGGCATGTAAAGCAACAATCAAAAAATAAATGGTCCAAACACTCTACACTTCTCCAGCAAACACAGCACAACGGATCAATCAGCAAACCCCATTTAATCATTCTATATATGGTTTAGATTCTATCATTCCAAACAAGTCAAGAGTACACAACATGTTTAGGCACATCAAATTTCGTCCACACAATCCTACTCCAATTGACAATAGGTTTTCTAACCCGAATAACATCCCAAGCGGAAGAAGTAAAAAACGAACTTGAAGGGTTAGGAAGCCAGAAAATCGTATCATGACTTGTCTGATCCGGTTCAATGTTACCCAAATGATGGCAAATCAGCTGGAAAATGGGAGCAGCAGGCCAGCACCAAGTCCTCCCATTGACGAAGTCAGCAACTTGATTCGTCAGAAACCCACCATTAGCATAAATAAGTTCTTCCCCCCAAAGGATACTATACAGTCCAGAAAAAAAGTGTCCCTACCACTACCAATTTTATGGAAGATGAATTCCTTTATCAGATTTCGCACTCTCAAAATCCTTTGCCAATACCAAGCTACATCAACTAGAATACCAACATCCCAAAGTCTTAAATGCTTCAGTCTATATTCTTTAGCCCACTGAACTCAAATACTCGGTTTGTCCACAAGAATATCACAAAGATGATTCATGTTCGCCACAATGTTAAGATCAAGCAATCTATGCAGCCCTCAGCCACCCTTAGAAATGGGTGTGCAAATATCCTTTCTAGGCTACTTTGGTTTTCTTCGCATTCAGTTCTGCCCCAGACCAATGATAGCTGGCCAAAATTCTTTCAATAGCAGTGAGTGTACTCTTAGGTAGTAAAAACATTCTTGCCCAAAATGAGTGAATATTTGAGAGCATGACTTGAATGATTTGTTTTTCTCCTTATGATAGATAGCCATTTTAAGGACCAACAATCAATTCAAATCAGAATCTTATCAATGAGAATTTTACCATCTTGCACACTGATTTTTTCGAAAGTTAAGGGCACACCTAAGTACCTTATCGGCAACTTTCCCACCTTAAAACCTAGAATATTTGAGAAGTGAATTATATCACCTTCATTGCAGCCTCCAAAAAAAAGTTTCACTCTTTCCTGCATTGATTTTGAGTCCTGAGATTTTACCGAAAAATTGGAGGTAATTCTTAACAGTCTTCATTGAATCGGAATCAGCCCTAGTAAAAATGAGAATATCATCAACAAAGAAAAGATGACTAATCCCTGTACATTTGCTCCTGGGATGAAACTTAAGGTGCCTTATTTGAATAGCTTTCTCAAGAATGCAAAAGAGGATTCGCATTCCAATAACTAATAGATAGATGAAATAGAATCTCCCTGTCGCAAACCCTTTAAGGAAGAAAAGAATCCATAGGTCCCACCATTGCTAGCCACTGAAAACTTTAGGGTTGAGATGCAAGCATAAACCTATTTGATAAAAGTTTCAAGAAAATTGAATGCCTAAAGAGCAGCCGAAAGGAAATTCCAATCCATGGTATCATAAGCTTTATGCAAATCAGCCTTAATAGTGAATCTTGGAACACCACCTTTTCAGTCATAACCTCTGACCATTTCTTGGGCCAAAAGAACATTGTCAGCTTTAGGAAAACTCTTCAGGAAAGCAGATTGTGTTGCTGTAAACTTTTTGAAACAATTGACCTTCCAATTTGGTTTCTTGCAAGAATGCAAGTTATGTTATCAAATTAATCATTACTTCTATTCCCTTCTACATTGAGATCAAAAAACACACCTAGCCTAAATTTTACTTCTTGACGGCTTTTATGATTTTGTAAATCACTTATGTTCTTTTCCAATTTGCATAACCTGATGGCTAAATATAACAAAAAAACATGACTGTGATACAACGTATATGTGGCTCCAAAAACAAGAGTATGTGTGCTTGCTTGGCCAAAACTAGCTAAATCAATCATGTACATACATCTATAAGTATCGGCATTTCCAAAAATAAGCAACTATCCATTAAATATGATGGCTGAGCATATCCAGAAGATTAGTTCCTATTAATACATATGATCAGTCCCCATTAATTTAATAGGGAAAATTTTGAAATCTTTCAAACGAATTAGTCCTTGAGATCATCAAGTGGAAGAATTTCTCATCTTATTGTAATATTGTAAAATTTCTATATCTACACTGCTTCAAATTTCATTATGTCAGCAGACTATTTATAAACTTTTGAGAACTATGATTTTTTTCCTCAAATTAAGAAATAAATAACATCAAAAGATTGACTTGTGCTAAGCACGGGATTCAAGATAACTAATATTATATAAAGTAATTGTGCTAAGCATGGGATTTGAGATAACTAGTATTATATAAAGTAAGGTACATGCCATATTTAATGATGATTCATTATTAGTTTCATTATTTAAATAGTGAAAAGATTGGAATGTGCACAAAGTGAAAATTTGAATTTATTGAAAGGAAAAAAAAAAAACAAAAAAGGCGGCTTAAAAATGGCTTAAGGTGGCTTTAATTTTTGGTAAGTCTTATTATCTATCCATCCCACTTGTTGGGATGTGCCTTTTTTGTTTCCAATGTTTACCAATGTGAGGCTAGACTGCTTCATAAACGTGCACTTCACTCGGCCATCTGATGAATATGTTTTAAGCTAATTGCATGTTGAGCGCTTAAGCAAAAAAGCCACATGTGCTCTTCTCATGCATTTTTCTCTCCAAAATTTATTTTCATTAAATTCATGTCATATTTTAATTGAGCAATATTTCAAAGTCAACTAATTTATACTAATTAAAGTTATATCCATACAATCATTATATTTCCTGAGTATGTGTGTACATATATATAACTCCACTCCTTCTATATACTTTCATTAATTTTTTCCAAAATTATTTGATTTTACAAATAATATAAAAATTGACTATCAATAATAAACAAGGACATAAAAGATACTAATTTATTCTGTGTATCACACGGGTGGAGTATATCATACTTTTGTTACATATCATATCATATCATTTTTCTAATTAGCTAATAAAAGATATATATATTACTTGAATTCCTAAATTTTATATGACATTCTAACAAATATTTGAGTTAAAAATAATTTATCAATTATTAAATAATTTTTTAAAAACTCTTCTACTTATTTTTGTTGTAAAAAAAATGGCCTCTATTCAAAACTAGACATTGATATTTTAATTGTCCTTCATGAATAGCTAGAATAATAAATTTTGCACTTGTAATATAATTTTATGTTTATATATTCTTTGGAGGTTAAAAATAAACTTATTTTTAAAATAGAATACATTTCGAAATATATTATATTATTTTAACTATAATATTTGAAAATAATACACTTAGATTAATCTTACACCTCTTTTTGTTTGGCAATCCCTATATAAAATTATATCATTCAATACATGATTAGTAATAAAAACTAACAAACAATTAAATTTTAAAAGATATATTTGTATTTCATCCTTACTTAAACTACAAAAATTTGTCATAAATAATAAATAAATACATAAAAAATATGTATTTGTCCGTGTATTATAAGGGGTATAATCTAGTTGTAATTTAATTTATGACTCATTTAATATAAAATATATAGATTATTAAATACATTATAATACAAGATTTTGAAAAAAACATAGATGTTTATATCTTAATTGTTTTAGTTTTTTTCTTAAGGATAGTTTAATAATAAATATAAAAATGTAAAGAGACAATAGCAAATGATTTAAAGTGTTTTTCTTAACGTTCTTCTCAAGGATAGTGTTTAAAATGTTTATATGTTAATGTTTCTATTGGTGAAACTTCATACCCCACCACCCAGTGAGATTAGTTACAAAATAATAACTTCATATCGACTGTAGAACGAGGCTCTTGATAGATTCTTGTCGCTAGAGATCAGATACATGCTTGTGTATCTTCTCTATTAACCTCAAATCTTAAGAATTATGGTGCCATTTTAAATTAATTAATAATGGAAAATATAATTTAAGATCACATATGAAGAATTAGAGTTTATAATTTTTTTATGTAGGACAAACATTATTTTTAATATCCTTCACGTGTGACCCAAGTTGAAAATGAAATATTTATTTGAATAATTTATGAGTTGCGAGTTATCGAGAACTGGATTGATGATGCAACTCTGATAAATAGACCCAATAAGTTGCAATTGATTAAGAATGAGGATTGAGGAATAATGATGATTAGTCATATATGGATAGATGTTCGACGGACAAAATTAGATGATCAATAACTCAACTCTAGCTAATATAGCATATTAATAATCGTGAGATTTTAATTTGAAACTAATTGGTGCTACTTAAATAGAGTAGTCCAGGTCCGAAATGGTGGATTTGGGTCTCTTTACTATTTAAGGTTTCTATGTATATATGGGACAAATATTATTTACAATTTACTTACAGCATATATCAGTAGTAATCAATTACCATTAATGAGAGAAAGAGGTGCCAAGCAATTCAAAAATGAAATCCATCTCATGATGATTAGATGATGAGAACTCATATTTAATTAGTCCTTATATATTGTTTGCAGGTAATTATTCCCTACTACTATGTTTTGTTTTAAATTAATTCTTTCTGTTTCAAAACTAACATAACTAGTTTACAATGTTACAAAAAATGTTGCAAATGGTCTTTTATATTTTCCAAATATTGAGGACTAAATACATCAGTCATCACTAAACATTAGGGCTCAAACACATAATTTTGAAATAAAATGTTAACTAGAACACTAACAAGAAACACATTATATAACTTCTTTTACCCATAGTTTCATTCTCTTTGTCTTTCACATCTTTGTAATAGAAAATTTTCTCAGGGGGAATTGTAATGGCATAGGGGAAGGATGCGTACAAAACATTGATTCAATAACCGAATCTCCATTTGTAACAAAATAATTATACTAAAGATTAGACCCTTTTCACCCCCCCCCCCCGGGGAGGGGGGGGGGGAGCTTGAAAGATTTAATGCTATGTGAAAGTTGAACAACATTATATGGCAAAAAATCTATAATGCATGACATATGTGAAGCCATGTCCAAATTAATTATCAAAAGTATATGTTAGTGACCTATAAATTCAGAATAGGAATGTAATCATATCCCCTTGGTCCATATACATATTCCTATAAAATAGATACAAGAATTAAACCCGTGTTTCTGAAATTTGTACCACGCATGCCCCTAAAATGGAGCTCATATTTATTTTGAAACCACAAAAAGATAATATACATTTGTAGTAAATCATATTCACTTGTAATAAATCACAGAGGTGTCTAACACTATTTACCCTTTTTCTTTTCGTTTCGCCCCTAGAAATTATTAGCACATCTCATTCATCTTAAAATAACATATGTATTTGAAATGTTGTTTGCTTTATTTTCTTGACAAATTACTGCTTTCACACCAATTCAAATCGAAATCTAACATAGTTGATTGGATCCATATTATTGCATTTACATTAGCATTTAATGGTACTAAAAGAAAAACTTAGAAACACCATTACCACCCAATTGTTTTTCCTATTTTCTTTCAATTAAAAAAAAAGTGCTGGATTTCCATCGATTACAACTGTTTGCGCCATGCCAGATATCTATATATACGTGTGTGTGTGTGTAGCTTTTTTTTTTTTCTTTCACTCCCAAACAAAGCAAGCTAATTTAGTTTTGCATAGATAAAAACTCATTAATGACTGCCATTAAACTCAGTGTTGGAGATATGTTTGAATTTATTTCATTTCCTTTACCCCTTTTCAAAAAGCTTCATGTCCTCATCAACTGTGTGCATGAACCCATCAATTTTACAGCTCGTGAATTCCCAGCAAGCTCTAATGCCAATGTGAAAATTGCCTAAAATGTTTGCTCTGTAATAATAATAATTAACAGGTGGCTGATGCATATATTTGCAGCTCCTTTGCATGGTATGAAGTGTCTATTTGCTGACATAAATAAAATTGTCGTGACATAATTTTTTGTGTGTGTTTTTTTCTGTGTTTGTGTGTGTGTTTAATTTATATTATTGCTTTTTCTTCATACCTTTAAAATTTCATCACGCATCATCACCAATGGAGGTTTCATGCGTCTCTCATGGCAGCAGCACTCCACTTGACAGGGACGACGCAGCATCGTCAAAAAACGACGTCGTCAAATGGAGTTTCGAGGAGAACAAGATGTTTGAGAATGCCCTAGCTGAGCTCTATCTTGATGCTGAGGATCTCTTTGAGAAGCTTTGTTGTTTTGTTCCTGGGAAAAAAATTGGGCAGATCAAACAACACTATGAAGCATTGGTGGAAGATGTCAACAACATTGAATTAGGTTATGTTCCTTTGCCTAATTATAATGACGATCTGCTTGAATCATCAGGTCCTACAAGCCATCATCAGAAGAAAAAGAAGAAAGGAGCACGTTGGACCAAGGAAGAACACGAGTATGTCTCTCTCACCCTTTATTTTTGCTTTATACTACCATACAAAAACTCATATATCAGTATAGGGGACGTGTTTTATAGCTAAGATTTTTCTATGGATGATCAGAATATGCCAACTAGATTTCTTTTTCAGGAAAAAATGAAAAGCATTCAGAAAAGGAATTGGACTTTTGGATTCTTTAATTTAATTTTAGCTAGCTGGGTTACAAGTTTCTTCTTTTTTTTTTTCTCATTTTTAGTATCATTTAATTACTGATCACCATAACTAATCTTTTCATGTTTTCCCTTCATTTTCATGTTAATAATCTAGGAGAAATGTTTAATTACTTTATTGAAATCTTAATGAACGATAGAAATAACAAAAGCAAAAAGTTACAAATTTTTTAATGCTCGAGATATTCGAGAAAAAGAATTCTTCATTATTAAAAAGAAAAAAGTCTCCCTTAGTCCCTTTACTCGATCTAGGATTGGCATTTACTTGAGATCACCAATTATGTGGGCAAAAGCTCTCGTTATGTATTTTTCTGCTCATTTCACGAATTTTTTTTTTTTGTACTTTATTTATTTTTGGAGAGATGCGATCAGTAGCATTAGTTAACTTCTTTTTTTTTTTTTCCTTTTTTCTTCCTTTTTTTTTTTTGGTTAGTTTAATTCCCGGCAAAGTAATTTCCTAGCTGGGCTAGACAAGTATGGCAAAGGGGACTCGAAGAGTAGTTCAAGAAACTGTGTGATTAGCAAGACCCCAACTCAAGTTGCAAGTCATGCCCAAAAATACTACCTTAAACTTGAGAAGTCCTCAAAAACTACATAGGCCTCAATTTCTGCCTCAACTTCTCAAGACACCACTAGGGCTGCTGTGGCTTCGCCGCCTAATCCTTGAGAGAGGTTGTCGTTGCCAGTGTTCTCGAGATTCGATCCCCTAATAACATATGATGTCGTGGACCTCCTAATAACATAAAATGTCATAATTGCTTATTCAAACCTTTTTATTATAACATTATTATTAGTTCACTACTATCATTAAATTCTATTCATAGTAACTATATAACATTAGGATTTTATGAGGATCTGGTCCATATTTTCCATCATCATAGATGTATTGCATGTATTTCCATCCTGTTGTAAGAACAAATCAGCTTCATGATAAGCTTCTCAGTTTAAGTTTACTGCTAATGTTGCTACAATTCGAGGATGTTGCTACAAGTAGAGGGTTAAACAAACATGCGTCCTCAATCTTGAACTGATTTTTTTTTCCTTCACTAATTTCTGCCACAAATAACCAGTAGCGAATAGTTCGTTATCTAAATAAATTAAAGCAAATCAACTGTTTTTTTTTTAAAATACATTTTAGGTCTTGTGAGCCTCTGACTTAAGATGCGGATCAAATTATCAACAACTTATTTGTCTATTGGCATTGAGGATATACTTATTTTTATTTGTATATAAAAAAAAAAAAACTAGTTTTACCGTTGTGCTTCAAACGGTCATAAACACGCATTCGCTATTCTCATCTCTCCTTTACTGTTGCAATGGAGCAGGACAGGAGTGAGGTTTGCTAACTCCTACTCCTCACTTGGTAAGAAAAAAGAAAAATTGCACTATACCCTCCTATGGTTTATTATAAATGCATGTTACCCCCTGTAATTTGAAAATAGGAGTGGGCTCGTCCTATAGTTTTGAAATGTATAGTATATGCCCCAAAAAGTAAATACAAGACCTCCCTATGATCCTAAATTATGTAGCTCATATGCTCCCTAAAATGAGTATCCGTACTTATTTTAAAACTACAGGAGATAACATATACTCATAAAAAATCATAGGGGGCTTTGGTGCAATTCACCTAGAAAAAATTCATTAATATGATAATTATAATATTATAACTATAAAACTATATATAGTTAGATATAAAAATAAATACATATATATACACACACAAAAATACACCGAGTGTGGGACGGGCTAGGTTGATAAACCCTATCCCAACAAGCCCCTGTATGATAGAATACTATTACTATTTCTATTCTTTTTCTCTCATTTGCCATATTTCTGTGATAATTTTGCGAAGTGAGATATGATAGAATATCATTGTCATCTCTATTATAGAATATCATTGTCATTCTTATTCTGTCTCTCAATTGTCACGACCGGATCGTTGTCATTTTGATCGTTTTGACGCTTTCGCGTTTAGGTCACGATCACTAACATGGCGCGAAAAAGTCCTTTGATTCAACAGGGAAAAGTGTTAGAAAAGCAGCAAGACAAAACCTAAGAACCATGGCATTGGGATCGGAGACAAAGCAGAATGTCTTAAGATGGCATGGTGGGAACCACTTCATATCCGCTGGTGTGGAATTTGTCGAGCGTCAAACACGAGGTTCTTGAGGCAAAATGAAGAAAAATTAACAAAATCTTGAGAAAGTATGTTATGTTGCAGCCCAAGAGTCAAGAAAAAAAGAAATGGCGGAAATCCCCATCTCCTTCCCATTTTTGCTTTCTAGTTGTGAAGAATCCCAGAGTTCGATCTTAAAAATCAATTGGTCAGAAAGAGGAGTAGCGAGCTGATTTGGTAATTGAAAGAAGGGAACAAGGGTCATATATGAATAAATATAACCAACCCATAACCTAAGCCTCTAATACCATATAAAGAATACTAAGATTCTATTCTAAAAACCAATTAATCAATGTGAAGAGTAACCTAATACCTTATTAAATGGCCTTGTATTTTATGAACTTTTTACGTGGAAAAAATAATACTCTAACACTAGTATCACACTATATTCCTAATTACACTACTCAAAAGATAATAAGAAGCTTTCTTTTTGCCTTTTAAAAATTCTCCAATGATATCTTGAACTTATTAAGACCTATACATTTCAAATAAGAGATACTACCAATGAGTTATACCATCTTTTCTTGTAATAATGTCACCTAAAATTCGGCTAAAATTAATAATTAAGTATCTTCATGGACCTCAAAGATTTAAAATCCATCACGATGAAAAATCTCTCTCGTGAACAATTGAGTTTTGCCACCATTATAGTCATTTCATCAAATTTTCCATCCTATAGATAAGAAACCGACTTGTGTCATTCACCTCAGAGAAAAAGTTTGTAACTAGTCTCTCTTCTAGTTGTAAGCAGTCTAAACAGAGTCTCTCTCTCTCTCTCTCTCTCTCTCTCCCCCCCCCCCCTCTCTCTCTCCAATGGAGTGGTTTGATTTTGAGGACTTGTTTCTAGACGATTCCTTGTTTAGCCGCTTGACACCTCAACCTGATGAGAATATTGAGCATGCTCAAGCAGCTGCAGAATGGACTTTTGAAGAGAACAAGCTGTTTGAGAATGCTTTGGCTGAATTTGATCCAGCCTCTCCAGGCTTCTTTGAAAATGTTGCTTCCAGGGTCCCCTGGAAATCCATTGAAGAGATCAAAAAGCACTACCAAGCCCTGGTTGAGGACGTTGAGATGATCGAGTCCGGACGTTTTCCGGTTCCAGACTACGAAAAAAGTTGCGATGATCATCATCAGGAGCCTCAAGAAGAACAAGTGATGATGGAAACGAAGGGAAAAAATGCATCTCAACCTGATGATCAGGTTAAGATAAACTCTGCTCGGCGACCACGAAAGAAGGGAATTCCATGGACTGAAGAAGAACACAAGTATTTTGCGCTTAAGCTTTTCCTTTTCGTTCTTTTTTTTTTTTTAAGAGGATCAGTAGTGGTTAACGTTCCCCATTTATTCTCGTCAATAACTCAAACCCAAGATGCGTAAGGGCTCGCTCGGATTAACTTTTTTCAAAAGCATTTTTTTAATAGATTTCGAAAAACAACTTTTTTTGAGAAGCTGAAAATTCTGGCTTCTAAAAAAGTTGTATTTGAGTTTTTTTTTTCTTCAGAATTTTATTTTTTTTAGAAACCAAATCAAATAGTTATTGCAAATTTAATGTAACTTTTTTTAAAAATATTTTTTCTAAAAAAATTATTTTTTCTTGAAAAAAAACTAATCCAAACAGCTCCGGTACATGCTAGCTATGCATGCTTTCTACTATACTTCGTCTAATTTTAAGTAGCCATTGATTATTTACTTGATTTTTTTTCCCTCTTCTTTCTCCTTTTTTTTTTTCCCCTAACTAATCCTCAAGTACTTGCATTTTGAAGGTTGCATAATATGGGGTTTCTTGATCTCTTGTTCTTTTGTTTTCTAATATGTTTTTGCTTCATTTTTTCCTCGTTTTCGCCTTTTAAGGCAATTAATGGTTCAACGGTATTGTTATCCTGATCTTTTGTTTGGTAGAATCATTAGATTTGTCCTATGTTTCAGCGCTGTATGTATTAATTCTTCCAAGAGGGTCAATTTGCGGCATAATCGCTCTATCATTTGCACATCATGCCTGCACACTTCCACGCGCGTACACATACATAATAATAATTATCCAATTATTTTCAATAATGATTCGAACTTGAAACATATAGATTTTGAATGGTACCTCCTATTATTAAACCACCTCCTCTTGTCATATTTAGGGTTCGTTTGAATGGACCTTTTAGAAGCGTATTTTTTCTATAACTTTTGGGAAAAGTTTTTTTTTAAAAAAAAAATTAAAAATTCTGACTTTTGAAAAAATTGAATTCGAGTTTTTTTAGAGTGTTAATTTTTTTTTAATCTAATCTAAATATTTAATGCAAAAAAGATGTAAATCTTTTATAAGAAAAGTATTTTTACAAAAAAAAAAATCAATCCAAATAGGTCCTAGCACATTTAGGGGAGGCCTAAATCCATGACTATTTTTTGTAGCAACTCAACTAAGAGGATGTTTGGCTTTGCTTATTTTGGGTGCTTATAAGCACATAAAAAAGTACTATCTCACGTACTTTTTGTTATTTAGATGTTTATAAGTACCAAATTAGCAAAGCTAAACACCCTAAATAAGCATAGCCAAACACCCTCTTAGTGTCGTCCTTCTGCATGCAGTTTGTTTCTGATGGGGCTGAACATGTACGGCAGAGGCGACTGGAGAAGCATTTCCAGGTACTACGTCACCACCAAGACTCCGACCCAAGTGGCTAGCCATGCCCAGAAGTACTTCCGGCGTCAGAACGCCCCCGCCCCGCGCAGTGGCTGGCGCCGCCCCAGCATCCATGACATCAAAACTGTCAACTTCACCACCAGCTTCATTTCACCGCCGCCGCTGGCGCCACCACCTCAGCTCGGCGGCAGCTCTTCATGCATTTATGGAGGTTATGAAGGGTTTCCCTTTCCCCATCCTTATGGCCTGAATTCGCCATTAATGTTCGACAACAACAAGAGCTACTACGACGACAATGGGTTTGGTCAACTTGGTGACTTTTCTAACGGTCAAAGCTCCATGGTTTCACCAATGGTGCCTGTGGTGACCAACCCTATGATGAATCAACCTGCCGATGCATATAACCCTGTGCCTTACGTTCTGCCTTCACTTAATAATAATCAGTGGGGTTAAAATAATATCATAGCAGTATGAAAGAACCAACATATATGTAGTTGTTTTGTAAAGTTGGTGGATCATCTGTAATTTAATAAGTTGTAGTATAGTATAGTAGACTACTAGAATTCTTCCTATCTTTTGCTAGTTTTGCTTTGGGTTGACAGGAAAGCTATGAAGTTGTATGCCAAAACGAAAGATGGGAAGGATCGGGTTATGTATAGTTGTAATCCTATCGTTTTCTGTTGACTGTGTCATTCGTATATGCATAGTGTGTGTATATATGTGTGTAGCAAACTTCTTAAGTTAGGTTGTGACAATAGTTTAATATCAGTGACACACAAGTATTGTGATATATTATCCTTCACTTTTCTAACGTGTGAAAAGGTTTATTGACCAACAAGTTGTTGGTTGAAATAGTAGTAATCTTATTTCTGTAAGGAGTAGAACACAAGTTATGAATCTAGGAAAGCGCATTTAATGAGAAAACTTTTCTTTAACTGTTCCCAATGGATGTTAAGTCTAATGTGACTTGAGGATATCTAGTTTAAAACAAAAAAACAAAAAAAAGAGATTCATTATTGTGAAAGTCAAAGAGACAAAAAAGTGACAAAGTTAAATCCACAAACTATTAAGGAAATAAACCCATTTTTTTTGAACTCATAGTTATTGAAAGTATTGCACTGCCGATGCAAGTTCCACGCAATTTACCTAATTAAGACATTATAAAAAAAAATCTAGAACTTACTTATTCTCCCAACGGGTTTAAAGCCACAAATTTGAGGCAATACAATGGTGAGAAGCCTAGCAAACAAACGGATAAACAACCTACAGTTATGGGGAATTACAGTGAAAAACTTCCTTGGCCTTGATATACTTAACAGTTGAAGAATTAATTAAGTTAAATTTTCAATACCATGTAATTAAGAATATCAATCACTGTCATTGTTTATATCTTTTGCAATTTGTTTCTAGCTAGACTCGTTATATGCATATATAGTCACCAAAAAAAAAAAAGAAAAAAAAAGAAAGAGTTAGAGTATCATCCAACAATACAAAGAAACAAGTAATAATTAGCCTAATGAAGGAAGACTAATAAGGGGAACGTACTCCTTCCTTCTTTTAAGAGGGTAAATTCATGTAACAAAGTAAAGAGAAAAATTATAAAAAGTATTATAACAATTTTATACGTGACTTAAAGCTTGTGCCAAATTTACACTTCACAAATTATATGAATTTAATTGTTTACAATTATATACATATCAAATATCTATGTATTTATATCTTACTAAGTAAGCTAAGTGATCTAATATTAATCTTCAAAAAGAAAAAGAAAAAGAAAACTGTATGATGATAGATTTTTTTTTTTTTTGTTAAACCCCCATCCCTGTGGAATTGAACCCGTGACCTCACGTATGAAAAAAATAGTTTCAACCACTTTAATTATCCCTTAATCCCATTGTGGGACGATAGATTTATTACATTTGAGATTGAAGAAGATTGATTGCTATTCCATATTAGTGATCATAGCGCTATATATATACGCTAGGTGTATGCCCGTACTGCACAGGTTGCAAAATTACGGTCAAAATAATATACTTTTTGTATAAACAAATGAAATGATTACCAAAATTAATTAAGGCGAGATGCAATATAAAAAGATATAGATAAATACAATAAACGTCCATAACTCATTGCGTAGGCGATGCACATACATTACATTAAACTAACCAAAAATTCATGTTCAACACCATAGAACCTACCATATGTACATATAGCAATTTAGGTCACCAAGTTACACCACTTTGCTCGCCATGGAACAAACAATTACAATGAACAGTATGAGAGGATTCTATAGTTCTAGTGGCTATAATATTTGTTTTTTGAGTTCAGTAGAGTGACTACTCATTGTAATAGAGTCTCCCGTTTAAATTTATACCCTTTCATTATAAACATGATAAATCAAAAAAAAATAAAGCGCTCCCTCACCATCTATTCTGTGATGTAGTTAAGAGAATTTTTCAAAAATACTGCCGAACTAAACTTTGGCCAAGTGGTATACAAATGAGGCATGCATGCCATTAAGAACAAAATAAATATTTATTTACTGATTGAAGATAGGGAAATAGTATTCACAACAAGTTGTGCTCACAGAAAAAGAAAACACTATTCGGTTTTCTTGACTTTCTTCTCAGGAACCGATTTCCTCAACTTCACACTAATCACGTCATAATATGTCTCCATGTGTCACGTCATATGCTCTGTTTATTATAATCTTATTTTAAGATACTTATCCTATTAAAATGAGGGTATATCTTATAAGATTTAAGAAATCTTATCATGCATCCTATGAAAATTTAAAATAAAACTATACTTTTTATCTTATAAAAAATAAGCAATCCTTCCTATCTTATTTTTTACAACTATAGAATGCATGGTGCATATGATAAGATATCTTAAATCTTATAAAATATCTCCAAATTTCAATAGAATAAGTATCTTAAAATAAGATCATTCCAAACACACTAATAATTTGGCTAATATTCTCCCGGCGTCACATTTATCAAATATTTGGCAAGATAATCTGTCTCCCCGCGTCACGTCATTCTATTTGCCAAATATTTAATACATTTTAGTTAAAATTATTGTGTGGTTGCAAATGTGATTATGAATTCATAACCACATTTGCAATTCTATTAGGTGTATTAACATTATTGTGTGGTTGCAAATGTGGTTATGAATTCTTTTCCCTAATAATTTATTTACATTTTAGTTAAAAATTTATTTCAACTCATTTGTTTACTTTTTGTTGCATGATGTTACAGGGTAAGTCATAGGCTTGGCAAGATAAAGGAGCGGGGCCAGCGTTTACGGATGCAGGGAGACATATTATGGCGTGATTAGTGTAAAGTTGAGGAAATCAAACGTAACATGGCTCCTGGGAAGAAAGTGAAGAAAGCGAGCCTTCACTTTCTGTATTCAGAGAATTGTGTAATATGTAAATTTTTGAGTACCATAAAAATATTCTCTAAAATACCTCTTTTGCAGAGATATTTTGCCGTTCTCTTCTTTTTATGCATAATTGTTTTACTCACCTTGGCTCATTAACTGACCAGCAAGAAGACCACACTATGCTATCCTGGCAGCAAAAAGATGATTACGGGGCATAATGCGTGCAGTATTAGTAGTAGTGGTGGTATTAATAGTAGTGGTAATGCATGATTTTAAATTCAAGACTAAGAATTTTAATAATACCATAAGTACAAAACTATAGGGCATAAGGACCCATTGAGGTTTTTTTTTTTTAATTTTTAATTAAAAAAACCCTCCTCTTTTGTGATAAGTATTTAGATTAATTTTTAGAAAAAATTAAAATTCCTAAGTTTCTCCAAAAAAAAAACCATATTTAAAAAATTTATACAAAAAAATATACATTTGTAAAAACCCAATCTGGAAAATCCTATATCTCATTTCCTTAGAAATATAAAAATCCATGAGTGCGGTTCTTCTTGAAATAATTCAAGTAAACTTTGATGAAATTATTGTTCGTAAATTTATAAAAGAACGAGTTACTATTCTTGTACTTGGTAATGGCCAGGGGTTGCTTTCTAGAATTTTGATCATGATTTATATAAGCTGAGAAATTGGTAGCATATTAATGGTCACACCTGCTGTAAAGATACAACTTTTTTGGTTAAAAATAGGGATCCTTTTGTAGTCAACCAATTTATTTTAATTTAGTTTTAATTTTACAATATTTTTGTTATAAGTTTGTATATAATATTTGTGTGTGTTTTATAGGAAGCAATTTCAATTTATGTTTTTCAAAGATTTAAATTGGTTTTTTTTTTTTTTTTTTGGTTTCGTTGGGGTGCGGATTAGAGAAATGAGAAGTAATTTCAAAGATCAAATGGAGAATAAGTCAAACACACACCATGATGTTACGATTCTTTACGTTCACCACACTAGAGATAATGAGATAGTGAGGCGATGTGTTTTGTAATTTGTTATGGTTTCTCAACTCTTTGGTATAATCTGTTGAATCTAGACTAGAATTTTTGGAAGATTGTCTTTTCTGATCTTAAGCGAGACTGTTGAAAAAGTAAGTATGCTAGCTTAATTGAGTACACGTGGATGAATGTCATATATTTCCTCATAGAGCACTTTTTTTTTTTTCGCTTGAGCTAGTGTATCCTTAAGCTACATTAAACTTAAAACTTATCTCTATCGATTTTCTTTTGTTTGAGCTAGTGTATCTTTAAATTACATTAAATTTGAAATTAATCTCTATCGAGCCGCAAGCGGTTAATAAAAAGTCTTCCCAACAAGTGTGATTCTTGGTATTAGAACTTGATTCTCCTCGTTACAGAAGTAAGGCTGCTATCATCTTAACCAACAACTTGTTGGTCATAAAGCACATTTTAAACATTAATATTGAATTATCTCTTTATTAGTGGGGTGACGCAAATAGATAGGTGAATTAATTTAGACTTAAAATTTCTTGAATCTTAGTTCCAAAATTTTAAAATTTTCAGTGATAGGAATTTATCTTGTAATGCTAAAGAATAATAAAATTTTATTTTCTTTGTACAATACATTCAAATAATATTTCTTTAATATCTGTTGGGTTCCGTGCATATGCACAGGATGTATTTTCACTAGTATATTTACTACAACCCAATGGGAGCATGCATGGCCTAAATGTTACCTGATTGGCTAATGTACGTGAACAATATTAGCATAATGTATCAAACATGTAATCAGTTTCTGTTTTAATTATTATTTAGGGATAAACAATTAATTGCAGATAAAGCACAGGTAAGTCTGGACGAGAATAATAACATTTATATATTATATAGCAAAAAAGAATAATATTTATATATTAAAATTTTACCACCATAACGATGAGCCAATGCACAACACTACTAGAAAATTACATACTAGTGATGAAAGATATTTGTCATTACAAGAAACGTTCTTCAACAAATTGCTGGTCACGTTTGAAAAAAATAGATAAATAAATAGAACGGCTATTGATGAAGTCGTTTTTCCTCCTCTTTGTCCTTCTTTCTGTTACCTTCGGCAGACACCAAGTACGATTTATTATCAATCACCACTACATTCATCAAGCATATAACTTTGAATTTCATTCAAAGGTTTCGTAAACACCTCATTTTCACTCATTATCAAAACGCATACAATGTTAACAATAGCCAAATATGACTTTGTTGGCTTTTTAACTTGGTTGAGGAATTTTATCAAAGTAGAAATCAACAAAAAAGCAAACAATAAAGGACACAAAGATTTAGGGCTTGTTTGGATTGGCTTTATTCAAAAGCGCTTTTTTAACAGTTTTTGTAAAGCAATTTTTTTTAGAAGCTGAAAATTCAGAGTTTCAGCTTTTTTAGAACCCAAATCAAATAGTTATTACAAATTTAATGTAACTTTTTTTTTAAAAAAAAAGTAATTTTTTTTTTTAAAAAAACAAGCCAATCCAAACAGGCCCTTATAGTGATTCAGCACTAGAATGAGAAAACAGATAATAATAAGAGAAAAGAGGAGAATAATCTTATTGATATTGATGTGTATACAATTACAATATACAAATTCCTATTTATAAGAATACAATAACTTGCTTCTAAGATTTGTCTTTACAACATCAGATGGTTTTTCTCTTCTCGAGCTTGGATTTGAGTCATAATCCAAATACCATATAGAATATGAATACCTACATGACACATAACGCCTTTCATTTACTAAGGGATATATATTTTTTTTTTGGTATTTTTAAGGGTATATATGTAACTTTATTTGGCCAATTCTCATTGTTCATACTTCATAAGTAGCCAAAGAAAAAGTTAGAGGGTGGTTTTGCTTTTTTGTTTGTAAGCCAACTTTACTTATAAGCATAATTTGCCAAACAAGTAAATTTTATTTTATTTTTTGCTTATCCCAAACACCCTCTGGAAAGGACCTTTCATTAAAATAAGAGGGTGTTTATTTTCTTTTCTTAAAGAGTAGAGTTATCATTTTATGTAGTCAAATCATTTTACTTATAATCAAATAAAAAAAGGAATGTTGTTTTTTAACCTGTTTATAAGCAAGTTTTAGTCGATTTTACCCACATGTAAGTTTTCTCTTTTTGTTTATAAACAAGTTTGACTTGCTTATAGACAAAGTCAAATACCTCTTAATCTAGGTGAACATAGTTGGGTTTAGTTTTAAGTATTTGATAATGCTTGACTTGATGTAGTTCTATTTAACTTCGCAAACTCATAACTCCATCTAAAAATGCAATGAGCAAGCTACTAGCCCTTTTCTTGTGGTGGTGATGCAAGAAAGTTACCAGTCAAAATAATAAATTTATTTTGTGTGAAAGGGAATCTGAAAAATGAAAAATGTGAAAAATTAAATGTGGAAAATAAAACGATACGACGACGTATGAGGGAAGGACTGAGTTTTCAAGTAAAAACGACATAACAAAAGCAAAAACCCCACTCGCGTCTTTGTCTTTTGGTTCCAAGAGTTTTGGGCCGCGAGGTTTAAGGGGAGAGTGTAAAACATAGAGATCGAATTTTCTGCACACCCAAAAGAAAAAAAAAAAGGAAAAAAAAAGGTGAAAAAAACATGACTGTTATAAAATGTATATATGGCTTCAAAACCAAGAGTATGTGTATTTGCTTGGCCAAAACTAGCTTAGTCAATCATGTACATGCAACTATAAGCATCGGCAATTCCAAGAATAAGCAATTATCCATTAAATATGATGGCTGAGCATATCCAGATAATTAGTCCCTATTAATACAGATGATCAGTCCCCATTAATTTAATAACGCAATTTTTTAAATGATTCGCTTACGAAAAACCTGCCAATATCCCACTTTCTTCCAACTTCTTAATAAGTCTGCTTAGCGCCTTGGTTACAATAATGAATAGAAAAGGGGATGGTGGAGGCCCTATAGAGTAAAGGGAAGCGTGTACGTTGTCACACTCCGTGCCTTCCAAAGGTGCCTAGAGGACGGGCCAGACGCAGCAGAGCGACAACCCGGGAGCGGATTCCCCACCGGCAGGGGGACAGGAGACGGCCATCTCAAGGCACATCACGACCTACAGGCAACACCGGCGAGACCTGGGAAGGCAACCCAATTGGGAGTCAGAGGATCCATAGTACCTGTAGCCCAAAAGAGCTTGGTCCTTGAGATCATCAAGTGGGAGAATTTCCAAATAATCAGTCCTATTAATACAGATGATCAGTCCCCATTAATTTAATAAGGCAATTTTTGGAATCTTCCAAAAGAGCTTGGTCCTTGAGATCATCAAGTGGGAGAATTTCTCATCTTATTGTAATATTGTAAAATTTCTATATTTAAACTACTTCAAATTTCATTATGTTATCACCTATTTATAAACTTTGAGCATATCCAGATAATTAGTCCCTACTAATGCAGATGATCAGTCCCCATTAATTTAATAAGGCAATTTTTGAAATCTTCCAAAAGAGCTTGGTCCTTGAGATCATCAAATGGGAGAATTTCTCATCTTACTGTAATATTGTAAAATTTCTATATTTAAACTACTTCAAATTTCATTACGTCATCAAACTATTTATAAACTTTTGAGAACTATTATTAGTAACATCAAAAAATCGACTTGTGTAAAGGACAGGATTCGAGATAACTAGTATTATATAAAGTAAGATACATGCCATATTTAACGATGATTCATTATTAGTTTCATTATTTAATTAGTGATAAGACTGGAATATGCACAACATGAAAATTTGAGTTTATTGAAAGGAAAACAAAAAACAAAAAAGATGGCTTAAAAGTGGCTTAAGGCGACTTTAAGAGGTTTTTTGGCAAGTCATATTATCTATCCATCCCACTTGTTGGGATGTGCATTTTTTGTTTCCAATGTTTACCAATTTGAGGCTAGGCTTCTTCATAAAGGTGCGCTTCGCACGACCACATGATGAGCATGTTTTAAGCTAACTGCATGTTGAGGGCTTAAGCAAAAATGTCACATGTCCTCTTCTCATGCATTTTTTCTCTCCAAAATTTATTTTGATTAAATTCACATGTCATATCTTAATTGAACAATATTTTAGAGTCAAGTAATTTATACTAATTAAAAGCATACCAATACAAACATTCTATTTCCTGAGTATGTGTGTGTATATATATATATATATATATATATATATATATATATTATCCAGTCCTTCTGTATAC
This sequence comes from Cordia subcordata, assembly GCA_028554755.1. Lineage (NCBI taxonomy): Eukaryota > Viridiplantae > Streptophyta > Magnoliopsida > Boraginales > Cordiaceae > Cordia > Cordia subcordata. The sequence continues at coordinate 4,136,547 of JAPTOF010000022.1, read as the reverse complement.
TTTCATTAATTTTTTTCAAATTTATTTGATTTTACAAATAATATAAAAATTAACTATCAATAATAAACAAATACATAAAAATACTAATTTGTTCTGTGTATCACACGGGTAGAATATATCATACTTTTGTTACATATCATATCATTTTTCTATTTAGCTAATAAAATATATATTACTTAAATTCCTAAATTTTATATGACATTCTAATGGATATTTGAGTCACAAATAATTTATTAATTATTATATAATTTTTTTAAAATTCTTCTATTTATTTTTGTTATAAAAAAATATGGCCTCTATTCAAAACTAGACATTGATATTTTAATTTTTCTTCATGAACAATTAGAATAATAAAATTTACACTTGTAATATAATTTTATGTTTATATATACTTTGGAGGTTAAAAATAAACTTATTTTTAAAATAAAATACATTTCAAAATATATATTATATTCCTTTTAACTATAATATTTGAAAATAATACACTTACATAAATCCTACACCTCTTTTTGTTTTGCAATCCCTATATAAAATTACATCATTCAATACATGATCAGTAATAACAACTAACAAATGATTAAATTTTAAAAGGTATATTTTTATTTCGTCCTTACTTAAAATACAAAAATTTGTCATAAATAATAAATAAATACTTAAAAAAAACATGTATTTGTCCGTGTATTACAAGGGTTATAATCTAGTTATAATTTAATTTATGACTCATTTAATATAAAATATGTAGATTATTAAATGCATTGTAATACAGATGTTTATATGTTAATATTTCTAGTTTTTTTAAGTATATTAAGAATAAATATAAAAAGGTAAAGAGACAATAGCAAATGATTTTAAGTGTTTTTTTTAACGTTCTTCTCAACGACGGTGTTTAAAATGTTTATATATATTAATGTTTCTAGCGGTCAAACTTGCTTTTTTCCCTTAAAATGTTTAAGGGGTGGGGATTTTTTTTTGGTTCTCTTAAAACCACTTAGAAGAACATTTTTTTTAAAAAAAATAAAACTAATAGTTCTACTACTTGAATTGAGTTTTAAGCATCTTTGACTTGCTAAAACATAATCAAACACCATCTAAATCTTACTATTAGGCAATTCACTACATTTAAGATTTTAAATAAATCACTAACTTATGTTTAAATAACCTATTAACCTCAATAACTTTTATTTTTTCATTGTTGACATAAGACATCAAAAGACCATAATTAATCATGCAGGGGGTGACTCATTAAATACAAGAAACAAATACACTAAATTAAGAAAAAAAATAGTTTTGGGCTTTCTTTCGGCCAAATTATGGACCCTACTCTTTTTCCCAACCGCCACCCCCACCCACATTCACCCACATACCCCACCACCCAGTGGGATTAGCTACAAAATAATTACTTCATATCGAATGTAGATGGCGGCTCTTGATAGATTCTTGTCACTAGAGATCGGATTCATGCTTGTGTATCTTCTCTATTAACCTCGAATCTTAAGAATTATGGTGCCATTTTAAATTAATTAATAATGAAAAATATAATTTAAGATCACATATGAAGAATTAGAGTTTATAATTTTTTTATGTAGGATGAATATTATTTTTAATATCCTTCACATATGACCCAAGTTGAATATGAAATATTTATTTGAATGATTTATGAGTTGTGAGTTATCGAGAACTGGATTGATGATGCAACTCTGATAAATAGACCCAATAAGTTGCAATTGATTAAGAATGAGGATTGAGGAATAATGATGATTAGTCATATACGGATAGATGTTCGACGGGCAAAATTAGATGATCAATAACTCAACTCTAGCTAATATACCATATTAATAATCGGGAGATTTTAATTTGAAACTAATTGGTGCTCATTAAATAGAGTAGTCAAGGTCTGAAATGGTGGATTTGTGTCTCTTTAATATTTAAGGTTTCTACGTGTATATGGGACAAATATTTTTGTACAATTTACTTAATTACAGCATATATCAGAAGTAATCTATTACCGTTAACGAGAGAAAGAGGTGCCAAGCAACGCAAAAATTAAATCAAGCTCATGATGATTAGATGATACACACTCACATTTAATTAGTCCTTATACATTGTTTGCAGGTAATTATTCCCTACTATTATATTTTGTTTTAAATTAATTCTTTTTGTTTCAAAACTAACACAATTAGTTTACAATGTTACAAAAGAATGATGCAAATGGTCTTTATATATTTCAAATATTGAGGACTAAATACGTCACTAAACATTAGGGTTCAAACACATAATTTTGAAAGAAAATGTTAATTAGAACACTAACAAAAAACACATTATATAACTACTTTTACCAAGAGTTTCATTCTCTTCGTCTTTCACATCTTTGTAATAGAAAATTTTCTCAAGGGGAATTGTAATGGAATAGGGGAAGGATGTATACAAAACATTGATTCAATAACCGAACCTCCATTTGCAACAAATATGCAAATTATAATACTAAAAATTAGACCCTTTTTAGCGCCCCGGGTGGGGGGAGGGGTTGGTTTGGAGCTTGAAAGAGTTAAATGCTATGTGAAAGTTCAACAACATAACAATTATATGGCAAAAAATCTATAATGCATGACATATGTGAAGTCATGTCCAAATTAATTATCATAAGTATAGGTTAGTCACCTATAAATTCAGAATAGGAATGTAATCATCACCCCTGTGTTCCATATACACATTCCTCTAAAATAGATACAAAAATCAAATCGCTGTGATTTTGAAATTTGTACCAAGCATGTCCCTAAAATAGGGTCAATATTTATTCTGAAACCACAAAAAGATAATATACATTTGTATTAAATCATATTCACTTGTAATAATCACAGGGGTGTTAGACGCTATTTACCCTTTTCGTTTCTTTTCAGCCCTAGAAATTATTAGCATATCTCATTCATCTTAAAATAACATATGTATTTGAAATGTTATTTGCTTTATTTTCTTGACAAATTACTGCTTTCACACTAATTCAAGTCGAAATCTAAACATAGTTGATAGGATCCATATTATATTATTGCATTTACATTAGCATCTAATGGTACTAAAAGAAAAACTTAGAAACACCATTACCACCCAATTCTTTTTCCTATTTTCTTTCAATAATTTTTTCCCTCCTTGGTCACACTATTTTGTTTAACATAAGGTAGGAAAAAAAGAGCTGGATTTCGATCGGTTACAACTGTTTACGCCATGCCAGATATCTATATACATATATACATATATATATGTGTGTGTGTGTGTGTGTAGCTTTTTATTTTTACTCCCAAACAAAGCAAGCTAATTTAGTTTTGCATAGATAAAAACTCATTAATGACTGCCATTAAACTCAGTGTTGGAGATATGTTTGAATTTATTTCATTTCCGTTACCCCTTTTCAAAAACCTTCATGTCCTCATCAACCGTGTGCATGAACCCATCAATTTTACAGCTCGTGAATTCCCAGCAAGCTCTAATGCCAATGTGAAAATTGCCTAAAATGTTTGCTCTGTAATAATAATAATTAACAGGTGGCTGATGCGTATATTTGCAGCTCCTTTGCATGGTATGAAGTGTCTATTTGCTGACATAAATAAAATTGTCGTGACATAATTTTTTGTGTGTGTTTTTTTCTGTGTTTGTGTGTGTGTTTCTTTATATTATTGCTTTTTCTTCATACCTTTAAAATTTCATCACGCATCTATCACCAATGGAGGTTTCATGCGTCTCTCATGGCAGCAGCACTCCACTTGACAGGGACGACGCAGCATCGTCAAAAAACGACGTCGTCGAATGGAGTTTCGAGGAGAACAAGATGTTTGAGAATGCCCTAGCTGAGCTCAATCTTGATGCTGAGGATATCCTTGAGAAGCTCTGTTGTTTTGTTCCTGGGAAAACAATTGAGCAGATCAAACAACACTATGAAGAATTGGTGGAAGATGTCAACAACATTGAATTAGGTTTTGTTCCTTTGCCTAATTATAATGACGATCTGCTGGAATCATCAGGTCCTACAAGCCATCATCAGAAGAAAAAGAAGAAAGGGGCACGTTGGACCAAGGAAGAACACGAGTATGTCTCTCTCACCCTTTATTTTTGCTTTATACTACCATACAAAAACTCAGATATCAGTATAGGGAACGTGTTGTATAGTTAAAATTTTTTAATGGATGATCAAAATATGCCAACTAGATTTCTTTTGTCAGAAAAAAAAAAAAAAAACTCAGAAAAAGAATTAGACTTTTGGATTCTTGAATTTAATTTTAGCTAGCTGGGTTACAAGTTTCTTATTTTTTTAATGATTGAAATAACAAAATCAAAAAGTTACAAAATTTTAATGCTCGAGATATTTGAGTTTTTTAAATTTCTGGGGCGTTTCTCACCATCCTTGTGCAAAGTATTATAATTCGGTTTATAAAACTTCGTCACTCCAAAAAACAGAAAATCTAAAAATTAAAAAGAAATATAAAAACTTCCCCTTGACTATCTGATTCTATTAAATCCGTCGACTGAAACCAAGTGCATCCATTGCTTAATTTGATTCCAAAATGAACTGAAAAATCAGTGCTCAGGTGTATAAAGTTTTTTGAAAGCAAGACACACTAAGTGGTCTAATTAATTGAACATTGAAGGGTGATAGCAGGCAAATAATCCTTTACTCACCAGCAAAAGTGGGAATAATAAATAGTAAATATATTAGTTTGTCGATAAAAAATCTTGAATTTGAATCTCTTAATTAATCTGGTGCATGTATATTAGAGTTGTGGTATTACATTATATTACAAAATTTATAATTTTAGAAAAAAAATCAATGTGATAATAATTAAAAAGAATTCTTCATTATTAAAAGAGTTTTTTTTTTCTAACGGACCTCCTGTGTTATAGTGAAATTACGTCGTTGGTCCTTGTATTCTCAAAACTCTCTACTTATCTTCTTTTATTTTTTCACAACTTGCATGAATACCTCTTTCATAAAATTTTTCATCCATTTTAACAGGAAGTATGCTACATGCTCCAAAAATAAGAGTGGGCTTTGTTTTTGGCCGTTAATTGCATATATACCCCCTGCATTATTTTTTCAATTGATTATTTATATTTCCCAAAAAAAAAGAAAAAAGTTAAAATCACTACCCCACCCCCACCAATAGCCCCATCATCACCACCCTCCTCCACCCCCACCACCACCACCACCACCATGCCCTTCGCCGTGAATCCACAGCAAGAAACCTTTTCTTCTTTGATTTATGCCCCGTGCATTTATTTTTCTAATTCTAATTGATTCATCTTATTTTTAAAAATAAAAATTAAATCACCACCCCCACCCCATCAGCAGCCCACATCACCACCATCATGCCCTCCATCACTGACAAGAATTCTCTTCTTCTCTATTCTATACCCCTTGTGTTTATTTTTTTAATTGATTCATCATATTTATAAAAAAAAAACATTAAATCTCTCTCTAGAAAGAGAGAGAAACAGAGATAGATGATGGTCCGGGTGGGGTGGGGTGGCGGTGGCGGTGGCGAGGGTGGGGTTTTTTAGCCTAATGAAGAAGACTTCTTTTTTTTATCTTTTATTTTTTATTTTTATTACTTTTTAAAATAAAATAAGGACAAAATGGACTTTTACTAAAATATAATAGTAGCAAAATAGATATTTTACAAAATCTGTTAATGATTTAACAAAAAAATGATAGTTAGGATGTGTTTACAAGTTTCGAAAAAGTACAAGGGGATACGTAAAGAGTTTTAAGAATATAAGGACCAATGATATAATTTCACTATAACACAGGGATTTGTCAGTAAAAAATCCTTATTAAAAAGGAAAAAGTCTCCCTTAGTCCCTGTACTCAATGTAGGATTGGCATTTACTTGGGATCACCAATTATGTGGGCAAAAGCTTTCGTTATGTATTTTTCTGCTCATTTCACGAAAGTTTTTTTTTTTTTTTTTGGTTACTTTAATTCGTGGCACAGAAATTTCCTTGCTGGGCTATGCAAGTATGGCAAGGGGGACTGGAAGAGTATTTCAAGAAACTGTGTGCTTAGCAAGACCCCAACTCAAGTGGCAAGTCATGCCCAAAAGTACTACCTTAAACTTGAGAAGTCCTCAAAACCTACAAAGGCCTCAACTTCTCAAGACACCACTAGGGCTGCTATGTCTTCGCCTCCTAATCCTTGAGAGAGGCTGTCGTTGCCAGTGTTCTTGAGATTGGATCCCCTAATAACATATGATGTTGTGGACCTCCTAGTAACATAAAATGTCGTAATTGATTATTCAAACCATTTTATTATAACATTATTATTAGTTCACTACCATCATTAAATCTCATTCATAGTGACTTTATAACATTAGAATTTTACGAGGATCCGGTCCAAGTTTTCAATCATCATAGATGTATTGCATTCATCCTGTGGTAAGAACAAATGAGCTTCATGATAAGCTTCTCAGTTTAAGTTTATTGGTAATGTTGCTACAAGTAGTGGGTTAAACAAACATGCGTCCTCAATCTTTAAGACTGATTTTTTTTCCTTTACTAATTTCTGCCACTAATAAGCAGTAGCGAATGTTTCGTTATCTAAATAAATTAAAGCAAATCAACTGGTTTTTTTTTTGGGTTTACATTTTAGATCTTGTGAGCCTCTGACTTAAGATGCGGATCAAATTATCAAGAACTTTTTTGTCTATTGGCATTGAGGCTATAGTTATTTTTATTTGTATATATTAAAAAAAAAAAAACTAGTTTACCGCTATGCTTCAAACTGTCATAAACATACATTGGGCCTGTTTGAATGGGTTTTTTTCAGGAAAAAGTATTTTTTTTTCTTAAAAAAGTTATATTAAATTTGCAATAACTATTTGATTTGACTTCTAAAAAAGTTAAAACTCTGAAAAAAGCTCAAATACAGCTTTTCTTGTAAGCCAAAATTTTCAACTTCTAAGAAAAACTAATTTCCAAAAGCTATTAAAAAAAATATTTTTGAAAAAAGCTAATCCAAATGAGACCATTCTCTATTCTCATCTCTCTTTTACTGTTGGCAAGAAAAAAGATAAATTACACTAAACCTCCTATAATTTATTATAAATACATGTTACCCTGTAATTTGAAAATAGGCACGTGCTCCTCCTATGGTTTTAAAATATATAGTATATATGCCCCAAAAAATAGGTACGAGACCTCTCTATGATCCTAAATATGTAGCTCATATACTCCCTAAAATGGGTGTCCGTACTTATTTTAGAACCACAGGAGATAACATATATGTTGGGGAAAAACATACAAACACGAAGAATACGAGAAGAAATAACGGACACAAGAAATTACGTGGTTCGACTTTGAAGCCTACGTCCACGGGCAACAGAGAATAATTATATTACTGATCACGAATGCTACAAGGCTCTCACTTTGGTTTCTCTCACCCCACATACCACAAGAGGTATGAACCTCTACACCCCCATGGGGTGCGGCCCTAAAGCACCAAATACAATGTCCTAGCCCCTATTTATAGTACACAAGTATCCTAATCCGTATTCTACAAGGATAAGGAGACAGTATACTACTAGGAAAAGTAAACAGTATACTACAAGGAAAAGGACACATATTAATTATATAATACGGGCCACATTCAACAAATCTCCACCTTGGCACGTATTCACTCTAATCAACATACCATCATCCCTGCTGCCAACTACCCCTAAGGGCTCACTGCTCCACACCACAAATAGCAACCAAATCCTAACAATGCTTGAACTTGCTGACTGGAACCACCTTAGTCATCATATCTGCTGGATTCTCATGGGTAGAAATCTTCTGCACCGATATGATTCCTTGTGATATAATATCTCTGATAAAATGATATCTGATATCAATGTGTTTAGTTCTCTCATGATACATCTGATTCTTCGTCAGATGGATTGCACTCTGGCTATCACAAAAGTGTACTTGTATTTTGCTGCAGTCCAAGATCACGAATCAGGCCTTGTAACCATATGGCCTCCTTTACAGCTTCTGCAATTGCCATGTACTCCGCTTCAGTAGTCGACAATGACACGATGAAGCGTAATGTCGCTTTCCAACTGATAGCACATTCAGAGAGAGTAAACACGTAACCCGTCAGAGATCTTCTCTTATCAAAATCACCCGCAAAGTCTGAATCACAATAACCCACCAACCTCGCGCAATCTCCAGTCATCTTGCTAAATAGCAAACCTACATTTGCAGTGCCACGCAAATATCTCATTATCCATTTCACCGCTTCCCAGTGTGCTTTCCCAGATGATGCCATATACCTGCTCACAACACTAACTGCATGTGAAATATCAGGACGAGTGCACACCATAGCATACATCAAGCTACCAACAGCACTCGAGTATGGAACATGAGACATATGCTCCATCTCCTCCTCAGATTTAGGTGACAAATCTGCAGACAATTTGAAGTGAGCAGCAAGCGGCACACTCACAGGCTTAGCTTTAAGCATCCCGAAACGCTCCAAAGACCTTCTCAATATAACTTTGTTGAGACAAGAATAGCTTCCAGCGTTTCTATATCTGTGAATCTCCATGCCAAGAATCTTCTTGCTCCAAGATTCTTCATCTCAAACTCATCATCTAGCTGCTTCTTTAATTTGTCGATTGCAGACATGCTTTTAGCAGCAATAAGCATATCATCGACATACAACAGCAAATACACAAACGAACCATCTGGAAGCTTCTTGAGATATACACAGCTGTCGTAAGCACTCCTTGTGTATCCAGCACTTACCATGAATGTGTCAAATCTCTTGTACCATTACCGAGGTGACTGCTTCAACCCATACAAGGATTTCTTTAGTTTGCAAACATGGTTTTCCTTACCAGGAACTACATACCCCTCCAGCTGACTCATGTAAATTTTCTCTTCAAGATCACCATGCAAAAACGCTGTTTTTACATCTAGCTGCTCAAGCTCTAAGTCATGAAGAGCAACCAAGGCAAGTAAAACCCTGATGGAAGTATGCTTCACAACCGGAGAGAACACTTTGTTGAAGTCAACACCCTCCCTTTGTGTATAGCCTTTTGCCACCAACCGTGCCTTGTATCGAGGACCCTCAACCCCTGGAATACCTTTCTTTTTCTTGTAAACCCATTTGCAACCGATAACTCGCTGTCCCTTAGGCAATTCAACAAGCTCCCATGTTTGATTCTTCTGAAGAGACTCAATCTCCTCACTCATGGCACCCACCTACTGAGCAGAATCTTTCCTAGATATGGCCTCTTTGTATGAATTCGGCTCATGTCCTTCAATTGTTTCGGCAACAATCAAAGCATAAGCAACAAGATCAGCGTATCCATGCCTTTGAGGCTCTCTAATCTGTCTCCTTTCTTGCCCAGTGGCAATGCTGTACTTCTGTTGTTCAGGCATATTTTGATCATGTGCCTCAGTTGGTTGAGTCGGCTGAATTTGACTGCTACTACTAGTAGATGAAATATTTGGAACATCAACAAATACCTCCACCTGCTCTTTGACACCGTGGTCTAAACCAGCTACCGGTTTCTCCTTTTCTTGGTCTAATGAAGCAGACTCATTGAATATCACATCCCTGCTGACGAGGAAACCTGGAGACTTTAGATCTGTGCACCACAACCTGTAACCTTTCCTCTCGGATGCATAGCCTAGAAATATGCATTTCTTTGCCCTCGGCTCCAACTTGCCATCCTTCACGTGAGCGTATGCGAGGCAACAACCGAACACCCTCAATTAAGAGTAGTCGAGCTTACGGACCATAACTCAAAAGGAGTTTTCAATTCAATAGCTTTAGATGGAGACCTATTCACCAAGTAGCATGCCGTATTGGCGGCTTCACCAAAAGTCTTGACTCAAACCAGTTGGGAGAGCATACAACGAGCTCTCTCCACCAGAGTTCTATTCATGCGTTCTGCAACTCCATTCTGTTGTGGTGTCCCTACACATGTGCGGTGTCTCACAATGCCATGTTTCTTGCAGAACTCATCAAACTCTTTGTTGCAATATTCCAACCCATTGTCAGTCCTAAGACGCTTAATTTGTTTACCAGTCTGCTTCTCAATCAACGTCTTCCACTTGACAAATGTTGGAAACGCCTCATCTTTAGTTTTTAAGAAGTATACCCACACCATCCGAGAGTATGTATCAATGAAAGTGATGTAATACCTGGCACCTTTCTTGGAAGGAACTTTATTAGGACCCCAAAGATCGAATGAATATAATCAAGTGTGCCTTTGGTGTTCTCCCCGCCTCTTGAACTTCACCCTGGTTTGCTTTCCAAAGACACAATGCTCGCAGAATTCAAGCTTTCCAGTTCTTTGTCCACAAAGCAAATCCCTCTTGCTCAGCTCGGTTAGTGTTAGTCCCCTCTCGCTCATATGGCCCAACCTTTTGTGCCATAACTGCGTAGTGTCATTATCACTCTCCTCGGATGTAACAGTTGCAACACCTGTAACTGTACTACCTTGAAGGACATATAGGCTGCCAGTCAAGTTCCCTTTCAAGGGCACAATTGCACCTTTGGTCACCTTTAAGACACCATTCTCACTTCGGAATTTTTATCCATGAGAATCCAAACGCCCAAGAGAAATCAAGTTTTTCTTCAGCTCCGGTACATGCCAACACTCGAGAGATCTTGTAATACCATCAAACATCTTGATATTTATGATGCCCATTCCCTCCACCTTTAACGAAAGATCATTGCCTAGAAAGACTTTCCTTCTCTTTTGGAATAAGAAGAGAACGATCGCGCCTAGGACATATATGGAACGTTGCACCAAGATCAAGAATCCATTGATTTTGCCACGTGATCCACTCACGATCAAAACTTCCCGGTACTACTCGAGTTATCTCCATCATCACAAGACTCTCCACCACATTAGCTGAATTCTCCACCTTTTCTTTCCTTTTCTCGTCTTGGACATTCTTTCTTAATGTGACCCTTTTCGCCACACTCAAACAACAGCGTAGCTTCCTTGCTCTTGATTTTGACCTTGACTTGCTTTTCTTTCTATCCAAGATCCACCTCTATTCTCCGATCTCCCTCTAATCACTAAACCTTCACCATGAACTTCTTCCCTATTTCCCAAAATATGTGTTTGAAGATCCTTCGATTTTAATGAAGTAATCACATCTTCAAAAGTAATTTTATCCCTCCCGTACAACATAGTGTCCACAAAGTTCATATATGAAGGTGGTAAGGAGCATAATACAATCATAGCTTGATCTTCGTCATCAATTTTAACACCCACATCCTTCAAAGCAATAAAACAAGAGGTAAACTCATCAAGGTGTTGTTTTAGTGAGATACCTTCTTTCATTCTAAGATGATACAATCGCTTCTTCAAGTAGAGGCGATTAGTGAGAGATTTAGATGCATACAATTCCACCAAAGTATTCCAAGCCTCAACTGCTGTCGTCTTCTCAGCAATCTCCAACAATACTTCAATTATCACGAACATATGTATTGCACTCAAGTCTTTCGCCGAGTTCTTCTCTCGTTCTGGTTCTATCTTTTCGGATCACTCCTTCAATGACTTTCCAAAGTCCCTGCATTGTCATAAATGCTTTGAATCTGATCCTCCAAAGACTGAAACTCATTCTCCCGTCAAACTTCTCGATTTCAAACTTTCCACCTGTGGAAGACATCTTCGTTTACTCAAAACTCACACTTCGGGATTGAATTTGGCTCAATGGATCGCAAAAACGGATTCAGCTCGTCGAAAAACCTTAGGAACACCCCTAGTCAACTTTGGTCAACACCGGTCAAAGTCAAACCTGTTGGTCAAAGTCAACACCGTCCCTAAACACGTACTTCAGAGCAGAATCTTGAAAAACAGAGCCCAAAAACGGACTCAGCACGTCGAAAAACGTGGGGTAAGGCTTTGGTCAAACTCGGTCAACCTTTGGTCAATGGTCAACGGTCAAAGTCAACCCCGGTCAAAGGTCAAAACAGTTTTTTTTTTTTTTGTTTCAGGACTAAATCTAAGCCCAAATAAAATTTTCTTTTTTATTCTTTTGGCCTAAACTAAGCCCAAACCCAAAAAAGAAATTTATTATTTTTCTGGCCTAGAACCCATGCCCAACAAAAAATTAATTAATCCAAGACCCAAGGCCTAGCCAAAATTGGACAAGGCCACTACCCAAGCCCGATCCAAATAAACCCAAAGACCCAAAGCCTACAAACCCTAAACCTGCTTTACAAACTTGAACCAATTTCCAAAAAATAATACCTGAATACCAAAAACCAACCTCAAGAGCACGCGAACTCTATCTTCTTCGCTTGTTCTTCAAACCCAAACACGAACCAGGACCGGCCGACACAAACTTCCACTCCAACCACCAACGCTCAACGTAGACAGCACCGGAGCACTCCTCGCCGAACAAAGACCTTTGTTTAATGAGGCACCGTTTGGTTTGAGAAATTTTGGTTTCACAGTGAGTTTTGATTTTTCCTTTTTCCCTCAAGCAGCGGAATATATCTAAGCTCTGATACCAATTTGTTGGGGAAAAACATGCAAACACGAAGAATACGAGAAGAAATAACGGACACAAGAAATTACGTGGTTCGGCTTTGAAGCCTACGTCCACGGGCAACAGAGAATAATTATATTACTGATCACGAATGCTACAAGGCTCTCACTTTGGTTTCTCTCACCCCACATACCACAAAAGGTATGAACCTCTACACCCCCATGGGGTGCGACCCTAAGGCACCAAATACAATGTCCTAGCCCCTATTTATAGTACACAAGTATCCTAATCCGTATTCTACAACAGTATACTACTAGGAAAAGTAAACAGTATACTACAAAGAAAAGGACACATATTAATTATATAATACGGGCCACATTCAACAATATATTTATAAAAAAATCATAGGAGGGCGTTGGTGCAATTCTCCTAGAAAAAATTCATTAATATAAAAACTATAACGTTATAACTATAAAACTATATATAGTTAGATATAAAAATAAATAAATATATATACACACACAAACACAAATACACCGGGTGTGGGACGGGCTAGGTTGATAGACTCTATCCCAGCCCCTGTATTATGGGATACTATTACCATCTCTATTCTTTTTCTCTCATTTGCCATACTTTTGCGATATTTTTGCAAAATGGGATAGAATAGAGTATTATTGTCATCCTTATTATCTTTCTCTCACTTGCCACGGCCGGATCGTTGTCATTTTGATCGTTTTGAAGCATGTGCGTTTAGTTCACGATCACCCAACGGATTAACACGGCGAAAAAGTGTTTTGATTCAATAGGGACAAGTGTTCAAAAAGCAACAAAACCAACCTAAGAATTAATATTGGAGAGACAAAGCAGACTGTCTTAAGATGCCATGGTTGGAACCACTTCAAATCGGTTGGTGTGCAATTTGTAGAGCATCAAGCACGCGGTTCTTGAGGCAAAATGAAGAACACGCAAAATCACATTGAAATCTTTCAGGTGGTGTGCAGTTAGATTGCTAATTAGTAGATAGCTAGTGCCTCATGGTACAGATCTTGACACCGAAGTTTGTCATTAGTAAGACATGTTTTGTGTGTCTTCTTTATGGCTATGAAATATTGAAGAAAAATTGACAAAATCTTGAGAAAATATGTTATGTTGCAGCCCAAGAGTCAAAAAAAAAAAACGAAATGGCGGAAATCCCCATCTCCTTTCCATTTTTGTTTTCTAGCTGTGAAGAATTCCGGAGTTCGATTTTAAAAATCAATTGGTCAATGCGAAGAATAGCGACCTAATTTGATAACTGAAAGAAGAGAACAAGGGCCATACGTGAACAAAGATAACTAATCCATAATCTAGGCCTTTAATACCATGTAAAGAATTTTAAGATTTTATTCTAAAAACTAATTGGTCAGTTTAAGGAGTAACCTAGTATCAAGTGACTTGAGATTTTATGAATTTTTTATGTGGGAAAAATAATACTATAACACTAGTATCACACAATAATCTTACGTACACAACTCAAAAGATAATGAGAAGCAATCTTTTTTCCTTTTTTAAAGATTCTCCAATGATAACTTAAACTTAAGACCTATAAATTTTAAATAAGAGATGCTACCAATGAGTTATGCCATCTTTTCCTGCAATAATGTCACCTAAAATTTAACTAAAATTAATAATTAAGTATCTTCATGGACCTCAAAGATTTAAAATCCATGATGAAAAATCTCTCTCGTGAACAATTGACTTTTGCCACCATTATAGTCATTTAATCAAATTTTCCATCCTATAAATAACAAACCGACTTGTGTAATTCACCTGAGAGAAAAGGTTTATAACTAGTCTCTCTTCTAGTTGTAAGCAGTCTAAACAAAGTCTCTCTCTCTCTCTCTCTCTCTCTCTCTCTCTCTCTCGCTCGCTCTCTCTCTCTCCAATGGAGTGGTTTGATTTTGAGGACTTGTTTCTAGACGATTCCTTGTTTAGCTGCTTGACACCTCAACCTGATGAGAATATTGAGCATGCTCAGGCAGCTCCAGGATGGATTTTTGAAGAGAACAAGCTGTTTGAGAATGCTTTGGCTGAATTTGATCCAGCCTCTCCAGGCTTCTTTGAAAATGTCGCTTCCAGGGTCCCCTGGAAATCCATTGAAGAGATCAAAAAGCACTACGAGGCCCTGGTTGAGGACGTTGAGATGATCGAGTCCGGACGTTTTCCGGTTCCGGACTACAAAAAAAATTGCGATGATCATCATCAGGAGCCTCAAGAAGAACAAGTGGTGCTGGAAACGAAGGGAAAAAATGCATCTCAACCTGATGATCAGGTTAAGATAAACACTGCTCAGCGACCACGAAAGAAGGGAACTCCATGGACTGAAGAAGAACACAAGTATTTTGCTCTTAAGCTTTTCTTTTTCTTTCTTTCCTTTTTTTTTTAATTTTTTCTTTTAAGAGAATCAGTAGCAGTTAATGTCCCCACTTACTCTTGTCGATAACTCAAACCCAAAACGCGTAAATCTGAAGAGAGGGGGTACATGCTAGCTATGCATGCTTTCTACTATACTTCGTCTAATTTTGAGTAGCCATTGATTATTTTCTTGATTTTTTTTCCCTCTGCTTTCTCCTTTTTTCCCCCTAACTACTCCTCAAGTACTTGGATTTTGAAGGTTGCATGCTCTTCTATTTCTCTTCCTTTTGATGTGGGGTTTCTTGATCTCTTTTCCTTTGGTTTTCTAATATGTTTTTGCTTCATTTTTTTCTCGTTTTCTCCTTTTAAGGTAATTAATGGTTCAACGGCATTGTTATCCTGATCTTTTGTCTGGTAGAATCATTAGATTTGTCCTATGTTTCAGCGCTGTATGTATTAATTCCTCCAAGAGGGTCAATTTGCGGCATAATCGCTCTATCATTTGCACATCATGCCTGCACACTTCCACGCGCGTACACGTACATAATAATAATTCTCGGAACTCAAAACATGTAGATTCTGAATGGTACCTTTTATCATTGAACTACGTCCTCTTGTCATATTTAAGGTTCGTTTAAATGGACTTTTTTAGAAGTGTATTTTTTTATAACTTTTAAGAAAAGTTTTTTTAAAAGAAAATCAAAATTTTTAACTTTTGAAAAAATTGAATTCAAGTTATTTTAGAGTGTTAATTTTTTCTGAACCTAATCTAAATATTTAATACAAAAAAGATGTAATTCTTTTATAAAAAAAATATTTTTGTGCGAAAAATTAATCCAAACAGGTCTTCGCGTATTTAGCGTTGGCCTAAAGCCATGACTATTTTGTTTTGTAGCAACTCGACTAATTTTCTTACTTTTCACTTTGTCATGACTACAACTTTTTCCAATTATTATTTTTTTCTCCTGTCTGTCATCATTCACAAACAATAATTATATTTAATGTCATTCATCTGCATGCAGGTTGTTTCTGATGGGGCTGAACAAGTACGGCAAAGGCGACTGGAGAAGCATTTCCAGGTACTACGTCACAACCAAGACTCCGACCCAGGTGGCAAGCCATTCCCAGAAGTACTTCCGGCGTCAGAACACCCACGCCCCGAGCAGCGGCCGGCGCCGCCCCAGCATCCATGACATCAAAACTGTCAACTCCACCACCAGCTTCATTTCACCGCCGCCGCTGCCACCGCCACAAACTCAGCTCGGCTGCAGCTCTTCATGCATTAATGGAGGTTACCAACTGCTTCCCTTTCCCCATCCTTATGGCCTGAATTGGCCATTAATGTTCAACAACAATAGCAAGAGCTACTACAAAATCAATGGATTTGGTCAACTTGGTGACTTTTCAAATGGTCAAAGCTCCATGGTTTCACCAATGGTGGACTCTACATTAGTCCCTGTGGTGACCAACCCTATGATGACTCAACCTGCCGATACATATAACCCAGTGCCATACATGCTGCCTTCACTTAACAATAATCAGTGGGGTTAAAATAATATCACAGGAGTATGAAAGAACCAACATATATGTAGTTGTTTTGTGAAGTTGGTGGATCTGTAATTAAATAAGTTGTAGTATAGTATAGTGGACTACTAGAATTCTTCCTATCTTTTGCTAGTTTAGCTTTGGGTTGACAGGACAGTTATGGAGTTGTATGCCAAAACGAAAGATGGGAAGGATCGGGTTCTATGTTATGTATGTTATGTGTAGTTGTAATCCTATCATTTTCTGTCGACTGTGTCATTAGTATATGTATAATGTGTGGATATATATGTGTAGCAAACTTCTTAATTTAGTCTGTGACAATAGTTTAATGTCACTGACATACAAGTATTGTGACATATCACCTTCACTTTTCCATGTGTGAAAAGGTTCATTGATTAATAAATTATTAGTTGAGGTGGGAGCAATATCACCCTTGAAACAAAGAGAACACAAGTTATGAATTTCGAAAAGTGCGTTTGATAAGAGGGCTTTTCTTTAACTGCTTTTGACCCGATAGGAATCTCAATTCCAATATGGCTTAGGGACACTTAGCTCAAAGCAAAAAAAAAAATTATTATTGTGAAAGTCAAGAGACAAAAATGTGACAAAGTTAAGTCACGGATTATTAAGGAAATAAACCCATTTTTTTTTAACTCATAGTTATTGAAAGTATTGCACTGCCAATGCAAGTTCCACACAATTTACCTAACTAAAACATCATAACAAAAAAGATCTAGAACTTATTCTCTCAACGGGTTTAAAGCCACAAATTTGAGGCAATACAATGGTGAGAAGCCTAGCAAACAAACGGATAAACAGCCTACAATTATGGGGAATTACAGTGAAAAAATTCCTTGGCCTTGATATACTTAACAGTTGAAGAATTAATTAAGTTAAATTTTTAATACCATGTAATTAAGAATATCAATCACTGTCATTGTTTATATCTTTTGCAATTTGTTTCTAGCTAGACTCGTTATATGCATATATAGTCACAAAAAAAAAAAAGAAAAAAAAGAAAGAGTTAGAGAATCATCCAACAATACAAAGAAACAAGTAATAATTAGCCTAATGAAGACTAATACGGGGAACGTACTTCTTCCTTCTTTTAAGAGGGTAAATTCATGTAACAAAGTAAAGAGAAAAATTGTAAAAAGTATTATAACAATTTTATACGTGACTTAAAGCTTGAGCCAAATTTACACTTCACAAATCATATGAATTTAATTGTTTACAAATATATACATATCAAAGATCTATTTATTTATATCTTACTAAGCCAAGGGATCTAATATTAATCTTCAAAAAGAAAAAGAAAAAGAAAACTATATGACAATAGATTTTTTTTTTTTGGTTTAATTTTTGTTAAACCTCCATCCCTGTAGAATTGAACCTAGACTTTATACCTGGGAAAAATAGTTTCAACCACTTTAGTTATCTTTTAATCCCACTGTGTGATGATAGATTTATTACATTTTGAGATTGAAGAAGATTGGTAGTCACTTTTTCTATTTCATATTAGTGATCATAAGCGCTACATATATGGCCAATATATATACTTGCAACATATATATCCAACACCCTCAGAGAAATAACTTCACTACCTAGTGTCAAGTTAACCTAATATAGAACTAACTATGTCAGGATACTCCTTGAAAACAAGTGCTCATCAAATAATGTTGATATATATGCCATGATATTGCTTTCATCAAAAGATCAATACCTACTTATTTAAGTGTATTAATATTTATCAATCAAATGTACCATGTTTTATATAGATATCTTTAAGGAAAGAAAATTGACAAAAAAAATTGTAGTAGGTCAACATGTTTTTCCTTTTCTTTATAAACCTAGTTCAAGTTGTTAAGAACTAAATATTTTGTTTCATTCAATCATCATATAGATTTACATTAATAAATAAATTTTTACAACTTCTCTTACAATTGCCATAACCATTTATTTAGAAAAGGTAAAAGGAAAGATCCAACTCCGTCTTTAGAACTTTTGACACCACAGTTGAACTCTACCTAGCAGTACGCAAACATGTTGCTTCAAGGGCACGTCAAACCGATATACATGTACAATGAAGAAAATTATTAGGTTGTCTCCAACAGCTCTCTTATTTTTTTCCTTAAATTAAGTGATTTGAATTATTTTCTTATAATTTGGGATCCCTATTTTTGGTTCTACTCCAACAGCTCCCCTATTTTTTATCAAACTCTCAGTTTAAGGAATCCCTATTTTAGTTTTATTCCAACAGCTCTCCTATTTTAAAATATTACAGTTTAAATCTATGGGGACGGGGGATTGGATTTGGGTGTTGACTTTGGAGGTGAAAAAAACCCTTATATATGGGTTTTTCTTTTAAAGTTGGGAAAAAATTTAAAATTTTGGGATGAAATAGGGGAGCTGTTAGAGTACTTTACTACTAATAACTCCCCTAAATATGGGGGTCTTGTATTTTAAAAGATCTATTGGAGCCAACCTTAAAAGCCAAGTTAAAAAAGTCAAATTATAGAGAATGATATCTAACATTCAAATGCGTAAAACTAAGGCAAAATGAACCTCACACGCGTGGAGAACCACGAAAATTCTCATCCAAAGATTTTGGGATAAAAGACTCTAGAAATGCCATTGATGAGTTGCTATAGTAAAAGTAGAAATTAATTAATACATCTAAGAGCAATAAAGCCACCGATCGGACACATAGATATGTATGTAGACCAATGAATTAATTAGAATGAGATTAATAAATTGGATTGAAGGATCTCAAAATAGTGTAAGGCTTTTTTTTTTTTTTTTTTTTGTTAAACCCCTCACCTCCATCAACATGAGGTATCCCATAATCCCATCAAAATAGTATAAGTATGTTAATTATTTTTTTATTTGCTTTATAATACGTATGTGTGTCATGTGTGTGTTTGTGTTGCATTTGTCTTCTTATGCATTACCGTAAAAAGAAGCCGCCGAAATAAAGCTTCAACATATTGCAAATGACTACCGAAATTTGTCCTTTGGTAAGCTTTCTAGGCCTTGCAACTTCATTTAATTACTCTAAAAGAAATAGAATGTCTTTAGCGACGTATGCAAAGATTCCATTAAAATAAAATTATCTAAATTTCTGTAATAGTTGGTTATGCCTACTCATATAGATCCTTGCTTCATTTACTCTAAAGGAAGAGAAAGAGAGGAAAATTATCTAAATTTCTGTAATAGTTGGTTATGTCTACTCATATAGATCCTTGCTTCATTTACTCTAAAGGAAGAGAAAGAGAGGAAATCTTATAATCAATTATTTGGTCCAACAAAATAAAGAACTGCCAAAGTAATTGTCTAAGAGTTAGTCACAATTGGTCTCCTTTTTGTGGTTTAAATCATATCTTTCTTACATACTGAATGTGAATCCAAGGGTAAGTGTGTCCAAAGTACAATTTGTAGCTTGTGGTGTGGTGTATTAACAGAATTATATTATATGTAAATTTTTGTGTACCATAAAAATATACTCTAAAATACCTTCTTCGCAGAGATATTCTGTCATTCTCTTCTTTTTGTGCATAATTGTTTTACTCACCTTGGCTCATCCACTGACCATCAAGAAGACCACACTATGCTATCCCGGGAGCAAAAAGATGATTATGGGGCATAATGTGTGCAGTAGTAGTAATAGTGGTGGTGTTACTATTAGTGGTAATGCATGATTTTAAATTCATAAGTAAGCATTTTAATAATACCATAAGCACAAAACTATAGGGCATAAGGACCCATTGAGATTGGGTTTCTTTTTTAAAAAAATTTTAATTGAAAAAACATCCTCTCTTTTATGATAAGTATTTAGGTTAAAAAAATTAAAATTCCTAAGTTTCTCAAAGAAATACCATAGTTAAAAAATTTATAATATATATATATATATTTTTTTTAAAACCCAATCTTGAAAATCCTATATCTCATTTCCTTAGAAATATAAAAATTTATGAGTATGGTTCTTCTTGAATTATATCAAGTAAACTTTGATGAAATTATTGTTCGTAAGTTTATAAAAGATCGAGACTATTCTTGTATTTGGCAATGGCAAGGGGTTACTTTATAGAATTGTAATGATGATTTATATAAGCTGGAGAAATTGGCAGCATATTAATGGTCACACCTGCTGTAGAGATACAAATTTTTTTGGTTAAAAATAGTGATCCTTTTGTAGTCACTCAATTTATTTTAATTTAGTTTTAATTTTACAACATTTTTGTTATATGTTTGTATATAATATTCGTGTCTGTTTTATAGGAAGCAATTTCAACTTATGTTTCTCAAAGATTAAAATTGGTTTTTTTTTTTTTTTTTTTTTTGGTTTCGTTCAGGTGCGGATTAGAGAAATGACAAGTAATTACGAAGATAAAATGGAGAATAAGTCAAACACACACCATGATGTTACGATTCATTACATTCACCACTAGAAATAATACGATTGTGAGGAGATGTTGTGTTTTGTAAATTGTTATGGTTTCTCAACTCTGCAATAATCTGTTGAATCTAGATTAGAATTTTTGGAAGATTGTCTTTTCTGATCGTAAGTGAAGCGCTTGTAAAAGTGAGTATACTAGCTTAATTAAGTACACATGGATGAATTCCATATATTATTACCTTATAGGGGACCTTTTTTTTTTTTCACTTGAGCTCGTATATCCCAAGTTACATTAAACTTGAAACTAGTCCATATCGAGCCGCGAGCGGTTAATGAAAAGTCTCTCAACAAATGTACTTCCCAAGATTCAAATTTATATTCTCTCTTTACAGGAATGAGGCTACCACCTCAACCAATAACTTGTTGGCCATAGAGCACTTTTAAATACTAGTATTGGATTATCTCCTTATTAGTGGGGTGATGCTAGATAGGTGAATTAATTTAGACTTAAAATTTGTTGAATCTTAGTTCCAAAATTTTAAATTTTCAGTTATAGGAATTTATCTTGTAATACTAAAGGATAATAAAATTTTATTTTCTTTACACAATACATTCAAATAATATTTCTTTAATATCTGTTGGGTTCCGTGCATATGCACAGGATGTATTTTCACTAGTATATTTACTACAACCCAATAGGAGCATGCATGGCCTAAATGTTACCTGATTAGCTAATGTACGTGAACAATATTAGCATAATGTATCAAACATGTAACCAATTTCTGTTGTAATTATTCTTTAGGGATAAACAATTAATTGCAGATAAAGTAAAAGTAAGGCTGGACGAGAATAATAATATTTATATATTATTTAGCAAAAAAGAATAATATTTATATATTAAAATTTTCCCACCATAACGATGAGCAAATGCACAACACTACTAGAAAATTACATACTAGTGATGAAAGATACTTGTCATTACAAGAAACGTTCTTCAACAAATTGCTGGTCACATTTGAAATAAATAGATAAATAAATAGAACGGCTATTGATGAAGTCGGCTTTCCTCTGCTTTGTCCCTTTTTCTGTTACCTTCAGCAGACACTAAATACGATTCATTATCAATCATTACTACATTCATCAAGTATATAACTTTGACTTTCATTCAAAGGCTTCGTAAATACCTCATCTTCACTCATTATCAAAAACACTTGTAATGGCATACAATGTTAACAATAGCAAAATATGACCTTTTTGGCTTTTTAACTTGGTTGAGGAATTTTATCAAATACTTGGATCAAATCGGCAAAAATAGAGTGGAAATCAACAAAAAAGCAAATAATAAAGGACACAAGGATTTATAGTGGTTCAGTACTAGAATGAGAGAAGAGACAAGAATAAGAGAAAAGAGGAGAATAATTTTATTGATAATGATGCGTGTACAATTATGACATTCAAATTCCTATTTATAGGAATACAATGACTTACTTTCCGAAATTTTTCTTTACAATATTAGAAGGTTTTTCTCTTCTCGAGCTTGGATTTGGATTATAACCGAATAATACTATACAGAATATGAATATCTACATGATACATAACACCTTTCATTTATTAAGGGATAATTTTCTTTTTTTATATTTTTAAGAGATATATATGAAACTTTATTTGATCAACTCTCATCGTTCATACTTCATAAGTAGCCAAAGAAAAAGTTAGGGGGTGATTTTGTTTTTTGTTTACAAGCCAACTTTACTTATAAGCACAATTTGCCAAACAGGTAAATTTTATTTTATTTTTTACTTATCCCAAACACCCTCTAGAAAGGACCTTTTTCTTTTCTTAAAGAATAGAATTATCATTTTATCTAGTCAAATCACTTTACTTATAACCAAGTGTAAAAAAAAGATGTTTTTTCTCACTTGTTTATAAGTAAGTTTTAATTAATTTTACCAACACATAAGTTTTCTCTTTTTGCTCATAAACAAGTATGACTTACTTATAGACAAAGTCAAATACCTCTTCATCTAGGTGAATATAGTTGGGTTTAGTTTTAAGTACTTGGTAAAGCTTGATTTGATATAGTTCGATTTAACTTCTCCAACTCATAACTCCATCTTAAAAAGCAATGAGCAAGCTACTAGCACTTTTCTTCTCAATCCAAAATAAAAAAAGAAAGAAAGAAAAGAAGCTACTAGCCCTTTTCTTGTGGTGGTGATGCAAGAAAACTACTAGTCAAAATAATAAATTTATTTTGTGTGAAAGGGAATCAGAAAAATGAAAGGTGTGGAAAGCGACACAAAAGCCGGAAAAAGGGCCAAAAAAAAATTAAATGTGGAAAAAGAAAAGGGTACGACGACGTATCTGGGAACGACTGAGTTTTCAATAAAAAACGACATAACAAAAGTAAAAACCCCACTCGCGTCTTTGTTTTTTGGTTCCAAGAGTTTTGGGCCGCGAGGTTTAAGGGGGGAGAAGAAAACACAGAGATCGAATTTTCTGCACACCCAAAAGGGAGGAAAAAAAAAAAACCTGAAGAAATTTCTTCTGTCTCTTTGAAAGTTAAACTCTTGATATGGGTTGAGGAAGAAGAAGAAGAAGAAAAAGGGTGTGTGTTTCTTGAAGAAAAAAAAAAAAGAAAAAGAGAAAAGAAAATGGAACAAGTGAGGGGAATAATAGAAGGAAGAAGAATATGTGAGGAATTCTCACCAGGGTATTTTGGGTTGTGTGCAATTGGGGGATTGCTAAGTGCTGGTACAACCCATGTTGCCATCACTCCACTTGATGTTGTTAAAGTCAACATGCAGGTACATCTCTTTAATATCTAAGTCGCCATTTTTTTGGTGTGTATGCATTGATTTTAGTTGATCTTTTTTTTTTTATTGTTAATAAATGTCTTTCTATATTTGGCATGTGTTTTTGTTGGTTGGGCTACATTTTCCACTTGAATTTGCATTTTTTTTTATTTTGATTTGCCTTTGTTAGTGTTGAGTTTTGGTTGGGCTACATTTTCCACTTGAATTTGCATTTCTTTTTTGTGATTTTGATTGGCTTTTGTTAATGTTGAACTTTAGTCATGTTGGTTTTTTTTTTTAAAAAAAAAAAAAGCTAAGCAGGACGGTATAAAACATTGTTGGATTTTGCATATGGATTAAAGAGATCTTATGTTTTGGTTTTTTAATGTTACTGTGATGTTCTAAAGTTGGTGTTTTTAGTTAAATGGGAATTGAATTTTGCGAAATGAGTGGAAGAAATTTATGTGACCACCCCTACTGTGAAATAAATGTTCAAAATGTATTTACGAAAAGATTTTATATGATGTCTACTCTTAAAAGCTAACTTGGAATTTTGCCATGGAGTCATTGATTTGCATCTGCTATGAAGAGTTCAGGAAGTTAGTCCTGTTATTGGCTACCTTTGTGAGGAAGAATGAGAGGAAAAGGCTGTGGATTGCGCCATAAAGTCAAGTCCTTTAGGCTCTTTTCCACATCAAAATAATAGGAAAAGAGAAAATGTTGGCGTGATGTCTAACTAGAGTTCATATTTTGTTTTCTTCTGAGCTATATGCATATGAGGCTACAAAATCTGGGTTGCAGAGGAAACAGATACACCAGAGTTTAGGGTAATGAAAACTGTGTTAGGATGGGAATATATTAATGCTCAAACTGTTTAATAGTAGAGTAAGGTACAAAGTAGTGCCAGCTTGGGAGTGGTAACAAAGTACTTCATGAATCTCATAGCGGAGAGGTGGCTAGATGTGTGTAACATGCTTATGATATCAAAAACCACTGTTGCAATGCCAACATTAAAATCCATCATACCAGGAGTACTCTTTTCAGTTTTCGTTGTTTTTCTCCATTTGTTTATCGTTTGGAAGGATGGTGGTCTTTTTTGTGGGGTGGCGGGCACAATGGGTAAGGGTGTTGATGGACTGTGAGTGGTTGTTATGATAAAAAATCACCTTTTATATTTCTGCAATTTCTTTTCATCATAGATCATTCTTTAATGACCTAGAACTGCAAAATATGAAGCTTCTTTCAAACTTCCATATTTTGTGCACTGTGGATTTTTCCTATGCCTTTCAGACTTGTTTTTCATTTGGTAGTTTTGTTGAGCATAGCTTGATCTCTTGAAGTACTTTTGTAATCCAAAAGGTCCACCCTGTGAAGTATAATAGCATTTCAAATTGCTGTACCACTATATTGAGAGAACATGGCCCTTCTGCATTTTGGAGAGGATGGACAGGAAAGTTTTTTGGATATGGTGTTCAAGGTGCTTGCAGATTTGGTCTCTATGAATACTTCAAGAAGGTCTACTCAAATGTGCTGGTGGATCAGAACAAAAGTTTGATCTTTTTCCTTAGCAGTGCTTCTGCTGAAGTTATTGCCAATGTGGCTCTCTGCCCTTTTGAGGCCATTAAAGTTCGTGTGCAGGCACAGCCTCATTTTGCTAAGGGCTTGGCTGATGGTTTTCCAAAGCTATATGCATCAGAAGGGTTCCGTGGGTACAGAAGTCCTAATCATGATTTATTTAACTCATCAAGGAGTCACATCTCTTGGTTTACTGACTTAATTTATTTATTCTTTCTGATTTCAGTTTATACAGGGGGCTCATTCCTCTATGGGGCCGCAATTTACCATGTAATTCTCTCATATCTGGTCACTCTGTGATGCTTCATCTGTGGATGATTATGTAATTGCTTATGAAATTTTCTGTCATCATGAAAGATAATTAAACTTTCTTAGAATTAACAAGATCACAAATATATTGATGCATATGAATATATGCATATGTGCTTGCGCACACTTGTCGATATATATCTATCACATATATGAAGTGCTTAGAACCTTTCAGAAGTTAGAGAAACAGATAATTTTTCCTTTCGTTGGCATAAACAAGTGTGACAAAGCTATTGTGAAAGTTAGTAAAATTAAAAGCTTGATAAGCAAGTTAGTAAAATTAAAAGCTTGATAAGCCTGCAAACTACCAACAGTGAAAAGATAAATATAGCCTACTACAATTTGGATACAAAGGCTGCAATACTATGATAATATGTATCTTATTAATCCCTCCGCATTCTTTTCTGCAGTCTCTATGGTAATGTTTTCAACCTTTGAGCATTCAGTAAATTTTCTGTATCAAAATGTAATTCAAAGAAGAAAGGAAGACTGCTCAAAAATCCAACAGCTTGGAGTGACTTGTCTAGCTGGATATGCTGCGGGATCTATCGGTAGCATTATTTCAAATCCAGCTGACAACATTGTTGCCTCCCTTTATAACCAAAAGGCTGATAGCCTGAAGCTGGTAAATCACCAAGTGATACTGTTTTCTGGAATTTGTTTCTCAATCAAGATTGTATCTTTGAGTTTAATATGCCTATTCACAATGCCAGGCAGTCAAGAAAATTGGGCTTGTGAATTTATTCACAAGAAGTCTTCCAATTAGGATAATGCTAGTTGGGCCCGTTGTGACATTGCAGTGGTTGTTCTACGATACCATTAAAGTGCTCAGTGGATTGTAAGTTACCTTTTTCTCTTTTGACCAGCTAAAATTGAAAATTCATTTCATCATAAAGTAGCTAAAGTTCTTTATATTCATCCAGAACGTATGCAATGTCTGGATCCTTGTTGACATATTTGTTCTAATTGGCTAAGAGCATCCCAAACTGTAGCCTAGATGAACACCTGAATTTGATATCA
This sequence comes from Cordia subcordata, assembly GCA_028554755.1. Taxonomy (NCBI): domain Eukaryota; kingdom Viridiplantae; phylum Streptophyta; class Magnoliopsida; order Boraginales; family Cordiaceae; genus Cordia; species Cordia subcordata. The sequence continues at coordinate 4,110,033 of JAPTOF010000022.1, read as the reverse complement.
ACATTTTTATCTATACTCTACATTCACCACTTCCACAAGATTTTTGCTTTTTGTTTGTTTATATTATATGAAGTCACTTGTCAAAATATTTTCTTTCTAAATCCCCCACCCTCAAACCCAACCCTCCGCACCCCATGGGATTTGAACCCAGGATATTATTCCTGGGGAAAGTAGTGTCAACCACTTGAGCTGTTCACTAAATCCCCACTTGTCAAAATATTTTCCATTAAGGAATATAATTTCTACTTTGCTAGCAAAGTGGAACTGAGAGTGGTGGAGAGTTGAAAAAAGTTGCCTTGTAGTGGAAGAACCAGTCAAGCTCATGATCGGGATGCAGTCTTGAATGGGCCGTTCGATGCTGAGGAAAGTGATTGTTTCTGCTAATAAGAATTGCTAAATGAGAACGCTTTCTTCTGCTGATGTTCATAGCTTAATCATAGTTGTTTGAGTGGAAGTCGCTTTGGTCTCTTCTAATTTTATTTCCATTTTCTAGCACTGGTCTTTTCATCTTAAATTTCTAGGTTCCCTTAACTAGGGCACTTCTTTTTAACAATTTGTGGAAAAAGTACTTTTTTGAGTAGTCGAAAATTCTGTTTTCTCCGGAGTTTCAATTTTTTTTTTTTAAGCCAAGCCAAAAAAGAATACTTGTTCCTCAAAAAAAAAAAAGGAAAAATCCAAAGAGGCTCTAATTCAGCATAAAGAGAATATCCTCATGCTGAATCTCTCACTTCCGATGATACTAAGCTCCCAAAAAATTGTTGTTTGACACTGAATTGCTAATCTAATTCTTATGGTCATTCCACCTGTAAAAGTACGAATAGCAGAAAGAGGCACATATGTGATCACGTTTTGCTGCACCTTAGGAAAAGGGTATTTTGTTCTTACAGTTGGTAGCATTTTTGTGTCAAAAATACTTACCGGCTTCATGCAACTCTTTCCATAACAATCACGGGAGGGTTAGTGGGGGCATGTTGCTTTAATGTTCCATGTTCTAATCTATGGCCCAAAGCATGTGAAGGATTTTAGATAAGACTGGTATCAATCTCAATTATTTCTTCTTAGACTTCAGACTTTATATGATCACAAAGTCTGTGCATTAGGTTAATTTATGTGAATGGATGAAATAAACATGCATGGCTTAGTTTTTCCTATTGCTTTCCTCTTATATCGAGACACTTTTGGCAGGCCCACGAGCGGACATGTTGACGCACATACAAACAGAAATGGAACAGAAGCTGATGCAAAGAAACTCTCCAGTTAGATGTTTTTGTAGCAAATGACAACAGTCTTCGAGTCGAGAAAGATTTTTGAAAGCTGAACATTATACAAGTTCACGATTTGGTAGTATATACAGAGGCTAGTATTAGCATCTGCACCGGTGATCTAATTTTGAGATTGCAGATGTAATAATGCCGAAACTCGGTATGTTCACGAGTCCTGCACGTTCTGGCTCAATACCTGATGTTGATGATGCAAAACCATACGCCATCAGCATTGAAGTTAACATGATTATATCATAAGTCCTTTTTTGGAAGCTTAATTTAGAGCATCAAGCAACTGCAACCTTTGATTCTTTTGCAGTTACATGAACATTCATGCAAGTTTGTGATGTACAAGTCCATATGCAGTGTTTTCAGTTTACCAGCTTCAAATTACTTGATGAGGTGTTAACACCATCCTGTTTTCAGTCATTGCTTTTGCTACACTTGAGGAGAAAACTGCAGTAATGTACTTCTTTTGGTCCTGTACTTGGGTTAAACTTACAGATTATGGGTTCGTTTCAATTAGTTTTTTTCAAATGCATTTTTTATTTTTTATTTTTTAAAAAGTTTTTTTTAACAAATTAAAATTTCTAACTTTTGAAAAAAAAAATGAGTTTAAGCCTTTTTTAAAGTTTTGCTTCTTTTGAAATTAAGCCAAATATTTATTGTAAAAAAGGATATGATTTTTTAAGGTATATATATTTTTTTTAACTTATTTCATGAAAAAAAGTCAATCCAAATAAATCTTACATAATTTATCACTCTTTTTTCACTGCTCAGAATTTTTTTTTTTTATATTACGAGAAACTCATCTTAAAATAAAACTATGTTAGAACTTATTTACTTATTTTTTCAATTTATAATCTCTACAAAGCTAAAGAAGCTTCACTGGTGAATTCCAAGATCAAGCCTTAATTTTCTCTGTGGTTTGTGAGCTGTTTCAAACTTAGCCATCACCATCTTTAAAAGGCAGCGGTTCTGGTGATCATAAAGCAAAGGACTCATTTTAGCAACGGCAGTAGTGTGAATCCTACTCAAACTTTCTTTAAAAATAATAATAATAATTAAAAAAATCCTTCTCTGCAAATTAAGAATTGCATTGATTTTTTCATAGGATTTTGCAAGTTGCAACACCAAAATTCATTGACAAAAGGCCTTGTTCATGGTAGAAATCAAAAATAAATTATCTAAAATTTGAACAAAACCATATTTATTAGGAAGCAAGTTACAAGAGAACAGAAGATCATTATGAACACAAATTCAATTTCCTGGAATGACTTGTCGATACTTTGAATTCCGGTCTCCAGGCAAAGCTCAAAAAACTCACACATTACTGTCAATCAATGAGTTCCTCATCTCGTCAACAATTGCATGGGGTTGAGCAGCTTCCCTCAGCTTGAAGACACTCTCAATAACAGATAATTCTGTTGCAGTGGTGCTTGACCCACAAAATGCTGTCCAGTCATTGGCACTCAAACCAGCACCTATTCGATCGCTACCACGATTCACAGTTCCTGCCACCAAAGGGACCTGAAGAAGGGTCGAAAGTTCATCCAACTCTTCTATCGATGTGCCAGGACAAACCTGTTAAAAAACCTTATTGTGAAAACCGGTGCCAGCGCAAATGAATATCTTCTTTATTCACAAAGAATAACAAATAGAAGAGTTCAATAAAATGTTTCTTTTTTGTCAAAATCCTGCTCACTCAAGAAATGTTATCTTACCAAGCCACCTCTATTTGAAAATGCACAGAAGGTGCCTACAAGAGCATTGCTAGCAATTGTCTGCCGGAAAACTTCAACCCCAAGGACATCTGCAATCATCTCCTCAGTTTCCTGATAAACGGTAATATTGGTATATCAATAGCCTGCTTTGCTTGTGTGAAAAGTTCTCGCCTTCCCAAACTGGTAATAAATGATATTACTTCTAGGCAATGGAGATGACATCATCACCAAAAGTAGAAGTATAGACACAACAGGTGGAGTTTATGTTCACAGAGAGAAGAAGAGTTTTTGACAATGTTTATAAAAATTAGAAAAGGATTCCCACAACAAGTAGAGGAATAAAAGTTGCGCCCTACAGTGGTAATTCTTCATAAATATGAAAGGGGACCCTTGGGGGGGGGGGGGGGGGCGCATGTGGAAAACCCCCAAAAAAAAGAGATATTGCAACTTGAGAAACTGCATATTCTATGGTTTGCCAGGGTTCAAATGTGATAATGTTCATGGGAATAGAGAAGAACATACAAAGAAGAAAAGAACAAACAAAAGAGCGCGTGTGTGTGTGTGTGGGTGTTGGGGGGGGGGGTGGAAAAAGTGACTGTGTACCTTATCGAGATTAGCATGTGCTAGAGCAACATGATCATTGCATGCTATGCAGTTCCCTAAAGCAGATTGTCTCTCATCGATCCGCTGAACAACAACTGAATCTGGTAAAGCGTTCCTCAAATGCTGAAGTTCTTCAATATGCATAAGCATAGAGTCAGGGGTCACAATTCAAAATAATTGCCATCACTCACTGAGTGCAGTGTAAAATATCCACAAAGAAAATGCATGAAACACAATTTTCTAATCCCATAACATCAGTAACCATTCCATTTCTCGACACAGTTTCAATACACATTAACCAAACACTGAACTTCTTATCTCAATACCTTATCGATCTTGTGAAATAAGGAAAAAGAAAAAACCTACTTGTGCAAAGCTAAGGGACCAACCAATGTTGGAACATGTTTCCAAGAAGTGGCAGATGACCAATGAAAGAAGACAGAACCAGTTTGCTAAGATTGTTCTGTATTTCCATTCCTCACTTTTTTTACTTTAGTATATCTTTCTCTTGTGTAACGCCACAAAGTGGAGTAAGAAATCCTCACCAGATCAACAGTAGAACCACCATCACCATTAATGGTGGCAATATAGGATTATATCCAATTAATTATCTAAAATCACCCAAAAACTGGACAAGCTAGGATAACTAACCTAGACATAAGTCCAGTGGATATGGATTCATCTGGAATCAGAGTCTAGATCCTAAATATCATACATGGATGGTCAAGTTAACCTGGTACCCAATGGATACTGTATTTTTATATGCCTAACTTTAAAAAAGAAGGAGAAGAATCCCAACTTAACAAAAGAACACCATCCAGGCAATTTAACAAGAATGCTTTCTGAACTCTTAAGTACTAGTGAATAAATGAAATTATGTTTGGTAAATATTCACAAAGACTCCAATGAGCATTTCCATCTTTGCTAAGCACACCTATTTCCCCCCTGTGATCCTTCAATCAAATCAAAAACCAGAAGCAACACTAGAACTTCAATAAGATCCAGAGATAGATAACATAGAACAGTAAGATTCACCACATAAACGACTCCACTTATCAATACTTATATCGCCTTACTCTATAAAAATCTAGACAAATGCATCATAAATGGCTATACACTTTAATCAACCCACTTTCACATGATCACATTACCATACGTGTGCTGCACCTACGGCTTCACTAGTGATCGAAGGATCACAAGAAAGAAAAACAAACTTCCCTCTTCTGAAACGAGAAATGTACACCGAACATTAGGAGTTCAAGCCATAGCAATACCTTGATCGGTTGTAATATGAGGCAATAGTAGCCCATTTTTGTTTCCTGCCAAAATATCCGAAGGATTAAATTTTACCATCATAACATTACCATGAAGTAAATACCACAAATCCCAAATATAAAATCCCTCACCAGCACAGAGGTTCCCGATAACTCTAGTACCAGCAATGGAGGTTTTAACCACGGGAATAACATCTGCTAGCTCAGCCTCAAACGTACTGCAAAAAATATATATCCATAAACTAAACCATACATGTAATGCCCTCCCACAACAATTCTTTGTGTAAGAGATGTGTGCACTTTATAATGGCTTGGTTTACTACTACCGTCATCACGGGATTAACTATTTTGGGCCAACTGATTACACTCAACGAGGCAACATAACAGTAGTTGGACCTGAGTCGTTGTAATATAACCATTTCTACTAACAGAATAATAATTCAGTCAATAATATATGCATGCGTATAACCATTTCTAGTAACAGAAACAATAAATTCACTCACTACAACAAAACTGGCATAACCACGAGACAAACCTATAAAAGTTCTCAGAACCCCCAATTGCAACTAAGCAATAAGCATTTGTGAGCTTGGAGAATGACCCAATTTCACTTTGATTCTCAAATTCCAACCCTGAAATTAAAGAAACTCAATTAAGTAAATAACACTAAAAATATCAATATATATATATATATATATATATACATACATATATATAAAATCAGAAAATAAAAAAAATTTCTTACGAGTTGCCATAATAAAAGAGAAGACTGGACGAGGAAAGACAAGGGAAGAGTAATTATTATGAACGATTTTAGTGAAAATTTATGCTATTTGGTCAGCAAAGATGGAAAGCTAAGAATTTCTCATTGGTTAGATATAAAACATAACTTGTTAATAAAATAATGTGTAAATTATATAATGATTGATTGATAATAATTTGGGAAGTCAAATGTCAAAGCTTGTGCACCAAGAAAGTCTACCGTCATCCCTGGTCAACTTTTGTAAAGTTGGAGAGAAGGTCGTTTGAATTGAGTTTTTTTAACGGTGTTTCTTTTAATAACTTTTAAAAATAAATTTTTGAGAAGATAAAAATTTTGGTTTTTAAAAAAATATATTTGAGCTTTTTTTAAAGTTTTAGGGTCTGTTTAAATTAGTTTTTTTATTAAAAAATATTTTTTTTTTGAAAAAATTATATTAAATTTGTAATAATTATTTGATTTGGCTCTCAAAAAAAGCTAAAACTCTGAAAAACCTCAAATACAACTTCTTTTAGAAGCCAGAATTCTGAACTTCTCAAAAAAAATAATTTTTAAAAATTGTTAAAAAAATAATTTTGAAAAAAATCAATCCAAATGGGCTCTTAACTTTTTTGGAAACCAAATCAAGTAGTTATTACAAAAGTAATATAACTTTTTTAGGAAAAAAAAATGTTTTTTTTCTTTTAAAGAAAAAAATGTTTTTTTATTTAAAAAAATGTTTTTTTTATTTTAAAGAAAAAATGTTTAAAAAAAAAAAAAGAACTAACCCAAACAGATACCAAGTAGAGGTGGCAGCAAAAAATAAAAATAAAAATGACGAATAAATAAATTTGACCGAGAATGAAGTATTGGGTCAAAATGCTTAAGTCCATTTTGTGATGTCCAACAAAATTTGCACAACAAGCCCAAATATAAAGACCCAATTCGTGAAACGCAAGCCCAACTCCATGTACAGTTCGTGCCCAATTCTCATGCCTCGCCAAACGGGCTTTAGACATCGCTTCCTATTTTAGACATTCTTTTTTAAATTTTTTTGGTATAATAGCATTCACTACTTTAACTAAATGCGCGTTTTAAATTTTTTTTTTATTTTTTAATATCTTTGAAGTGTTTCTAACTATTGGCCTGTTATCACATTAAATCTAATTAATGGGTTCAAATTACTTAAACTCATAATGAGAATGATAAGTCAAAGTCACTATAAATAGGACACAGACTTCATGCAAAATTGATGTGAGATGACACATTACACTTGCATCTTACTAAAATTGGGCAATTTGCTTTAGGTTGTTGTGACAACAACAAAAAGAAAAGAAAGGCTGCTGCGGCGGTTGTTTTGGTTAAATTTTCTTCTAGTTGTTACGGTGTTTGAGTAATTAAGATGTAAAATCCTAAAAGAAGAGGATTGAATTATGTATAACCAAAAAGGAAAAAGGAAGTATCACAAAGAAAATTAAACTGAAATGTTGTATTTGCCATGTGCATAGTGACATGTCAGCAAAATTCATTCACTTCAAGTTTTCTATAAATAATTGGACATAAAAATGACAAGACCATCGATCAGTATGACCCCTAAAAGGGATATATGAGAAGGAAATAGTCTCCCTAGTTGCAAGTGTTCCATGTGGAATTTGAATCCCTTCATTAGAAATTGTCCTATGAGAATAATTAAACAATTATAAAGCCTCGAAATTATCATTAAATTCAAAGTTCGTGTTTCTTTGCTTTTCATTTGTGAAAAGTTTGTCTTCGTGATGGGCAACACTAATAATCATTTTTTTCTTTTTTTTTTTTTAAAAAAAGATATGTGTAAAGACTATCTCTCAACTTTGCACAATCGATAATGCAAGAAAAATTAACAAACAAATGTTTTCGTCACTAATATAATTTAACCATGAAAAAACAACAAAAAGTTTACATTTTCAACTTGTCGTTATTTAGTGGCTGATATTTCTATTTCTAAAGTTTGTTAATTGCATCAATTTTTCTATTACAATCATCTAGGATGAGTGTATGTTAGCCCAAGAAGGGCCACTTGATCACTATATCTATTTTGTAAGTGGACGATTTTTCGCTTTTATTTAATTAAAATATTTCTTAGATTTCACCCAACATCTAACATCCTCACAAAAGTATACTCCATATAATCTCTTACCAATTTGTGAAAAAATTAAAAAAAAAAAAGGATAAAAAGCTAGTTAATGTCCAAGTCAAGTTGAACGATTGCTAGTTAGTGGCTAAGTTTCAAAAATACCCCACTATTGGTTAACAACAACATTTGAAGAAAGGAAAAAAAAACTTCTAACCAAACCGTCCTAAGACCATCCTAGTGAAAATGATGGGCACCATTTGAATTTTTAACTTGAGTGGTGCCAGACCAAAAGAGCATTCCTTAAAAAACAAAGTCATCCAATTTTTTAACCTATGATCTGTAACGTTGCCATTAATTTGCAATCAATTCAAATCTTGACAAGCGTGAAACAGGCTTGCATTTTTTTTTTTATTATTTTTTTCACCCCACACTATCAAAACTTAATTCCAGCTTGACCGGATCTGAACTCCTGTTATCACTTTTATAATGAGTGATTTTAATTACTTAAACCGCTGGTTAATTCCAAAGTACACTTGTATTTGATTATGGGTAGGATGCACTAAAAAGTTAGCATTAGTGAAGACAATAAACGGCGACCCTATTACATTGACGTTAGTCTCTAATCAATTCAAATCTCGATAAGAGGGAAGTGCATTTACATTTGATTAAGAGCGAACATAGAAGTTAGGCACATAGTCCCCGCTTGTACCAAATTCTTTTGAAAATGCGTATATCTTCCAAGACATATTTAGTCTAAAAGATTAACTTAGCCGTCACTAAATTTGATTATTGGTGATTTAGAAAATGCCCTGTACCTAAAGTAATAAAACAATCTGGTCCATATCAAGCATGCGTTTGAACAAACAAAATCTTAATATTTGGTCAAATCCATATAAACCCTCCCCAGAATACATCATTCAAGAGTAGTAATCAATTTGCATTTTTTAAATGCCAACTTTGACGTTTCACAAGTGGTATTATCAGAACCCATTAAGGTCATTTGAGACCCACTTTTATCATCAAAAGCCATCTCGATGATGGTGTTTTCGTTTCACTTTCCTGTGTGTGCCCCTAGATTAACAACACAACAACAATTGCACATAACTAATAGTGAAAGTGTAGAATCTTTTAAGCCATATGCCTGTTTTAGCACCATAATCCGAAAGGTAAACATGATATGTTGGATACACAAAAGCCTAATTGATTTGTCAATCATTTATCTTATGAGAAAGCAGTTTAGCTACTTAACTATGCTTATTTTGAGTACTTATAAATACTTTTTATTTATTAAAAAAAAACACCTGGTTTTAACTACCTTCGTTTTAAATGTTTATAAATAACTAAATAAACACTACCAAACAGGCTCTCGGACATTAGGCTCTCACATAATGTGAATCCCGTCTTTTTCTCGAAGGTTTTTTATTATTTTTATTCTAATAATAGGACCACGGTCCTTTACGTTTCACAAAGTTCAAATACAATCACACATCTCGACTTTTTTTCAATAATTTAGGACTCGTTTGAGTTAATTTTTTTTCCAAAAGTGCTCTCTTCTATAACTTTTGAAAACAATTCTATCTTAAAAAGTTAAAATTTCTAACTTCTAAAGACTAAATTTGAACTTTTTTTTTTTATAATTTCAATTTTTTTAAAAAGTTAAACCAAATACTTAAAAAGGAACGTACTTTTCTCAAAAAAATAAAAAATAATAAATAATAAAACCAAACAGGCCCTTGACCCCGTTGATTTTTGGTAGTTCAGGACTTTAGGGTGTTAAAAACATGACCCGAGGCTTGCTTTTCCAAAACCATGGGCTAAAACCAGGATGATATAACATTAGCGAATCTTTTATACCATTTCCAGAGCTAGGTCAGTGCTTCAGCCATATCCCGCCTTTTAGATACCATGTATCATTTTCACCAAAGCTATCAAAGAATGGGCTTTGCAGCTACTGCATGTTAAGCACTAAAAAAAAGCTGCTTCTCAGATGCTTAACGAGGAAGTATATACCTTTACATCAGCATATACGTCAGAAACAGTATGACCCTTTCCGAACTTCGCGCATAAAACCAGAATTTTAGATATCGAGTTGCTCTTTCAAAGATAATAAGAGGATATATTATCCATCAGAAAAGAAGATTATGCAAACATCACATGGTTTCCTGTTGACTATATCTCATTTTCCTTTTCAAATAATAAAGGGTAGTCCGGTGCATCAATCCCTTTTACATGCAACAATAACCGTAAGAGCAAGAAACTGCTCACAGTATCCAACGAGATTATACGCATGATTTAATCAGTATATATCGTTGATACTACTAATCCAATAAATAAATACACTAATACTTTCTACCTTTGGTGGCAACTCCGACATTGCATCAAAACTGAGGTCATGAACTCATTAAAAAAACATCAAAAACTGCCATGTAGAACTCTCAAAAACTAACTCCCATTTTCACGAGGGAGCGTTTAAACCACCTAGACTCAAAAAACATACTCCACTTGCACATGAGGAACCGTACTTTAGATACAAATTCTACCTATGTGTGAGGAACGTTTTTTAGATGATGTGATAACTCAATCAAATATAACCATAATAAAATGGCATCAACAATTCCTAATCGTTTGAGCCTCGCAAATAACATACTTACATCAGGGTATCCTCACCAGAATGCTTGACCCAAAGAAAAAAAAAATGTAAAAACATGACAAGGTTTCCTGTTGTCTATTATCCCAGATTCTTTTTTCTAATTTATTACAAATCCAAGATTCCATCCTGATCAGGTGTGCTAAAAAAAATCCAACCCAACAAATCATATTTGACCAACTTAAATAGTAATTGACAAGAAAAAGACAGATAGGTCCCCACCCTATTGATGGTTAGTAACATGAATAACACATCATTTTACATGGAGGAGAGAGTGAATTACAACTTTATGCCCCACTTTTTCTGCCGGTAGATGTCAATTACACAACTCATTTTAGATTAACAAAATTAAAAATTACAGATGGAAAGAAAAAAATAAAAGGGCAAAAAGAATTTAGAATAAGTGGGAAAAAAAGAAAAAGAAATCTACAATTCTTGAAGCAAAAAGGATCAGACCTTTGATGAAAAGGATAATTAATCCGAAAACAGCAGCTCTGTTCCAGCCAAACCACAGCTTGATTCACCTGTTGAACAAAAAACAAAGCATGTGAGGTGTTCCCTTCTAAATCTACATTACATTTTGTAGTTATTAATAGAGCCTAACATGCTTCTGTTTTTTTTCTAATAGCTATCAATGCAGCCCAGTGTGCTCCATTCAACTCGGTTTATTATGATATATCATTTAATAAGAGAGGAATAATTGAGTAAAAATGTGGTGCTGATTATTGCTTTGACTTGATGATAGAAGGACGGAATGCGTATCATGTGAGAGAGAGAGAGAGAGAAAAAAAAGAAAGAGCTAATATGGTTTATTCTGATGAAACGACAATTACTTTGATGAAAAATAGCATTACCAACCATCTGTAGCAATTTCTGTGGCTATACCGCCACGGATCCAGCGCGTTTGCGTTTGTTAGATCTCGAAAAGAAGCATATCTGAGCCCAAGATTTCTTCTGTTTAACCGGCTGTGACTTAACTTCCCTTTGAGCAACTAGATCTGCAATGTACTGAACAACAGCCTGAGGAGCACAAAAACTAGGTTAGCCTCGTTGCTGCAAGCGATACAATAATAGGGGAACAACTCAACAAAATGTTTACCTGCGCTCCCATTTCGATAATATTTCTGGGTGGTACTTCCAGAGGATTTCCTTCTACATTCAGGACACGTAATCGACTAAGCAACCTGAACGAGTCTGGAAGGCTTCTTATCTGGTTATTGCTCATATCCAACTCTTCAAGATTTTCAAGGTTACCAATCGACCTTGGGAGAGATCTCATGTCTGCAAAATTGTTGCTGATATTCATTTTTACAAGTGTGGTAGCAAAGCATAAGCTCTCTGGCACAGATTCAAGCTCATTGAAACTGACATCAAGCTCCCTCAAGCTTGCCATAGAGGCCATTGTGGTAGGCATTTGTCTTATGTTATTATAACGCACAGATAGAACCTCCAGGGACCCAATTCGGCCTAAAGCTTCTGGAAGGGCTTTAAGACGGTTATAATCAGCACGGAGCTCCTTAAGTGAAGTACACTGGCCAATGGTATGAGGAATTTCCTCAACATCATTGGTTTCCACAATCAATGTTTTCAGGCTGACAAGTGACCCGATCGTATTTGGAAGCACCGAGAGATTGTTTGAGCTCAAATTCAAATCCTGAAGACGGATTAACCTAGCAATTGTAGGTGGCAGTGACCTCAACTGGTTACCACTCAGATCAAGATAGACCAAGCTAAGCAGATCCCCAATGGATTCTGGCAATTCAGAGATTCTATTACTGTGCAAATCCAACTTTTGCAATGACAAAAGGCCACCTATGGTGGTTGGCAAGACAAGAATCCTATTCTCCGACAAATTCAAGGTTATCAAACTAGATAACTTCCCTATGGAGTCGGGGAGCCATTCGACCTGGTCCATCAATTTGTTCTGAAGATTAAGCTCCCGTGTTCCTTTCTTAGCAGATACCTCAATCAAACTTGCAAGCTTTATCAAACTCAATTTTTCCCCAACTTGACCTACAAAAAAACAACCCATTTTCTTCATATCGAAACAACTATCCTAAGTCAAATAACATATCAAGATCATCAATTTCCGCCCCAATTCTACTTTCCTAAATTACATACTTTTCCATAAATTTCACAAAACTAACATATTCAATTGAAATATCAAATACAATACTCTAATATCACAAAATGAAGTGATACAAATCCAAACATACCAGTACTAATAGCCGGCTTTAGAGTCGAATCAACAATGTGGGGCGCTGCGAAAGCATCACCAGATCGAAGTCCAACCCCAATTCCATCCACACGAAAAGTAGTTTTCGGCTCCTTCAAAAAAGTATCATCTTTACTAAACATTTCAGAAGCTCTAACAGCCTCCCTCTCACTATAGTAGCTCGAGCTCCGCCTCACGGTGGCGGTTGTAGGCGCGGCTGGAGAACTAAATCCCGTCCCTGAAACTGAACAAACCGATGTGTTCAACGACAAACTACTCGAATCTCTCGACGAATTCGAGACATTCGAATACGAAGTACTACTGTCCGAATTGCCAGGCAAGCAATTCGAAGCTTTCTGAACCAATTCGTCGAATATCATATGCAAATTCTCTAGATCCAACAGTTTAATCGCCTCTCTTTTTTGCTCTTTGCTCTGGTAAAACGCCATGCTTTTTTGCATCTCTTGCAGTACATTGAAGAGCTCATCAGGGACATCTCTGCTCTTCTTTTGCCTCCCAATCGCCTCTAACCTCATCTGATCTTCTTTCTCCACGGTCTGAATTAAAACTTTGGCAGCTTCCACCTCTTCTAACGCGGGCCGCGCCGGTAAGGATCTGTGCATTTGCATAATTTTTTGCACCACGTCATCAAGTGACATCGTATCGGATGCCTCCATTTCTCAAAAACGCTGCAATACTCTCTTCCTCCTCTTTCTCTGCAAAAATTCAGCAACACCCAGATGAAAAAATTGGCTTCACATTAAAGTTCATACAGTTCTCCCTCAAGTCAATGCAAATATATGTTTTTTTTTCCCTTTGGTTTTGTTATGCTGGTTCAAAAGCGAAAGCGAAAGCAAATTTTGGTTTTGCTTTGAGAACACAAATGATGAAATTACGTAGAAGTTGAAATTTATTAAGCTGTTTTGTCTTTCGTTCTTTCTTCTTCCAAGAGTTTCTAGAAGCATCATTATTCCATAATTAAATTGCTACACAAAAAAAGAAGAAAAAAAAAAAACAAAACAAAACAAAAGGCACCCATTTTAATTATCCTTTTCCTTTTTGCATTTGTTTTCTTTTCCTCTTTTTGGTGGTGGAAAAAGCTTAAAAATATGTACTAACTGCAATGAAAAAACACGGAATCAACACGGTAAACACTTTGCCAACAACTTTCAATGAAAGAGAAAACCCACTTATCCTTATTCATACGTATTAATCACCACCTTTACACACACATAAACACACACAAACGCGTATAATATTGCATCGAGCGCAACTTCAAACTACCTGCTGCTTGAGAATTCAACAATGTCACACGAACCCAGAAATTAAACCAACCCAATTAGCTTATATATACATACATATATATATATATATATATATATATACACACACTACACTTTACACACACATATATATAAGAGCAAAAACTACCTGGGTTTTGAGAAATCTTGAGTGTTGGAAATGGAAGAAAATGGAATCAACTAGAGAAGGGTAGGCTAGTGTGATGGAGAATGGGCACGGAAAACATATCTCTTGGTGCGATTATTATACTTTCAAGCAGTTCTTTTAAGTTTATAGTATGCAATAGTTTGATTTCTATATGTACACATATATATACACACATATATATATACACATACATATATACATATGGGCTATGGCTTGCTGCATTATGCAATTGTGCTTAGGTGTTTTCGGGTTGGATTTCTTTTTTTCTTTTTTTTTTCTTTTTTTTTTTTGGTTTTTGGGGGATTGATTAAAGAAAGTGGTGAGTGGAATTTATTGTTTTTACCTTTTTTTTAATTATTTTGGTGTTTGAGTGAGTGATGATCAAAAGATGGCGTGAAGTTTGATTATGACTGATTAGTTATCCAGCCAGCAAGATCCACTGGCGTTTCATTCTTTCACAGTTTTTTTTTTTTTCCTTCTTTCGTTCCGGAAATACCGCCGAGCGGGAATAAATTTACAGAAATGGCATGATTTTCTTAATGTTTTTACCCAATCCTGCCCTTTTTGTGATTTTATATTACAAAAAAAATACTAATTACAACATTATTAACTAATGTTAGAGGCGACAAAATCAGATTATGTAATAGAAGTTAACTTTAATGGTAGACTCCGAGGCGAAGATACAAAAAAAACACCCATCCAAACTGTCCTTGCAATCCAATTTGCTACTCGGTTAGTCGAACAAGGAACGTGCCTAAAATGTAATCAAGATTGAAAAATAAGATTTGAAGAGAGTTTTGAATAATAGAACAAATAATTATACAATCCTATTCTTGACCCAAAAAAAAAAAACAAACGAAAAAAAAAAATTGCACAATCATGCTTTCCTAGTCTTATTAATTCCTCTTTTTCATATTATACTTCTGAATAAAGTATATCTTACCATCTATATTTTGAAAAAATCGCACAAAATCTACCTATGATTTCAAACTTACCACTATTCTTATGGTTTCAAAAAAAACCCTACAAGTATAAAATGCAAGGAAATATGTGACGGTTTTAAAGTCAGATGAGAAACATGCACTAATATTACAATTACAAGAATCAATTTGTCACATTTTCTAAAATTACAAGGGTAATACTCTCTTAAACATCTCCACTCTAGCTTTTACCTTTTGATTTTCATCTTTGCTTTGCCCCCGCCTTAGGCCAACTACACTCCCCTTTCTTGTACATTTTTTTTAATCCCTTTCTATTATTTCTTCTTCTCCTGTATTTAATCCTAAATCTATCCCGTGGGATGTGTCTTTACCGGATTTAGAACAATGATATATATTTTAGCTTCTTGATTGTCTATTTGTTATCTTACAAGTGTTGATCTTCGTTCTCTCAACTTAAATTCTCACTCTCACTTTTATAGGTTTGGTCACTCATTTCCTCCTTTTGACTTGTCTCTACTATAACTAGTAGCTTTGTCTCTTCAAAAAAAAGATTAAAGAATGCTTTGGGGTCCAGTTCAACTAAATTTGTGCCTAAACTCCTGTTGTTTGGGTTGGTGAACCCTCTTCTCACTTTTTAGTTTGGCATTGTTTTGCCATTTGTGTCGATTTGTTGGAGGTTGTCAAGTGTGTATGTAGCATATTTAGTAAAAATGTAAAAGGGGTCTTTTTGTTTGGGTCAAATTTGGAGATACATTATTTTCAAGAGCTTTTGTTGATTATCGAAGATGGTGTATTTGCAACAGTAATGGGTTCCTTTCGATGGTCATGTGTTTGGTTTTGATGTTGTCATGGTTATGTCCTCTTTGACCAAATATATCTACTCTTGTGTATGTAAATGTTTTTTAAATAATGAAAGTTTGTTTTGTGACCCAAAAAAAAAATACACATAGGGATATAAACGAGTTTTGAAACTATAAAAAATTTTATGCAACTCTTGCAAAATACAGTGGGTAACTTACTCTTTCTTTTTGCTTTTTTTTGTCGTGTTAAATCTATTTCCGGTCTTACTTTTCCAATTTTAATGTTTTAATCAACTACTACAAAATTTCACATAAAAAATATAATTAGTATAAAAAACTTAACAAAAATTAAATTCTACAAAACATACTTATATTTCATCATTGGACATACTCTAAAAATTAGCAATTAACAATAAACAAAGACTTGAAAAGTATTTATTTCTATCGCATATCACATAAATTATTCTCTAATTATTCGTGGGAGTTGATAGTTGTGAGTTATAAGACTAATTCCAACACCTTATTTACTTAGTTTTTTTTTTTTTGTGCCTAGGGATTTTGATTTATTTTTCCAATCAATTGGATTTTATAATAGAACTTCAAAGAGTCTTCACATGGTATCATTGATGGGTCTTAGCCCAGTCTTTCATGCCTACACGTGTGATTGTTTGAGCACTTGTTCTTGCTTTGATTTATTTTTCTATATTTAGGATCTCGTATTTTAGTTTCACTCTAATGACTTCTCACCTTTTAATCCTTCTTTATTTTAAATATTCTTTATTTATTTTCACATCAATAACTTTCCTACTTTTAAAAAATCTCTATGTTAATATATCTCCTTTTTTTAGTTAAACACGTCATTTTATTTTTGTTACAACATCTATAATGTTATATATAAAAAGAAAAAAACCACTCGCTTATTACAAGCTTACTAAGATTTAAACATTTAGTGACGATTGTTATTAGATTCAGTAACTTTCTCTCTTATTGATTATTGGATTCGGTATCTTAATCATGTGTTTTTATCCTTTTTATGTCATATAAAAGTTCTCAATATAATTATTTGTGCTATCATTGTGTCCATGAGATCATAATCTATTTTAGATATTTTCTAGGGAATATGCAATTGAAATCAAAATTCACATTTTCAAAGTTAATACCTTCTTGAAATTGACGGATCAAGTAGATGGCCCTTGTTATAAAGTCTAGTTTACCCATTTGTTTAATCATATTTGAAATCTTAATATTGACATTTAGCAAGTTCTAATGACAATTGTCAACTAAGTGTCCATTCGAAGTTGAAGACTTTGGGATGGAAAGGGCCTACTTATCAACATCAACATTACTATGAACATTGAGAAAACAACAAAATAGCAAGTTGTATATATCTCATTTTTAGGGAAAAAAAATTTACAAGATATTTCAAGAGTTAAATACTACTCAATGAACAACTTGATGGGTTTGCCACGCCTTTTATGTCCATGTAGGAGACACAAGAGTGCTATAAAAATTTGCTCAATCGTATTGATTTTGGAAGATTGACCCGATTGATATTTGTGCATTTCGATTTGTTTCCCAATAAATATGTAATTGTTTTATATTCGAGGTTGCAATGGAAGGACAGGTGTCGACCTTCAATTGGTGACCTAAGAGGATTATTCTACAAGATACCTCAAGCTAATAGAAGTGATAGTGACCCATGAACATGTCTCATTAAAGAGTTGGTTCACATCAAAAAAAAAAAAACTTTGCCAGTTAAGGGCATAGAAGTCATTTATGGCAAGATAAATAGGAGAGAGTAAGATCAAGGGTTCTGATTACAAGGTGGGATCTTTGCTGCCGTAGATCGAAGTATGCAAGATCACGTTAGCCGAACAACCGAACCGAGACTCAAGCAAAATCATACTTGGGTGAATATGATTAATTTTATTTGTTTGACTTTTAATTTTTAAAACAACTCTCAAACCTCTTGGGAACATCTATATATTATATAAAAAAAAATGTATAAATATATATATTTTTTAATATACGTCGCGTATCATCATATCATTGTTTCTCTTTCGTTCAACCAACTATTTAGTTTACATTTCCGTATATAAACAATTATTACCGAATTTAGATATATTTGATCACAAATCAACAATATTATTTTCCATAAAAAATAACATTCAAAATCTTTTGATGCTTTTCCCATATTAGATTTTCTTATCTAACTTTCTTAATTTAAATATTTTATTCAATTACTTCCTTAAGTAATTTAAATAATATATTCAATTATTGAAAATCTCTCATAAAAACATCATTAGTGTTAAAAATTTCCTAAGAATTAAATATTAAAACGTATATTTATATTTTATCCTCAAAATATAAAATTTAAGTATCAGTAATAAAAAAAATATTAAAAATATATATTTCTTTTGTGTATTACACGAAATATACTCTTGTTACATATATCACTTAGAGTTGCAAGTTGTAACTCATCAGCAAGTGTCCGTCTTTTTCGGGAGAAGAAAAAAATGAGGGTGAAAAAGAAAAGCAACTATCCACAATTGGATAGAAGTTCTTTAATAATCTCAAATATTGATCCAACACCAACACCCAAAAAACAGCCATCAGTGCAATACAAACGGCTCTTCTCTCTCTCTATGTAATAAATGAACACAGATGTCCACGTGTTTTGGGGACACGTGGAGCCATGTGGTTGTCATAACGGCCGCGTCCAACCATATCCAGCTGTCCTCGCTTCTCACGCCATAATATATATTTTTTTAAGGATTTATTGAGTTTGTTATGTAAATCTTTAGTCTCTAAAATTTTGATAAATAAGATACCGTTAGTGTTGAAATTTAATAAATATGATATCATTAATTCTTTAAAAAAGTTTATTTTAAGAATTTAGAAACTAAAAGATTAATTTTGAAGATCAACTGATTAAAATGTGACAAAATTAATAATTTAAAGGCTATTAAGGGAATAGGCTGTATTTTTTAATTTTATTCTTTCGTTCTTCTTGGGTTGGGCTATCCGCAGACACACGTAATGGGAAGTTTAGCTTACGTGTGGGCGCGCTCACATGTTGTCCCATGGAGCTGCTCCCTCGCTGATTGTGAGAGGTGTGGGAGAGTGGCTGAAACAAGTTGTACAAAGCTTGGTCTTTTCTTGGGGCTGGTTGAATCTATTATTAGCAACAAAATAGGCCCATTATGGGTCCAGATCTTAAATATAGAGCCAGGCTTTGCGTATGCCTGTGTCTGGGTTTGTAGCTGCCTGATGTCTTAACAACATGTCAACATTTGATACGTGATTCCCAATCTAGGAGCAATTTGTTGTAAAATGAAGATTTTACATTTTGGTAACTATGAAAAGGTAATCTTAGTTTGGAAAGGGAAAGATATATGTTAGAGGGCTTTTGGTATGGTTTGTTTTCGATGCTTATAAGTATTTTCTCATTAAAAAAAAAATAGTGAAGATTGTTTTTATTTTGGGTGTTTATAAGCATTCAAATAAGTACAATTAAATAGGTTGGTAATGAATTTTAAAGATATTGTAATCATAGATACAAATGTTTGTAATCTTAAAAAAGATACATTAAGTCAGTGATATATAGGATATGTTTGGATTGGTTTTTTAAATAGAAAAGTATTTTTAAAAAAAAAAATTGCATCTTTTTTTGGACTAAATATTTAGATTAGATTCCCAAAAAAAAAAGATGAAAAATCTAAAAAACACTCAATTTCAATTTTTTCTAGAAGTTAGAATTTTTAACTTATCAAAAGAACATTTTTTAAAAAAATTTTAAAAATAATTTAAAAAAAGTAATCCAAATGAGTCCATAAATAACTATTAACCAGGAAGTCTCCACCTTTCTTTGCCAAACCATTTGTCTTCCAGTACGAGATGACACATATGAGGGATCAAAAAATAGCTTTTCACATAAATTTAAATGTTTATATTTAATAATTTTGGGATAATTGATTTTGGGTCTAAGCAATATTGCGTATAGACATGTACTAGACTTACTTTTAGACATGAATTCTAGATTTGAGACTTGACAAAATGCTATTTCCCCATTCAAAGATGGCCTATCACACCCTCAACCCCAGACCCTAAGCCTGCGAACAAAACTAATGTTGTAGGCATAACTAATAACTATTTGGATCTTCTAATCAACTAGTCCAAATTATTAATCAAAGTTATTAGTGTTATCAACACCACTCACTTATAAACAAGTCATAATTCACCCTACAAATTGATAAGGACGTTATATGGTCACTAATCAGATAATGGTGCCAAGTACAACTGTGACATGAAAAAGAAATTTCTCCCACGATAATAACTACCTCTATAATCATGTAGACTCTAATTAGTCTTGAGTGCATATCTGTGCTTGTAGGCTGTAGCGAGGAAGTTAGGTCCTCAAAAGTACCGATGATGGAAGAGGAAAGAGGGTTCTTGTAATATTCCATATCAGGAGAAGAAATGATTATTATGCCATTTATAAGTAAAGTTCTTTGTGGGTATAATCCATAACTCAAGTTAAAAATTCGAATTTTTTGTAAAATAACTATCAAAGAAAAAATATATAGAGATAGAAAATTGAATCCTATTGAATTCTCTTTGAATTGTTTTTATTACCTTAGTACATTCGCTTCACTCGACTTCTCCTATTTATAGGTAAAAATTGAGAAAAAGGCATTAAATGCAAGGTGGCTAAGACAACTTCATTTTCAACCTTACATCCCATTTTATCAAATGTTGCATGGCTTTGTTAGAAGCAATCTTGATCATGCATTTTATTTTCAACATTTGCATGCTATTTTTGACTTTTATGAATGTACATTTCACAACACTCCCCCTTGGACATTCATTACAAGAATATACCTCGTTAAAATCTTTAAAAAAAAATCTTAGTGGGACAAAAATCCTTATTGGAAGAAAAAGAGTATAATATTCTTCTTATACGCTTCATGTTGCCTCATTAAAAATCTTGCTAGGAAAAGCCAGTGGAACAAAATCTAGGCTAAGGAAAAAAGAGTACAGTGCATATAATTCTCCCCCTCTTGAAGACAATCTGGAAAAATCTCTAAGTCGTTGCATACCAATCTTGTGTACTAATTTCTCCAATGTTGTTGCAGATAATGCCTTTGTAAACAAGTCTACTAAATTCTCACTTAAGCGAATTTGGCAAACATCAATCTCACATTTTTTTTGGAGTTCATGTATAAAAAAGAACTTTGGTGAAATATGCTTAGTTCTATCACCCTTGATGTAGTCTCCTTTAACTTGAGCAGTGCAAGTAGTATTATCTTCATACAATATGATTGGTCATTTTTCACTAGTTGAAATGTTGCAGTCTCCTTCAATATGTTAAGTTAAAGACATCAACCATAAACATTTTGGGCTTGCCTCATGTAGTGTAAGTATTTCAACATGATTTAAGGAAGTGACAACAATAGTTTGTTTTGTTAAGCCCCAAGAAATAGTTGTACCACCATATGTGAAGAGATATCTAGTTTGGAACCGTTCTTTATGCAAGTCAGATAAATACCCAGCACCTGCATACCTAATTAATTCAGGTTGTGCATGCTTTGAATATAATAAGCCCATATAAATTGTTCCACGAAGATAATGAAATATCTGTTTGATATCGACCCAATGTCTTTGTGTCAATGCAACACTAAATCTTGCTAATAGAAAAACAGAAAATGCAATATCTGGACGTGTATTGTTAGCAAGATACATCATTGCACCACTCATACTAAGATACGATACTTCAGGGCCAAGTATTTCTTCGTTATCTTCTTGAGGACAGAAATGGTCTCATTTGATATCAAGAGATCAAACAACTATTGGGGCACTTAATGGATGGGCTTTGTCCATATTGAATCTTTTCAGAATCTTTTCAGTATAAGTCCTTTGATGAATTAAAATTCCACTTGATAAATGCTCGATCTATAGACCAAGACAAAATTTAGTTTTGCCTAGATATTTCATCTCAAATTCTTTACAGAAATATGCAACTGCTATCATAAGCTCTTCAGTAGCTCCTATGATATTTAAATCATCAACATATACAGCGATAATAACAAACTCTTTTCTTAATTTCCTGGTAAAAACACATGGGCTTATGGACTATTAACATGTCCTTCCTTTAGAAGGTATTTAGTCCTTCAGGGACTTTCATATAATATCACTATCAAATGACCTATATAAATATGTTGTCACTACATCCATAATATGTGTATGAAGTCCTTCACAAATTGCTAGGCTAATCAAATATCTAAATATTATCGCATCCACCATGAGAGAATATGTCTCCTTATAATCAATTCCAGGCCTTTGTGAAAAATTTTGTGCTATAAGTCGTGCTTTATATGTCACAACTTCATTGTTTTCATTCCGTTTTCAGGTGAATACCTATTTGTAGCCTACAGGCCTTACATTTTCAAGCGTTTGGACTTTTAGTTCCAAAAACTTTACGCTTTGCAAGAGAATTTAATTCAACTTCCATTGTGTCTTTCCATTTAGGTCAATCATTTCTATGTCGACATTCTTGAACGGAATTTGGTTCATAATCCTTGCTCTATATTGTCAATTTAGTAGCTACTGCATATGAAAATTTTTCATTAACAACAATTTCATTTCGGTTCTCTCTTTTTACTGTAAAGATATAATTAATACGGATCTCTTCATTTTTAATATTATCGCTATTTTTCTCATGCTCAGGTACCTAATTCTCTACTAGATTTACCTCTAGCGATTTTTGCGACATCTACAGGATTATTAAAAACCTCGAAAATGCCAACTTACTTATTTAATTCCCTCCTTTTTTCGAGGATTTTTATTTTTGGAACCAATTGGTCTACCACGTTTCTAGCATGCCATAGACTCATTTGCTAGAATATTAGTAGATTACTCTTTTGGAACATCAATTCTAGCGGGAGCATTTCGAGGTGGAACATGTGACATTGTCACTCTCTTTGTATCAATGAATGCATCTGGCAATTGGTGAGCAATTCTTTGTAAATGAATAACTTTTTGAACTTCTTGTTCATATAGATTTGTGCGAGGATCAAAATGAGCAATAGATGACACATTCCATATAATTTCTTGCATTTCCAACTTTTGCTTTTCTCTCTCTAATGGTGGGAATTCTGTTTCATCAAATTGTCAATCAGTAAAATGTACTGTAAATAGATCTTCAGTAAAAGGTTCAAGATATTTAATAATTGATGGAGATTCAAAACTAACATATATTCCCAGTCTTCTTTGCTGTCCCATTTTTGTGTGCTGTAATGGAGCAATTGGAATGTATACTACACAACTGAATATTTTTAAATGGGATACATTTGGTCTTTGACCAGAAACCAATTGTAAATAGGAATATTTATGATAAGTAGTTGGTCTTATTTGAACCAGTGCTACAGCATGTAATATAGCATGCCCCCAAGTAAAACTAGTCAACTTAGTTCTTATTAGTAGTGGTCTAATGATTAGGTGTAGGCGTTTAATAAAAGATTTTGCTAAAACATTTTGAGTATGTGTGTGAGCCACAAGATGCCCAATTTTGATCCCAATTGATGTACAATAATCATTACAAGATTGGGATGTAAATTCTCTTGCATTATTAAGACGAATTTTCTTGATTGTATAATCTGAAAATTGTTCATGTAAGCGGATTATTTGTGCAAGGAGTCTTGCAAATCCACATTTCGAGTGGATAATAAGGTGACATGTGACCAACGTGTGGATGCATCTATTAATATCATAAAATATCAAAATAGTCCATATGCTGAAAAAATAAGCCCACATATGTCCACATATGCATTTTCTAAAAATGCATGATTTTCAGCATCAATTTTAGTTGGGGATGGCCTTATAATTAATTTCCCTTGGGCACAAGTAGCACATAAAAATTCATTTGATGAGAGTATTTTTTTATTCTCTAATGAGTGCCTATGTGAATTTTTAATAATTTATTTAATCATTATTGTGCCTGGATATCCAAGGCGATCATGCTAGAGAATAAAGCTCTTTGGATCAATTATCTTTTGGTTTATCACGACATATGATTCCACAGGATTTATATAAGTATAATATAGTTCAGAAGATAATGCTAACGATTTTTTTGATATACACCTTTCGTCAGATATAAGCAATAGAGATATTCTTTATTGCCTTTCTTTATGGTTTCAATATGATAACCATTTTTTCGTATATCTCTAAAACTATGTAGATTCCTTTGTGATCTACTTGAATATAAGGCATCGCTTATTATCATTTTTGTTCCTCCGAGGAACATAACACAAGCTCTAACAGAGCTTTCAATTAGCTCTGCAAAACCAACTATTATATTAACATTGTATCGATTAATTTCAGTTGGGGGAAATACTTCTTAGTCTTGAAAATAGTATGTGTTGTAGTACTATCAGCCAAACATATTTCTCCATCATTGATATGATACAAATCCATAGTTCTTTACAATAATAATAAAGAAAATACAAAATATTAGCAAAGATACGACATTCATTTCATAAAAAATAGACATTACATTCGGGCAAAAATCAAGTATTAAAGTTACAAATAGTCCGACGTAATAAAAACGTTCTACTTTTATATAAGGATTATTTTGGATGGGCATTTCCTTCACCAATCAATTGTTCAATATTTTCAGTAGCATCCTCAAAGAAATCAGAGCAATTAAGGTGTGTGTAATTCATTTGAGTATTTTGTTCAACAAAATTTGTTTCTACATCTTTTCCTTTTCCTTTCAAAAAAACTTGATCAAGTTTCATGAGATGTTTAGCAGTACGACATATCTGATGCCAATGTTTTTTTTGCCATATCTATAACAAGTATTTTCGATATGGTGGAAAGATTTATTTCGTGGATTATTTCCTTTGTCGTGGTTTTCTTGTCTTTTGAAAATTACAACCACTACCATGTCCATGACCATAGCCACGACCATGACCATATCTACGACCATCTCCATGACCATAATTATTTGATAATATATCATTCACCACAGGAGATGCAATTTCACTCATTTTACGGAATGGTTCTGTCCAGTTGGTCATGTTTGATGGTTTTTCATTAATAGCTCATTATTTTGCTTAGCAATAAAAAGACATGAGATTAGCTCAGAATATTTTTTGGAGCCATGCTCTCTATATTGTTGTTATAAAAGCATATTAGATGCGTAAAAAATAAAGAATGTCTTTTCTAACATATCTTCATCAGTGATCTTTTCTCCGTATAATTTCAATTGTGAAGTTATTTTAGATACAACAAATTTATACTCACTTATAGTTTAAAATCCTGTACTCGCAGGTGAATCCATTCATAGCGAGCTTTAGGAAGGATCACTATCTTATGATGGTCAAATTTTTCCTTCAATGTTTGCCAAATGACTTGTGGATCCTTTAGTATAAGATATTCGGCTTTAAGCCTTTCATGGAGATGATGATGAAGGAATATTAATGCTTTAGCACAATCCTATAAGGATGCGTTATTTCCTTCTTTAATTGTTTCTCCAAGATCCTTGGCATTGAGATATATTTTGACATCAAGGATCTACGATAAATAATTGTTGCCAAAAATATCAAGGGTCACAAACTCAAGTTTCGTGAAGTTTGACATTAAAATAACATATTTCAAAAACAAATTAGTAAGTAAAATAATAATATATTTGTCTAACTTAACTTGTTGATCAGTAAATATAAGCACAAAGAAATAAATTTAAATATTACAAATATAGCATATGAGACTTATAATCATAGTATACTATAACATAAAATGTTAATCTCAAGTGTAAATAGCACGTTAATGTAATTATTACAATTAATCATTATATATTATACTAGTGTTTACATTCTTAAAAGTCGTTTTTTTAAATTCGTGATATTCACATGTCCAAGAGTCAAGGTGATCACATCCTCAAAAGTCACAGTAATTAATTTTTTTTTAAAATATGGTATTTATATTTTATTTTTATTATTTAATTAAATAGAGAATATTGCGATAATTTATTCTAAAAGAAATAATTTAACAAAAATTTTATTTTCAAAATAAATGCAAAGTAAAGTAAATAGGATACCAAAATTTTATGCTATAGATATGATGTAATACCAAAAATAAAATAAAATAAGAACTATTATCAAACTTTTGTAGAGTTGCGATCCCTTTTAATAATTGACAGAACTTTTCGTTAGTAGAGACTCGTGCTGATAACGTGTTGTAAAATAACTATAAAAGAAAAAGTAAGTACAGATAGAAAGTTAAATTTTATTGAATTCTCTTTGAATTGTTTTACTACCTCAGTACATTTGCTTCACCAAACTTCTTCTATTTGTAGGTAAAAATTGAGACAAGGCATTAAACGCAAGGTGGCTAAGACAACTTCATTTTCAACATTGCACCCCATTTTATTAGATGTTGCATGGCTTTGTCAAAAGCAATCTTGAGTATGCATTTTGTTTTCAACATTTGCACGCTATTTTTGACTTTTATGAATGTACGTTTCAGAACAGAACTAAATAATTTGAGACCCAAGTAGTTAATTGTTATATTTCCCATAATAGTCTCACATATAGACTTGAGGATTTTGAGCTCTGGCCTTGTATTTACTATGGCAATCCTCCTTAATCATTCTAATTTCTATGGGCTCACGCATATTGGTTTTTTTTTTAAGATGTATTTTTTCCTGTACTTTTGGAGAAGAAAATTGCTTTTTTTAAAGTTCAAACCATATACTTATTACAAATAATATGTACTTTTTTCAAAGTAAGAATATATTTTTATGAAAAAGAAAAATTAATTTAAGCAGACTTCATTTTGTCACTACTCTCTCCTAAACCCATAAACTTTGTGCTACTATTCATTAGATCCCAGTCTTTGTCAATTGTCGACAAGCTGCTCTCCCATCTCTACCTCTTGCATCCGACACTTTACACTACATGTTCTTGCAGAAATGTGTTGCAAATTTTGCTAGATTTGCTTGTGTGTGTTGCATCTTTGTGAAGTAGGCAGGGATTGGAAATTACATTTATTTCCCAATAAATTCCTTGCACTTATTCCATACTAGTATAATACTCATGCAATAAAAGAAAGAAATGAGTATTTCTTATGTTTTATTTATTATTGATAATTAATTTTTACAATTTGCGTGAAGATAAAATATAAATATGTCTTATGAAATTTAAATTTTAACAGGTTTTCAACATAATCACATTTTTTGTTAAAATTAAATAATCTAACAAATGATGCAGATGAAAAAACATCGAGAGAAAAGAAATACATGCGTAGGATACACTTGACTGGGAAATTTTTTTGTATGAGTAAAAGGAAGTGGGCTAAAATCTTTTCTGAGGGAACAAAAAGGAATATGGCGTAATGACACTTGGCATAAACTTAAAAAAAACAAAAATACTACTTTATAATATAAACTAAGGCCCATTTAATACTACATTTTATTTTTTTGGGTTAGAAAAAGATGGCCAGACCAACCTGGCTCAGGACAGGAAGACAGTACAAATACATTACCCGAAAGATAAATGGGCTAAAGCCCGAATAGCTTGACTCGGACCAAAACTCTATCCAATTTTTCTTGATGTTAAAATGTTCAGCCGTCAATTAATCTGTCATTTGTAGTATAAGAGTTTCCTATTTCAATATAAGCTAGGTATTAATTATTATGAATTTATATATATAGTATTAAATGGTCTTTTGCCCATTTGTCAAGATGTATCTAATTAAAAGATACAAGTATAATAGACTATTAGTCAGTTACACCTGCGATATTTTGAGTGTAATACAAATTTTAACCTAATTAAGTTAATGATAAGAAAGTTCTTCATACCAACATGTTTCATGTTTTATCATGTCTTATCATGATTCTATATTAATTATTTTTATTTCAATGCAATTAAATGATATAATATTTTAACTATTAAATTTTTTTTAAAAAAAGGCGTGCGACTAGCACTCGACATATTTTCATAACATGTTTTTCTAAATGGAGTTTCATCAGATAATTCGTTAAACAGAGTATCATAACTTGGCACCATTTCTAGAAAAAGAAAAATTATTATTTGTTGATACATAATGACCCAAACAAAAATTGACAAATGATTGATAAACTTTTAGAGAAATAAATAATTATCAAATTTTCTTGCTTTAGTATATACATATACACAAATAGGCACAATGCCTCAACTTATTTCTTTGCTTATATTAAGTGACGCTTGCGGCTAGTGATGTCAACGGGACGTGGCAGAGGCGGGGTTCACAAACCCCTACTCCGCACCTGATATTTTCCACCTGCACCTACCCCACCTTTATACCTGTACCGGAGTTTTCTCCCGACTACCATCCCCACCCCTACCGGTGTTTCTTACACGATGCCCCTACTTACGGGGCACCTATCAACAAAAGTCAAAGAGGTGGTAGTATTGGGATAAAACACCTACTTGTTAAGCCTCTATCTGTCGAGTAAAATTCTTACTTTTTAATTAGATAAAAATAAATAAAAAAACAACATAAATCATGTACCAAACTTTAACACATCAAATTCAAACTCTAATACTTAAAATTCAACATAATTTTACAACAATAACATATTAAATCCAAACTTACTCTAAATCATAATTATTAAACATAACATATAATATCCATATATATATACACACACATATATATATATACATACATACACACACACACACACATATATACCGGGGCGGGGTTATCCAACCCTGACCCTACCCTGCCCTAGCATCGGCGCACAAAGAAAAGACCTCGCCTCGCCACGCCCCAAGTGTTTTTTTGCAAAAACCCCGTTGGCGCCCCGGCGGTGCGGGGCGAGGCGGGACGGGATACTATTGACATCCCTACTTGCGACCCTATGCGCTTTTTGGATTAATGGTGTGTTCTGTAGGCTCCAAAGGTTGTGAACATTAAAGAGAAAGTGTTTAGAATGGCTACATGGTAAACAGGAAAAAAAAAAAAGAAGAAAATTGAAAGATATGAGCCTTTTTCCAACAATGTATTAAACACCAGAAACATATACATACATTGTTGCTAAAAAAAAGAAAAGTAACATTATATTGGGTAAATGGCACCATACCTGTTGCGGTTTGTCATAAATGTAAGTTAGCCCCTTATTCTTTTAAAATAGGTACTAGACCTCCTTCCCCCCCCCCCCCGGCCATCATTTAAAATATGACACACTTGCCCCCTCCGTTAACTTTTCTGTCAGAGATAACTGTAGATGATACACACTCGTCTAACGTGCGAAAGTGACGGTAAAATAAGTGCTATATTTTCTTTTGTAAAATATGCATTTCAGACCAAGACAAACTTTTTTTTTTTGCTTGAAAACCTAGTTAGGGGCACTTTCCATTAACACCACAAAACCAAACTAACATAATTCAAATACAACAAATATAAGAAATCATCCAACATACAGTGAAACCTTCAAGAACAAAAACCAACATAAAGATTCAAAAGCTAATACATATCAAACCCTCATTGATGAAACTTCCGAAGCAAAAATTTTCTCTAAGATTGACAGTGAAAAAATTGCCAATCAAAAGCAAAAATTCTCTCATCCTTTGTTGTTGCTTCTTTATGGTGCAACTTTGGCCTTCTATCACTCATCTCATGCTTTTGTTGTTGCTTCTTTTGCAGCCATGGCAACATTCATATTCTCAAGCCTTACCATCTCTAATAGAGTTGAGCTTCAAGAAAAGCTTATAGTCATCATCATTCGACCAAAGATCAAAGAAAAATAAAAGGAAAAATCGTTAGCTCAAGATTGAGGCAAATCATTAATTCGCCATCCTCATCATCATTATTCATCCATTCATTAATGATGAGTATCATACCTTACGAGCTATCTTAACAGCTCCTATTATCCAGCTATGTCTGGTGCAAAAGATCATGAAAAGCTTGAGAATGAGGTAGCACAAAGAGAGAAAAATGGGCTTTGATTAAAGGATTTGGCGTGGCTTTTGATTGAGGGTTTTGGTGTGATTTAGGGATTTTGTGAAAGAAGTTTGCGAATTGGGAATTTTGATTGGTGGGTTTAATATATATGAAGGGTATTTTAAGTTATTTCATAACCTCTATTAAAAAATTTAAACAGCGTAATCAAATGGGACAAATGTGCCATATTTTACATGACGATAGGGGAATCTAGTGCTTATTTAAAAAAAATAGGGGACTAATTTATATTTATGGCAAACCACAAGAGAATGCGGTGCCATTTACCTTATGGTATTAGTAGATATAGTGACTATAAAATTAAAGGATCCTATAAGAATACAATTAGAATATAAAGATGTATTTTCCCGATTTTTGTATCATATGGTACCAATAAAAAAGCAAACAAACAAACAACACACATATATCAATAAATGGGATAAAAAATTATACAATGAATTGGTTGCGTTTCAGTGTTTTAAAAGAGGTAAGAAACTATGATGGAAATAGCATTAACTTACGATAAGAGGGTGTAACTCAATAATAGCATTTTTCACTTAAAACATATAAGTTTCGAGTTCGAGTCATCATCACGGGATAAGTGAGAAATGATCCTCTTTAAAAGGAAAATAGCATTAGCATATACAACACGTAAAACAATATAACCTGCATATGAAGCATAAACAACAACTAGAGCACTGAGCACGGATTTTTTTAATTAAAAATGTTAAATTAAGTTGAATTTATTTACTTTTAATAACATATAAAGAATTTAGTCATGAATATTCTATACTTTGTATGAATTTTTCTTAAATAATAAATGTTAAATTTACTAAGGTTTAATTCTTCAAATTCACAAATGAAAAAATACATTAAGGCTTTTGAGCATTAATCTATTAGTAACTAAATTTGTAAATTAAAATTATATATATATATATATATATCCATAAATGGTAATAAATGAACCTTTTGAAGTTCACAAATGAATTATATTTTAAGCATTTAATTGATTGATTATCTAAATTTCTAATTAATAATTTATTACATCCACAAAAATAAAATTAATAAAAATAAAATAAATAATAAATAATAATTTATTATATAAGCTAATAAAAAATATTCATTGCCATATAAGCATTGATATAACACTCTTATAATGCTCAAACAAAGTATTTTTTAATGGTGGACATGGTAAACATTGAAATTTACTTGGATTTCACAAATGAATATTATTTAAGAATTAATTTATTGAAAATTAAATGTCTAATGCTAATAATACATATACATAATAGATAAAAATAAATAAATCTTTTAGAATTTTCAATTGAATTTTATATTAAGCATTAATTGATTGATTATTTAATATTTTAATTAAACCTAATAATGTATATTCATAAAAATAAAAAATAATAAAAAATTAAAATAATCATGCCATGTAAGCCCTGACATGACACTCTCACAATAGTCAAATATGGGACTCTCACAATACTTTAAAAGGTTTAGCTTATATATATATATATATATATATATATATATATATATATATATATATTAGAAGCGCAATATGTGAATAGTAAAAAAAATTATGAATAGTTTTAGTAATTTGGGTTGAAAATAAAAAGAACACAATCCACTAGATGTAGAGATTCAAACAAAGAAGAAATGGGTAAATTAAAAAGAGGAAAAAACACATAGTCAGCCTAAACGCGAAAAAAATAATTAGGTTCTTATCTAGCATTAAACTTAAAAAACACAACAGTAATGAGCCAGCGATGAGGAAAGTAATATTTGATAAATGAATTAATTATTATGTATGCTAATAAATTTTCAAATGTGATATGATAGTAGAATATAGTATAACCACTGTTAGGAAAAAAGAAAATCATATAACCCCTTGAAGATTCAAACTCTTTTCATCATTCTCACTAAATATCGAGAAAATCAGTAATAATCAGGACAATTCAAAAAATGCACCATAGGGCCACTGTTGTAAAAACATTTCAATATTTTCAGTAAACTCACAAAGAAAATACTTATAAACTAACATCATGAGTTCAAGATGCCCCACATAAACCT
The DNA here is from genome assembly GCA_028554755.1 of Cordia subcordata. Taxonomy (NCBI): domain Eukaryota; kingdom Viridiplantae; phylum Streptophyta; class Magnoliopsida; order Boraginales; family Cordiaceae; genus Cordia; species Cordia subcordata. The sequence goes on along the minus strand of JAPTOF010000022.1, from coordinate 4,078,210 downwards.
CGAAGATTCAGGCTTTCATCACCAATATGCTCAATCCAAAAGACAAAGAGCACTAACAAAATAAATACCAAGCAATAAAAACAAAACCAAAATATACTGACTTAAATTTGATATATTTCAACCATATCCAAATGATTCAGTTTATTTTATTGTAACATTAATTAGTGTATGAAGTTTTAAAATTTTCTAGAATCTAGATGTCTTTCTTTGTCCCAAAAGCTATTAAATGCTAAGCTAAATATTGTAATGACTGTGAAATTAATGAGAGCTTAATTTCATTTTGAGCTCCAAGGAAGAAGCCTAGTGCTCCAGCAAGCTAAATTAGTGATTTGCATCAAAGCTCTTCCATGTCATTTTGACTTTCTTCTGGCCAATCTCATGGTTTATTTCCTAAATTGTTATTTATGGTAGGAAATATTATTTTGAATGGCGCACATAAATCAAGTTCAGTTATGTAATTTCACTCAAATACGTACCAAGATTCAGTTTTATCCTGATGATCATACTATAGTTCTTTTCCTTTTTGGTGGGTTTAGTGTCTTTTATCTTTTGTTTGATCTATTTTGCAAAGAAATTATCTGTTGTATACTTCTCGCGTTAGTTTTAACCTTTTTCTCATACTGAAAAAGAATAAACCAAATGTGGCTAAAAATCCCAAAAGCAACAACAAACCATTCATGATAGATTAGTATCATAAAAATATGAGATAAAATGGAAACTAAAACATGGTAAGAATTCAAATTTGATTTAAAGAATTTAACAATATAGCACATAATATAAAAGAAACTGTCACTTAAGTAAAATACAAGAGTTAAAAGAATACTTGGAAACCGATAATAGAATACATAAGAATAGTGCTGAGTTGGAATCACATTCTAATTAAGGATTCTTGTGGTTCCGGAGGATCTAGCAACAAGAGAACCAGGAACGGAAAGCTTTCTGCCCTTTTATGCCCAACAATTTAGTCTTAAGAAGGTTGGTTTTAAGAATGAGTTATTACCCTTTCCCAACCCTTATTGTGGTAACCTTTCAATAGCTAGTCTTTGCTTCTTTTTGACTTCTGTCAAATTAAGAGCAATATCGTAATTTTTGTACATTATCATTTATCGTTCTTCGTATCTATATATGTACAAAAATAACATCATAACAAAACAACTATTTACAATAGTATCTAAAACGGTATTTTTGTAATTTGTAGCTATTCTATTATCATTTTTTTTCTTTTAATTCCTACCTAAAATGATGTGTTCTTTTGTTTTGCACTTATCAATTAATTAAGGCTTCCACCTAGGGATTACAACCAGTTCAAGTTTTTAGGTCTAGAGTTTTGAATTTTGAGAGCAACAAATTATTTAATTGAGTATTAAAAACCATAAGACCTTGATTTGGTGTTTGATATAACGAGCTTGGATTTTTTTGCTGTTCATTAAATCATATTTTACTAATAAAAAATGTCAAGACTACTATTTATAAAAGTGTGCAAAAGGTGGACTTGTAATTTTATATTTATTCTATATTTAATTTCTTTTTCTTTTTTCTCTTTAACCAAAACAATATGTGTTAAATATAATAAATAAATATAACCAAATCAAACTCTCTCTATAAGTTTAAACTTTTAGATAAGGTGGAGTATTAGAGCCCAGGTCATGAGTTTGGAACTCACTATCACCCATTTAGAAATATTAAATTGTCCATATATAAGTTTTAAATAAATCATACTACACATAAGGGAGCGTGTTAAGTATAATAAATAAATATAACCAAATTAAATGGTTTCTATAAGTTTAACTTTTTAGATGAAGTAGTAACTTCAATAATATGCTCTTTCTCTCCCTCTACAGCCTTGTAACTCCAATAATATGCTCCCCCTCCCTCCCCCTGCGTCATTTTCCCCCTGTTTGGATAATCACACTTCTTAGTAAGGGGAATGGATTATTTAGATATTTGGACTTCGAGAAAGAAAAACTATTTGAACGGATTATTTAGATATTTGGACTTCGAGAAAGAAAAACTATTTGATCGAGTATTAAGAATTGTAAAACTCGTTGAATTTTGAATATTCAATTTTTGACTTTAGTTAAACCTTATATGTTTTGCTATTTGTTAAGTTATATTATGCTAATTTAGACTAAATTTTGAAAATAAATATGGAAAATTAAACAAAAACGAATATGAAAAGTCTAAATTAACCTAAATACAATTATAAAAGTTTAAAGTAATGCTAAATCATCTCAATTACATTGAAGTTCATGTAAAATAAAAAATAACAATAAAATTCAGGTTTTTGGGTCAGGTTTTAGATATTTTCACTTAATTCCTTTGTTTTTACTAGTTTTTTCCCCCTTCTCTAATTAAACTTAATTCTTAATTTGTAAAACAACTACCAAACAAAACTAACATCTTCTTAAACCCCAAATTTCTATATAGAAATATATAAATATAGGTATAAATTTTCTAACTTCCAGTATGATTACTGCATTATTTTTTCAATAAATATTTTATTATTACATATAATAAGTACTCTACTACAATTGGGCAAATAGTTACGCCTTACACAATATTATTTAACTAGTCTTATAAAAAGCTTTTAGAAGCACTCAAAATAAGCACTACCAAACATGTAAGTTTTAAATAAGTTGACTAATTTTAGATAAGTTGGTTAATTTTTTGTGAGTATTTTTTATGTCTTTATTTATTATGATAGCCAATTTTTACCATCCATTTAAAAATCAAATATAAATCTATCTTGTAAAATTTAAAATAAATTTTCTATGCTAATAAGAACTTTTATATTTTTGTAAAATTAAATAATTTTAAAAACAAACATAAAACGAAATAGATAGAAAAATATAGAAAGAGAAAGAAATACATATATAAATTTATTTTGGTTTTTTCTTGTGTGAATAAAAAGGAAATGGGCCATTTGCCTGATTGCTACCACTTTCAACCCAGCCCGACCCGGCCCATATGCATTTCGCGGCAAGCCCGACTTGAACTTGACCCCCGTCCCTAGGGTTTCTTAAACAGACTGCAGCCATTCTTCAATTCTTCCTCCTCCCATCTTTGTTCCTCCTGGTGAGTCTCTCTTCTTTCTTCTCTCTCTCTCTCTCACACACACACACACACATATATATATATACATACATGTATATGTGTGATATATACACACTGAAACACATTTGTGTACGTGTAATAGTTTTGAGTTTTTAGCTCAGCTGAGGTCGAGTAGAGAATTGATAAGCTAAAGAGCAAGGGAGAAGAAGATGGGAGTGGAATTGGCTTCTCAGCAAGATGTTTTTCTTGACATGGAGGATGTGAATTACTCGGACTCGGATTTGGTTTATCATGTCAGGGATGCTCTTAAAGCTGCTCTTGAGGTAAGCTTTTTCCCAACTTGAAACATTGGGTATACTACAAAATTGGTCTTTTAACTCTGTCGCGACGAGAGGGCATAGTTCAGTAGTAGCACCTTTCACTTGAAATTTACGGGTCTAGAAATACTTGTACATGTTTATGATCATTTACGAGTTATACTGTTTTAGGGTGACTGCGACAGGTATAACCAGATTGTTGGGGTGATGCACCATAATCAACGTGAGGCTGCGCTGCTACTGGTATGTCATATCATTTGGATTCGTTCACTTGTTTCTCGTAATGTGTCTAATTTATATTTATTTTGCATGTCAGACATGTTTGAAGGCTCTGACTGGAGCAGTTTCGTGTATAAATATCATTCATCATCGGTCTCTTCTTGCTGCTGTAAGTCTACTGGACTTTTGTTATTAACAGCCCGTGTTGTGATATGATTTGACTTGTGATTTCTTAATGAACTTATCATCATCTTCAGATTTTTGGAATGAGCTTATGGAACTATGGAACCGATGTAATGGATGCGTTGCTTGAACTAGTTTTATCTCTGGTATGTACGTCTTACATGTCACTGCAATGTTATCTCTGCAAACTTCTGTAGACCCGTGGTAGTTAATTTATTCGTGATCTTGTTGTAGGCTGCATCAAGTGGGCAATATGTTGACTTGTGCTTGGATATGCTTGTCAGCAATTTTATGCCGCCGAATTCTTTCTTGGAGTTACTGAAGCAGCCATTTGGTCTTGCAAGGAAGAATCAGGTTCTTGATCGTGTGCATTCAACACTGAAGGATATTGCAGATTTAGTTCCTCTTTCCCCAATGAGACTGGAGAAAATTACCAGGGACCGCATGCCCCACATTTACTCGAAAGAACCTGTGAGTACAATTTCCTTTTTCTTGTGTTCCATTTATTTACCATCAACTAGCTTTCAGTCAATTTTTAGATGTTTCATCAGAACGTGCTGATAGTTAGCTTATCTATTCAAAATCATAATAACCACGTGGAATATCAATAACACAAAAGAAGTCCTATGATACACCAAACTTTACTCCATTCTGAGAATTTGTTCTTTATTCTTGTCTAAATGACGATGTTTATCTTACAAGGGTGACGTTATAGGTTACGTTGAGCGGATTCTTTTTGGACCTTCTTTGCGCTTCTGGTTTGCAAATTAAAGTTGAATTGGGTCAATCAGAGTTTTCTGATTTGTGCTTAAGCAACTTTATGAGCGGTCCCGTTGTATTATAATTTCAAATTCATGTCTTGGAGGTTGATTGATCTTGGTCGATTTATAATTGTATGTGTTAATATCCTTTCAATTCCATTCTTGTGACTTTTCCTTCAATTTGGGTATTGCAGCTATTGATTCCGAACCAAGATTGAGGCACGGTTTGGCTCTCATATGAAGCTCTAAAAAATGACTCGACAAGATAGTTGAGCCAAATTTGAGTAGCTCTTGAGCATTTGGTTCTTCTACTTGACTCATGTTCAAGTAGTGAATTTTGAGTTCGGTTTATCTCGAGCGACGCTCGAGCAAGTATTACATGAGCGAGTCAAGTCAAGCTGTTACTACTTGTGACTTGGCTCGGCTCTATTGCACTGGTAATCTTGTTTCTGTAGTTCAGAACTATCTCAAGGTTTGTAGTCTTTTCTGATTCACATAGTTCATCTCTCTATCGGCAGTATGGGTTCTTGGCATGGGTTATTTGTCCTAGATGCTGTGCCAGATATTGCTAGTAAATGCATTTATAGGGCAAGATCCATTGCTAGTAAATGCATTTATAGGGCAAGATCCTGTTTCCCGAGTATATGAGGATGAGGGTGCTATTTTAGCCACCCTACATGTGATTGGGGGAATAAAGTTAAACGAAGTTTCATAGTTGTTACTTGGACTGTGGATACGTGTTAGAAATGAATACAGATCTGAATGTTAGACACAGAAATCGTCAAAATTTAAAATCTTGAGACTTGGTCAAGTAATTGTCTTGACTTTAGACTTGGATTGGGTACATGGTATTGTAAAACTATTAAAATTATCTATAGGCAAGAATATGAAACTTCAAAATTGTCCTGCAAATTGGCTGAGCCTTTGATAGGGTACAAGAAACGTACCTCACAATTTAATAATTTATCAATGTCATGTCTTTTCTTGTAAGTGTCGAAATTTTTGGAGTGTTCCATTCTATGGACATTGGCATCTATTCCACAACTAAAGATTCTGAGCAATGGAGTATGACAAAACATGAGAGCTTCTGGGTTGTGATCTTGACTGATGGATGCACAAAGTTTTCACAATATTGGAACACATCATCTGTTTCTTTGCCAGTTTCAATGCGTAATTATCCAGCTGATCTCATATGAACTATGTCACTAAATCATGCAAGCATGGGCTTCTTTGGCAACTCTATGGTCTCTTGCTACAAATCTGTATAAAATGCTTTTGTGCCTTAGTATAGTAGCTCATATCATGATTCTCGGTTCATTATGTTCTGCCATGCCATTTATTTTCTAATTCACAAGTCACTCCCTGACCATCTATTTTACTGCAGGTGTTGGTGATTTTTGTAGAGAACATGTTGAGATTGGAAAGTGGCGCTATAGGTGAACTTGTTGGGAGCACAATGCTTGTAGCAATAGTAGATAGGCTGATAGATTTAGATGTGAGTCACTTGCCTTAAGCTTTGCAACAAGTTAGATTTCAGAGATCGCTCGGAGTTTAACTTTGGTCTGTGGGCTCATTGTAGGTGGATATAGCATGGGAGGACATTCTACATGATGATTTCACTAAAGGCATATTTGATATGGAGCTTGAAGACCTTGAAGGGCCTGAAGTCGATCCTCTACAAGAGGGTGATGAGGTGATTTTTAATCATTTAACAGTATTATCCCCTCCCACCTTCCTTCCTTTTCCCCTTCCCAGCTCCTATCTATTATTGCCTAGAGCTTGGAACCTACATCTGTGGAGAACAAATGATATGTTTGGTAAATACCGAGCATAAATAATTTTCCATTAGATTGTCCTTGTTATATAAATGATGTAATAGTGATCTCATGTTCTTTTCATCTTTATTATAAGTGGCATTCTTCATTGCCGAAAATCAGGTTATTTCCTATGGGTGAAGGAAAATATAACCTTTTTATGTTGTTTCTACTCCTATGCTAATAAAAATATATGTTGCAGTTGTCAAGGGAATTTTGGCTACAAAAATTTTTTGGTGGAAATGAGACTGCTGAGAAGTTAGATAGCTTACTAGTGCTCACATTTGAACACCTTAAATCCTGCAACGAAAATGGGCACCTTATTCAAGTAATGTTTGCTCTTTCGTCTTTCCAACTTTAGCGTTCTGATACCATAGTTTCATTAGTTTTATTCAATTATAAAATTTTCAGGTATTTGAGACTCTCCTCCAGTCATTTCAGAAAACTGTGTTGACTGCTTATAAGTCAAAGTTTGCCCAGGTGATTAGATCTCTGGCTGTCTCATCAATAAACAGTTTGCATCATAGAAAGGGCTCTTTTTATGTTATCGTTCTTTTTTCTCCCCCCCTCTCTCTTCTCTTTGTTTCTACAATTCTATCATTCTGGATATTTTAAATGCTATTACCCCTGCATCCTCACAAGATGTTGTCCGCAGTTTGTGATGTTTTATGCATGCTCACTGGATCCTGAAAATTGTGGGGAGAGGTTTGTTCTTGTGCTTCAACATATTTTTGAAAGCAGTCCCTACCCCGAGTGGAGGTGAAGATCTAACTTCATGTTCTTATTATTAAATTTTGTTATCATCATATTATTACATATCTGCATGTACATATGCGTTTGTTTGTTTTCTATAAATGCTTGTTAATGATCACAGTTTATTCAAGGAATTGATATAGATTCAGTTACAGCTGTCACTTGTTTCCTTTATGCAAGAAATTGAGTAGCTTGTTTTTTCACCTGTCTTGGGCCATCAACATACTGATTATCTTTTTCGCTTCCTTCCAGAATGAGTGCTGTTGCTTATCTAGCTAGCTACTTGTCTCGTGCAAAGTTTGCATCTGCCTCGTTCGTTGCTACCATCTTGGGAAGGTTGTCAGTGATCTCATATCTGCTAATTAGATATTCTGCATGGATATTGTTTTTCTGTTTAGTAGAATTTGTACTTGCCTCCAAATTCTGATGTCTGATTTGGTGTCATCTTTTATGTTTGTGCCTCCAGTCTGGTGAATTGGTGTTCTGAATACTGCAAAAACCAGGACTTTGACATCAATCCCAGGGCTCATAAAATATTTTATGCTGCTTGTCAGGTATGTTTTGGTTATAGTTTTCAGTCCTCGACTTATTGAATAGGGTAGTTGGATGTGCTTTTTGTTGCCTAATTAAACAGTTACTTATTCAGTTTTGGATGTGCTTTTTGTGTCCTAATTAAAGAGTTACTTATTCAGCTTGATGTTGGAGTAAACTCACTTGTTTGTATCTCATTCAGAGTTGGCTGTGATTTGTAGTTTCCATTTGATATCCACCATTCTTGTGGGATTATATACTTTATATCTGTTAAATAATGGGTTGTGCTCGCCAAATTTTTGTTCTGTTGTTTAACTGGTTAAATCATTAACTGAGATATGTTTCTGACTCCTGCAAATAGTATAGAGCTAGATAGAATCTTCTATGATGTAATTGCGTACGAGGAACGAGTAATACTTACAGGATCCTTGTTCTTATTGAAGGGCTAATTTTTTTCATGTTTTACCTATTAGAGGGCTAATTCATGAAAATAGTAATGTTTGGAATATTTTCTTCTCCCCCACCACCCTGTTCTTTTCGTTATGGTTGGAATTGGGTGTTTTCATAGCAATGATAAGCTCTAACTCTACACAATAGACAGGGATCATAAGAGTGGACAAGTAAGAAAGTGAAAATGCCCTTGTATGAACCATCATCTCATCTTATGGCATGAGGTGAAATGTTATCCATTCTCCTTTACATTTCTCCTGCCTGCAAAGTGACATGAAGGCTAGAGAGTGTCTTTCCCATAGGGCAGATTCATCTTTGCTTTCTCTTTCGTTCTCTTTTCTTCTGAATACCATATTTGTGTTCAAGCTAATATAAGGTGGAAAGCCAGCAATTTTAATCTTATTCCTGAAGTCAAGGTAGAATGGTACTCCAGGCAATTCGATGTTATTATGATCTGATAATCCTTGTTCATTTTGAATACTTTCCTCCTCTCTCTATATCATCTATCAAACTAAGTGTTGTCATTTCATTTTTTGATGCCATTTTGTTTTATGGCAGGCCATCATGTATGTACTTTGCTTTCGAATGAGATCGATGCTTTTGGTTCCTCGCCTCAAGTCACAACTTCTTCTTATGCGTATAGAGGATATTTTGAGGCACCCATTGAACGCATTGAAGGTTTAACATTTTCTGATTTTTCATCATGCTGATCATTTATGTGTTGATACATTTTTGGTTTTTGTATGTATGCTTCTGGAATCCGGTTCTTACTCTGTGTGCGGGTGGTCCTCGCATTTGTTTAAAACAATTGCTTCCTAGCTTGTCATTATCTATTCTTTGCATGTTACCACTGGTCAGGATGTTCGGTAGATTTGTGAACATAAACTTCCTTTGGTTAACTGACAGGTTTGCCTTCCATCAATAGTAGAAGAGTTTCTTCATCTGGTTAAAGCAACTCGATTCTTCCTTGTACCTGAGACTATAGAGTCTGATGGTTTGCTGGAATCTGAACTTTCCAAAACTTTTGGTGGGGTTGAAAGACTTGACATGTTTTTCCCATTCGATCCGTGCTTATTGAAGAAATCAGACAGGTTTGTCTTGTTTTCCATTATTTCAAGCTCAATAAAATCTTGATTCTTGTGGTGCACATTTTCCTTCTTTTCTTTGGAGACTCCTTTTATGCACTATGGGTCAGCGGGTGGGGGTGGTCTTGATGCTGTGTTGCTCATTTCAATCCTCGTATTTTTGACATTCTGCTGACATTTCATCCCCTTGTGGATATGAAGATTCATCCGCCCAAACTTCGTGTATTGGTCAATGGTCAGAAGCAGTTATGATGAAGATGAAGATGATGACCAAAGTACAAGCGATGAAGATGTTGCCGAGGCCCGTATTGTTGAGGATGGGATAGACATACCAGATGGAGGTGACAGGAGTTTCGATGAGCATGATTCTGATCTTGATGAATTCGACTACGCGCTTAACAAAATGTCAATTACGCCGAAGAATTCTTTAAGCCAGAGATTTGGAGGTGACTTATATCGCGGCATGCAAATGCCCTCAAGAATAAGACCTTCCACCAGTCCTGAGTCCTTGTAGCAATGGGTTCTTTTTCCTCTCACCAGAGAAGATGAGCATCTTATCATAAGCTCAAAACAAACAACCATCATTGTTATCGTATATTGCGAGAACAACCAAATTAGCCGAATTAACTGAGTGGTTGGCCAAGTCTCAGCATATCGGTGAAGACAAGAGATACCATTCTGGTTTCCAAGGTTTCAGTGGTGCTACAACTTGGTCAGATAGAAATGTGAGGTTTATTAGGAGAAATTGTTTGTACTATTTATAAGAATATTTGATGGCGCAGCCAAAAGTGTAATTTTTGGGCCCGTGTACTCGGTATAATGTCTTTCAAATGTTAGTAGTAGATTCATGTTTATAGTTAACAGATTTACAATTTTCATTATCATTCGTTCGCAAGTATTGCATTTATATGTTCGCAAGATATTTCGAAATGTGAATGAGTTCTTTGTCATTTATTTACGTGTTAAATTCTATATTTACAAGGTTCATACCGTACGTGCACAAAAGTTTTATATCGTATCATGCTTTGAACTCTTTGCTCAAGACATATTCTATGTTTGCAAAAGTATAAGATTGTAATTTTGCAAATAAATGCTCACTAGTTCGATATTGTAAGTTCACAAGGATTATAATTCATGTTCATAACCTTTAAATTCTAGGTTTATATGTTATATTTATCTATCTATCTATCTATCTATCTATATATATATATATATATATATATATATATATATATATAAGAAAAATGTCATCAGAAATTGACATCAGCTTTTAAAGTAGACAATAACTTAACACATTAGCATAAAAATGTTAATTAAGCAATTTTTTCTTTGTTACTCTTATTAGATATTGTTTTGGATGACTCACAAATGTAACTTTTATTTGATTTCATTTTAGCAAATACTGTATGCGATATTAAATGTTATGTTATATGTATAGATGCAATACAAAGTACTATATACATGCATAAATGTAAATATTAGATACTATCTACATACATAAATGTAATACCAAATATTGTATACATAATACATTCATGAATGCACTATTAGATACTATATGTATGATATCAGATATTACGTATATGCTGTTGAGTTCAATACAAAGACTGAATATATTTAGTTACATAGATTGATATTAAATATTTTGCATATAATATTCACTTCTATGTATATTTATAGAAGAATATGAAATATGGTTAGATCTAAATTAAAACTTCAGCATGTAGGCTGTATACGGATGAAAAGTTTACGAGTATTGAATTTATCGGTTTGAAAACGCTAGTTCTGGATTATTAGATAAGCTGGTATTTTTCTTTTCATTTATATTTGTTAGTAAAATTTAGTCGATAAATATTGTCGATGACGCCTTAATGTTTATTCATCGAACAATTCTGTCAATTAAACTTATAATATCACCTATAAAAGAAGTATAACGAGATGTGAAATAGATAGACAAAAATAATTGAAACCCATGCATAATACGAGAAAACTTTCTCGGATTGTATATTCACAAATTTTTTGATATTATTTACCCAATATCACAAGTATTATTTATGTTCAGGGAGGTAAACAAATTTTAGAAGTGATGTTCACAAGTTCCAAAAGGAAATAGTTCAATTTCTTTAAAGCCAACAACGTTTACACGTATTTGAATTGAGAAAACAAAAACAGAAAATGAACTGTAGCAGAAAAAGAAAAACAATAGAACAAAAATAACGTATTTATTCCGGTTTAACTCTTTTCTGTAAGAAAAATAACTCATAAAATTAACACGTACATTAAAAAAAAAACATAAATTCCACTCCAGCTTAGTAGTTCTCCATAGCTAATAGATTGAGCCCAGCTATCTTACGCTGAACTTTAAAAAGCTATTTGTAGATGATTTACGCCTTAATGATGGAAGGGATCCTTTTGGAAAGTTGACAATGAACCCACTGCTTTCATTTGCCGAGATTCAAGAGGGATATACTTACACAGTAATGCCTGCAAAGTCTTTCGCCAATCCGTCGCAGAAGCTAAGGCTATTGCTATTTGAGGTCGATAAACCTTTTGGATCTTATTAACCAAAGAGATACGACTTTGCATTATAGTTAGCTTAGCACCAACAAAAAATTTTCATGACGACTGTCAATATATCTCGTGATAACAAAAAGTGTATTATTTTATGTATTTCGAGATGTAGTCTTCATTTCATATTTAGTCGGCCAATCCTTCCTAATTCACATTTTTGTTGAAAGAATTTCACGCTATAGCTATCTGCAATAAGTGTCTCTTCAATAAACAGCAAAATCTTGACACATCATAGTAAAAAATGATGCTGAAGCAGTACTGAAAGCAATCGGCCCTCCCGTGTGTACTAATTTTTGGAAGCTTGACCACATCATAGAGGATTTCGAAATGATTGCTATCGGGGTGAGTTCTATTCGATTTCAGTTTATTTGTAAGACAACTAATCGATCCACTGGGTTGCAAAAGATTCGTGCTTCGTAAATTGGCTTGTAAGTAGACACGGAATAGTTCTATCATGTAAATCCTGACCAAGTTTGGATTGACTTCTTATTTTTTCAGACAACATTTTTTTCCAGAAAAGAGTGTGTATTTTTTATAATAGGTATTTAGATTGAATTTTAAGAAAAACTAAAACTGAGAAAAAAAATTCAATTTCATTTTTTCTTTCAAAAGTCAAAAACTTTGACTTATAAACTATGAACTTTCTCCAAAAAATTTAAAAAAGAACGCTGTTTAGAAAAGTCAAATCAAACCAACCCTTACTTGAAGCTTGAGAATCTTTCTCGTGCCATTTGCTGGGCTCAGCTCGCACGTCCTCACTGCTGAAGTCCCATACTCTCCTCTCCTGACGCTGTGCTCATTTCCACCAAAACTGGTGCACCGATCGACAACTACGTCGCATGTTGATCTTGTGGGTGATTCATGCTCAACTCGTAATGACAATTATTACGAGCTTACGCATTTTGGACTTGAACTTAGTGTACATAGATCCGTAATTAAACTATAACTGTCTGAATAACCCACCCAACCGTTTATTCAACCTGGAACCATGGAACTCTCCAAGGACCTCACTCGTCGAGGCGATCATTGAAGCCAAAAATTATTCCCTAAATGAAAAACATTCATCCTACTGAGGAGAGAGTGGCGAATTGCTTCCTATTGAAAGAATGGCAATGATCACTGAGAAAAAAACAAACAAACAAACGGGGAAAAGGAAAAATTCCTATACAAATAATGCTTATGATGACAGTAACGAGAGGAGGAAAAAAAAAAAACCCAAAAAGACTTCGGCGAACTTGACTCGCTATTTTTAACAGTAAGTATGATGGGCACCAGGCGCCACGAAGACTTCAATCTTTTTGGGTGGAAAAGCTACAGAATCATATTTTGATTCTCGCCAACCTGATTGCTGGAAACCAGTTTCCAGCAATCAATCATGTGATGATTTTCTGTGTTGATGGCTCGTAGCCTGGCGGGAGCAGAAGAGCAGACCGTGTCCCTCCAATTGTTGTGCTCTGTGTAGTAGAGCAACTTGATATGTACATATATATTACAAGCAATTCCACTGTATACAGGGCGACGAGACCATTGAAGACCTGCACTCGAAAGAAAAACACCAGTTGGGCTAACGTACAAGAGCGCGCATAAATGCAGATACTATCTTGATTGTTCTGCCATTTCATGTTCTAGGTAGGAAACCAGATATTACCTTTGGATTGTTAACTTACTAGCTTGCAAGGTCGGGTTTCAAAGTCTGCTGCCCGGAACAGCGATCTGGATCCTGAAATCAAAGCATTAACAATGTCTCTTAAGATAAATATAGAAGTGCAAAATTGCAGGCAGAAGTTCTTAGTTTTACCTGAAGAAATGCCCTACCCAATTATGATTCAATTATCCATTTGACCAGAAATGCTAGTCTGGATAAACTGGCGCGGACCAGTTGGAACCATAGGCTGTGGCTGTCTAGGAGAAGGTACTGCTATTCCTGAGAAATTAGAAAGCGTTTCTCAAATGCTGACACTAACAAATGGAGGCAAAAGAGACAAGAGTATACCTTGATATGGTACTTGCGTAGCAGGAATAGTTTCTGCAGCTGGTCCACCGACAACTGATCTATTATATGACAATGTAATAGGACTTGGCATCGGATAACCTTGAGTAGTAGCATTTCCAATGCTTGATGGAGGGTGGGCTGCCTGGCCATATGGCATCTTGTTGGTGCTAATTGTGCTAGGTGAAGTGTACATCTGAAGGAAACATTGACATGTGTAAGCACGGTATAAGTGTTGGTATATAAGTAGGAGAGGAAAGAGTTCAACAGCAATTTCACATTAATGATATATTACTATGAAGTGAATTGAAATTTAGACTTGCCTGTGGGTAGATTTCACGGCCATATGCTGGAAACCTGCCAAAAATAAAGAAGATAAAAGATTGGATCTCCTCTGGCCTATTCTCTTGAAATAATGTCAATGTATGCACCTTTACATTACATAAACATATACATGGGCACGCACAGATGGTTACTATAGAGAACTCCAATATACTGATACAGATATGGCAAAGCTTTTCGCTACATGACTTTATAATGAACAAATTCATCTTAAGTTACTACACGAGAATACTGGTACAAGATCCAAGCAAAAGGAAACGCAGTCTTCAAACTAGGGTTTAACGATAAATTGTCTCAACAACATATGCATATCCACCGGTTCACACCATAGCACAAAATATTCTAGAACCATAGTTGATCATTATCTATAATAAATAACAAGTCTCAAGCAATGCACTATTGCAGTCAGAATTTGGGTATGAATGGCCAACTCAATGGCACTACTAGACATAGTCGAACATCATCACAATAGTAATCTACAAATCAATTCATTGATTGGGTTTTCATATAAAATTTGGCAGGGAAAAAAGTTGACAAAATCGTGACACTTCATTTTCTTTTTTGTGATGTCTCTAGAACTATGCATAAGAGCTTATGAACCAATGTTTCTTTACCGAAAAGAATCACAATCTACAAATACAGAATCTATATATCAGTGCCTAAAGATCTGTTCAACCTAAAACTGTTTCTGACATCTCCATGATCTACACGTTGCAGGTATTGAGATACATATACCAACTCAAAGATAATGAGGTCTCTGGGTAACACTTAGCACCTGGACAAGGTCAAACAAAAAAAAAATCTGAATCAGACTATTCCTTATAAATGTGGAATTTTAATCTGCACTCAGAATCAGTCAAATAGCCAGAATTGACAACCAATCTTCAAAACCACAAGGACGGCGCGGAATATGAAAGTAAAGAACTTTTTGTTTGAAAAATAGTAAGTCACCTATATGGAGGATATTGGAACCCTGGTTGATAACCATAGCTGAATGGTAGTTGGTACATGGGGCTTCCGACATACGGGCTTCTCATGACCGGTGAGCGCATCATATATGGCATTGCTGGTCTCAAGTGTCCTTAATAAGCAATAACCACCAGAAAAGCTTATCATAAAATGATATCACCGAGACTAATTCCTATTCAATAAAAATATGTGGTTGAGGCAATAAAAACAAACACAGAGAGAAAGAATAAGGCAGGGTGGATGGCAATATATATCTCTCTGACTTTTTCCTTTCACAAAAGAGATTGTCCAAAGCATGACATATCAGCCTAGAAGCTACAACACTCCATGCTGACAGGCAATTAAAATGAATCAACAACAGTGATCCTCTAAAGAACTTTTCATTCAGGGAAAAAAAAATCATAAAAATAAACATCAACAATCTTTAGTACTAAATACAACCAGATATGCCTGATTAGTGTAGTTACTAATAGAGTAAATGGTAATGAAACATTAATAAGCAAGTTGTCATCAAGCATTATCCATTTCTGGAAGAGTTTCGGATTATTATTGAGGTATTAGGCATGAATCATGAATTTTCGTTCCATTGTGAGATCTGAAACCCCAGAAGGCGACCTACTGTTGGTTATTAAGAAAGACTACTCTTTGTTACTCTGTATTCTTTCCCATTTAGCTTCTTTTGTGTGTCCTCCACTAGTATCTTCCACTACCGAAATTCTTCTTACTGTTCCTCAGTTTATTCTCCCTCCGTCACCTTATTCTTTTCGTATTTTGTAAATGATATTCTGCTCCTGTTTAGCTTTTTCCATGTAGTAGATCATAGCTTATTACATCTTCCAGCTAAAATCAACTACAACACACAGAAATAGCAAGCGTCGAACAAAGAACTAAGTAGAAAAAGCTCAACCATTGGAAGTAACAATCTAGCAGCCAGGTAACATATAGCATGTGTCCAAGTGATCAGTTTGCAATATATCCAGATAAGATCATTACCATAAGGTGACAATTTCTGAGGCCGCCCAAACGAAGCTAGATTGCAGTTTGCCCTCCTACCATCAATAACTGGATTTGGATTCACGCACGCCCTCTTCGCTGCTTCTGGATCACGAAATGTCACCTAACCACCACATAAATCGTATCCAAATCAATGCCGACTCATAATGAGCAAAATTTCATGGAAGGAGAAACTAGTAAAACATGCAGTATTTTTAAGGGAACTGAAAACTGATACTAAGCCGATTGAAATTGTTCTAACACCAATCGAATCCCACATGATCCCCTGTACAACATATACTCTTTCAAGCTAAAAACAAACTTCAAGCATTCACAGTGCATTTAATTCATTAAATTGAGGGAATGATGTCACTGGTAAATGTATATCACATATTCAAACATCTACAAATTCGTTTTAACTCTATCTCAAGCGACTGCGTTAAATAACAGGAGCAAGAACAATAAGGCATTTAGCATTCTCCTTCTTAAAGAAATTACAGATGCACCATACGAAAACTTTGCAAAATATGCTGTCATGCCTTCAGCTTTGAGCCAAGAATCTTAGGCCCACAAGAAATAGCAGTGTTGTAGATATAAGAAATAATTAACTCCCGCAGACGACCCCTTATTGACGACCTAAGGTGCAATAAATTGCACTGGTCTCCAGCCTATAACCCTATAGGCATAAAGAGTAATTACTCGGACCTCAAATTAACAGAGCCATAATGGCGAACCAAAGTTACTAATTATTTCCACAACATCCATTCATGAACCAAATAAATATCCCTTTTCAAAATACTTTGGGACATTACATATACACTCGACTATTTTCTTTCATACTAATCACCCACATCTTGACCAAAATATGGATATAAATGATAAGGACAGCTTTTCAGTGAACTGATATGTCTAATCACTTCCAAGGAGGTTTTACACTCAGTTCTCACTCATTTCATCTTTTTCAAGTCCAAATTAGTGACGTCGGTACATACGGTGCTTACAAATACATGATTTTTTCCGGATGGTAGGATAGAGGATGTTATTTAGAATAGTTGAAAATGGAAGTAAACACATCTTTCTATTTTTTATTTTTATTACCTGAATCTAATTAGCCATCTTCAAAAAATTCAAACCCATGTTATTACTTTTAGAGTAACTAATCTCAACCAATTGAATGACTCCAAACTCCCTAACCCCAAGTAAAGACATTCTGTTGACAATGTAGAGATTATTACATGACGAAAAAGAAAATGAAAATGACTAAGACACTAATTTATTAGAACATCATGTGAAAGCTCTTGAAAAATGATTTCAAGGCGCGGTATAAATTGTCTATTCATAGATTAATATGAGATAGGTCCAAACATACACAACTATTAGCAGTTTAATTGTTAAAACCAGTTCAAATAGATAACAACGGTCATATTCTACCTTGTTGATTGACCACTAGAGACAGAGTCTTCTCTGGCCTTACGGGTCAATCAGTCCCCTGATCGGCAGAACTAGACTGCTCTCTGGTTTATGCGGTCGCAGTTGACCGGCAAACCCAATAAATTTTGAAAATCAGTCTAACATGATCCACTTTCCAAGCCAATTGAGAAAGAACAACTTTTGTGTTTGTTTGCATAAACATTAGCCGATGACAATCTTGGCGCAATGCGCCAAGTTACCACTCCATGATCCGTTGCTATAATTTTAACTTGTGAAATTAATTTCTTACACAGATCTTAAGCAATTCAACTCTTTTCTTTAAGCCTTTAAGTTTTCACAAGAAAAAGTCAAAGAAATATGTATTCCCAACACCCCAACCAAGAGAAGTGCATCAAATGGAAGTGACAATACCACAAGAGTGAAGCCCAAGTGGACAAGAAAGACTTTTGTTAAAGGTACTTTAATTGCTCAAGGACAATTGAGAACTTGAATGGATGTTTTAAGAACCAAAAGCAAGAGAAATTCGCAAGTCATATATATAGTGTTCAAATAACAAGGCATAGTCCAAGGAAATTAAAGATTATAAAATTCATGAAGGTTGATATATATTTGCTTGGTTGCAAGCACGATATTCAAGTTCCATTATACCCGAGGATACCTTGTATTATATGTTATTATTTATAACTACTAAAACACAATTAGTATAATTAACCACACCCTCTCTACAAATTTAAAATTTAAATAAAATGGTAACTTATCATAATATTAAAGCTTAGTTATAGGTATCAAAGACACAGTAGTCAAGTGGTATATTTGTCACTTTTAGTGCAAATAAATCTAGGAATTGATTCTCACTAGTTGCAATATAACTGGCCTTTGGCCTCCTTCGAAGTGAAAATGACTTAGTTATTGGTTCAAGTCTCACCGCCACTCATTTAAAAACATAAAAATTTGAGTTTGCTTAAGTCACTAAGGTAACCAATGTGGAAAAAGCACCCATTTCTTTACTGGTTCCGGAGGAACGAAGAAAAAGGGATGTTTTGTTAATAGGAACAAGAAAGTGCTTATAGCCGTAACGATAAAAATTCTGGTATGTAAAGGAAAGTGCAACTCCTCCTGAAATAGCTTTTCCCCCTTTCGTCATAAGGTGTAGCAATAAAAATTTTGGTACGTAAGGGAGACGCACCCATTTCTTTACCGGTTCTGGAGGAGCGAAGAAAAAGGAGATGTTTTGTTAATAGGAACAATAAAGTGTTTATAGCCGTAGCGATATAAATTCTAGTATGTAAGGGAGAAGTGCAACTTCTCCTGAAACAAGTTTTCCCCTTTTCATCATAAGGCATAGCGATAAAAATTTTGGTATGTAAGGAAGAAGTGCAACTAACAGTTTTTCCCCCTTTCATCATAAGGCATGGTCTGACTCTGATTAAAAATCATTCCTGTATTTAGGTCCCTACTAAGTAGAGTTCACTAGTAGGGGAAGAGCAGGTTACCGTACATACAAGAAAGCAGTCCTCCCTTACCCAATTCCTTAGTCTTCCAATTGTTACGAAAGCTGTAACGACCCAAGTTTAACTACTGGCCTGCCACGACATTTGAGCCTAACTAACTGGTCCAAAATACTTAAACCGGTGATGACAGTAGTAGTGAGCTTAAGCCGTTATAAAGTGCACACAAATCTCACAAAGAACTGAAATGGGATGGGGGCTATAGACTCCCCTCCTTAAAGACGTGATGTCCTCGTCGCGGCCCAAACACAATAACAAAACCACAGCCTAGAACCTTATGCAACGTGGAATCTGCCCAGAGCCTGATCTGATACCACCTGTAACGACCTAGGCCTAACTATTGGCCTGCCACCACACTTGAGCCTAACCAACTGGCCCAAAATGCTTAAACCGGTGATAACAGTAATAGTGAACCCAAGCTGTTATAAAGTGCACACAAATCTCACAAAGAACTAATATGGGATGGGGCGTTATAGACTCTCCCCCTAAAGAAGTGACGCCCTCGTTGCGGTCCAAACACAATAACAGAACCACAGCCCAGAACCCCAAGCAGCGTAGAATCTGCCCAGAGCCTACTCTGATACCACCTCTAATGACCTAGACTCAGCTACTGGCCTATCACCACACTTAAGCCTAACCAACTGGCCCAGACTATTTAAGCTGGTGAAAACTACTTAAGCTGGTGATGACAGTAGTAGTGAATCCAAGCCGTTATAAAGTGCACACAAATCTCATAAAGAACTGATGTTACCAGTCAAGTAATACAACAGTTGTATCTTTGCTCACATTTTAGGCAAAGGTCATAATATGCAGGAACGTTCTAAGAGGAGTTACTAATTAATAGCCACCAAATCAAGTAGGACAACTTGACGGGTCCACTTCGAACCCCAATTCTCACCTTTCTATTATCTCTCAATATCTTCCTTTATGTGCATTCTTGCTCTCCGACTTCCCCTTAGGCTTATTAGGGGGACACTTTCATTGTCCATAAAGGGCAAAGAAAGTCCAACAACTAACTCTGGCTATAGGGATGTGACAAAATTCCTTTTAAAACATTAAAATTATTTAACGTACAAAATTTAGAAACAAATCACACAATAAATATATAATTAACCAATGTATAAAGGTGGTAACTAACAGTTATTAAAAACTATGACGTAAATTTTTGAACAAAGGTGAAAATCATGCACCAAAACCACTAAAGATCCTGTTGCATGAGTTTATATATAAGCCACTTCTAAATTCCACTGCATATCAAGTGCAAAACTGTTTCAAAACATCATGCTTTCTTATCTATGTCATAGCAAATATAGCAATTCATGAGCACTAACAGCACTAACTGGAAAAAAAAAAAATACTTTATGTCACGTCTTCAATTATTAAGGCCCCGAAAGAAAATAATAAAACAAATCAAGACTTACAAAACCGTAGCCTTTAGAGCGGCCAGTGTGCTTATCAGTGATGACAACAGCTTCAAGAATCTCTCCAAACTGCTCGAAATAACGATGGAGTGTGTCACTCTTGGTTTCCCAAGCCAAGCCTCCAACAAACAGCTTGGTATATGTTGTGTCTCCATATGGTAAATACAACACTGGCCAGCTTGTGCTTGATGATCCATTTCCAGGAACCATCATCTGATAAGCCATCGAAAAAAGTCAAAAAAAAAGAAAAAAATATTTAAGAATAAACAAAAAGAGGGAATTTATAATGATTGATGAGTTGCTGCCGAGAAGAAGAACATGGTGAGCTGTGTGTAAGAATCTTCCAGAGGTTTAACAGTTTGCAAAGATTAATGATCCAGAGATGGGGGCTTTAAAAGTTCTTTAAAAGAAAAAAAAAACAGGAGAGAAAAAAAAATAATATTATGTGTTGTTATTTAGTGGTGGTAATTATCAGGAGGTTTGAATATGAACACACCTGCCAACCTGGTTCGGTTGAATTTATTTATTTAAATTTAAAAAAGGGGGGGGGGGTTGGTAGGTTCATGAAAATTGCGATGATTATGGCAAGTGATTTGTCGTTACATCAGCATGGTGCCATTATTTGCAATAATAAGGTTCTTTATATTGTTTGAAATTGAACAAGAAAAAAACAGCATCCTATGAAATTTGTAGTATATTGTTTGAAATTTTAAAAAAAGAAAAAAAAGCATCCTATGAAATTTGTAGTAGTGTCGGCAAATATGAACTTTAACAATCTTAGCCCACACATGAACTAAGTTTACGACCATGTTAAGGAAAAAATAAGGATGTCATTGCTGCGAGTATTGGTTGATGTATATATTATGTTAATATAAATATTTATTTATAGTAAAAGAATTATGACAAGAATGTTGCATTTTTGTGAATATTAATTTGTTTATTTGCGTAATGAATTAAAATTGAAGGCGTGTGCAGTAATTGATATTTAAGCAAAATAGTTGAGAAAAGTAATTAAAACGCATGATTTAATAAATGAGATCCTTTTTTTTGTTAATATTGATTTGCTTTTAACATCGACCATAGTCCCTCTAGCAATCGGCCGACTCGACGGGCATCAATTGATGTAGTTTCTTTTTAAGTTTTATGAATATTTAATACGTTCTGGACGAAAGGTAAAAGAAAAGGAGAAAGCGTAAGATTTTGTACGTCTACGTTATTTTCGCAAGATTTTGCAGTATTGATTAAAAGAAAATGACATTGATATTTAAATATTTCTTTTTAAATCGTATTGATTTGACCACATAAGCCTGACCAAGTATGTTATTGCTAGAAACAAGTACAACTGGTTGGATCCATCCGAATTTTGAAATAAACAAGTCGCGTTGATGTTATGTGAAAATAAGGTTCAAGTCTACTAGTATGTTAGAATGCCTTAACTACATACATCAGTGTAGATGGAGTTCCTATAGTAGCTAAGTTTAGAGGGAAGTTATAACCATTATGTCCTAGTATAACTTCCATAGCAAGGTTAATGAAATCAGTTCAAGTATTAATTACAAAGCCTTAACTATCAATTATAAATTGGTTGAAATTAGAACCTATATATATATATATATATACATAGCGAGTATAATATTTTATTTGTGATATTGATTGAATTGTTTTTTATAAAACTTCTAAAATACCTCGGCTAATAGATAATCCAAATGTTTAAGATAATTTTTTTAAAAGATAATGATTCAAGTTCAAATTTTACGAGAATGAAGTCGACAATGTAACCTAAGTTTTCGAAGTTATCTTGAAGTGGTATTTATGGAAATAGAAGCCACCATTGAGGAGGGCTTCATAAGGGAAGATGTGAAAAGGAAACCAGCACCCACGAGCAGACAAAACTTAGGAAGCCTCGTATTTGTTGGGTTTTGTCCGTCTGTTTCCTTCGTGGCTAAGCTAATGTCTAATCGTTACGGATCAATCCACGTCATCGTACACGTGGCATGAAATGGATAAACGAAGTTACGTTTCTAGTTTGATTTCGCCTCATATCTCCCCTGTCTTTATCTTCCAGGGGGTTCATTAGGAATTTTCTTCGCTTATTATATACCAAAATTTCCGCCGTTTTTTCTTGTTCATTTGATTTTAAATCTCATTATATCTTTTTGTAAGTGATGTTAAAAATTTAATTCATCTAATTGTTTCATGAATTAACAATAAGGAGTGATCATAGCAATTTTTATCAACTAAATTATGTTAACAAATAATCATAAATGAGCAACTTGCCTCATAATTTATAATAATATTTTCAAACTAATAAATTCATTATTCTCGTCACTATTCAATATGGCCTACACCTCTATTACTCCTCTAACTTAGGTTTCACAATATTTCTTTCTTATATAAATAAGCATATACGTCATCAACACGATGTATGTATAGTATTTAACTAGCGTGGTGCCTGCGTAACACACGAATTTTGATATTCATTATATATTATCAAATTTTGTAGTTAATAATGTTATATATTACATACCATTGAAAGTAATAAAATAAACATTTTTCTACCAATCTCTTGTATAAAATTATATATTGATGCTATTTTTTCAGTTCAAATGTATGAATATAAAATTGAATTTTGAAAACTTCATTATATACATAATTTTAATTTGTTTTATATAATATTGAAAAGGTAAATATACACTTGAGCAAAAAATTATGTAAACAATAAATAAAACCTTCTTAATGAACATAATGAAAAAAATTATTTATTCCTTTTTTTTAAATGATCAGAACTAAAATTGTTTTGTTCTACCTTAATTACATAGTTGCAATATAATATATCCACTCTACTTTTACATAACATTTAAAAAGATAAATAAAAATTATGTAGAAAAATACTCTTAATAAATACAGTAAAAAAACAAAATACTAAAAGATAAAGATAAATATTAGTGGGCTAGAAAATTTAACAAAAAAGTAAAAGAATTTATGTTAATAAATTAATATTAATATATTAATTATATATGCTTAAAAGTTTTTCCTAATGACACATGTCCCTCTAGGGGGTCTTCTTTAGTAATAGTAATGATGATTATTGTCAATTCATGTGACGTTCTACCATTGGATTAAGTCAATAACATGTACGTAGTATCGATATTGTATTTATATGTATATATACTATTTAGTATAGTATTGTTATATATATGTAATATTTAATATTGCATATACACATTTTATCTAATATTGCATTTATGTTAAAATCAATAAAGTACATATAAGTTATAATCCGAAACAAATATCTAACAAAATCATTAAAAAATTTTGATTACATTAGTATTTTCTTGTTAATATGTCAAACTCTCATCTATTTAAAAAGTTAGCATGTCAATTTTAGTGTGTGTCCGGCCAAAAAAAAAAATAGCTTTTTGATTAACTTTTAGTGTTTTGGCTAAGTCAAAACCTTACTACTTTTAGTTTTTCCTTGTTCGATAAAATAGCTTATTGACTAACTTTTAGTATTTAGGGCAGCTTTTGCTAAAAGCTAAATATATTAGTTTTTCAAGTAGTTTTTATCTTTTTATTTATTTTTTTGGGGAAATCTATCCTTTCTTTATTTTTTTGGCCAATTCTACTAAGTCTTCAATATCTCTATATTTTTAATTTTTGTTTACAAATATAAATAAAAAATAAAAATTAATTTCCAATTCTTTCTGTATTAACATATACAAAAAGTAAATGTTTCACTCGTCCATTTATTTTTTTGACAAAATGAATTCTAAATCTATTAACATTAACTGATAAAAATACTTATAAAAATAGTTATATTTTATTATTAAATATTATTATAAAAACAAATATCTAACTATACAATAATTATTTTATTTCAATAATAAATAATAACAATAACAATGTGATATCAATGCCCTTTTATGTCATTTTGTTTAATCAGCTAATTAATAGCTATTAGTTAACAACTAAAATATATTAGCTATCAACTATCCAAACAGGAAACTATCAATTACTCTAACAACTAATTTTGACGACCAGACCCTTAATATAGTTTTCTTCAACTTTAATTTCTATATCTATCTATCTAGACAGACGGACGGACAAATAGATTTCTCTCCCTCTTTCTGTTAACTATCTCTGGGTTGGTAGTGAAGTACAGATAAAGATTGGAAAGAAAGGTTAAAGAGAGTTCTTTATTTAGTTATTATTATTATTAAATGATAATTTTATTTAAAAATTTAAATTGTAGGTAAAGGTGTTATAATTATTTATTATATTTAACATATTTTTAATGTGCAAAGATATTTTCTAATATTTTAAACTGGTGGCATTAAACTTGAACTCATGATCAGTAATATTTAACATTATTTGAATTTTAATATCATATTAAGTAATTATCTCATTTAAAAATTTAAAATTATTAAAATGGGATTATTTCTATTATTGTATTCATTATTTTCTATAATAAATCTTAGAATATTCGAACTTTTCTGAAATAACGCTTTTATTCTAATATCTCGTTAGAGTTTAAGATCATATGTTAACTAATCCTTCACTGTTCTACCATTCTCACAATGCATTCTAGTCATTCATTTTATTCAAATATTTAACATTTTCTCTTTCTAGTTTTTTTCGTGTTTCTTTTTATAATTTAGAAATATTGATGAAGCTGGTCTTGGGATTCGGGATCTCGAGGTTTTGAATCAAGCAGCCATCCTTAAACTCTTTTGGATCACATATATTAAATTTTCAGGAAGATTGTCGATAGTGTCAGAAATATGATTCCAGCTAATTGTACTTTATTCTTGAATAGTTCGAGCAGTTAGTGGGTTTTTTGTTTCCCACTTTTGTGAAATGAAATGACAACTTATTGATTTAGCCTTAAAAAAAAAAAAAAAAAGAAGTCAATGCTTCGCAACATTAAAATGGTATAGTAAAAGGTTAGTTAATTAGGTGGGGATTTTATTTCCCATGATAAGCTAATAGGTTATTGCAACTTGTTCTTAAGAATCAATTTTAAAGAAGACAGAAGTGTTTGATGTAGATATCATCCCTTTGATTTCTTGACTTTGTAATTTCAAGAATGTTGTTAAAATTATTTGCCATGACAATATCTTGATAAAATTTCAGGAATATAATATCATTATATGTGTGTTCGTTATGTGGATGTATATTGACCATATATGTGCAAATGTATTTGTTGATCCCGTTTGTGTCTAATTGATCGTACATGTGCGTGCAGGGTTTGTTTGCGTGAAGTAGAAGAGGAGATTTTTTTTCCCCAAAAATAAATATTTTTAATCTAATTAAAATGGGATTTTTATCATTTTGTTTTAACTAAAATATGTTCACAACTCAAAAATTTAATATTTTAATCCCCACTTATCAGAATATAAAATAAGGAATTCATGAAAATATTAAACTTTTAAGAATGTGATATACCTATCTATCTCTCTCTCTGTCTATATATATATATATATATATATATATATATATATATATATATATATATATATATATATACTCTAAATAATTTCACTTTCCTAGGAGTTCATGAAACCTTAGCATGGAAAAAAAATAGTCATGGCAACTAAAGAATGTTAATTAAAAAGTATCTGACACGTTGAACACAATTTTCTGAACTACTCGCGTACAAAAGCTATATAGTTTTCATAATAAATAATTTACTAATTTCAGCAATTTTAACGGCAAGGTATTTAGGAATCATGAACAAATATGAGATTAATGCTCTGTTTGTTATAGTCTTATTTTAAGATGCTTATCCTATTAAAATGAGAGTATATCTTATAAGATTTAAGAAATTTTATCATGCATCCTATGAAAATTTAAAACAAAACCATACTTTTTATCTTATAAGAAATAAGCAATCCTTTCTATCTTATTTTTTACAACTATAGAATACATGGTGCATATGATAAGATATCTTAAATCTTATAAAATATCTCCAAATTTCAATAAGATAAGCATCTTAAAATAAGATAATTCCAAACACACTATAAAACTACTGTTTGATTTGCTATTGTTCTCCTTTTTGGCTTAGTGCTTGCTTGGGAAAAAATATGAGTAATGTCGTATTTTTATTTACAAAGAAAGTGTTCTTCCATTATACGGTACCAAGAAAATAGTTCTATTAAGTACGGAAGTATTTAGAGTTGTTAATAACAACAACAACATCAACAATAATAATAATATTATCAATAAAATACAATAATATAATAAAAATATGTTTTATTTATGAGCGATACTTTCTATTTGTTTTTTGGTTTTTTTCACAAGTAATTTGTTGACAATTTAATTTGCTCACATAGGGCGAAAAATGGCACTCGTCCATGCATACTGTCATTTGACAGCGAATAAGATTTGTTGAAGGAACAAAATTACTACATTATATATGTTGAATTATAAGAAGCGACCTGTAAGAAGCATGGGCATGACACTAGTACACCATTAACACACACATTCACACAATTCAACTCATAAACACTGACAAGCACATGATGAATTACACATACAAATACACTATCCATACACACAGTGAACATGCACACCCATACATGATCCACGCACACACGTCCACACACAAAACCAACACACGCACGATAAAAACATCATGAGCGATGTTTACTCTTTTCAAGAAAGATAGGAGGGACGAACCATCTCCTAGAAATTCAATTATTTATGTATGTGTGTGGGCTCAAGAGATTGTATTGACTTATAATTGACTTGGGTTGAAACAAGAAATGTGAACTAGTCCTTGACAATTTTAAGCTTTGTATTATCAAAAAGGCCCATGGGCCTAGTTTCTTAAATGGCAAAAGGAGAAATGAAAACTAAAGAAGCAGTGTTCCCCAGTGGCCCGTTATGTTTCAATTGCTAATTTGGAACCTATGACGGGTTACAAAATAGACGGTTGAAGGTTATGGAGTGCATTTTTATTTTATTATTGCATCATTGAGTCATTCAGAAAACAAATAAAAAATCCTTTGCTTTTATATGTTCGACCAAATATATCTTTCAATTCCTTTTCTTTTTTTTTTGGGCTCCTAGGGCCTTTTATTATATTATTGGTAGTTAAAGTTAACGAAAAAAATTTACTGACATCACATAATATTATTTTTGCCCGTAATTAGATACAATGTATATATGCAATATTAAATATTACATACAGATAACAATACTATATTGAATAGTGTATATACGTATAAATACAATATCGATACTACGTACATGCTATTGGCTTAATCCAATGGCTGAAAGTCACATGAATTGATACTAATCATCATTACTATTACTAAAGCAAAACCCCGAAGGAACATGCGTCATTAGGAGAAAATTTTAAGCATATATAATTAATATAATAATATTAATTTATTAACATAAATTCTTATACTTTTTTGTTAAATTTTCTGGCCGCTAATCTTTATCTTTATCTTTTAGTATTTTATTTTTTCACTATGTTTATTAAGTGTTTTTTTCTACATAATTTTTGTTTTACATTATTTGTATTTAACTTTTTAAATTTTATGTAAAACTAAAGTGGATATATTAGATTATAAAATGCTTTAGATCAAAGTTGGTAGCTTTTAAAGCATGCTTGGCAATTTTTTATGCACATTCTAGAGTGGTCGGACCCCTTAACCGATCGACCAGCTAGTCGAGGAGGTCGACCGGCCTCCTCAGAATGTTAGGGTTTCCAGCTAGACCCCTAGCCAGTCAATCGGCCTAGGCAAACGACTAGGTCAGTAGCTTCAACAAGGAAGCCGGACCCTTAGCCAGTTGACTGGCCTAGGCGACCGGCCTTCTCTACAGCATTAAATGCTATAGTCGTTAAGAGCTGTTGCAACTCGTTTTTAACTTTATTTTTCAAAATCTATTGCCTTAACATTCTCGTTTTCTATAACTACTTTCCCATCTTTTGAACAATATCATCTGAGCTTTCCAAACCTCTTTCATATCATTTATTGCTTAGAAATTATTGAGAAATTGATCTATTCTTGTGAAATCCTTTGAGCATTCAAGAGCTATTCCTTACTGCACCTACTTATTAGAAATTGAGCTTACCAATACACTGTATTCTATTATTTATTGTTGTAAACACACTCTAGAAGCTAGATTTGGTTGAGAGAAACAATTATTAAGCTTGAGTGAGTGTGGGAAAATCCTAGTAAAGTTCTTGGATTCTTTGAAGTTGGGCTTGAAGGAGGTGTAAAGCAAGTTGGTTTGTACTTAACAATACTTGAAGGAGCACACACACTAGTGGAGTGTTAAAACTCCTAAAAGGAGTATCCTTAGATGATAAATGTAGGCTTGCTGGACCATCTAAAAATTGGTCTTCCTTATTCTTTTTTTCTCTTTACTCTTATTTGACTTGTGTGCATTACTTGTTTGATAGATTGTCTAAGTGAATTTGCTCATTTTAATTTTGTAATTTTAATTCCAAAAATTGGTTAATATCTTAATTCACTCCCTCCCTCCCCCCTCCCCCAACAAGAAATTTGACTCTAACAAATATACAAATATACTATATTTGCTATATTCTAGAAGTGATTGTAAAAATGAATGTAAGAGGGTGTCTTTGCTTTTTTTAAGCTGCTTATAAGCAATTGATACCTACAAGCAACTTTTGATGCTTATAAGCAAATGACAAATAAGCAGAAAAGTATTTGGATAGAATGTTCTTATAAGCTATTTAGATGTTTGGTAAATATATGTTTATAAGTAGTAAAATTTGTTAAAATAACTAAAAAAGGACCTTTTATTAATTAAGGAGTAGTTATTTTAGTTTTTTTAAATGATATAAATGTAATTTTATTTAGCCAACTCTCATGGCTTATAAGCAACTAAAAAAAGTTGGGGGATGATGCTTTTTTTTTTGGGTTACTTATAAGCCAACTTTACTTGCTTATCAAAAAAATTTACCAAACATGTAAATCTTATTTTTTTGCTTTTAAGCAAATTTGACTAGTTTATAAGTCCCAAACACCCTCCAAATCTGAGTTTGGTAGTTAGAAAACTAGCATAATATTGGAAATGATTTATATAAAAAGTCAAGATTCTCCATGTATTATTTATACATTATAGTAGCAATAGTGATAGTGGTAATAATAATACTAATAACAGTAATAAAGTTAATGGCAATGGTAATAGTCATAGAATTAATTGCACAAAATATTGTTAAAATACTACTAATAATAACATAAAGTAAATTTATATCAATGACCTTAATAAGAAAATAATAATATTGATAATATATGTGTATATATTGATTATTGAATATATATAATCTAGTGAACTTTTTATTTTTGTTTTCATTTTATTTTTATTTCATTATTATTTTTTCGTTTCTTTTTATTTTCTTAGTTTTATTTTTAATTTGTATTTTTTCTTTTTTATTTTCTATTTTATATTTCTATTTTATTTTGTATATTTATTTTTATTTTCTATTTTTACTTTTGTTTTTATATTATTTTCTAATTCTATTTTTATTTTATTTTACTTTCTATTTTAATATAAAATGTTAAATATTAATTTTTTTAATAGATATTTTAGTCATTTGGCCAAGGATCTCATTTCCATGAACATAGGAATAACTCATAACATAGGAATGACTCATTCTCTTTGAGTTTTGTCAAGAATGACTACTTTCATATTCACGAAAATGAAAATAAAGTGTTGTGGTTGTTATTGTTTTAGTCAGTAGAATCAACCTAAATCTAATCTAGACTACACCTCTAAACTTTCCTAAATAACTAGACTTAGGGCCTGTTTGGCAAATTAGCTGTTAGAGTAGCTGATAGCTGTTTAAGTAGTAAATAGTAGTTTGAATAGCTGATAGCTGTTATAATTTAGCAGTTAACGGATAGCTGTTTGGTTAGCTGATTAACTAATAAGTGTTTGATAAAATTAGCTGTTTAATTAGTTGATGAATATAAAATAATATAAAAAGGCATTGGTATTATGTTATTATGTTATGATAAATATTATTATTATTATTATTATTATTATTATTATTATTATTATTATTATTATTGAAATGAGATAATTTATTTCATAATTAGATATATGTTTCTTGTAACAACATTTGATTATTAAAGTATAATAAAATTACTTTTGATAAAATAATTTTATTAATATTACAAAAATGTTATTATTATAGAAATATTTTTTAATTGATCAAAGATTTATTTTGTCAAGAAAATTATAAATGGATGAATAAGACTTACACTTTTTTAATATATTTTGATATAGATAGGATTTAAAATTGCATTTTATGTTATTTTAGATTTATACTTGTGAAAGAAAATATAAAAATGTAGAAAGATATTGTATAGTAGGTAGAATTGCCCAAAAATAATGAAGAGAGGGTAAGATTGTCAAAATAAAAAATGAAACACTATCCATTACCTGAAACGTTAAAAATATTAACATTTCAAAAATACTATCAAATACTATTTCAATCAAAAACACTACTTTATCGAATAACAAAAAATAGAAGGAGATAATGGCTTGACCAAGTCAAAACACTAAACACTAATTGAAATACTATTGTCAAACAGCGCCTTAATGTGCACGGAACCATCCGCAACATTGTAGACATCGTACCCAATTGTTGGATCACCAATATCTTTAGATGCATATTGATGACATTGGTGGCCTTCAATCCAACTGGCAACAAGTACTAAGACATTCACCATTATCACCTTTAAACGTGACATGTTTGAGAATATGACTACATTATAGGTTCTTTAGGATTGCAAAAAAGGCAGTCAACAAAAGGTGCACCATTGTTATATAAATTGGCGTAATGGTTGAGTTGAATATGACAACAATTTCTTTTTTATATAAAAAATCAAGTTATTTTTGAAAAAGTTAGGACGATTAGGCATACATTATATTTTTTACCTCTCAATTTTGTTAAAGGTTCTCAGGACCATTTGGATTAGCTTATAAAAAAAAACACATTTTCATAATACTTGAAGAAAGTGTTCTTTTCTTAAATTTTATCTTTTAAGAAACTATTCCAAAGACTTCTTAAAATAGAGTATATTTCATGAAAAAAAAAGTACATTTATATGCAAAAATATGTCATTAATTAATAATTTGATAACTAAAATGAATTATCCTATTAGAACTGTCAGAATGTTGGTTTTTGACATAGAGGTCAAAGTCACTTTAATTCGAATTTTGGATCAAGTCCTGCTTATCTAACCAGTCGGATTTTGGTACCATTGTGTTACTTGTTTCAAGGAGATGAACGTGATATATTTATATGTTAAAAAGGACTTGCGGTGAATGGGAAACTAACAATCAAAACTGGGTTAAAAGAACTAGTTTGGTTGCTTGGTTTGTTTTTTTATGGTAATGAATTGCACATAGAAAAACCAAAAGATTTTTAACCAAAGTTGGGTTAAAAGTAAACTAGATTGTTTTGTGTCCTTTTCTACTATATAGTCTTGCTTGTGTTAATTATATGTTACATTTTTTTCTTGAGGACAAGGATGGAGTAAAAAATTTAATATTAGACGGTCAAATTTAATTAGAAAGTCAACTATATTCAATATTTTAATTATAACAATTAACAAAGTACAAAAAACACCATTAAGCAAAGGGAAAAAAAAATAAAGTTATGCAAAGTCAAGTTAACTGATTTGGTTAATGAAGTTGGACACACTAAAATAAAAAATTAGTTATCATAATTACATGAATATGACAACTATTTCTTTTGTATATAGAATATCAAGTTATCTTTTAGACGTTAGTATGATTAGGTACATGATATATTTTTAATCATTAAAATTTTTGTTAAAGGATCCAAGCAACTATTCTAAAAACTTATCAAAAAAGAATATATTTTATGAAAAAGGTACATCTATATTTAAAAATCTGTCATTAATTGACTGTTCACCGATTTTGTGTGCTTATGCAACTAGGTGCTATTTTTTGCAATTTTTTTTTTTTTGGCTAGGAAACAAAAATTAATTCCATTAAGCTTCAACAATTTTTACAAGAAAGTCAAGCATATCTGACTATACAAGAATGTCCCCAAAATTACAAGTATCCCTAATATGTTAATTCGGTGGACTACCTCTAAACTTTTTACCACTGGCAATTTTAATTCTAATAACCTCGATAATATTATAAAAAAATATGCTCCTCGGTACAAAAAAGCCTTGTATAAATTCTCCTATTTTGCTTCTACCAAATCTCCTCAATAATGGCACAAAAAAAGAGTTTGAACAGAGTTGCTTGCTGGTCATTTTCTTTACCCAACCTGTTACCCCAATATTTAAATTTTCCCAATCAAGTTCAAGCATGTCCCGTCCTCTCTTCCACATTCTTCTGACAAAACCACAATCAAAAAACAAGTGTTAGTTTTTTACAGAAATCACTTAAAGTTGAATTATTGAAGGAATTCAACCGCAAATTCTACTCAAATATTTCTGAACGGGTGAAGAATTGCAGGGAAAATTTTTACGAATATTCAACAGAATACCCAACTTAAAGATGATCCTGTCCTAGTTGAAGAAGAAAAAAGGATGATTAAGGAGCTGGATAAACTTTTGCAGGAAGAAGAATCTATTTATCACCTGAAGTCTGAAGCCATCTGGATGGAAAAGGGAGACAACAACCCAGCATATTTTCAGAGAGTTATTAAGGGGCGGATATCCAGAAACAAAATGGGCAACTTAATTAACGAGGATGGCAACAAAAAAAGACCAATAAAGGCCTACTGGGAACAACAAATTAGAATCAAGGTATTACAAAAATCATTGCTAACAGGATTAAACCAGTTTTAAATAGAGTTGTTTCACATAACCAATCTGCCTTTGTCCCAGGGCGTTCCATCATGGATAATATTCTTCTTAGTCAAGAACTGGATAAAGGTTACTTCAGGAAGCATATTTCTCATTCAGAGACATGACATTATCAATGGAAGAATTGATGCTCATGGTAATTCGATAGTAAGAAGGCAAGATGATACAAGCGCTCCTAAGGTTCGTAACATATTATTATTTAACAACATATATCTCCTTACCATGTTATGCTTGTCTAGATGTTTTCTTTTACACTGAGGACTTTTCCTTTCATCATTTATTGAGGGAGTAAAGTATGTTTTACCTCAAGTGCTTTATAGAAGTTGCATAAAATTTTTGTGATTTTAAAACACACTAATATTTTTATGGTTTAAAATATGTTGCATATCGGTCATTAATGTTTGAAGTATGTTTTACCTCAAGTGCTTTATAGAAGTTGCATAAAATTTTTGTGATTTTAAAACTCACTAATATTTTTATGGTTTAAAATATGTTGCATATCGGTCATTAATGTTTGTAATTCCGTTAACGTTAATAGAAATTTATTAAATTGGTGCAAATTCCCCCCCCCCTCCCCCCCTTTTCTGATTTTAAAAATGATACAAAGGTTTTCCCTCGTTTAAGATAAAGTATAAATGCACAAAATGTAAGGTGAAAAGAAAAATTATATCTCCTAAAGCCTATAAGTATTCCTATCTTATTATTCTATCTAACGGATAAACATAATCTTCCTCTTCCAATTCGGTTAAGAATTCCCAACAATCTTTTTTTTTTTTTACGAAAAAGAAATTTATAAGATTAAAAGAGAAAAATTACAAAGAGATTGTAGTCCACTGGGGCTGGACCAGACAAAGCCTAAGACACTTAGGCTACCACACAAAGCATATTAGGGAAAGGACAAGCTAGACCAAGCCGGCAAAGCCCAAACAACAACCAAACATATGAGCCCAACAAGGAACCAACCCAGACACACGAAAAACCCTAGAACTAAATTGACATCCATAGAGGACTTCTTCAGCAACTATTAGAATTACAATCCAGCAACAAACACAATATCCCGTTAATATGAACTTCATATTCACCACACCAACATACAAATCTGTCACCAAGGCTACCAAGGAAAGAGACACGCCAAAAAGCTCCAAAAAATCCACAACCTTCACTGCTAAAGCAAAGCCCTAAGCAAACTTCAAATAACAAATTAAAACTGAGTTTAACAGGACTCACTCAACCCGAAAGAAAATAGGACAAGGAGATAAGAGATCTAGATGGTATAAACATCCGTTGAGAGAAGACGGACCCTCAAGACCCATGGCTTGAACAAGTGGTGTCAAAAGACCACTCTATCTCCTCTACAACCAAGACCAAGAAAAGGATCAGGAGCATCAAGCAAGGCGTTCTTCCAGCAACACAAAGCAAGGTAGATTTGAGAATAAAACTCAGAGATGGGCGTGGGTTGGATCACATCATTCGGGTTAGTAATTAAAGCTGCACCAACAAAGCCCTCCATTGAAATAAACTCAGATCTAGAAAAAGAGTCACCAAAGCACAAGATGTGAGAGCAATCGTAACAAACAAAGACCAACAATGAGAAAATAGAGGGACATAAAGCAAGAAAAAGAGGAGAAAACAAAGTAAAGAGAGAAGAGGAAAAAAATGAAAACAGACAAACGAACACGGACGCAAGAAAAAGGAAACACTTAAACACATAGAGAAATACAAGAGAGAGACAAACAATACAAGGAAGACAAGAGTAGGAAAGAAATCCACTAGTGCTGGAGGGAACTACAACCAGAGATAGGATAAAACAATAGGCAAAACCATCAGAGACCAAAATGTTACACTTTATAACCGTTACGGAGAGAACAGAAAAAGAGTTTTTTGATAACGTACAACCATTTCAAATTCCCTACAATGAATTGAGTGACCAATTCAATTAAAAGTATCAAGGGCGAAATAAAATAATTACTTAAATAAATTAATTAATTAATATCAAGTTAACACGAGATAATTAAAGACTTGTGGTAGGATCTATTGCCACCCTAGATACTAAGTTTAGTTCATAACTAAAAATATAAAATGTAAAAAAATAATTGAAGCAAAACTAAAAGTAAAAATGTACTTTTAGTTAACTGATGCGTTGTTTTCTCAGTAAAACTAATTAACGTTAGACCATATAATTTTAGACCACATAAAAGTTATATATATATACACACGCGCTTGCAACATTGCACTGGCCTACATTGTTCTTGACAACATGCCAATTGTTTCTTTAATTTTTTTTTCTTAGTAGTTATTTTTTTGTTACCTTTTAATACGTGTTGTATTATTGACAAATTGCTTTTTTCCCCCAAAAACATATTGTCGCACAAAATTTTAAAATTATATATATATATACCAGTGACATGCCGCGGTCTTAACTACATATACATCTATTGACATGGTTCAATGGTCCCTTCACTCATTCAATTTCTAAATATTCTTTTCCTATATTCATTAAACTAGAGTAAAGCTACATCACTCAAATATATAAAAACTAAAATTAACACATCCATTATGTTTTTTGAGATGTGGCAACAGATTTATTGCTTCTTTAGTTTTTTTTATATTTTATTTGTTAAATGTTAATATCAATATTTTTTTAATTGGTAAATGTATTATTATAATCAATACAAAGATCAAATTGTTCACTGGATGATGAACAGTGGCAGAATCAGGGGGCCAGCCCCCCCCCCCCCCCAAACTCCAAGAATAAAAAAAATATATGTTAGTGTATATAAAATTTTTGAGAATTTGAAAATTCTTCTTATGCCCCCTTTAATTTTTTCTCTTCTTTTCTTTTGTTTGAAATTATTCTCGTAAGAATCTTTTTCGTATATATTTTATATATAGATGATATCTCGATGATTATATTTTTGTAGTAAATAAGTAATTTTAGCAAATAGATTTTAGTAATCCTTAATTAATTTGATCTATTGTTAAGTACTTATTAAAGTAATTTTTTCTGGCAAGATAGCTTTAAAAAATTCACATATTTTTTAGATAGCTATGCCATAAAAAATTATTTATTTAGGCACATTCGTCATATATTATTTATGTATTTATTTTGGCTAGAAAATTCCATAAAGGAGGGAATAACTTAATTTCATTGATCGAAGAAGTAAACTTTTCTTATATAATTTATATTATTTTGCTAAATAGTATTTTCTTTAGACTTCTTAATGTTTAAAAGATTTAATATCACGAACCTTTATTGTTATGACTATTGTCATGTATAATATTTACTCTCCCACATTAGAAAAGAGGAAGCCTTGCCTTTTTATTGGGTAAAATGCGCGTCACTCTTTATGGTTTGTATATGTAACTGATTATCTTTTATGGTTTAAAACAACACCACATTATCCTCTAATGCCTTTCAAAAGTGGCACAAAATCCCCAACTTTAACTTTTTCTATCTATTTTAATGAAGAGTGCATTACACTCTCTTTTGTTGCATGTTTGAATGTCAAATTTTCAACTTTGTAAACTTTTTTACCAAAACCCCCTTATTTAGAGTTCTAGCATAATTTATTTATCTCCACTTTATTGAATAAAAAATTAAAAACTAAAAAATTAAGTTAAAAATAAAAATTAAAAATTTAGATATCAAATTAAAATTTAAATATTACAAAAAATTAAAATTAAAAATTTTAAAAATTTAAATTTGAAAATTTATAAATTTAATAAAATTAAAAATTAAAAAATGATTTAAAAATTTCAAAATTAAAAGAAATTAAATTAAATTTTAAAAAATTAAAAATATAAAAATTTAAAGAATTTAAAATTCTTTAAATTAAATTTTCTTTTTTAAGTAAAAAATGATATTAAGTGGGTTTTCTAAGGACAATTTGGTCCTTTAAAAGTGTTATTTAACGATGTTAAAACATTAACAGAGTTGGAGAGATTGAGCCACTTTTTAAAAAGTACAGGGAATAATGTGGTATGTTTTAAATTACAGAGCAGCAATTAGTTACTTATACCAACCACAACGAAGTAACGTGCATTTTAGCCTTTTTTATTTAACATTATTTCGATAATGAATTTTCATTTAAATATGTATATAGACTTCGGCCCCCTCTTCCCCACCCCCCCCCTCCAAATGAAAAATTCCTAATTCTGCCCCTAATGATGAGAATATATAAAAATTGATATCAACTACATGCATTGTATTACTTGAGACAATACCTAAATATTCAATGGGTAAACGTATTATAACTAGCTGGAAGATTGATATTAAATAGTAATTATCCATGAATATTTATATTTAAATAAATATACTTCCAATAATTAATAAATTACTTTTTCAGTAAAACTAATTGGCCTTCTATTACATGTTATCGTCATACGGCAAATTTTATTATGCACCACACAAACCATGCACCTCCCTGCAGCATACACCCACTTTTGGGTGAGTTCTACACGTTATATTAAAAAAAAAAAATCTACAAATTCATTGCCTTTGCCTTCTATGCAAACCAAACTTCCTTTGCTCTTCCACTGCCATCTTCCACCACTATTGGCCAGATCTATTCCAACATCTTCCACTGCCATCTTCGACCACAATTGGATAGATCTCTTCCAATATCTTCCACCACCATCTACTAGATCTTTTTCGCCACCATTTGCTAAAACCACCTTCCGCCACCATTTCTGGCAAAACCAGAAGAAAAGAAGTAAATTTATGAGAATCACAACAGAGGACTAATTTCACGGTGACTTCGTTATCTTTTCATGGCTGTCATCGTCACTGCTTGTTTGCCTCTTTGCGCTTTAGGTTATGATGAGAATCTGCTTCTAAGATTTATAGTTGTATGTGTGTGTGTGTGTATATATATATGATGGATATTGTTGAGAGAAGAAGATGATGCGTAGCTTTATCAGTTTGAGATTCAAGTGTCCTAAACATACATAAAATTATTGTGAGCATGTTGTGAAAAATTTATGAATATACAGTTACAAGTCGTGAACACATAAATTTTAAATTTTGAACAATGACCAGTTCATAAGTTTTGAGATATGTATATGTATAAATGGTTGTGAACATATATCATAAAGCTTATGAAAATTTATTACAAAGTTATAAAGAATTAAAATTTATGAAAATAATATAAAAAAGTTGTGTAGATATAATTATAACATTATGAGCATAGAAATATAAAATTGTGAACATAAGAAATATATAATTTTTAAATAATAATTTTCTAAGTTTTTGAAATTTAAAATAAAAATAAAAGAAAATAAATTAAAATAAAAATAAAAATATTCTTGAATTTTTCTTACTTTTTCTTTTTTCGTTCTTTTTTGGTTGCTTTCAGTCATCTTATTTTTCTGGTCTGCAGTCTTGTATGTTTAGGTTTTGGTGTTGTCGTTGGGGGGAATGGGGAGTTGAAAATGGTGATGGTTAGGTGCTGCTAATGGTGGGTTCAATTTTTTTAATTTTTATTTTGGATTGAGCGCGTGAATAACACTTCAAAATGGGTGTATAATGCTAAATGGTACCCAAGAAAGTTGGTGCACAGTGTAGAAATTCTCATCATACAAAATGTAAAAGAAAAAATTATATATCACCTGCAACATCACAGGTCTTTCATACTAATTATAGTAACTTGATTGCAGCAATTTCAGAAAGAAAGGAAAAATGATATTTTATTATAGCGAGGATAAATAATTGAATTAAAAGCCACTTTCGTAGGGATCACGATTGCATTAAGCTGATGCAACAAGCCTTTTAAACCCCTAGGTGTCCCTAGAGGACGAGTGAAGTCTCGTGAGAGTTTGCTTAGATGCTACCCACAAACATCGATCTATCACATTTATTATCTATTAATTACATTGAAAGGACAGTAACATGATAATTATAGCAATTCGTGCCCGTAAAGGACCCCAATATCCATGTAATACGTAACCTGTTCCCCATTAGTGAGAGTGTCCCGCTGCGTGTATGAAAAGGGAACGTCACGAGTACCCTTTGTAGCAATCAGGCTTGCCCTCACGTTTGTCACAAATACTTTCCAGTTCTTTGCTTTCATCTCGAGACTCTCCCAATTGTAACTCATTCCAACCTCGGCAGAAAATCCAATCTGCCCCTCAGCAATAAATGGTATGCCAGTTTCAAACGCGGTTTCGACACCCAACTTCAAGGAAACACTAGCATTCCAGACACGCAAAATGCTTTCTTTATACGTAAACTTCAACTCTATAGTTAGAGGCTGGCTTGATTGGTTATCAGCAAATTGATTTGCCGTTATGGTGGGAGTTTCATTATAAATCCTTGAATACATCTGGCGGAAAACAACATTAGAAATTTTGCGTGAGTAAAAAAGCTCTACCACCTCCATTCGTGCCTCCTTGGTAATAGAAGAAACACCAGCGTTAAGACAATCGGTCTTGCCCTCTGTGGTCAATCTCTTACAAAAATAATTGTTACCCAAATTGCGAAGCGCTACGACATTATTATCCACCTTTACCGGACAAAATAAAGTGTCAGGGTTGCTATCATTCTCGTCCGCAGAATCAGCCCAAATTCAATTTGGACTACGCCTCCAAAATTTCCCAAAATAATTAGACTTAATGCGCACATAACCATCAGCAACATTGTAAACGTCGTACGCGACTGTTGGATCACCAATATCCTCAGATGCGTATTGATGATATATATGGGAGGCCTTGGAACCAAAGGGCTCTAAGATATTTGCCATTGTCGCCTTTAAACGTGATATGTTTGGGAAGTATGAGTAGAGATTCCCAATCAATTATAGAATAAGCTCCACTCTCAGTAGGTTCTTGAGAATTAGCAAAAACAGAGTCCACAAAAGGTGCACCAGCACTAAAGTGATTAGAGTGCTGGTTGAGTTGAACATGAATCAAACGAAGAGTGGTACCATCAGCATCCAAGAGGGGCTTGAAGAGTGTGCAAGACCATTCAGTTGTGTCTTCCACAGGCTCATCAGCTCCTGCAGTGATCCACCAATGGTTCTTCGACCATCGTCCCCACTATTTGTTATTGTAACAGCAACTCGAGTGAATTAGTCCTTTGCCAACTTTCGCAGGGTCAATCAGCATCTTGGAGCCAGTAGTTACGCTTTTTTTGTCTCGCTTGAGAGAAAAGTGTAAATTAAAGATATAAATTACGCTTGAAAACGTAACAAATGTTTTGACGCGTAACAACACTTTTTGAAAAATAATAACTTGTAGTTAGTTATGCTCGTAAGCGTAAAAAAAAATTTGTGACATTTTCAAGCGTAATAAAATTAGTTATGCTTCTAAGCGTATTAAATATTAGTTACATTTCTAAGCATAATAACTCAAGTGTAATAAAATACTTATTACGCTTTCAAGGGTAATAAAATTAGCTGCACTTCTAAGCATAATAAAATATTAGTTATGCTTATAAGTGTAATATATATTAGTTACATTTCTAAGTGTAATAATACAAGCATAATAGAAAATAACTTATGGTTAGCTATGCTTTCAAGCGTAATAAAAAATTATATATAGTTAATTTTTTTTTTTTATAACTTTGGTGCCTAAATCTAGTGCCTTACTTAAAAAATATATTTTATTCAATTTTATTTAGTTTAGTGTAAAAAATTCAAAATCAAATCCAAACTGAAACCTTCTTGAGGGCACTATTCTGGAATAGTATTTGAAGTAGTATTTAGTGTTTTGACTTGGTCAAAAACACTACTTTCTCCCATTTTTGCTATTTGCTAAAATAATATTTTAAGTAGTGTTTGTGAAATGCTAATATTTTTAGAGTGAGTTTGGCATTTAGTTGAAAATTTTAGTTTTTTAAAAAGTCCTTTTCAAAGTGAACTTTTAGTCAAATAGACTTGTGGTGAAAACAAAAATGTGTTTGGTTATTTTTATGTGAAATGAACTTTTACCAAATGAGACAGTGTTTGGTTTTACATTTAAAAATAACTGTTGGTTGCATAAATTACTGAAATAGACATTTTGAACAAATATTGTTTGCTTTCTATAATATACTATTTTATTCGTATTTCTTTTTATTTGAAAAAACTCTTTAAAAGATTATAGTTATAATTCAAAATATTAAAAAAAAAATAAAATATATTAGCAAAAATAAAACCATAAATTGGTGCAATCTTATTAGAATTTAAGAATGCTGAATTAAATAAAATAGGGATAAGAAAAAGTGGGGTGGCCTCAAACTCAGTTGACTTTTAATCAAAACTAACTAACTTTTAAAATGTAAAACCAAACACCGTTGTTTTCTTTAAACGGACTTTTAAATTCTCAAAGTCATTTTAACTCTCTAAAATGGAAAACCAAACTAAGCAGTTTAGGATTGAGTTTAGTGTTTCATCTTTTTTCTTGTGGTAATACTATCTTCTCTCTAATATCTTTTTGGCAACTTTACCATCTATCCAATCTCTTCTACATTTTTTTATTTTTTTTCACAAATATAAATATAAAATAACATAAAAAATAATTTCAAATTCATAAAAAATAATTTCAAATTCTATCCACATCAAAATGTATATAAAAAGGTGTAGGTCTTATTCGTTCAAATATTATTTTTCTTTCAAAATACAAATTTTCCATCAATTAAAAATATATCTGTAATAAAAATATTTTTTATAATATTAATAAAATTAATTTGTCAAAAAATTAAATTTATTATGCATTACTAATAAAATATTCTTATAAGAAACATATATCTAATTTAAAAAAAAATTATCTTATTTAATAATAACAAAATCTTCTTATAAGAAATATATATCTAATTATAAAATAAATTATCTTATTTAATAATAATAATAATAATAATAATAATAATAATAATAATAATAATAATAATAATAATCATCATCATCATCATCATCATCATCATCATCATCATTATAACAATAATAACGTGATATTAATGTCTTTTTATGTCATTTTATATTTATTAGTTAATCCAATAACTAATTTTATTGAATATATTTTGTTCAATCAGCTAGTTAAATAATTATGACCTAACAACTAAAATACAATAGCTATCAACTACTTGAATAGCTATTAGCTACTCTAACAGCTAATTTTGCCAAACAAGCCTAAGATGGCAATGGATCCAATTTAATTTCAAACCAAATTGGACCTGTTGTTATAAGTTTTTAGTTACACAGAAAAGGTTTAAATTTTATTAAGAAATTCAAAAAGAAAAGAAAATAAAATTATTAAAGTTTACCAAATAATTTCAAGAAAAAATTGACCAGTACATCAAATTTGATTTACTATAAATTGACCAGTACATCAAATTTGATTTACTATCTATATTATAAATTTAACTAATATATATATACACACTAGTGTAATACCTGTGCCACACACGAGTTGCAAAATATATGATTAGTTTTCCTAAAAAATAGAGTTTTTTTATATTAATCTAAACATTGCTATCAAATTATATTTTAAGAATTAAATAAACATGAATTCATATAGAAAATAGAATTTATGTTTCTCTTTTAAGACTAACTATCCTAATTTAATAATAATTTTATCTCTACAAATGAGTTAAACTTAAACAAATGTAGATCGTCTTTTCTTTTTTCCAAACGAAAATCTTCATTTTCCTTTTTTAACTTTTTGAATTTAAGTATCCTATTTAATTACTATACATATTTCATAAGAAAAATTATTGTTATTAATGGATAAGAACATTAATAGTTTTACAAATAAGAACACACATAAAAAACACAAATAAATTCTGAAAGATAAAAAGTAAAGGAAATATTAAGATGAGATAAGTACGTAGATATCAAGTTATTTAGAAATCAAAGAATAACTGCTACCAATTTTGCAATAAAAAGATCGCTTTGAAAGAAAGGATAAATATAATACTGAAGTTTCAAAAGAAGATGGTTAACCGAAAGGACAAAATAAAATTAAAAAGCTGAAAGATCTATAGTGTGTAATAGTGCATGTGGGTGAAAGTTTCACTAAAAAAAAATAAAATATATAATATAGGATCTGAATATAAAAGATATATGAATAAAAAATTCAATTTGTTGATATTAACTAAAACTCAAATTATCATAAATAGCATTATACGATAATGGTATATTAAGAGGGTGTTTGGTTTGACTTTTTTTTCTAGTCAAACCTACTTAAAGCCTAATTTAAGCTAATAAAAGTGTTCGTTTTAATTAAAAAAGTACCTTTTTTTTAAATGGCTTTAAGTAGAAAATAAAAAGCTTTCCAATCCCAACTTTTGCTTTTTATGGCTTTAAGCACTTTAAAAAAAAGCAAGTTTGATCAAATTATTTACTATCTTATCCTTACCTTTTTATTTTTATTACTAAAATATCTTTACTATACTTACCTTTTTGAATTCTATTTTAATGTCCTTAATAGTTATTTTAACCATATAACTTACTTTTCAACCCACTTTAATCAAACATGTAAATACCTATTTTTATAATTACAACTTTTATTCAAACACGTAACTACTTAAAATCAAAAATAAAATAAAAAAGCTGCTTAAAGCCAGAAGTGCTTTAAGTAGCTTTTTGATAAGTCAATCCAAACACCCACTAAGTAAATTGCAATAATTTCTGATTATAGTAATAGAAAACAATTAAAATAGATAACGATTTGATTTCACCCATAGATATCTGCAATCAATCCTGATTGCATGTCATAATTCTTAAATAATAAAATAAATTAGTTTTTTGGTTAATTAATTTCGTTTTGTTATTTTTAAATTTCAGTTTTGTGTTGTATATAGGTGTGTTATTGAAATGGGTGTCTATGTTGAGTTTAATTTGTCAACTGAAAGTGGTGGTGGATGCTACAAAGTAAATCTCGAAGATTGCTCAAATGCGGATGAATAATGAGTGTTAATCAATTAATGTTGTTCTGGTTATGCGAATCTTTTGACAAGTTTCTGCAATTTGCTATCGACAATTGACTTTTTAGCATCAGTCTTTCTGAAGCAAATATCAGGCATGTCTTTAACTAACTATTGTCATCTCGAATTCTTGCGTTCGTGCAGGTTGTAAGTGAGTTCCCCAAGCCCGCACAAAGAAGAGACTTACTACTATTGCTGGGGAGCAGACGTGGTAGGGGACGTTACGGTGGAAATAACGTGAACAATGTGGAAGCCCTCCCGGGATGTTCTTCTTGTAGTTCGCTCGATTGCGTGCATCATTTGATCTTTTTTAGGGGATCAATTGTAGCTTTATTTAAATCAATGTTGATGTACAATTTATATCTTTGTATTAGGACCACTTTTAAATGTGGTATATAGTATTTTGTTACATTTAAGAAAATTGGATGTACATGATTTCTAAATGCAATAAAGAGAAATTTGATATTAAAATTTTGGAAAAAGTGTATATAATAATTAAATATAAATATAAGCAATAGGTGTATTAAATTGTACAAATAATTGATATTTT
Organism: Cordia subcordata; assembly: GCA_028554755.1. Lineage (NCBI taxonomy): Eukaryota > Viridiplantae > Streptophyta > Magnoliopsida > Boraginales > Cordiaceae > Cordia > Cordia subcordata. Next base: position 4,033,532 of record JAPTOF010000022.1, on the reverse strand, counting down.
ATTAAACGAAATTAAATTAATATTAAAAATAAATTTAGTTAATATTTAGTTACATTTCCAAGCATAATCATATTTAGTTATCCATATTTAATTACGCTTCCAAGCATAATCATATTTAATTACACTTTCAAGCGTAAAAGCTGTTTGTTACGCTTGCAAGCATAATTAGATATGGCGATGCTTGCAAACGTAACCATATTTTGTTACGCTTACAAGCGTAACCATAACAAATTTTTGTTATACGTCTGTTGATTACACTCTAATGAAGCGTAATTAAGCATTTTATGTTACAGTTATAATCATAAGTGCAAATCAAAATAAGCGTAATTACTGGATTAAACTCTTGTAGTACATATTCACTAGACTAGAGTAAAGCAACATCACACAAATATATAAAAGCCAATATTAGCTACGTCCATTATGTTTTTTATATGTGGCAATCAATTTGTTTCTTCTTTAGTTCTTTTTATATTTTGATAAAGTGTTAACATCAATATTTTTATTTTAATTGGTAAATGTATTATTATAATCTATGTAAACATTAAATGGTTGACTGGATGTTAAAAATATATAAAATATATATCAACTACATGCATTATATTTCTTGAGGCATAATACCTAATTAATTAGTTTCTTCTTTATTTTTTTTTATATTTTATTCTTTAAGTGTTAACATTATTTTTTTATTTTCAATGGTTAAACGCCTTTTAACTAGATGGAAGACGGAGATTAAATAGTAATTATATATCCATGAATATTTATATTTAAAGAAATATACTTTAAATAATTAATCAATTATTTTCGTAGTAAAGTTAATTGACCTTCAACTGTATGATATAGTCATACAAAATATAAAAGAAAAAATATATCACACTTGTGACATCGCACGGATTTTTCATACTAGTTGTATCTAAAAGTAGTAACTTCATTACAACAATTTCAAAAAGAAAGGTGAAGATGATATTTAATTTTATTATATAAAAAAAATATAATAAAAAGTCGCTTTTTGTAAGGAACACGATTGCATTTAGCACATGCAACAAACCTTTTAAATCCCTAAGAATCCCTAGAGGACGAGTGAAGTCTCGTGAGGGTTTGCTTAGATGCTACCCACAAACATCGATCTATCACATTTATTTTCTATTAATTATATTGGAACCACATTAATATGATAATTGGAGCAATTCATGCCCGTAAAAACCCCATCATCCATGTAATGCGTATCTTATTTCCCATTAGTGAGAGCGTCTCGCTGAGTGTATGAAAAGGGAATGTCGCAAGTACCTTGCGTAGCAATCAGGCTTGCCTTCACATTTGTCATTTGCGGCATAACGATAGTATATGTACTTTCCAGTTGCTTGGATTCTTCTCGAGTTTCTCCCTATTGGTAACCCATAAGGGGAATTCTGCCTCTTTTGATATTATGGAGCATATGGTTGAAAGTGAACACCGGGCGGAAGGATTCCAACCAGCTCGGATAATCTGGCGTATTAATAGATTAGTGGAATTATGGTGTCAGGCGGGGCGTGTGAATTGGGAGCAATGGAGGAGGGATGAGATTCTTCTTAGCTATTTTTGGGTAGGGGTGGCTTGTTACGTGATGATCAAGGGAGCTTCGTTTTTGGTTTCTTTGAGAATCTTGACACGCAATCAATCATAGTGGCCGAGCTCAAAGCCTTATCAAGAGGCCTCAAACTTTGCTAAGATCGGGGTTTTAGGGATTTTTGCGTCGAAATGGATTCCTTATGGGCTGTTCGTCTAACGCAAGGAGCCTTGCACTCTTGGAATGTTTGTCATGAAGGCTAGGAAGCTTATGGATTTTTTCTCTTCTTTTCTTTTGTTTGAAATTATTCTCGTAATAATCTTTTTCGTATATATTTTATATATAGATGATATTTCAATGATTAAATTTTTGTAATAAATAAGTAATTTTAGCAAATAAATTTCACTAGTCCTTAATTAATTTGTTTTGCTGTTTGGTACTTGGAGTAATATTTTTTGGTATGATAGCTTAAAAAAATTCATATATTTTAGATAGCTACTCCATAAAAAATTTATTTATTTAGGTAGTTTTCTCATATATTATTTATGCATTTATTTTGGCTGGAAAATACCATAAAGGAGATAGTAACTTAATTTCATTGACTACATCTGTTAACTTTTATTATATAATTTACATTATTTTGCTAAAAAGTATTTTCTTTACACTTATTTTTGTTTAAAAAATTTAATATCCCCAACTTTTATTGTTATGATTATTGTCATATACAATATTTACTCTCCCATGTTAGAAAAGAAGAAGCCTTGCTTTTTTATTTAACGTTGTTTTGACGATGATTTTTCATTTAAATATGTATGTAGACCTCGTCCCTCTGCCCCCGATGAAAATCTCTGGTTCCGGCCCTGATGATGAAAATATATAAAAATTGATATCAAGTACATGCATTATATTTCTTGAGACACAATACCAAATTAGTTGCTTCTTTATTTTTTTCTATATTTTATTCTTTATATGTTAATTAACATTATCTTTTTTTTAAAAAAAATTTCAATTGGTGAATGTATTATAGCTAGATGAGAGATTGAGATTAAATAGTAATTATCCATGAATATTTATATTTAAAGAAATAGACTTTTAATAACTAACAAACTATTTTTCAGTAAGATTAATTGATCTTCTATTTTATGATGCCGTCATACAAAATATAAAAGAAAAGAATATAACAACCGCAACATCGCAGTGTTTTTCACACTAGTTGTATCTAAAAGTGGTGACTGGATTGCAGCAATTTCAGAAAGAAAGGAAAACATGATATTTTATTATAGCAAAAATAAATTAATTAAAAAAGCCACTTTCGTAGGGAACACGGTTGCATTTAGCACATGCAACAAGCCTTTTAAACCCCTAGGTGTCCCTAGAGGACGAGTGAAGTCTCGTGAGGGTTTGCTTAGATGCTCCCCACAAACATCGATCTATCACATTTATTATCTATTAATTATATTGGAACCACATTAATATGATAATTGTAGCAATTCATGCCCGTAAAAACCCCATCATCCATGTAATGCGTAACTTGTTCCCCATTAGTAAGAGTGTCTCGCTGAGTGTATGAAAAGGGAACATCGCAAGTACCCTGCGTAGCAATCAGGCTTACCTTCACATTTGTCTGTGGCTTCACAACAACAGTATATGTACTTTCCAATTGCTTGGACTCTTCTCGAGTTTCTCCCCATTGGTAACTCATTCCAGCCTCGGCAGAAAATTCAATCTTGCCCTCAGCAATCCACGGTATGCCCGTTACAAACGTGGTCTTGACACCCAACTTCAAAGAAACACTAGTATTCCAAACACGAGTAATTTTTTCTGTATTTGTAAACTTCATCTGCACAGTTAGAGGCTGATCAGGCGATTCGTTATTAGCAAATTGATATGCCATTATGATGGGAGATTGATTATAAATCCTAGAATCCATCGGGCGAAAAACAACATCAGAAATTTTGCGTGAGTAAACAAGCTCTACCACCTCCATTCGAGCCTCGTTGGTAATAGAAGAAACACCAGCGTTAAGACAATCGGTCTTGCCCTCCGTGGTCAATCTCTTACAAAAATAATTGTTACCCAAATTGCGAAGCGCAACGACATTATTATCCACCTTGATCGGCCAAAATAACGTGTCGGGGTTGCTATCGTTTTCTTCTGTAGAATCGGCCCAAATCCAATTTGGACTACGCCTCCAGAACTTCCCAAAATAATTAGACTTGATGCGCACTGAACCATCCGCAGCATTGAAGACTTGGTACCCAATTGTTGGATCACCAATATCTTTAGACGCGTATTGATGATATTGATGGCCTTCAATCGAACGAGCACTGAGATATTCACCATTATCACCCTTAAACGTGACATGTTTGGGAAGTATGAGTAGAGATTCCCAATCAATAAAAGAGTAAGCTCCATACGTAACAGGTTCTCCAGAATTGCAAAAGAGACAGTCTAGAAAAGGTGCCCAAGGACTATAAAAATTAGCATACTTGTTGAGTTGAACATGAAGCAAATGAAGATTATTACTTTGAGCATCAAACACGGGCTTGAAGAGTGTGCATGACCAGTCAGATGTGTCTTCTACAGGTTCATCAGCTTCTGCAGTAATCCACCAATGGTTTATTGACTGTCGTCTCCAGTATTTGTTATTGTAGCAGCATCTCAAGTGAATTAGTCCATTGCCAACCTTTGCAGGGTCAATGCGCATCTTAGCATACGGATTTACAGCCTCATCTCCAGAAAATTGAAGAAATCCATGAATTTGGACATCTTCATGTACATACCTTAAGTATTTGCCATTGTAGTTTGATTTCAACACAACATATCTTGGCAAATGCATTCTCTCTCTCTCTCTCTCTCTCCTTTTCTTATTTTATTTTATTTTATTGGGATCTCTGCCTCACTCTTTGATGATCACTTGATTGTGATTTGAATTACTTGCTTCTCAAAACTCTTCTCCCGTGCCTTTTTATACACATAAAAGCCGCATTAACTGTTAAGCTAACTAATTGATTAGAATTTATAACAATGAATTGATAGACATGTGTGTTAGGAACTGAACTTAATGGAGTCCAAAATCCCCCAAGCTCAAAAAAAAAAAAAAAAAAAAAGAATCACTGATGAGGACAACTGGCATAGATTTATAGTGATAGTACCCTTTTGAGTATCGTCCTATATATTATCAACTCCTAATCGGCCAAATACACAAATTAATTTGTTCTACTATTCAAAAAAAAGTAGAACAATGACTTTTAGGTATATATGCATATATAACTAAAAGATTTCTAATATTGATCTGTTGATAAATTAAGATGATAATGAAAAAGATAATGAGTAGCAACAAAAGTGTTATGAACAAATAGTTGATAAGTTGTGATCAAACCGCAAAAGAGGTGCAAATATTTATTATATAGTACGAGCTTATTAAAATATATTATGAACTTGAAGTTTGTTAATCATGAACATAAAATTGTACAACATACAACAGGGAAAATTACGTGACAATTGAATATGATTACAATTCCTTGGAAAAAAGAATCTGAAACTATAAACATTATGTCATGGACTTGTAAACATTTAGTTATTTTTTTGTGAATCCATAGCCTTAAACTTATAAACTTTCAATTATTATTTTGTGCATGTATACTTTAGAACTTTTGGACTTATACACGAATATACTGTTATTTTTTGTAAAAATTCAGTTTTAGATTTATTAAGTTTGATTTTTTGTTTTTGTTTTTGTGAAAATGCAATTAACACTTCTGTTATTTTTTTTTTATAAAAATTCAGCTTTAAATTTGTTAAGTATGAGTTCTCTTTTCTATAAACATATAATTTAAAATTTCTAGATATACAATTGTTACTTTTGTGAACTTTTAAAACTACTTTAAAAATTTTGACATGCATTTTACGTTCTGTAAAGAACACAGTGGTCACACCATGCACGGTACAAGCCCCCAACTATCTTCTGAAGATGTTTAAAGAATTGAGGCCAGAATATTTATATCCAACACTAGACGGATAAAATATCGATTCCCTTTGGAAACCAACACCCAAAAAAAAAAAAAAACAATAAAGAAAGCGAATCATATGTTTGTACAGTCGCGAAGTCAGAAATCTAATGAACGAGGGGCAATCGACAAATGTTTTGCTCAAAATAATAACAAAATTAACTTTCAAAAGGTTCAGATTTCATTGTAGTACATATATGTATTTAAGTATGAGTGTGTGTGCATGTAGGAGTGGCAATCGACAAATTTTTTGCTTGAAAAAATATCACAAATAGATTATCAAGGTTGAGATTTCGTTATAATATCTATGTATTTAAGTATGTGTGTGTGCACATATATATATATATATATATATATATATATATATATATAGGGGATAAGACTGCAATATTATCAGCAGTCCACAAATATTATGCAGTCCTTAAACTTAAGCTATGTTTTAACCAGTCTATATATGTTAATGGAAAATATTTTATGATAATATATGGCTCAGTTTCTTATTAAATTTGAGTCAATACATACAATCCACAAGAACTCCATAACAATAATTTCAAATTAGCGATAAATGGGCCAAGCACGACTTATAGATCTTAATAACAATTTGGCTACATATTTCAACTATGGCTACAGGAGGTCTCGTACACATAATTATAATCTTAAGATACTATTAATGGCAGGGGAAGTGATTTGAGAGTTATCTCATGGGTCTAAAATGGCTTAAGACATACTTAATAATAATATAGAGTACTACAGTCCATTAGAAACTTAGCATGCCATTAGGCTAATAAACATAAACAATTAATAAAGTAAAAGTAAAAGAAAAGGTTAGTAGTAGTACCTTGGAAGCAGAAGAGTTGATCGGAGATTTTATTGAAATGAAAATACAAAAAAGTGTTTGCGAAATATGAAAAACAAGAAAGCTTAAAAAAAACTCTAGAAGACTCCTCCTAAAACCTCTACCTCAACTACTACCCAAGACTCCTTTTATAGACAAATTTTTTGAGTCCATAGACCTCAAAACATGATTAAATACAACTTTTCCCAGATTTCAACTATTTTACATCTAGAAGAATATTTATATTGTGTCTATTCTTAGCCATTCTTGGGAAAGGCTATTTGCTTTATTAAAATACTCACATCTTTAGCATTATGTCTCTACATATTTGCTTTATTATAATACTCACGTCTTTATCATTATGTCTCTACATATTTGCTTTATTAAAATACTCATGTCTTTAGCATTATGTCTCTACAAACTCCACTATTAATTTGCTCTATTAAAATATTCATCTTTTTGTCTTTATCCAATTCTTCTTTTTGGTGATTTTAGGACAATTATCCTCTTTTTTACCTTCAATTATAATGGTCCTTTTAATGCATCTTCCATGGATTCTAACACATCTTCAATAGTATAACATTCTTCTGGTTCTAGTGATTCTTTTGCCAAACACAAGTACTTATTTTCTTGTTGTTGACTGTCAATTGATATTTTTGATGCTGAATGTGATTGTTCAGTTTTCACAAATTGAATCATTTCTTTTTAAATTTGTTGCATATAAGCAACCATAATTTCCTTTTGGGATATGTTATGATTTTTTCGCTGCAACTAGAGGGTAAATTGCTCCAATGGAGACTATATTTGGACTGAGATTTTTTTCCCTCTTGATATATATATATATATATATATATATATATTTTCCCTTTTGCTTCTCCTTTATATTTTAGGGGAGCCTTGTCAACCTCCCCATGCCCAGGAGTAGACTAGAGGGCAAAGCTCGTCCCACATCCTTCACCCCCCCCCCCCCCAAACCACCACAATATTTGTAATTTTATACTCTCCTTCCCACAAAAGAAAAAGAGGTATTATTATAATCTATACAGAGATTAAGTTGTCAACTGGATGATGAATAGGGGCGGAACCAATAGGGAGCCAGTAGCCCTCTCCCCCCTCCCCCCAAGCGTCAAAAAAATATATGCGACTGTATAAAATTTTTGAGAATTTGAAAATTCTTTTTATGTCCCCCATTTATTTTTTCTTTCTTTTCATTTGTTTGAAATTATTCTCGTAATAATCTTTTTCGTATATATGTCATATGTAGATGATATTTTAAAGATTAAATTTTTATAATAAATAAGTAATTTTAGCAAATAAATTTCATTAATTCTTAATTAATTTATTTTGTTGTTAAGTACTTAGAGTAATATTTTTTGGCATGACAGCTTTAAAAAATTCATATATTTTAGATAGCTACTCCATAAAAAATTTATTTATTTAGGCAGTTTTGTCATATATTATTTATGTATTAAATCGCCAAAAATAGAAAACCATGCGTGAATAGCATGCCAATTTGTCTTGTCTTTGTCTTGGAATTTCAATTTCTAACCAGAAAAAAAAATCTATTCCCAAAATGCTGCTTCCGCTCCTCTCTTGAGGCATAGTGTGAAAGGTATGACTTCTAATCAAATTAATGCCTTAATGTGAGCATACTGACATTTTGATATCTCACCTGTAACTGTATAACAAAACAATCGTCTGGACCAAAGAATTAAATAACCAATAATTGAAAATTGTGCCTAAATTGCATGCCAATTTGTCTTGTCTTTTTCTTGGAATTTCAATTTCTACCCAGAAAAAAAAAAAAATCTACTCCTAAAATAATGCTTCCACTCCTCTCTTGATTCATAGTGTGAAAGATATGACTTGTAATCAAATCAATGCCTAATGTGAACATACTGACATCTTGATATCTCACAAAACAATCGTCAAGACCACAGAATTAAAACGCCAAAAATTGAAAACCATGCGTGAATAACATTGCCAAATTGTCTTGTCTTTGTCTTGGACTTTCAATTTCGACTTAGGGGGAAAAAAAAGAAAGAAAATGGCATCTTCCAGCTCAGTGAATGTGAAATAAGTACTCTGTATAGCTGCATTTCTATAAACTTCGTATAAACATTTGACCACACATTGTAAACATAAAAGGTAAAGCCACATATAATAGCCTCGAGAGCAAGTAGTCACTTTTCTAGCGTTTGGGAGGTTTCATGCAACCGAAATTCTTACTTCCAGTACATGACATGTTATCTGTTTGCAACGAAATTCACAAAATATGGCAACTAAAAATCTGACAAAATTCTCGGAGGTTAAAAAAATAATGAATGAAGAAGAAATGTCAATATAGAGAGGGCAGTTGTCGCATCAATGGTGCATATACATAATGCATTAGAACAAAGGTAGAAATTTATGGTGACATTGGACCTCTTTGAAGAATTGGGTTAATAGCAGCAGGGAGATGAACGAAGCATTACAAACAATGGAAAATTAAAAGAAAATGAACACTTGGAGACACATGACTACTTGGACATGAAAAAGGAAAAACTAATGGCATTAAAGAAGCCAAACATGATTAAGGAGTGTTTAGCGATTAGGGAATTAATGGGACACATACGGGTAAGGGTAAGAAAGGAAACTGACAAAAAGTAATGGTCATTTAGCGAAGGATTTTTTTTTTAACCCAAAATTTAAAATGTTATGCAAAATTAACCCCGTTTTTAAAGCGTTTTGAAAAATAACTCAATTTAGTTCCGAAAATGCGTAGGACGCATTTCCGGAAAACGGCCGCGTTCCAGGAACGTGGGCGCATTCTGGAAATGCGGCCCGCGTTCCATAAATTCGCTAACCCCTCATTCTCCCCCAACCCCACACACGATTTTCTTTTGTTTTCTCTCATTCCCTCACACTAAATTTTTAGGTTTCTAGCGTCATTGCGAAGATATAGCCTTGATCTTGTAAGTTATTTTAATTTTATGTTATTTTTTGCAATTGTATTTAACGTTTTAAGTAATGAAATTTGTTTTTAGATCATGTAATTTTTTTTATAGTTAATTTTAGTTTGTGTTAATTTGAATTTTAATTGTTGTTAGAATTGTAGATTAGAATTTTAGTTTCTGTTAATTTGTATTTTAATTTTAATTGTTGTTAAAAAATATAGCATGAATATTAGAAATAGAATTAATATTGTTATTATTATTATTATTAATAGTATGATCATTATCATTATTATTAATGTTATTATTACTATATGAATATTATTAATAATAAATGTTATCATTATTATTATTATTAAGATTATCATTATTATTAACAATATTATTATTTTTATGACAGCCATGTTATATGTTAGATGTTTCTAATAATTTAATTAATACTATTATTGATATTATTATCATTATTTATTATTATTATGATGATGATGATGATGATGATGATGATGACGACGACGATAGATGATTATGTTATATGTTAGAGCTTATTATTAATTTTATTATTACTATTATTGATATTATTATCATTATTTATTATTGTGATGATGATGACGATGATGGATGATTAATATTATCTTTGTGTTATTATCATTATTATTAATTCTATCATTGATATTATTATTGATAATATTAGTGTTACCATTATTATTATTTGATAAAATTAGATATTTAATGTTTATAGTGAAGTAGTAATACTTAGTTAATCGTTATTATTATTTTTTATTTTAGGAGTCATTATGGATTCACGACCTGTATCAGTAGACGCCACCTTACTGTGCCACTATATGGATCACCGTGTGCAGTATTTGCAGGATCCACAACATTTGGGTACTTTTAGGTGCTATAGGTCAGATAGGTCTTTGTTTAATGAGCCGGAGCACCCATTAGTACTGCAGCAGTTGGTGGGGACAGGATTCTACGGGTGTTATAAATCCCGATACCATCAGCTAAACCGCGGATTGATTACTACCATGATAGAGAGGTGGCGATTGGAGACCCACACATTTCATTTACCCGTAGGGGAGGCTACCATCACCCTGCAGGATGTGGCCGTGTATTGGGGTCTTCCCGTGACCGGTACTTCTAACTTGGTGATTAATACAGTCCCACGGTCGAGGGAGGATTGGGTTGCCACTATTCGAGATTTGCTGGGGATTGATGCGGATGCTGTTGCAGACGACGGTACCGGCTGTATTGACATTGTAGGGAACCCGATAAATTTCATCTAGCTGCTGGAGAGGTTTGTGATGCAGGGCACTCCGAATAACCCTACTCAGTACTAGGCACAGCAGCGAGCACGGCTGTGGATATTTCTCATGATTTGCTGTCACCTTTTTGGGAACACGAGTATGAATGACGGTAATTTGGCCTGGTTGATTTTATTGGCCAACTTTGAGTGTATTTGGTAGTACAACTGAGGCGCAGGTGTACTATTGTATTTGTACCAGCAGCTTGATCGTGCCTTCTTTCTTCAGTGTAAAGGTGTATGCGGAGCTATGACACTAGTCCAGTTATTGGTTTGCATTATGTAGTAGTTATTTTTATATTTTATGAATGTTAACATTATTATTACAAGCGTTATTATAACATAACACATGTTTAATGCTTACAGTTTTTTGCATGGGATAGATTCACGGCTTTTCTGCCTCAGCTCCGAAATCCCACACGAGAGCGACTACAGCGGCAGTAGCATTGTCTGGAGCCTATGTTTCAGCTCCTTGGCGTTCCACGGGGTACACTACTTTACATCAAAAAGGAAATGACAGATGCATCTGAAAAGTCAGGTCAGGTAGAGTGTTGAGATGTTAGACCATCTGCAGCCAGACCAGGTATAGTACACTCAAGTTGCTTTATTACATATTCATTTCTTATACTATTGAACACGTGCGTGATGCATGTAATTAACTATCCAGTGCTTGTTTTAGTTACAGTTCATATGGCAGCCATTCAAGGCAATACTGGGCACTCTTCCACCATATTGTATTGCCGACAGTGAAGTCTGGCGTGCCCGAATACCGTTGATATTTGGGCATACTATTGAGTGGAATCGCTTGGATCGTGTCTTGCGGCAGTTTGGACTGAGGTTGACCACCCCTCTTGATCCCCCTGCACATGAGAAACACAGGGACGGGAAGGAAAAGGTCGAGGGAGTTGCGCTGACAGAGGCTATGGATATGTGGGCGAATTGGCAGTAGTGCGTTTTACATGGACAGGTGGAGGATGTGCCGCCTGCAGCAGCACTCAGGGCTTACATGACTTGGCACCATCGGGTGACCATATTACATGTCGGTCATCCAGGTACAAGTCATAGGCGAGATGATTACGTGGCGTCTGCACGTGATGAGACCTCACTAGTGAGCTGCCTTTCTGCTCTTGTTTATGTTCCTCAATGAAAAATGTAGACTATTAGCTGATATTAACCACAGTATGTTATGTTTGCCTACAGGCCATTGTCGTTCAACATGTGGTCCATCATTCTCGTGATTTGCTGCAGCGTTACGAAGAAGGGGACCTTAGGGGCGGTGCACACGTGGAACATGTTATGCAGCACTTGCAGCTCATGCAATTGCATGGCGAGAGCGTACTCCGACACAAACAGCACGAGCATCTCATACAATAGAGAGCCATGTGGGAGTTGTCCGATGCGCCTCCGATTCAGCCACTGCAACAATATAGAGAGCATCTTTCACGTCATGCTTGTCCTTCGCACCGCATTCACATGTATCCCACCAAGTCATCACAGCCATTAACCTTTGATGTACTATTGCCAACATATTGTCCACCCACGCGGTCACCATTGCATCGACCCACATGGCGTTTGTTCCTCTTTGACTTTTCCATCGGGGGTGTTGAGCAGATCAGTGCTGATAGACAGGGTACGTTCGAGGCTGGTGGATCATTCAGGCCGGTGATTGATGAGGTAGATAACGCTAAGGAGGATGAAGTTCTCACGCAACTGATGTAAGAACCACGACCAAGTACGAGTTGTCTCTGCATCCACAACGGCATAAGCTAACGGTAATACTTGGCAGTTGGTGTCTATGGTTAATGCAACTAGGAGATGACCCTTGTACTTTCCCTGCAAGTGTGTGCCGTCCAGCGAAACAACGGGCTTACAATGCCTCTACACTGTGATGCATGGACCGAACACTCAGTAAACTTTGTCGAAAATTTTTTCATCTTGTGTTAAACCTTTGGCGAACCTATATCTCACAACACTACCTGGATTCTTGGCCATAACGGCACCAAGAAACTGTGGGAGCATTTGATACGACGTGTCCCAATTGTTATACACTAGTTCAATTGCTTTATTTCGGCCGTTCCATGCTTTTCCGTAACTAACATCCGCGTTAAGCTTCTCCTTCATGTGAGCTTGGATAAGCCCGACCTCGTAATCAACCTTCTTAGTTATGAAATCCTTACCGCCACCCATTTAAAAAAATTAAATTGTCTACGTGCATATTAATATTATATTATTGACATGCAGAGGTGGTTGTGGATGCTGACTATTATAGAATAACTAATGTTTGTGAAATATGATATGCATTAATGTTGATTAAATAATATAAACTAATGATTTTTTTTTTCAGGAAATACTAAGTACTCAAGAAGATACCACTAAGGTCACAAATCATTTGAAATACACCAGATTTTTGGATTGAAAGCCTTGAGAAGTGATCAATTATCACAACACCGTTGCCATCTGTTTGGATTTCTTCTTGATGGCGAAATCTATGTAGATTGCTTAATAGATGATCAAATTATGTTGGAGTTGATTACTTAAGCCTGTTTGTTAAAGGTATTTTGATCTATGTATTTGAGGATTCTAAATTAATCCTCATAATTTGTTCAGTAAAGATCTTCTAAAGATGATTTGATATTAATCCTAACACCTACGAATTATAAATTAATTAGGATAACTTGTTATATAATATACATACTATAATGTTACTATAATGTTAATAACATTCATGTTTTGAAACCAACAACTTTCCTTGGACGGCACACACTTGCAGAGAAAGTACAAGGGTCATCTCCTAGTTGCATTAGCCACAGACGCCAACTACTAAGTATTGCCGTTAGCTAATGCTGTTGTGGATGTAGAGACAACTCGTACTTGGTCGTGGTTCTTACATCAGTTGCGTGAGAACTTCATCCTCCTTAGCGTTATCTACCTCATCAATCACCGGCCTGAATGATCCACCAGTCTCGAACGTACCCTGTCTATCGGCACTGATCTACTCAACACCCCCGCTGGAAAAGTCAAAGGGGAACAAACGCCACGTCGGTCAATGCAATGACGGCCGTATGGGTGGACGATATGCTGGCAATAGTACATCGGGGGTTAATGGCTGTGATGACCTGGTGGGATACATGTGAATGCGGTGCGAAGGACGAGCATGACATGAAAGATGCTCTCCATATTGTTGCAGTGGCTGAATCGGAGGTGCATCGGGCAACTCCCACACGGCTCTCTACTGTATGAGATGCTCGTGCTGTGTGTGTCAGAGTGCGCTCTCGCCATGCAATTGCATGAGCTACAAGTGCTGCATAACATGTTCCACGTGTACACCGCCCCTAAGGTCCCCTTCTTTGTAACGCTGCAGCAAATCACGAGAATGATGGACCACATGCTGAATGACAACGGCCTGTAGGCAAACATAACATACTGTGGTTAATATCAGGTAATAGTCTACATTTTTCATTGAGGAACATAAACAAGAGCACAAAGGCAGCTCACCAGTGAGGTCTCGTCACGTGCAGACACCACGTAACCATCTCGCCTATGACTTGTACCTGGATGACCGACATGTAATATGGTCGCCGGATGGTGCCAAGTCATGTAAGCCCTGAGTGCTGCTATAGGCGGCGCATCCTCCACCTGTCTATGTAAAACGCACTACTGCCAATTCGCCTACATATCCATAGCCTCTGTCAGCACAACTCCCTCGACCTTTTCCTTCCCGTCCCTGTGTTTCTCATGTGTAGGGGGATCAAGAGGGGTGGTCAACCTCAGTCCAAACTGCCACAAGACATGATTCGGGCAATGTCACTCAACAGTATGCCCAAATATCAACGGTATCCGGGCACGCCAGACTTCACTGTCGGCAACACAATACGGTGGAAGAGTGCCCATTATCACCTTGAACGACTGCCATATGAACTGTAACTAAAACAAGCACTGGATAGTTAATTACATGCATCACGCACGTGTTCAATAGTACAGGAAATGAATATGTAATAAAGCAACTTGAGTGTATTATACCTGGTCTGGCTACAGATGGTCTATAACATCCTGACACTCTACCTGACCTGACTTTTCGGATGCATCTGTCATTTCCTTTTTGATGTAAAATAGTGTACCCCGTGGAACGCCAGAGAGCTAAAACATAGGCTCCAGACGATGCTGCTGGCGATGTAGTCGCTCTCGTGTGGGATTTAGGAGCTGAGGCTGAAAAGCTGTGAATCTATCCCATGCAAAAAATTGCAAGCATTAAACATGTGTTATGTTATAATTACGCTTGTAATAATAATGTTAACATTCATAAAATATAAAAATAACTACTACATAATGCAAACCAATACCTGGACTAGTGTCACAGCTCCGCATACACCTTTACACTGACGGAAGAAGGCGCGGTCAAGCTGCTGATACAAATACAATAGTACACCCGCGCCCCAATTGTACTACTGGATACGCTCAAAGTCGGCCAATAAAATCAACTAGGCCAAATTACCGTCATTTATACTCGTGTTCGCAAAAAGGTGACAACAAATCACGAGAAATATCCACATCCGTGCTCGCTGCTGCGCCTGGTACTGAGTGGGGTTATTCGGAGTGCCCTGCTTCACAAACCTTTCCAGCAGCTGGATGAAATTTATCGAGATCCCTACAATGTCAATAGGGCCGGTACCGTCGTCTGCAACAGCATCTGCATCAATCTCCAACAAATCCCGGATAGTGGCAACCCAATTCTCCCCCGACTGTGGGACCGTATCAATCACCAGGATAGGAGTACGGGTCACGGGAAGACCCCAATACACGGCCACATCCTGCAGGGTGATGGTAGCCTCCCCTACGGGTAAATGAAATGTGTGGGTCTCCGACCGCCACCTCTCTATCATGGCAGTAATCAATCCACGGTTTAGCTGATGGTATCGGGATTTATAACACCCGTAGAATCCTGTCCCCACCAACTGCTGCAGTACTAATGGGTGCTCTGGCTCATTAAACAAATACCTATTTGACCTATAGCGCCTAAAAGTACCTAAATGGTGTGGATCCTGCAAATACTGCACTCAGTGATTCATATAGTGGCACAGTAAGGTGGCGTCTACTGGTGCAGGTCGTGAATCCATAATGACTCCTAAAATAAAAATAATAATATCGATTAACTAAGTATTACTCTTCACTATAAACATTAAATCTCTAATTTTATCAAATAATAATAATGATAACACTAATATTATCAATGATAGAATTAATAATAATGATAATAACACAAAGATAATATTAATCATCCATCATCGTCATAATAATAAATAATGATAATAATATCAATAATAGTAATAATAAAATTAATAATAACATCTAACATATAACAGTAATCATCCATCATCGTCATCATCATCACAATAATAAATAATGATAATAATATCAATAATAGTAATAATAAAATTAATAATAACCTCTAACATATAACATAATCATCCATCGTCGTCGTCATCATCATCATCATCATAATAATAATAAATAATGATAATAATATCAATAATAGTATTAATTAAATTATTAGAAACATCTAACATATAACATGGCTGTCATAAAAATAATAATATTGTTAATAATAATGATAATCTTAATAATAATAATAATGATAACATTTATTATTAATAATATTCATATAGTAATAATAACATTAATAATAATGATAATGATCATACTATTAATAACAATAATAATAACAATATTAATTCTATTTCTAATATTCATGCTATATTTTTTAACAATAATTAAAATGAAAATACAAATTAACAGAAACTAAAATTCTAATCTACAATTCTAACAACAAATAAAATTCAAATTAACACAAACTAAAATTAACTATCAAAAAAAAATTACACGATCTAAAAACAAATTTCATAACTTAAAACGTTAAATACAATTGCAAAAAAAACATAAAATTAAAATAACTTACAAGATCAAGGCTATATCCTCGCAATGATGCTAGAAACCTAAAAATTTAGTGTGAGGGAATGAGAGAAAACAAAAGAAAATCGTGTGTGGGGTTGCGGGAGAATGAGGGGTTAGCGAATTTATGGAACGCGGGCTGCGTTTCCAGAATGCTCCCACGTTCCTGGAACGCGGCCGTTTTCCGGAAATGCGTCCTACGCATTTTCGGAACTAAATTGAGTTATTTTTCAAAACACTTTACAAACGGGGTTAATTTTACATAATATTTTAAATTTTGGGTTAAAAAAAAATCCTTCACTCCTTATGCAAAACCCCTAAATGACCATTGCTTTTTGTCAGTTTCCTTTCTTACCCTTACCCGTATGTGTCCCATTAATTCCCTAATCGCTAAACACTCCTTAATCATGTTTGGCTTCTTTAATGCCATTATTTTTTCCTTTTTTATGTCCAAGTAGTCATGTGTCTCCAAGTGTTCATTTTCTTTTAATTTTCCATTGTTTGTAATGCTTCGTTCATCTCCCTGCTGCTATTAACCCAATTCTTCAAAGAGGTCCAATGTCACCATAAATTTCTACCTTTGTTCTAATGCATTATGTATATGCACCATTGATGCGACAACTGCCCTCTCTATATTGACATTTCTTCTTCATTCATTATTTTTTTAACCTCCGAGAATTTTGTCAGATTTTTAGTTGCCATATTTTGTGAATTTCGTTGCAAACAGATAACATGTCATGTACTGGAAGTAAGAATTTCGGTTGCATGAAACCTCCCAAACGCTAGAAAAGTGACTACTTGCTCTCGAGGCTATTATATGTGGCTTTACCTTTTATGTTTACAATGTGTGGTCAAATGTTTATACGAAGTTTATAGAAATGCAGCTATACAGAGTACTTATTTCACATTCACTGAGCTGGAAGATGCCATTTTCTTTCTTTTTTTACCCCTAAGTCGAAATTGAAAGTCCAAGACAAAGACAAGACAATTTGGCAATGTTATTCACGCATGGTTTTCAATTTTTGGCGTTTTAATTCTGTGGTCTTGACGATTGTTTTGTGAGATATCAAGATGTCAGTATGTTCACATTAGGCATTGATTTGATTACAAGTCATATCTTTCACACTATGAATCAAGAGAGGAGTGGAAGCATCATTTTAGGAGTAGATATTTTTTTTTTCTGGGTAGAAATTGAAATTCCAAGACAAAGACAAGACAAATTGGCATGCAATTTAGGCACGATTTTCAATTATTGGTTATTTAATTCTTTGGTCCAGACGATTGTTTTGTTATACAGTTACAGGTGAGATATCAAGATGTCAGTATGCTCACATTAAGGCATTAATTTGATTAGAAGTCATACCTTTCACACTATGACTCAAGAGAGGAGCGGAAGCAGCATTTTGGGAATAGATTTTTTTTTTTTTGGTTTAGAAATTGAAATTCCAAGACAAAGACAAGACAAATTGGCATGCTATTCACGCATGGTTTTCTATTTTTGGCGATTTAATACATAAATAATATATGACAAAACTGCCTAAATAAATAAATTTTTTATGGAGTTAACTATCTAAAATATATGAATTTTTTAAAGCTGTCATGCCAAAAAATATTACTCTAAGTACTTAACAACAAAATAAATTAATTAAGAATTAATGAAATTTATTTGTTAAAATTACTTATTTACTATAAAATTTTAATTTTTAAAATATCATCTACATATGACATATATACGAAAAAGATTATTACGAGAATAATTTCAAACAAATGAAAAGAAAGAAAAAACAAATGGGGGACATAAAAAGAATTTTCAAATTCTCAAAAATTTTATACAGTCTCATATATTTTTTTGACGCTTGGTGGGAGGGGGGAGAGGGCTACTGGCTCCCTATTGGTTCCGCCCCTATTCATCATCCAGTTGACAACTTAATCTCTGTATAGATTATAACAATACCTCTTTTTTTTTTTTTTTTGTTGGGAAGGGGAGTATAAAATTACAAATATTGTGGTGGTTTTTGGACGGGGGGTGGGGGGGGGGGGAGGGTGTGGGAAGAGCTTTGCCCTCTAGTCTACTCCTGGGCATGGGGAGGTTGACAGGCTAACCTTTGTACAATAAAATGCAAGGTATACCAAATGCAAATGCAAAGAAATATAAACTACCCTTCTATAAAAAAAATAAGCAAAGAAATCTATACTACAAACGAAGATTAGGAATACCTGTTTGATCGTATCTAATCAATCCGCGAAGAATAAAAAATGAGTTGAAATCTTCAATGACCACCAATTCATTAGTGTCAACACCCAGGTTTGCAAGCAAATCTGTCGGCCTATTTCCTTCGCTACAGATGTGGGTAATCCTTGCATGAATTAAATCCATAAGCTTCCTAGCCTTCATGAAAAACATTCCAAGAGTGCGAGGCTCCTTGCGTTAGACGAACAGCCCATACGGAATTCATTTCGACGCAAAAATCCCTAAAACCCCGGTCTTAGCAAAGTTTGAGGCCTCTTGATAAGGCTTTGAGCTCGGCCACTACGATTGACTGCGTGTCAAGATTCTCAAAGAAACCAAAAACGAAGCTCCCTTGATCATCACGTAACAAGCCACCCCTACCTGCATACGCTTAAAAGGACTTAACACTGTCCGCAATTGTTTGCAAATAAAGTCAGAAGCTTTTTTTCTGACGGACAATGTCCCAAGCGCTACACATAGGACCCGTTTGGATTGATTTTTTTTAAAAGCGTTTTTTTTAATAGTTTTTGAAAAAAAAAATTTTTTTGAAAAGTTGAAAATTCTGACTTCTAAAATAAACTGTAACTGAGTTTTTTTTTTTCTTTCAAAGTTTCAGTTTTTTGAAAGTCAAATCAAATAATTATTACAAATTTAATATAAGTTTTTCAAAAAAAAAAAGTAATTTTTTTTCTAGAAAAAACCTAATCCAAACAGGCCCATAATAAACTCACAATTTTTAGAAGGGACTCAAAATGGAAATCACATGCACCGGTAACAGTTGGTTTTGACATTTAACAAAGAAAATATAAAAGAAAAACTAAAGAAGCAACAAATCGGCTGCCACATCTCAAAAGACAGAATGGATGTGTTAATGTTAGTTTTTAACATAAATCTTTAATTATCTCGTATTAATTTGATATTTATTTATTTATTTATTTAAGTGATTATTTTATCTCGTGCTTGATGGTTTTAATTGAATTGGTCACCCAAGTAATTGTTGGGAATTCTTAACTGAAGTGGAAGAGGCGTTTATAACACTTATAGGCTTTAGGAGATATAATTTTTGTTCACCCTACAATTTATATACTTACACTTCATTTCAAATAAGGGGAAATCTTTGTATCATTTTTAAAATTAAGGGGGGGGGGGTGAATTTGCAATAATCTAACAATATTTTGTTAACTTTAATGGAATTACTAATATTAATGGGTAATATGCAATGTTTTTTTAAATTATAAGGACATCAGTGAATTTTAAAATTACAAAAAATTTTATGTAACTTTTCTAAAGTAGATGAGGTAAAAAGTATTTTACTCCCTCAATAAATGACGGAAGGAGAAGTCCTTGGTGTAAAAGCAAACATCTAGACAAGCATAACATGGTAGGGATATATGTCGATAAATAATAATATGTTACGAACTTTAAGAGCGCCTGTATCATCTTGCCTCCTCCCCATCGAATTAACATGAGATCAAGTCTTCTCTTGATAATATCATGTCATGTGAATATCAAATGTTACCAAGTTGCAAAAATAGTACCCGGTCAGTTGCATGAGCACACATAATCGGTGAACAGTCAATTAATCACAGATTTTTACATATAGATGCACTTTTTTCATAAAATATATCCTTTTTTTAATAAGTTTTCAAAAGCCTAAAAGACTGAAATGTCCAAATTAAAGTGTGAAGGACCAAAGTGTCAATAAGAGCAAACACAAAGGGATTACATAGAGTATTTCCTAGCATCACGTGTATAAAACATTAAAATTTTGACGGGGTTTTGGAATTGGAGTAATGGCACGAATTGGGTCAAACTTAAGCCACTAAAGTGTCCAAATTAAAATATGGGGGACCGAAGTGTCAAATAGAACAAATGTAAGGATTACTTAGGTATTTACTCTCAAGCGTTTAGTATGTGATCCATTTGTTCAAACGTATAAGTCAAAAGCAACATGTTTAGACGTGAGGGAGTGTAACTAGGAAGGGTTGAGTATTCGATTTTTATGTGAACCGAATCGAACTAAATTTTTTTTTTAATTTTGAAAATTGATTGACTAAAAAACGAATAAGCCGAAACCGAAATATATTTTGGTCTATTCGATTCAGTTCGGTTAAAATTAAAATTGACCAACAAAATTTTAAAAAAAACTAGAAAATAGAAATGGGATAAATTATTGCATAGAAAATACTATAAAACCTAAACTAATCACTCTTATTCATTAAATATATCATAAAAAATATATAATGAAACATAATTAAACAAACAAATCCTAATAAACAATAGATAAATCTTAATTAATGTACAAAAATATTTAATATATAAAATATAATTCAGTTATTTCGGTCTATTCAATCATTTTTTGTGCTAATCGAACCGAACCAAATAGACCAAATTTTTTTAAAGAAAATAATTGAACTAAACCGAATAGACCAAATAATTGAAAAGATTGCAACGAGAAAAACAACGAACCCTCAAAATTCTTAGCTTAGGAGTGAACAAATACCGAACCGAATGGACCGTTTCCTTTAATTGTTGCTTTTTTTGCTTTTTCCTGTTCCAACACACAACATGAAGTAATGTTACTTCGAATGGATTTGGTGTAACTAATAAGTATTCTTATCAGTCCTTTATGGTACTAGTTGAATTAGCTTTCACTGTTCTATGAATTCCTTTTTCACTTTTTCTTTTTCTTTTTTTTTTGGAAAAAAAGAAAAGATGAAATGTAGATTTTCATTTCTCGTGCAAGATTGTAATAGACCTGTTGCTCCAGGATAGGTGGCTTGATTTTGCGGACATGGTTGGCTGGTCTGCATGTTTGACAGGGTTTTTATCTTCGTTCCACTTTATTCTTATCTTACCAAATTCTATTAGTAACTTTAACAAAGTTATCTTCGTTCAACTTTATTCTATTTTATCAGCTTAATTATTATGTTATCGATTCCAATGAATTAGTAAGCTTAATAGTTTATGCTACCATTGTGTTTATAAATAGGAATGACAGAAGAGTTTAAGTAATTCAAGTAATTCAAATCGAAACAATCAAATTATTTTTAAAGAGCGAGAGAGATCCAAAAAGAAAAAGAGAGAATGCATTTGCCAAGGTATTTTGTGTTGAAATCAAACTATAATGGCAAATTCTTAAGGTATGTACATGAAGATGTCCAAATTCATGGATTTGTTCAATTTTCTGGAGACGAGGCTGTAAATCCGTATGCTAAGATGCGCATTGACCCTGCAAAGTGTGGCAAAGGACTAATTCACTTGAGATGCTGCTACAACAACAAATACTGGGGACGATGGTCAAAAAACCATTGGGGGATTTCTGCAGCAGCTGATGAGCCTGTAGAAGACACGTCTGACTGGTCTTGCACACTCTTCAAGCCCGACATTGATGCCGATGGTAAGACTCTTCGTTTGATTCATGTTCAACTCAACCATTATGCTAATCTATCTAATGCTGGTGCACCTTTTGTGGACTGTCTCTTTGCTGATTCTGAGGAACCTGCTCCAAATGGAGCTTACTCTTTCATTGATTGGGAATGTTTACTCATACTTCCCAAACATGTCACGTTTAAGAGTGATAATGGTGCATATCTTAGTGCTCGTTGGATTGAAGGCCATCAATATCATCAATACGCATCTAAAGATATTGGTGATCCAACAATTGGGTACCAAGTCTTCAATGCTGCGGATGGTTCAGTGCGCATTAAGTCTAATTATTTTGGGAAGTTCTGGAGGCGTAGTCCAAATTGGATTTGGGCCGATTCTGCAGAAGAAAACGATAGCAACCCCGACACGTTATTTTGGCCGATCAAGGTGGATAATAATGTCGTTGCGCTTCGCAATATGGGTAACAAGAATTTCTGTAAGAGATTGACCACGGAGGGCAAGACCAGTTGCCTTAATGCTGGTGTTTCTTCTATTACCAACGAGGCTCGAATGGAGGTGGTAGAGCTCGTTTACTCACGCCAAATTTCTGATGTTGTTTTTCGCCCGATGGATTCGAGGATTTATAATCAATCCCCGATGGATTCGAGGATTTATAATCAATCTCCCATCATAATGGCATATCAATTTGCTAGTAACCAATCAACTGATCAACCTCTAACTGTGCAGATGAAGTTTACATATACAGAAAAAATTACTCGTGTTTGGAATACTAGTGTTTCTTTGAAGTTGGGTGTCAAGACCACGTTTGTAACAGGCATACCGTGGATTGCTGAGGGCAAGATTGAATTTTCTGCCGAGGCTGGAATGAGTTACCAATGGGGAGAAACTCGAGAAGAGTCCAAGCAATTGGAAAGTACATATACTGTTGTTGTGAAGCCACAGACAAATGTGAAGGTAAGCCTGATTGCTACGCAGGGTACTTGCGATGTTCCCTTTTCATACACTCAGCGAGACACTCTCACTAATGGGGAACAAGTTACGTATTACATGAATGATGGGGTTTTTACGGGCACGAATTGCTACAATTATCATATTAATGTGCAATAAAAGTTGGTTCTGCCCCTATTCATCATCCAGTCGACAATTTAATCTATGTATGGATTATAATAATACTTTTTTTTTTTTTTTGGAGAAGGGGAGGTTCTTCTTCCTGGAGTTTAATTGCCGGAAAAATAAAATTACAAGTATTTGGTTGGGGGCGGGAGAGACAGGCCAACCATTGGACAATAAATTGCAAGTTATATGCCAAATGCAAATGCAAAGAAACATAAACTAGGAAGTACTACTACCTTTACAATCAAAATTAAAACTAAAATTAGATAGAACTATTGCCCTTATATAAATAAAACATGCAAGGAAACCAATGCATTAGTATCAACTCCCAGGTTTGCAAGTAAATCCGCCGGCCTATTTCCTTCCCTACAGATGTGGGTAATCCTTGCGTGAACTAAATCCATAAGCTTTCTAGCCTTCATGACAAACATTCCAAGAGTGCGAGGCTCGTTGCGTTAGACGAACAGCCCATAAGGAATCCATTTCGACGCAAAAATCCCTAAAACCCCGATCTTAGCAAAGTTTGAGGCCTCTTGATAAGGCTTTGAGCTCGGCCACTATGATTGATTGCGTGTCAAGATTCTCAAAGAAACCAAAAACAAAGCTCCCTTGATCATCACGTAACAAGCCACCCCTACCTGCATACGTTTAAAAGGACTTAACACTGTCCACAATTGTTTGGACAATTGTTTGCAAATAAAGTTAGAAGCTTATTTTCTGACGAGCAATGTCCCAAGCGCTACACATGGTAAACTCACCTTTTTTAGAAAGGACTCAAAATGGAAATCCATGCACCGGTAACAGGTGATTTTGACATTTACAAATACAATATAAAAGAAAAACTAAAGAAGCAACAAATCGGTTGCCACATCTCAAAAAACAGAATGGATGTGTTAATGTTAGTTTTTAACATATATCTTTAATTATCTCGTATTAACTTGATATAAATTAATTAATTTATTTAAGTGATTATTTTATTTCGTGCTTGATGCTTTTAATTGAATCGGTCATTCAATTAATTGTTGGGAATTCTTAACCGAATTGGAAGAAGCGTTTATGATTGATTGTGAGATAGAATAATGAGATAGGAATACTTATAGGCTTTAGAGATATAATTTTTATTTTCACCCTACAATTTATACACTTACACTTCATTTCAAATAAGGGGAAACCTTTGTATCATTTTTAAAATCAGAGGGGTGAATTTGTAATAATTTAACAACTTTTTATTAATTTTAATAGAATTACTAATATCAATGGGTAATATGCAATGTTTTTTAAACTATAAGGACACCAGTGAGTTTTAAAATCACGAAAGATTATGTGCCACGTTTCTAACGCAGTTGGGGTAAAACTTATTTTACTCCTCAATAAATGATGGAAGGAGAAGTCCTCGGTGTAAAAGCAAACACCTAGACAAGCATAACTTGGTAGGGATACATGTCGATAAATAATAATATTTTACGAACTTTAAGAGCGCCTGTATCATCTTGCCTCCTCCCTATCGAATCACCATGAGACCAATTCTTCTCTTGATAATGTCATGTCTCTAAATGTGAATATCAAATGTTACCAAGTTGCAAAAGTAGTACCCAGTTGCCTAAGCACACATAATCGGTGAACAGTCAATTAATCACAGATTTTTACATATAGATGTACTTTTTTTATAAAATATATTCTTTTTTAATGAGTTTTCAGAAACCTAAGGGACTAAAGTGTCTAAATTAAAGTGTGAAGAACCAAAGTGTCAATAGAGCAAACATAAAGGAATTACATAGGGTATTTCTTAGCATCACGTGCTCATCACATGTGTAAAACGTTAAAACTTTGACGCAATTTGGGAATTGGAGTAATGGCATGACTTGGGTCAAACTTAAGGGACTAAAGTGTCCAAATTAAAATACAGGGGACCAAAGTGTCAAATGGAACAAATGTAAAGAATTACTTAAGTATTTACTGTCAAACGTTCAGTGCGTGATGATCCATTTGTCCAAACATATAAACCAAAAGCAACACGTGCAACCATTTCCTCGATATGTACTACCAGTACATTCATACACCCCATCTAAGCGTAGATTAACACAATTACAATTTACAACAACAAATTCATAACTAAACAACTAAGAACCAGTCCGAAGTATCGGTTGAGTTATAAATAAAAAGCATTAAGCACGGTCTTAGCAAATTATAAGATAAACAAGATTGATGGTATATTTACTAAAATAATATTAAAAAAATATTTTATTTCCAAAATATTATTAGTTTGAAAGTAATTCTCAAAATATGATTTTCGCATTTTAAGAAAATTGAAAATGAAATCCACTTTTTAAAAAAGAAGAAAAAATGCACACAAATTTTGACAATCGACCGCGAGACCAACTTTCGAGGAGCACAAAATTCTGCTTTTTTAAATGGCAAAAAAGGTAGAATTTTAGATTTCCACGCTGAAATGACTAGTCAATTGGGCAGACTTAAATTGTTTGGATTTTGCTATCTAAAAAAGTAAAATTAGATTATGCTATCTTAAAAAGCAGAACATGCTTACATATACTCTTCTGTTAACCCCTTTATCCTAGTCTCAATTCTTCACCCCCTCGCTCCCACCCCTCCCCCCACCCCACCCCCAAAAAAAATCCAATTTTCCCACCCCACAAAATCTGAAACAATAACCTCATCCTGGTTATTCTCTATAACTTGTAAGTTCTTTTATTTTTAATTTTTTTTATCCTTATTCAAGTATACTTGTATAATAATATTGCTATGACATTTTTAATTTTTCTTTAACTTGTAATTTTTTTAATTTTGTACATATTTAGTTAAATATGTTGTTATGATGAAATTGTTAATATTTAATTTAATATTTTGTTATAAAAATTATTATAATGAAAGCATCAATGTAGAAAATAATGGGAGGTTTTAGAATTTATGAGCAAAGAGACTATTGTTTTAGATGAGCTTTTACTTTTCCTTTTCATTTTCTTTTTTTTAATAACTTTTTGTAGGAGTTTTATGGATAAAATTTGTATATGTATTTAGATAAAAGTAAATTATTTCATAGTAAGGTTTAGTTAAATGTCTAAACACGTAAGGTCAGTGTTTAGTGATGAACATGTACATGATGACAATTTTTCATGGCATAATCAGATCACTGTTATCTTTTTAGTTATCTATATAGGAAGAAAATCAACTATTTCAATTACGCCTAAATAAATGGAATATAACAAAGGCTTTGAAAAAGTTGAGATATAATGGGACACTACTAGTTGTTAAGGAAACCTCGAAGATACTTTCTGTGGGATTGTCGTAATTTTCTAAGCTGTATCTTGTCTTCGTTTTTTTTCTTTTTTTGGTTCTAATGCCTTCGTTTTATATACAATGAATATGACCTTAATATGAGAATATATATGATATGTATGGAGAGGAGGGGCTCAAACAGCATGCAGCCAGTGGTGGCAGAGGTGGAGGGATGAACATTCAAGACATTTTTAGCTCATAAGCATTAGCGCATTCATTTTATTTTAATGTATTTTTCTCCTTGATGAAAATCGTCTTTGTAGTTCACTTTTTTATATATTGGATGCAAAAGGTTCTGCTACATATTTAACACATGCGGGAAAAAGTTGTATTTGACAAGAAAAACATGAGCTCTATAGATTGCGTTAATCTGCTTGCTATCTAAGAGAAATGACTTAATTAGTGTTTCCAGATTTCTGTTTGTGAGTTTAAATTTATAATTGCAATGTGTAATGTTTGTCACAAAAATCAAATAAATTGCGTTAGATCTCATTATTAATACTTTTGAGTATATAACACCTTTATCATTTGAGAAGCGGTAAAAGTATATGAGCAAGACAAAAATTGTATCGAGATATGTTCACCTTGATATAATTAAATAATGTTTTGTTTATATAGTTTTGGCGCTTCTCAAATGATAACGGTCTTATATGCACAAAAATATTAATGACCAAATTTTTTGCTATCTAAAAAAGTGGATTTTTTTTTTGGCCAAAAAACTCTCTCTATCCAAGACAGCCAAAAAAATTTTTTGTTCATTTCTATCATAGTTAGAAATGACAATGGGACAGGTAGATATCCCCACGAACTATTTCTGAACTAGGTTCCTGAATTTCATTCCAATTCAAAGCTAATCCCAAATCCATGTTAAAAATAAAAAATAAAAATAAAAGTTAAACTTAGAAAATCAAAAACCTATGAAACCCAATAACTACCCGAAATCTCCGCTTTCCCAAAAAGCGGAATTTATTTTAGCCATTTCAACTTTTCTTTAGTCATCTGATATGCTGAAAGAAAGAACTCATAGAATCTGAAAATTTTGTCTTTTAAAATTTCTATTTTTTCAGAAAACAAAAATCTGGTTTTAATCATTTCGCTCCTTCACATGTTCAAGGAACCTCGTGTGCTCAAAGAATCTTTGAAATTTGTATTTTAGTCATTTGCTTTTTCAGAAATTGAAAATTTGGCTTTATTCATTTCCCACTTCTACTAAAAAATTTTCCTTTAAAATTTCTACTTTTTCAGATAGTAGAAATTTGGTTTTAGTCGTTTCCCTCCAGGAATATATTCACGTGCTCAGGAATCTTGGTTGCTGGTAGAAACGTTCAAATGCTACAGCTTTTCAAATTTCTGCTATTTCATGAAACTGAAATTGAAATTGTTGTTTATGCTTTTGACAAAAGCAGAATTCTCTTTGTTGTTACTTCTTATACAGTAGGTTGGTGGTGATGTAATACCATGTGTCATTTTTCTAAAAAGGCAAATTTTGTTTTCTACTTTTTCCAAATGCAAAAATCATATTTTGGAAATTGTTTTCAAACCAATAACATTTTGAAAACAAAATATTTTTTCAATATTATTTTAGTAAATACACCCAAGATTGATCTAATACCACTTGAACAAGACAACTTATTGTCAATTTATCCCATAAATAAAGACATAAACTTCACTACAGAATAAGAATTAAAATTCTTCCTGAATCAGTCACACCATCCATTTATCAGAGCCTCAAATTTCAATATACATTTCCAAAAAAAATTAAGGATTAATAATGGCGATTTCACTACAAAATAATAAGGAATAGGCGATGATTTTACGACATAAGTAGGGGTTTAGGTAACACATAAATATATTGTTATGCAAGATAATTAGTAAATATATTTTCTGCTTGATTGATAGATAGTATGATTATAGATTGCTACAATGAGGAAGGTTAAGGGTTTGAAACATGGTGTGATTTTCTTTTTTTTTGAAATAATATCATGCGAAGTCAACCCATATAGAGAGAAAACTGAAAAGACATAAATGATGCGTTTGAACGTACGTTTATGTGTGTGTTTTGTGTTAGGGTTTTTGCTTATGAACTTCTTGTATTTAAACCTAATTATATCGTTAGTCTCTAAATTTATGAAATTACAATTGAGACTCTTTGTGTTTTTTCAAAACTTGCATACTCCCTCCGTCAAATTCTCCGTCAATTCACTAACGAATTTTATGATATGTCTATTTTGCCCTTATTTTATTTAATAAAATATCTATTTTACTCTTATTTTATTTAAAAAATAAAATAAAAATTGAATTAAAAAAGGGGGGGAAAGAAAAAGAAAAATACCACCAGCCATCCCACAACCCCAGCCCTGCCACCCCCACCACTCCCAACCCTCACCCCCGCTACCCCCGCCACCCAAACCCCTATGAACTGATAGTTTTAGCTCCTACATCTTTTGTAGCCATCTGTTGGCCTTATGCCGGCATATGTTTTGTTGAAGATTTATGTTCTAGTCAGTTGCTTTGAATTTGGGTATTGGCGGTGATTTTAATTTTAATTTTCTTAAAATGTGATGAATAAACAGAGAAAAGAAAATACAGTAGGTGTATGTGTAATTAAGAGAAAAAAATGAAGCCGAATCTCATTTTTTGTGAGCATTGGATACTTGCTGTTAAAATAAATGAAAATTATAATGGAAGGACCAAACATGCAATTTTTATAAAAACATAGGGGATTTCAATTGTTATTTCATGAATATAGGGACAAACGGTATATTTATGCCTAAACACAGATGGTCTATAAGCAAAAAAAGCCTTTGTCTTACGCCCAGAAAAGAAAAAGATCCATGAAGAGAGAACCAAATAGGCAGCCCGAAAGATGGAACCATGTTTGAAGAAGAAACACAACCAAAGAACACTAATCGACCCGCCATAGCTACAAATTCTTGGAAAAACGAAGACGAGACCTTTATGGCATTTCCAAGAGTCTAACACGGCCCTGGATAAGGATATGAAAAGGAAAATTTAGCAACAATCCTTTATGGTTTTCTTTGGAGTTTTTCTGAAAGAATAATGCGTAAAATAAATGGTGAAATTTAAAGCTTGTGGTAAAGGAAGTTGGTGATGATGATCTGAGTGATGCGGGAAGAATCTGAAGTCCTATAGCTGCTTGTAATCACAACCATTAGCACAAATAC